>OY728141.1:1148065325-1149504921 GCA_963277665.1 Viscum album
GCTAAAACGACATGGATATGAGACATTATGAAAATTAATTTCATAAATTTCAGGGGAACATAACTCAGAAAAAGCCAATGGATCAAGGCCAAGCTTATGTTATCACTACTACTGAGGTAGAAGCTCTGAAAGATGTGGTGGCAGGTAATTTAATGGTTTCCTCAGGTTTAGAAAATAATTTATTTTATTCTGGATCATCGCATTGTTTCATATCTTCATAGTTTTCTAATAAAATTAGATATTTCCAACTTGATTTAACAAGGGAGTTGTTAGTAAAAACACCTATGGTAATTTTCATCGCAATAATGTTTTGTGAATTCGTTCCCATTAGAGCATATAAATTTTATTTATCTGTTTATCTCATCATCATACCTATGATTGATTTTGATATAATCCTCGCTATTTATTTGATTTCAGACCATGATGTGAAGATTTATTGTAAGAAGAAATAGGTTACAATTTTTGAGGATGATGATAAAGTATACCTTATCTTTAGAGAATAATCATCACCACCTAATTCTTACCAAGATCCACCCCCAGTAGCTCAACTAAATACAATTATTTGGTAGGAAGAAAATGAAATAATTGTGGGTAAGGAAAGGACTGTTCAAATAGAGGATGTACCTATTGTGAAAGAATATGTAGATTTTTTTCCGGATGATTTACCTGGACATCCTCTAGAACGAGAAATTGAGTTTTACATTGATTTAATTCCTGGTTCAAGGCCTATATCGAAGACCCCTTATATAATTGCCACTGTGGAATTAGTTGAACTAATGAAATAACTAGAGGAATTGAGTAATAATGGATTTATTCGCCCTAGAGTTTCTCTATGGGGAGCCCCTGTCTTTTTTGTTAAGAAGAGAGATGGATCTATGAGGATTTTCATTGACTATAGGGAGATCAATGCTATAAAAATAAAGAACAAGTATCCCCAACCGCACATTGATGATTTATTTGACCTACTTCATGGAGATCAATACTTTTCAAAGATTTACATTCGATCTGGATACCATATGTTGTGTGTGAAGAAGGAAGACATTCTGAACACATCATTTCGAACCATGTACGGGCATTACGTGTAACACCCGAGACTTTTATGAGAAATATTTTGTTTTTAAATCATCAAAGGAATCTTTCACTACACACAACACTAGATTGGCTTGCTTTACACGCAATCGTGGACTTCCTCGATACCTTGTGTCGTACGCAATACCGAGTTTCACTAAACAATGATATGCTATTAAAATATTATTAAATCTAGCCGTTATGAATAGTAATGATCACTTTTTAAAATTTTATAAATTTTATTTTTCAAAATGGACTTCATTTTTGGATTCAGAATATTGAAATTAGCCTAGGGTGAAATTTTGGTATTTTTCTGAAAAATTTCAATTTTTGATGAATAGTGAATCCACTAAGTGGTAGTTAAAAAAACTGAATTTTTCATAAAACATAATTTTACCACTTCTGTAAGTGGAATTTAGAAAATCTGAGAGACACGATTAATATCAAAGACTAAAATGTGGTTCAATGAGATGAAAATAATTTTTGGTGAATAGTTACTTTTTACTTTTTTTACCACGGTTAAAAGTAAATAGGGTAATTAAGGGTAAAAGTTTTTTTATTATTAGCATAACACATGTCCAAATTCTACTGTATAAGTGTAATTCGACCAAAAACAACCTTAGGAATAAAATATGACCATTTAGGCCCACTTGGATTAGATTAGGACATTTATTATTAATTTATATAAAGAAGGGTTAAAATAGTTAAAATCAATGTTTAATAAGTAATGAATTTCTAATAGGGGGTTATACATAAGATAAATTCGACTATAAATATTCATTAGAAATATAAAAATATTTCCAACATAATGGTATTTTATTTATAAATTTCATACATAAAATATTTTAATTTATTAAATACACAATGATGATGCAGTAATTATCTTATTAATGAAATATTGACATAATTGATGTTATAAATACCCAAATAATTCTAATTTGAGTCTTTTTATGAATTAAAATAATTTTATAGGTTAATATGACATGTTAGTATGTATTTAATTATCTTTTTTTGAACTAATCATTCTGTTATGATTTTCACAAAAATCAATTACTAAATAGTATCAAAATTGACATAAAATGGTTTTTAAAAAAAATATTATATTATTAATTGTTATTTTATTCCTAAAAATCTAAGTATCAGCCAAATGACTTAGATAAGGTTATATAAATTAATAATAAGCAACTTGGGGTTCTTTTGGCCTGATATATTAAGTTTATTAACCTTATAGTGTAAGAAAACAAGAAGACACGGTAAAAGTTAAATTATCTAACATAAAGTTAAATTTAAATTATAAGTTTAAAATTGACACCAAAACTTTTCTAAATTATATTTTATGAGAGGATTTCGAAATATAACCACCTTTTCTTCGAAATATATCAATTTAGAGCTATTAATAACCGACTTTGACTTTATAATAAAATAATATTTTTAGTTATTCCAAAGGTGCCCCTCTCCTCCCTTATAAATTGGAACCTCCTCCCCCTCTTCCTCACACCAAAATGAGCCTTAAATCTAGGCCAACCCCTGCCATTTTATTCTATCCACTTACCTAGATACATTTTAGAGGTCCTGGTCTTCTTCAAAGACCAATTTTAGTGCCCTAAAAGGAGGTCTCAAAGAAGCGCTTCAAAGAAGAGGTAATGTCCGTTACCGATTATTTCATCATTATTTCTTCTTCCACTTCTTCTTCTTTAGTTGTTTCATTATGAAGAAATAACATCAGTATCACTCATATAATGATATGTCATTATATGTATAAAACAAACCTATTTCTTCATCTATCCATCCTACAGAAAATGAAATCACCGTGCGTGTGTACGTCCGGATTACCGTCTCCACGCCGTGGTGTAATCTATTTTCCACCACCACCTTACAAGGATGGGTATAATGGTGTATATATTTACTATATATGATTATTATAAAGTGATATTGATTATGAAATAGTATAACTACACTCCAATACAATTCCACGTTCATGGGAACGATATCAACGCTCGTGCGTACGTACGGAATACCGTCTCCACGATGTGATGTGATTCGTTCTACATGATCTTCATTGTATAATGATTATATAAATGAATTGAATGAATTTAATGAATAAATATGAGATATAGTACATTAATACCATTCTGGAAATGATATATCTATAACCTAAAGAGAAGAATAAGAATTTATTCGACAAAACACGCATAAGAACAAAAAGTTATGAACACCCGAATAACAAGTAGCAATGAAATATTACTAATAAGAAGATAATAATATGACCATATATGATATCATAACAATACTTATGATTATAGAATAAGTAAATAACATTATTTAATTCATTATATAGGATGTTTGGACACTTTCGAAGCAAATCAGACCTAAGGTAAGGGAAAATATCACATTCTCGTTTTTATCTGAGATTGTTTATACATTGGTATTGACTGGGGTGTATTTTGTCATCCACATCCATGTGTCCTCAATATGTAATATTATTTCCATCCACATTCAATTGCTTAAATCTTATTTTACCATTCAGTGAGTTTTTAGTAAAAGATATGAAAGGAATCTTTTGTCGTTTTTCGTACGAGGTACTTTTTGACTTTTCCGACAAAAGTACGAGAAGAATGTTTTTTACCTTAAACGGAATGAATGGATTTTTAAAACATTATTTCCAAGAATCTTCCTTTACAAGTTTTCAAGCTTATTTTTAATCAACTTCTTTTAGTTTAAAATTGTATGACATGTTAAGAAAGGAAAATGTTTTTGAAGTAGAAATGATATTTTCTTCAAGAATGGAGTTCAAGTGTTTTATAAAAATTATTTTCCATCTAAGATAATATACGGTTCTGTTTCTATCCCTATTATTACAATTATATGATTATATTGTGATGAAATTATTTTTATGAATTCCTTTATCTTATATTAATTGTTTTATGATGTCACGATGTTTAAGAATCCGATTTTTATTACATGGGTTATGCTATGATGTATGGTTTATGATTTTGTGGCACACATAAGAATGGTATCATTATGAGATGGGTGGGACCTATATCTCCCTCCAATGCATTGGGTAATGATTTTATATCTCATGAGATAGACATGGCAGGTTAAACCGGTTTAGTGAAACAAGACTGAAACGAGGAGTGAACTCGGTTCAGAAATGGACTTTGTCCACAAAGATAGTCTTGGCCATGAGTCTTGACTAATAAGAAATGATTCTCTATGATTATTTGTGTATTCCACAAAGCTTCATGTTTTATGTTATGATTATTTTGATTACATTTCACTACTATGATTTATCCCATGTTATGAAATTATGATGTCTTTTACAGGTTAAGATTTCCGAAAGTTATGTTCTAATGAATATGATGTGATTGATATTTCTTTTGTTTACCCTTACTGAGCATTTGAGCTCACCCTTTTGTATGTTTTCTTTCCCCAGGTCAGGAAAAATGTTATTATGTAAGATATGCCAAAAGGGACTATAAATATGATGAAATAAATGGGAGACAGTGTAGACGCTTTATGAACCAGTTGTTTATGTTTCCCAGTTTCTAAAGACACTATACCTATATGGTCCTTTCCCTGGTTTTGTTATATGTTGTAATAAGTATGCTTCAATTTTAAAGTAATAACCATGTATGTAATTTTTGGGTCGATATAGTTGGTATCATAGGAAAGGTATAGTCAACCTTTGGAAACTAGGATGTGAAAGACATAGTAAGAACCCTAAGGATAATTCTAAGCATAGAACACAATCTTAGTGTTTTTGAAATGGCCATGAATTACCTAGGATAAGAAATTAAGTGTGACATTTTATTCTTTATTATGTGTTTTTCCTATTATTATTAGTGTTTCACACACTATTCTTCTTGGTTTTAGTCAATGGCTAGAATCCGAAGGAACCGTGTTAATGCAGAATGCGATGGGCAATGCAATGATTGTCCCCCTGAGCAACCAAACATTATGGGAGCTGGAATACAAAATCTTGTAGCCATGCTCACACAACTTTCTCATGCTATGAATCATGTAGGAATTCCAAACGAGCAAAGGAAGGAGCAAAATTCTGTTGAATCCTTCATGAGGCAGTGTCCACCTTCATTCAGCGGGTCTACCAATCCATTAGTTACTGAACAATGGATTAGTACTACTAAAAAGATATTTTCAGTTCTTCAATGTTTTGAACATTATAAAGTAATCATAGCAGTGTATCGTTTGGAAGGTGATTCTTATCAATGGTGGAATCTTATCAAGAATACGAGGAAAAGAGATGAAATTGGGTTCATGGAATGGGACGAGTTCAAGAACTTATTTTTCAATAAGTATTTCCCTCATATTCTTCGAACAAAGATGGAGAAGGAGATTCTTGAACTAAATCAAAAGGATGATGAATCCGTTGGTACCTACGAAGAAAATTTTATAAGACTTGCAAGGTACACTTCTGGTATTATTATCCAACCTGAGAGTAAGATCGATCGATTCTTTAGTGGCTTAATACCAAGTCTTCGAAGGGCGTTAGCCATAAGGGACTTCAATAGCTACGAGGAAATCGTTCGATGTGCTCTCAAAGTTGATATGGAGATTGGAGTAACCCATTAGTAATATGGGTTTGATAAGAAGAGGAAAATGGAATTCAAAGGAAAATCTAAAGAGCACACTGAAAATAAGATGAGCTTTATCTTATGCTCAATGTGTGGAATAAAACATGGAGGGAGTTTTCTTAAAGGGACATGTAAATGTGTCAAATGTGGAAAGGAAGGTCATCAGGCATTTGAATGCCGCAATGATGGGAAGAAGATGTCTAATGATGCAAACAAAGGAAGGGATACACAGAATGAACATACTACACTTCAATGTTTCAAGTGCAAGGAGATGGGGCATTATGGCAATCAATGCCCAAATCCAAGGATTGATGATGATGGTCGACATCAATAAACTCTTAAGGAAAAAGTCAAAGGAAGTTCACATGAAATTTCTATCAATGATGTGGAGTACGATAACGATGTGGTGAAAGGTACACTTTCAATCCACTCTATGGTAGAAAATGTTTTATTTGATTCTGGATCTAACCACTCTTTTATTTCTGATGATTTTTCTAAGGATATCACCATATTACCTCAACAATTATATGTTGAGTTAGCTGTGACAACCCCTAATGGCACAACAGTCGCATCAAAATTTTGTAATTCTTTTCCGATTGACATTTGTGGGAAAGTACTTCCTGCAAATCTTGTGATCCTTCCTATAGTGGAATTTGATGTGATTCTTGGCATGGATTGGCCTTCTTTATATGGAGCTCATATCAATTGCCAAAGAAGGGAAGTCACATTTCATATTCTAGATCAATCTATGATCGTCTATCGATGCAAGGATGAACAGAACCTTCCAGTGGAAATTTCATCCATCTTATGGGTATTGATTCCACTAAATGAGGGATATTTATCTCGAATGGTTGGTGAAAACTCACAATTAAGAATATGCCCATTGTACAGGAGTTTGAATATGTCTTTCTGGAGGAATTTCTGGGTCTTCCACCAAATCGTGAAGTTGAGTTTTCAATAGAACTCGTACCGGGTGATTTGCCTATTTCAAAGACACCTTATAGAATTTCCCCAATTGAGTTGCAGGAGTTGAAGAAGCAACTCCAAGATAATCTTGATAAGGGATTCATACGCCCTATTTCATCACCATGGGGAGTACCTGTTCTATTTGTTATGAAGAAAGATGGATCAATGAGACTCTTCATTGATTATTGAGAACATAACAAGATCACTATCAAGAACAAATATCCTCTCCCACGCATTGATGGATTATTTGACCAACTACATGGAGCTCAATACTTTTCCAAGATTGATCTTCGTTCAGGGTATCATCAATTAAGGGTCAAAAGGGAGGATATACCAATGAAAGCTTTCTGTACAAGGTATGGACACTATGAATTTATAGTGACGCCATTTGGTCTTACTAATTCCCCAGCTATCTTCATGGATCTGATGAATAGAGTATTTAGAGACTATCTTGATCAGTTTGTGGTAGTCTTTATAGACAATATTCTTGGTTATTCAAAGAGCAAGGAAGAACATGAATATCACTTGAGAATTATATTGAAGACCCTGAGAAAGGAGATGCTTTATGCCAAATTTAAAAAGTGTGAATTTTGGCTTCAAAGATTTTCATTTTTGGGTCACATAATCTCAAAAGAGGGGATATCTATGGATCCAGCAAAAAAAGAGGTTATCAAAAGATGGTCGAGACCAACAACAGTAACTGAGATCCGAAGTTTTCTTGGTTTGTCTGGATATTATTGACGTTTTGTGGAAGCTTTTTCACTATTATATAATCCACTCACCAAGTTGACTTGGAAAGGAGTTAAGTTTTTCTGGACGGAGGAATGTGAAGAGAATTTCAAGGAGTTGAAAAGAAGGTTATCCAGTGCACCTGTGCCCACACTGCCGTGTAGTGGAGAAATGTTTTTGATCTATAGTGATGCATCCAAGAAGGGATTGGGGTGTGTTCTTATGAAAAATTATATGGTGATAGCTTATGCCTCACGACAGTTGAAAATCCATGAGCAAAATTACCCAACTCATGATTTGGAGTTAGCTGCGGTAATCTTTGAATTAAAGATTTGGAGGCATTACCTTTATGGTGAAAGGTGTGATATTTATACTGATCATAAAAGTTTAAAGTATATTTTCACACAAAAGGAGCTGAATATGCACCAAAGAAGATGGTTGGAGCTGATTAAGGATTACGACTGCTCAATCCATTACCACCCTGGGAAAGAAAACAAGGTGGAAGATGCATTAGGTCGACAAGACCATGCTAGCTTATCCATGATGAGGATCACAAAAGATCCAATATTTATGTATTTACAAAGGATGGATCTTGGAATTATAATGGAAAGGGAAAAATTTTATCTTTCTCAAATGAATGTTCAACCATCTATACATGTGAAGATTAAAGAGGCACAAAAAGAAGATTTTGAGTCACAAAAGAAGGTGAGAAATGTTCCTGAATTCAACCTTGATTGTGATGGGATAATAATATTCAGGAATCAGGTTTGTGTTCCTCCCCTCCCCGAATTAAAGAAGGAGGTGTTGGATGAGGCCCATAGTTCATCATTCTCTATTCATACTGGAAGCACGAAGATGTATAGGGACATGAAAGAGTACTTCTAGTGGGATGGCATGAAAAGAGATGTTGCTAAATATGTCTCTCGATGCTTAGTTTGTCAGCAAGTTAAAGCTGAGAGACAGAAGTCTAAGGGGATGTTACAACCATTACCCATACCAGAATGGAAATGGGAAAACATCACTATGGAATTTGTCACCGTACTTCCTAAAACATCCAAAGGAAATAATGCTATATGGGTCATAGTTGATCGTCTTACAAAGTCGGCACACTTCATTGCTATTAGAGAGGATTTCTCTCTGGATCAGCTTGCCGGGATATATGTAAAGGAAGTGGTAAGATTGCACAGAGTACCACTTTCTATTATATCTGATCGGGATCCAAGGTTTACCTCAAAGTTCTGGAGAAGTCTTCAGCATACTATGGATATAGAGTTGAGTTTCATCACTGCTTATCATCCTCAGACAGACGGTCAGTCTGAGAGAACAATTCAAACTCTAGAAGATATGTTGAGAGCTTGCTCTGTAGATTTTAAAGGTGATTGGGATCAACAACTACCTTTGGTGGAATTTTCTTATAATAATAGCTTTCACTCCAGTATTCAGATGGTTCCTTATGAAGCTCTCTATGGAAAGAAATGCAGGACTCCAACTTGTCGGGATGAAGTTGGGGAATGAAAGCTATTAGGACCTGATCTTGTTGATGAGATGGAAGAAAAGGTCCGATCTATTCAACAACACATAAGAGCAGTTGATAGTCGAAATAAAATTAATGCAGACAACCGAAGAAAAGACCTAGAGTTTTAAGTGGGTGATAAAGCGTTCTTACGAATATCTCCCTAGAAGAGGGTCTTGAGATTTGGAAAGAAGGGAAGTTGAGCCCTAGATATATCGGTCCTTTCGAAGTACTAGATCGTGTTGGAAAGGTAGCTTATTGATTGGCACTTCCACAGAATCTCTCTTAAGTTCACGATGTGTTCCATGCATCTCTCCTGAGAAAGTACATACCTGATCCATCACATGTACTCAGCTCAGAAGTTGTACCGCTGGAGCAAGATCTTTCTTATGAAGAACAACCGATTAAGATTCTGGATCGTAGCGAAAAAGTTTTACGAAACAAGACCACTCGCTTGGTGAAAGTCTTATGGAGGAACCACCAATTAGAAGAAGCTACATGGGAGCTTGAGGATATAATGAGGGAGAGGTATCCTCATCTGTTTGTTACAAAGTGATAAATTTCGAGGGAGAAATTCAATTTAAGGGGGGTAGAATGTAACACCCGAGAATTTTATGAGAAATATTTTGTTTTTAAATCATCAAATGAATCTTTCACTACACACAACACTATATTGGTTTTCTTTACACGCAATCGTGGCATTCCTCGATAGCTTGCGTCGTACGCAATACCGAGTTTCACTAAACAATGATATGCTATTAAAATATTATTAAAACTAGCTGTTATGAATAGTAATATCCACTTGTTGAAATTTTATAAATTTTTTTTTTCAAAATGGACTTCATTTTTGGATTCGGAATATCAAAATTAGCCTTGGGTGAAATTTTGGTATTTTTCTAAAAATTTACAATTTTTGATGAATAGTGAAACCACTAAGTGGTAGTTAAAAAAATTGAATTTTTCATAAAACATAATTTTACAGCTTCTGTGAGTGGAATTTCGAAAATCCGAGAGACATGGTTAATATCAAGGACCAAAATGAGGTTCAATGAGATGAAAATAATTTATGGTGAATAGTAACTTTTTACTTTTTTTACCACGGTTAAAAGTAAATAGGGTAATTAAATGTAAAAGTGTTATTATTATTACCCTAGAACATGTTCTAATTCTATTGGATAAGTGTAATCCGATAAAAAACAACCTTAGGAATAAAATATGACCATTTAGGCACACTTGGATTAAATTAGGAAATTTATTATTAATTTATTTAAAGAAGGGTTAAAATAGTAAAATCAATGTTTAATAAGTAAATCATTAATAATATGGGGTTATTAATAAGATAAATTCGACTATAAATATTCATTAGAAAGATAAAAATATTTCCAACATAATGGTAGTTTATTTATTATTTTTATACATTAAATATTTTACTTTATTTATGACACAACGATGATGCAGTAATTATCTTATTAATGAAATATTGACATAATTGATGTTATAAATACCCAAATAATTCTAATTTTAGACTTTTTAGGAATTCCACTAATTTTCTAGGTAAATATGACATGTTATTATTGATTTAATTAGCTTTGTTATAACTAATAATTCTGTTATAATTTTCACAAAAATCAATTACTAAATTGTGTCAATATTGACATAAAATAGTTTTTAAAACAAATATTATATTATTAATTGTTATTTTATTCCTAAAAATCTATGGTTCAGCCAAATGACTTAAATAAGGTTATATATATTAATGATGAACAACTTGGGGTTCGTTTGGCTTGATATAGTATGTTTATGAACCTTATAGTGTAAGAAAACAAGAAGACACGGTAAAAGTTAAATTATCTAACTTAAAGTTAAATCTAAATGATAAGGTTAAAATTGACATCTAAACTTGTCTAAATTATATTAGATGAGAGTATTGCGACCTATACCCACCTTATCTTCGAGAAATATCAATTTGGAGCTATTAAAAACCGAATTTTACTTTATAATAAAATAATATTTTTAGTTATTCCAAAGGTGCCCCTCTCCTCCCTTATAAATGGGCACATCCTCCCCCTCTTCCTCACACCACATTGAGCCTTCAAACTCGGCCAACCCCTGCCAATTTATTCTCTCCACTTCCCTAGAGACATCCCAGAGGTCATGGTATTCTTCAAAGACAAATTTTAGTGCCCTAAAAAGAGGTCTCAAAGAAGCGCTTCAAAGAAGAGGTAATGTCCGTTACCGATTCTTTCATCTTTATTTCTTATTCCACATCTTCTTCATTAGTTTTTTCATTATGAAGTAATAACATCAGTATCACTCATATACTGATATGTTATTATATGTATGAAATAACCCTATTTCTCTATCTATCAATCGTACGGAAAATGAAATCACTGCGCGTGCGTACGTACGGAATACCGTCTCCACGCCGTGGTGTAATCTATTTTCCACCACCACCTTACATGGATGGGTATAATGGTGTAAATAATTACTATATATGATTATTATAAAGTGATATTGATTCAGAAATAGTATACATACACTCCAATACAATTCCACGACCATGGGAATGATATCATCGCTCGTGCGTACGTACGGAATACCGTCTCCACGATGTGATGCGATTAGTTCAACATGATCTTAATTGCATAATGATTATATAAACTAATTTAATGAATAAATATGAAATATAGTACATTAATACCATTCTATAAATAAAGTATCTATAACCTAAAGAGAAGAATAAGAATTTATTCGACAAAACACGCATAAGAACAAAAATTTATAAACACCCGAATAACAAGTAGAAATGAAATATTACTACTAAGAAGCTAATAATATGACCATATATGATATCATAACAATAATTATGATTCTGGAATAAGTCAATAACATTATTTAAATCATTATACAGGAGGATCAGACACTTTCGAAGAAAATCGGACCTAAAGTAAGGGAAAATATCACAATCTCATTTTTATCTGAGATTGTTTATACATTGGTATTTACTGGGTTGTATTTTATCATCCACATCCATGTTTCCTCAATATGTAATATTATTCCCATCCACCTACAATTTTTAAAATCCAATTTTACCCTTATGTGAGTTTTTAGTAAAAGATATGAAAAGAATCTTTTGTCGTTTTTCGTACGAGGTACTTTTTGACTTTTCCGACAAAATTACGAGAAATATGTTTTTTTAACTTATACGACATGAATGGATTTTTAAAACATTATTTCCAAGAAGATTCCTTTACATGTTTTCAAGCTTATTTTAATCAACTTATTTTAGTTTAAAATTGTATGACATGTTAAGAAAGGAAAATGTTTTTGAAGTAGAATGGATATTTTCCTCAAGAATGGAGTTCAAGTGTTTTATCAAAATTATTTTCCATATAAGATAATATAGGGTTATGTTTCTATCCCTATTATTACATTTATTTGATTATATTGTGATGGAATTATTTTTATGAATTCCTTAATCTTATATTAATTGTTTTATGATGTCACAATGTTTAAGAATCCCATTTTTATTACATGGGTTATGCTATGATGTATCGTTTATGATTTTGTGGAACACATAAGAATGGTATAATTATAAGATGGGTGGGACCTATATCTCCCTCGAATTCATTGGGTAATGATTTTATATCTCATTAGATAGACATGGCTAGAATGGTAGTTTAAACCGGTTCAGTGAAACAGGACTGAAACGAGGAGTGAACTCGGTTCAGAAATGGACTTTGTCCACTAAGATAGTCTTGGCCATGAGTCATGACTAATAAGAAATGATTCTCTATGATTATGGGTGTATTCCACAAAGCTTCATGTTTTATGTTATGATTATTGTGATTACATTTCACTACTATGATTTATCCCATGTTATGAAATTATGATTTCTTTTGCAGGTTAAGATTTCCAAAAGATAGGTTCTTATGAATACAATGTGATTGATATTTCTTTTTTTACCCTTACTGAGCATTTGAGCTCACCCTTTTGTATGTTTTCATTCCCCAGGTCAGGAAGAATGTTATTATGTAAGATATGCCAAAAGGGACTATAGATATGATGAAATAAATGGGAGACAATGTAGACGCTTTATGAACCAGTTGTTTATGTTTCCCAGTTTCTAAAGACACTATACCTATACGGTCCTTTTCATGGTTTTGTTATATGTTGTAATAAGTATGATTCAATTTTGAAGTAATAACCATGTATATAAAGATTGGGTTGTTATATTACGAGTTTACAGTAATCCCTTTTGGGCTGACTAATGCACCCTCTATATTCATGGATCTAATGAATAGAGTTTTCATGAAATATCTCCATGATTTTGTGGTGGTATTTATTGATTATATATTGGTATACTCCAAAAGCAAGGAAGATCATTAAAATCACTTGCACATTATCTTGAAGACTCTAAGAAGACATGACTTGTATGGGAAGTTTAGCAAGTGTGAATTCTGGAATCAAGAGATCTCTTTTCGTGGCCATATTGTCTCTAATGATAGAATATCTCTTGATCCTTCTAAGACCAAGGAAATCAATGAATGGCTAGTATCAACGAGTATAACTGAGGTACACAGTTTTATTGGTTTAGCAGGTTATTATTGACGTTTCGTCCATAATTTTTCCCTGTTGGCTAACCCATTAACAAAGCTCACACTTAAAGGGGTTAAATTGGTGTGGACAAAAGAGTGTGAAGAATGTTTCAAAGAACTGAAGAGAAGATTAGTCAAAGCTCCTATATTGACTCTACCAACATGTAATGATGGGTTCGTTATTTATAGTGATGTATTGAAGAAAGGACTTGGTTGTGTCCTTATGCAGAATGTTAGTGTTATTGCATATGCATCACGACTGCTAAAAATTCTGGAGAAAACTATCCTACTCATGGTCTTGAGTTAGATGATGTAATCTTTTCTTTGATGATATGGATACATTATCTCTATGGTGAGAAATGTGAGATTTATACTGATCAAGAGAGTTTGAAGTATATTTTCTCATAGAAAGAACTAAACATGAGGCAAAGGTGATAGCTTGAACTACTCAAGGATTATGATTTCATGATACACTACCACCGGGGGAAGGCAAATAAGGTAGCAGATGCTTTGAGTAGAAAATATCACGGAGTTTCGAACATGATGAGAATTGAAAGGGATCCAATTTTCATGGATCTAGTGAATATGGACATGGGAATAACCATGGAAGGTGAAACATCAATTCTTTTTCAAATGGGTGCCAAACCATATTTACTAGAAATGATTAAAAGTTCTCAGACCGATGATGAAAAATTTTAAAAGAAGATTAAAGCTGTGAATGCTGGGAGATTGAGAGGCTTTGTGTATGAAGAAGGAATTTTAAAATTTGGGAAGAGAATTTGTGTTCATGATATTCCTGATCTGAAAAGGGAATTGTTAGATGATGCTCATAGCTCCAATTTCTCTATACACCATGGGAGCACCAAAATGTATAGGGATTTGAAGGACTATTTTTATTGGGGCAAAATGAAGATGGATATTGCTGATTTTGTGTCAAGATGTATGGTTTGTCAACAAGTGAAAGCTGGACGGCAATAGCCTGGAGGAGTCATGCAACCTCTTCCCATACCAGAGTGGAGATGGGATAATATTATGATAGAATTTTTCATGGGGATACCAACGAATCATAGAAGGAACGATGCAATATGGGATATTGTTGATCTTCTTACCAAGTCAGCACATATTCTTACAATAATAGAATATCTACCACTGGAATTTTTTGAAATACTATATATTAAGGATGTTTTGAGACTTCATTGAGTACCCCTATAAATTGTTTTTGATCGTGATCCCCATTTTACTTTAAGATTATTGAATAGTCTTTAGAAAGCCCAGGATACTGATCTTTGTTTGAGCACTCCATACCATCCCTAAACTGATGGACAATCTGAACAAACTATTAAAACCTAATAAGATATGTTGATATCACGCTCACATGACTTTCAGGGTATGTGGGGTCAATATTTTCCTCTGGTGGAATTTTACTATAACAATACCTTCCATTCAAGTATTTGGATGGCACCATATGAAACATTTTACGGAAAGAGATGTCGCACACCAACCTGTTGGGATGATGTTTGTGAAAGAAAACCAGTAGGCCCAGAACTGGTGGAGGAATCAATAGAAAACATAAAGGTAATCCTAAACCACATCATATCAGCTCAAAGTAGGTAGAAGAGCTATGCCGATAATCGAAGGATTTAAAAATTCATGTTGGAGATCATGTTTTATTGAAGGTATCTCAATGGAAGGGAGTTATACATTTCAGTAAGAAGGGTAAATTGAGTCCCTGGTACATCGGGCCTTTTGAAATTCTAGATCGAATTGGTTTTGTAGCTTACCATTTGGAAATGCCGCAATATCTCTTCAAAGTTCACTATGTGTTCCACGTATCACTGTTGAGAAAATACATGCCTGACCAAACGCATGTACTTAATTACAAGGAATTAGAACTGGAACCTGATCTTCCTTATTCTGAAGATCCCATCAGGATTCTTGATACGAGAGAACAAGTACTGAGAAACCGGACGACTCGTCTGGTAAACTTTTTGTGGAGAAACCGTAAGATGAAAGAAGAAATGTGGGAACATGAGAAATATATGATGAAGAACCACCCAAGTATTTTCATGTAGTATTATTCTAGAAATTTCAAGGACAAAATTATTGGAAAGAGAAGATAATGTAACACCCCAAGCTTCCACGGTACGCTTCTCTTTGAATAATATAGTATCATGTGTTGTACGCAACTTCGAGTTCTAACACACTTCACAACCAATCAAAATACCCGTTATGAATAGTAATACCCACTTTTTGAACTTTTATAAATTTTATCTTTCAAAATAAACCTCATTTTTGGATTCGGAATATAAAAATTATCTTAGGGTGAATTTTTTGTATTTTTCTGAAAACATTCAATTTTGATGAATAGTAAAAAAACACTAAGTTATAGTTTAAAACTGATTTTTTAATTAAATAATTATTTATTTTATTTAAAATTTAATTAAGGTCAAAATAGATACATAATACCTATATAATTTCAATTTAATTCATTGGAGTTAGTTTAGAATAATTTATATATATATATTTTTATTGAACTATTTACCGCCTTTTACCCACCTCCTAGGAGAATTTAATAATTCCCATAAAACATTATTTTACCACTTCTGTGAGTTGAATTTTAAAAATCCAAGAGACACGATTAATATCGAGGAGTAAAATGTGGTTCAATAAGATAGAAATAATTTTTGGTGAATAATAACTTCTTAATTTTATTTACCAGAGTTAAAAGTAAATAAGGTAATTAAGGGTAAAAATGATATTAATATTACCCTAACACATGTTCTAATTCTATTGGACAAGTTTACCTCGATGAAAAACTAGCATAGGATTAAAATATTATCATTTAGGTCCACAGGAATAGATTATGACCTTTATTATTATTTAATTCAAATAAGAGTTAAAAGAGTTAAAATCAAAGTTTAATTACTAAATCATTTTTGATATATGGTTATACATAAGATAAATTCGATTGAAAATATTAATTAAATATATAAAAATATTTCCTACAGAATGGTATTTTATTTATAATTTTTATACATTATATAATTTATTTTATTTATGACACAATGGTGATGCAATAATTATCTAATTAATGAAATATTAAATTAATTGATCTTATAAATATCCAAATAAATTTAATTTGAGACTTTTTATGAATTATACTAATTTTCTAGGTTAATATTACATATTAGGATTGGTTATATAAATTTTTTTCGAAGTAATAATGCTGTTATAATATTATCAAAAACAAAAAACCCAATAGTGTCAAAATTGACATAAAAGAGTTTTTTTAAAAATATTATATTTTTAATTGATATTATTTTCCTAAAAATCTAAGGATCGGCCAATGGACATATATAATGGTAGGTTTATCATTAATGTACCACTTGGGGGTTCCTTGGAAGTATATAGTAGGCTTATTAACTATATAATATAAAAATACAAAGAGACATGGAAAATGTCAAACTAAGTAACTAAGAGTTAAAACTAAAAGACAAGGTTAATATAGTGACCCAAAACTATATAAAATCTATTGTTTTAAAGGATTTAGACCCACCCCCACCTTAACCTTTAAATAATCCACTTTGGTTCCATTAGAAACCGAATATGAATTTATTATAAAATAATATTTCTAGCTTTTCCTAAGGTGCCCTTCACCCCTCTTATAAAAGGGAACTCCCCCTTCTCTCAAATTCATACCTTAAATGCCTTTGGGATCGGCCAAACACTGCCCAAATACCCTCTAAAATATCTTCCCTTCGACCTAGAGGACTTATTTTGATCAGAATTCCATCATACGGAGCCTTTTTGATCAAATCAAAAGGAAGAACCCGATTAAGAGTTAATGTTTTTACCACCCTCTTTCAAGTTCCTTTCATCTTCAACTTCTTCTTTATTTGTTATTACCATTAAAAAATAAAAACTCCAATATCTTATATATATTGTGATGTGATTATAAATATGGTACAACTATATTAAGTATTATATCCATCTTTTTAGTGACATGTCACCATACGTGCATACGTACGACTTACCGTCTCCACGTCGTGGTGTAATTGTTATCCAATAAATTATTATTTGGATGGGTATAATAATGAAGTGTAATTCATGTAAATAATAAATATAACATGATAATGATTCTGTATATATTATTGAACATCCAATTATATATTATTTTAATATCAAAATAATGATATTGTCACTCGTGCGTACGTACGGACTACCGTCTCCACGAACGCATTGAGATTCATTCCCCATCGTATCCATTCAAACTAATTCTCATTTAATGAATAAATATAATGTTTAAGGGCTCTAAAATAATTCTGGATTTGAATAATATACAACCTATCCATAACTTAAATTCCTTATGTAACAAAACATATAAAATAAAATGAGTAAGTAAACACCCGAATCAACGATAATACTAGGATATTATTAACAATGAAATGTTAAACGATCATATATGATATAATTTTAATTTAAATGATTATTGTATAATTTAATAACAATTATTTCACCATTATACAGGGGGTTAACCTACCCTTGACCAAGAAAAAGTACAAGGTAAGTGTTTATTTCACAATCTCTTCATTATCCGAGGCTGTTTATACGTAATTATCTATTGGGACCTCTTTATCATCCACATCAATGTTTCATAAAAATTTATTTCCAATCATTATTAATATTTTATAGACTATGGGTTAATGTATTTTCTCCCCTTTTTGAGTTTTTATATGATGTTTATAAAGTATTGTTTCTGTAATTTTCCAAACAAGGTCCTTTTTAACCTTTTTGACAGAATTAATGTAAGAATTCATTTTTTAAAATATACAGCGGGTGCGGTTATTTTCCACTGTAATAAAACAGTCTAAGCTCCCCTAAAAAGCTTATAAGAATATTTTTAAAGTAACTGTTTTCTTTTATAATTCAGTGACTTTTAAATGAAATAAAAAAAAGATATTTCTCTCAACTAGTTTTGATTTCATCTATGTCAACATCCATTGAAGGATTTTAAGCTTATTTGAAGTTGATTTATTATGATTCAAAAATTAAATATTATATTGAAGGTTTTTTGATATGTTTAACTATGGATATGTAATTTTAATACCATTCCTGGTTTATGGAGAATGTATTTACATTTCTTATGCTAGTTTTAATATGAATGTTTATGTTATGTTTAAATTAGTTCATATGGGGAATGCATTGGACATAGTAAGTGACGAGTGGATCCCGCTATATCTTTTCGATGAATCAGTAGGTCTCATGAGACAAAATAGGGTCTTGAAAAATGGCCTCGACAAAATCTTATGTGTAGTCTTCGCACAAGGCCTTGACTATGTGGTTATGATAGTCTGGAATTATGCATTCCTTCATTATGAAAGTGGTTATTTATATTGAATTTGATTATTGGACTAGTAGAATATCCATGTAAATAAGTAAATATAATTATTTCATTTTACCTTTTCCATATTATGCTCAAGTTCATGTTTAAAAGGCTTTTTTTAGATATATATTGCCTGAAATGTTTATGCTTATATATGAAAGTTTCTGCTATATTGTTATCCTTACAGGGCATTTGAGCTCACCCCTTTAAGTGTTTTATTTTTCCCAGGATGTGAAGAAATATTTTATGAATGACCTGCAGGGATAGTATAAGGGGACATGAGTGTGGAGAAAATATGTTTATGTTGTTTTCACTTTATGATGTAATGTAAACTTTGTGAATTTATCTAGTTATTCCAAGGATACTAAACTAATCGGTCTTTCGAGACTTGATATTTTGTGATCATGCAAAAGTTATGTAATAATGCACCGACTCTGGGTATCTGGGGTTGGGTAATTACATCAAGGATTTAACATGTTGATTTTTTTAGAACATGATTCTCAAACAACATCATGATTATTCATAAGATTCCAAGAGTCCTTCTGTATTATATTCTATTTCATCATTATGTTTTCCACAAAAAATATCGGCATGATTTGATTAGAATTATATCCCATGTGGTTGAAATATTTAAAAAATTATATGTATTTATTTAATTGATTAATTAAATGAATAAACTAATTATACATTAGAAATATATGGTTATGTATAACTAATTGGTTCATATTCATAACCTTAATATTTATATATTTTTCATTTTTCTAAGATCATGATAAATGAAAACGGATAATGGATCATGATCTATTTCTACTTTATCATTTCATCCATCAAACTCATTGATTACGAATATGGAAAAAATACATATTTTTTATCATCATTATTTTGTCATAACCCATGGAAGGTAGTTTTTATATGATTTTATCCTCATTTTATTTATCCTATGTTTAATTTTAATCAACACATCTAACATTTTGGTTTTTGGATTGGTCATGCTGGGAATAAATGTGTTTATATTTGAAGGACGATTAATTTGATATTACATTATTTTTATTATTTATTTTTAATTCCAATGAAAATGGATTCTATAAATCATGAAAATTGTAAGTGGTTCATTCCTCATTATAGCGTTTTCTTCATTTCACTACTTTTTATTGACTTATCATCATCGATACTCAATTTTTTCATCAGTTTGACAAATACCCGATAAAAGATCGTTAGAAGATATATTTTTAGAATAAAAGAATGTTACTGTCTCTCTAGGGTTGAGAGAGATGATGTAGTTAAAATACATAGTGATGATTGTTTCTATTGATCCGATTTGTTCATCCCCATATATGGGATTTAGAATATTTATATGTAGGTCTGATGGGAGAGGCATCATTAGATGATTGAATACCAGATTTTGGGTAATAGTGTTGGATTGGGAGTGGTCAGATGTGGATCCAGGTTCTCGAGCATGATGGATGGATATAACATTTTAAACTTTTTATTATATAGAAACAACAAGATACTATATGAATTTAGTAAATGCCTTGTTAAATGGCTACAATTATAAGGGAAGAATATTTATATTTACAATAATATAAAGTAAAGATTATGTGTGGGATAAAATAGTAAAACCTATTTGAAATATGTCATAAGATGTGTGACCAATAGTTAGAGGGTTTTAATATACCACATAGGGGTCATGGGAATGGACACTAATAGGATCATTTAAATAAACTGACATAATATTCATGAAACTTTACACAAACATGACTAGGTATATAGGAACTGACTAAAGTACATTTTCATAACCAAATGTACATAGTCATGGGTGAGAGATAGGTTGAGTGTCATGTTGACAGTTATATAAAGTGTATCCCTTGATGAAATTTTGGGTAAATATATGAATACATGTCATGTGAGACAATGAGACACTGTTATAACCAATGAATATTAGAAACATTGTATAACCTAATATATGTGATGTGTAATTTTTTCATGTTTCTTTAGGTCCCTTCATCTCCTCAATTTATAAAATTATTAGTTTAGTTTTTTAATAAGTATATCCCCAAGAGGGTAAATTTGTTTAGTACATTCTGATAATAGGATTGTGAAACTGATTATGGGTTTGATTAAGATATTTTTTTCAATAATCCATCTATGAATTTGGAGGTTAGATCCTCTATCATATGAAATTTTATATATAGGGTTTGAGTAATCATCTTGACCAACATACAGGGGCATACAATCTCTTACAGTTTGGATTATTTTAGATTAGTTTCGTGGAGACCCCAGGATTTAATGAGTTCCATCCCCAATATATGTATTTGGATCATCAGTGATCCATAGAGTACATATTTAGCAAGGAAATATAATCATGAACCCTAAAATAAGCACCAAATGTGTTATCATAACTCATTGAATAAATTCTTCATGACAAGGGTTAGTATGATGACTTGAGTAGATTTATGTAACTGGAAGTATGGATGTGACCTCATTAAATCCTCAAAAAATTTACCAATATATTTTTCATTTTTATCCTGAATGATATATCACATATCCCTTTAACATACCTTTTGTTGACATGACTAATATATTAATTTTTTTTGTTATTTCAAGGTTCATTAATTAGTATTATTATACCAAAATCTATATAGTATTAATCATAAAATGGTGGGTCTTTTGAGGATAACAATCCATTTGAAAATATCCTTTTAGAAAAGATAGAGGGTGTAGAATAGAGAGCTAGACCAGGAGAGTGTGGATCAGGTGTTGCATATAATTTAATTCCACTACCACTATGTTGGTTTGAAATGTTTTCAATAATTGATAGGTTTTCTTTCTCCCTAATACATAAGTACATTTTTGGTTTCTTAATTTGGATATTTAAAGGTATTTATGATTCTTTGGATCAGATGTGTGGTTTTGTCATTCATCATTATTTGTCCATTTAGAAATGTTTTTGTATGTAATGGTTTCTTACAGTAATACATTCCATTTGTGTGATCATACTAATCAGTCCTAGTCTCTAGACCATAAATACTTGTAGGTGGCAATGGTGTGTCAAACTCATATTATTGTTGGCCATGTAGGCTATGGTGCGTCTATTTGTGTAAATGTAAAAAAAATTATTACTATGATGAATGTGATTTATGAAAATTAGGAATGTTCCGAGCACAATGGAATCATGAAATGGATCATGACCATATTTTCTTTTGTCAATGATAATTAAAAATCTATAAATAACACAATGATAAACATTATGATATATAGAATTGAGTCAATTAATATAGATAAGAGGCAGAACATAAAAACAAGATAGAGGATCATCACATATTACTCAAAATAAATTTAATTAATTATTGAATTACCTTTACGGATTTCATTATTTATTAATTGCTCTTATAATTGATCGATGTTATACCATGGATATGTTTCATAATTAATTTTATATTTCCAATAGTTATGATCCAAACTTGTTCCAAAAATATATGTAAATCATGGTTGGAATCCCCTAGTGTTAGCACAATATATCATGTACCTTGAGTCATCCATCGTTGATTTTCTTGAGAAATGAATCCAAATAATTCTCCATGAAATTTCTTAAATAGAGAGTGGGATTTGGAGGAAGATCACTCTCAAATTAATGGAGAATTCTTTGATAAGGTAAACCTCAATATATTGATAGGGTTCTCCAAATCCATTGTGTAGATCATGAAAAATGAGTTTCGTCACATAAAAATTAATATAATTTGGATTATATATAAGTAATTCTAAAAAATAATAATGGAACAATATCCCTTTATTATTTACTTATTCCTAGGATAAAAACATGTTAAATAATAATAATAATATTTATATTTACCAACGTGTTCTTAACTTGTGAATTAAATTAAAAATTATTTAACAAAATATTTATCAATATTTATTATTTATCACCGGACCATTAAACTCAGTTGTCCATTCATCCATAATAATTATCAGGCTGTAAATGATTTTTATATATTTATTAAAAAATATCACTTAATTATTCTCCAATATATAAACCAATATTATATTCTCTAAATAAAAAACATATTTCTATCAAAGAATCCACTCTAATTATATTTTATCCAATAACTAGTGAAAAAATAAATAAGATCCAGAAAAAAAAATAATTTTTGAAACACATGTTGGAAAAAAATTCATTCAATCTATTTAATAATAATAAATAATAATAATAATAATATTTAACATGGATTTGGTATACGCTTAGCGTGTGACCCTCTAGGACACTATCATAGTGGCATTAAAAGAGGAAACTAAAAGTCCAATGTAAGCTTCTATCAACACTCATATGAACCCATATAGAAAGATATAAATTACACAATTACATAATACCTCATATGGATTCTTAGTTTGTTATATAATCTCTTTATTACAATATCTCTAATCTAGATGGTTTCATGCCAGTGCTATAAACCTATTTGTTCAACGACTCTATCTTTAACTTCCATAAAATTAGTCATGCCTATAAAACACTGTAGAAATAGATTTATTTATGATATATCATTTCAATTAAATGTTATGTGATATAAAATTCCATTAAATAATAGACAAAACATATTCATTCTCACATTATATTTAATGTAATATGACGTGTGATGCACCCATTGTATCTTATGCCATTGCAAATATATTATTTTAGGGTTTTCATTTATACATTAATGTAACTAACTCATAATAAAAATTAATAACATTATTAATTTATAAGGATCAATACACAACCATGAATATATGAACATCCAATGAAACATATAAATGTTGATTTCTTTATGGGGGGTCTCATTCACATAATATATTAATTGATATTTCCAAGGGCGCAAACCATGAGAAGGTGCCTCAAAATCCTATTAGTATCCACACCTGATGGCATGTATAATTTTTTTACATCGAATGATACAATCCTTCTCTGGGTAATATATTTAATAATAGTAATGTCTAACTTCCAATATCACATAATAGCAAGGGACTGTTATAACCTTTTAGTTTAATATCTACTCATGAGACATTATCGCAAACTATGTTATAGTGTGGAAAATTCATGATCTGATAATTACATGATTACTATTTAAAACTATGAATACATGTTATAATATAGTATATAAAAGTTCATTATAGGGGGCAAACTCCAAAATGAACGAACATCTACTAGAATTTTTTTTAACAAATACCATTATACTATCTCTCAAATGATTCATATAATTGAAGTGATATATGCCTTTAATCACTGGGTATTAAACTTTCTCTTCAATGGGTACCCTTTTAATAGAAACATAACCCCTCATATAATAATGTATCAAGAGATGATACATTTGGAGTATATTATATGACTATTGGTCTTCCCTTGGTTCTTTTGAAAGATATAGTACAATTGTATAATCATAATACAATGTGAAATAGTCAATACTAATAGGTGTCCCAGGAATCTCACAAACAATGTTACATTTATAAATGGATTCTTTGGATATATTAGAACACTATATATACTCAGAATCCACATAATAATCATTTAAAACATACTGCTTTGATATCTTCTTGCTCGCTACTCCTCTGTGTATATATAAAACACATCTTCACTAAGACTTAATATCATTATTATCTATTTTAGAAATCAGAATAATATTATCCCTTGATGAAAATCTCTTCATCTCCTACCTACACTAGGAACATATACTTAGATATTTATAGATATGTAAGAATATTCTTAACAGAATACCAGTCATATTCTCCTAGATCATCTTGATATTTTCCCACAATTCACAATGAATAATTCACATCAAGTCTAGTACATATCATGAAATACATGGATAATCATATCATAAAAACTTATGATATATTACACATTCCATACATCTCATATTGTTTCCAATGACAATTTCTCAAAGAGATATTTAAAACATGTGAAACAATAAAAAATACCCTCTTCGATTGTTCCAAAATAAATTTATTTAGTATCATGTAATTATTTTTACTTTGACATAGTCCTAGAAGCCTCTTGAACCAATCACAGATGATATTGATCCCTAGAATATGGGATTCATATCATATTTCCTAAATTGAGAAACACTTTTTAAACTATGATTTATAGACTATAAAGATGGTATGTCATTTCCAAAGTGTAATATTTCATCAATATATACTACAACGACAAGAAAAACATTCCCACTAAAACTATTTTAAACAAAATTCTCACATTATTTTTTAATGAGAAAAATTATAATACCAATTTTTCAATTCAAATTTTCAGTATGTTAGATGATTTTATAAATACATACATGGATATTGGAAACTTCAAAATCCTTTTGGCATCACCTAGAGTCACAAACCCTTCTGTTATTGTCATCTAAACATATTCTTGAAAGTTCCCATTAATAAATGACGTTTCGACATCCATATTCTAAATTATATAGTCATGGTAAGCTACTACATCAAGATGAATTTTGATGCATTTATACATGGAAACTAGTAAAAAAGATTCATCACAATCAATTTATTAATGTTTTTTAAAACAATTATCCTCCAAAAGTTCATTTAAGTTATTAATTTTACCTTCCATTTATATTTTCCTATTGATTACCAATTTCCATCCAATTTGTTTTACATCAAAATGAGCATCGATAAAACCCCAAACTTTTTTCTCATACCTGCAATCTATTTCGGAATTAACTGCTTCATTTAATCTTGAAGAGTAAAGATCTCTACTTCCTCCTAGTAGGGGATACATTGTTCATTTTCAACCAATAATGAGTCAATATATTTGGTAACTAGAATAACATATCTCTATTTCTTCTCTTACATTTTTATGATCCTACGAAGTAAATGTGTTTCAAAAACTACTTGTTACTTGGGGACATGTTGAATATATTCCTGTACAAACACATGTGTATCTCAGGAATCAACTTCATCGATGTCAATTTTTCTCCCACTATCTATTTTTAGGATGTGAGCTTCACAAGAAAGATGAATTCTCAAGAGGAATTCACTATCTTCTCTAAGGGTTTTTATAGGTAGTATCTATTTCGTTCCTTGAGATGCCTTATAAAGATACAATTTGTGCCCTAGTGTGCTAGTTTGTTTCATGATAATGCCTAAACAAATGCCTCACAACCCCATAGATGTATATATGACCAAATGAGTTTATTTCCACTCCATAACTGGAAGGTAAATAAATTATATTCTTTATCTTGTACTTGGTTCAATGTGTATTCCTTAGTTTATAATTCATATACCCAAAAGGATAATGGATGATATACATGAATCATTATTGACCTTAACATGTCTAATAATATACTTGTCTTCCATTCACCAAAACTATTTTATTGTGGTGTATAAGGTGGAGTGATTTGAGATAGAATCACAAACTAGTGTAAGATGTTGATAAACCCTTGGTTATGAAATTCACTACAATAATTCGATCAAAGATTATTTATCTTCGTACAAATTTTATTCTCTACATCATTATTTAATTCATAGTGTTTCCACTTGGACATATACTTATAACTCCTCAAGTAGAAATAACCATATATACTCAAGTCATCAGAAATGATTATGATGTAAGAATATACAACATAGCATCTACTAAAAATTTTCCACACACATTAATGTGTACCAATACCAGAACCTCTAGGGCCCTTTCACCTTTCCACAAATTTGTAGTTTAGTCATTTTTCATTGTAAAGAAGCATGAAATTTTCAAGGCACTTAAGCAGAGATGAGTCTAAATAACCATATTGATGGATACTTTTAAAACACATCTCGTTTACATGACCAAGTCTATAATTCCACTACTATGAGATGTATGAGTCTTGTGAACATGTCAGTTATCAATTTCCAACACATGGTTTTTGTAATTCAATACATTTTATCGTTATTTAATTGTTCCATACCAAAAAATATGTTTTCTTTATAAAAGAAACAAATATTATTTCAAACATGCAAATAAACCCATCTTCTTCTTATAATGATAGATAAATTATGTTTCTACTAGCCATAGGTACATAATAACAATCCTTTAAAAAATCATTCATGTTAAAAATTTCATGTGGTTGCCAACAATGGCCAGAGCAACTTGCCTCACACCATTGGTAGCTCATAGTTCTACCTATCCACTTGAAATATTTTAGAATCTAATGGGTAGTTGTTTTTATATATAAATGTGATCACCACAAGTTGTATCTAATAACCAATGTATAGATATTGAAAGATTACACTCAATAAAAAACACACATTATATACCCATTATTTTTGATTTAGTTCATATTCTAGTGTCTTATCTTACCACGTGAAAAATATATAACCTCCATTTTCTTTCCATTCATATGGATCTTTCTCTTCTAGGAAGGGTGATGCTCAGGAGAAGTAATGTCGTTATGAGTCTTAGGACCATTATAGTTATTTTTCATTTTATTTTTTACGATATAGATTGTGGGTTTATCATGCCCTATTTTCTTATACACATTTCTAGTCAAGGTAATAACTTTCAAAAGATCATTCCCATTACTGATAATATTGTAGTTCACAATACAACTGAACAATGTATTGGGATGGTATGAAAGTATGATATTTTTATGCAACTAATCTAGGAATGTTATCCCTATAATATCTATACATTTAATGTAGCTAATAATATTTATTAAATGAGTCCCAACAGGCATATAGTCTCCATGATTAGATGTAAACAATGTATAGGATATCGCATTCCTCTCTGGTATCACTTCCTCTAGAATGAGATCTTGATGGGGGATATCATTCTATACAAATCCATTTCATCACGTTTCTTAAAAATATCACTGGATATTGATGATATTAGGAGAAATTGAACATCTATAACATCATTCATATATTTTTCATTGAGACATTACATGTCATTACTTTTCCCATTAATAGGCGCATCAAGAATAGGTTCTTCCTGGATGTACAATTTCAATTAATGTAGAAGGAGATAGAGTATGGTTCTTTACCAATCATTAAATTTCTTTCTAGTGAGATGGTTATACTTACTATGTATGGATTATGTTGATTTGTTTCAAATCATTTTAATTTTCATTCTACATATAATATTTGTATAACTTCATAACATTATCAGCTAATATTTAAATAAATATATATTATATTTATTAGACTTTAACTATTTTATCAAAACCCAATATCCTTCACTATTGGGTTTGGAATATTTTGTTTCTTGTAAATTCTTCCAACAATAATCCACATTCCCCATCTAATTTATCTAAAAAAATTTGTTCAGGAAACATGAATTGTTTATTTAGCCATTCCAAATTTCAAATGAATTAACTCATAGTTCAATGATCTTTTGTTTAGTATCCCCAAAATAAGAATAATTAAATTATATTTCCTCGACCCTTTTTTCTCAGTAACACCATGAATTTTTTTAAATGTCAACTTTTTATGTGAATTATGTGAAACAAACCAAAAAAATCATTTTATAATTCACTGATAATTGAAAGCACCAACACATTTCCTGGTAAAAATCATTGAACTATGGTTTAATTATAACTGATGTAGTGGATAGTTACACTGAAATAAATATATAACTGAGATACGTTGTTATTTTATGTGTAAATTGAAAATTATTAACTTTATCTCTGAATTTTCAATATTATGTGGATTTACATAAGTGATTAACCATGTCATAGATAATATTTATGCATAAAACAATTTATTTTAGTTCTATCTTGTATACATATAAATTTCATTAATTATTGTGGTGAAGAAAAAAAAATCAATAATCAAATATCCATGAAACGTGAAAGAAATAAAATAATAGAGGAATGATCATGAGATTTTATAGATGGATATTGTAACGCCCCAACCATAGTTTCCCAGAGTCAGTGCATTATTACATAACATTGGCATTATCATAAAGAAATCATGTCTCGGAAGAGTAATCAATTTAGTATAATTGGAAACACGATTCATACATAAGTTCAACTTTACAACTTGAAAAGAAATACAACACAAATATATTTCATTAGAAACAAGAAAGCCTCCTATATTATGACTGCAAGTCACTCATAACTTACTTCTTCATATCCTAGTAAAACGAAACATAAGAATGGGGTGAGCTGAAATGATCAGTAAGGGTAAGTAATATAGCAGAAAATGATATAAATATTAAGCATGGTAAATAATTGAAACCCCATGCCTTTACCAATAATAAAAATGAATACTTTTATGGCCAGAATATGAGATGGGTAAATAATTCTATAATTAAACATAATCATGGGTATTAAACCACATGAACCATCAATATTATTTCCATATTGAGGGAATGTACAATGTAGAACATTCTGAAACATTTTGTCAAGGCCTCGGCCAAAATATCTAAAAATGATTAAGTCCTCGGCCAAAACCATAAATCATATTGGGAATGGTACTCAACCAATTACACGTCTAGTTTTCTCATGAGACCTACTAATGCATCAAGGAGCTATAGAGGGCTCCACCCTTAACTTATTATGTCCAATACATTCCTCATATGAAAATGTTTAAACATATCATAAACATTCGTATTATAACTAGCATACGAAATATCAATACTTTAACCATAAATCATGAATGGTATAAAAATAGCACATCCACTGTCAATCATATCACAAAACCATCAATATAATATGGAAGTTTTGTATCGTAATAAATCAACTCCAAATAAATTTAAAATCCATCAAAGGATGTTGACATAGATGAAATCAAAACTCTTTTTAGAGAAATATCTCTTTCTATTTTGAAATAATTTAAGAGTCACATAATTACATAATAAAAAATTTACTTTGTAAATATTCTCATAATATTGTAAGGGATGCATCAACGAGTTTATAATGGTAGAAAATAGCCACACCCACCATAGAATTTAAAATAAATACATTCTTACCTTAATTTTGCCGAAAAGGTTAAAAACTACCTTGTTTGGAAAATGACATAACGATTCCTTTATAAAATTCTTATAAAAATTAAAACAAGGGTATAAATGACATTAACCCATAGTCTGTAAAATATTAATAATGATTTGAAATACATTTTTAAGAAACGTGGATGTGTATGATAAAGAGGTCCGAGTAGATAATTACGTATAATCAACTTCGGATAATGAAGAGATTGTGAAATAAACCCTTACCTTGTACTTTTACATTATTGAGGGTAGGTTAACCTCCTGTATAATGTTGAAATAATTTCTATTAAATTATAAAAGAATCATATACATTAATATTATATCATATTTGATCTTTTAACATTTCTTTGTTAATAATATCTTAGTATTATCTTCGTTTCGAGTGTTAACATACTTGTTTTATTTTATATGTTATGTTACATAAGTCATGTTTGTCATGGAAAGGTTGTATCATATTCATATCCAAAATGATATCAAGTCCTGAAACATTATTTTTAATCATAAAATGATAATTATACTTGAATGGATATGATGGGGAATGAATCTCATCGCATTCTTGGAGACGGTAGTCCGTACGTACGCACGAGCGACAATGTCACTATTTTGATATTAAAATAATATATAATTGGATGGTATATCATTTATAAATAATCATTATCATTTTATATTTATTCTTTACATGAATAACACATCATTATTATACCCATCAAAATAATAATGTATTGAATAACAATTACACCACGACGTGGAGACAGTAGGTCGTATGTACCCACCTTTGGTGACAAGTCATTCAATGGATGGATAGAATGATGAATATGGTTATACCATATTTATAATAACATCACAGTATATAGAAGATACTGGAGTTAAAATTATAGAATGGATATAACAAACAAATATGATGTTGAAGAAGAAATGAACTTGAAAGATGGTGGTGAAAACATTGTCTCTTCTTCAGGTTCTTCCTATTTTTTTGATCAAAAGGGCTCCTTAGGTTGTCTTTATGATCAAACTAAGGCATCTACGTTGTAGTGAGGGATGTTTAAAAAATATTTGGTCAGGGTTTGGCCGAACTAAATGTCTTTGAATGTGTGAACAATTGGTTAGAAGTTTTTTCCTTTTATAAGGTGGATGATGGGTTCTTTAAAAAAACATAATGTATTATTTTATAATAAATTAATATTCGGTTTATAATGGCTCAAAAGTGGATTATTAAAAGTCTAAGGTGGGTATGGGTCGAAATACTTTCAACCAATAGATGTTAGATAGGTTTGGGTCAGTATATTAACCGTATCTTTATGTTTTAACTCTTAGTTAATTAGATTGACATTTACCATGTCACTTTGTATTTTTATATTATATAATAAATAAACATACTATATACATCCAAGAGACCCCCATGTGGTATATTAATGATAAAAATATCATTATATAAGTCCTTTGGCTGATAATTAGATTTTTAGGAATATAATATCAATTAATAGTATATTATTTGTTTTAAAGACTCTTTAATGTCAATTTTGACACTATTGGGTAATTTCTTTTTGATAAATTAGTAACAGTATTATTACATCAAAAGAAATTAATATAATCAGTCCTAATATGTCATAGTAACCTATAAAATAAGTGTAATTCATTAAAAGTTTCAAATTTCATTTATTTTGATATTTATAATATCAATTATTTGATTCTTTCATTAATAATGAAAATACTCCATCATTATTGTGTCGTAAATAAATTTAATTCTTAAACGTATAAAAATTTATAATTTATTACCACTATTTATGAGATCATTTTATCTTTATAATGAATATATATTATCGAAATGATAACATATATAACCCTATGTAAAAAATTTTTTGCTAATAGATATACGCTTATATCATTTTTGTATTTACATTAACTTAATTAATATAAAGTTTCCCTATCACCTACAAGTGGCTCCATGGGGTCCCCAAATGGACCCAAATATTCCCATGCTTGGAAATGTATCCACCAATAAGTTTAGGAAATGTTTAAGGGAAATTTATTTTTATTATAATATTATTTTTTACCCTTATTTAACGGATTTACCTGTTAACCATTGTAAATAAAATATTTACCGAAATAATTATTCAAAATGTCTAAAAATAAAATATACCTAGTTACAAAATTTGAACATCCTGATTACAAGTATGCAATCCATTTTTACAAATTCAAAACATTGAAGTGGCAGAAATTAATTTGAAATTAATTCCCACTCTCAAAACAAAAAGCGTTTTTTAGGAAATAATAACTATCAAAATATTGACACTTGTTTATGTCCTGTTTAATTGTGAAATTATGTCCAATGACCAAAAATTTATTAAATGGTGAAAATATATTCTAAATATCCTTAAAATCCACTCAAAATCATAATTTATCACTATTAATTATTTTGATTAAATATGTTGTTTTTAATTAAAATTTAGTAATTTTCACTATTCATCAAAATATAAAAGTCATCTGAAAAGTACCAAAATTTCACCCTAGGCTAATTTTGATATTCCAAATCCAAAAATGAAGTCCATTTTGTGAGATAAAATTTATAAAATTTCAAAAAGTGGGTATTACTATTCCAAATGGCTAGTTTTATTTGTCACGGTGTGTTAGAATCTTGAAATTGCGTACAATGCAATCTATTGCATTATTCAAAGGGAAAAATACAGTGGAATCATGTGGTGTTACATTCTTTCATCCTTCAAAAAATTAAATCCTCACAATTTGAAATTATTTTTCGAAAATAAAAGGTTGAAAATAGAAAATACAATTGAGAAAACCCACATAAAAAATTAGGTTAATAAAATTTAGTCTTAATAAGAGAGAAAGGGAAATGAAAGGGTCACCACCAAATTATGATATCGATTAGGAGAATATTTGTGGCAATTAAAGATATATAATTGGAGGAAAATGAAAATATATATAGGTAGTGGTTGAGGTCATCAATCACAAACAAGTTTAAGATTGAGGTCCTTAAATTCATCAATCTATGATGATTTAAAATACCATCGGTTCAACAAATCATATAGTATTAGGATAACAAATTTTTTATTTTAATATCATTTCACTATAGTATAATAATTAATTTCTTCATTGAATAAGAGAATAAGAAAAATAAATACTTCACATGTAGAGTCCCAACCTTTAACTATGTTCTACCACAAACTCATCTTTCACTCTACAAGATAATAAAACATAAAAATAATATTATATTTATCATATTCGTATAGGGTTAAAAATAAATTTATAATTAATCAAGAATACCCATAAAAAACAACATTATTCAATCCAGGACATCACGTGGGTCAGTGGTAGGTGATACACCCTTGTCGCCCTTCAGTTGTGGGTTCAAGTCTTGCGACCTTGCTGGTCGCGACAGGTTGTCGCCCGACCTCTGGGTTGTCCTTTTTATGGAAACAAAAAAATAATCTTAAACTATAATTAATCAAAATAATTATGTCCAAACTCATAGTCCAAAATTTATAAGGTAGTTAAACACAATGAAGATCCGTTTTTCCGCGTAATAACATGTGAAAACATGCATCGTTTATCCTTTTAAAACACTACAACATCCTAAATTACTATAAAACCTTATTTCTTACATTCATGATCACTTATTCTTTATAGAATACTGGATATACTCCTTCTATCCAAAAATGTTGTAAACTCCAACAATGATGGAATATACAAATCATTAATCAGTTTCAAGGTAATGAAGAATATCCAATATAATTTATCCAAATCAATCATGTATTATTCCAAAATCACTACCTTGGTATCAGAACCATATTATGGTTTATCTTTCTCTCAAAAATATATATTCCAAAAATTTATCCTGCTATTGAGTCACTTTTCTTGGTTTCTCACTATCTCAAGTCCTTAATGAAATAGTATTGCAGTACAATCCTTATATACTCCATAATTTTTGTTACAAGTACATTGTTGATACGACAACCAAATGTCATAATTATATAATAACAACATAAGAACTCTAATCATTCCTCCTCATATATGGTAGTATCATAACTTGATTATAATCCAATAGCGTCATTTGGGGCATACTCTAATGATTTGGACATTGGTTCACGTACTGTCCCAACTCCTTGAAGATGACGCATTGTACATTTGAAAAAAATTTCTTACGTACATGGTGTCCTTTTTCTCCACACTTATAACAAACTCCCATTCCTTTCAGTCACGTTCCAGGGTATTTCTTCCCACAGTTATCACATATGGGAAAAATTTTCTTTTCCCTCTTCCCTTTACCCATCATTCTCTCTTCCGTCCTTTTCTTCTCTTGCTTCCCTTCAAAGCCATAGGACTCGGAGAATTATTTACTTATTTTATTAACAAATGATACTATTGCTTCATATGTTGAGAATACATGGGAGACTATTTCTATTCTTAATATTGGCTTAATACTGTGAAAGATATGATCCCTCTTACTCTTTGGATCATATGTATTTTTGGAGTTCATATTCCTTATACTGGGCTCCATTTCTATACAATATCATAAACTAGGCCAGTTTATGAATTGCAATTAATAATTCCGAACTTATAAAATACCTACCATAAATTGAACAGTTTATGGATATAATCCATAGTCCTAAAAATGTTTTCTCTGAGTAAGTATATACTCATAATCTTTTCATAATGGTTTGTAAATAAAATGAGAATTATCTTATGCATATACCCCGAGAATGTCGTAACCAAGAGTGCAACAAGGCTCGTTGTCGTGCACCAGTTCCCATTCGAGTCTAACTCAAAGCGGTGTTTTTGGGTTTTACCCTAAGGTACATATGTTCCAAAGCTTCCTTTACCTGCTCATATCCAGACAGAGATGTATTGCTCAGAAAACTCACAAAATCTCTATAATACCAATATTCTATGAAAATATTCTATACTAATCCTCAATGTCCATCTTTGGTCTATGTGCTCTAATAGGATTTTATCTAAATCTAGCTTCCATGATTTTTACAAAACTTCCTCTGATACCAACTATAATGCCTCGACCCTAGTTACCTATTGTCGTTGCATTATTAGATAACATTGGCATGATCATAAGGAAATCATGTCTCGAAAGACCAAATATTTTAGTATTATTGGAAACAATATTCATACATAATTTCAACATTACAACTTGAAAATAAATAAAACACAATTATATTTCATTAATAACATCCAAACCTCCAAGATTATGCATGCAGGTCACTCCTAAATAACTTCTTCATATCCTGGGAAAATGAAACATAAGAAAGGGGTGAGATTCAATGCTCAGTAAGGGTATGTAATATAGCGGAAAATGACATAAATATTAAGCATTGTAAATAATTGAAAGCACATGCCATTAACAATAATAAACATGAATAATTATATGAAATGAATATGATCTGTAACGCCCCGACCCTAGTTACCCAGAGTCGGTGAATTATTACATAACATTGGCATGATCATGAGAAAGATCAAGTCTCGAAAGACCGATTAGTTTAGTACCCTTGAAATAACTAGATACATCCATAAATTTTTATATTACATCATAAAAAAAAAATCTTGTCTTCATATCCCCTCATACTATCCCTGCAGGTCATTCATAAATTACTTCTTCATAATCCTGGAAAAAAAATAAAACATTGAAAGGGGTGACCTCGGATGCTCAGTAAGGATAACATTATAGCAGAAGCTTTCATAAATAATCATAAACACTTAAGGCAATTTATAACTAAAACAAAAGCCTTTGAAACTTGAACTTCAGCATAAAATGGCAAAGGTAAAATGAAATAATGCCATTTACTTACTCACATGGATATTCTACTAGTCGAATGATCACATGCAATATCAATAACCACTTTCATAATGATGGAATGCATAATGCCAGACTATCTTAACCACATAGCCAAGGCCTCGTGCCAAGACTACAAATAAGATTTTGCCAAGGCCTTATGCCAAGACACTAGTTTGTCTAATGAGACCTACCGATGCATCGAGGAGCTATAGCGGGCTCCACCCGTCACTTATTAAGACCAATGCATTCCTCATATGAATAGGTTTAAGCATAAAATAAACATTCGTATTAAAACTAGCATACGAAATGTCAATACTTTAACCACAAACCATGAATGGTATAAAAATAGAACATCCACAGTCAAATATAACTCATTTGATACAATATGGAAGATTGTATTGTATCACATTAACCTCAATCATGAATAATGAAGGATGTTGACATAGATGAAAATAATCATCAAAACTATTTGAGAGAAATATCCCCCTTTTCTTGAAAACATTTAAAAGTCACACTATTTTTCAAGAAGCCATTTAAAAATATATTTTTGAATCAAAGTGTCCCATACCACTTTGAAACATTTTAAAAGGATTTTTAAGTTCTAAACTTTAATGTCCATATAAATAAATCCTTAAAACCATTTTTAAAACATGGACATTAATGAGAAAGATTTAGATGAATAAGTCTTTAAAACATTTAAAAATGGTATTTTAGTTAGAGATTCTAACCAAAAGAGAGACACTTGAATGAAAATAATTGAGGTAATCAAAACTTTGTAATATCATGAGACTAAAGGGAATTCATGATATACTATGTCAAAGTACATTATATACACCACATAAAATTGATTTGGTGTATATCAACAAAGAAGTCTCAATGGAATGTAAGTTGAGATGAAATCTCTCATAAAGGCCATATCCTTAGGTTAAGGATAAATCAATAACATAATTATGTGTGAAAAATATAAATACAATAAATATGATTGGATATTCAGTGTAAAACAATCATAGTATATTCACACATATTCCTGTAAAAACAACACCAACGAATTGGATGTTTAACTCAACAAATGGTGAAAGAGTTAAAATTATTCTTATCAAATTCATATCAATGACTTGAGAATTTTCAATGGAGTGATTATGTGTTTCAAAAGTATATCCATAGGAAGGGGAGTGGAAATTATGACATAATCAAATTAATAGTGATTCCACACATAATCTTGGGGTAATATAATCAATGAAATATGCGTAAAGCCAAATGAGTGGAAATTGAAATCTCAAATTCCCTTATTGATTAGGTAACTTAAGAAACAAACACACATGAAAGAAAGATCATACCATGATGATGTAAATACCCATAAAATAAATTATATTACACAATGAATACAATCATGGGTAGTACACATACACCACATGCAATAATTAAGTGGTGATCAATGGAATTCTCACGGAATTAAAAGTGAGACAAGAAACCCCTTACCACGTTAATCAACTGAGTCGCATGGCCAAAAGTTAATAACCACCAAATGATTTACAGAATAACATGAATATAAAGTGAATCATGATAATATATATCAAATGGAAGTACACAATACACCACTTTCAATAATTTAGTAGCGAACAATGGAAATCTCACGGAATTGAAAGTTAGATAAGAGAATCCCTTACTTTGTACTTTTTCCTTGGTCGATGGTAGGTTTACCTCCTGTATAATGGTGAAATAATTTTTATTGAATAATACAAGAATCAGTTACTTTAATATGATATCATATATGATCTTTTAACATTGATTTGTTAATAGTATCTTAGAATTATCGTCATTTCAGGTGTTAACGGGTTCATTTTACTTTACATTCTTTGTTATGTGAGCCATATTCGTTATTAATGGGATGTATATCATTCATATCCAGAATGGTATCAAGTCCTTAAACATCATTTTTAAATCATCAAATGATAATTATACTTGAATGGATACGATGGAGAATGAATCTCATCGCGTTCGTGGAGACGGTAGTCCGTACGTACGCACGAATGCTACTTCCATTTAATTTTTATTTTAAAAGAATCGAATCCAAATGATACATAGGTATATTACTATTCCAGTAAAATATAATATTTTATATATGTTACTTAAGTTCATTAACACCATCCTTTATACGTTCCATGTGTGGTATGAACGAGTCATATCATTTTAAGGTGGCGGTAGTCCGCACTTCCTCAAATGAAATTATCGTATGTATATACAACATGAAACGAATAATTGTATGAAATAAAATGGAATTTCAGAAGCTTATATATAAAATATATATCATTAATATCATATTTAATTACAGTGCCATCCTAATGGCCACCATGAGAGGCGGTAAGATGTATTTGAACAATCATCGTTTCGTGAGGCGTTAGTTTGCCATCCACAGAAACATTATGTTCATCATCCATTAGATGGAGTTGTGTGAATTTATAGTTTGAATACTTCTTATAACAAAATCCTAGTATATTGTGGATACTGGTTTTGTTACAAAAGAAAGGAAATAAAAAGAGTTTGGGGGTTGGAGAAGCAAAATAATTGAAAATAATTTAAGAGAAAATGTTACCTTTAATTTAGGTAACTCACTTTGGTTGGAACCAAAGGACTTCTTGAAATGCTTTATGCCTAAGGGGAAGCTTCAAGGAGGAGGATAGGGATGTGGGGAGCTTAGTTGGGCAGAGTTTGGACGAGCCAAGTGGCTTGAGAGGTGTGAGGAATGAGTAGAAGTGGTCTCCTTTTATAAGGTAGAGGAGGGGCTCTTTAGGAATGAGTGAAAGTATTACTTTATAATATAATTATATTCGGTTTATAATGGTCCAAAAATCATTGAGGTCGAAGATAAGATGACTCATATTCTAAATAACATCAACCAATAAGAATTTGACAGGTTTTAGATAATATTTTAATCATTATAATCTTATTTATTTAAATGATTTATTAATGAGGTAAACGTTGCATTCATTATTGTGTCATTAATAATTTAAATTATTTGATGTCTAAAAATTATAAATAAAATATCATTATGTAGGAAATCTTTTTAGATTTCTAATGAATATTTATAATCGAAAATCCAACATGTATAACCCTATTTAAAAATTGTTCTTTTAAAAGATGTAAGCTTATGCCATTTTTGTATTCATTTTAACTTAATTAAAATAAAGTGTCATTATCACTTACAAGTGGATCAATGGGGTCCCAAAATTGACCCAAAGATGCCCATGGTCGACCATGTATCAACCAATAGGGTTAAGACACGTTTTAGGGTAATTTAGTATTATTATAATATTATTTGTTAACCCTTATTTACCGGATTTACCCTTAACCATGGTAAATAAAATATTTACCGCAGTAATTATTCAAAATGTCTAAAAATAAAAGTTATCTATTTACACAATTTGAACATCCTGATTCCAAATATGGAATCCATTTTTATAAATTCAAAACACAGAAGTGGCAGAAATTAATTTAAAATTAATTCCCGCTGTCAAAACAAAAAGAGTGTTTTTAAGAGATAATAACTATCAAAAGATTGACATTTGTTTATGTTCGGTTTAATTGTAAAATTATGTCCAATGACCAAAATTATATTAAATGGTAAAAATATTTTCTAAATATACTTTAAAACCACTCAAATTCATAATTTATCACTATTAATTATTTTTATTAAAAAAGTTGTTTTTAATTAAAATTTAGTAATTTTTACTATTCATCAAAATATGAAAGTTATCCGAAAAGTACCAAAATTTCACCTTAGGCTAAATTTGATATTCCGAATCCAAAAATGAAGTCCATTTTGAAATATAAAATATATATAATTTCAAAAAATTAAGTATTACTATTCATAACGGCTAGTTTGATCGGTTGTGGTGTGTGTTAAAACTTGAAGTTGCGTACAACACACGCTACTGTTTTATTCAAAGGAAAGTGTATCGTGGAAGCTTGGGATGTATTATTTTAAATTTTTTTGATGTCCCCATTTAGTCAAAAAGTTTAAAATATTTTATTTAAAAAGGGTTCACTATTAAAAGTTGGTAAAACTATAATACTGAAGATGAATTTGTTCTTACATTATGTCTAAGAAACTCATAATATGGATTCCAAAATTATAAGGATTATATAAAGTTTAAAATTTAGTTAATACTATTCATAACCTTTTTTGAACGGCTTGTTTGGTAAGTCATGGTGCGCTTGAACTCGATGTTGCGTGTAGTGCAAGTTATTGAATTATTTTGAAGAAATAACACACTATGAAATCATGGGGTGTTACATTCTCCCCTCCTTCAATAAATTGCGTCCTCGCAATTTGAAATTGTTATTCGAAAATAAAAGGTTGAAAATCGAAAATATATTTGTGGGAAAACCCACATCGGAAATTGGTTTACTAAAATTTAGTCTTAATATGAGGAAAAGAGAAATGAAAGGGTCACCACCAAATTATGATCTCGATTAGGAGAACATTGGTGGCAATTAGAGACATATAATTGTAGGAAAAACGTAAATATTTATAGGTAGTGGTTGAGGACATCAATCACAAACAAGTATAAAATTGAGGTCCTTAAACTCATCAATCTATGATGATTTGAAGTACCATCGGTTCAACAAAATATAGGGTATTGGGATCACATATTTTGGACATTTCAAAATATCTTAGTTGAAATCCCACATCGAAAAATGAATTAATGAGGCCTCTATTTAAAATAAAGAGTGGAAAGTATGAAGATTACTGAAAATAACACATACTAGGGTTCCATGTAGGAAAAATATGAATATGGAGGAGAAATCTAACCATCAATTATCTGATGGAGAGTGGTAGAGAACATGGCTATGAAAAGGCCAACAATCCCAAAGCCATTAATTAGTGATGATTTAAGGTACCATCTAGGACAACATTTTTTTTTAAAGTTACATTACATAAGGAAGAGGAATTCATTTATGATATTGACTAAGAACATTATGAGATATACTTAAATTTTAAGTAGATTTTCATTCTTTAATAAATTTCCACCACTAACTCAATTTTTTTTAAATGATGAGTATCCAAGAAGACTTGGTCACACTGGAAGAGTTAGAATAAACTTCTATAGAATCACATGATCCATGCAGGATAAACCATATATTTACATTGTCTTTGAAGATTAATCAAAACCAAAATGGTTAGTGAATGATCTAATGATCCCCCAAAAGGATATTCATTGAGATAAATATGCACTAATCTTAATTTCTAAAATTAAACCAACAATACCCCAAAGTTAAATAGATACCATTCAATAACCAATTGTCCTTAAAATCCTTTAATATAATCCAAACTAATATTGAAACCCAAAACATAGAAGAATTTGATTATGTAGTCTCCCATGTTACATTGTATCTCCAAATGACATCAAATACTCTTAAAGTCACATACTTAAAAGTAATTAACACCATCACATATTCTCTGTTATAGGTTAATCATTTCCATAAATAACCCAAATCACTATAAATCAACAATAAAAATGTAGATAAAAATCCACCATTACTCTACAAATGAAACCTCATTGTATTCTATTTTCCTTGGGCATATAGTGTTCCTAACAAAACGAACATCTTCCAAAATAACATTTATCACTTAATCACCAAATCATTTTCCTATACCAAGGGTATTCATTTGATAAGACATAAGAACCCAAATCATCTTATTATTGATCAATAAAATCATTTAATAAAAAAATAGTCATATTAACCAGGGACTTCACGTAGTCCAGTGGTAGGTGATAAATCCCAATCGCACTTTGGTTGTGGGTTCGATTCCCACAGCATTGTCCGACGCGACGGGTTGTCACACGGTCTACGTGTTGTCCTTTTTCAAAAACTATATTCTAGAATATTACCAAAATGAGATAAATTTTTCATAATTTAACCACAAATGTTATATCATACTTTGCATTTTCATCCCAAATTATAATAACTTATCATTTTCTCAAACCCCAATGATCATATAAAACCAAATGGTTATTTATACCTCTATCCACAAGAGAAGAGACAATTATTCCTCAAATATCATTCTCACATGGCAAACTGAGGGGTTACAAATACAAGAGAAAATTATTCCAAAGTAAACCCATCAACAAGGAGTGCTAATACTTTTTAAATTTTTCTCCAACCATTTATTTCCACATAGCTTCTTCTTTGAGCAAGAAAATATCCTATAAAATAGGAAATTCACTCGGGTAATGGCCAGGTACCCTACATTTACGGCAAATGACTGTAAATGGACTCTTGGGACCATTTTTATCTTCTTCCATAGTACTCTTCATTTTTCTTCGGCAATTCTTCACTTTATGTCCTTCCTTCCCGCACGTAAAACATTTCGTTGTCCCATTGAGACACTTTCCTGGGTGTCTCTTTCCACAATTCCTGCATGATGAAAATTGAGGTTTCTTTTCTCCATGGTCTCCATTGCTGGAGATATTATCATTTATCACCTTTCTCTTCCTTTTTGAGTCTGGGAGTTGGTTAATATATATGTTGTTGATCATATTTTTGGAAAACTGATTTGTCATAAAGACGATATCTTTTACGCCTATCAACATTCCATTTTGTTGCTCATTTCCACCACCTTTCCCACCTTGTACATCATTCTCAAAGTCACTATGACTTCCTTGGAATCCAGCCATTGACTAAAACCAGAAAGCATTGTGTGAGTAATAGTAGTCGTAAAATCATTTAGTGATTAAAATGTCACCATATTCTCAATTTGAAACATATTAGGATTAACCAAGGTCATTTACTCTCATCTTATGTATATATTACTTAAATCGGTTTGTAAAGAAAATGTAAATTATCCTAAGCATATCCACCGGGAGTGTCGTAACCAAGAGTGCAGCAAGGCCCGTTGTCGTGCACCAGTTCCCGTTCGAGTCTAGCTCAAAGCGGTGTTTTCGGGTTTTACCATTAGGTACATCTGTGCCAGAGCCGCCTCTACCTGCTCGTATCCAGACAGGGATGTATTGCTCGGAAAACTCACAAAATCTCTACAATACCAAAATTCTAGGAAGTTCTTTTATACTAATCCTCAAAGTTCATCTTAGGTCTACGTGCTCTAATCAGAGTTTTTCTAAATCTAGATACCAAGGTTTGTACTAAACTTCCTTTGATACCAACTGTATCGCCCCGACCCTTGTTACCTAGAGTCGGTGCATTATTACATAACATTGGCATGATCATGAGAAAGATCAAGTCTCGAAAGACCGATTAGTTTAGTAGCCTTGGAATAACTAGATACATCCATAAATTTTTATATTACATCATAAAAAAAACATCTTGTCTTCATATCCCCTCATACTATCCCTGCAGGTCATTCATAAATTACTTCTTCATAATCCTGAAAAAAAAAATAAAACATTGAAAGGGGTGAGCTCGGATGCTCAGTAAGGATAACATTATAGCAGAAGCATTCATAAATAAGCATAAACACTTAAGGAAATTTATAACTAAAACAAAAGCCTTTGAAACTTAAACTTCAGCATAAAATGGAAAAGGTAAAATGAAATAATGCCATTTACTTACTCACATTGATATTCTACTAGTCGAATGATCACATGCAATATCAATAACCACTTTCATAATGATGGAATGCATAATGCCAGACTATCATAACCACATAGCCAAGGCCTCGTGCCAAGACTACAAATAAGATTTTGCCAAGGCCTTGTGCCAAGACACTAGTTTGTCTCATGAGACCTACCGATGCATCGAGGAGCTATAGCGGGCTCCACCCGTCACTTATTAAGACCAATGCATTCCTCATATGAATAGGTTTAAGCATAAAATAATCATTCGTATTAAAACTAGCATACTAAATGTCAATACGTTAACCACAAACCATGAATGGTATAAAAATAGAACATCCACAGTCAAATATTACTCATTTGATACAATATGGAAGATTGTATTGTATCACATTAACCTCAATCATGAATAATGAAGGATGTTGACATAGATGAAAATAATCATCAAAACTATTTGAGAGAAATATCCCCCTTTTCTTGAAAACATTTAAAAGTCACACTATTTGTCAAGAAGCCATTTAAAAATATATTTTTGAATCAAAGTGTCCCATACCACTTTGAAACATTTTAAAAGGATTTTTAATTTCTAAACTTTAATGTCCATATAAATAAATCCTTAAAACCATTTTTAAAACATGTACATTAATGAGAAAGATTTAGATGAATAAGTCTTTAAAACATTTAAAAATGGTATTTTAGTTAGAGATTCTAACCAAAAGAGAGACACTTGAATGAAAATAATTGAGGTAATAAAAACTTTGTAATATCATGATAATAAATGGAATTCATGATATACTATGTCAAAGTACATTATATACACCACATAAAAGTGATTTGGTGTATATCAACAAAGAAGTCTCAATGGAATGTAAGTTGTGATGAAATCTCTCATAAAGGCCATATCCTTAGGTTAAGGATAAATCAATAACATAATTATGTGTGAAAAATATAAATACACTAAATATGATTGGATATTCAGTGTAAAACAATCAAAGTATATTCACACATATTCCTGTAAAAACAACACCAACGAATTGGATGTTGAACTCAACAAATGGTGAAAGAGTTAAAATTACTCTTATCAAATTCATATCAATGACTTGAGAATTTTCAATGGAGTGATTATGTGTATAAAAAGTATATCCACAGGAAGGGGAGTGGAAATTATGACATAATCAAATGAATAGTGATTCCACACATAATCTTGGGGTAATATAATCAATGAAATATGCGTAAAGCCAAATGAGTGGAAATTGAAATCTCAAATTACCTTATTGATTAGGTAACTTAAGAAACAAACACCCATGAAAGAAAGATCATACCATGATGATGTAAATACACATAAAATAAAGTATATTACACAATGAATACAATCATGGGTAGTACACATACACCACATGCAATAATTAAGTGGTGATCAATGGAATTCTCACGGAATTAAAAGTGAGACAAGAAACCCCTTACCACATTAATCAACTGAGTCGCATGGACAAAAGTTAATAACCACCAAATGATTTACAGAATAACATGAATATAAAGTGAATCATGATAATATATATCAAATGGAAGTACACAATACACCACTTTCTATAATTTAGTAGCAAACAATGGAAATCTCATGGAATTGAAAGTGAGATAAGAGAATCCCTTACTTTGTACTTTTTCCTTGGTCGATGGTAGGTTTACCTCCTGTATAATGGTGAAATAATTGTTATTGAATAATAAAAGAATCAGTTACTTTAATATGATATCATATATGATCTTTTAACATTGATTTGTTAATAATATCTTAGAATTATCGTCATTTCAGGTGTTAACGGGTTCATTTTACTTTACATTCTTTGTTATGTGAGCCATATTCGTTATTAATGGGATGTATATCATTCATATCCAGAATGGTATCAAGTCCTTAAACATCATTTTTAAATCATCAAATGATAATTATACTTGAATGGATACGATGGAGAATGAATCTCATCGCGTTCGTGGAGACGGTAGTCCGTACGTACGCACGAATGCTACTTCCATTTAATTTTTATTTTAAAAGAATCGAATCCAAATGATACATAGGTATATTACTATTCCAGTAAAATATAATATTTTATATATGTTACTTAAGTTCATTAACACCATACTTTATACGTTCCATGTGTGGTATGAACGAGTCATATCATTTTAAGGGGGCGGTAGTCCGCACTTCCTCAAATGAAATTATCGTATGTATATACAACATGAAACGAATAATTGTATGAAATAAAATGGAATTACAGAAGCTTATATATAAAATATATATCATTAATATCATATTTAATTACAGTGCTATCCTAATGGCCACCATGAGAGGCGGTAAGATGTATTTGAACAATCATCATTTCGTGAGGCGTTAGTTTGCCATCCACAGAAACATTATGTTCATCATCCATTAGATGGAGTTGTGTGAATGTGTAGTTTGAATCCTTCTTATAACAACATCCTAGTATATTTTGGATACTGGTGTTGTTACAAAATAAAGGAAATAAAAAGATTTTGGGGGTTGGAGAAGCAAAATAATTGAAAATAATTTAAGAGAAAATGTTACCTTTAATTTAGGTAACTCACTTTGGTTGGAACCAAAGTACTTCTTGAAATTCTTTCTGCCTAAGGGGAAGCTTCAAGGAGGAGGAGAGGGATGTGGGGAGCTTAGTTGGGCAGAGTTTGGATGAGCCAAGTGGCTTGAGAGGTGTGAGGAATGAGTAGAAGTGGTCTCCTTTTATAAGGGAGAGGAGGGGCTCTTTAGGAAAGAGTGAAAGTATTACTTTATAATATAATTATATTCGGTTTATAATGGTCCAAAAATAATTGAGGTCGAAGATAAGATGACTCTTATTCTAAATAACATCAACCAATAAGAATTGGACAGGTTTTAGATAATATTTTAATCATTATAATCTTATTTATTTAAATGATTTATTAATGAGGTAAACGTTGCATTCATTATTGTGTCATTAATAATTTAAATTATTTGATGTCTAAAAATTATAAATAAAATATAATTATGTAGGAAATCTCTTTATATTTCTAATGAATATTTATAATCGAAAATCCAACATTTATAACCCTATGTAAAAATTGTTCTTTTAAAAGCTGTAAGCTTATGCCATTTCTGTATTCATTTTAACTTAATTAAAATAAAGTGTCATTATCACTTACAAGTGGATCAATGGGGTCCCAAAATTGACCCAAATATGCCCACGGTCGACCATGTATCAACCAATAGGGTTAAGACACGTTTTAGGGTAATTTAGTATTATTATAATATTATTTTGTAACCCTTATTTACCGGATTTACCCTTAACCATGGTAAATAAAATATTTACTGCAGTAATTATTCAAAATGTCTAAAAATAAAAGTTACCTATTTACACAATTTGAACATCCTGATTCCAAATATGGAATCCATTTTTCTAAATTCAAAACACAGAAGTGGCAGAAATTAATTTAAAATTAATTCCCGCTGTCAAAACAAAAAGCGTGTTTTTAAGAGATAATAACTATCAAAAGATTGACATTTGTTTATGTTCGGTTTAATTCTAAAATTATGTCCAATGACCAAAATTATATTAAATGGTAAAAATATATTCTAAATATACTTTAAAACCACTCAAATTCATAATATATCACTATTAATTATTTTGATTAAAAAAGTTGTTTTTAATTAAAATTCAGTAATTTTTACTATTCATCAAAATATGAAAGTTATCCGAAAAGTACCAAAATTTCACCTTAGGCTAAATTTGATATTCCGAATCCAAAAATGAAGTCCATTTTGAAATATAAAATATATATAATTTCAAAAAATTAAGTATTACTATTCATAACGGCTAGTTTGATCGGTTGTGGTGTGTGTTAAAACTCGAAGTTGCGTACAACACACGCTACAGTTTTATTCAAAGGAAAGCGTACCGTTGAAGCTTGGGATGTTTTATTTTAAATTTTTTTTGATGTCCCCATTTAGTCAAAAAGTTTAAAATATTTTATTTAAAAAGGGTTCACTATTAAAAGTTGGTAAAACTATAATACTGAAGATGAATTTGTTCTTACATTATGTCTAAGAAACTCATAATATGGATTCTAAAATTATAAGGATTATATAAAGTTTAAAATTTAGTTAATACTATTCATAACCTTTTTTGAACGGCTTGTTTGGTAAGTCATGGTGCCCTTGAACTCGGTGTTGCGTGTAGTGCAAGTTATTGAATTATTTTGAAGAAATAACACACTATGAAATCTTGGGGTGTTACATGATCTGAGTAAATAATTCCATAATAAAACATAATCATGGGTATTCTACCACATGAACCATCAATATTATTTCCATAATGAGGGTATGTGTAATTCCGGACATTCTAAAACATTTTGTCAGGGACTCGGCCAAGACGTCTAAAAATGATTAAGGCCTTCGCCCAAACCATAAATCAAATTGGGAAATGGATTTGGATAATTACATGTCTATATTTTTCATGATACCTACCAATGCATCGAGGAGCTATAGCGGGATCCACCCATCACTTAATAATTCCAATAAATTCCACATATGAAAGGGTTTAAACATATCATAAACATTCATATTAAAACTAGCGTATGAAATGTCAATACATTAACACTAAATCATAAATGGTATAAAAATAGCACATCCAGAGTAAAACATATCACAAAACCTTCAACACAATATGGAAGTTTTGTATCATAATATATCAACTACAAATAAACTTAAAATCCATCAAAGGATTTTGATATAGATGAAATCAAAACTCTTTTTAGGGAAATATCTCTTTATATTTTGAAATAATTTAAGAGTCACATAATTATAAAATAAAAAATTTACTTTGAAAATAATCTTATAAGCTTGTAAGAGAATCCTAGATGAGTATATAACGGTATAAAATATCCACACCCTCCATATAAGTTAAAAAAAGACATTCTAACCTTAATTTTGTCGAAAAGGTTAAAAATAACCTTGTTTGGAAAATGACAAAAATATTCCTTTATAAATCTCTTATACAAAGTCAAAAAAGGGTATAAATGAATTTAACCCTTAGTCCGTATAATATTAAGAATGATTTGAAATACATTTTCTAAGAAACATGGATGTGGAAGATAAAGAGGTCCCATTAGATAATTACGTATAAGCAACCTCGAATAATGGAGAGATTGTGAAATAAACCCTTACCTTGTACTTTTACTTGGTTAAGGGTAAGTTAACCTCCTATATAATAGTGAAATAATTTTTATTAAATTATACATGAATAATATACATTAATATGATATCATATATGATCTTTCAATATTTCATTGTTAATAATATGTTAGTATTATCGTCGTTTCGGGTGTTAACTTACTCATTTTCTTTTATATGTTTTCTTAAATAAGCTATGGTTGTTATGTATAGGTTGTATCTTATTCAAATCCAGAATGATATCAAGTCCTAAAACATTATTTTTAATCATCATATGACAGTTATTCTTGAATGGATATGTTGGGGAATGAATCTCATCGCGTTCGTGGAGATGGTAGTCTGTACGTATGTATGAGTGACAATATAACTATTTTTATATTAAAATAAAATATAATTGGATGGTATATCATATATACAGAATCATTATCATGTTATATTTATTATATAAATAAATAACACATCATTATTATACCAATCCAAAAAATAATGTATTGAATAACAATTACACCACGACGTGGAGACGGTAGGCCGTACGTACGCACGTATGGTGACATTTCATTCAAAGGATGGATAGAATGACGAATATGGTTGTGCCATATTTATAATAACATAAAAGTATATATAAGATACTGGGTTTTTTATTTTAGAATGGAAATAACAAAGAAAGAAGATGTAGAAAAATAATGGAACTTGAAAGAGGGTGGTGAAAACATTACCTCTTCTTCGGGTAATTCCTTTTGATTTGATCAAAAGGGCTCACTAGGTTAGATATCTGATCAAAATAAGGAATCTATTTTGAAGTGATGGAAGTTGAGAAAATATTTGGGTAGTGGTTGCCCGATCCAAAAGGCTTTGAAGGTGTGAAGAATTGGTTAGAAGTGGTGTCCTTTTATAAGGGGGAGGAGGGGTTCTTTAGTAAAACATAAAGTATCTTTTTATAATAAATTCATATTCAGTTTATAATGGCTCCAAATTGAATTTTTCAAAGTATAAGGTGGGTTTGGGTCGAAATCTTTTAAACCAATAGATTTTATACCAGTTTGGGTTATTATATTAACCTTATCTTATAGTTTTCACTCTTAGTTAATTAGATTGACATTTACCATGTCACTTTGTATTTTTATACTATATAGTTAATAAACATACTATATAAATCCAAGAGACCCCCAAGTTGTCTATTAATGATACAACTATCATGATATATGTTCTTTGGTCAATCCTTATATATTTAGAAATAGAATATCAATTAATAATATAATATTTGTTTTAAAAACTCTTTTTTGTCTGTTTTGACACTATTGGGTATTTTATTTTTGATAAATTCATAATAGCATTATTTCTTCGAACCAAATTCATATAACCATTAATAATATGTCATATTACCCGATATAATTAGTTTAATTCATAAAATGTTTCAAATTACATTTATTTTGATATTTTTAATATAATTTTTTTGATTCATTCATTAAAAAGAAAAATAATGCATCATTATTGTGTCATAAATAAGTATAATTATTAAATGTCTAAAAATTATAAATATAATAAAATTATGTAGGAAATATTTTTATATTTCTAAAATATTTATAGTCGAAAATATAACATATATAACCCTACGTAAATTTTTTTTCCTAAAAGATATATGCTTATGTCATTTTTGTATTTACTTTAATATAATTAATATGAAGTGTCCCTATCACCTACAAGTGGTTCCATGTGGTCCCAAAATGGACCCAAATATTCCCATGCTCTGACATGTATCCACAAATAAGATTAGGACACGTTTTAGGATAATTTATTATTATTGTAATATTATTTTTTACCCTTATTTACTGGATTTCCTCTTTAACCGTGGTAAATAAAATATTTACTGAAGTAATTATTCAAAATGTATAAAATTTAAAGTTATATATTTAAAAAATTTTGACATCCTAATTCAAAATATGGAATCTATTTTTACAAATTCAAAACACAGAAGTGGAAGAAGATAATTTAAAATTAATTCTCGTTGTCAAAACAAAAAGCGTGTTTTTAAGAAATAATAATTATCAAATGATTGACACTTGTTTTTGTTCGATTTAATTGTGATATTATTTCCAATGACCAACATTTTATTAAATGTAAAAATTTATTCTATATATACTTTAAAACAACTTAAATTCATAATTTATCACTATAAATTATTTTGATTAAAAAAATTGTTTTTAATTAAAATTTAGTAATTTTCACTATTCATCAAAATATAAAAGTTATCTGAAAAGTACCAAAATTTCACCCTAGGATAATTTTGATATTCCAAATCCAAAAATGAAGTCCATTTTGAGATGTAAAATTTATAAAATTTTATAAAGTGGGTATTACTATTCATAACGGCTAGTTTTATTGGTCACAGTGTGTTAGAATCTAGAAATTGCGTACAGTGCTAGGTATTGTATTATTCAACGGGAAACATACTGTGGAAGCTTGGGGTGTTATAGATATTTTATATAGAGGCGTATAGACTAACTGTTAACCAAGGGGGATATCCTTGACCTAATTAAGGTTCATGTTATAAATTTCCACCCATCAACCTATGCAACTCTCTTGGTTTGGTTTCACCTCACCTATAAACTTGATTTGACCCCAATAAATTTTGAGATATATCCATTACATATTATTTAACTCATATGTATTTTAGGGATATTGTATACATAAAATAAAACATGGGCATATAAGACTTTATATTATAAGACGAGACAAGGCATGCCTACCAAAAATTTAATTTAATAGTATATAAAATGAACCTCATTACATACAATGTTCTGTGAAGTGTTCATGATCTTCCACATGCATGCAATAAACTACACATTTAAAAAAATAACATAAAATTTTCAATCATTCTTATTTACGGTAAATTTTTCTCAAATAAATTAATTATCATATTAAATTAATCAATACATTTATCATAATTATTGTTTGAATTTCATCAATATTAACATCATTTATAGATTTATTAAAATTAAATAAATTTCTTTAAAAATCACTATGTACATAAATGTAACTTAAAGGCAACACGATATACCATTAACTCTGGTAAAATATTCAAAACACAAAGTATCACGTACATTTATAACGTATAATATCAGCTTAATGATTACATGAATTTAAAAAATTTATATCATAGTCTATGATTCAATGAATGTAGAGTAACAACTATCAATACAAATCATACATTATATGCAGATCTGAACATTACAAAAATATTAATTATAATAAATATATATATATATATATATATATATTAAAACCTCTCACATGGAATGTCATATCAACTTAATGACCACATGAAAGAACATTTCAATAAAGAATACACAATTTGATAAAAAAGTTATATCAATGTAGTTTTTTATATATACCAATAATATACATCTGAGATACATGTTATGTATGTCTCTCATCATGTATATAAGGTATAGTCCTAAGGAATCAGATGGTATTGTGTGCCTTGGAAATATGGATCACATGGCATGTATAATATATGACATGGAGTTTGGTCTCCTTGTTACATGGTCACCAGTCAGTTAGGACATGTATGGAAATACACGGACCTTCTGTGAATCAATGAGACTATAATCCATTTATGATGGCTACACATTGTGTACTCTGATAGACCCTACAACAGGATGTCCACGTCAATACATAATGTAATAAATTAATACATTATGGGTCATAAATATACATAGATTAAATTAATTTTTCAATTAATTCTAGATGAATTGAACACAAGTACATGTCATGTAACATCATCTATACTACATGAACCCTTATGTTATTCAGATATTATTCTTTTCTCCTTTGGATAAGTTTATCGATTTTAATTCATTCAAAAAAATCCTATTGAATGGACTTTTGAGAAATACACGACAGAGAAGAAAATATCAACATTCATATTAATATATGGAATAAATATTGAATTAAAAACAAAGTCAGTGATATTATTAAATCAGTAAATGATATTTAAATAACTATAAATGATTATGTTACCTCTCTGATAGCACATGAAGGCTTCAATTTCAATAGATGTTTGTGATTGGTCATGGTTGATATTTTATTTTATGATGATTGATGATCAATTTTATATTTACATAATGATTAATGTCTTGACCAAGAAAATTGAATCAAATAATATTGAAAAGGGATTGAACACTCGAACCAGAAAGAGGATCATAATATATTTATTACAATCAATTGAATTAATAAATGAATTATCTTGTTGGAATTTTTTCTCTGTTGATGGATCAAAAAATAGATATGGATTGTAGCTTCATTATATCTTTGGAAACAAGAGAATATTACCTCATGCAGTGATACACACCAATTCCAAAAAACCTCTAAACATATTTTTATAAATGTCTAGGTGCTGGCATGATAGATCTTATCACATGTGTCATCCTCCTTTGATCGCTTAAAGTAACACATTCAATACATTCGATGTGATCTATTTGACTTGATAATGGGAAGTATAAAAATATATCTCTCTATTTTTAGAATGTTCGTAGAGAAAAAATCTCCCTAGGACTTTAGGGGATTCTCCTAATTCATTGTGAACTTCTATGAATAATTAATTTCCTCTATTATAATGAATTTTAATTTTTTTCCTATACTAATAGCATTGAAATTAAAAAAGTGCACTAGTGGCCTTTATTATTTATTTAATACTTGCCAAACCCCCACTAAATAATAATAATAATAATTTTATTTCTCAACATGCAATTAAATTATATATGTTTTAATCAAATAAATTAAATATTTATTATTTATCACCACACCATTAAACATGGTCTTCCTTTCCTCTAAAATATTTATTGAGCCATGAATAATTAATATTTATTTAATAATTAAATATCATTGAATGATTCTTTATGAAATAAACACACATTATATTCACTAAATAGTAAGTAAATATTTATTAAATATTCAACTCTGATTATATTCTCTCAAATCACCGGTGTCAGAAAAAATGTGGTCATGAAAACATGAATAATTATTAAACCACATTTTGTAATAATATTTATTAAACTTATTAAATAATAAATAATAATATTATTATTTAACTGTGATTCTGGATACCCTTTTTGTGTAAACCTTAAGGCCTCATTCCCTATGGAATTATGTTATGCAGCCTAATATCCAGGGATAGAATCTCTGCTCACACTATCGTACCCATAAAGAAATAATTCAATGCCTTAATGTCATTATACTTCATACATACCCTTACTATGTTATATAATCCATTTATCTTGATATCTCAAATCAATGAGGTTGCATGTCTGTTCCATCAACCTATGTGAATGACGTGTATTTCTTTGACATCAGACAAATATTTAACATGACTAAATAACAACATAGAAAACTATTTATTTTGGATATACTATTTCCATCAAAGTAGATGATATATCTTGTTCCGTTAAAGAATAGAAGGGAAAAACCCTTTCTTGGATTAATCATTTATGCAATATTACTCACAATGATCCCAATATATTCTACCACATAGGGACCACCTTCTTTCATAGTTTTCATCCATACATCAATGTACATGACTTATAATACTCATTCATAATAAAATATAATTATATGGGTTAATAAACATATCTGTAGATAGGAAAAAATGATGACACATATAAATGTGAATTTCTTATTGGCGTTTATCATACTAATAATGTCCTAGATAATACTAACAGTGGTGTACACTATAATAAGGAACCTAATAGACTTATGAGTCTCTACCCTTGAAATAATGTATCATTTGTGTCCCTCAAATGAAACCATCTAGCTATAGAACATGTATTTAAGAATAGTGTCATAGTAATTCCTATTTTACATAATAATGGGGAAAATTTAGGACCTTTTACTCTGAAATCTACTCTTAAGACAATATAAAAATACTATGTTACACATACTAACAGTCATGATGTGAAAATAACTTTATTAATATTGATAACTATAAATATAGGTTAACATAAATTACATAGAAGTTGATTCTAGGCAACCAAATATAATAGATTTTATATTGGTGGACATACAAAAATGATTAATATGAAATTGTTCAATATATTATTAAAAAATTACTATCTCATAATGAAATACATTGAAATATATTATTTACAAACCCTTCTAGATAATATAATGTTCGAAAAATGAGAGAGGACATTATTGTAGAAAGGTTTTTCAAAATTCATGTGTCAATGATATAATATATATTGGATTTATTGTATAGGGATGTAGTCCTCCTATACACGAGTTTGAGAACCATATTTTTAAATATTCATTCCATAATAATTATTTGATATCATTTATTCTTGATCGTATCCAATAAATGAAAAATACAGTGTTGGATATGATGAAATAAATTACAATGATTATTTTTGATTCAATATATATTTGTAAAAAATGTATATAGTATATTTTATTTTATTATAACCTCATGTATATCACTAATTTTTTACATATCATATTGTTTTCCACGTAATAAATTAAACAATATTATCTAAATTAAAATTACAATTCCAATGATAAAATTCATTTTCCTAATTTTCTTATCAAAAATATGATAACACTTAATTTTAATTGAAAGTATTTAATGAATTATGAAACATTATTTTGTAGAATAAAATATATTTTTCATGTAATGAATTATGATATATTGAACATTTAAATTATTTATTGACTAAATTTTTATTTACTTTATATTTTACATATTAATTATATAATATAACATTATATTCTAGTAATTGTTATTATTTTCGTTACTAAAATATATATTTACTTGTTATATTTATGTACCATCCATATAGAATATGGATCTATTTTCCATGAAAATATAATACACATATTTAAAATTTCCATTCATATATGTAATATTAAAATATAAATAAAATAAATTGATTCCATAAGATAATTTATATATATGTATTATAGAATATTTCAAATTTTTTTTCCTTATTTTAATTTTTATATTAATGAGGATAATTTCCATGGATAACATGCTGATGAACATTCAATGATGTTATACATTTTATTTAAAAACTATTTTTTACTCTTTTATTATTTATATTGATGTCTCAATAAATAACATCATATAAGGGTATTTTTAATTTCGTGTAATAGTAATTTATCCATGTAATTTAATCATTGTGCATTATTGTTTTGAATTGATTATGGAACATGTCTTTGAAAATGATAATGGATTATCAATAGTATATATTTTTTGAATTACATCTTAAGTACAAAAGTACTCGATTATATTTTATTTTCACACATGAAAAGTGATTTATTTTTGAATATATATCAATATTATCATAAATTATCAATTCTTTTAAAAGAAAATTTGTATAATAAAAGGAAAATTGATATTAAAAAAAATATTGATAAAAATCATCAAGTATATTATATTATTTATTAGATAATTGTTTTTGATATACCTTATAATGTATGATAAAGAATAATGTAATTTTTATCTATATATAATACAATCAATAAATGATAAGTATATATTATTTAGAAAATTGAAATGAGAAGATATTTCTTTTGACATAAGTGAGTTATATTTCTCAATTTAATTGAAAATATATTATTATAAAATAAATTTAGCAATCCATAATGATGAATTATGATATTGAGAATACTATAAATATTCTTTTTCTGATTTCTTTATTTATCTATAAAAGCATTGAAATGTTTATTTAGTTGTTATTATGGATAGAATTTCATTACCTATGCACTCTATCACTTATATGAGGGGTATAAATCCTAATATAGAATAAAGATCTAATTTGTTATTGAAAAAATGAGGTTGATACAACACCTTGTAGTTTTATGATAATTTATTATACTAAATTATGAATATTTAGTATATGGTTGAATGTGTTGAAAATTTTTAATATGATGAGGGGATCTTGAGTTGTTGATATCATGGATGGTTTACCATCTTATATGAGAATATATTGGAGTAATAATGATTATTGGTTTACTATATGTCAAGGGAGAAAAATTGTTGTTTAATAGACAATTGAAAATGAATGTAAATACTAAATATTGACGTGGGAGAATGATATATGATTATCATATAAATATCATATCTATATGAAATATATGGTAGTAAAATATTATTTCTATTGAGGGATTAACATTGTTTTTAATTACGATAAAATTAAAATCTGGTAATGATTCTTTGTATGATGTATAGTTTAATGATATATAATTTTGATTCTGATAGGTGATAAATGCTTTGATAATTTATTCATGAACTACAAAAAAATTATATTTAATGTGTATATAATTTCATTTTTTCAGTTGTGGAGTTTATTTAAGATTTAATTTATCAACATAAAAATGGTTTATTTTAGGTTGTTTGTGAATTAAGAATTATTCTAATTTATACTGAATTGGATTGATGATTCCTTTATGGGGTTAGAGTAGAATTTCGATGGTTGAATATATTTGAAGAGGTATTTGATTGTCTAAATAAAATAATAGGATTTATATACATACAATTATTATAAATAAATGTATATATTTTATTAAATTTAATGTTCCTAGGGACATATAATATGTATAAAAAAATATAAAAAATTTACTCATTAGTTAAAATATATATCTATGTTTTTTGATATTTGGATAAAGATAAATAATGTTAAAAAAATATCAAAATGTGTTTTGATCAGTGTATGAAAAACAATGTCTGTTGTTTCAAAACATAAATATTATATATCTTTATTTCACATTTTAATAGTATAGTATTAATTTGTGGGTAGTTGGATGATTTCAATTCTGAAATGAAAATAATATTATATTGAGTAAAAATATTCATATGATATGTACTAGTACCAGTGAAAGATATAACATTAAAATTGTACCCAATTTATTTTTGATTATTTTAATTTTATTATAAAATGTATTTTAAGAAATTATTTCACAGATAATTTAATGAAAAATCTTGTTAGAAATATTAAAACTATTTTTAATAAAAATAAAAAATAAAAAATGGTATGATTTATTTTCATATAATCTTGATCGACGTTCATATTTTAATCATGTAAATAATAGAAAAATTTCATTAATTAATAATGACACTATATATCATTCTATTTTCATTTTAAAACATATAAATAAACACATAAAATAATGCAATGTTTATAAAATAATGTACAATTCTGTGTAAAATATAGAGAAATATATTGTGGAAATAAATAAGTAAACACCAATAATGAACTATTTCTTAATAAAAAGTTATAATATGTTATTGATTGATATAAAATGGGTTGAGATGGGGTGCTTATTAAAATATGTGTTTTATTTCAAAATTAAAATTTTTATGACTCTATGAGAAAGAAACATATAATTTTATTGAACATTTGGTGGCTGTTTGAATATATGGTGGTAGATATATAATATCTTTGACAATGTTCTATTTAGTACATATAAATCACTAACTCAACCACTATTAATTTTATTATAATTTTTTTTATTGATTAAATGTAAAGGATAATATTGAAATTTTAAATGGAGGTTGAAAAAATGAGTTATGTATATCCTATTCACATAATTCTATGTAACCTATATAAGAACTAGTTTAATTAACCAATCAATAAATAGATAGACCACTGGGAAGAATACTATGGACATGCATTACATCTTCATACTATTTTATTGTAATATTATACTATTGGATAATATATATCTTATATTTCACAAAAAAACAATTATTATTTAGCCTCATACTATGGGAGATAATTTTTTAAACATATAATATTCTATAATCACTTTTATGTTTTTATTAGGAATACATAGTTATTGTGTTTATATTATTCAAAATAAACACATTCATCCAGACTATTTTAAAGGTTCAAAAAGAAATTAAAATAATTTTTTCAAATATATTTTTATGCACTCAGTAAACCACTAGTAGTTTAGAAAAATGAGCACACTGTGATTAAAAATTTGTATCAGAGTAGAGAACATGACTATTATTATATTATTATTATTCGACTTTATTTTATTTATATATTTGAACTAAGGGTTTTATGATTGTATTGAAATAGATTAATTGAAAATTGTACAGTTTATCCCAATTTAAAAAAAATATTGATTTTAAACGTATAAACACATATGAACTAAACAATAATTCGTAGTATAAGTAGATGAATGTACTATCTATATAGAAATAAACATTGACTATAAAAAAATAATTGAATGAAAGAAATAAAGAAAAATGTATAGAATATATTTTCAATATTATATTTCTTAGCATCTAATTCATGTTGTGATGAACATGTTCTTATTGAATAACATGATTATATTGAATTTTTATGTGATCCCACAAAACATCATACCTAATTAAGGTTTTTCATAGTTACATAAATTAAAATATTTCGTTGATAGGATGTATATAAACCTATATATAACAATCCATAAAAAAAAAAGCTATAATTATTATATCTTATCTTACATAATAATTTTTTTATGTTTAGAAAAATAAAAAACTATGAATCATATAAACTAATAAATCCCATGAATTTATAATAATGTCAAGTGCATGTATTTTCCTACTAACGTTGAGAACACAAAAATAACCATGGAGTGATATTAAATTCTATTAAATGGAAACATATAAATAAATAAATAGTTTAAAAATAATGGGATCAAATATTATACCAAAAATATGTAACTAACATAAAAGTAATAGTTTTAATTATAAAAATATAAAACATTGATATAAATTTTTTTATCTAATACTAGTGCAGTACATAATATTGGACATAAAAAACAACATTAAATGTATTTTTCAATGTAATTTTCTTGACATAGACACCATAATCAATTAATCTTGATGAATTGTTAATAAATACCCCAAATAAATATACCTATTTTATCTCATTAGACATATTAATTCACAAATGGAACATAAAATTTTATACCTCACCAAAAAGATACTATCTCCAAGGAATTCACTATTATATTCAATAAGTAATTTAATTTGATTCCCTATGAAACTATTTGATTAATAATTACATGGATAATATTATAATAAAAAAATATATAAGATGAATAAATGTTCCATATGCATTTATAGTCAGTAATCAATGTGAATACATTTTATTATCGCCATAACAACAAAATGAGAAAAATGATAATAACACATCATGGGAAGAATGTTAATTTTAAATAAAATTTATAAAAAATAATAATACCAATCTATATTGGAATAAATATATAATGAAATCTGGCTTCATTTCCCATTTTCAATATAATATCATTCTATCTTGGAGAACATCATCAAATCGAAATTTTACTATTGTGTTACGCACATAATAGAGGATAATGTGTATAATGTGAAATAAATCATGAAATAACATGAAATAATAAATCTAAATATATGATGTGGATGGATTCAAAATTATATGTTCATATAGAAACAATGGAAACTGGTGATGGTGTTCAGCATACTTAGTAACACCATTGTAATTTTTTTTGAAAAATACCACAAAATAGAGAATAAAGAGTCATATTGATTTAGTCCATTATTTCATTCCCCATAATGATAATATATATAATAATACAAATCCTAAAATATAATCTATATTAGGTTAAATATTATAGAACATGATAATGGTAGTATAATAAAACACATAAAATATCTTTTACACATCTTTTTTTCATTGATGTAAAGTAAATGTTTACATGTAGAATTTAAAGGTGACGTTATGAAATGTGACCTGAATAAAATTCAATACCATTAAATTTAAAAAAAATTAAAATAATTGATCAATGATAATATATAATTTTTTTATTTATAAATAATATTAGTAATAAAAATCATGTTAAAGTGTAATGAATACCCACTTTTTGTCTTTTTAGAAACCCTTGTCCAAAACACAAATTATATTAAGTACAAAAATATTTTATTGAAACTTAATTATAAAAATGATGATTAATAAAATGATAACCAATTATAGTGGTTGAATACAATAATAGAAATGAAATTTTCATGTTAGAACATTATAACTCATAGAATGAATATTTGTTTTAATAACATACCATAACTAAAACATAATCCATAAAGAATGAAAAATTTGAAAAGGTATTAATAAAGTAAAAAATGAAATCAAATATAGAATAAAACATTATATAATCATATTGATGAATGAAAAAAATTTATATTATCCAATTTCAAGACAATGATTATAACTCAATGAATGAATGTTTAGTTTCCAAAAATAATTAGTACTATAGAATTTACAGAATATAGAAACCCGAGAAAATATGAAATTATTTATCTATTAAAAACCATGAGTAGAAAGAATATTATATAAATGATATATCATTGGTATCTTCATACTTAATAAAATAAAATATTGTTTCCAAATATTTATAATGTATCAATGAATCAAAACTGAGACCCTGAAGACCTTAAAATATTAGAATCATTTGAATAAAAACACAATGAATTAGTGGTTTTATAGTTACAAATTATATTACATTATTAAATATAAATAATGATATATTATTTCAGTGAGACATTATATAGACTAAATAAATGAAATTATGTATATAATATCATATGTGTCAAAGAGTGCAATTTTAGATGAAACCCCTTACCATGATTCTGTATTGTTAGTCAAATGAACAAAAAATCCTAAATAATGAAATTAGATTAAGTAAATATAAATCCAATGTAATTAATCATAGGTAATTTCTTTAAATCTGTGTTTCTAGTCCTTTTATACAGATAAATATTCTATATTTTTTATATAATTTTTATAGTTAGTGTAACTGATATTTATCACTTTGGACTAGTTCATAAATATGTTTTCAAGTAAATATTGTTAAAAATATCATCATAAGAAGATAATTTATAGTACTATAATATGATTTAAGATATTTTTTATAAATTTATAATTACATTTAATGATAACAATCCATGAATTCAAATTTAATAGATATCATGTTTCAATGATTCTTACTAAATTAATTGTGTTTTATAAATTAAGGAGTAAAATATTGAAATAAAATTACACTAAAATAATTCATTATTTTATTATTTTGAAAACATTTTACTAGTAAATATGATCTCTTAGTCATCCAAGAAAAAAATTATAGTATTGTTTAACTATGTAGTTAATTCAACCCAAACAAGAATATGCCATTAGTACTGGATGATTTTTAGGTAATTTAGTTGTATGATCACTATAATATATGCATTATAATATTATTTAGTGTTTATTGATGTTATATAACATAATTATTATGATTTTATATAAATTATAATTTAATAGAAGTCATAAAATAGAAGGGTGTTACAATTTTCCTACAACTTCACCCTATTTTAAATATTGAATTAATGATAATCTTTTAATGATCATATAATTAACATATAATCTATGATTAAATAAAAAACATTATTATTATCATCGAAATCATATTTTATTCTTCAATAATATCCTCATGAACATACTTGTATTTATTTTATGAATTGAAAAATGAATATCAATCATTTCAGGGATGTTTTATTTCAAATGTATGCGTGGATGAAAATTTCGTTCATATAGAGAAACATAGTAGTAGTTTAAATTAATGTTTAATAATAATATAAGTTATATAAATATCATCATAATTTTTTAAAATCCCATTTTACAGCAGAATTTTATGGCAGATAGAGAAAATGAAAAACATTTTGCCATCAAGGCGGTTTTATGAAAAACACATAATTTATGTATGAATTTTTTATAATAGTAAGGGTAAAAGAATGATAATGAATACTAACATACGATAATATGATTATTTATAGACCTAATATTCATGTAAATGCAGAGTGAATTGATTGTTATAAATAAAAATGATATAAATAAAATAAATAATTTAATAAAAAATGATTACTTGCATTTATCACTGTGTGAGTCCCTTGAAATATCCTTATAAAATGGATAAATAGCTTATTCTATAATAAATATAATCTTAAAATATTGAAATTTTAGAATATTGATAGAAATTGGTTTAAAGTATTTGGATGATTTTGTTTTCAATAGTTCCTTGAATGGGTGATGAGAGAAAACTTTTAAAAGTTGTGAGAATCAAATTTTAGATATTATTTTAATATAACAAAAAGGGAGAACATGTTAATCGTGTAAAATATAAAAAAAATTGAAATGTAATTTTTGGGTAAATACATAATATTGATAATAACAACATCCACTCACATATTAACATATTTATTAATATTTTCTGATTCCTTTACACATTGAATTATAAATTTTATAATTTTTTACTCCAATATATTCTCAATTTTATAACGAATAAAAATTCATCTTTATTCCAAAATTAATTTATTCCTAATTATATATTTTGACCCCTTTGATTATAAATTAAATTCAATATAATTTTTTTTATTTTTATGTAAGCTAAAAAATTAATTTAAAATAAAAAACTATAAAATATAAAAATCAAATTTTCATAAAATATTACATTAGTATAAAACAAAAAATATGTGATTATAAATTAGGAAATTTTATTTTGATACTATAAATATTCATTTAAAATACCTAATTTTTTTATAATAATATTTTATTAATTTCTAATTCATAATTATAAACTAATATTTTCAAAAACAATACCTATTATTTTTAAAGAGTATTTTATCATATTCACATCATAATCATTCTATTTATAAATATTCTTGAAAATAATATTCTACATATAATATATTTTATTAGAAAAATTTATGTTCATAATGGGAAATTAATTTTCAAAAATCTATTAATTTAATTCTTAATTATAGTCACAAAATATAGTGGAAAACTACTCATATTTGAAAATATGTTTTCCAAATGTGGGTGATTATTTTTTCTAATAATTAATCAATTACTTATTAAATTTTTGTAATATATTATTCATATTATAAAAATATATTTTTTCACCTAATCATAATATATATATATTCATAAAATAAAACATGAATTTTTAAACAATATATATTTTAAACAAAAAATTACTTCCTTTATTGTCTTAACTATACTAGTTCACATTAATTTATATTCAAAGTAGCCATTAATTCATTTCTAAAAATATTCCATAATAATTTCAATTTTTTATTCCCACTGATATAATGTCTTGGATTTAATAGTGATATATATTATATAATTCTTTCCTAAATATATTAAAATTCTATTTTTTTTGGTGTTGTGTGGCATGAAAAATATAGAAAATAATATCCTATTTAAATGTAATCACATATTTAAATTATATCATGTTAAAGTCTCCCACTTTTAAAAATAATTTCCCTAACAATTAGACACATAAGTTCAATGTAATCGATTTTGGAGAAATCATAGTTAAAAATACACTTATATATTATCATGAGTTTATTTATGATGTGTAAAGTGTATTATCTCTATGAATAAAATGAATTAATAACATTTAAAATAGATATAACCCATTCAAAATTTCCAATATAATTAATCTAATGCATGAATACATAGTTTCATAATGATTAATATCCCAAAAATATTGAAAATTATTTATATTATAATAATAAAACTAGGTGTTTTTATTTGTAACTAAATATCTTGTAGATGGTGAAAATTAAATGAAATACTACACTAAATAGTCTATATTGAAAACAACATCTCTGATACATTAGTATATTATGGATATGATTTACCTTGTTCACTTGTATGATTGTGACTATTTACAAAAAATTTCCATAGATTAGTACGTGGATTCTAATAATTCCCAGATATATTGACATGGAAGGTAAAAATTATTATAACTTATCCTTTTTCCCTTATATATAATAGTAACAAGACCTTTATCTCCTCACATATTTAATTTACCTTTCCATCCAGGGAAATTTTGACCACATTTCTTCCCATATTTATGATATGCAGGATATTGAACATTATTTTCTTTATTTTAATAATTACTTGATCATTCATGAGACTCCATGTTTCCGTATAAGGATTTTTTGAACATAAAAATGTTATCATTTTTAATTAAAATTCACGATATATAATTTTGAATAATGACCTGATTTATCACAGTAACCTTGTCCCATTCTGTTATTTGTTGGGATATTATTTACATTTTCTATTCCATCCATTATTAACATGGTTATATCAACATTCAGTAATTACTAAAAATAATATTTAAATGAGTGATAATTTATTAATAATACAATGAAATTATCCTAATAAATAATAAAAAATGGATAGAACCTCAAAAACATTTTACCAGTATCATCACATTTTGTTAAAAATATTTTATTTAAACATGACCCCATCATAGATTAACCAATATTATTTCTTGTTCAACCAATGTTTCATTGAGTTTTTTTTGATATACATGTTATCTCAATTCCCTAAATATTGATCCAAATTATAAATGAGCATCTAAAATAATAATTGAAATGTATGTTCCCCAAATAAAACTTTTCAGTTATCCCAGAAAGAACATATCAATTAATATTTATGATAACTTATCATATATATATATGTGTGTTTTAATCTATCATATCTATGATCACCTTTATATTACTTTATCACACACTAAAATATTCATATAACATATAATATTCCATTAATAGAATGTTATTGAATAAATTATATTCTATGGTGTTGTTAATATATCTATGAATATAGGGATATTTTCATTATCTCCATGATAATAGAGTTATTACCCAATCCCCAATTTTTGGGGATATTAACCCTAAGTATATATATTTTATATCTTGAATCAACTAAAATATTTATATTGGGATATATTTTCAACAAATAACACAATATAAATAATTTTTTCATATTTTTAGATATCATCCTTTACATATATTTCTATATTGGGTTTTCAAAAGGTTTCTCAAAAAACAAATCCACAAATTTTTTGTTCATTGTTACATTAAAATCAAATCTTATACATATCATAAATTGTTATATTTACCATTAAAATTATCATACACATTAAAATTGAAACCATTACATTATACTAAATAAGCATCATAATCATTAATGTTAACTAAAAGTTTCATGTGATACCAACAATAATAACCCTGGATGCACTGTTAGATTGAGTTCTTATAGGTACAAACATTATATTAATTCTATGAAACCTATGGTCGAATACTATAGATAAAAATTTGTTGTTTCGAAATAAATTACATTTATTGTATCAAATATATTTGATATATATTTTATGGTTTTAGAATTTATATAATTATGACACATATTCTACTATAAATTCTAATTCCTAATAAATTTTTTAGGATTTTTATATAAAACATCATAGTTAATTAAAATTGTTAAACATATTTGATAAATTATTCCATACATTATATCATGATTGTTGGGCATGGGTAATACTATTACTCGCAACCTGAGCAATGGAATCATAACAATGGGGTGATCTAAATTGATTAGTGAGAGAAATATATAACTGGAGAAATCATTTCACATACATGGTATAAATATTTTAGATAAACTAAAAACACCATTAATAAATAATAAATATGAAACTAGGAGCATGATATATCCATTATAAGAAATTATAACTTTGATATCAATATTAATGATATCATAATTATCATACACATACTTCTTGACTTAAAAAAATAACAATCATGGACTTGTTCCATGTCATATACATGTTGAAAATTTAGATAGGAATAAAACTAATACATGAACCTATTTTTTCTCATGACATTTATTGATGTAGTGAGGGGATTTATAATGATTGTCCCCACCTATCACCAGACTATAAGAAATACATTAATATTTATTTCTTCAAGACCATATATACCATCTCCTAAGGATAATTTTTAAGAATAAAAACGTTGTTAACTATATAATAAAAAATAATGAATATCAATTAATATAAATCCTATAGTTTAGGTCAACAATCATCATGAATTTCAATGCTTTTATCCATTTAAATAAAATGGATAACATTATATTATCCCACCCTGGGAAAGTGGTGTTGTTACACTCGAGACTTTTATAGGAAATATTTTTTTTATTTTATATAAATCATCAAAGGAATATTTCACTACACACAACACTATCTTGGCTTCCTTTACATGCAATCGTGACCTTCCTTGATAGCTTGCGTCATACGCAATACTGAGTTTCACTAAACAACGATATGCTATTAAAATATTATTAAAACTAGCCGTTATGAATAGTAATAACCATTTTTTGAAATTGTGAAAATTTTATTTTTCAAAATGGACTTCGTTTTTGGATTCGGAATATTGAAATTAGCCTAGGGTGAAATTTTGGTATTTTTCTGGAAACATTCAATTTTTGATGAATAGTGAAAACTCTTGGTTACTATTTAAAAACTGACTTTTTATTTAAATAATTATTTATATTATTTAAATTTATTTTAGGTAAAAATTGATACATAATACCTATATAAGTTCAATGTAAATCATTGGAGTAATTTTATAATAATTTTAGATATATAAAAATTTTATTGAACTTTTCACCGTCTTTTACCCACCTCCTAGGAGAATTTGCAAATTTACATAAAACATAATTTTACTACTTTTGTGAGTGTAATTTCGAAAATCCAAAATAGATGGTTAATATCAAAGACTAAAATGTGGTTCAATGAATGAAAATAATTTTTTGTGAATAGTAACTTTTTACTTTTTTTACCACGATTTAAAGTAAATAGGGTAACTAAGGGTAAAAATGATATTCTTATTACCCTAACACATATATTAATTATATTAGATAAGTATAATTCGACCGTAAATAAAATTAGGAATAATATATGACCATTTAGGCCCACATGGGTTAGATTAGGAGATTTATTATTAATTTATTTACAGAATGGTTATAATAGTTAAAATCAATGTTTAATAAGTAAATTTTTTTAAATATATGGTAATACATAAGATAAATTCTACTATAAATATTAATTAAAAAGATAAAAATATTTCCTACATAATGGTATTTTATTTGTAATTTTTAGACAATATATAATTCAATTAATTATGACACAATGATGATGCAGTAATTATCTTATTAATGAAATATCTACATAATTGATGTTATAAACACCTAAATAAATGTAATTTGAGACTTTTTATGAATTCCAATAATTTTATATATTAATATGACATGTTATTAATGAATTAATTAACTTTTTTAGAACTAATCGTTCTGTTATGATTTATAAAAAAATCAATTACCAAATAGTGTCAAAATTGACATAAAATAGTTTTTAAAACAAATATTATATTATTAATTGTTATTTTATTCATAAAAATCTAAGGATAGGACTAAAGACATAGATAAAGTTATATATAATACTAATGAACATATTGGGGTTCCTTTGGCTTGTTATAGTAAGTTTATTAACCTTATAGTGTAACAAAACAAAAAGTCACGGTAAAAGTAAAATTATTTAACTTAATGTTTAATCTAAATGATAATGTTAATAAAGAACCCTAAAATTGTCAAAATCTATTTGATGAGAGGATTTAGACCCATAATAACCTTATATTATAAATAAATCAATTTGGAGATATTTAAAACCGAATATGGCTTTAGAATAAAATAAGATTTTTAGATTTTCCAAAGGTGCCCCTCTCCTCCCTTATAAAAGGGCACCTCCTCCCTCGCTCCCTCACACCACATTGAGCCTTTGAGCTCGGCCAAAACCTGACAATTTATCCTCTCCAATTACCTAGAATCATTCTAGAGGTCATGGTCTTCTTCAAAGACCAATTTTAATGCCCTAAAAAGTGTTCACAAAGAGCGCTTCAAAGAAGAGGTAATGTCCGTTACCGATTCTTTCACCTTTATTTCTTCTTCCACTTCTTCTTCTTTAGTTAATTAATTATTAATTAATAACATCAGTATCACTAATATACTGATATGTTATTATAAGTATGAAACAACCCTATTTCACCATCTATCCATCCTACGGAAAACGAAGTCACCGCGCGTGCGTACGTACGGAATACCGTCTCCACGCCGTGGTGTAATCTATTTTCCACCACCACCTTACATGGATGGGTATAATGGTGTAAAGAATGAATATATATTATTATTTTAAATTGATATTGATTCTGAAATACTATACATACACTCCAATACAATTCCACGATCATGGGAACAACATCATCGATCACGCATACGTACGGAATACTGTCTCCACGATGTGATGCGACTCGTTCTACATGATTTTCATTGAATAATGATTAAATAAATGAATTGAATGAAAAAATATGATATATATTACATTAATACCATTCTGGAAATGAGGTATCTATAACCTAAAAAGAAGAATAAGAATTTATTCGACAAAACACGCATAAGAAAAAAATGTAATAAACACTCAAATAATAAGTATCAATGAAATATTACTAATAATAAGCTAAGAATATGACTATATATGATATCATAACAATGATTATGATTCTGGAACAAGTCAATGAAATTATTTGAATCATTATACAGGAGGTTCGGACACTTTCGAAGCAAATCAGACCTAAGGTAAGGGAAATATCACAATCTCATTTTTATCTGAGATCGTTTATACTTTGTAATTTACTAGGGTGTTTTTTATCATCCACATCCATGTATCCTCACAATGTGATATTATTTCCATACACCTAAAATTCTTTAAATCCAATTTTACCCTTCAGTGAGTTTTTAGTAAATGATATGAAAGGTATCTTTTGTCGTTTTTCGTACGAGGTACTTTTTGACTTTTCAGACAAAAGTATGAGAAGAATGTTTTTTTAACTTATACGAAATGAATGGATTTTTAAAAAATTATTTACAAGAAGCATCCCTTACAAGTTTTCATGTTTATTTTTAATCAACTTCTTTTAGTTTATAATTGTATGACATGTTAAGAAAGGAAAAGTGTTTTTGAATTAGAAAGGATAATTAACTCAAGAATGGAGTTCAAGTGTTTTATCAAAATTAATTTCCATCTTAGATAATAAAGGGTTATGTTTCTATACCTATTATTATATTTATTAGATTATTTTGTGATGGAATTATTTTTATGTATTCCTTTATCTTATATGAATTTTTTTCTGATGTCACGATGTTTAAGAATCCCATTTTTATTACATGGGTTATGCTATGATGTATGGTTTATGATTTTGTGGCACACATAAGAATGGTATAATTATGAGATGGGTGGGACTTATATCTCCCTCCAATGCATTGGTTAAATATTTTATATCTCATGAGATAGACATGGCTGGAACAGCAGGTTAAACCGGTTCAGTGAAACAGGACTGAAATGAGGAATGAACTTGGTTCAGAAATTGACTTTGTCCACTAAGACAGTCTTGGAAATGTGTCTTGACTAATAATAAATGATTATCTATGATTATGTGGGTATGAAAAAATGTTCCATGTTTTAAGTTATGATTATTGTGATTACATTTCACTACCATGATTTATCCCATGTTATGAAATTATGATCCCTTTTAGAGGGAAAGATTTACAAAATGTTATGTTCTTATGAATATGATGTGATTGATATTACTTTTGTTTACCCTTACTGAGCATTTGAGCTCACCCTTTTGAATTTATTCATTCCCCAGGTCAGGAAGAAGGTTATTAAGTAAGATATGCCAAAGGAGACTATAGATATGATGAAATAAATGGGAGACAGTGCAGACACTTTATGAAGCAGTTGTTTATGTTTCCAGTTTCTAAAGACACTATACCTCTACGGTCCATTCATGGTTTTTTTATATGTTTTAATAAATGTACTTCAATTTTTAATTACTAACAATTTATGTAATTTATGGTTCATTATAGTTGTTATCAGATGAAAGGTATAGTCACCATTTGGAAACATGGATGTGGAAGCCTTAGTAAGAATCCTAAGGATAAGTCTAAGAATAGAACACAATCATAGTGTTTTAGAAATGACCATGAATAACCTAGGTTAAGACCTTATGTGTGAAATTTTATTCTTGATTATGTGGTTTTCCTATTATAATTAGTGTTTCTCACACTATTCTTCTTGGTTTTATTCAATGGCTGGAATCCAAATAACCGTGTTAATGTGGAATGCGATGGGAAATTCAATGATTGTCCACCTGAGCAACCAAACGTTATGGGAGCTGGAATAAAAAATCTTGTAGCCATGCTCACACAACTTTCTCAAGATATGAATCATGCAGGACTTCCAAACGTGTGAAGGAAGGAGAAAAATTCTGTTGAATCCTTCATGAGGAAACATCCACCTTCATTCAGTGGGTCTACTGGTCCATTAGTTGCTGAACAATGGATCTGTACTACTGAAAATATATATTCATTTCTTCAATGTTATGATCACGATAAAGTCATCTTAGCAGTGTATCGTTTGGAAGGTGATGCTGATCAATGGTAGAATCTTATCAAGAATACGAGGCCAAGAGATGATATTGACTCCATGGAATGGGACGAGTTCAAGATCTTATTTTTCAATATGTACTTCCCTCGTAATCTCCGAACAAAGATGGAGAAAGAGTTTCTTGAACTGATTCAAAAGGATGATAAATCTGTTGGTACCTATGAAGAAAATTTTACAAGACTTGCAAGGTACACTTGTGGTATTATTATCCAACCTTAGAGTAAGATCGATCGATTCTTTAGTGGCTTAAAACCAAGTCTTCGAATGGCCTTAGCCATAAGGGACTTCAATAGCTCAGAGGAAATCGTTCGATGGGCTCTCAAAGTTGAGATGGAGATTGGAGTAACCCATCAGTCATATGGGTTTGATAAGAAGAGGAAAATGGAATTCAAAGGAAAATCTAAAGAGAACACTGAAAAAAAGATGAGCTTTCACTTATGCTCAAGGTGTGGAAAGAAACATGGAGGGAGTTATCATAAAGGGACAAGTAAATGTTTCACATGTGGAAAGGAAGGTCATCGGGCATTTGAATGCCGTAATGATGGGAAGAAGTTGTCTAGTGATGTGAACAAAGAAAAGGCTACACAGAGTGCACCTCTTACACTTCAATATTACAGGTACATGGAGATGGGGCATTATGCCAATCAATGCCCAAATCCAAGGGTTGATGATGATGGTCGACATCAACAAACTCTTAAGTCTAAAGAAAATGGAAAGTCACATGCAATTTCTATCAGCGATGTGGAGTATGATAATGAAGTGATGAAAGGTACACTTACCATCCACTCTAAAGTAGCAAATGTTTTATTTGATTTTGGATCCACTTAATCCTTTATTTATGAAGAATTTTATAAGGGTATCACCAAATTACCTCAGAAATTATATGTTGAGTTAGCTGTGACAACCCCTAATGGCACAACAGTCGCATCAAAAGTTTCTAATTCTTTTCCGATTGAAGTTTGCGGGAAAGTGATTCCTGAAAATTGTGTGATCCTCCCTATAGTATAATTTGATGTGATTTTTGGAATGGACTGGAATTCTCTATATGGAGCTCATATCAACTTCCGAAGAAGGGAAGTCACATTTCATATTCCAGATCAATCATTGATCGTCTATCGATGTAAGGATGAACATAAACTTCCAGTGGAAATTTATTCCATATTATTGGTCTTGATTCCACTAAATGAAGGTTATTTATCTCAAATGGTTGGTTAGAAACTCATGATTAAGAATATTCCCATTGTACGGGAGTTTTATGATGTCTTTCCAGAGGAATTTCTGGGTCTTCCACCAAATCGTGAAGTTGAGTTTGCAATAGAACTCATACCAGATGATTTACCTATTTCAAAGACACCTTATATAATGGCCCCAATTGAATTACAGGAATTGAAGAAGCAACTCCAAGAGAATCTTGATAAGGTGTTCATAAGCCCTAGTGCGTCACAATGGGGAGCACCTATTCTGTTTGTTAAGAAGACAGATGGATCAATGAGACTCTGCATTGATTATAGAGAACATAACAAGATCAGTATCAAGAACAAATATCCTCTCCCGCGCATTGATGACTTATTTGACCAACTACGTGGAGCTCAATACTTTTCCAAGATTGATCTTCGTTCAGGGTATCATCAATTAAGGTTGAAAAGGGTGGATATACCAAAGACGACTTTCAGTACAAGGTATGGACACTATGAATTTATAGTGATGCCATTTGGTCTTACTAATGCACCTTCTATCTTCATGGATCTGATAAAAAAGTCTTTAAAGACCATCTTGATCAGTTTGTGGTAGTCTTTATAGAAGATATTCTTGTATATTCAAAGAGCAGGGCAGAACATGAAGATCACTTGAGAATTATATTAAAGACCCTGAGAAAGGAGAAGATTTATGAAAAATTTACCAAGTGTGAATTTTGGCTTCAAAAAGTTTCATTTTTGGGTCACATAATCTCAAAAGAGGGATATCTGTGGATCCAGCAAAGGCAGAGGTTATCGAAAGATGGTCGAGACCAACAAAAGTAACTGAGATCTGAATTTTTCTTGGCTTGGATGGATATTATTGATGTTTTGTGAACGATTTTTCACGATTATCTAATCCACTCACCAGGTTGACTCGGAAAGGAGTTAAGTTTGTTTGGATGGAGTAATTTGAAGAGAATTGCAAGGAGTTGAAAAGAAGGTTATCCAGTGCACCTGTGCTCACACTGGCTTGTAGTGGAGAAAGGTTTGTGATCTACAGTGATGCATCCAAGAAGGGATTGGGGTGTGTTCTTATGAAAAATGATATGGTGATAGCTTATGCCTCACTACAGTTGAAAATCCATGAGAAAAATTACCCAACTCATGATTTGGAGTTAGCTTCGGTAATCTTTGAATTAAAGATTTGGAGGTATTATCTTTCTGGAGAAAGGTGTGACATTTATACTGATCATAAAAGTTTAAAGTATATTTTCACACAAAAGGATCTGAATATGCGCCAAAGATGATGGTTATAGCTGATTAAGGATTACGACTGGTCAATTAATTACCACCCTGGGAAAGCAAACAAGGTGGCAGATGCATTAAGTCGATAAGACCATGCTCATTTATCCATGATGAGGATCACAAAAGATCCAATATTTATGGATTTACAAAGGATGGATCATGGAATTATAATGGAAGGGGAAAATCGTATCTTTTTCAAATGAATGTTCAACTATCTATATATGTGAAGATTAAAGAGGCACAGAAAGAAGATGTAGAGTTACAAAAGAAGGTGGGAAATTTTCTTGAATTCATCCTTGATTGTGATCGGATAATAAAGTTCAGGAATCGGGTTTGTGTTCCTCCCATCCACAAATTATAGAAGGAGCTGCTGGATGATGCTCATAGTTCTTCATTCTCTATTCATCCTGGAAGCACGAAGATGTATAGGGACCTGAAAGAGTACTTCTGGTGGGATGGCATTAAAAGAGATGTTTCTGAATATGTCTCTCGATGCTTGGTTTGTCAGCAAGTTAAAGTAGAGAGGAAGAAGTCTAAGGGGATGTTACAACCATTACCCATACCCGAATGGAAATGGGAAAACATCACTATGGACTTTGTCACCGGACTTCCTAAAACATCCAAAGGCAATAATGCTATCTGGGTCATAGTTGATCGTCTTACAAAGTCTGCACACTTCATTGCTATTAGAGAGGATTTCAATCTAGATCAGCTTGCCATGATATATATAAATGAAATAGTAAGATTGCATAGAGTACCACTTTCCATTATATCTGATCGGGATCTGAGATTTACCTCGAAGTTCTGGAAAAGTCTTCAGTATACTCTGGATACAGAGTTCAGTTTCAGTACTACTTATCATCCTCAGACAGACGGACAGTCTGAGAGGACAATTCAAACTCTAGAAGATATGTTGAGAGCTTGCTCTATGGATCTCAAAGGTGGTTGGGATCAACACCTACCTTTGGTGGAATATTCTTATAATAATAGCTTTCACTCTAGTATTCAGATGGCTCTTTATGAACCTCTCTATGGAATGAAATGTAGGACTCCAACTTGCTGGGATGATGTTGGGGAAATAAAGGTATTAGGACATGATCTTGTTGATGAGATGGAAGAAAAGGTCTGATCTATTCAACAACACATAAGAGCATCTCAGAGTCGAAAAAAATGTTATGCTGACAACCAAAGAAAAGACTTAGAGTTTGACGTGGGTGATAAAGTATTCTTACGAATATCTCCTTGGAAGAGAGTAATGAGATTTGGAAAGAAGGGAAAGCTGAGCCCTAGGTATATCAGTCTTTTCGAAATACTGGATCGTGTTGGGAAGGTATCTTACTGATTGGCGCTTCCACTGAATCTCTCTTAAGTTCACGATGTGTTCCATGTATCTCTCCTGAGAAAGTACATACCTGTTCCTTCACATGTACTCAGTTCAGAAGTTATACCGCTGAAACAAGATCTTTCTTTATGGAGAACAGCCGATAGAGATTCTCGATCGTAGTGAAAAAGTCATACGGAACAAGAACACTCGCTTAGTGAAAGTTTTATAGAGGAACCACTAATTAGAAGATGCTACATGGGAGCTTGAGGATATGATGAGGGAGAGGTATCCTCATCTGTTTGTTACAAGTGACGAATTTCAAGGGAGAAATTCATTTTAAGGGCAGTAGAATGTAACACCCGAGACTTTTATAAAAAATATTTTGTTTTTTTATTTTATATAACTCAACAATGGAATATTTCATTACACACAACACTATCTTGACTTTATTTACACGCAATCGCGACCTTCCTTGATAGCTTGCATCGTACGCAATACCGAGTTTCACTAAACAACGATATGCTATTAAAATATTATTAAAACTAGATGTTATGAATAATAATAACCATTTTTTGAAATTTTTTAAATTTTGTTTTTCAAAATGGACTTCGTTTTTGGATTCAGAATATCGAAATTATCCTATGGTGAAATTTCGGTATTTTTCTGAAAACTTTCAATTTTTGATGAATAGTGAAAACACTAGGTTACTATTTAAAAACCGACTTTTTATTTTAATAATTATTTATTTTATTTAAATTTATTTTAGGTCAAAATTGATACATAATACCTATATATGTTCAATGTAATTCATTGGAGTAATTTTATAATAATTTTATATATATAAAAATTTTATTGATCTTTTCACCGTCTTTTACCCACCTCCTAGGAGAATTTCCAAATTTACATAAAATTTAATTTTACCGCTTATGTGAGTGGAATTTCGAAAATCGGAGAGACACGGTTAATATAAGGGAATAAAATGTGGTTCATTGAGATGAAAATAATTTTTGGTGAATAGTAACTTTTTACGTTTTTTAGAAGGGTTAAAAGTAAATAGGGAAACTAAGGGTAAAAATGCTATTATTATTACCCTAAAACATGTCCTAATTCTATTGGATAAGTATAATTCGACCCAAAACAAATTAAGGAATAATATATGTCCATTTAGGCCCACATGGATTAGATTAGTACATTTATTATTAATTTATTTAAAGATGGGTTTAAATAGTTAAAATCAAAGTTTAATAAGTAATTTATTTTTAATATAGGGTTATACATAAGATAGATTCGACTATAAATATTCATTAGAAAGCTAAAAATATTTACTACATAATGGTATTTTTTTGTAATTTTTAGACAATAAATACTTTAATTTATTTATGACACAATGATGATGCAGTAATTATCTTATTAATGAAATATTGACATAATTGATGTTATAAATACCCAAATAAATGTAATTTGAGACTTTTTATGAATTCCAATAATTTTATGTGTTAATAATACATGTTATTATTGATTTAATTATCTTCATTAGAACTCATCATTCTGTTATGATTTTCACAAAAATCAATTACCAAATAGTGTCAAAATTAACATAAAATAGTTTTTAATACAAATATTATATTATTAATTGTTTTTTTATTCCTAAAAATCTAATTATCAGCCAAATGACATAAATAAGGTTATATATATTAATAATAAACAACTTGGGGTTCGTTTGGCTTGTTATATTATGTTTATTAACCTTATAGTATAACAAAACAAAAAGACACGGTAAAAGTAAAATTATTTAACTTGAAGTCTAATCTAAATTATAAAGTTAAAATAGAAACCTAAACTTGTCTAAATTATATTTTATGAGAGGATTTAGACCCATCCCCACCTTATCTTCGAAATAAATCAATTTGGAGCTATTTAAAATCGAATATGGCTTTAAAATAAAATAATAATTTTTTTTTCAAAGGTGCCCCTCTCCTCCCTTATAAAAGGGAACCTCCTCCATCTCTTCCTCACACCACTTTGAGCCTTCAAGCTCGGAAAAACCCTAAAAATTTCTCCTCTCCACTTCTCTAGAAATATCTTAGAGGTCCTGGTCTTCTTCAAAGACCAATTTTAGTGCCCAAAAAGGAGGTCTCAAAGAAGCGCTTTAAAGAAGAGGTAATGTCCATTACCGGTTCTTTCAACTTTATTTCTTCTCCAACTTTTTCTTCTTTAGTTGTTTAATTATGAATTAATAACATAAGTATCAATCATATACTGATATGTTATTATAAGTATGAAACAACCCTATTTCACCATCTATCCATCCTATGGAAAATGAAATCACCGCGCGTGCGTACGTACAGAATACCGTCTCCACGCCGTAGTGTAATCTATTTTCCACCACCACCTTAATTGGATGGGTATAATGGTGTAAATAATGAATATATATGATTATTTTAATGTTATATTTCTTCTTAAATAGTATACATACACTTTAATACAATTCCACGATCATGGGAACGATATCATCGCTTGTACGTAGGTACGGAATACCGTCTCCACGATGTGATGCGACTCGTTCTACATGATTTTCATTGCATAATGATTACATAAATGAATTGAGTGAATAAATATGAAATATATTACACTAATAGCATTCTATAAATGAGGTATCTATAACCTAAAAATAGGAATAATAATTTATTCGAGAAAATACGCATAAGAACAAAAAGTAATAAACAGCCGAATAACAAGTAGCAATGAAATATTACTAATAATAAGCTAATAATATGAGCATATATGATATCATAACACTGATTATGATTCAGGAATAAGTCAATTAAATTATTTAAATCATTATACAGGAGGTTCAGACACTTACGAAGCAAAAACGGACCTAAGGTAAGGGAAATATCACAATCTCATTTATATCCGAGATTGTTTATACTTTGGAATTTACTGGGGTGTATATTATCATCCACATCCATATTTTCTCAATATGTGATATTATTTCCATCCACCTACAATTGTTGAAATCCAATTTTAACCTTCGGTGAGTTTTTAGTAAAAGATATTAAAGGAATCTTTTGACATTTTTCGTACGATGTACTTTTTGACTTTTCCGAAAAAAGTACGAGAAGAATGTTTTTTTAACTTATACGGCATGAATGGATTTTTAAAACATTATTTCCAAGAAGCTTCCTTTAAAAGTATTAAAGTTTATTTCTAATAAACTTCTTTTAGTTTATAATTTGTATGACATGTTAAGAAAGGAAATGTGTTTTTGAATTAGAAAGGATATTTTCCTCAAGAATGGACTGCAACTGTTTTATCAAAATTATTTTCCATCTAAGATAATAAAAAGTTCTGTTTCTATCCCTATTATTAAATTGATTTGATTATGTTGTTATGGAATTATATTTATGAATTCATTTATCTTATATGAATTGTTTTATGATGTCATGATGTTTAAGAATCCCATTTTTATTACATGGGTTATGCTATGATGTATGGTTTATGATTTTGTGGCACACATAATAATGGTATCATTATGAGATGGGTGGGACCTATATCTCCCTCCAATGAATTGGGTAATGATTTTATATCTCATTATATAGACATGGCTAGAACGGCAGGTTAAACCGATTCAGTGAAACAAGACTGAAACGAGGAATGAACTCGGTTCAGAAATGGGCTTTGTCCACTAAGATAGTCTTGGAAATGATTCTTGACTAATAAGAAATTATTCTATATGATTATGTGTATATGCCACAAAGATCCATGCTTTATGTTATGATAATTGTGATTACATTTCTCTACCATGATTCATCTCATGTTATGAAATTATGATCTTTTTTTTAAGGGTATGATTTCCAAAATGTTATGTTATGATGAATATGATGTGATTTATATTACTTTTGTTTACCCTTAATAAGCATTTGAGCTCACCCTTTTGTATGTTTTCTTTCCCCAGGTCAAGAATAAGGTTATTAAGTAAGATATTCCAAAAGTGACTATATATATGATAAAATAAATGGGAGACAGTGTAGACGCTTTATGAACCAGTTGTTTATGTTTCCCAGTTTCTAAACACACTATACCTATACGGTCCTTTCATGGTTTTGGTATATGTTGTAATAAGTGTACTTCAATTTTGAAGTACTGACAATGTATGTAATGTATGGGTCGTTATAGGTGTATGGTGAAAATAATACATAATAAGATTTCTAATTATAATATATACTAGAAATATAAAATCTATAAATCCATTAAATTTCACAGCATCTGCAATATAAAATTCAATATCATTAGACATAATTGAATATGAATTTGTGAAATACAATTTTCAAACAATAATGATTTTTGAGAATAAATTTTCATCACTAATTGATTAAAAATATTATAATACATTCAAAGATATATAAATATATATGATAGTTTTAAAATAAAGTATAAATATGTAGAAAAGTATACATTTTAGTGTGTGTAAATAAAGGGAAAACATTTAAAAATGAATTATCGGAATTCTATCATGAATGAAAGGTTCAACAATCAAATTGTTGGATAGCATGTGTTTAATACCAAAAACAATTATATTTATAATATTTATATTCTATAATTAATTATTAAACATAAACCACCTTATGGTAAATATTTTTGAAAAAGATATATGAAATTTATCTGAAAAAATAAAATTTATTTTTGAAATAATTTTTAATAACAATATATAAATCAAATTTAAATATCAAATTCCAAGGAAACTATTGAAAAGTAAAAGGTATTACCCTTGAAAAGTAAATATTTTAAATATAATCTCCAATAATGGTTCCGGTAAATGACATCATATTTATATTTGATAAATGAAGAGAGTAAGACAAAACTTGAGAAATTCATTGGAAACCCCATTTTTATTATTTTAAAATTAATTTGTAAAAAAGTCACTTTGTAATAAGTGTAAGGAACAATAGTTTTTATTAAAATGTCATATTGAAGAATATAATTATAAAATAAAATATAATATAAGATTTATACTTTATAATCCAACCATGTAGAAGAAAATTTCAAGATGATACATTCAAAAATATTGAAAGTGTATTTTATTTAAATTATTATTTATGGTTGACAAGCTCATTGAATCATGGAATTTTCAATGTGGTTCATGTGCTAAAATTTTAGACAATGGAGTAATATTTTTTAATGATATGAATAAATGAAACATAACAAAATCAAACTGAAAAATATTCATATCTTATATTAAATATGATCAAGGAAATGTTAAAAACATCGGTGAATTAAAGATGAGTATCCATAAATTCATAGTACCATGGAAACAACTTAATCAATAGAAACATGAATAATGAAGAAGGGTATGGATAGTAAATTATGTAAAATAAAAATATTATGATGAAAATGTATCCATGAGGTGTGAATACAACACAAAATGAAATAATTGTTCAAAAAATGTATTTTCTCACAATGAATCTAAATTAAGGGAAAACACATATGATTTTAGAAATAAATGAATCAATACCAGTTCAAAGATACAAATTGTAAATGGTCATAAAATACAATGGATAAATGATAATTCATGACATGATACCCATGCTAGTAATAATATAGACCATATAGATGTAGTTATGGGGAAAATACAAAATATGTCTCCAGATTACGAATTTAATCACAAAACCATTACCACGAAACAAATTATATACGAAATTCAACCAAATACATAGTATAATTAAGTTATAATCCTTAAATACATACCATAAAAAATTCATACTTATATCTTTCTATAATCCTCATTCACAATAAATATATACTTTTAAATATTAGTTATTTTTATATATTTTTGAGACTATATATTAGTGGTCTTTATCTATTTGAATCAGTTTCCTAAAAATGTTGTTGAATTAACTCATTTTAAAAACATAAATTAAAAAAATAGTTAGATTTAAAAGAATATATTTTATTATATTTTATTAAAATGGAAAAGTTTGTTTATTAGTATTTTTTGTTATGATTTGTGGAGATGAACATGAGAATGATCATGTCACGGTGAATCATATAAATGAAATGTCCTTTCATAAATAATGGGTTAAATCTAATATACCTAATAGAAACAAATATAAAACATTATATACATATTTATAACATATTATAACATTAAAAATATCTCAAATAGTGACTCATGATATAAATTTATTTCACTTTTTTATTTGTGGATAAATTGACCTAAACATGAACAACCAATTATTAATGGAGGAATTTTCAGTGGCATAGTTGTAATATTATTATAATATAAGTATAATTATATTATTTAGTATTAATTAATGTGGTATATGATAATTTATCTAATTAAAAAACATATTAAAAATTATATAACATCATTGTATAAAAATACATAATCATTATCCTCTTAGTTCATTTGTTATAAATGATTGAATTAATGATATCTGGTTATATATTATATCATTAGTAATTCTTACATTTTTCATGTCAGATCATTAATTTTGTCATAATTATAATATTAATCTTTTACTATTATAAATTTTCAATCCATTTTAGGCCTTGTTTAATGAAAAAATGAAAATCAATTACATCCTGTATATAGTAGTCTACATGTATGCATTGTTATTTTTGATTTTTTTCATGTAATAAGAGAAATGAGTAATATGGTATACTTACACATAATCATAAATTTGATATAAATATCATATTTTTTTAATATATTATCATTTTTCCATAATTTTATGGTGGTGAAGGAAAAAAAATTGTACTTTAATTGAGGAATTTTTCTACGAAATGCACAATTCACATAATCATTTTTCTTAATTGAAAATTGACTAAATGATTGTTGATTATCCAAATAGTATAATAAAATTTAATACATAAACAATAATAATTTCCATATATAGGGGTTGAAATTTACAATTATAATAATAAATATTTAAATTAAATATTTTATGTAATGTTGATTGCTCGCATTTAGGGGTATTATATTTTCATGAAAGATCTCTCTAAAATGGAAGGATTAGGCTCTTATAATGTGATGAGAAAAAAAATTGTTCCAGATTTATTTATATGTAAAAGAAAATTGTTATGGTTATAGAAGTAAACATAATTTATTTGATTTTGATCTAGTGGTGGTGAGAGGCCCCTTTTATAGACGATTAGAATGGAATTTTGTAAATATTCCAACCTAATATAATGAGAGAGAATGTTAAACAGGTCATATGGATAAAAAATTTATATTTTATAGATTTTGGAAGGTATAAGATCTATAAAAACATAATACATTTATTATTAGATATGTTTTTATCTTCTATCATTCCAAATACCCATTTTATTATTAATTTTACCATTTTTCATTAACTCATGTATCTAATATTTAGATAATGTTACATTATATTTATTACCATAAATAATCTTTTCATTATTAGCTTAATTGTAATTATATATTCAAAAATTTAAAACAATTTAATTTTATTGAACTTATATAAGTGATAAAAACAATATTAAATTAAAATTTAATATTTTATTAAATTCATTTTTATAATATATTTTTATGTTATGAAACATCATATATGGGTTTGTAATTTGAATCCAATGTTTTTATATTTAACAATAAACTTATAAAATACATAATTGTTTATAAAATTTTTTAATTATGTTTTAGTTAATAATAATATATTAATAATGACATAAAAATCAACATATTTTTAAAATGGTATTTTGAAATATTCACCAAAAAATAATTATTTTTATATAATTACCTAAATTACTCTTTCTTAACAAGATTTTTGTATTGAGGATTCAACCAGAATGCAAAGACCTAGATTATTCATGTAGTCTTTTATGAAAATTAATAAAACATAATAGATACATGGGATAAAATAGGAGCCTCCACATATTCATATTTCTAGAAATAGCATATGAGATTAGACATCTATAATGAAACAATGAAGGATGTAAGGTGGAAAAACTAAAAACCTAATAAAGAATCAATGAAAAAAGGAATCATATCATTCCATAAAAATGTATACAGATCTCCAACTATAATTTTATAACTTCAAGGGTGGTATTTTATATATTAAGAATAATGATCACTTGAAAATTCTTTAGTAGCTCTCTCCGTGTTTTTATATTATATATAATTAAAGATCTTTGACACATTCTTGAAATAGAGTATACGAGATGTTTAACCATCCATGATGCCTAAATTAATTGTATATCCTATATGAAAAAATATAATCATGAATATGAGAGATAATTTTGATAAATGATAAGTATATTTTCATGTCCCCTGTATTTGAGTTGATAGATTTAACTAAATATATAGAATTTGATTGGATAAATAAAATTCAATGGTAAATGCCATCTGATCTAAAGAGTGATAAGGAAAGATGTTTTATATTCTTCATTAAATGTTTATTGAGACAAAACAAGTATAGTTGAATCATAGTGGATAAAACAATTATCAATTGAATAAATCCTAGAATTAATTGTATAGAAATTTGTGAATGATGAATATATGATGATTATAATAAATTTATTCAAATTGTGGTTTGGGTTATATAATAAGGAGTTAAATTTGTTTGAAAAATGAATTATATATTCTTCATATGAAAACAATATACCAAACATATTTGGCCCAAAGCGGTCAAGTATAATAAATCAATAACAATGGTATTTGATATCTATAATGGTTTGATCCACATTAAACAAATCTCAAAAATAGTTGATAAAATTTAATTTGACCCATATAATCCATGATATAGTCATATAAATTAAATCCAATACTTCATTCTCTTCTATAGGATCAAAATGAGCCAACCCCTGAGAATAATGATCAACTAAATTTGTTACTTGATCCATATTCGGGGAAACCATTATGCCAAGAAAAAAACCACTTATTTAATATACTCATATCTATGTAATAAGTGATATAATTTTTTAATATTTTTTTGATAGAGGAATCACCTATATATCTAGTGAATAATACATATTTTTAGATAATTAACAGTTGATAATTAATTATACATTAATATCCTTAATAAAATGGATTGTTTTTAGTGAATATTTTTACAATAGACAATTATTAGAAAAGGAAATTCATGACACTGATAATTAATGTAATAATAAACATCATTAAAATAGTATAGATTGAGTTATATTGAATCTATAACAAACTCATAGTGTAAAAAATCATGGGTAATACCCATCCATGTAGATGAAGGATGGATTATTTAATAATTTTTGTATCTTTCCCTCAAAAAGATGGTCTAGGTATTTGAAACCACTAAAATAATATTCCAAAGCATAATAATATATTCTTTTTGAAATTAATGTTCTTTATTCGTATACTAACTTATGAGGTGTGATGAAAAATTATTTTCCAAAAAAAATATCTTTTTTTTGGGAAAAATTTGACACTTCCCAAAAGAAGTAGTTCATCATAAAATTTACATAATGAGAAATTAATTTAATGATCGGTCTAACAGAATTATACTAAATAATTAAAGTAATATATATATATATATATATACTAATCAAAAAATAATTTTAATGTTGTTGAATTAAATATCTTAAATTATAGGACTTTATTTCTAAATTGATTATCAACATATATTTGAAAAATATTCACATTTTTATATGGATTTTATAAAGTTATTTGTCTGTATATTTTCCATGAAATTTATAACTATTTTTTGGAAATCTATAATTCATTTTACAATGTTATTATAGTGTTATGTAATATTAATAATCATATTATCATGAAATAAAAAACTTATTTTAGTGGTGAATATTTTTAAAAATAAAATTATTTTTGTAGCCATTTTTTCTATGAAATAATAATTTCATTCAATTTTAAAATTTTATTTATTTTACATCATAATCATTTCATAAAATGGTTACTCATATTCCTTACACTAATTCAGTCGCATGATTTTGTTGTTTATATGTCGTATTTATATTTTATCAAAATATAATTTGGTTTCATTTGTTTTTGTGTTTTCTTAAAAGGAAGATATTTAACAGATTGAGTTATTTAATGGAAATTTTATTTTAACTTTTTTTGATGTAAAATTTAAATAATTGATTAAACTCAAAAGAAAATATGATTTTTTTCAAAATAATATTTCACTTCATAAATTATCTATATGAATAAAATATATGACATGATTAAAAATGAGATGTAAGAAATTATTTTCTACTAATATATTTCTTTTCAATAATATTATTATATGTGTTAATGTTATTGATAAATAAAAATATTCTGATGAAAAAATCTATTCACTTAAATAAATAATTAGGAAGAGAATATAAAAATAAGGTTCAGACATTCATAATTTTTAAGAGATAATAAAAGATATAAATTAGACACAAAATTCAATTATACATGGTTAGAATGATCTATTGGAGAAAAATTAAAAATTATTCATCAATATTGACATAATGATTTAATAAAAATAAATTTACTTGTATATTATTAGATGAATATTTTCAGATACAGTGAAATTACATAAGGATAACAAGAATATTCAAAATATGATGGGTCATTATCCAGATCCATTATTTAATCTCATAGTGGTTAAATATATGTATTCACAATTTTCTAAGAATAGTGGTTCTAACACCGTTCATTATGATGAGGTACAAAATTAAAACTAAAATTATTTTATCTACAAGAGTTTCTTTAATATATCATGAGTTATATATGTTTCAAGCTCAATGAAATTTTAAGTGAAAATTAATAATATTCTATTTTTCATACTATAAATATTTCTTGGAATGATATATGTAATGTTATTCATTATATAAAATTTATGGGTTGAAAAAACTGATGGGAAACCCACCTTCCAATCAATGGTAGAGTTGATATTGTAAATTATTATTATCTCTCTAAAATATTCTTTGATTGTAAAAATTACTGAATCTGTTTTAGTGAAGTAAAAAATGAGTATTAAACATCTAAATCGAGATAAAAATCATATATATTTAAATATATGAATATTGTGAACATAGAATTTAGTGTCTAATTTAAATAAAAAATTTATAGAAGAAAAATAATACTTATATTGGTTTGAATAGCTTTCAGGTCAAGATAAATTTATCTGATTAGTGGAATGGTGAAACAAAAAATGTAAAATAACATTAAAACATAACCAGATTTTGAAGAATAAATGTAATCTCTAGAGATTACCTAAAGAGTGTTCACTATGATTAATATTAATTCGCATATACTTTAGAATGTTTATTTATTATATTTAATAATTGAGGCCACAATATATGAAAACAAAATATAGAAGGAAAATTCATTAGATAAAATGATGTTTTTCATCCTGTTGTTGTGTGGATAATAATAAAAACCATATAGATGGAGTTTATTATTCAAAAACTAAAAATTTATAATTTATCTATTTTTGGATAAATTTATAGATCATCAATTTCTAAAGACAATACATTGATTTTTTTTATTTTAGGGAGAATGATGTAATATTATAGAAAATCAATTAAGAATTAAATTATATGATTGGGCTAATTATATATATATATATATATAATTTTTAATTTATAAAAATCAATCTAAATTAATGATACTCTGAAAATCATCATAATTTGTTTTGATAATGTATGAATGAGTTACATATTCTTAGAAAAATTATAATGATACTACTAGAGAAGGTGAAAATAAAAAAATGAATTATACATAGTAAAATATTTTATTAAGCCAATGAGGCGAAACAAATAATTTCTATCTATAAATGAATCGAATCCACTGTACTATAATATACTCTATAAACCAAAATATTTACATCTTTTCATTGTTACCAATAATTTTGTCCCTTTTTAACCATATAAATAATAAAACACTAATATTTTGAATATATTACACAACTAAGGCCCTTTTTAAATAGTGTATTTTTTAATAATTAAAAACTAATTCAAATTGGACTCCTCTACTCAATAGAAATGTTTCCAACAACACTAATAATTTAACATATAAATGGATTTCTTTTAATTAAATAAAATCACAGTTTTCATCATGACCTCATCCTTTTTCCTACTAATCTATAAAACTCTATGGAAAACAATATTCCAAATTGGGATGTGAAAATAAAGCTCAGTGATGGATATATATATTAAACAATGCAACCAATTATCCTATGAATAATCTATGATATTTTACTTTTTAAAATGAACCATTGACCTCAATTTTAAAATTTTCATAAAGAATAAATAAACTTCTCTTCCCAAATTATTTAAAAAGATAATTATTATAAATATTAATGGAAATGTTAATCTCGCAATGTGTCAATTATATTTATGAAAAACACTTGAACACTTTTTCAACAAGTTAATAACTTCAATATTTGGAATTAACACATAAAATATATTAAATATAATCTTAAAATATTCCCTTGTGAAATTTTATGATTCAATACAACCTCATGTCATGAATTAAAAAATTATAAATGATAAATGGAATGTCATTTTCATATAACTCTTTCAATCATGATTATAAATACCCAATGTATTAGAGATATATATCATGATCAAATATTTTAGGTTTATAAAGGGAAAAAATCCATGGGTTATAATAAAACGATAATTCTTCACAAACAATGATAAAGAAACATAACATAATCATGAATCATTAAATAATTTATAAAATTATTTATTTCACCAATAAAGAATTACTTTCCACATACTAAAATTTATATTATATTAAACATTTTTTTGAAAATAATCATAGAATATTGAAATACAATTTTTCATTTTATAATAAATTAATAATTTTAAAGGAATCCCGACATATAACAATAGATACAGAGGAATGAAAAAACATTGAAAAGAATAAGTTAAAATAGAACATTTCTATTTAATTTTTTTTCAAATTTTTCCTTTTTAGATACATAAATTTATTACCTTTTATATCCATTGAATAAATTTAAAAAGTGATATAAAATTCCATTTATAATTAGTTTATATCAGTATAAATCCATCAATAAAATCATATTTAATATACATACCGGGATGAAGAATACTTATAATATTAAAAAACAGAACATTAAAAACGATATTTTTAATGTAAATTACCCCATACCCCGGGTATGACTCCTCACATACATTTTTGTTATCCTGAATAATATTATTATTAAACTATTAACATTATCAAGATCCATTTATATGTTTATTATTCTTTATATTTTAAATATTACCCTATTATATAGAAATACTTAATCAATTACATTCAAATTCGATGTTTTTATGTTCTTCATCTTATATATACTATAAGACATTTGTTGGATGACTGTTGTCAATGAAGTCATTATTTTATAATATCAAAAAATAAAATATCACATAATTTTAGTTTTTAAACAAAATTTATTTTTTTAAACCATCCATTTGTGATTGTAAGGAAAAAAAAATTATCTTAACATCAAAGAGATGGGAGGCCATATATACACATGAGTAATGTTTACATTTTTTTACAAATATGTTGGAAATAATGAATGTATTATTTCTTATTTATATAATCCCAAACAAATCAAAAATTTAATATCATTTTATTCCAATAAACATTTATAAATAATCCATGTGATGTGGTTATGAATCATGAGTCACGTCTCTTTTTTTTCGTGGTAATCCACATTTATTCCAAAATGATGTAATCATTTTTCAAGGGATATAAAGGTTATAAAATAGATAAAAAATTATCATTATAGTAAGAAACATATTTACAATAAATAATATACATATAAATTAAATACGACATTTTAACCATTTTATGGAAATGGAGATCAAGAAAATTAAAAGGTTTTAAAAGGTATTTCTATGCCACAAACATGAAAAATGTTTTCATTCCCCATATGATAGAAAAGGATATGTATATAAGTTATGAAATTAATATAACAAAATTTAAATGTATTTGAGATAAAATTATTTTTTGTTAAAATTATTGGAAAAATATTTCTTGGTTGTGTTTGAATAAATAAAAAAACATTTGGATAAAATATTCACATATTCTTAAGAAAACAAATTTTTCCTTATAAATTATTCCATATATAGTTTGTATTTTTCCAAAAATAAAAATACCTTAATTTTTAGGGCGTTATTCTATGATATTTTTTATAAGGATTCACTAATCCAAATGGAATTTTATGTTTTTATAATAGATTATAAGGTCATTACTTTTATAAGTGAGGTTTGCTACATTAGTATTCAAAAAATTTATTAAACTATTATAAATTAATTTAAATGAATAAATGATCAAAATTATTATAAATATAATGTAGTGTGATTATGCTTATATATTATCTGGTATAAAAATATGGTCATATCATTAACAGTTTTTCTCCCTCATCTCATTGTTCTATCCTATGGTTTACCCATTTATGAATTACCCTGATATCCACATCTTTCCACTATAGGTGTCCTGAATGTCACTATAAAAGGTCAAGTATGATATATATATATATATACATCATGGATGCTATTTAGAACCATATATCATAATATTAGATTATAAAATAATTTTTTGAAATTATATATCACATAATAAAATTATTTTTATAACATAATTTCATTATTATGATTTTGTTAGAACTATTCCATTAATAAAACTTTTAAAAACACATGATAACAAATGAATTTGAATATTTACCATTCATACAGACCATTTCTGTTATATTATTCTATTAAATTCGTTTAAAAATAAAAATCATTCCATAATAATTGTTTCTAAGGTTCTAAAAATCATATAAATGAATGTTCAACAACTTTGACAAAAAATATACCAGTACAGAATAAGATATTATATAATTATTTCATAAAAAATAATCATATATATATTACATGGATAAAAAACTATTCATATTTCTTATATCCATCTATATTTTATTATATATTATATTAATCTATTCTAGAAAATATTAAGATATTACATTAATGAAATTTACAATTTTTACATTATATTTATTTAAAATAATAAATATATTATTCTAAAAAATGGTAATAAATTTCCAATTTTAGTTTCATTTTGAATTTATATTGTAGACATAGTAATGTCAGAAAATAGTTAATTCTTTTGGAATAAGTTAATTATTACATCCATATTTTTGAACATTAAACTCATATGGACAAGAACCGAGCTAACATGAATTTTAACCAAGAAAACATAATTGTATAACAAAAATTTAATAAATAATTATAATAAAATTTAATAATTATAAAATAAAAATTTTAATATATTTTATCAAGTTAAAATTATATAGGATGAATATTGTTAATTTATTATAACAATAGAAAATGAAATAAATTCTAATTTAGGGAAATGCGCTAATTAAGCACACATTTTTCTAAATTATAAAATTTTAATAAATAGATCTACTAGATTATTTTGGACAAATAAAAAAAATATGATGGTTTTTAGACTTATAGAGAAATAATAAACTAAATATTATCATAAAACAATGTTATTGAATGAAAATATTAAAAAAAATTAATTTAAATTTGAATAAAATATATGTTATATTTTAAAAAACATCCTTATTTTTTGAGTTTCAAAAAAAAATTTAAATTTTTTTTTTAAAAAATAAAACATATATTGGATAGAAAATACTAATAATATAAGATAAATTATCTTTATATAGTTATTTGTTTCCTATAGTTTTGACATTTATTTCCTCATTTTTCCATTTATATTTATCATAGATTTTACTACAATAAATATTCATTATGCATAAAACTAAAAGAGACATAATTTAGAAATTTTAAAATCCATATTCTAAAGAAGGGATCCAATTTTCTTGACTCAATTAATATATGCTATATAATTTAAAATTAATATAAATTTTTCAAATGCAATGTTTTTTTAGAATAATTCAATTTTATTCAAAAAATGAACTTATTCTAGATCAGTTGTAATGTTGAGTAAATGTAATGTTATATATTATATGTTATTAAATATATACTATTTAAATGTAAAATATAATTAATTGAATATAAATTTTTTATGAGAAAAGAAATGGATTTTAAACAAGAAATGATATTTTTAAGAATTCACTGAAAGAAATATCTTTTCAAAAAAGAACCATAATTTTAATATATGATAATATTACTATGTTAATTTATTAATAATATAATTTTCATGAATTATAAATATATATTTGAACTCAATTTTTAAATTCATATTTCTAAAATATATTTTGACTCATTTTGTAATTTTTTTTTAAAAAATCATTTTTAATGAATAATGAAAAATATTGAATTTTGATTAACAATTAAATTTTAATTTTAGCTATTTACAATGAAAAAATATATTTTTTATTTTTTTAATAGTTTCATTTGTCTAATTATATATCTATTAATATGATTTATGTCATTAGAATCATTTTAATATTTAATTTTCACATTTTAACAATGTATGATTTTAGTGATTTTATCTTTAGAAACCCACTATATCATCATGTTTGTAAGAAAATTAATAAATTAAAATTTTCTAATAATATAAATAAAATTTATAAAAATAGATTAAATTAATGGAATCATGATAATTTATATTATATAATGATTTTTGTATACTTTTTTTCAAAATAAATATCGAATACAACAGTAATTATTTACCATAGTTATGGTACATGTTGACTTACTGAGGTGGTAAAATTAAAAATATAAGGGTTTAAATGAACTAAAAACACATCTAAAATTTATTTTCATTATACATTTAGACCACATAATTCATATGTCTTTATAATAATAAATTGTTTAACTTTTGGATTGTAACAAACATGGGTATACAATTTTGTTTTCAAATATTAAAAGTGTTCAACTCACCTCACTTATAGAAGCCCACACCCACTCTTCTCTCCATCAAACATTCAAAATACATTTGGTTCAGATAGAACCTACAAAAATCACTTCATAAAACCCCTCCGTTCTTCCTAGATGATTTTTACATAATAATTCCATTGTGTGATACATTTTTTTTGGAAACCTAATAAACATTCCTTTTATGAACCGACCCATGTCTACCTCCAATAAATCACCATAGTCGGCCAATAGCATCCCTGAGGAATAGTCCTGATCTCCTCTGGGTAGACACCAGAACCAAGGAAATCAATATATTAAGGAAATTAATTATTTCTCCTTATATAAATAAATAGAACTTCCAGAAATGTAAATAAATATCTTGATTAAAATTAAAAATAACCAAGTTGTGAAACTATACATAAATTGGATCTATAAAATAACTAAACATGATGACCACTAAAACTTATTATGAACCCATGGGTAACTATATAACCCCAAATCTCAACATCACCCATGGATAACATGACCAATATAAAACCTATTACAAAGACTAAGAATAAGATAAATGTATATGTGTGACTAATAAAACACCGTAGGTGTTCCCATGTAATTATATTGTAAAATTATTTACATTAAACACAAGAAATTTTAATATGAAGAAACAAATTAAATATATAAAATATAGGTTTTCAAAATTTTTATATTTAAAAAACCTGGTCTTTTATCTATTTATTTATATAAATATTCCATTCTTAAAATAGGATATTTATCATTTTAAAGGAACATAGGAATAGAAAAAGTTATAAAATTTATATTTAAAAAATGAATATATAATTAATATTAAATTTATATAATAAATATAAAATACAATAAATAATTTTTAACTAAGATTTACAACATACAAGTATATAAGAGAAATTATACATAATAGTTTAAATGAAATATATCACACATGATAAATTAACCAAAAAATTAATATCAATCATCCTATATAGATAGATTTGTGAAAAACCCATCGTAAAACCTTGGAGATCATTAGATAATCTACAACATATTAAAACCAAACTCATCCCCCTATAATGCCTCACGCAATGACATCAATTCTTCCACACACTCATTCTTACCCTACCAGGCCAAACCAATAAGACAAAATCCCAAATAAGATAATGGTTTATACATAGGGACATAAAAAAGAGAGGAATAAAAATATAGTTCATAAATTGTTCTCTAAAATTCAAATATCTATGTCAGCTTCCCATGTGAAAAAAATTTGGTGTGAAACAATGCCAAAAAAGAAACCAATCTATTGAACAATAATCAGATAGAATAAATACAAACAATACCCGCCCCATGAGTCACGCTACGAGTTTTCCCCATCCACCCTTTAACCATCAACACATGTTCGAAGTCCCATCAAAGGAATTCCTATTTTCATTAGCTTCCCTCCTAGAAAGAGGAGCATCCAAGAGAGACTTCTCAATGAAAAAATTAAAAACATATTCAAATGGTCCTAAAACATTAATTAAGTGACATACATTTCTAACAACATTAAATCACACTATTTACAAACCCAAAACACATACAAATCAATTTGAGAAAACCAAACCAACATTTTATAAGACAAATACAATTAAAATGTTAAAAACACAATTTTAAAATCGTGAGTCAATTATAAAATACATATAAGAAATTTATTATAAACTTGGTGTGTGAGTCTTAGTAATACAATTTCATACACTTCATGAATAAATAAATAACCATATTTCAAATAAAAATTATTAAATGACTATACTTCACTATTGGGTAGTATAGTTCATTGAAATAAATGGAAATTATCATTTTATAGATTTAAAAGAAAATACCAAAGGGAACCATACATAAAAATGATGAGAACCAAACTGAACACCTCGTAACTCGATGCATTTAACGATGATAACTCCACACTTGCATGAAAAAAACATTTAAGTATATTCCCAATAATCCAATTCACATATTCCCCTTACCAAAAGGGAATATGTAAAAAGAGAATATATATATGTACATATTTAAATGCTTTCTAGACATCATTCATCCACAAAACATTCTGATTAAGCTATATGGAAACAAAAATCACCAAAAACCAAAAATAAAATTTAAAATAAATAATAGAGGGTAGATGAAAATAACATCAAATGCCAAATAGAGAACTAGAATAGACTAAAACTTTTCACCATCAGAGGCAGATTCCAAAACATTTATAGAGAATTATTGGGATACTTTATTCATAATCTAAAAATGATGAATAGAATAAAATATCTTCAACTGATAATCATGGGTTCTTCTGGGAAAAGAGGGGTGATAGGGAGAGTAATTTTTTTTGAAGAACGTAAGAGATGGAAAGAAGAGGAATTCCTATAGGAATCGAGTGATAATCCTAATAAAACATAGTGAAATATTGGAAAGAAGGGGAGATAGAGAAGAGTGAGAAAATGAGTTTTTGGTGGAATGGTTATGGTGCATCTAGTAAGAAATGGGAGGATGGGTGAGTAAGAATTGTGTTTTTATTTTATTTTTTATGAAAATAATTTTTAAAATTACTTTTTTTAAATAACCAGATGAACAGTCTGAGTCCCATGGTTTGAAAAAATGTTTTATTACCATGAACCCTCTACTAGGAATTTTGATCACCCTTCATCTAATTTTCAAACTATTTAGAAAGCTATGCACCAACCATTGTGTTTCTTATATCAAGAACTGTCTATGTTGGCGCACTGTTACCACACTCTCTATAAACAAATGCGTTGTAGCCGTGTGAAATTATTTTCTTTTCCCGAAAGCTCATATTTCTAGGTAAAACACTCTAATAGAAAATTAATCGAAAATAAATTAAAAAATAATTTAAATAAATGTAAATTGTCCGGTTCAAGTGATAATTATCCCCATGATACCACTTTCTACAACAAGAAATTCCCAAGATACTCAGTTGATCAATAACTAGGTATAGATGAAATAGAACCGAAGGAATGTCTTGAAAACATTGCATCCAATGAATCAATACTCACATTCATTACAATATAGAAATTATTAAATCTTAAAATAATCAATGATACCATGCCTAAAATAATCCATAAATCCATAAAAGGTATCTCATAATTATAGAGAGCTTGAACAAACAACAGATGGATTATAAAAGAGAGTGTAACTCTTTTCTAAACATAATCCAACAAGGAATACCCTGGACCTTGTCATAAAAAGAATAACAGAAACATGTCATGGTATATTCAGGATCTCCAAGAGCATCCATCACATTAAACACCATGAAACATATCCAACTATTATGATCAGGGTGGGGGCATAAAAGTTCACCGTCAAGAACACCTGGAAGTTGGGTTTCTCATAAGATCATCTTATAGTGTCCTCACCTCTATATTCAGACTCTATCCATATGCAGGAACAATAACACCCTTCAAACACATAGCCTTTAAACATGATCTACCCCTCAAACCCATGGGGTAATCAAATATACTTAACAAAAAATGACATATACTTCATAATAAGATAATGAAATCCTAATATTATTGAAATATACTTCCATTAAAAATGAGATTCCAAAAATATTAAAAACATCCCATTACATATAAAACAAACTAAATAAATATGACATACAACTTTTAAAACCATGGAGATATTTATCTCAAAATATACATCAAAATGAACCTAGATCAACACCTTAATTTAGCAAACAGGATAGTGTTGGGAATTGGAAGGGGTAGACCCCTCTTCATGTCACTTATTGGAAACACCTAAGAAAAACTATTGAAAATGACCTAACCATAAATAGTAAGAACATTTATATTGGGAGTTTCATCATGATAGATATTTATGACCCATTTTTCATCATTGGAGACACACCACAATACTGTTTATAGAAGATGTTGATGAAATATCTGAAGGCCTCTTGATTCTGTGACCAACCCCACCAGGTTTAGTCAAATTTTCCACTTATTTACTAGGATTCACATTCTATCTTATCGATATTTTGTGAATTTTGGTTTCTTAGAGAACTATATATAACATATCCTAAACCCTAACAGCATTCCTCATCACTATAGCGAATGAGTTTAGGCCTCACTATGATAACTTCCTATAAAGATCAGTACAAAACTCAGTATAATTTTTTCATGATATCTGGGAATTGTCCTCAAACCACTCCAGATGATAACGAACTAGATCTAAAAAATTTAATAACTGAAAACACTTATCAATCAACATTCTATTGATATAAGATAACCATAACCTTTTCTACCTTCAAATCCTTAGTGAAATATATTTGTATAAAGGATTCATTGAATAATTCATAAGTATTATCATTTTGAGGATTGGTCCTAAAAATTGACGCCCACCACATCCATCTCAGAAATTCAAAAATAAATTAAGAAAATGTAACCTTTATTGAATGATGAAACTATATGAAAATGATGATCAACTAAATTCATATCATCTATTATTATTTTTAAAATAGAACCTCTTGAATATAAAAGAGATATGGGATCAACATTCGAAACTCAAGGAGTTCCTTTGGTTGATGAGTTGGTGGGTCCTCAAATGAGGATTCTCCCTTAAATACACATTTAATACCCATTGAAAATTTGGTGTGGGTGTAAAATAAACAACAACATGAACACAATAAAAACAAGTTCATCAATAAAACATAGTAAATTAAAAAACATAACATAAAAAGAAACCAACACATAAATTTTCCCCAAAACCCTTTTATAAAACTCATTAAATACCACATAAAAAAATTAAAACATCACACTACAATACATTTAATTTCCTAAAAATAAAAAGGAATCCATTTCCAAATACAACCATATTATTCTTAAAACCCCGTCATCAATTTTTTTAAACCCGAATTTTATAATGATTAACTTAATTTAAAAATTAATAATTTCCAAAAACACTAATTAAATATATTTAGAACCCCATTTATCATTTCCCGAAACAAAAAATAATAATTTGAAATATGGTATTTTTTAATTTCAAGCACTTTTTTAAAAACAAATTTCAAAATTACAGAGACCCCAAAAAATTCATGTAAGTTAAAATTTTATTGATGAATGACCTAGATAGATGGTTAGTGGCCAAAATACAATCATATCACCATCATAGAGAGTCATTAAAGACCATGTTTTCAAGATCAATGTAGATTTTAAAGCAATGTGAGATCACTATAATCCACTAGAAAAAATCTCATTTATTTTCATAATGATAACAAAAATAAAAAGACAAAACTCAAGACCCCACTTCCCATGGATTCCCATGGTTAGGAATAGAATGTATTGGTGATACCGTTCAACATACATACATCTCATCTTTTGAATGTTCTACCCCATCATCCTTGACATACCAAATAAAAAAGGGTCATATTTATGAAATTTAAAGAAATTAAACTTCCTATTATACAATTTTTTCAAGAACCAAACTGATTTGACCCTAAATTGTTCACCCAAGATGGCCCACAACATCTCCGAGGCGCTTTCACGATGTCCCCAATGTAGCAACAGACTCCAATGTGAATTAATAGAGTAACAATGTGAATGATTTTTCATAGTATAATAAAATATAATATGTGTAATGATAAATAAGAATACTAAATAAAAAACCCAATAATGATACAAAATATAAATTTGAAGTGAAATATTACCAAACTAGATGACCACTAAAACTCTACTTTACCCCACGAGTCACTCTCTAATCCAAAAACCAACATAATTCAAAGAGATCAAGACCAAGATGGAACCTACATAATTGAGTATTAAATAATAATATAGAGGTGTGATTATAAAAAATCATTATGTGTGCCCATGTAATTCTATTTTTGATGAATTTCTTTTAAACATAATTAACATTAATTTCCTTTTTGGAATAGAATATATAATATATAGAATTTCAAACATTTTCTCTTAAAAAAATTCCATTTCCCATTTTTTAAACCATATCACCTTGAAATAATGGTAGAATTGTCATTTTAAATTAATAGAGGGAAAGAATTTGGGATAACATTTCTATTTAAAAGGGAGAAGAGGGTAAAAAATTTATAAAAAACCTTCCACAAAAATTTAAAATCCAATGCTCAATTTTTAAATAAGATCTACACCATACAAGGAAATAATATAAAAGATCATGTGATAATGGAAGTGGACTATATCACACAATAGTAATTGACTATATAAGGCATCTAAATCATCTTCTACTAGAAACAATGTACTGTTGAAAATGAGATAACTTAGGAGATCAGTGGATAATCTAGAACTTATTGACCCCTATATTATTGTATGGGCATTTATCCCCTAATGAAACTAATTTTACCTTACAATCGGTCATACTCTGCATGGACTAATTAGGGGTCACCATACAACAGAAAAAATTCCCATACTAAGGGCCATAATCTAGAATGGAATATGGAGCTTAGGGAGAATCCATTATCTAAAAATCCACTTCAAATGCTAGTTTACCATGTCAAGTATAATGTGGGGGTGAACCTATTCCAAATAAGAAACCATTCACATGAACAAGTATCACACACAAGTATCACACACAAGAGTCACCACCTATTTCACTCCATGGTTTTTCCACTCTCTTTTCTTCAACTATCACCACATGAGGGAAGAAATATATGAGGACCTCCCATTTCTATTATTATCATACCAGTAGGAGGTTCATCCTATTGATATTTCCAAAGAAGAAATTTAAAAATGTTCTAAATGGGCCTCAAACTACCATTGAGTAAAAAAAAATTCAAATATAAATCCAAATATCCATTTGAAAGACCATAACATTTAATAATCTATTTATATTACTCAAACCACTATTTTAGGATCTAATAACCCTAAAATGATAAAACTATAGATTAAAAATGATTAATGAATTATAAATTCCAACTAATAAATTTTCTAAACACATAGTGTGTGTGTGTGTCTTAGTTAGGAAATTATACATGCTTCAAAAAAAGAAGGAATTTTCCTCATTTCACATTACAAAATTATTTTCAATTTCATACATCCCTATTTGGAAATAATTATAGGTTTGAAAAATAAGAAAATAACATTTCTCTGATTTAAAGGAAAATTTAAAATCGAAACCATCCTCCAAAGGGATATATCAAATTCAATCACGTCATCACTTTACACCTTCGATGAAGATCAATCCAATATTTTATACACATACACTATAATATATATATACCCCTTAATCCTATGTACATATTCTACTAATCATTAAAAAATATGTTCAAGGATTATATATATATGCATACATATATAAATGTGTGAAAAACATAAAGGATAAAAGAAAAATTCAAATAAACCTAGATGGAACCAAAAATAATGAAAGACCCAAAATAAAATTTAATTAAACCATCGTTGGATGAATAAACCAGCCACAAATTGTGGTTGGTTAATAGGAATGGAAAAAAACACTTCTCCCTTGGTGGTGGATGACAAAACATTCATGATAATGTCATGGGAGAAATTTTTGTATGACCCTGACAATGGAATAAAGAATCAACATCTACTCAAACAATAACATAGTGTATTATCGAGAAACCTGGGAAAGTGGATTGATTGAACATCACTAAAAACACAAGATTAGGAAAACATAATATATCTAATGAGGATTCAAGTAGGAATCCTAAAAATTGGGTAAAATTTTTGATATGTGAAGACACTGAGAATGGGAGGGGGCTCGTGCAGCTAATGGAAATAGGGGAGTATGTTTCCTGAGGTATGGGGGATAATGAGTTAGAAAAAGTAATTTTTTTTTATTTTTTTAATTATAAATTTAATTTTAATTTTATCTAATTTAATTTCAATATAAACACAAATATCTTGGTTTGAGTCTCACGGTTCCGAAAACCATGTGCCAAATGTGCTCCATCTACTATGATAATGAAACACCCAAATGGTATGGACATAGGATTTCAAAAAAAAAATGTTTTAACAATGAATATTGATCTATCAAAAACTATAGATCTATCCCATAGTTACCATATGGTTTAGAAAACCATGATCCTTGATCATGAGACCTAATTTTTACTTCCCAAAAACACCAATTTCAATTGAGAAACACCCCTAGGATAAAATAAACAATTAGGAACACAAAAATTAATGGAATAGTATAAAATATTCAAGCTGGGGTGTGACAATTCCCCCCACCCAAAGGAAAATTTATCCACCATGAAAATTCTAAGAGACATGGAAGATATAGACCAATCCCAAGCTGAAAAACCCAAAAAAGGCATGACCTAATAACTCGAAGACCAAATATCCAATACTCACATTCATAAATAACATGGAAATAATAAATATAAAAATATAATTTGATACCCTTGAAAAAAATCTTATCATTGAAGGATAATATTTCACAAGACCAAAAATCTCGAACAAACAATGAATTGATTACAAGGATGTTACTCACTCCTTTCTAAACAGATCCAAAAATGGAACACGTAGATCCATATCGTAGAAACCATTGAATCATTCTTTCATGGTCTATTCAGGATATCTATATGAATATACCACAATAACCACCATATAATATAACCAAATTCTATGATCATGGTTGGGTAATGGGGAGACATAATGTCCCCCATATAGAACACATGAAAGTCGTTTTCATCATGATCTCATCCTATAGTGGCCTCCCCACCATATTTGGACTAAAATTGGAATCCTAAAAAAAACACCCTTAAAACACTAATCATCCAAACTAGAACAACCACCTAAAACCCATTGGAAGAATCAAATGAACACAACACACAAAGATACATGGTACACATTGAGATAAAGAAATTCCGAAATCATAAAAGGCATTTTCATTAAGGGAGAGATTACCAAAATATTCACAACATCCCATTACATATAAAAAAACGATAATAGTAATAGATAAATATAATACTACAAAAATTTATTTTACATCGAATGATACTTTATTCTGAACACATATCAGTATCATACACTTATAAAAGAGATGGGGGAGTTTCGTTTGATGTGGTGGAATGGTCTCTACATCGCTTCTTGAAAACAACCCAGAAAAACCATTAAAATTTACCAATATTTCTATAGGAAAATATGTTATTTTGAGAATTTGAACATGATATATTTTTTGACTGTTCTATTTTAATTTTTGACACATTAAAGTACCTGGTCTAGAAAAAAACTGATGAATTATTATAATGCCTCCTGATTTTGCGACAAACACCACCAGCTTTAGGCTGGTCAACCACTTAATTACTAGGACAACATTCCCAAAATCTAGAGAAATGGTGATGTTTTTTTTCTGAAACACTCTTTCAAACATATCCTCAATCGAACTTATTCCCTCACCACACCATCAATGGATTTTAGGTTGAAGTCCATCATCATCAACTACTGGTCTGGGTTAAGCCTGTTTTCAAAAAATAAAGCCTTTATGACAACATACTCAAACCACTCTAGAATATATATTACTAGATACACAAAATGATTAAATATCATCAAAAATGATCCTTAAAAATCCCATATACATAAAATCTCCATCACCATTTCCACCTTCACATAAATAGAAAAATAAATCTGAATTAACAAAGCCTTGAAGAATTAATCAAACGAATGGTCTGGTAATTAGGAACCCCCAATTTATAAACCTATAATTTCATTAAATCAATTGAATATGGATCACACTAAAAGCAAGAAAATCAAGAAAATAGTGAAAAATACTCCATAAATAAAACTAACTACAATCAACCATCTTAAATAAATATAAAACAACTCAAATATTTTACTTTAAACCTCTTTTAAAAATATCACTAAACTCCAGCTAAGACATTGAACCTCACACTCCAATTCATTTAATTTTATGAAAATAAATTTTATTCCATTAATAAATCAAAAAACTTTGCCACAAAAACCCCTTCCTAAATTTTTAAACAACACCATTTTACAAAAAAACACATAATTTATAAACAATTACATTCAAAAAAATTATTTAAATAATTTTTAAATACCATTTATCATTTCCATAAACCAAAAAATAGCCATTTAAAATATATGATTTCATAATAAAAAAAGGAAATAAAAACAAACATCAAACTTAGGGAGACATAAAATAAACAAGTAAGGTGAAAACTAGTTTCGATCAGTGATGTGGATATATGGTTGGTGGCCATATTCCAATCACACCATCATCATGAATAGTCTTTTAAGATCTTGTCGTTGGGATCCTCATGGATTTCCTGAAGCTATGATCTTAACAGAAATAACTATAAAAAATCCTATTTTATTCTGAAATAATAACTAATTATCAAAATAAATAACTCAACACACCAATTCCAATGGAAATGAACGATTTGTAAAAGAAAGTGGTTGTGAGGAACATCTTCACTCTTACTTCACGAGTCTTGATAGTCCTTACCCATATACCTTGGAAACTGACTAAAAAATTGAAATATGAAATATATGTCCTTTAAAATCCATCCTCTAAGGCCATTTTTTCAAGAACTATCCTGGGATGACACTGAATCTGTCAACGGAGTTGTCCTATAACATCACTGACTCGTGTTCTTGATAAACCTGGAGTAGCAACAAACCCCAATGGAATCCACACAAAAAATATGAGAACTATTAATACAAATAAAAATAAAGAAAATTTGTGGAATGATAATAAGAAAACCATGTGAAAATAAAAAAACTAGAAAAATAAAATAGCTACACATAAATTGGAACTAAAATCATAACGAACATGATGAAACATAAATTCTATGTGACAATGGTTGTCACTCTATGATCCCAAAACCCCGCATCACCCACAACGATCGAGAATTATATGGAAATTATGAGAGAAACTAAAAAGAAATACAAATTATAATCATGTGTATTATAACTTTGAAGGTGTTAATAAGTAAACCTATTCCCAATGAATTTTGATTATAAAAAAAATTAATTTTAGTATCTAAATTAATTATAAAAAATATAGGGTTTCATGTGTCATTTTTTTTAAAAACACATTCCATTACCCACATTATTTAAAACCACATTTTTTTCAAAAAATGGGAGATTTATCATTTTAAATCAAATGAATGAAAATAAAAAAATGATGACATTTTTATTTAAGTAGGATCCATGGGTGTAGAAAATACTTAAAACATTTCTATAAAACATTTAAAATCCAATACATAATTATTTTCTAATAGGTACCCAATACAAAAAAATAAGAGGGATGAACACATAAGAGACATTTAATATATCCCACATGAGTAATTATCCAGACAAGGAATAAAAAGTTTCTTCCACAGGAAAATATGAGTAAAAAAACATAGGAGAACTAGGTGAATGGTGGATAATATTGAAATACTAACACTAGAATTGTCTTATAAAAATACCTCACCCAATGAAATCAATTATCCCACATGATTAGACCTACCCTACCTGGAATGACCACGGGGAATAATCCAAAATAGAGAAAGGTCCATACTAAGGGCTGCTAGCCAAGAAATCATCCAAAGCTAGTTCTACAACCATTATTTAAAAATTTTCTTGCTATGATAGGATCTCATGTCAAGACTAAATTTCATGATGAACTAATGATAAACAAGAAACCAATCACCTGAATAAACACTACACATAAGAGACACACACAAGATTCATCACCTAAGTCAGTCCGATAGGGTTTCCCCCTATTTTCTTAAAACATAAATACATGATAGAATTCCCATATATTACATCCAATTTACGTTATTATCCAACCCAAAAATAGGTGAATCCCATTGAGTTTTTATAATGAATAATTTCATAAATTATTAAAACAAGCATCAATCAACCATTGTATAATAATCATTTCCAACAATAATCTTATACACCATTTATGAATAGAAGCCATTTTGAAATCCATTTGAGAATAGAAAACCAGGATTTTAGAATCCAAGCATATTTATAAAGCTAAAACCACACATTAAAAACCACAAATCACTTATAATTTTCAACCATGGTATTAATAAAACAAATGTTGTATTTATCTTAGTAAAAAAATTTCATTCACATAAAACATGAAGTGAACAACCTCATTTAAAATAAAAATATATATTTTAAAGACCATACATCATTATATTTCAATAATTAGAGGTGTGAAAAAATGATATTTCATTAATTTAATGAAAAATTAAAAAGTGAAATTTATATCCAAAGGGAGATAAAAAATCTACACACCTATCCCATTGATTCCTTTGACAAAGATCACTTCACATACCCACTCACATAAACTCAGATATATATATATATATACATTAGTGAATTTTACATATTCTCCTCTCTATAAGGGAATATGTTTAAGGGGGTTGTATATAAATTTATATACATATGTATATATATATTGGTACCTATGTATATTTTTGATAGGCTTCATAGTGAAAAAATGTTCATATTAAAATATAGGGAAAAAATAATCAGAGAACCCAAATAAAAATGAAACAAACAAATATGGGTAGAAGAAACCAACGTCAAACAGTGGAAGGTGAACCATAATGGACTGGAAAACATCACCATTAATAGAGGATTTCAGAACACAAAAAAATTACCTTATAGACTCGCCACATGCCTTAAAAATGGAAGATATAACAAAAATCCATTCAACCTATAACCAGGGGTTCAATTGAGAAATGTGGGGTGGTAGGGAGAAGGAATATCACTAGAAAAAACACAAGTAATGGCATGAAGAGGACATAAATAGAAGAATTAAGAGATAAGGTTGAATAAACATGGTCAAAACTATAATAGGACTCGAGGATGAGACGGGGGTTGCGTGCGTGGCTGGAATTCAGGGGTTATTTCACATGAGGTTGGAGAATTATAAATTTTTTTATATTTAATTTTAAATGTATCAAATAAATATATATTTTTAAAATGTACACATCAAACAATTTGAGTCACACCATTCGTGAAATTATAAACCAATACTGTGATCTATATTGAGCTACTAGGGAACCCCTCTTGGTCTACCCATGCGGTATGAAACATTGTGCAAAAAATGATGTTAGCTCTATCAATAAACTACTAAATCAAACATTCATTTACCCCATGGTTTAGAAAAATATTTTCCTTAACCATGATATATGGTTTCCATTTTTCAAAAACTAAAATTTCAATTAAAAAAATCATGAATATATCATAAAAAACTAGGAACTAGAAAATAAATAAAATAAAATAAAATTGTTGGGTCATGGTGTGGAAACACCTGAATAAATTATAATATTCTTCAATGAATTTTTGTAATTTATTTATCCCATCACTTCCATCAACTCTTATTAAAAATTTCTTATATAATAAAATTACTATATTCCATATACTATTATTATTTTATGTTATGGGAATAACCTACTGACATCTACAGATACATCAAATTGGTAATGAGATTATTATTTGTGTGTACAGTGGACTACTGTCTCGTGCACCAATGACATTTTTTTGGTATCACCTTTAATGGATGGGTATTTTTAGGGGATGAAATTATATATATGATATTTAAACATAATTATACGTATATAATGATTATATTATATATAAAATTATTACATTTCATTTTATAGGTGATAAAAAACGTCTCTTGTTTGTACGACGCACCATCACCTCATAAAACGATGAATTTATTTTCAATAAATCATTTCAAGGAAGGTAATAATGATAAATTTTATGAATATATGATATATAGATATCATTAATATGATATTAATGAAATTTTTATCATTATTAAATGAAAATATATTATATTAACTCTTAATCTAAAAAGGATAACATTGTTCATGTATGCGTGGACTATATCCTTCATGAAGAGATGCAACACTCTTTTCATCACTTCACCCCAATGATAATATATATAATATACTAAAGTGAAAATATTTTATTTATTTTATTATTATAAGTAATAAAATATAATATGTTACTTACCTTTTTTCTATAATGATTATTCAAAAAGGGAATTAGTACTCTTGTGTACATAGAACCTACCATCTCTATAATCATAAAATACTTCATTTCTCAAAAACCATAAATCCTAACAAGACATTAAATTATAATTTATATACAAATAGGATAATTATATTATTTTTATTTTTATTTTTATGACAGAACTATTTAAAATATGGTCATTTAGGATCATTAATGGAAAAAACACGAATAAAAAACAAGGAAATTTACATCCAAAAAAATTAATGTAATTAATATTTATTCGCAAACAGGTGAAACAAATTTATAATGGAATAATGTGATATGTTATAAATATTTATATGGTTATAAAAAAAGTTATTAATATGTTTAAAACCTCTATAAAAGAATTTATATCATGTTCAATAAATAGTATGTGTGACCTAAGGGACATCATCTCAATTTATCTTCATCAAGGAATATATTAATATTATGCAACTATGTTCATTCATATAGTTTATATAACACCACTATAAAATATGGTATCATGATTTATTAATAATTCAAGGAATTTTACATGTAAATTTTAATTATATAATCCATGGTTTTCTCCATTAATGTCAACAATTATAAAATAATTTCACAACTCAATTTCACTTCAAGGGGTTATATTAATTATGTTCCCAATATAATATTATAATTTTATGTGTGTAAGGAATTTTAATTATCATTTTTTTGATTTACACTTTATGTACTTGTATTTAAATTTGATACACATCATTAACTAATTGATTAATTCTTACTTCCACGTTAGGATCATTTTAAGGTTCTATTCCACAATATCACTCAAATTGAGATTGTTATTCCTAAAATATAGTTGAAGTAAATTATATGATATATGAATAATAATATCATGACATTTTCTAATTTTCCAACTATTCATGAGTTTTTTTGAAATAATGAAATTCTCCCAGTCATTTTTATTTAAAATTATTTATATTATATTCTTAATAAAAAATGAAATATTTTATCTCTCTAACTTGAAATATGTTTCCAACCAAAAAATATTCTAAAAATATTTTAAAATAATTCTTATGTAGATTAAAAATGATTTATTAATGTAAATGTTTCACTTTTTTCATTTTATTGAATATTTAAAATATAATTTTGACATCATTTTATAAAACATTCTCAATTGTCTTTTACCAAAGTAGTGAATGTAATATTTTTCATATGGTGTACGACATAAATGAAATTTGAATCTTTAATGATCTCTCAAATTATCCAAATTATATGTTATATGTTTAAAGGGTTATTTTCATATAAAACTATATTAAAAATGTACTATGAACATTTAAAATAATTTTTTTAATTGAAATACATATTTTCAACAATAATATACTTTTAAAATATATATATATATTATTAATATTAATAAATGAAAAAATATATTATTCTTTATCAAAATCATATTTTTTTATTGATTCATTATTTATTTCTCTACTATATAGGTTATGGTCATATTTTATATCGAATGTATTTACATTCACAATCTTTATTGGGTTTTCAAGTCATTATCTTTCTATTAAAATTTTCACATTCTTTTGGAAAGTAAATTTACCTTTAATAACCAAATTATTTATCATGGATATATTTATTTCATAAAATTTATTTTATTTCTACATGTTTGATCAATATAGAATGAAATGTGTTTATCCAATTTAATATTGGTGAAACATTATTCCTTACATAGTAATGATATTTGATGATAAGGCACATTGATCATTAATTAAACTAATTATTTGATATATGAGGAATTATTTGGGCATGAAAACGGTTGTGGTTTTTTTTATAAAAAACTATTGATTTATGTGGAGTCTCATTAGGGGAATCAGTAATCCAAAATTAAGTCATTTTTATAAATCGGATTCATTTATACAGAATATTTTTATAATATCCCATGAAATGTATTGATGGTAGAGTTATCATGATCCTGAGTTCATTAAATCCAACAAATAAAAATTTTCATCATTATGAATTCATTTTTTATTTTCAATTATGTTATCTCTCAATTCATTTCATTCTTAATTTCTCATTAAATAACATGTGTTTTCAAATATTTTCCATTCTTTATTAAAGTGTTTTTTAGATAGTTATTACACTCAAGTTATAGATTAAATGGAATGTGTATTCATTTATTCAAGTTTATCATATTTATTTTTAACCATATAATTTTCACATAGATATTATATATACAATCACATGCCACTCAATTTTTTGATTAAATGGAATATTTTTCCAGTTAGATACCTTTACATATTTATTGTATCCTTGATAGTTTCCCATTGATATTATCTATATATTCAATTCCATATAATATTCATGATTACATGTATTGTGTGTTTAGTTGTTATTTTTTCCACAGTGATTACTTTTTTTATTGATGATTACTTCCACTGTAAAAAACCATACATACAAATTTTATCTCTCCCTTATTTTATTTATATTCACATAAATCCATGATGTTTACTATGATTGACATTAAATGATATGATATTTTTAATACATTTATTATCAAACACATTTTATGACGTAATATGTTTTATTTAAATGTAATGTAAAATAATTTTATGTATCATGTTTACAGAGTCTCCTAAACTATTTATTTATTTAGGATGCTCTTTTATTTACCATATGAAAATTTAATAAATCATATATAGGATTATATTTACGGGGTGTGGGGTATCTATTATTAGTATTATAGAAGGTTTAATTGAAACCATCGTGAATATAATGGGGAAAATAGATTATGAATCATAACTATATGATAGAATTGAGGTATATGTATAAAAGAAAATCCTAGGGTTTTTTATAAGAGAGATTATTTATGTTTTAAATGAGATAAATTAATTTTTATTTTCAAAAAGAGGATGTGGTTCTAGAACATTTGTATCTTGGGTTAATAAATTGGAAAAGGGGGAATTTTACTTGGCCTGACCATCACATAGTGTACACCATCACACCTTACTATTTCCCTTCTTTGACTATCTTCTGGTATATTCTTCTGATTATTCACAGTTTACTTACAAACCATTATGATTATCCAAATATATCTTAAAAATAAAAAATCTAGTATAAAACTAATGTGTTGTATATTTGAATGATTCGTTCTCAATGGACTTGTAATATTATTATGTGTGGGGTGGAAGGGATTAATCTAAATGATTGGTCAGTAAAAAATGATGATTTTTATGGATTAAAATTAATTTGATCCCATGGGTCCATTGATTGTTTTTTTCTAATATGTGGTGAACATAGAAATTCTATTTGTTAATTAGATATTCAAAAGGATAAAACCTAGATCAATATTCTTCTTATGTATATTTTAAATAGATGAATATTTATGCATTGGTGTTCAGAAATAAAATGGAAGAAGTATTTTACCAATTGTAATTTATTTGTAAGATTCATGAAACATATTTGCGTATTGTTTAATTTTAAATGAATGTGTTTATTTTTAAGAATAATACTTATGGAAACCATAATAGTTTAATGGGATCAATGATGATCTTAAGTTGAAAGTATGAAACATCTATATATAGGGATTATGTGCTTAGATTCAAAAATGATTAAGGATACAATGGTTTGAATTATTGGAAATACAATAATTAGTTTAGTATATGTTTTGGGGAAATAATTATTTTAGGGATGATTTCCTAGAATTTTATTGACATAAGTATCAAATAGTTCATAACCTTTTGAGTTGATAATTTCATTAATTAATTTGTCATAAATGTCAAATAAAATTGTTACAAATTTTGGAAAAATTAATTACTTTTATAAAAAACCATAATAAAATGAAATATAATGATTAATATTATTTTTAGGATGTCAAACCTTTTTTTGGGACGTCAAATGAATAATAATAATAATAGAGAATTATTTAATTTAATAAACGTATAATGTGGGACCACCCATCGTGACCAATAAGGTTGTGGGGATTGAACTCACAATTGAGGATGAAAATTATTTAACACATACCACTACAATATGAGTAGTTCCAATTAAAATATTGTTATACTTGATAAATTATTTGATGAATAAATATTAATAAGGAACCAAATTTTTATGTTATAGATTAAATTATTAAATTAGATAACTTATACTAACTAAATTGGTATTGTAAATGGTCTCTAAAATATGGAAAATATTTTCACTCTTTTATGGAACATATGATCCATTAAAAGTGATTTATATTTAATAAGTAATAAATAAAATATTATTTTTGGATGTTAATATCATGGTGTGAGAAATTATTTTAATATTTATTGATGTACAAATACATAATGAAATTTTTTTCATATGAAATATAAAAATATAAAAAATATTATTTCTTTATATTTATAGTAATTAAGTGAATTCCTAAAATTTTATAAAATTAAGTTGTAATTAAAATATTATCTAATTAAATTGATATATGATTAATCATATGGTATTCTATATTATTAATTATTTATGGTTTTGAGGACATTATCATTCCCATGATTATTCATTTACCTTTGATCAATGTCATCAATCACTCAATATAATTATTTATACATTTATTCAATGACCATATCTTCCTAGGCGACCAATGATATCCTTCATAAAAAATAGATATCATTTATTCTATGTGAACTTTTTATTTAAATTTCACACTTATTATGATGGTTTTTTAGTAACCCTATTACACTGTGAGTTTCAAAAAATATTTTTAAAATATAAGAACAATGATTTTCATGATCAATTATAAATTAATAAAAAAAATTAAGATGGTGGGAATGTGACACCTAGAAATTATATATTATGAACATTTTATTTGATAATGCATGATCTATGAAAAAATGATTAAATACACTATAAAATAATTTTTTTTATAAATTTAATATCATAAATACATTATGGAACCGGTTACCATTAGTAGATATGTAATGTAATATAGTATACCTATTAGTTAAATTGTAATATCCTATTACCAAGCTAATAGGTATGACTTTATCCTTGTCATTTGTTTCCATTATATTGATTATGTATGGTTGATAACGAATAAAAAGGATACCTATAATGGTGATGTCACATATTTCATGGACTATCATCCTTAAGAGGACGTTTCATAAAGATATAGGAGAGTTACACATCATGAAACTAGGATACACGATGTCTAATGGTCACTATGTGCATACTGTGTGAGGGTTTCACATCATGAAAGGATAAATGAAATGAAAATATATGACATGTCAATAGTTAAATAAATATTAGTTTATAATTTTTAGTGAATCAGTTTTTCGTGGTTATATAATTAAACTCCTCCATGATGTGTAATGGTGTTACACTTTAGGTAATTCCCCATGTAACAGTTATATGAAGGCAACACAACAAATATCCTCTTTTTTTAACCAGTTTAATATATTTTATTTGAAGCTAAATACTTCTCTAGGTGATCTTGGTGATCCACAACCCTTCTGGGGCCTTTCATTCATAATTTTATCATTATTTAATTAGCTTTGGAAATTCATTAATCTCATTTATAGGTTTAATTTTGGGTCCTCATGTGCCATTGTTGTCATTGACAAGATTCATTGAAGACATTTATATTTAAAAAAATGATAGGTTATTATGTTCTGCTTAACCAAATTGATAAACCCTGAATAGAATGATTTATTTCAATTGGTGATTGAAGTTATATTTTATTTAATTTTTATTCAACTAGTTTTACTTAAAAAAATTATTGAAAATTGGGAAGATTTAAATTGTTCTGGAAAGAAACTAGGACCCCCCCCCCCCCCCAATTCTAGTGAATTGGGGTGTGTTTGGAAGTATTTTGTAAATGGTTTCAATAGAATTAGTGAACTGTAATTATTTAAACAGATTTGATGGAATTTTTAAAATATTGAAAATTTCATAAAATGTTTTGGTAGATACATAGTGGTCTTATATTAATAAAGAGGCATGTTTTTTATAATTTTTTTTTAATTGAAAAATAATATTTTAATTGGAATAATTCGTTTTAATTGTATTTTATTTTTTTTTTAAATTAATTTTCCATCAATGTCATTGTAAAATAACATGAAATCATTAGGATTTTGGTTTGTTATTTGGACACACTCTATGATTATAAAACATTTTAATAAATAAATGCATAATAATATATCCCTGATGAGATGGTGATGAGTTTCCTTTGGCCAGTGTAAGTGGGAAATTTGTATACACATATTTTCATGACAACCTAGAGAGTGTGGCTTCCTATATCCTCAAACCTATATACCTATTTGGATGATCTCCATGTTGCACTGTTGTTTTGTATACTACATTTTTAGTTTGCATCCTACTTGTGCCTTCTCGTGTTAGAATATTATGACATTTCAGGTTCAGGGAAGGGAAAATGATCTCTTAGAGGTGGAACCAACTTTTGAATGAGATATATGGTTAGTTGTGTCCTTAGGGACATGGGAGTTTCTCCTCCTTTTTGTGCTTGGGTTATAGTTCTTTGGGATTGTTTATGACTTATTGAATTTTGTTACAATACTCCCATTGGAGTTTTTTATGCATATTGTCTTGCTTATTTTACATCCACATTGTTAGGGGAAAATACATCCCACATTTTTTTTGTAAGATACCAGGTGCTAGTCCAATACCCTTGGGGATCAAGAACACCATTCAGGAAATTTCTGTTATGGATTACTTATCAGTATAAATTGGTAACTAGGCATGTCCAGCACAAAGTGGAATCAAAAATGGTTCATGATATTTTTTCAAAAATTTATTACAAATTTTGTGACTTTATTTGGGAGTTAATAGGCTGTTTCTATTGAGTTATTAGATAGATCTCATCATAATGGACCATAATTGTCAAGCGGTGGATAGGGATTAAATTATTAATGATTAGTTCTAGTCATATACCTTTTTTATTTGGATTTAGTGAAATCCAAATGTTGTTTTTTTCATTTAATAGGGATTAATTTCCATATATCTCAGTTTTTGTGTCATGTATTATTTCTTCTATGTGGTTTTCTAATGTTGCTGAGCATCATGCCTCCAAGAAGATGTGAAAATCATATTTATGAAGAATGTGATGGTAAATCGTATTGAGAGAATCTTCCAGTGGACCCAAATATAGTTGAATTGATTGTTTGCGTTGTCCCAACTCTAGTATATGAGCCACCTATAGTTCCCATTTAGGATCTACTTGTAGATCCTTATTGGGATGTTATCAAATTTATATCACATGTATTACTTTTCTAGAAGCCACCAGTTTTCAAAGAGTCCATAAATCCTCAACATGATAAGGAATGGTTGGGTAAGATAGAACATATGTTCTAGTTATTTGAGAAATCATATGAGATCAAGTAGAATATTTCCACCTTCAATTGGGAGGAACTGAGCATGATATGCTGGTATAATATGGTAATATAAAAGAAACATGAGGGCTTAGAGTGGAAGTACATCAAGGAACTTTTCATCGACTGGTTCTATCTAGAGGATAATGGTGTTGGACAAGGTTATATGGTTTTTCATTCTTGTCACTTCGAACAGAACCGTGACTAAGTATTCGAATAGCTATATTTAACTCATGTAGTTTTTTCTTGAGATTGTATCTATTGAGGGGATGACGTATCTATTGATAGAGTTTGTAGGTCAATTAAATTTCAATTCATTTGTTTTCATCATATAAACACCCTCTTATGTAGATTTCATTGATAAGGAGATAATGGTTGAGATGGACCTAGCTAGAACATCATGGTTGATGAGGGTCCTTTTTCTCCTTGTGGTAGTGGGAGTTACTTCAATTGAAAGTGAATGTTTGGTGACCCTCATTGATGTTTTTTATGGCATGGTCATTCCATACCTCCTACAACACCATGAGTAAGTGCATTGGATTTCTATCAGTTTGGAAATACTTGCCTTTATATGGGGTTTTCCACTAAAGAACCATATAACTATGTATCTTGCAGACATTTAGGACACTTAAGAAAATTCTTCCATATCTTTTCAACTCTACATAGTACAAAATAATAATTAACTCATCATAAAACTATGGGAAAATCAGATGTCTCATATATAATAGTGTTCCAGACTTTGGTATCAAGTACAAAGATACTTCACATTGTGGAAGTGTATCTAGAGTAAGCAGATATAGGTCTAGCCATTGTGATAGGTTCCATTACTATGCATTCATCATTAGTGACTTCTCTATTTTATAATGGTGCACCTAATTCATTTATATGAAACCATATAGTAAATCATATAAATCATTCTATATAACTTTTATTGTAGAAAATTGTAATTACTAAAACCCTTTGAGACAAGTGATTTTGTGGTATCGATAGTCTCAGATGTGTCTTCTCAAAATTCAATGTCTTAGTGGCTTGGAAATTTTTTATCTTCGAAATGAAACCTCTTGACATAATTTTTTGGATAGATATGATCATTTGTAATGAATCACATATTGATTTTTATCTTTGGAGGGACAACCTTAATACACCAAGTGGTGTGTCTCTTATCCTTCGTAGATAATGGGACCCAACAGCGAGTAGGTCCAGACCTTCATATCTAGAGTTGGGGTAGTTAATATCAGTGTTTTATTCAGATCTTTAGATGGAATCTTTGAGTGGGGATCTCCCACCGTTTTTCATCAATTTTTTTAAGACATGTATTTTTTATTTATCAGTTTTTACATCATTAAGGGAGGTTAAGTATTCCTTTGTCTTACTACCTATTACTCAACCAATTTTTATCCCCTCAATCTGCTTGGATCCAGCTAAATTTCAATCACTAAAGTACCATTTTGGCGATCATCTTGAGAAAAGCTTTATATGCATGGGTGTGTCCCCTTGGTTGATGCCAACTCTCTTCTCTAAGAATATTGATGGTTTAATTCGTTTTTGTTTTGATTACTGAATGCTCAATTTAGTTATTGTGAATAAAAAATATCAGTTTCCATGGGTTCAAGATCTAGTTGATTAGTTGAGAGGGGGGAAGTGGTTTCCAAATTCTAACCTATGATCTGGATACCATCACTTGAGGATAAAAAAATATGACATTCCAAAATTACACCATTAAAAGAAGGTACAACCATTATGAGTACCTTGTTATTCCCTTTAGTATAAAAAATATATTGACATTTTCATGGATTTTATTAATATTATTTTCCATGAGTATTTGGATACCGTTAAAATAGTACTTGAGGATAAAATCTTCATTTACTAAAAGTTTTAGGAGCATCATGTACATAATATAACAATTTCTCTTTAGTTATGTTGAAACGTATCATGTCTACAATTACACTATGGACTCTTCTTGGGGTCATGTAGGGATATTGGATATTCTCTAATGCATCGGGTCCATTCTTGGGTTGTGTCTTTATGAAATCTTATCATTTCGTTTCTATTGGATCTTTTCCTTTTTAGCCACATGAGAATAATTATCCTTCCCAAAACCGTTATTATGTATAAATAATTCAGGTGCATCAGAGTTAATGGAATTACATTTAAGTGGGAATGTTTATCTTTTATTCAGACCATAATAACTAGAGTTATATCTTCCATAAAAAATATTAAAATATCCTCTAGAGGTTCTAGGAGGAGTACGTGTAATATTTTAACATTGGAATCACATATACCTAGGTGAAAGGGAATGTCATTACAGATGCTTTGAGAAAGAATCATCTGAACTAGTAAATAAATTAATCTTTAAAAGAATGGAATTTGATGGTTTATTTTGCACAGTTTCATATTGAAGTTCAAGAGAAAGGGGATGATTTTTTTTTTCTAACATCTAGTTCACAAACACACTTCTCAATATTATTCTTTAGGATCAACAGCTTGATGAAAATTTCAATTTCATTATTGATAATTTTGTGGGGTTGAGACAATCTACCAACGCTCGTTCTCCAAAAATGGGTTTCTATGTTTTCTGAATCGCATCGTTGTTCCATTAGAGGAAACGAAGGCAGTTAAGAGGGGTCACCATAATTATCAGTGAGATGTGCACCCAAGAACCACTATTATGTTCTATGAAATGAAATAGTATTTCTAGTGGCCATGTTTGAGATGGGGTATTGTGAAGCTCGTTTCAAACCATTATACATGCCAGATGCATAAGGGAATGCACATGAAACGTTCAGGTATACTTTAGCCACACCATACCATTACATGGAAGCCGTAAATGATATCTATTAAACATTTGGTCATATTAACTCGTATATAGAGAAGAAATAATGTTATATGGTAGTCATCAATAGGATGAACAAGTTGTATCACATTATAGCAATTCCAGATATAGCTAACGGTGAGGAGTTAAAAAATGTATACATCAAAGAGATTGTCTGTTTTCTTGAAGTTCAATTTTTTATAGCCTCTAATAGAGATCTTTTATTTACTTATTTCTATTTGGAGATGCCTTTATGAATCATGGGTATATTATGACTATTTGATAATGACCTACCATCCATATTCGGATGTCTTGATAGAGACAACTATACATATTTTTGGGGATATACTTCATTCTTGTGTTCCTGACTTTAGTGGGTCTCAGGATGATAATTTTCCATCTATTAAGTTTTCTTATAACAATTGTCACAATTGCATAGTCAGAATGGCTCATTTTGAGGAACTGAATGTATGTCCTTAAAAATTTCCAGTTTTTTAGTCATAGATTGCTAAAAGTTTCTTGGTTAGACCTTGTTTGGTGGAAGAGAGTACATCAATGATTCAATTAATTCATTAGAAAATTTTAAAGGCTGAGAGCTGATGTATGTCTTATGTTGATCATGCCTATAAAAACATGGATTTTCAAATTGGTGACCAGGTGTTCTTGAATGATTCACCCATGTTGGTTCATTAATGACTATGGAGGAAAGGAAATATTTCACATCAATTTTTGGGATCTTTCATGGTTGTTGAGAAAGTGGGGAAAGTAGAATACCATTAATCACATCTATCATGGATGATATAAATACATATTGTGTTCCATGTATTATATCCATGAATGTCTGTATCTATTCTATCCCATATTTGGAGTTAAAGTGATCTTGAGATTGATCCTGATTTATCTTTTACTAAACATCCATTCATGATTGTTGATTTTATGAACAAGGTACATCATATAAGGGAGATACCTTTTGTTTTTGTGTTGTGGAATCATGGTTCTGATAATCATGAGTTGGGGGAATTTGAGAAATAGATGGGATTGTAGGGGGTTAATATTTTTGGCATGGAAGATTCTTCAAAAGATTTCTTAGGATAGAATGTTTTTATGATGGGGAGGTTGTAACATCCTGCTACCAATCTTACATGTATGTCTGTAACCGTTTCATGAAATTTCAGTTTCATTGACAGGGTAGGGTTGAGAATGAATTTGAAGGATACCTATAATAGTGAAGTCCTAGATTATTTGAACTATTTGTAAAAATCAGTCATTTCTATGAGATAGAGGAGGGTTTGACACCATGTAACTAGGATACCCAACATGTAATGGTAGCTAGTTGTAAACCATGATAAGGGTTCACACCATGAAAGGTTACATGATGTGATGGGTTTTTAATCCTTGTGAGTTAATTATAGATCAATTCTAATTTTGAGAGAAATGTTTTTTTAGTTACAAAATTAAAATATTTCACGAAATCTAATGGTATTACACATTGTGTAATTCCCAATGTGCTAGTTATATAATGGAATAATAGATGAGGTCTTATTTTAAGCTCCACTTTAGTTACATTTTTGTCGACCTGAAGCCTTCACCTTGAAATATTGGATCTATATACCCCTTTTAGGACCTTTCATTCAGGTTTAACTCATCATTTTTTGTGTTTTGAATTATTTGATCTCATTTATAGGTTGATTTGTGATGTCTTGTGTTCATTTTTTCTCATTTGCAGGGTTTGTTGAGGAAATTTAATTTTGGGAAAATGGTAGGTTATTCCATTATTATTAACCAAATTGGTAAAACCTTAATTTCCTAACATGTTTCAATTTTTGATATATAATCAATATGTTTTAAATTTATTTGAATTTGTTTTGATTAAATCCCAACTCTAGTGAATTGGGAGGTTTTAAATGGTTTTGGAATGAAATTTGAAAAAACCCAATTTCTGGTGAATTTTGGTTTGTTTGAAAATTATTGGAAATGGTTTCAATTGAATTTATAAATATTAATTATTGATTTATAACTGATGAAATTTGTTAAATTATGAAAATGGAATAACATTTTCTGATAGAAACCAAGTGGATTTATCTTGTTAAAGAGGCATGTTTATGATTAAAACATTTTTTGGTTTTGAATTGAAAATTGTCCTTCAAATTGAATAATGAGATTTATATGATTTTATGAAGTCATAAAATATATTACCCATCAATGATTTATAATGATCACATGAAATATTTATGCAGTTTATTTGTTTTTTTGAAATAGTGAAAAATTATATATTGTTATACAACATAACTGTAGTAGGTCACATCCCCAATGGGATGGTGACTAGTAACATTTTTTAGTGTTAGTGGGATGTTTGAACATAGATATTGTAATGATAAATTAAATAGTGCAGAGTCCTATAATATGGTTCCTACATGCCTATTTGGAAGATTACCACGTTGGTCGCTTGTTTTAAATTGGATATATAAATATATTCTTATTTAGTTAAATTTATTTACATTATTTTTGAATTTATATAAACTGTTTTATATAAAATTTTGAATTTTAGCTACTATTTTTGAAATATTCATTCACATTTTACTACTTTTATAAATTATTTTTCATCTTATGAACTATATATTAGTATTTGTTTAAATAAAAATTAAAATTACAAAAAATAATTGTCAAATTGAAAGAATTACATTACTAAATATTTTATTGGCATCTATAATGTAATACTTTATGCGAACGTATTAATATTTTAATCTCAAACCGTACATGTTATTTTAGGTGTCAGTATATTTTCTCCACCCATATTCAAGAAATTGGAAACAGTCTCATGGAGGTGTATTTAGCTATTGTACCTTAGAATTGGTGAGTTGCGTCCTTAGGGACTTGGGATGTATTTCTCTATTTTGATACATAGGTAGTAGTAATTTTGGATTATTACTACCTTTTTTACATTAGGTAAATTACTCATTGTGGTGTTTGATTTGTTATTAATGTTTTATGGCTTCATTTACTTTCCAATTTCTTATACGAAAATATATCTTCTATTTAGTTTGTATGATTATAGGTTATTGTTACTAACATGTGTGGATAAAGAATTATCTTCATTTTTGTTACGGCCAACTCAGTCATCAGGTTACCAGGGTACCCAATCTGGTTCATGAAAGAAGTTTCTAGGTCTGAATATTACTAACTAAATTATGAATATTATTTCATCTTATATATTCGATATATAATATGAATCAATTTATGGAAATAGAAATTCATTATAAAAACTATATTTTACTAAAAGATGGTGTTGTCACACTTTGTGATCATAATTTAAAATTAATTTCTTCCATTTTATGCAATCTTATTTGAAAAAATTTTCTTCAATTTAATAATTATAATATAAAATTCTCTTATAATTAATTTGATTGAATTTTATGCATATATTTCACTTTTTAGTAAATAGTTTAAAATATTGACACTTAATTCAAAACCCCATGTTTATTTAAAAAAGTTAAAATTTTAATAAATGCTTTAAAATGGATTTAATTTACCTTTATTTAAATTATAAATATTCTAGTACAATTTAGGACTTTAGAATTGCCTTATTATTAAATTTTGATATAAAACAACATAAAATAAATAAAAGTTCTTCTATAAATACATGTTTTATCATCGCATGTGCATGATTAATTTTATAATATATATTCCCTTTTTGTGAATTTAGTTGAGATAAATTTATTCTTAATTAGTAATTAGAATGATATATTACATTTAATACGTTTTAGATAATTCAAAAAAATATTATTTATAAAAGTAAAAATTAATTACCATAATTATAGTGGAGATTTTGTTATAGGGGTTATCTAAAAATATAAGGTTAAAAATAACAAAACATACATGACTAAAATATATATTATTCTTCTATTTAGATGATATTATTTTTATGTATTTAAAATAATCTATTTTTTACCCTTTTGTCATGTGAATACTGTGTGTGCACATTTTTTTCTTCAAAACATATTACGGTGCCTCTCACCTCACTAAAAAAAAGTAATCTGGCTTACCTATTATCATTTATAGTGACAAATGTTTTTTCATGTAAGAAATTTGAAAATCTATATGGATGCCTTTTAAGAAAACTGCTTAGTTGATATGTAATTTTATGTGCATAGGATCCTCAATGGGGTGATATAAAAAATTTAAGAAAAATTATTTATAATGCAGATATTGTATTTTATAATATGTTTAATAAATACCATTCACTATCTAAAATAGGATATATGACACATTTCCTATGTTCAAAACTCGATGTGGAACCTATTGGTGACATGATATTTTCCATCATTGGGATAGTAGTTGTATGTGGCCATTATTGCAATGTTATATAAAGGATTATTAATTAAATAAAAAGAAAAGTATAATCCCTTAAACCCTTTGTCTCTCAAACATGGTTTTTTAGCACCCACATGTTGCATGACTAATGAATCAAGTCTTATCCAAGGATATGAGGAGTCATTGATCCCGATATCTAATATAGATCATCACCTTATCGAGGAAAAATATGTTTTGGGTGTCATTTTGTACCTAATTCTTTGGAGTATTACCTAGAGTGAGGTAGATTTATCATCCTTCCATTCGAATGATGATATTTCCCATTCATATTGTTTTAGTGACCCTTTATGAATAATATTAATCCCATGGGGGTAAATATATGGTTTATAGAAAAAACTGAGTTGTTTTCTTGTTATTTAATGAGGTGTCATCAGATGGTTTCATTTCACACTTTTCCCCTACATCCGAGCTAGAGTGACTATTTTTCTATATGTTTTGTCTTGTATTGATTCATTTTTTCTACCAGTAACTTTTTGTACTATAATTTTTGGATAAATTTACAAATTCATTTTTGGATTCATATATCATCATCATTGAATTCTTTTTATGGAGATTTATATTGGTTAACACATATATATACCATAGTATAACTCCTCACATGTTTTTGATATTCCAAATCAGTGCTGGTCGACATCCCCAATCCTATTGGCGGTGAGCAAGGGGTAGTCACGGCTCTGGGCCCGGTGGGCCAAGTGGTTACATTATCACACATACATACCCTTTTTCATCAGCAAATTCCTACCCAAATACCTTTACAACTTCTATATTTTTACCCTAGAAGCATTATTTTGTTTTAAAATCCATCCATTGATATCTTTATTTGAAAACCTATGGATGATCCCCAAAGAATTGGTAATGTTCGTCAATGAGAATCTTTATTTTATTTCTTCATACAAACCCATAAATTATTATTAATACAATATGATATAATAAAATCTTTATATAACACATACTAGGGTGTTTTATGTTATATTTATTGCCTATAACCATCCCTATTTTCTAGAAATGTGTTACAAAATCAATATTATTATGTATGATGGACTATCGCCTCACGAACAGATTTAAATCATTTATCCATTATAACTGCTAATGTTCTGTTTTGATGAATTATATAATGTATATATATGATAATTATGAAATAATTATTAGTATGTAGTATTTATATCATATATTACATTTCTTTACCTTCCATTATGTATGGGGTATGGTAACATCAATCGTCTGTATGGTAGATTGATACCTTGCGATGTGTTCTGATTTGTTTCTAAAATATTCATAACATGAGTGGTAATAAGGATAAAATTAACTAATATATGTTATATACAAGACATAAATATTATATTTCGGAAATTTTTAACATTCTAGAAAGAAAATATTTCATTTTTCTTAGACTATTAAATGATAGCATCATTCATGTACATGTTTACTATTGGATTCACGAAGGGATTAGAGTATCATTCCACCACCACACCACATTGATGATATTTATTATTATATTTAAATAAATTATATTCCCTATATGATATAATTTTTGTTTCAGAAATGTTATATTTCACTTAGCTCCTTTCTATAATGATCATTTAAAAATTAAAACTTACTAATGTATTGGTATGGTGTACCATCTCTGTGATCACAATGTACATCATTTAACAAAACCTTGATTCTTTATTTTTCATAAAATCATAACTGATATACAAATATTATTAAACAATTTATGATTATTATTATATATATGATGGAACATTTTAATATGCTAAATAACCATGTTTTTTGTGACATACCATTAATGAAAAAACATGAAAATTACCTGAAAAAACATTCAAAAATAAAATAAAATAGTATTATTGAATAAATGATATTATTTTTTAAAAGTATCATATATTATATTATATATATTTTTATAGTTCTGAATTAATTTAATATCATTTTTAAAACCACTATCTCCTTGGATAATGAGGATTCAACAAAAATGAAGGGTGACTTGTAAGACTTAATCTAAATTTCTTTTCAATGAGGTATGTTGTAATGTTGCAAGTTTAATTTAATTTCTAGGGTGTACACAATACGCTATTGACATTTAATATCATGATTAAATAATAATTTGTTTTATTTTAAGATGTAATTTTATAAATTTAATCAACAGTTTTGTGTCATTAATGATACCAAGCTGTAATGAATTTTATAACTCAATTTCATTTCATCGGGATATATATACTCTCCATCTTCGATATTATATGATTATTTGTGTAATTAATTATGATTATTTAATGTTTTATATCATCTTGTTTTTGTATGTTTACATATTTATTACACCCATTATCTATTAATCACTTAATTTATTATTTCCCACATAATCATTAAGATAATTTAAGGGTTTATTTCACAATCTCATTCTCATCAAGATTGTTCATTCCTAAATTTTTGTAGACAAAAATTATGTGATAACTATATAATTAACCTTTTAAATTTTATCCTTTATAGAAAATGATGAAATTATAATGTATTATTAATATTTTTAAAACTAATTGTTACTTAAAATAATAAATAAAATATTTTATGGAAAATATGACTTCATTTCTCTCCTCAACTGGAATTTTATTTCAACCAAATACATGTTTTATAATAACATTTAATTTTTTACATATTTTAATAACTATATATAAAATAATTATTTACCAATTTGTAAATAAAAAAATTATGTTAAATTTTAATATCATTTTCAAATAATTTCATGGTTGGCCATTGTCATGACCCGACCCTACCTGGGCTCAAGCCGCAACTACCACAAGCCCGCCTCCATAGGCCATGGGCCGACGCCAAGTGCCGAAGGAAAAACAACTTGGGGAGGCCTTTGCCTAAATAACAGTACACACACACAGCCAAATCAATGCAATAGTACAGAATAAAAGAGAAATTAAAGTACCAAATAATATAAACAACAAAAAAGAGTGCATCGACCTATAAACAGTACAATGTGGGTGCTAAAGGTATACTGAAAAGAAAAGGGAAAACATGCACTCAACCAGAAAAGTGCCCCAACCCAGCAACATGTAAACAGAATTAAACCAGCTGAGAGAGTCCCACACCTGGAACCCTACTACGACCACCATATGCGGTCCAATATCTTGAACTCTTAAGCTATGCTGAAGAAATGACCAACCCGTATGTCGTCTGCAGGGGCTCACCATGTGTGGGAAAATCTCAAGTAGGGGTGAGTAAAAAAAGTACACAGTAGGATACCTTGAAGGCTTGAGAGAGCAAGAAAAGAGGTACCAAAGAGTGAGAAGAAGATCGAAAAGGGAATAGTAATGGAGTAAAACAGAGAGAGTGAAGTAAAGACTACATCTCAACACAACAATAAAAAAGAAGAAGACTCATCTTATCACAAGGAGCTAGAAATGGTGAGAAGATGAACATCATGTTGAGTCTTCACTACCTATAGGAGGAGAGTAGAGTCGTCCACCCATGAGAAGCTAGACATGGAAAGCACGTGGCATAACCAGTGCATCTTCGCCTTTTCTGAAAGGAGAGTTTCCAAAACCCAAGGAGTGGGTACTAGAATAAGGTATACGTTTATATATGTGCTCTATCAAGAAACCCGATCAAGATCGTAAGGGGATCTCCTTCCAGTAGCTATGCCCAAGAAAGTGAGTCACCAATAGTCTCAAAATTAATCACCGTCGATGCCTAGCATCCTACCCATCTGCCACAAACTGAAGTCAAGGGAACCAAATCACTACACCTTGACACTATCCACTTTGGGTGGCACTAATTCGCCCACACAGTTTTTGGTTCCTTCTCAAGAATGCATCTTGGTGGGGAATGCACCCCTCATACTTGAGAGTTCCAGGAAAGTCAAACCACACCTCATCACTGTCACACAGTCGAGAGGTATGCTCAAAGTAAAAGATGTCACATCAGGGACATGTACCACCAAGGGTCCCACTCCGGTAGTCACAGAGAAATGCCCCAGACTTGCCATGTATAAAGGAATGAGTCTGAAAGAAATCATCGAGTAACCCACTGCCCAACCCCGCTAGAGGTTAAACCCTAAGAGGTCGTCAGGTATCCCACTACCCAGTCACTCCTAGAGGTTAATCCCTATGAGGTCGTCGGGTAACCCAATGCCTAGTCTCTAGTAGAGTGTAAACCCTAAGAGGTCATCGGGTAACCCACTGCCCAGTCTCTACTGGAGGGTAAACCTTAAGAGGTCACTAGGTAACCCACTTCCTAGTCTCTACTGGAGGGTAAACCCTTACAGGTCGTTGGGTAACCCACTAGCCAGTCTCTACTGAAGGGTAAACCCTATGAGGTCAACGATCAACCCACTGCCCAGCCCTGCTATAGGATAAACCCGAAGAAGTCGATGAGCAACCCACTGCCCAGCCCCGCTGGGGGGTAAACCTGAAAAAGTCGATGAGCAACTGTAGAGACCCAAAACGTGATGTACATGGACATTACATTACTTTTGCAGAATACATAGTACATAACAAAAGCACACACACAAGGACCGTAATAGTTTAGTGTCTTTGGAAACTCGGAATATAATCTTCTAATCGTGGTGAAAGATCTTCAACATCTCCCATAAAGATCTTCTTTTTTTTTAATCAAAATCCTTTCTTTATGTCATGGGGAAAAGAAAACATAAAAGTGTGAGCTGAAATGCTCAGTGAGGGTAAAAAAATAAATATCAATCACGTCATATTCATAAGAACATATCTTTTGGAAATCTTAACCTGCAAAAGAGATCATAATTTCATAACATGGGATAAATCATAGTAGTGAAATGTAATCCCAAGAATCATAACTTAAAACATGAAACATTGTGGCATACACACATAATCATAGAGAATCATTTCTTATTAGACAAGACTCATTTCCAAGACTATCTTAGTGGACAAAGTCCCTTTCTGAACCGAGTTCACTCCTCATTTCAGTCCTGTTTCACTGAACCGGTATAACCTACCATTCCAGCCATGTCTATCTCATGAGATATAAAATCTTTACCCAATGAATTGGAGGGAGATATAGGTCCCACCCATCTCATAATGATAACATTCTTATGTGTGCCACAAAATCTAAAATCATACATCATTGCATAACCCATGTAATAAAAATGGGATTCTTAATCAACATGACATCATAAAAAAATTCATATAAGCTAAAGGAATTCATAAAAATATTTTCATCACAACATAATAAAATCCATGTAATAATAGGGATAGAAACAGAACCCTATATTATCTTAGATGGAAAATAATTTTTATAAAACACTTGAACTCCATTCTTGAGGAAAATATCCTTTCTACTTCAAAAACATTTTTACTTTCATAACATGTCATATAATTCTAAACTAAGATAAGTTGATTAAAAAAACATGAAAAATTGTAAAGGAAGATTCTTCGAAATAATGTTTAAAAAATTAATTCATGCCGTATAAGTTAAAAAAACATTCTTTTCGTACTTTTGTCTGAAAAGTCAAAAAGTACCTCATACGAAAAACAACAAAAGATTCCTTTCATATCTTTTACTAAAAACTCACCGAAGGGTAAAATTGGATTTAAAAAGTTGTAGGTGGATGGAAACAATATTACATATTGAGGAAACATGGATTAGGATGATAAAATACACCCCAGTAAATACTAAAGTATAAAAAATCTCGGATAAAAATGAGATTGTGATATTTCCCTTACCTTAGGTCTGATATGCTTCTTAAGTGTCCAAACCTCCTGTATAATGATTTAAATAATTTTTTTACTTATTCCAGAATCATACTTACTTTTATGATATCATATATGGTCATATTCTTAGCTTCTTATTAGTAATATTTCATTACTACTTGTTATTAGGGAGTTTATTAATTTTTGTTCTTATGCGTGTTCTGTCGAATAAATTATTATTATTCTCTTTAGGTTATAGATAACTCATTTCCAGAATGGTATTAATGTAATATATATCATATTCATTCATTCAATTCATTTATATAATCATTATGAAATGAAGATCACGTAGAATGAGTGATGATATCATTCCAATGATCATGGAATTGTATTCGACTATATGTATACTATTTCAGATTAAATATCACGTTATAATAGTCATATATAGTCATTATTTACACCATTATACCCATCCAAGTAAGGTGGTGGTGGAAAATAGATTACACCGCGGCGTGGAGACGGTATTCCGTACGTACGCATGCGCGGTGATTTCTTTTCCGTAGGATGGATAGATGGTGAAATAGGGTTGTTTCATACTTATAATAACATATCAGTTTATGAGTGATAATGATGTTATTACTTCATAATGAAACAACTAAAGAAGAAGAAGTGGAAGAAGAAATAAAGATGAAAGAATCAGTAACGGACATTACCACTTCTTTGAAGTGCTTCTTTGAGACCTTCTTTTAGGGCACTAAAATTGGTCTTTTAAGAAGACCGTGACCTCTAGGATGTCTCTAGGGAAGTGTAGAGGAGGAATTTGCAGGGGTTGGACGAGCATGAAGGCTCAAAGTTGTGTGAGAAAGAGGGGGAGGAGGTGCCTTTTTATAAGGGAGGAGAGGGGCTCCTTTGGGAAAACTAAAAATATTTTTTTATTATAAAGTTATGTTCGATTTTAAATAGCTCCAAATTGATATATTTTGAAGATAAGGTGGGGATGGGTCGAAATAATCTCATCCAATAGAATTTTTACAAGTTTAGGTTCCAATTTTGACCTTATCATTTAGATTTAACATTAAGTTAAATAATTTTACTTTTACCGTGTCTTCTTTTGTTCTTATACTATAAGGTTAATAAACTTACAATAAGCATCCAAACGAAACCCGAGATGTTTATTATTAATATATATAACCTTATCTAAGTCATTCGGCCGATCCTTAGATTTTTAGGAATAAAATAACTATTAGTAATATAATATTTGTTTTAAAAACTATTTTATGTCAATTTTGAAACTATTTAGTAATTGATTTTTGTTAAAATTATTACAGAATGATTAGTTCGAAAAAATTTAATTAAATCAATACTAACATATCATATTAACCTATAAAATTAGTATAATTCATAAAAAGTTTCAAATTATATTTATTTTGGCATTTATAACATCAATTATGTCAATATTTCATTAATAAGATAATTACTGCATCGTCTTTGTGTCATACATAAATTAAATTATTTAATGTCAAAAAATTACAAATAAAATATCATTATTTAGGAAATCTTTTTAGCTTTCTAATTAATATTTATAGTCCAATTTATCTTATGTATATTCTTATATTAAAAATTATGTACTTATTAAACATTGACTTTAACTATTTTAACCCTTCTTTAAATAAATTAATAATAAATGTCCAAATCTATTCCAAGTGGGCCTAAATGGTCATATTTTATTTCGAAGTTTGTTTTTGGTCGAATTACACTTATCCAATAGAATTAGGACATTTTTAGGGTAATAATAATATCATTTTTACCCTTAATTGCCCTATTTACTTTTAACCGTTGTAAATAAAAGTAAAAAGTTACTATTCACCAAAAATTAGTTTCATCTCATTGAACCACATTTTACTTACTCACATCAACTGGGTCTCTTGGATTTTCGAAATTCCCCTCATAGAAGCGGTAAAATTAAGTTTTATGAAAAATTCACTTTTTTAACTACAACTTAGTGGTTTCACTATTCATCAAAAATTGAATGTTTTCGGAAAAATACCAAAATTTCACCCTAGGCTAATTTCGATATTCCAAATCCAAAAATGAAGTCCATTTTGAAACATAAAATTTATAAAATTTCAAAAAGTGGTTATTACTATTCATAACGACTCGTTTTAATAATATTTTAATAGCATATCACTGTTTAGTGAAACTCGATATTGCGTACGACGCAAGCTACCGAGGAAGGTCGCGATTGCGTGTAATGCATGCCAAGTCAGGGTTGCGTTCTGTACAAGAATCCTTCGTTGTTTCGTATAACATAATCCAACCATATTTTATTTATACATTGAATATATATATATATATATACTCAATGTTGCGTAGAATAACTATTATCAAAATTGTGTGTAACACGATCCAAGAACAGTGTTGCCTATACTGCAAGCTAATACGATGTTGCATATAGCGCAAGGTAATCTTGGTGTAGCATACAACACAAGACATTAATGAAATTAAAAGAATATTTTTCATAAAATCTCGGGGTGTTACATTCTACCCCCATTAAAATAAATTTCGCCCTCAAAATTTGTCAGGGTTATAAATGGTTTACTATTCGAAAGTTTCTTTAATAAAAACCCACATCGTAAAAAGGAATACCAAAACCAATCTTTAAAAACAAAAGTATGAAATGTAACGGTTACCCAAATAAACTAATCACTGGTTTTCCACATAGGTGAAAATATAGATATGGAAGAGAAATCTAACCATAATGTTCTGATGGATAGTGGTAGAGAACATGGCTATGAAAAAGCCAACAATCACAAAGCTATAGATTTGTGATGATCTAAGGTACCATCTGATTAATCGGATATAAGGGAACTAGGACAACATTTTTGGTTTTCAAGATCGTTTCCCTAAAGTTGATGAATTAAAAGAAATACTTGCGTGATTTTGGTACAATCTCACTGTTGTTCGTGAATTGAACAATTTCCACTTCATCCCTTAAAGAAATGAAGTTGAATTTGTTATTTGTGATGTGCTAGCAGATCATGTGATAGAATGATGGGTCATTCCATCTCTTTCAAACAAAAGGTTAGAAAAAGATATAAGTCCTTCTTATGGTTAAATTAATCATATATGGTTCCAAAAATGAACTTATACTTCATATATCATACCGCCTAATAAAACAAAACTAGTATCTACTAACCAGGGACTTCCTATAGGCCAGTGGTAGGCGATAAAGGCCAGTCGCACTTCGGTTGTGGGTTCGATTCCCACAGCCTTGTCCGACGCAATGGGTTGTCGCCCATCCTGCAGGATGTCCTTTTTCTAAAGCTATATTACTATAACATCCCATCAACAATATCAAAAAAAAAGTTTTATCCATAAACAATACTAACTTATGTCCAACATAATCCATTCCAATCTTTAGGCTTATCCATAATACTGCAGTCCACTCTTATAATATAGTGAAAATTATTACCAGAGATTTAATACCATCGTTGATCCCCATATATCATAAGATATGTCTTGTTGGTCACATTCCAAACATTCAAAGGCCTTAGTCATGTATTCTATTGAAAAATGAATACCCATTGAACCATAGTGAAAACATGAATGCAGTTAAAAGTTAACACTTTCCATATACCAAAATCCTCAAAATTCTATATACTCAAACCATGATATCACTTAGTCCTTATATCAATCATGAGCTCATGAATACTATCAAACATATTAGATTCTCTTTATCCCTTCATTGTGTGCATATCATCTATTTTCCAAAAATCTTTCAATCACTTTTCATGGTTACCGATGCCATAAAATTATTGAAAACCACAATAGACCAAAACATAAATATTCCAATATTCCACGATACTATATACAACATTATTTTTGAATCCCATTACATAAACACTAAATCATTCCACCACATTGTTGTCATATTCAACATCGCCAATAGTGATCGCATGTGACTTCCCTTTTTTCATTTACCTTAAGTGGTTGATCATGTCGATCATCACAAACCCTTGGATTAGGGCATTTATTAGCATAATGCCCCATTTCCTTGCACTTGTAGCATTGAAGTGTAGTAGGTTCATTCTGTGCATCCCTTCCTTTGTTTTCATCATTAGACATATTCTTCCCATCATTGCGGCATTCAAATGCTCGATGACCTTCCTTTCTACATTTGAAACATTTACTTGTCCCTTTAAGACAATCTCCACCATGCTTCTTTCCACACTTTGAGCATAAGGAAACATTCAACTTTTTTTCACCATTATTCATGAGATTTCTCCGTGAACTCTATCTTTCGTTTCTTGTCAAAACTATGAGAAGGATAAGTTACACCAACTTCCATTTCTACCTTGATAGCACAACGCACAATTTCTTCATATCTACTGAAATCTCTTATAGCTAATGCTTTTCGAAGATTTGGTTTTAAGACACTGAAGAATCGATCAACATTACTTTCAGGTTGGTTGATAAATCCAGATGCATACCTTGCAAGCCTTGTAAAATTCGCATCGTATATACCAATAGATTCATCATCCTTTTGCATTAGTTCAAGAAACTCCTTATCCATCTTTGTCCGAAGAATACGAGGGAAGTACTTACTGAAAAATAAGTTCTTGAACTCATCCCATTCCATGGACTCAATTTCATATCTTGGCCTCGTATTCTTGATAAGATTCCACCATTGATCAGCTTCACCTTCCAAACGATATACTACTCAGATGAATTTATCATGTTCAGAACATTGAAGAACTGAAAATATCTTTTCAGTAGTACTGATCCATTGTTCAGCAACAAGTGGATCAGAAGACCCACTGAAAGAAGGTGGAGATTTCCTCATGAAGGACTCAATAGAATGTTGTTCCCTTCTCTTCTCATTTGGAAGTTCAGAATGATTCATAGCTTGTGTAATTATAGCAATAAGATTTTTCACTCCATCTCCCATAAATTTTTTTTTGTTCAGGAGGACAATCATTGCATTGTCCATTACATTGATCAACACGGTTCCTTCAGGTTCCAACCATCGTCTAAAACCCAAAAAGAATAGTGTGAGAGGCAAAAATCATGCTTGGGAAAACAACATAATAAAGGGGGAGTATCCTCAATATCTAACATCTTAGGTTTAATTCTATGATCGTTACCATAGTTCTAGGACTGTATCCTATACGTATACTTATCCTCAGGGACATCCCTAGACATACCTTAGAAATATCTCTAGGGATCTCACAAACATTTTTGCATCCTAGTTTCCAAAGGATGACTAATCCTTTCCTCTGATACCAATTGTAGAGACCAGAAGCTTGACGTACATGGACATTTAATTGCTTTTGTGGTATACTTAGTACATAACAAAAAAACCCACACAAGCACCGTAATAGTTTAGTGTCTTTGGAAACATGGAATATAATATTCTAATCATGGTGAAAGATCTCCATCATATCCCATAAAGATCTTCATTTTTTAACCTAAATCCTTTCTTTATGTCCTGGGGAAAAGAAAACATAAAAGGGTGAGCTCAAATGCCCGGTAAGGGTAAAAAAAAGAAATATCAATCACGTCATATTCATAAGAACATATCTTTTGGAAATCTTAACCTGCAAAAGTGATCGTAATTTCATAACATGGGATAAATCATAGTAGTGAATTGTAATCCCAATAATCATAACATAAAACATGAAACTTTATGGCATACACACATAATCATAGAGAATCATTTCTTATTAGTCAAGACTCATTACCAAAACTATCTTAGTGTACAAAGTCCTTTTCTGAACCGAGTTCACTCCTCGTTTCAGTCCTCTTTCACTGAACCGGTATAACCTACCGTTCTAGCCATGTCTATATCATGAGATATAAAATATTTACCCAATGCATTGGAGGGAGATATAGGTCCCACCCATCTCATAGTGATACCATTCTTATGTGTGCCACAAAATCTTAAATCATACATCATTGCATAACCCATGTAATAAAAATGGGATTCTTAAACAACATGACATCATAAAACAATTCATATAAGATAACGGACTTCATAAAAATATTTCCATCACAACATAATAAAATCTATGTAATAATAGGGATAGAAATAGAACCCTGTATTATCTTAGATGGAAAATAATTTTGATAAAACACTTGAACTCCATTCTTGAGGAAAATATCCTTTCTACTTCAAAAACACTTTTCCTTTCTTAACATTTCATACAATTATAAACTAAGAGAAGATGATTAAAAATAAACATGAAAACATGTGAAGGAAGCTTCGTGGAAATAATTTTTTAAAAATTCATTCATGTCGTATAAGATAAAAAAACATTTTTTCCGTACTTTTGTCGGAAAAGTCAAAAAGTACCTCGTACGAAAAACAACAAATGTTTCCTTTCATATCTTTTACTAAAAACTCACTGAAGGGTAAAATTGGATTTAAACAGTTGTAGGTGGATGGAAACAATATTACATATTGAGGAAACATGGATTTGGATGATAAAATACACCCTAGTAGATACTAAAGTATAAACAATCTCGGATAAAAATTAGATTGTTATATTTCCCTTACCTTAGGTCCGATTTGCTTCGTATGTGTCCGAACCTCTTGTATAATTTTTTAAATAATGTTACATAATTATTAAAGAATCATACTTATTTTTATGATATCATATATGGTAATATTTTTAGCTTCTTATTACTAATATTTCATTACTACTTGTTATTCGGGTGTTTATTACTTTTTGTTCTTATGCGTGTTTTGTAGAATAAATTCTTATTCTTCTCTTTAGGTTATAGATAACTCATTTCCAGTATTTTATTAGTGTAATATATATCATTTTAATTCATTCAATTCATTTATTTAATCATTATGAAATGAAGATCATGTAGAACGAGTCGCATCACATCGTGGAGACGGTATTCCGTACGTACGCACGAATGATGATATCATTCCTATAATCGTGGAATTGTATTGGAGTGTATGTATACTATTTCATAATCAGTATAACTTTATAATAGTCATATATAGTCATTATTTACACCATTATACCCATCCAAGTATGGTGGTGGTGGAAAATAGATTACACCACGGCGTGGAGACGGTATTCCGTACGTACGCACGCGCGGTGATTTCTTTTTCCGTAGGATGGATAGATGGTGAAATAGTGTTGTTTAATACTTATAATAACATATCAGTATATGAGTGATACTGATATTATTACTTCATAATGAAACAACTAAAGAAGAAGAAGTGGAAGAAGGAATAAAGATGAAAGAATCGGTAACAGACATTACCTCTTCTTTGAAGTGCTTCTTTGAGACCTGCTTTTAGGGCACTAAAATTGGTCTTTGAAGATGACCAGGCCCTCTAGGATGTCTCTAGGGAAGTTTAGATGATGAATTGGTAGGGGTTGGCCGACATTGAAGGCTCAATGTTGTGCGAGGAAGAGGGGGAGGAGGTGCCCTTTTATAAGGGAGGAGAGGGGCTCCTTTGGGAAAACTAAAAATATTATTTTATTATAAAGTTATGTTTGGTTATAAATAGCTCCAAATTGATATATTTCTAAGATAAGGTGCGTATGGGTCGAAATACTCTAATTAAATAGAATTTAGACAAGTTTAGGATCCTATTTTAACCTTATCATTTAGATTTAACATTATGTTAAATAATTTTACTTTTACCGTGTCTTCTTGTGTTCATATACTATAAGGTTAATAAACTTACTATAAGCAGCCAAACGAACCCGAAGTTGTTTATTATTAATATATATAACCTTATCTAAGTCATTTGGCCGAACCTTAGATTTTTAGGAATAAAATAACAATTACTAATATAATATTTGTTTTAAAAACTATGTTATGTCAATTTTGACACTATTTAGTAAATGATTTTTGTGAAAATAATAACAGAATGATTAGTTCGAAAAAAGTTAATTAAATCAATACTAACATGTCATATTAAACTATAAAATTAGTGTAATTCATAAAAAGTCTCAAAGTACACTTATTTTGGTGTTTATAACATCAATTATTTCAATATTTCATTAATAAGATAATTATTGCATCATCTTTGTGTCATAAATAAATTAAATTATTTAATATCAAAAAATTACAAATAAAATATCATTATGTTGGAAATCTTTTTACCTTAATAATGAATATTTATAGTGGAATTTATCTTATGTATAACCTTATATTAAAAATTATTTACTTATTAAACTTTGATTTTAACTATTTTAACCCTTCTTTAAATAAATTAATAATAAATGTCCAAATCTAATCCAAGTGGGCCTAAATGGTCATATTTTATTCCTAAGTCTGTTTTTGGTCGAATTAAACTTATCCAATTGAATTAGGACATGTTTTTGGGTAATAATAATATCATTTTTACCCTTAATTACGGTATTTACTTTTAACTGTGGTAAATAAAAGTAAAAAGTTACTATTCACCAAAAATTATTTTCATCTCATTGAACCACATTTTACTTGCTGACATCAACTGTGTCTCTTGGATTTTCGAAATTCCCCTCACAGAAGTGGTAAAATTATGTTTTATGAAAAATTCAGTTTTTTAACTACCACTTAGTGGTTTCACTATTAATCAAAAATTGAAAGTTTTCAGAAAAATACCAAAATTTCACCCTAGGGTAATTTCGATATTATGAATACAAAAATGAAGTCCATTTTGAAAAATAAAATTTATAAAATTTCAAAAAGTGGTTATTACTATTCATAATGGCTAGTTTTAATAATATTTTAATATCATATCATTGTTTAGTGAAACTCGGTATTGCGTACGACGCACGCTATCGAGGAAGGTCGCGATTGCATGTAATGCAAGCCAAGTCAGGGTTACGTGCTGTGCAAGAATCCTTCGTTGTTTCGTATAACATAATCCAACCATATTTCATTTATAAATTGAATATATATATATATATATACTCAATGTTTCGTAGAATAACTATTATCAAAATTGTGTGTAACACGATCCAAGAATAGTGTTGCGTATACTGCAAGCTAATACAGTGTTACGTATAGCACAAGGTAATCGTGGTGTAGCATAAAACACAAGACATTAATGAAAATTAAAGAGTATTTTTCATAAAATCTCGGGGTGTTACAGCAACCCACTGCCCAGCCCCGCTGGAGGGTAAACCCGAAGAAGTCAATGTGAAACCCACTGCCCTGCCCCACTGGAGGGTAAACCCGAAACTGCTGTACCCATCCCTACTGGAAAAAACCTCCTGGGTAGAGGATCGGTGCCCGCGTGACGTATTGGTCACACCGAATCCTCAAAATTCTTCTAGGGAACATAGTAGGAAGTGATACTAAAATCTCACACAGCTAAATGAGAAAGGGGAACCCAAACTACTCCGCCAATCAAACCGTCAAGAATAGAACCAAGGGAAACCACTCAACCCTGCTGGTCTAAACCATCATGAACAGGAGGACACTCTATGTCACGAGTGGTCAAAGGTATTTTATGTAAACACGACACACACATGGGGCCCACATGACGTTTGTCCCAAACTCATCTCTAAACCAAGATCACCTACGTTATTAGGTACAAACTATAACATATACCTCCAATCATTCCGTATAGTCCCATAGTATGCCAGATTTCCAGCCCAAGGGCTATTGTGCACACAACACCCAATGTAAACTCAAAAATGCGTAAACATAACTTCGCCAACCTGCTTCATCCATGGACCTAGCATGGTCAACCACATCTCTTTAAGCATCAAATTTACTCACACATGAGTGAACATGATCACATGCCAAGGGTTCCCTTCCAAACACAGGAAGAAGAACCACCACCGGAGCACCTTTCATGCCTCCACTTTTAATAAGATATTGAATGTGACTACACACATTAAAATGGATAGAACTATTGTAATACTTGGGGAAGAACATGAGAGACTGACTATTTAATCTCCCCAAATGGATATCCGTTATAAAATTAATCCAACACCGCTTTACCCCTGAACGGTGTTATGTGGTGTCGAGCCTTGGTCCTGAAAACAATCTGAAGAATCACACCATTACGATGCCCTCAGGAACACACGTCAAATTGATTGCTCACGTGAAAGGAATAGATATGAAGAAAGAAATATGCACTTCACCATACAGCTCACGAGCGGTGCGAGGTGGGACCCACATCCTGGTCCCGAAGCACTGCCTATGGATCACACCGTTGTGAACCTCTCCAAAAAGTACACGAGATTGACTAATCACCTGTCTGAAACGGACCCCCGGTGAAGGAGATAAAAATTTACCATTAATTCCCAAACCGACCCTCATGGGGCCCGCACCACCATGATAAATTAGAGTGGGCGTATTGAGCCATTGCAATGCCCTTATAAAAATACCTCGAATCCACTACTCGCATGCCCCGAACAGATGTCCGCTGAAAAAGTTGTTGAACGTCACTCGCAGCTTAAATGACAGGTCATGGGGCCCAAGCCTCAACTCTGGTTTCAATGCCCTAAAACCCCTTAGAAATATTCTTCTCGAATCCAGGGTTGCAATGATGCTAATGACACTCAAAACAGACATCGGATGTGTCTGCGCCATCCAAAACAAGAACTCCCGAAAAAACATTAAACAACATAATGGGAGTGTTTCGCCACCGAGGCCCCCGTCTCGGAAATTAAAACCCTCGAATCCATCTCAAAAATATCGTTTTAATCCAAGGAATGTGTCTCCACATACGGATTATGAATCTGACACCTAGTCTGCATTTTAAAAGTGGTTAAAATTATTAGGACGGAAATGGGTGGGCCGAGCCAGTACGGCCGACCAACATTGCTTATACCGATCCATAGTCGCACGGGTATGGCCACCTCACCCGGACCGGATCATCCGGTCCAGTTCCTCTCCTCTACAGGACCATCATGTGGTGTGTTCGTGTCTGCTGACGGAGGTCACAAGACCCCGGTCCTCCGCGTCGTCGCGGACTAGCGATGACCTTGCTGCCCGGTCTGCCTCACTGATGCCCGATCACCATGTGCCTCCACTAGACCGCACTACCACTCAACCAGCCGCCTTCCGCTCCCCTATCATGCCGACGCCGCCTCGCCCATGTCCATCCCACCCCCTTGCTTCCAACCGCTATGCCGCACTACTGCCGAGCCGCCGAGGACCGCCACTGCTGATGACTGTCGCCACCCGGAAAGCTGACGGACCGGCCAGAACCGCCGGAAAACACCCTTAAACTCCTGAAACATCGCATGATGATTGAGGCCACCTCGGAACTTGTATTTTGAATCAGAAAAGTGCAACAGAAATCTCTAGATATAAAATACACAGATATGGTATATTCATGAAATTTAAACATAAGTTCGACATCATAAATTTTGATCGAAGATAAAGTGGGAATTTGGAATGGAAATGAGAAGATCCTACCTCTTTGGTGTATCCCGACGCTTCACAATGATCCACCAGAGCGAGAGACCACCTTGTAGAGGAGAAGATAGAGGAGGGTTAGTGAGGGCTCCACTTGGATGAGCTTGAATGCTCGTCCACCAGAGAACTCCAAATGGTGAAGGAGTGGGGGTGATTTTATGTTTAAATAGGGAAAATTTAATTAAAAATTTAATTAATTTAAACCCCTCAATTAACCTTCACCCGAAACTCTCGACGGGGACAAGGTTAAGCCTTCACTAGGGTAAAAACCACCTCCCGAGCATAACGGAGGTCTAATAATTTTAATCTGAGGCCCCATTCAAAAGTTATACAATTTAACATTCGAGGCCGCTATATTACAAAAACTCCTCTGGTACCATTTTTCACAGAAGGGCCACGCCTGCGAAAATTAAACCCCTCCTAGGGTAAAAGACACATTCCAAAATGAACGGTGCCCTCAGTTTTTAAATCTGAGCTACCGATTTGGTGTTATTTCATTTACTTGGGGTTCCCAGTTTGAACACACTGAAAAATTAATTCTGGCCACACCGGGGCTTGGAATCGCACGCTGTCTGAAGGCGCTGCTCTAGAATAACATCAAAAAAATTATAAAGTCTTACATAGAAAAAACAAAGTTCTTAAATCATTCTAATATTCAAAAATTTCATCCATGAAAAAATAAACTAGGGAAACAAATCAGGGTACGAAGCCCACACCAGGCTCAACAGTACCCAAAAGAACTCTTGCATTGTTCCACATCACTACTCATGAACCAAAGGAATGATCCGCTCATGTTTGGACTTCCCTTGATAAGGGAATTCATTTGATCATGCACACTTCCTTTCAGATGAGTCACGTGGGTGACATCATGCACCCACTCTAGATATTGGGATAAGGGAAAGGTGGTATAAAACCACACCATCCCTTCGCACAGTCTCAAATGGCTCGAAGGCCCTCGGGGGTAGCTCACCTCCGCGATCGAACCCCCATGTCGCATGTCGTGACTGTAATCTTTGCTTGGACCTGGGAAAAATCCCGATGATTCCCTCCTTCAAAATATTCATTTGGTGAAACACCCATGGATATCGGGTCACACATGATTTCACAGTTGATGTCTCACAACCAAGACTCTCTTACACGCTCGAAGAGCGATGGAGTCAACACCATCGACTAACAGAAATGCATCTACGCCTATTACTCCACCAACAAAGGGTTACACCCGACGCTCTACGTCACCCTGGTAACACCTCAAACAAGGAGTAGCGAGGAAATCATTTCAAATATAGATACTAACAATTCTACATTAAAAAGTAGGAGAAATGTAGAGCATACCTCTTATCATCTCATGATCTACAGGCCCATAGAGATACAAATATCATGGTTGTTCATTGTCCCAACTGTCAGCTCTCGGAGCCTGACGTGGACTGCCTGGTGGTGATGGAAATACCTCGTAATGTTATCCCCCACATCCAGATCTTCTGCTCCTTTTCTAGCACCACCTCTCTGGGCATTACTATGATCACATCGCTTCCTCTGCCATGGTGGTGAACTTGCTGCCTACCCAAAGTTCTCTGCATACCTGGTCGAGCAGTCCTATTCCAAGTGACCTCGCCCATCACAAGAATAGCACCAGTGCTCTCTGGGAATCCCTAGTTCCCTATGGAGAAACTGTGGTGTACGACCATGGCCCAGAGTCCACTCACAGAAGGGTCTCCTCAACTGATTCCCTACGCTTTTCTTCCATAGTGGTGCATGACCACATCTCCGAAACCGGCAGTGGCAAGGCCACCTGCATTGAGGTTCCATCATCTGATGCCTGGTAGATACGGAAGAAGTCTCGTCTCTATTGAGCCTACTGCCACCACCAACTGTAGAATGCCACAGGAAGCTCTCTGTCACCAGCGCCTACTCTAGCACCCTGTCATAAGTGGAAATCCACAAGGGTACTATGACAACATGAATCTCTCTATGGTGACCCTAATCTAACTTCTGTCCTAGTAAGTTTCCATGGTGGACTATGTCTGGGTAAAAACATGCACAGTCTGCGAACCTAGTCGCATACTCAGTCACCGTCAACCCTCCCTGCGGAAACTGCAATAGCTCTTGGATCCGAATGGAGCATATGCAGGAGGGGTAGAACTCTTAATGAAACATCAGATGAATGTCGTCCCACGAAATTTAAAACACATCGAGTAACTATGTCACCAGACTCCACCAATGCCCAGCTGCTCCATGGACATGGCTGGTCGCCAAAGCCACCATCAGATCCACCGGTGTCTGCGCAAGCCTGAAGAGGCAAACCACTGCCTCAAGACAAAAATATGATGCCTGAGGGTCTGGCTCACTACTGAACCTCATCGGTATCTATCGCAGAAACTCACGGAGCACGCTTAACCTAAGCTCAAGCTCTATCTACTATGCTAGAGAAATCTTCTACTCACCAGGGTCGTCGTCACAAACCAAAGCTGGTATCCAGTTTGGATGTCCTCATAGAGACATCCTAAATGTTATCAAAGAGTTACATGGTCAGATGATCATATATGTATTTGACAGTAACAACAATGGGGAGATGACTCAAGAAGGATAGTCAAAGACTCAATCCAAAGTGATGCACAAACCAATTTTCCCTAAAAAGGGTGTCTCAACATGAAAAGTCGACAAGTGGGTTTTTAGGGTCCTGGTGAATGGATATTTCGGCCGCGGAACCATCACTGGACTCCCTGTCCTAAGAGCCGCTCTTGAGACACGTTGACAATGTTGCCCTAGATCCCAACCAATTCCTATTATGGGATGTCCAAACAACGTCCCAAGGAATTAACCACCGTTGATACAACTTTTTCATGACCCGACCCTACCCAGGCCCGAGCTGCTACTACCCCGTGCCCACCTCCATAGGCCAAGTTCTAGAGACAAGTGCCGAAGTCTAAACAACTCAGGGAGTCCTTTTCCTCAATACCTGTACACACACACGCAGCCCACTCAATGCAATAGTGTAGAGTAAAAGCGAAATTAAAGTACCAACATCTATAAAAAATCACAAAGAGTGCATCGACCTCTAAATAGTACAAAGTGATTGCTAATGGTAAACTAAAAGAAAAGGAAAATACATGTGCCCAACCTGAAAAGTTCCACAACCCGGCATATAGGTAAATAAATGTTAAATAACTGGGATATTCCCACACCTGGAACCTGACTAAAACCACCGTACACGGTCCAAGCTCCTAAAATCCTATGATATGCTGAAGTCACGACCAACCTGTCCATCATCTACAAAGGCACACCAAGTGCAGGAAAAGCCCATGAAGGGATGAGTAAAAAATTACTCAGTAGGATACCCCAAAGGCTCGAGGGAGCAACAAAAAAGGTACCGAAGAGTGAGCAGTAGACTGAATAAGGAATAGTAAAGGATTTCAACACTGAGAGTGCAGTAAAGAGTATAGCTAATCCCAAGAAGAGGAGGGAATAAGATTCAAACTATCACAAGGAGCTAGAAACATTGAGAATATGAAATTCTCGTTGAGTCTTCACTACATATAGTTGGAGAGTAGACTTGTACAACCACGAGAATCTAGACATGGAAATCACGTGGCATACCTCGTACGTCTACGCCTCTCCTAGAAGGAGAGTATCCAAAAACCAAGTAGTGGGTACTGGAACAAGGAATACACATATATATATATGCTATGTTAAGAAACCTTAACATGATGGTAATGGGATCTTCGTCCCGTAGCTCATCCCAAGAAAGTATGTCGCCTACAGTTTCAGAAGTAAACACCATCGATGCCCAGCATCCTACCAGTCTTCCATGGACTTCATGTCAAGGGGATCAAATTACCGCAAATTAAAACTATCTGTTGTGGGTGGTACTGACTCACCCACTTTGTTTTAGGCCGCATCTCAAGGACGGGTCTTGGAGGGGAAACCTCCCCTCATACATGAGAGTTTTGGGAATGTCAAACCACACCTAGTCACTGTCACATAGTCGAGAGTTCTGATCAATGTCAATGATTTCACATCAGTGACCCGTACAACAAAGGGTCCCACTCTGGTAGTCACAGAAAAAATCCACTGACTGGTCTAGTTAAAAGGATTGAGTCCAAAAGAAGTCGTTCGGAAACCCACTGCCCAACCCCGCTGGAGGGTAAACCCTAAGAGGTCGTCGGGTAACCCACTGCCCAGTCTCTACTAGAAGGTAAACCCTAAGTGGTCGCCGTGTGTTAGAACCATGGTCTTCTATGGATGATTTGGAGTATTATTTGTGTTTGTTGTCAATCCTCTGTGGATTTTTATAATGTGTACCATCAAAGAGATCATACAGTTCAAGCAGACAACAGTATTGTAATTGGCGATGTTTCCCAGTGTTTGCCAAATTTTTGGGCCTGAAAATTGACAAATGGAGAAAAGTGTTATTGGAAAAGATACTTGCACTCCGTGTACATGATAAAGAGAAAACTTGCGCACAATAAGTTTTTCAAGATCAGAACATAAGAAAATGGAAAAGGGATAAGGGTCGCCCAAGTTTTGGGTTGGTCGCGCAAATGACCTGCGCGCCGTGAAGAGACTTGCGCGCCGATGTCTAGGAGGACTGGAAACTTGCACGCCTATTGTTTTTCAATATCATAACTGCAACATATGGCAATGGAAAGAAGTTCGCACATGTATTTTTGTGTTCACACAAGTGATTAGCGCGATAGAGGCTAGGGAGGATGAGCTGCGCGCCGGAACCTGCGTGCCGAGGGAATATTTGCGCGCCGCCGCGCAGGGGGTCCAGTTTTCATATAAATAGAAGAACCCCCCCCCCCTCCTCATTTGCAACGAATTTCAAGACATAGAGATTTTTTTAGCTCTCGTCGTGCATGTGGGTGAGTCGCACAAGTGGTTGTTGGGTCACGCAAGTAGAGGCTGTGCGCTTATAGATTGTTGTGCGACCAACGTAGTTGGGGAGTTAAGGGCGCAACATCGCGCAAGTTTTGTGTTGAAGGAGGTAGTGTCGCACATGTAGTTTAGTGTCACTTGCGCACCGAATTTGTACTGCACAAGTTACTTGCACGCCTGGATTGAAACTTGCGCGCCGAGCATGGAGAAGTGCGCCTGGATTGTTAAAGTACATCTGTCCTTTTGAAGCCAAACGAAAGCTGGATGATCACCCGTTACCCTCAGTGAAAAGTGAGATTCATATTCTAGTGAGAGTTGGACTTCAACGGAGCATCTACATATGACAGAGGATGAATTCTTATGCAATGATGAAGAGACCATCATGTCTATAAACTGAGCATGAATTCACCAAGGGGAGTGAGCCAGGGGGAGTCAACAGGAGTGACCCAAGGGAAGCAATGAGCTATCCCTGAACATTTGTAAATGTAGTGATCCTGGGAAAGAGTGACTGTGCCGAAACCATTGTAATCCATAGCTAGTGAAGATTAGTGGAATTAGGTATGACCGATAACTTGTCGGCATAAACTCCTTGGATCTATCCCTTAGTGGTGAACCAAGTAAAAAGTGATGTGTCTTCTCTGTGCATGTGAATGTTTTCATTCTGATCATATTCATCATACAGGTTCAACAATTTCCTACCAATGTTGGAAGAAGATCCAACATATTTAAAGAAAACGTTGTCACCCTGATTCACCCCTCCCCTCTCAGGGTGTCCCGGGGACCTTCAAGTTGTACCAGAGGGAGGTTTCTAGTGTTGAATCTATCCATTATCATCATGGAGAATGTAATCAAAGTCAGGTGAGTCCCTCACTTCGATGTTATTAATTTCCAGATTTGGAAGTACAAAATGATATCTCATCTAAGATCTCTAGGAATGTATGTTCTCTTTTCTATTGTGAAAGGAATAAAATTCACTGATCTAACAGGTCTGCCTATGACTGAAACAAATATGAAAATTCTTGATGCAGATGCTGAAGCACAAAATGCACTCACTGCAACCCTTTCTGATCAGATCTACCTAATGGTTATTAATTTAACCTCAATGAAATCCATGTGGGATAAACTTGAGAACATTTTTGAAGGAGATAGAAAAGTGAAGGAGGTGAAACTACAAGTACTGCAAATTTGGTTTGATGACCTGAATATTCATCCAGACGAGAATGAAAACACTTTCTTCAATAGAATTACTGAAGTGGTTGGAAAAATTTGGGGTCTAGGTGAAAAAAACAAAGAAATTGATATTGTAAAGAAAATATTAATAAGGCTTCTACCTCTGTACAATGCAAAGGTGTCAGCCCTTGAGGAAAGAGATCTTTCCAAACTTTCTCTGGATGATCTACTGAGCAGCTTGGTAGAATATGAAATGAGCGTCAAACTGAAATATGCTACGACTCATGTGAGTATGGAAATGGAATTCAAGGCCATGGATAAATTTAACATCACAAAATATAGTAGCGGTGATGATGAAGAAGAATAAGAAATACTTTCTCTCATTGGAAAGATGTTCCAGAAGGGGAAAGGGAAATTCAAAGGGAAGTTACCTCTCACATGTTTTCATTGTGGAAAAGGTTGGCACATTGCCTCTCAGTTCTTAAGAAAGATCAATGATGAAGATAGTGAAGATGAATGCTTCGTGAATCCGTGGATAATGTTCTTCAAGAAGGGAGACTTCAAATATGGAAAGAAAATGCAAAGGAAGAGTTTTGTCTGTGAAGAGGAAGATGAGGATAATGAATTCTGGGATGAAGAAGAACCAGAAATAAAAATTGGGAACCATGCTTCCATGATGGCTACTGTTGAAAAGTCAGAAGATAATGGTGGAGAAAAATAACTGAGAACATGTGTAGATCCCAATATTCAACATAAGGATACAGTTAGTAAGCTTAATATTAAATGTAAGAGTTGCAATGAGTGAAAATCAATTGTAGAAGAATCAACTTAATACGTTGATCAACATGAAGCTGAAATTGAATGACTGGAATAATTTTTTAAGGTGCAGTCTAGAATAATTGAAAGAAATGATGATGTAGTGGATCTGAAGCTGAGAATTGAAGAGCAGGCAATGGTCATCAATGACCTCACATCCAGACTAGATGAAAAAAATCCAAGACTGCTGAGGGTCTTGAGAGGGAAGTTGTTACTTTAAGGATTAAACATGACACTAAATCAATTCAAAAATAATCGAGGAGGAAAATACAGTTTGGAATATTCTCATATGTAGAATTACTAGCAAGAGACAAGTGTGGTTCAGATGGGGTTGGAAAAATCTTGAGTGATTAAAGACCCACTTGCATGAGAAAGAGTGGAATTGGCTGTGTGGCTGAAACATCAACTTCTGGAAGTGAAAAGATCCAAAAGAAAGATAAGATGAAAGTTGAAAATGATGAAACATTTCCTAAAGTTCTGAAAATGGAACCCTCAATCCAAACTAAAAGGAGAAGTGAAAATTATCCTCAAACATTCAGAAATGACAGACAGTCTAACTATTATCCCAAGGAAGAAGGTATGAGGAGAAATTGAACTAAGAAGACATTTCCTCTCATGAAGTGTCAGTTCTGTGGCTATCTGAGCCATACCATGTCTTATTACGAAGAGGCAAGAAACTATCTTAATGGAGAAGATATAGAAGTTCAACAATGAAGAACAAATTAATATCCTAATTCATATAAAAGAAAAAATTTATATGGATATTGTTATCGTTGTTCTATCTTTGGACATAAGGCTACTAATTACAGGCCGATAAGGGACACAGACACCTCATACCGATGATCAAGACAAGTCGTGTATCGTCAGCAAGATAGTGTTTCTCTTTCAAACAGTTTTTCTCCTCTCAAAAAAGATTTCAACTATGAAAAACCTGGTTATGATGAAGAGATAATTGAATGTCCATCAGTACTATATACACAATCCAATGTCTCATGGAAGGAAATGAAGAAGATTGAGAAATCCAACCTTGTAGAGGTGGACCTAAAAGCTACAAAGAACAACAATACCTCAATTCTGGATAGCGGTTGTTCATCTCATATGATTGGTAATGTCGGCCTACTAATAGATGTCAAAAAGAAGGTTAATGGTATAGTAAGATTTGGTAATGATGGATCTCTGGAAATCGAAGGGAGTGGATGTACCAAATTAGATAATGGATAACTAAAAAAGTCTAAAGTTCTTTATTTAGATGGCCTACGTCATAATCTCCTCAGCGTGAGTCAACTCGGTGACTCAGGACTTATAGTTAATTTTATTCAGAAAGGATGCACTATCAAGGGAAAGACAGGGCACTCACTTATGAAGGGATGTAGAACCGAAGGCTACTTGTATCAGGTTGATAGTGAAGAAAATGTCTGTTACATGACTATTGAATAAGAAAATAATTTGTGGCATCGGATACTAGGACACATCAATGAACAAGACATGGAGAAAATATAGAAATTGAGAATTTTCATGGACATTTCAATCATGAAGCGTGAACGTGAAAAATCTTGTGATACTTTCATTCATGGGACGTTGGTCTGCAGTTCATATCGGACAAAGAAGAAAAGGGCATCTCACCTTCTTGATCTGATTCACACAGATGTATGTGGGCCAATAAATTTTGTTGGAACTCATGGAGAATGGTTCTTTGCCCTTTTCATATATGATTATAGTATAATGGAATGTGTTATGGTCCTTCATAGGAAATGTCAAGTCCTTGAATGAATGAAAGCATATCGGCGAATCGCCAAGAATGATACTGGACAAACAATCAATGTGTTGCGATATGACAATGGAGGAGAATACACGTCCATTGAATTTGAAAATTATCTGGAGAATCATGGGATACAGCATGAGGTAGCTGCTGTGAGAACTCCACAACAAAATGGAGTTGTTTAACGTAGGAATTGATAGGTGAAAAACATGGCACGAACTATGCTGATTGAGAGTCGTATTCCATGACATTACTGGAAAAAGGATGTTCAAGCTACATTGTACATTCAGAATCGAACATGACTTTATATGAGTGAGATGGAGACACCATATGAATTGTGGTATGGGCGGAATCCCTCTTTAAAATACATTCGTGTCTTGGGAAGTAAATGCAACATCAGGAAAAAATAAGGAAATCAAGGGAAGTATGGAGACAATGCAGATGAAGGAATATTACTTGGTTACTAAATGAATAGAAAAGCCTACAAATGTTTCAACAAGCGTTTAGGAAGGATTGTGGAAAGCATTGATGTTAAGATAATTGAAGAGAAAACCACAAATGCTTCAAGGACGTCATATGATGATGTGATAGAAAGTCAAGAAGAATGTGAATGTGAAGAAAATACAATTGTATAAATAGATGAAGTTGTACAAAACACTCAGCAGACACATCATGATGTTGACTCAGAAGAAGAATCTGAAGAAGAAACAATGGCTTAAGAGAATGCTACTGATCCTCACTAGAGAAATCAAAGAGTTGATAATGATCCAACAAACATAATTGGGGACTGGAGTGCACCCACTCAAACAAGAAGGATTAGGAATAACACACAATCTGCATTTCTATCAGTTGTAGAACCAACTCGATTTGAAGAAGCTGCAAATGATGAATCGTGGGTGAAAGCCATGAATTATGAATTATATCGGATTGACAAGAATCAGACATGGGATCTTGTCCAGAGACCCGAAGGTCACAATGTGATTGGTACAAAATTGATCTTTAAAAATAATTTTTTTGAGCATGGAAGTTTCATCAGAAACAAGGCCCGACTGTATGTAAAGGATACTCCTAGATTGAAGGCATTGATGTTGATGAAACCATTGCGCCAATGGCTAGACTGGAGTCAATCAGGCTTTTCCATGCCATGGAAATCCAATGAGGATATAAAGTATATAAAATGGATGTCAAGACAAAATTCTTGAATGGTGTACTCAAAGAAGATGTCTACATTGAACAACCAGTGGGCTTTGTTTTGGGTACTGATGAAACAAAGGTCTGCAAACTAAAGAAAGATCTATATGGTTTGATGCAGGCACCACGGGTGTGGTACTCGCATCTGGATTCATATATCAAGAAGCAGTATTTCAAAAGAGGAGGATTAGATAATAATCTCTATATGAAGAATTCTCCAAAAGATTAATTCAGGGTTCTAGTCTACATTGATGGTATCATATTTGGTGGCAGCAGGCAGAAATTAGTGGACGAATTTACCAACCACATGAAATCAGAATTTGAAATGTCTATGATTGGGGAGATTACATATATCTTGGGGCTTCAGGTGATTCAAAACAAGGAATACACTTTCATTTATTAGAAAAAATATGCAAGAGAGATACTGAAAAAGTTTAATATGAAAGACTCCAAACCAATGTCAACTCTGATTGCAGTTGGAACTAAACATGGAAAGCATGAGGATGGGGACTCTGTTGATCCCACCATGTACATGAGTATCATTGGGAGGCTACTGTACCTGACAGCGACACATCCAGATATTGTCTTTGCCACATGCCTTGCGGCCCGCTTTCAGAGTAATCCAAAGGAGGAACATATGGAAGTACTAAAAAGAATCATGAGGTACATTCAAGGTACACATAACTTCTGGTTATTTTTTGCTGCAGGCAGGGACAGTGAATTATCATCATTTTCTGATGCTGACTGGGCTGGTGATGTAGTAGACAAAAATTCCACTATTGGTGGAGCATTTTATATTGGGCAGAAATGTGTTGGCTGGTTGAGTAAGAAACAAGAAAGTACTTCTCTTAGTACTGCTGAAGCTGAGTATATCTCTACCACAAATACATGCACTCAACTGCTATGGATGATGAAAAAATTAACATATATTGGTGATGAGGTAAAGTAACCAATGGTGATTTACTGTGATAACAAGAGCACAATTGATCTTATGAAGAATCCAGTTCAGCATTCTCGTACGAAACATATTGAATTCAGGTATCACATTATCAAAGAAAAAGTTGAACAATGGGTGATTAGAATGGATCATGTGAGAACTAATGATCAATTGGCTGATATCCTGACCAAGCCACTGTCCGTAGTTGTGTTTGGGAAGTATCGGTTGAACCTCGGTGTTCAGCCACCTCCCAGTGCATAAGGAGGTTATGCAATACCCGTCTCCCCGATTATGATAACTGTTTTTATCTCTTTATGAATGTGATGCAGGTTTGTGGGGGAGATACTATCTAGGGGGAGTATGGTTTGAGATGAACAATGAACAAATAACCAAGATTCGGGTTTATTGTCAATGGGGGAGAAAGGAATAAATTCAGGAATGTTCAGGCATATAATGCTCCTATGACACAATGTGAATTCAGTGTCACTGATAGGATGAGAAGGATAAATGGATTTCATCGATCATGTAATGATTCTTGGGCATCATTGAGAATTCAAAAACACTGGAACCCAGTTCAAGCTTCCTCTCTTGTTTTCTACACCGAGCTTTGCTCACGTAGACTTAGAGTGTTGGCTGAGTTGATTCTAGCATTTTTGGTCTACACATGGATGAAGATCTTTTGATTTTATTTTCTGGTTGCCAACAAACCTGATGGGGGAGATTTTTGAAACCATGGTCATCTATGAATGTTTTGGTGTATGATTTTGGTTTTCTGTAAATCCTCAGTGGAAGTTCCGAATGTGTACCAGCAAAGAGATCATACAGTTCAAGAAGACAACAGTATTGAACATAGGAAAATGGAAATGGGATAAGGGTCACGCATGTTTTGGGCTGGTCGCGCAAGTGACATGCGCGCCGTGAAGAGACATGCGTGCCGATGTCTAGGAGGACTGGAAACTTGCACACCTATTGTTTTTCAAGATCATAACTTCAAAATATGGAAAAGGAAAGAAGGTCGCGCATGTATTTGTGTGGTCGCGCAATTGAGTAGCGCGATAGAGGCTACGGATGATGAGTTGCGCGCCGGAACCTGCGCGCCGAGAGAAGACTTGCACGCTGCCACGCAGGGGGTCCAGTTTGCCTATAAATAGAGGACCCCCTCCTCATTTTCAACGATTTTCAAGACATAGAGATTTTTCGAGCTCTCATCGCGCAAGTGGTTGAGTCACGCAAGTGGTTGTTGGGTCGCGCATGTAGAGTTTGCGCACCGATAGTTGGCTGCGCAACCATGGAAGTTGGGGAGTTAAAGGCGCATCATCGAGAATGTTTTGTGCTGATGGAGGAAGTGTAGCGCAAGTAGTTTTGTGTCACCTACATGCCAATCTTGTACCGTGCAAGTGACTTGTGTGCCGGGATTGAAACTTGCACGCTGGTCTTGGAGAAGCGCGCCAGGATTGTTAAAGTACATCTGTCCTTTTGAAGCTGCACGAAAGCTGGAAGATCACCCGGTACACTCAGCGCAAAGTGAGATTCGTCTTATTGTGAGAGTTGGACTTCAACATAGCATCTACATACGATAGAGGATGCATTCATATGCTATGATGAAGAGACCTTCATGTCTATAAACTAAGCTTGAATTCACCAAGGGCAGTGAGCTAGGGGGAGTCAACAGGAGTGACACGAGGGAAGCAGTGAGCTATCCCTGAACCTTTACAAAGGCAGTGAGCCTGGGATAGGGTGATTGTGCCCGAACCATTGTAATCAACAACTAGTGAAGATTAGTGGAATTTGGTACGACTGAAAACTTGTCGGTGTATGCTCCTTGGATGTAGCCCTTAGTGGTGACCCAAGTAAAATGTGTTGTGTCTTCTCTGTGCATGTGAATGTTTTCTTTCTAATCATATTCATCATACAGGTTCAACAAGTTCCTACCAACATGGGAAAAAGATCCATCACATTTAAAGAAAAAAATTTCACCCTGATTCACCCCTCTACTCTCAGGGTGTCCCGAGGTCCTTCACTAGGTAACCCACTGCCCCATCTCAACTAGACGGTAAACCCTAAGAGGTCATCAGGTAACCCACTACCCAGTCTCTTCTGGAGGGTAAACCGTAAGTGGTCGTCGGGTAACCCACTACCCAGTCTCTACTGGAGGGTAAACCCTACGAGTTCGTCAGGTAACCCACTGCCCAGTCTCTACTAGAGGGTAAACCCTAAGAGGTCAATAATAAACCCAATGCTCATCCCCGTTGGAGGGTAAACCCGAAGACATCGATGAGAAACCCACTGCCCAGCCCCACTGGAGGGTAAAAACAAAGAAGTCGATGAGAAACCCACTGCCTAGCTCTGATGGATTGTAAAACCAAAGAAGTCGATGAGAAACCCACATCCCAGCCCCGCTGGATGGTAAACCCAGAACTACTCTGGCCATCCCTACTGGTAACAACCTCCTGGGTAGAGGATTGGTGCCCACATGATGTATTGGTCACATCGAGTCCTAAAAATTCTACCAGGGAACACGAAGGTACGGGATACTGAAAGCCCACCCAGCAAATGGATAAATGGGAACCCAAAAAACTCCATCAATCAAACCATCATGAACAAAACCAAGGGAAACCACTCAACCCTGTTGTTCTAAAACATCGTGAAAAAGAGGACTCTCTACGTTACGAGAGGTCAAAGGTACATAAATTAGAACACGAAACACACACATGGGGCTCACATGACGTGTCACGCAACCAAGTGTACCAATGTTATCAGGTACAAACTACAACATGTACCTCCAACCATTCTCGTATACTCCCAGAGTATGCAACATTTCCATCCCAACGGCTATCGTGTAGATGGCACCCAATGTCAACGCAAAAAAGGAATAAACATAACTTCTCCGACATGCTTCCTCCATGACCCTAGCACAACTAACCACATCCCTTTAAGAATCAACTTCACTCACACTGGAGTGAACATGATCACACGCCATGGGTGGCTTCCAATCACAGTATGAAGAACCGCCACCAAAGAACCTTCCATGCTTCCAAAATTATTAAGATATCGAACGAGACTCTGCACATCCAAATGGATCACACTGTTGAAATCCTTGAGGAAAAAAAAAAGCGAGATAGAATATTTACTCGCCTCTAATGGATATCTGATGGAAATGTCATCAAACACCGCTTTACGCCGGAACGGTGTCTCGTGTTGCCGAGCCTCGGTTCTGAAAACAATCGAGCGCATCACACCATTACAATTCCCTTTAAAAGACACATCGAATTTACTTCTCACAAGAGGGGAATAGATATCCGGATAAAAAGATGCACTTCACCATACCGCACATGAGCGTTACTACGTGGGACCCACATCCTAGCCCCAAAGCACTGCATGCGGATTGCACCGTTGCGAACCTCTCGAAAAAGTACACGAGAATGACTAATCACTTGTCTAAAACGAACACCGGGTGAAGGAGATTGAAATTCACCATCAATGCCTGAACTGACCGTCATGGGGCCCAAACCACCATGCTGAATTAGAGCAGGCAAATTCCGCCATTGCAAAGCCCTCAGAAAAATAATCTGAATCGACTGCTCGCATGCCCCGAACAGATGTCCGATGAAAAGGTTGTGGAACATCGCTCTGTAATGCCCCGACCCCAGTTACCCAGAGTCGGTGCATTATTTTAATACATTGGCATGATTACAAGGAATCATGTCCCGATGGACCGGTCAATTTTGCAGTCTTTGAAAAATAGATCACATACATGAATGTTACATTTGCACTTTAAGACGTAAAAACAATATAAATAATCTTTATGAACACCATTATTCCCTTGGCTTAACCCTGCATATCAATCACATTACACTACTTGGAATCCTGGGAAAAATAAAACATATAAAGGGTTGAGCTCAAATGCTCAGTAAGTGTAAGCAATACATCGGAAACTTTCAAAAATAAGAATAAACATTTAAGGCAATGTATAAAACTAAAAAAAAAGCTTTTTAAACATGAACTTCAGCATAATATGGCAGAAATAAAATGAAATAATGCCATTTTCGTATTCACATGGATATTCTACTAATCAAATAATCAAATGCAATATCACTAACCACATTCATAATGATGGAATGCCTAATGCCAGACTATCATAACCACATAGCCAAGCCCTCGTTCCAAGACTACAAATAAGATTTTGTCAAGGCCTTGTGCCAAGACACTAGCTTGTCTCATGAGATCTACCGATGCATCGAGGAGCTATAGCGGGCTCCACCCTTCACTTACTAAGTCCAATGCATTCCCATATGAAAACGTTTAAACATAACATCAACATTCGTATTTAAACTATCATACGAAATGTCAATACTTTTTCCATAAACCTTGAATGGTATAAAAATAACACATCCACAGTAAAACATATCACAAAACCTTCAATACAATACAAAAGTTTTGTATCATAATAATTCAACATCAAATATACTTAAAATCCATCAATGGAAGTTGACATAGATGAAATCAAAACTATTTGAGAGAAATATATCTTTTCTCAAAATCATTGAAAAGTCACACATTTATAAAGGAAGTAATTTAAATGATATTATTGAATAAAATTGTCCCATACCTCTTTGAAACTTTTGAAAAGAAATATCATTTCAAAAAATTCATGTCCATATAAATAAATCCTTAAAATCATTTTCAAAACATGGACATTAATTGGAAAGATTTAGAAAGATAAATCTTTAAAACATTTGAAATTTTGATCTTGATAAAGGGACCTTTCAAAATCCTTAAAATCTTCATTTTGAAATAATTTTTATGAAAAATGGACATGGATGATAAAAATGTCCCAGGAAATACTTAAACATAAACAATCTCGTAAAATGATTAGATTGAGAAATTAACCCTTACCAATTTGGTAACTTACGAAACACACAACCCATGAAAGAGGTATCATAAAATGAATTTGTAAGTACACATAAATTAAAGTGTATTAAAAAAATAATAATATTATGGGCAGTACATACACCACACAATAGGTAATAGTGGCAATATGGCATGAATCTCATGGGAATAAGGAGTGAGATGAAAACCGCTTACCTTTCACTTTCCTTTAGTCGAGGGTACGTTTAACCTCCTGTACGAAGATCGTAGTATGATATTAAATTATAATGAACCATATAATTATTTATGATATCATACCTGATTCATTTATGACTTTATATTACACATTTAATAATAATTTCCATGTTAAGTTAACATTTTGGGTAATAATCACTTTCTTTATCATACGTGTTTTAACTAGTGAATCTTGGTTGTATCACTTAGATCATGATTTAAATACTTCAAGAATATAAAACATGATAAATATATCATATATATTTAGAATTTAAATATTTATAATAGACATATATATGAAATGGAAAACACCGTTTATGGAGACGGTTGTCCGTACGTATGCATAAACGTTGTTTCTGTTTTCATACAGTATTGAACGGAAGTACATGAATAAGATATATGTAAGTACATAAATCCTTATATATATATATATATATATCTCCATTAGAATTATTATGTCATATATTACATACTTATTAGTAATATATATTTTTATAATCTTCAATGAATGGTGAACTTGGAAATGAATCTCATCGCGTCGTGGAGAAGGTAATCCGTACGTACGCACAGGTGAAAATATCATTCTTTTGATATTAAAATAATATATAATTGGATGGTATATCATATATAAAGAATAATTATCATGTTATATTTATTATTTACATGAATTAAAAATCATTATTATACCCATCCAAATAATAATATTTTGAATAACAATTACACCACGACGTGGAGACGGTAAGCCGTACGTACGCACGTATGGTGACATGTCATTCAATGGATGGATAGAATACTGAATATGGTTGTACCATATTTATAATAATATTAAAGTAATAGTAGATACTGGATTCATTATTTTAGAATGGTAATAACAAAGAAAGAAGAAGTGGAAGATGAAAGGAACTTGAAAAAGGGTGGTAAAATCATTATCTCTTCTTCGGGTTCTTCCTTTTGATTTGATCAAAAGGGATCCTTAAGTTAGCTTTATGACTAAAGGAAGGCCTCTAAGATGAAGTGAGGGATTTTTAGAGAATATTTTGGCAGATTTTGGCCGAACCAAAAGGCTTTGAAGGTGTGATTTAATGAGAAGGGAGAGTTCCCTTTTATAGGAGGGGTGCGGGGCACCTTTGGAAAACCTAGAAATATTATTTTATAATAAATTCATATTAGGTTTCAAATGACTCCAAAGAGTATTATTTAAAGGGAAGGTGGGTATGGGTCGAAAAACACTCAACCAATATAATTTAGAGAGGTTTGGGTCATTCTATTAACCTTATCTTTAAGTATTAACTCGTAGTTAATTAGTTTCACTTTTACAATGTCTCTTTGTATTTCTTTATTATATGGTTAATAAACGTACTATATACATTCAATAGACACCCAAGTGGTCCATTAACGATACACCTATCATTAAATATGTCTTTTGGCCGAACCTTAGATTTTTCGGAATTTGATATCAATTAATAATATAATATTTTCTTTTAAAAACTCTTTTATGTCAATTTTGAAACTATTAAATAATTGATTTTTTTAAAACTCATAACAGAATGATTACTTCTAAAAAACTTAATTAAGTCAATATTAACATGTCATATTAACCTATAAGATTAGTGTAATTCATAAAAAGTCACAAATTATATTTATTTGGGTATTTATAATATCAATTATTTTTATTTTTTCACTATTATGGTAATTACTACATCATCATTGTGTCATAAATATATTAAATTATTTAATGTCTAAAAATTAGAAATAAAATATAATTATGTAGGAAATCATTTTATATTTCTAATGAATATTTACAATCGAATTTATCTTATGTATAACCCTATATTAAATATGTTTTAGTAAATAAACTTTGATTTTAACTCTTTTAACTCATCTTTGAATTAAATAATAATAAATGTCCTAATCTAATCCTTGTGGACCTAAATGATAATATTTTCTTCCTAAGGTTGTTTTTGGTCGAGATACACTTGTCCAATAGAATTAGTACATGTGTTAGGGTAATATTAATATCATTTTTACCCTTAATTACCCTATTTACTTTTAACTGTGGTAAATGAAAGTAAAAAGTTAATATTCACCTAAAATTAATTTCATCTCATTGAACCACATTTTACTCCTTGATATTAACCATGTCTCTCGAATTTTAAAAATTTAAATCACAGAAGTGGTAAAATTATGTTTTATGAAAAAATCAGTTTTTTAACTACCACTTAGTAGTTTCACTATTCATCAAAAATTGACGTTTTTTAGAAAAATGCCAAAATTTCACCCTAAGCTATAATTGATATTCTGAATTCAAAAATGATGTCTATTTTACAAAATTCCAAACATTTAAGTTGCATTAATTAATTTTATAATTAATTCCCACTGTCACAACAAATAGCGTGTTTTTAAGAAACAATATATGTCAAAAGATTGACAATTGTTTATGTCTAATTTCAAAGAGAAATTAATTATAATGAACACAATTGGATAAAATGGTAAAAATCTATTCTAATTATACTTTAAAACCACTCGAATTCATAATTTATCACTATTTATTATTTTGATTAAAAAAGTTGTTTTTAATTAAAATTTAGTAATTTTCACTATTCATCAAAATATTAAAGTTATCCGAAAAGTACCAAAATTTCACCTCAAGCTAAATTCGATACTCTGAATCCAAAAATGAAGTCTATTTTGAGAGAAAATTTCTAAAATTTTACAAAGTAGCTATTACTATTCATAATGACTACTTTGATTGGTCATGGTGTGTGTTAGAACTTGAAGTTGCGTACAACACACGCTACTGTATTATTCAAAGAGAAGCGTACTGTGGAAGCTCGGGGTGTTACATTCTCCCCTCCTTTAATAAATTTCGTCCTCACAATTTGATATTGTTCTTTGAAAATAAATGTTGAAAATTGAAAATATCATTGTGGAAAAACCCACATCGGAAATTTGGTTAATAAAATTTAGTCTTAACAAGATGAAAAGAGAAATGAAAGGGTCACCTCAAAATTATGATCTCAATTAAAAGGACGTTGGTGGCAATTATAGACATATAATTTGAGGGAAAACGTAAATATTTATAGGTAGTGATTGAGGTCATCAATCACAAACAAGTTTAAAATTGAGGTCCTTAAATTCATCAATCTACGATGATTTAAAATACCATCAGTTCAACAAAACATAAGGTATTAGGATAACACATTTTTGACATTTCAAAATATATTAGTTTAAATCCGACATCAAAAAATTAATTAATGAAGCCTCTATTTAAAATAAAGTGTGGAAAATATGAAGATTACCGAAAATAACACATACTAGGGTTCGATGTAGGAAAATATGGATATGGGAGAGAAATATAACCATCAATTATCTGATGGAGAGTGGTAGAGAACATGGCTATGAAAAGGCCAACAATCCCAAAGCCATAAATTAGTGATGATCTAAGGTACCATCTAGGACAAAATTTTTGTTCTAAGTTCCTTTTATTAATGTTGAGGAATTAATTTATGTGATTGGCTATGATCATAAAGAGATATACTTAATTTATAATTAGAATTTTATCCATTAATAAATTTCTACTACAAACTCATCTTTCACCCCAAAATATAATATAACTCAAAAATACTCTATTTATCCTAATCGTATAGGGTTCCAAATATAATGAATTTAAAATTCACATATCAGACCCTTTATGTAAAGAAACTACATTATACCATCCAGGAAATTCATGTAGTATAATGGTAGGTGATAAATCCCAATTGCACTATGGGTGTGTGTTTGATTCATGCAGCTATGTCCGACACGACGGGTCGTCACACGGTCTGCGTGTTGTCCTTTTATAAAAATCCAAAAAAAATAACCTTTCAAACATAATCCATTCCAACCATTAGACTTATCAAAAATACTATTATCCAAACTCACAGTCCGAAATTTACAAGGAAGTTAAACATAATGAGGATCCTTTTTTCCAGGTAATAACATGTGAACGCCTTCCTCATATATTCTTTTACAACACCGCAACATCCTGAATTACCAAAATCAACCATCTCTTATTCCAAAATCACTACCTCAATATTAGGACCATATTAAGGTTCATCTTTCCTTCAACCATGTAATTTACAAAAAAAAATTAACTCGTTGTAGAGTCACTTTTCTTAGTACAATAAAATCTCAAATCCTTAATTAAATAGTACTGCAGTACAATCCTTATTTATTTCCAGAACATCATTGATACAACACTTAATGAAATAATTCTAAAATAAAAACATAGGAACACTAGTCATTCATCTTCATCTGTGGCAGTATCATAACATGATTATTATCAAATAGCATCATTTGCGGCATAGTCTAATGACTGAGACCTTGGTTCGCGTAGTGTCCAAACTCCTTGCAAATGAAGCATTGTATATTTGAAACCATTTTTTTACCCTTGCAGTCACGTACTTTTTGCCCTTTTCCTACAAACATATAACAAACTCCTGTTCCTTTCTGTCAAGTTCCAGGGTTTTTCTTCCCACAGTTGTCACATATGGGAAAATTCTTCTTTTCCCTCTTCCCATTATCCATCTTTCTCTCTTCCATCATATTCTTCTCTTTCTTCCCTTCAAAGCCATAGGACTCAGTAAACTCTTTAGATATCTTATCCACACATAATACTATTTCTTCATATGATGATAATACATGGGAGACTATTTTCCTTCTAAATGATGGCTTAATACCATGATCCCTTCATAATGGAACAGTTTATGGATATAATCCATAATCATAAAAATGTTTTCTTTGACTAAGTATATACCCATGATCCCTTAATAATGTTTTGTAATGAAAATGAGAATTATCCTAAGAATATCCCCCGGGAGTGTCGTATCCAAGAGTGCAGCAAGGTCCATTGTCGTGCCCCAGTTCCCGTTCGAGTCTAGCTCAATGCGGTGTTTTCGGGGTTTACCCCTAGGTACATCTGTGCCAGAGCCGCCTCTACCTGCTCGTATCCAGACATGGATGTATTGCTCAGAAAACTCAAAAAATCTCTACAACACCAAAATTCTAGGAAGTTCTTCTATACTAATCCTCAAAGACTATCTTAGGGCTATGTGCTCTAATCAGAGTTTATCTAAATCTAGTTTCCAAGGTTATTTCTAAAATTTCTCTGATACCAACTGTAACGCCCTGACCCGATTTACCTAGAGTCGGTGCATTATTTTAATACATTGGCATGATTACAAGGAATCATGTCCCGAAGGACCGATCAGTTTAGCAATCTTGAAAAAATAGATCACATACATGAATGTTACATTAGCACTTTAAGACGTAAAAAACAACATAACTAATCTTTATAAACTCCATTATTCCCTTGTCTTAACCCTGTATATCAATCACATTACAGTTCTTGAAATCCTGGGAAAAATAAAACATAGAATGGGGTGAGCTCAAATGCTCAGTAAGGGTAATAAATACATCAGAAAATTTCAAAAAATAAGAATAAAAATTTAAGTCAATGTATAAAACTAAAACAAAAGCCTTTTAAACATGATCTTCAGCATAATATGGCAGAAATAAAATGAAATAATTCCATTTAATTATTCACATGGATATTCTACTAATAGAATAATCACATGCAATATCACTAACCACATTCATAATGATGGAATGCCTAATGCCAGACTATCAAAACCACATATCCAAGGCCTCGTGCCAAGACTAAAAATAAGATTTTGTCAAGGCCTTGTTCCAAGTCACTATTTTTTCCCATGAGACCTACCAATGCATCTAAGAGCTATATCGGGCTCCACCCGTCACTTACTATGTCTAATGCATTCTCATATGAAAAGGTTTAAACATAACATAAACATTCGTATTAAAACTAGCATACAAAATGTCAATACTTTCTCCATAAACCATGAATGGTATGAAAATAACACTTTCACAGTTAAACATATCACAAAACCTTCAATACAATACAAAAGTTTTGTATCATAATAAATCAACTTCAAATAAGCTTAAAATCCATCAGAGGATGTTGACATAGATGAAATCAAAACTATTTGAGAGAAATATATCTTTTCTCGAAATCATTGAAAAGACACACATTAATAAAGGAAGAAATTTAAAAGATATTTTTGAATCAAAGTGTCCCATAACACTTTGAAACTTTTGAAAAGAAATGTCATTTCAAAAAATTCATGTCCATATAAATAAATCCTTCAAATCATTTTGAAAACATGGACATTAATTGAAAAGATTTAGAAAGATAAATATTTAAAACATATGAAATTTTGATCTTGATAAATGGTACCATTCATAATCCTTAAAATCTTCATTTTGAAATCATTTTTATGAAAAATGGACATGGATGATAAAAATGTCCCATGAAATACTTACACATAAACAATCTCGTATAATGATGAGATTGAGGAATTAACCCTTACCAATTTGGTAACTTACGAAACATACAACCCATGAAAGAGGTATCATACAATGAATTTTTAAATACACAGAAATTAAAGTGTACTACACAAATAATACAATTATGGGAAGTACATACACCACACAAAAGGTAATAGTGTCAATATGGCATGAATATCATGGGAATAAGGAGTGAGATGAAAACCCCTTACCTTGCACTTTCCTTTAGTCAAGGGTACGTTTAACCTCCTGTACGAAGATTGTAGTATGTTATTAAATAATACCAGAACCATATTAATATTTATTATATCATACCTGATTCATTTATGACTTTATATTACCCATTTAATAATAATTTCCATGTTAAGTTAACATTTTGGGTAATAATCACTTTCTTTATCGTACGTGTTTTAACTTGTCACTCTTGGTTGTATCACGTAGATCATGATTTAAATACATCAAGAATATAAAACATGATAAATATATCATATATATTTTGAATATTAATATTTATAATAGACATATATATGAAATGGAAAACACCGTTTATGGAGACGGTAGTCCGTACATACGCATAAATGATGTTTCTGTTTTCATATTGTATTGAACAGAAGTAAATGAATAAGGTATATGTAAGTAACTAAATACTTATATATATATATATATATATATATATATATATATCTCTCTTCAGTAGCATTATTATGTCATATATTACATACTTATTATTAAAATATATATTTATAATCATCGATGAATGGTGAACTTGGAAATGAATCTCATCGCTTCGTGGAGACGGTAATCCGTACGTACGCACGGGCAAAAATATCATTCTTTTGATATTAAAATAATATATAATTGGATGGTACATCATAAATACAGAATCATTACCATGTTATATTTATTATTTACATGAATTAAAAATCATTATTATACCCATCCAAATAATAATATATTGAATAACAATTACACCATGACGTGGAGACGGTAAGCCCTACGTACGCACGTATGGTGACATGTCATTCAAAGGATGAATATAATACTGAATATGGTTGTACCATATTTATAATAATATTACAGTATAGAGGAGATACTGGATTCATTAGTTTATAATGGTAATAACAAATAAAGAAGAAGTGGAAGAAAAAAGGAACTTGAAAAAGGGTGGTGAAATCATTACCTCTTCTTCAGGTTCTTCCTTTTGATTTGATCAAAAGGGCTCCTTAAGTTGGATTTATGACTAAAGTAAGGCCTCTATGAAGAATTGAGGGAAGTTGGGAGAGTATTTCGGCAGAGTTTGGATGAACCAAAAGGCTTTGAAGGTGTGAGTTAATGAGAAGCGAGAGTGCCCTTTTTTAAGAGGGGTGAGGGGCACCTTTGGAAAAGCTAGAAATATTATTTTATAATAAATTCATATTCGGTTTCTAATGGCTCCATAGTGAATTATTTAAAGGTTAATGTGGGGACGGGTCGAAAATGACTCAACCAATAGAATTTAGACAGGTTTGGGTCATTATATTAACCTTATCTTTAAATATTAACTCTTAGTTAATTAGTTTCACTTTTACAATCTCTCTTTGTATTTCTAAATTATATGGTTAATAAACTTACTATATACATCCAAGAGACCCCCAAGTGGTCCATTAATGATAAACCTATCATTATATATGTCTCTTGTCCGATCCTTAGATTTTTTAAGAATTTAATATCAATTAATAATATAATATTTGTTTTAAAAACTCTTTTTATGTCAATTTCGACACTATTCAATAATTGATTTTTTTTAAAAATCATAACAGAATGATTACTTGGAAAAACATTAATTAAGTCAATAATAAAATGTCATATTAACCTATAAAATTAGTGTAATTCATAAAAAGTCACAAATTATATTTTTTTGGGTATTTATAATATAAATTATTTTAATTGTTTCACTATTATGGTAATTACTACATCATCATTGTGTCATAAATAAATTAAATTATTTAATGTCTAAAAATTATAAATAAAATATCATTATGTAGGGAATCATTTTATCGTTCTAATGAATATTTACAATCAAATTTATCTTATGTATAACTCTATATTAAATATGTTTTAGTAAATAAACATTGATTTTAACGTTTTTAACTCATCTTTGATTTAAATAATAATAAATGTACTAATCTAATCCAAGTGGACCAAAATGATAATATTTTATTCCTAAGGTTGTATTTGGTAAATATACACTTGTCCAATAGAATTAGGACATGTGTTAGGGTAATATTAATATCATTTTTACCCTTAATTACACTATTTACTTTTAACCGTGGTAAATAAAAGTAAAAAAGTTACTATTCACCAAAAATTATTTTCATCTCATTGAACCACATTTTACTCCTTGATATTAACTGTGGCTCTCGGATTTTCGAAATTCCAATCACAGAAGTGGTAAAATTATGTTTTATGAAAAATTCAGTTTTTTAACTACCAATTAGTAGTTTCACTATTCATCAAAAATTGATGTTTTTCAGAACAATGCCAAAATTTCACCCTAAGCTATAATTGATATTCCGAATTCAAAAATGATGTCAATTTTATGAAATTCCAAACATATAAGTTGCATTAACTAATTTTATAATAAATTTCTGCTGTCACAACAAATAGCGTGTTTTTAAGAAATAATATATATCAAAAGATTGAGAATTGTTTATGTCTAATTTCAAAGTGAAATTAATTCTAATGAACACCATTGGATAAAATGGTAAAAATATATTCTAATTATACTTTAAAACCACTATAATTCATAATTGATAACTATTAATTATTTTTATTAAAAAAGTTGTTTTAATTAAAATATAGTAATTTTCACTATTCATCAAAATATTAAAGTTATCCGAAAAGTACTACAATTTCACCTTAGGCTAAATTAGATACTCCGAATCCAAAAATGAAGTCCATTTTGAGAGATAAAATTTTTAAAATTTTAAAAAGTAGATATTAATTTTTATAATGGCTACTTTGATTAGTCGTGGTGTGTGTTAGAACTCGATGTTGCATACAACACACGCTACTGTATCATTCAAAGAGAAGCGTACCGTGGAAGCTCGGGGTGTTATAAGCTCGCAGCTTAAAGGACATGCCATGGGTCCCGTGTCTCAACTATGATTTCAATGCCCCAAAAACCCTTGGAAATCTTTGTCTCATCTCAAGGGTCGCAACACCACCGACGACGCTCAAAAAGGACATCAGATGTGTCCGTGCTATCCAAAAAATGAACTCCCAGAAAAAAGTCAAACTACTTAATCGGCATGTCACACCACCGAGGCCCCCCGTCTCAGAAATTAAATCCCCCAAAACCATCACAAAAAGATTTTTTATCCAAGGAACGTGTCACCATGGATGGATCACAAATTCAACACTCGGTATTCTTTTTTGGAGCGTTTAAAATATTTAGGAGGAAAATTGGTTGGTCGGGCTGGTTCGACTGGCCCACCCTGCTTGAACCGACCCATGGTCGCGAGGGTCGGGCCACCTCTCCCAGACCGGCTCAACCGATCTAGTTCTTCTCTTTCACGGGACCTGCATGTGGTGGGTCTATGTCTACAGACCGGGGTCACAAGACCCCGGTCCTCCGCGTCGTTGCGCCCTGGCGAACAACCCGCGGCCCGGTCCGCCTCGCAGATGCCTGCTTGCCCGGGGCCTCCGATTGACCTCGATCCTGCTCTACCGGCCGCCGACCGCTCCCCACTCGTGCCGAATCCACCTCTCCCATGCCCAACCAACTTACCTGCTTCCGAGATACCAAGGACAACCGTGGCTGAAGACTAATGCCACCCGGAAAGCCACTGGACACGCCAAAACCGCCAGAAAGCACCGTTACACTCCTGATACTTCTCCGGACGATTGTGGTCACCTCGGAACTCAGATTTCGAATCTGAAAAGTGAAACAGAAACCTAATGATATAAACTACACATATATGGGATTATCTTGATTTTTAAACTGCATTTCTATATCTCAAATTTTGATTTAAGATGAAGTGGGAATTTGGAATGGACCCGAAAAGATCCTAACTCTTGGGCGTAGCCCGACGCATCGCAATGATCCACCAGAGCCATGCACCACCATGGGGAGGAGAGGATGGAGGAGGGTTAGAGATGTCTATAATTGGATGAACTTGAAGGTTAATCCTCCAAAAAACTCCAAATGGTGAAGGTGGGGTGGTGAGTTTAGGTTTAAAATAAAAAAAATTAATTGAAAAATTAATTAATTTAAACCACTAAATAAACCAACATCTGAAACTCTCGACTGGGTCAAGGTTAGGCCTCCCCTAGGGTAAAAAATACCTCCCGAGCACAACGGAGGTCTCAAAATTTTAATCTTATTCCCCATTCAAAATTTATAAAATTTAACGTTTGAGGCCTCTAAATTTTGAAAACGACCATGGTACCATTTTTTACAAAAGGGTCACGACCGTGAAAATTACACCCTTCCTAGGTTAAACGGAACATTCCGGACTCAACGGTGCCCTTGGTTTTCCAATCCGAGCTACCATTTTGGAGTTATTTCATTTACTTGGAATTACCAGTGTGAACGCACTGAAAATTTAATTCCAGCCACATCGGGGCTTGAAATCACATGCTGTCTGATGGCGCTGCTCCTGAATAAAATCAAGAATATTCGAAAGTATTTCATAGAAAAAACTGAGTTCTTACAACCATTACAAAAAAAAGGGAATATTTTTTTATCATATATTGAATGAATGGAATTTCTAGACATCATGATTACTCAAATGTTTCAATTCACCTATTATAATTTTGAAATGTTATTTTTAATTATATTTATTTTTTTATTTTTTTGCAGATATTATGTTTTAAAAACATATTTTCAAATGGAATGGGATAATTTCTTCAATAATGTATCTAATTTTCTTTTTTATGGTATTTATTTTCATCAATGGGAAAACCCATTATTCATTATCCAATGGGTATATGCTGTATTATTATAATCCGTATTATTCATCTTCATTGGTTATATTAATTTTATAAAAGGAATGTTTTCACATTAACAACCTTGATTCATTTTTTTAGATGCTAACATTACCTTGAGTGACTCACGTTCTGGCTGATCTTAACAATCCCCTAAATAGAAATATTATTTATCATAGATGTGTTAATTACAGAAACTATATATCATTTCTTATATGGTGTCCAATATGGAATGTTATTTTTTTAAAATTAAATTTTTTTATACATTTTTATTCCTTAATAAGACATGATATTTTATAATAAAGAGCATTATTTATGAATTTAATAAATTATTTGATTATGATGAATGGGTTTCTCATGCAGACATGGGTTCGGCCTAGTTATATATATCCTCTTCCTACCTCAGTAGTTTCATGGGTCCAATAATTAAGAAAGCATAAAATTATTTTTCCATAATAAATATATATTTCCCTTGTATTATTGAACTACTTAATGATGTGTCTTGGTGGTAGAGATATCATGATCATGAATTCATTACATCTAATATTTAATACATTACTTCATTAAAAATTTAATTATTATTATCCATTATATTTTCACAATTATATTATCCCCATCAAATATCATTAAATTTTATTTATTAGATAACATGGTTTCTCAATTATTTAACATTCCATATTGACAATCTCTTGTTATGGTAATATAATAATTTTATTTATTAAATTTAATTTTAATTCAGTTGTTTTTATTTAAATATTGTTTTTTATAAATGATATTTTTGAATTGACATTATATATGGATGCACATACCTATTTATTTGTTAATTTTATGGAAAGTGTGTTAAATAACAGACAAGTACCTATTGACAATAATTTATGATATTTTAGAAAAAATATATTTTTGGATACATATTACCGATAGTTTATTCATTACATGAAATGTGTTATCAGTTAATTAATACTCCATTTTGATTAGGATTATAGAATAATTACTTTTTCACTATAAATAACAGTTACATATCATTTATGGTGAACCATATTTTGATTATTTTCTATGGAATCCATAAATTCTTCTATGATTGACATGAAATGATATGCTATAGGGAATGATGTTTTTTTGGAAACAATTATGTTGTAATTTTTCTATTTGAATTTAATGTATGAATCATGTAAGTATATAGTTTATCTAGATTAATAAACCATTAAGTCCTCTTGGATATGATATAATTTATTTCAATATTATGTAATTAATCATAAATTATCATTGGGTTATAGGGGGTGAGTTCTTTACATATTATCTAATAAATATTAAACACTTATCATGGGAAAATATACATTAATATTTTTATACTAATATATATATGAAATATCTAATGTAATAACAAAACCACTAAATTATTAATGAATAATTACCATAGTTATCTCTTAATAATGAGTTGGTCAGATCTTCTCAAGAATAATCAATTATAATGAGGCATAAACTATCACCATAAAGTAATTCATGAGGACACATACCAATCTATTATTTGATAAATCACAAAATAGATAAAAATTCTCTCCATAAAAAGGTAGTGTAAGTGCATGTTTGATGACTAAATGTTTCTTCAATTTAATGAAATTAACATCACATTGGTAAATATGATGTCTCTTTTATCCATTTTTAGTTAACAGAATGAGTAAATTACATAACCTGGATAAATATTCTATAATGAATTTATAATACCTTGAAAATATTGAAAATCTATTGATCTTAGTAATAATTGTTGATCTAGGATAGTGATAAATAACTTCCTTCCTTGATGGATCTATAGATTTACCCTCACAAGAGATTATATAACCAAACCATAAAACATTTCGAAACCAATATTCATAGAACGTAATTTTGTTACATAGATTATAATCATTGTATCTTTGTCATATCCATTTGTAATATTAATGTGATTAATTTACCATTGAATATATAGAATATAAATGATAATTAAAACCAAAAAATGATCAATGTAATCACTAAATACTCTATCAGATAAATCCATGAAGATACAAGTGTACATGTAAGACTAAATATCGTCAATACAAAATCAATGTCCATACCTTGTTTGAAATGATGTCATGGGTATATCATCCTTCTAGACCAAATAATTGTGATATATAGAATGAATTTAAATAATTTATATGTATTTATGTTGGTTTAATTAAAAAACAAGTCATTAATATGAGTTAGATGATACTTATTACAGAAATTATCTTGTAACATTATAGAAAATCATTGCACAATCATAGTGACCCATATTTCTTGATATCAAATATTAAATATAGACACCATTTTGAGGAACTTGGTGAAATTAATAGTATATAAATATTCTCTTGGGGTTATTATTTACCAAATTTAAATCAATATATGAAATATAATATGGATTCATTGATATAAGTGTTTAATAAGGTGTAATTTATATTTAAAATTAAACTTCATGTGATGGTGGATGACATAGAATATATATTTGAATAGAATCTACAATCTCTCAGACAGTATAAATTTGTATCATTTTTTCTCTCTCCAACCATCTAAAAATATTTGACTAAGAATCAAGGAAAATGTAATCAATTTGACTTCCATCGAATGGTATAATTTATCATCACATTAGTAGATGAAGAAATATTTGTTCAAAATATGATACTTGTCTTTACATAAACATATATTAATGTGGGATTTATTTAATTAAATCCCAAATTTGAAATAGTCCAGATTAAATTTTTTAGATCGTAGATATGAATATTCTCATGAAGCCTTATTAAAAAAAATTCAATAGAAGTACAAAAATGAACTTTAAATATGATCATAAAAACATTATATGGTTTCAAAAATAATTCAAAAATCTAATAATTGAGTTGGCATTGTGATACTATAATAGATATATTTATATATGAAATAGTTCAACTATCAAGAACAAAATAAGGCATTTTTTGTTCTAGAATAAAAAATATGTACACATTTCACAACATGGTATATTATTGCCCTAATAATTATTTATGATCGCTTGAGAAATCAAATTATCTATAGGATTATTTGGACACTAATGTAGATAATATTAATTAAGAATAAGTTATGAGAGATGGTATGCATAACTCCAAAACATATTGAATATGAAACACTAGAGTGTGGGTGGTATATTATTTAACTAAATTTTCCACATAATTTTTTAAATTCTTCCTATCATGTCAATATTAAATTAACTTTGTACATTAAATTACAAAAATATTGACTTTACTAGGCCCTTTAATAATACTTAAACCACATCTAATTCGACAATTCAATAATAATTGAAAGCTCATATTCTTCCTATAATTATTTTTTTTATAATAATTTCATTTGATTTATGTAATTTAGTTCATAAAAAACCATGAGATTTATGGATAAAAAAAACTTATATTTCTAACATGTTATCATATAGAATGATTTATTCATAACTAGAAATTTGGGATAAGGATTGATCCCTTAAATTACATGGTTTTATGCCACTGGTGAATTGATCAATCTTACATTGTAGATCAATTTTAAAACAATAATCCTAACATGTATGTCATGAAATATATTCCACACATTCAAAAATATGTTCATCAACCATTTATATAGGTCAAGAAACTCATTCCATTTTTTTATAAGATGAAAATAATAAATAAAACTATTTATTTACAATGTTATAAAATCATTCCACTCTATTTAGTGAATTTCTTCACCTATATGGGTATCCTTGATGGGTGTCCACCATTGTTCAGTTTCCCTAAAATTTATAGATCATCATATCCATTAAATTAAAATTATTTTTCAATCATTGAGGTCTCCAAAAAATACCCTTCATTTTATATTTTGAAGCTATGTATGATTTTTCTATTAAGAATGTCATATACTCATAAAAAATGAGTATATTAATTACTCATAAAATAACATTTGGTTTATTGGGAGAGGATAATGGGAACACTAACTAAATGTTAATTATTTTACCAATAGGTTTCACCTAGAACTCCCAAGAGCATTATAAATTGAAATAAAATAATGATTTGTAATTAAAATGGGAATTAACTATAAAATAGTACATGTAGTTTCAAATCTAGTGAGTAGAATGAGCACACTCACTATGCACTAGCATGATAGCTTATATATAATCGACCATGTCATTTTGGAGTTATATCCCCATGATTCCTGTAATCCAAAACCACAACCAATTTTAGTAAATATAAAATAATAATTTAAATTGAAATACATTCTATTTTTTACCATAACATAAGATGTTCACTTCTTCATAGAATTATTCTAATTGTTCAATTAAAAGGTTTCACTTCCTTATTTCCAAAGTTAACTAACCCTAGATATATTAACAAGTATAGATATCATTATATTTCATGCATAAATATAAAATTATATGAGATGATAAATTTTTACCTAACATTATGATCCATGAATATTCTATAAACGTTTAGTATATTTGGAAATGTGAAAAAATTTGAAATTTTATCATAATATATCTATATTGTCTCTCGCATTTATCTCAAAAATAAAAACCCATTTCATGAATTACATAGCCAATATTTTTCTTCATTACATATTAGATGGAATCATCATAAATAATTATTTCAAATGACCATTATGGGTAAAAATTACATATATAAATGATTAGATAATAGAAACCTCAGAAATAATGTACAATAAAACAATCATATTACAAGAAAATTTTACTCGTCACTTCATCATATATAATGAATATTCCTGGAATAAATCATTGCAGTTCATAAGACATAAACAATAATGTTAATAAAGAACATCACTAATAATAAAAATAGTATCTGAAAAAGATCTAGAAATAAACGAGTTTCATAATTTTTGTAATAATAAAAATAATATAGTTTTTAAGTCATGGATTCACAATATGACATTCGTTACATGTTTCACAATGGTTTAGCTTTGGTATACAAATTTTATAAAAAGTATAACCATATGTGTGCCCTCTTGTATTTGTGTTGGGATAACCTCATGTGTACCCATGTATTTTGAGAATGTTATATCATATCATGTTACCATTGTTTAATAGAATAGTAATATGGTCAAAATTAATTATATTCCTATATAATTCTAGTCCCAAAAATCACATAATGTTAATTCCACTCGTATTAATTCCCTAGGATCGTAAAAATTAACAATAAAAAAACCCATGGTAAATAATACATGAATCATAAATACTTCATGATCATGTCCACATTCCTTATAGAGAATGAAGGAATATGGTTTCATTGAATAATATCCCTCTAAAACCACAAGTAACATTAAAAGATATTATCATAGATGAAATTTAAGAATAATATTTAACATGAATATTTCCTTAGGAAAATTTCCTTTCTATTTTAAAAACACAAATTAAAATTTTATAATTTAAATAATATGAAGAAAGAAATTTTCATTGAAAATAGACATTGGATAATTTAAAAGATTATTCAAATCATTGATCAATTGAGGATCAAATAAATTTTAACAATACCATGTACATTTAACAAAAATTTACATTCGAAATTTTGATTAGAAGATAAAAGTATCATGGTATGAGTAATAAATGGTAAATACAATAAAAAAATGTATAAAAAGATAAAAATGGTTGAAAAAATTAATAAAAAACCTAAAATAATATTAATAAAATTAGTTGAAACTATTCTAGAAGTCTTGTTCTTTGATGGAAAAATATTTTTGATAAAATATGGAAATAAGGATTCTCTTTATTAAAAATATTCCTAATGTATCTTGATTATTTAAATAGAGGAAAATAATTTAAAATTTTAATATATAGATAAAAACATTGGAAATAAAATTTGATGAGTTAATCTAGATGAATATCATAAATTTTCCCCATAAAATATATAATGATCATAAATACCAATAAACATTTGGATTCTGACACAAATCCCATAACATGAGTTTCATTTGAATTAAATGTTCTTTAAAATAATTTAATATATATTAAAATTATATACAACTTTACACCTAACTCATTAAAATAGTTATAATACCAAATGTGATCCTCTTATCTTCTTTCTATACTCATTTATTAATAATTCCAAATTTAATTCGTCATTTCCATGTGTAATTGATTCCATTTTTCTTGAGAATAACGATATGCTGGTTCCAAGCCTTGTAGTATTATCATGGTTCTACCTTCCACATAATTTTACTCATAATACAAGTATCTAATATATTCATTATATTTTGATATATATATATATATATCCATACATATATCATTTATTTTGAGCAATGATGTTAATTGTTCATAGAGGTAGAAAGAAGTACATATGAAAGAAAAATGTAATCCCTTTTCTATGGATGAAATGATATAATGTTAAATAATATTTTACCTTGCCATAGACATTATTATATAAAATATCTCAAATATATTTTTAAAATAACTCTTTATTACCATCCATATTCAAAATAAATGGAATATAATCATATCTCTTCTTGGTTGTAGTAGTCCACATGAATATATGAGTGTAATTATCATCTTTCCATAGTTAAATAAGTGGGTGTACAATGGTGGTTTCTTTATAATAAAATCCTATTAGTACATTTGGGAACAAATTCATAATTTTAGGCTAAATATTTATTATAATATAAAAAAGGTGTAAAAATAAAGTGAATGGTTGTTGAGATTACCTATTCTTTTAATGGACACCATTAAATTTATTTTTATGGAAGAAAGGGTTGGTATTTTGAGAAAAATAAAACCAATATAACATCCCAAATAATGTTTAGAATTGCTATTGGAATGGACCTGTTGATCTATATTACACAACGTGAAGTTATAAAAATATATATGTTGTTCCAATTTATAATGGGGAGAATAGATAAATAATGAATTTCTAATTTTTTTTGTAAAATTCATTAATTCATTAAAATGGGATATTACTCAAAATGAACAGATATTAAAAAATGGTACAAGGTCTTGATTTAATCAATCAATAAAATTTATATTTTTTTATATTAAAATTTATCTTATTGATATACCTAGTGGCTTATCAATTTTAATCCTAACCCTGGATATTCCATTTTCAAAGTAAAGAGGTATTATTTTACATATATGGTCAGAATTATCTCATAAATTTTGATGATAAGAAATGATATATATATGATTATACAAATTTTTTTATATAATTATAACTATAATTTTTAATTAATTTGTTAAATAATTTTTATCATAAAATATATGTTGATTCATTTTTAGAAATATTCACCTAATATGTCATTTAGAACCCCATATATTCCATTTAATTATTAAATTAACATTTTAAAAATATTTGATATATTATTTCTATAAAAACAATAATCGATCATGATAATTGAACCAAATTTTATTACTTTTAATACTTTCAGTATCATTTATTTGGTTTTTCTATTAATTAAATAATTAGAATATCAATATTGGATAATAATTTAAGGTATTAATTTAATAACTAAAATATATAAATAATTTCCCTGTATAAAAGTAATTAAATTATATTTTAAAAAACTATTAGAACAAAACATACAATATTTATATAAATATGAAAAATAGTTATGATAATTTTATTCTACAGACATACATGATGAGTTTAATGATTCAATAAATTAATATAAATATTATAATAACAAAATATATCAACAACTGTAAACTTAGTATACAATAAATGTATATAGAAAAAATTAAATAATAGCATTTAAAATATTTTTTTTTATTTAAAAATAGAGACTTAACCCAATAGTTTATCATGTTTTTACATGTTTTACCCTTACTATGGTAACAAAAATTTACCAAAATTTCTATTCTTAAGGGAAAACATTGTTGAAAGCTAATTTAAAAGTTTTATACTCATGAATCAAAATATTGATTAAAATTTCTTAAGATTTATTTTCTATTATTTTAGGAAATAAAAAATATAATATGTGGGAATAATTGATGAAAATCATTCTTTATAAAAATTAATTTGATTTATAAAACATTATATATATTCTTAATGAATGTGTATTAAAAATATTCTATTAATGTTAAAGCATTATACATGATATATAGTATATAAATTTCAATTAAATAATTCAATAAAAATAATTTATATAATTTTCATTTATTTAAAAACGTTACACATATAAAAAAATTATTTTATATCAGCATTAAATTTTCATTAATTTATTTCTAATCATGTGAAAAAAATTATTAATATTTACACATGTGAAAAAAAATTATTATTTATTTTTTCTTATTTATACACATCAATCCAACTTCTATGAAAAAAAATCACATTGAATAATTGTATTTTAATAATATGTACTTTTTTTTACATTTTGTTTCATATGTCACAAGATTAAATGAAATTAATGTTATACGGAAGTAATTGTATCAGAAATTCATATTTTTTTAAATGTGGGGAAAGAGTAGTGATCTCGTACATGGGAGAAGAATATCCATGTGTTGGGGAAAACCCATGATCTTATACTACTACAAAATAGTCCTTTTACATCTCTAATATAGGCCTTTATAAGTGTTGAAAAAGTGTTGACAACTATTTTACATTTCAAAGGAAAAAAAATTATCATCACATATAATGTGATGATAGAGGGTATATTTATTTTCACAAATAATAATGCTAATAATAAAGGCCATTTATCAAGGATTTTTTGTTATGAAAAATAAACCATTAATCAATGATTTTAGAAAAACCGATAATGATTCCTTTACCAGTGCTTTAAAAATGCTGATAATGGATCCTTTTATTGGATATTCTATAAAAAATTGATAAAGGGTTTCTTTATACGTACTATTGAATGTTATTATAAAGGGATACTTTATCAGGTATTTTTGAAGTCCTGATAATGGGATCCTTTATCAATGCATTTAGTATCACTCCTAAAGGGGAATTTCGTAGTATGATTATATTGGATAGTACAACACAAAAAATAGGGTATTCCATGCACTGTAACAACAGACTAAATCACTATAAAAAAAGTACCAAAAAAATAAAAATATTGAATCTAAATTATTGAAAATTATAACAAAAATAAAATAAAATAATAATTATAGTGGCTGTTAGTTGATTGTTTAGAAAAAATTAATTAAATTTCTGAAAAAAAGATAAATATGGTGTCATATCAATCACACCATGAGTCAAATTAAATAGTGACTAATTCTGATACATCAAAAATGACTTATGGATCATATTTCTAATGTACCAAAACCATCTATATGTTTTTATTAGTTTTGGTTAAGTAAGTTGTTTTTTTGATTAAAATTAATGGTTGTTTTGAATAAAAAGAAAAAATTGGAGTCATACTGGCCACAACATGTGTCAGATTATGTTTTGGATGATTCCTACATGTCACAAATGACATTTGGGTCATTTTCCTCAAAAAAAAACAATACAAATGCATTTTCTAAGTTTGGGTAAGTCATATGTTGTTTTTCACTATAAATATTGTCAATTTTGAATAAAAATATGAACATAGAGCTCTACTAGTCACACCGTTAATTGTATTATGGTGTAAATAATTCCTACATGTCCTAAATGGCTGATAAAAAATTTAACTAAATTATCCAAACAATCAGAATGTGTTTCCTCAGTTTTGAGTATTCCACTTGTATTTTTTAATAAATAAAATTTTAATCTTGAAACATGCACTTTGATACATACATTTGGCCCCATTCATGGGATTGATATGAGACAGATTCAAAAATGGAAAATGAATTATTAATCTTGGTCCCAAATTATCAAGATAATATAAGTTTGTTTTCTTGGTTTTCAAAGAGTTACACTTTTTTGTAGTATAATTTCAATTTTAAACAGATAATGAATGCTTCGATTCATAATGATCACACTTTAAATTGGATTGAGGTTAAGATAATTCATACACTTCAAAAATGACTTATAGATCATTTTCATAAAGTACCAAAATGATTAGAATGTGTTTTCATAGGTTTGAGTGTCTAAGTTGTTTTGTTTAATAAAATTAATGTCAATTTTAAATAAAAAGGCAGGCGTAGAGTCAGAATAGTCACACAATGTGTTGGATTGAGGTGAGGCTTAATCCTACACTTCTCAAATGAAAAATGGATTTTTCTCAAATGGTATCAAACATTTCTGAACGTGTATCCTTAGTTTTGAAGATTCCTCTATTGTGTTTTTTACTAAAATATCTTTTCAAACTAGAGATATGCACTTTGAGCCATAAAGATGGAATCGTTTGTGGGTTTGACCTAAGATTGATTCTTACACCTCACAAAGGAATTATTAGTTGTTTTCAGAAATTATACAGAAAATACGAGCACGTATCCTTGGTATTCAGTGAATACAATTTTTTTCTTAAAATTTCAATTTCAAACTAATAAAAGACACTTGGAGTCATATTAGTCACACCATACGTTATAATTTGGTGTGGGGGATTCCTACACATAACAAATGACTAATGTACCATTTTCTTAATGTACCAAATAAATTTGAATTCATATTTTATTTAGGAGTATGTTTGTTGTTTTTAATGTAAATTAATGTTATTTTCTAATAAAATGAGACACATTGTGTCATACTAGTCACATCATGCATCATATTGATGTGTTGATGATTCTTCAACATCCCAAATGAAGGTCTCAGGTACAACGAAAGTTGGTGGTTGGATGTGCCCACATGGATTTTTTTTCATTAGCAATGATCAATCTGGGATCAATACGACACTAAATGCCAGACTCCACAGATTCAATCACAGATATTGATAAAGAGGAGGAATAGTCCTGGAACCATAAATGTGGGTTGTTAATGGTTGATTATAATTAATTTTATCAATTGACATGAAGTACCTTTTATGGTGTTCTTACTTACTTTTAATTTACGATCATGTTCCGATGTGATTTGTCATTGCATCGCAGAAGCCAAGTTTAGAATTCCTCTAGTAGTGATCCACACATGCACCACATATCTCTAGACGTCGCCGAAAGAATCTCTAGGTGCTAGTGTGGAGAATACTTTTCTTGCATTGTCCGCCTGAGATCGCCTTGATCTGATGGAGGTGGATCTCTCTTAGTTTTATGTGCATTCGTGGAGGATAGAGTTCTTTCAGTCTTGAGAGAATTCTCCAAAAATGTTGTGCAGAACGATTATCTTAGGAAATGAGTTGGGTTTGTGAGGATATTTATAATCGGGTTTGAGGTTGTAGAGTTATGACTATAAATAAACATGTTACGCATTTTATTTATTTCATTAACTCTTTTGATAACACCATGTCGATTCATTAATTCCTTGAAATTATTCCACACCGATTATAATAAATATCATTCAAATAAATTGATATTATTTCCTCAAAATCCCGACTGAAAAAACTACACACTGTGTAATCATAAATAGAGGGCGTGTACTTGTTTTTCTTTGAAAAATACACGGCGTGAACATTCAATGTACATGGCCTGTATATCTTGTTTTCATTTATTCATTTCCGTTCCAAAATTAAAACAACATGGAGTGTACATTCAATAATACACAGCGTGTACTTGTTTTCAAAATTAAAACTACACGGCGGGTAATCATTAATACACAACATGTGCATGTGTTCATTTTATTCTTCCTTGAACATTAAAACTATTTAGGCTTCCTTAAAAAATTATTAAACCACTTATGGGAATAGTCTTTATTCTACTTGAGATACTTGGATAGACTTAGTGTGTGACCCTCTATGCCTCTTTCTCAGTGTCATTAAGTGTTCTAGCCTAAAGTCCAAGATTAATATCTAGTAATGTGTCAAGGAACCCAAGAGAATGATGTTGATGCTGCATTGATGTGTCAACTAATACGAACTCTGACTATGTAATTTAATTCATTTGTCTCAATATCTCATCAAGAAGGTTTCATGGCAGTGTCATAAACCTATATTATTGATCTGCCATTCCTTGACTTCAATAAATAAACTCATCATGTCACCATAGAAATGGATTTTTTTCAATAGTTCTATTTCAATCAAAGGGCCCAAGATTTCTACTTCTATAAATATTGAAGGTAAAAATACTTCCTCTACATATCCATTAATAACATGTCATTCGTGATGCACCCCATGTACCCTACTTCCCGCCAACTCTCTTCGTGACATTTTTCGTCAGCAAATATATGTGTGTGAGTCATGACATGAGTTAATGATAATCTTTTAGTATAAATACCATTACACACACTCGTAAATAAAAATGTTCTATGACAAAAAAACATGAGGAATTTCTACTAGTGGGTCTGTTCTCATAATCTCCCATCTTGGAGATTAGTAGGTGAAAACTCCATGAGATAGAGTCTCTTCTTCTTATTAGTACTCACACATGATGGTATGTATACTATGTGTCCTATCATATTATGTCATCCAACCATAGAACATTAGCTCAAAATATTTTTATATCATTTCAAGGTTCTCATTATAGTAGGGACTTTCCATGACCTTATCAATTAAACAAATATTTCAAGACATTATTATATTATATTCATCCAGAATAATGATCAATATATTATAAGTTTAAATTAATTCAATCAAAGAACACAATAGCTGGTTATTATGACACGAACCCTTACAGACTCACACTAGGACTAGAGCCAAGTACCAACAACTTTTAGTCTGTTGTACCTCACATTATGATCATGTTTCTTGCAAAGTTATGGATTTAGTCAAGGGGTCTTCCACGTTGTCTTCTGTGGAAATACTGCTCAGTGAAACTTCACCTCTCTATGAAAAATTCCTCATGATATAACACATCCAAAGTATATTATTTGTCCGCTAATGTGAACTTGGATCTTTTTCACGTTCCACCGCTTCTGTATCATAACAATAAAGTGTGATATGATCTTTACTACTCGGTACTACATCCAACTCTTGGATGAATATTTTCATACATACTACTTCATTAACTATCTCAGAAGCTGTTATATACTTGAATAATGTTGTATAATTTGCGACTACACATTTCTTTGAGCTCTTCCAACTCATTAAACCTCCATTATAATTGACAATGTGTCCAGTCTGTAACATCATGTCATCTTGATCAGTCTGGAAACTGGCATCTACAAGTACACTGATGACTAGTTTCTCATCTCCTCCGTAAACCAAGAAAATATCCTTAGTAAACCTCAAATACTTAAGGATAGTCTTGACTTCCATCCAATGGAAGTCTCTTGGATAAGCTTGAGATATGCCTACCTCACTCAATGCATAAGAAACATCTGGCCTTGTACATATCATATCATACAAGACTGAACCAATCGCGGATACATAAGGGATCCTTTCCATTTTTTTATCTCCTCCTGTGTCTGAAGACACATTTTCATAGAAAGAATAATTCCATGTGATAGTGGAAAAAATCCTCTCTTGGATTGTTCCATACTGAATCTATTAAGTATCTTGTCAATGTATGTACTTTGACATAGGCCCAGCATTCTCTTGGATATATCACAATGAATCTTTATCCCAAGAATATATATTGTGTCACCCAAGTATTTCATAAACAATCATTTATCCAACCATTACATAACTGACTGTAATATAGGTATTTCGTTTCCAATTAGTAATACGTCATCAACATATACTATTAGGAAAATGACTGCACATCCACTAAACAATTTGTAGAAAGAAGTCTCACATTCATTCATAACAAAAACGAATTCAGTTATGGATTCATCAAGACAAATTCTCCTTGACCTTGATGCTTACATTAATCCATGAATGGATTTCTGTAACTTCCATACCTTGTAAGAATCCTTTGGAGTCAGAAACCCTTCTGGTTATGTCATGTAGACATCTTCTTGGAGGTTCCTGTTAGGGAATTCTATTTTGAAATCCATTTGTAAAATTTCATAGTCATGGTACGCGGCAATGGACTATAAGATTATGATGGATTTCAACATAACAAATGGTGAAAAGGTTTCATTATAGTCAACTCTTAGATGCTTTCTAAAACCTTTTTCCACCATTCGTGCCTTATAGGTGCTATCTTGTACCTCCATGTATAGTTTCTCCTTGAATACCCATTTATTACCAATAGGCTTTACATCAACTAGAGGATCTACCAAAATCTAAACATGGTTTTGGTACATGGAATCCAGTTTAGAATTCGAGGATTTTTGCCACATGACATCATCTATGCCTTCAATTGCATCCTTGTAGGTAAAAGGATCATCATTATCAACAAATAATGAGTCACCATCCTCGGTGACAAGAAAACCATATCATTTTAGTTCTCCCATCTCTATTGAGCTTCTATGCAGTTCTTGTGTCTCTGGAATAGATTGTTATTCCATGTGGATTTGTGGAATCTGTTCTTGTACCAACTCATGTGTATCTTGAGCCTTGACTTCATCGAAGTCTATCTCACTCCCATTATCTCTTTTGGAGATGTTCTACCTCTCAAAGAATATGGCATGTCTTGCCACTGTAACCATTTTATTTGAGTGGTTTTATAGGTAATAGACCCTTGTTTCCTTGGGATATCCTATAAAGATACACTTTGTGCCTCGGGTGCTATTTTGTTACCTAAAACGGCCTTAAAAAATACTTTTCTACCCCTCACATGTAAATTAGACAACATGGCTGTGCGTCCACTCCATAACTCGTATGGAATACCATTTATCGATTTAGTTGGTACTTTTTTTAGTATTTCTGCGACTGTTTATAATGCATATCCCCAATTGGATAATAGAAGACTCACATGACTCATCATTGATCTCACCAAGTCCAATAGGGTGTGGTTCCTCCTTTCACTTACGCCATTCCACTGAGACGAGTTAGGAGGAGTGAGTTGATATAGAATCCCAAACTCCCATAAGAATTCATTTATGTACTGATTAAGATATTATCCTCATCTGTCTAAGCTGAGTTTATTAATCTTCTTACCATGATGGTTCTCAACATCATTCTTTTATTCATTAAACCGGTCAAAAGAATCTGACTTATACATCAATTAATAAATATATCCATATCTACTAAAATCATCAGTAAAAGTTATGAAGTACAAGAACCCACCACTTGGTTCAACTGGAAATGGTACACACACATCTGTGTGAACTAATTCTAGATTCTCTTTATCCCATTCACATTTCACACTAAATTGGGCTTTGGTCATATTGCCTTGTATAAATGCTTGACATACACCCAGTGGTTTTAGTTCCAAAAAAAATATAAATACCCATCTTGATGTAATCTTGTGAAATGTTTCTTATTGACATGACCTAGCCGATGATGCCAAAGTTGGGTGCAGTATGAGTCATGTGAATTAAATTTGTCACCGATTTCCATTACTTGTTTTGTGTAGTCTAACACATAATGGTCATTATATAAATGTACCAAACCAAAACAAATTCTATCTTTATAAAAGTAGAAACATTCATTTCCAAACATGATGATGAATACATCAGTATCTACTATGGATACTGAAATAATGGTTTTAGTAACAAAAGGCACATAATAAAAACCCTTTAACCCCAAGATCATTACAGTTATCAATGTTGGGTGGTAGTCCCCTGCTGCTACAACTGCAAGACTGACTCCATTGGCTGCTCATAGATCTACCTCCCCTCAATCATTCTTGTTAAATCTACTTGGTTCCTTTATTTGGATATATATATATATATATATGAGATCCACAATCTGTATCTAATACCCAATTTATATAAATAGATAGATTTCATTCGAAGAGAAATGCACCTGATGCTTCTCCTTGCTTCCTCGGATAGGTGTAGTTTTTCTTCCAGTTGCCTTTCATGCCACATGCGAAATAAAAAACTAATGTTCTCTTGCATACCCGTTGATCTTCATTTTCATGTAAGGCCTTGAAGAAGCCATGGGTTTCAAGCTCATTAACATCCCTTTCACCATAAGGACATAAGGCTTTTCATGTTTCATATAATTATCCACTTGGTGAATAAGGATAAGAAGATAAAATAGAGACTTCTCAATGTTATTCATGTAGAAATTTACTACAAAGATAGAGAATATTTGGGGTAGTGATGCAAGAATGAGCTCGGTACCCATTTATTCAAGGAGTTTAATCCCTATTACCTTGAAGCGCTCAATGTATCCAATGAGCATGACTACATGAGGTCCAGCTGGTTCACCCTCTCTAATATTTCTCTGGAATAGAGCCTTGGAGACCTCAAAACATTCTCGTCTTGCTGTCTCCTAGTATTGACCATGGAGATGCTCGAGCATGGTATAGGAATCCATGTCTTCATGACACTTCATGATCTCAATATACATTTATGATAGCATTAAACATTGAACATTGAGTGGATCGTTCAAATGTTGATCATAGACCAGTAAATCTTCATCAGTCGCACCTTGGGTAGCTGAATCAGGAAGTGAGGACTCCATCACGTAAAACATTAATTCATGGCGTAGGATAACCCGAATGCGCCTAAAACAATCATGAAAGTATCTGCCAGTGAGGATATCTTCATTATCCAGAATTGATCGTGGAGAAAAGGTGGTTGACGAGTTTGTCATATTGATTCTATAAACTAAAAGAGAATATTTATCAATACTTTATTTATTACATTTTATGAGAAATCATAAATTTTATTGAGTCTCCCACTATTTTATCATGTCCCGATTTCCCTCACCATTGAACTCGGAATGTCCGGTTTTTTTGACATTCTAGGGTCAATGATACATATTCCCATTCGCCTAACCCAACAAGGGATGTTCAAGCTATTTGAATGTATTTAGGTAGGCAGGTCATTTCAAACTGTGAGCTTACAGTTCCTTGACTTGTATTTTCTCAATACTTGCCTCCATTTTACAACAACCCTAGCAAGGGATACTCCTCTTGATGAAAAATGATTAAGTCAACATGAATCATTCATAAGATCTTTCTTTATAAAAGTAAGTGTCCCAACAAGGGTTGGTCAAACACAATGTTTTATTGAGTCTTTCCCTTAATCAAGTAACATATGTCTTTGTTTGAAGTAATATTGTAATTTAAGGATTTTATTATTTATGCATAGTTTTAATTATCACATGCTTGTTAATTTTAAGTTATGCTTTCTTATGTGATTAACCATGTTCTGATAATGTTTACACACAGTCTAGTTTTAATTTTATTCCATCTTTTCATTAATGTTTATTTAATTAATAATGTGTACGCGACAACAAAAACATAATAAATAAACCATAAAATCATATAGAAATAAAATAAGGTGGTATGATCATGAGCATATATTGTATAGCTTATATAATGGTTTTGATAACCTAACCCTAACCTAGGAAAAACACCTTGAACCCGATGGTTCGTGTTTTGCTGCACCCATCGTTCCACCTTTGCATCTTATTGGGTTAGTTTCACCTTAGCTTTGGATTTTTGAACCGTCTCCACTGGCTTGGGAGATCCTACATTACATGGGGTTTACATTAAAAGAAACCATGGGAATACATTCCCAACATTGTATAGGGAGAAGTATTGCTGGCCAAAAAATATAAATTAAACAAATTTAAATGAAACCATACTCACAAAAAATGGGGATTTGGTCTAGCTCATGATCATCCATTGCATGAAACAACGTTTATGCATATTTAGAATTCAAATTATTTTAATCAATATATATATTCAAGATACGTCATGATTGAATTCAATTAATTATGATCTTATAATAAATTAATTCATTAACTTATATTCCTTTCAAAATTTCCTTTATATTCTTCTCATCCATATTCCTTGTACATGTATTTGCACTTTTTGATGAAACCTGTTGAAATTCCATTTCTGGAAAGTACACGATGTATAATATAGCCTACATGTCGTGTATTTTTCACCATTTATACAACGTACACACCGGGGGCACTGGAAATTTTTCTGTACATTGGAAATTTTTGAGTACACGGAGTGTAGATATATCTTACAAGATGTGTACTTCCTTGTTATGCAGTTACCGGCCTCGTAATCCCGTGTACACGGAACACGACTTCTCCTTGTACAAAGTTTCACTTGGGCCGGATCGGACTACACGACGTGTTAATTAAACATACATGCTATGTATTCCAGTTCCAAAACACCATTAATTCTTGTTCAACACGGTGTAATAAACACATAGGTATACTCAATTCACACGGTGTTGTTTGGTGGACAAGTACCGGTTCGTTGAACCATAGTACACGGTGTGTATTTTTCGCTACACGTCGTGTAATCTTGTTTTGTACAAATAGAAAGAGCGGCTCCACCGGATGAGTTACTCAATTTTAATTTAATTAATATTAAAATTAAAATTTCATTTTTGTGATGTCAATTGAGAAACTATAGAGGAAGAATAGATCTCATTCATTCAGATTATAGAATGAATTATCTTGAATTGTATCAAATAAAAATGTCTAAATTATCAACGAAAATTAAATAATTATAATCCACAATTTGACCTCCTCTAATTCCAATTGAAGGTCCCGAGCACAGAAAAATCTTGTGGGTGGATGTACCCACTTTTCTTTTTGGAATTAGAAATGATCAATCCAGGATCAATAAGACATTAAATTCCAGATACCACATATCGAATAACAAAAATAGACAAATAAGATGAATAGTCCTGGAACCATAAATGTTGATCGTCATAGGTTTATTATAATTAATTTAATCAATTGTAAAAGAAGATCCTTTTATGGTGTTCTTAATTCGTTGATATTTCAGATCATGTTCTGATGTGATTCGTCGTTATGTCGCAGAAGCCAAGTGTAGACTTCGTCTAGCGGTGATCCACATGTGCACCACATATCTCTAGACATCGCCAAAGGAATCTTCGGGTGCAAGCGTGGAGAAGCCTTTGCTTGAATTGTTCAGCTTTGATCACCTTGATCCGATGGAGGTGGATCTCTCTTGGTCTTGAAAGTGTTCTTAGGGGACAATGTTCTTTAGGTCTTGAGAGAATTCTCCAGAATTGTTTTTCACAATGATTCTCTTAGGAAAATAGGTGGGGTTGTGAGGATATTAATAATCAGGATTGAGGTTGTTGAGTTATGACAATAAATAAACGCATTACGCATTTTATTTATTTCATTAACTCCTTTGATAACCCCATTTCAAGTCATTAATTCCTTGACATGCACCCAAACTGATAATAATAAATATCATTTAAATAAAATCATATTATTACCTCAAAATCCTGACTAGAAAAACAACATGGCGTGTAATCATAAATACACAGCGTGTACTTTTTTTTCATTGAAAACTACACGGCTTGTACATTCAATATAAACGGAGTGTATATCTTATTTTCATTTATTAATTTACTTTCCAAAATGAAAACTACACAATGTGAACTTTCAATAATACACGTCATGTACTTGTTTTCAAAATAAAAACTACACAATTTGTAATTATTAATACATGGTGTATACTTATTTTCATTTTATTCTTTCAACAAAATTAAAAAAAATTAAGCTTCCTTGAATAATTATTAAACCGCGTACCAGAATAATCATTATTCTACTTGAGATATTTTAATACACTTAGTGTGTGACCATCTAGGCCTCTTTGTCGTTGGCATTAGACGGGCTTTCCTAAAGTCCATGATTTCTGTCTACAAACGGGTCAAGGCACCCAAGAGAAAGAATTTGACGCTGCATTGACATTTCATCTCATATGAACGGTTACTATGTAATTTAATCCCTTTTTCTCAATATCTCATCAAGTAGGATTCATGGTAGTTTCATAAAACTATATGCTTGATCTGTCATTCTTTGAAATCCACAAATAAACTCGTTTTGTCACCATGGACATGGAATTTGTTTGAATGTTCTTTTTAAATCAAAGGTCCCAAGATATCTACATCCATAAATATGTAAGTTACAAATACTTCCTCTACATATCCACTAACAACATGTCATTCATGACTCACCCAACGTACATTACATCCTGCCAACTCTCTTCGTGGTGGTTTTCGTCAGCAAGTCTAAGTGCGCGAGTCATGAAATGAGTTAATGATAATATTCTAGCCTAAGGAGCATTACATTCGCTCCTATACAGAAATTTATGATGACATGAAAATATGAGGAATTTCTACTGGCGGGTCTATTATCAAAATCACCCATCTTTGAGATTACCAAGTGTGAACTCTACGAGGGAGAGTCTCATCTTCTTATGAGTACTCGCATATGATGGTTTGTATACTATGTGTCCTATCATAGTATGTCATCCGACCATAAAACATTATTTAAAAATATTTTTATAGCATTTCAATGTTCTCATAATAGATGGGATCTGCAATGACCTTATCAATGCAAAAAATATTCTCGGACAATACTATATTATAGTCATGCTGAATAATGAAAAATATATAATAAGTGTACATTTATGTAATCAAAGTACAACAAAGTTGGTTCTCAAGACACAAACCCTTACAGAAGAGGACGTATGGATCATAATTTTAAAGTATCAAAATAATCATAATTTCAATAGTGTCAATGGATTAACATAGATGGATATTACATCATTTTATATCATTACTCAGTATTTTTTAAAAAATACATACTGAGAACCGTAATTGTTTAGTGACTTTTGAAACATGGAAACAAAATAAATTTTCCCGGTTTGAAAACATCAAAACATCTATTAAATATCTCCATCATTACTACTTCTTCCTAAAACCATTCTCTATAATATATGTAGTGGTAAAAAAAGAAAGCAGTGAACTCGGATGCTTAGTAAGGGTAAATAATGAAAATGTGTAAGAATAACATGAATAAGAGGGTATGGAACATGAGCATAAAATTTTAAGCTCATACCCTATATATTAGAGATCATAATAATGATTTTAATTTCATATGAAATAGATAAAAAGTGAATTAAGAGAATAATTTTTGAAATCATAACATAGGAATAAGACATGGAAATTATGGCATGAACATATTTTTATAACATTTTAATCATGTATAAGTAGAAAAAAGTTCACTATTATATTAATGTCATGAAATAAGAAAACCCATTAAACTTATTGTCACGAAACCTGGTACATGAATAACATTTTGAACATGTAATCAATTTCACACATAACATTACGAACATGAAACAAGGTCCATTCATAACTTTGTGAATATGTAATCAGTTTCACAAATAACATTATTAAAAATTAATTAGGTTCACATATAAACATATGGAAAGGAATGGAGTTACATTGATAACACTATGAACATGTAATAAGGATCACTCATAGCATTTGGAACATGTAATTTGTTTCATGCGTAAACTTATGTACATGGAACCCAGTCCACGACTAAATTTTGAACAAGTAATCAGGTTCAAACGTAACTTTTATACTCATGAGTAATCCATCAATACCCATTGAATTTAAGGGAAATATAAGTCCCACCCATCTCATAATAAAATAATTAATTCATGTGCATCAAGATAATAATTATTCATCATATAATGACCAATAAAAATGATATGGGTTTAATAAACATCAAATCATAACACATGAAATGAAATTGGAATTGTTAACATTGCCTCACATTATAACCTATAAAAAATAGATAGGTTTGATAATAGTTTCACCAAATCATAACCTATAAAATGAATCAGGTATAAAAAGAATATAAAATTTGTAATAGAAATGGGTTTCATAAGCGTCATTCCAATAAAACAATAACCATTAAATAAAGGATATGAATGAAGCATTCATATAGTTTCCTAGTGGGGTATTTTCAATATCATATGATTTCATATTAGAAGGATAATAACTTGGAACGATATTTTGATAAATATTAATATAAAAATTATCATTTAATCATTGACAGAAAATATTTAAAACATAAAAAGCTTTATTGAACTATTTTCTTAAATATAAATTTGAATGGTTATAATGAAATATTTGATGATATTTTAGAAAAAAATGTCTTTCAAAATATATAAACATAGCATGAAAACTTTTTGAAATGTTTTTGAAAATACTTTCGAAATATATAAATAAGTCTTGAAAATATTTTTAACCCATTTTATTGAAATTAGTTTTATAACTTATAAAAAATGATTTAAAACATTATAAAATATTTTTAAAATAAATTTTTTTGATAAACTTTTCTTTAAAAATAGGTTTCTAAACATATAATGTAATCTTTAAAAACCATAAAACATTTTTAAAATCATTTTTCCTATAAAATGATCATAAAAGATCATTTTAAAACATTTTTTTCAAAATCATGGTTTTTGAAATAAAAAATATTTTTGACCGAAGAGAGAAATGCGATCATAATTTTCTTAAAAACATTTTCTTCATTATATTAGGGACAAAAGAGTGGGAAATTATAATAATATGTGGATATATCTACAGAAATGGGAGGGAAATAAAAATAATTATTGTTCTTGAGATATATATTATAAGACTCCATGAAAGGAAGAATTATTATAAATAATCTTTTGAAGCGATGATATGGATTCAATAAACCCTTATCACTTACATACATGAGCTAATTATCTCTATATAAGAAACCAAAATTACAATAATCTAAGAATATAATGATAAAATATATATTAATGATGTTTCATGTAAAATTCATGAATATACACCTACAAAATAATTTAGGCTCATAAAAAAACATGAGTCTCAAAGAAGTAAAATTGAGACAAAACAATTTTACTAATTTTATATTTTTTAAACAAATACTCCATGAATTTTGTTTCCCTAAAATGGATATGTGAATAATCATAAATTTATGTATATAATAAATATAATAATAGAATTTCATGTACATATAGCATACAAATGGAATGAGTGATGATGATTGCATGTATCTCATGGAAATAAAAATTTAGTTGAAATCCCCATAACTTGTGTTTTGACTCTCTTCATACTCATTAAAAGTTCATGTATAAAAAATATAAATTTAATAAAAATATTTTCTAGAACAATATTAATATATATAATACCATACATGGTTTTATTATGACCATATATTTCTCGTTTATTAACCATCATATGTTAAGTTTTCACTTCAAGTAATATTGAATTTGTTCTTCGTATGTGTCATAATTTGTAAAATTGTATGTCCTTATACATATATCATTATTCCAGAATATATACCATGATATTAATATAATTTATATTCTATATATGTGTATTATAACTATCTATAGAATATATAAGTATGAAATAGAATACACCATTCATGTAGATGGTAAGCTGTATGTACTAATGAATGTTGTTTCCATTTTTATTTTTTGTATTGAATGAAAAAAGGTAAATTATATATGATTATAAATATTATTATTTTTGAAGAATATGTATTATATAATATATATAATAAAATTTCATTAATATAATCCTTAATACATTCCATTTATTGTGTGAATGAATCATATCCCTTTGAGGGGGTGGTAGTCCACACTTCCTCAAACGAAATTATCGTATGAACATAAAATGGAAAGTAAAAAAAGATAAATTTTGTAAATTGAATTAAAGATCTTAAATAAATAATAAATAAAAAATATGGCATATATAAATAAACTTTAAATCATAATTTCCAACGTGATAGGTGTTAAAAAAATTGAGCAATCATCATTTAGTGTGTCTATAGTTTGTTGTAAAGGTATGTAATATGTTCTTTACCCATTAGATGGAGGTGTGTGTATAGTTTATATAAACCATTATAATAAAAAAATACTATTATATTTTTTATACATGTGTTTCTTATATAGTAATTGAATAAATATTTTGGAGGGTGGAGAAAAAATAAAATTAATTACCTCAAAGATGATGTTACCTCTTAATCGAGTCATTCCTTTTGGTTTATGCTAAATAGTTTCCTTAGATTTCACTATGCCCATGGGAAATATTATAAGAGTAAGGGAGGGATTTTGGAAAGTTTATTGAGTAGATATTGTCTAATAATAGTAGGTTTAATATGTTTGAGGATGTGGAAGATGTGGTGGCCATTTATTGGGATGAAAATGGACTCATTTGGATTTTTTAAAAACTAGTTACGCCCATGCATGTTATTACCTAAAAAAATTCATACCAAACAAACCTAAATAAATAAGGGATATTTCATGGAAGATATATGGCCACTATATGGGATTTGGAAAAGTGGAATGTTCATTTGGGACCCTATGATTCATGTTTAGTCCCAAATTAATCTTAATTTGTCCAAAATTGCTGTGATTAATTTTAATCAAATATACTAATATATTTGGTAAAAAATTAATAAAAAATATAATTAGATTGAAAATATTATAATCAGTAAAATTGGGTATGCCAGTTTTTAAAAACTCATTTCATTGAAGCATAAAAAAACAAATTAATTTTAATCTTATAGATAAGACAAAATTACGGGGTTTTAAAGTAGAATGAAGTTCATATAGTTATTATGTTTTAATATTCAATTTCAAAGTGAATTATATTATAATAGAAAAAATTGGTTTAATATAAGTACAATTGATATAATTTTACCTTAAAAATTTTAAAAATATAATTTAACCTTAAATTTTATTCGAATAAAAATAAGTTTTCATTAATGTATTATTTTTCACTATTAATTAAAATATAATTTTTCTCAAAAAAATTCTAAAAATTCATCATAAAAAAATCAACATTCTAAAAACAAAAAAAAATGTTTATTTTATAAAATTATATTTATATATATGTGTAAAATAAAATTTATTTTCAAATTAAGTTTAATAAAGAAGCAATGTTTTTAAACAAAAAAGGACATTACCAAAAATCATATATTTCATTTCCATTTTGTTATATATATATATAAAAATTAAATAATATTTTAAAATTCGTTATTAATATTATTATAAAAAATTTTAATTTCTATGTTATAATTATCTCATTTAAAAAATTATAACCATAAATTGATGTTTCTTAGAAACATTTGCATTTTGTGTTACATATACAATGTCAGTGTTGCATATAGTGAAACCCTAGTCAGTATTTCTTGTAGTATAAGGAAAGTTGGTGTTGAGTACACTAAAATCCAAATCGGTGCTATGTGAAAGGAATTTCTGACTTACCGTTTCAATATATATATATATATATATATATATAAAGAACTCTATCCAGTGTAACGTGAAATCAAAAATATCAAAAATAAATAAATTAATTGTGAAATATTAATTCCAAAATTCTCAGGGTGTTATATTCTACACACTTAAAATGAATTTTTCAATTGAAATTCATCTAGGTTAAAATAGATTTAATAATCTGAAATTTCATTCATAAAAACCCACATCATAAAATTGAATACTAAATCACACATAAAAAAATAGAATGTCGGAAATATAGAGGTTACCCAAAGTAACATATAACTATGTATCCACATAAGAGAACATGGGTGGGATGTGAAAACTTTTACCTGGAAAAAAATATATTTATCAATTTCTAATGCATAGTGATAAAGATCAAGTTCAGAAGAATGTAAAAAATCAGAAGGCTATAAATATGCGATGTACTGAGGGATAATCTAATTAATTAGAATAATTGCTACTATGATAGAATTTTTGGTTTCATGATCATTTTTTATAATGATGAATAATTTTTTTGAATACATATCCTCGTATTATTTCTGGACAACATCACACATTGTAGTTCATTAATCCACAAACATTCTTCTTCTAAAATTAATGGTAACATTTTCATTCCTAAATTACTAACATATCATGAGATCCGTGATATGGCATAAAATTATTCATCAATTATAATCAATACATATTAGTTTAAATTGGATATCTAATATGCATGAATCCTTACATGAAGAGTTAACATCTTAATCATTCTAACTTCATCTGATGTTTAACATAAACATTCCATAAATGTTTTAGCTTATAACCTATTTGAAAGATGAAAATGGAAATATTTTCAACAATTTAATTAGAATGTCTTCACATTTGTCCTCCATATATCATAATGTACCACATGGACGTATATTGAAGATATCTGGACACCCACCTCGTATATTACCTTGAAACATCATAATAACCATAATTACAAGAAAACCTTTTGGAAAACATGCATGTTTCCTTATTGTAATGATTACAAGAAATAAATTTTATATCCTTGAGGATGTCCACTTCATCAATGATGAAATAAAATAGTTTTTCAATAATCAGTTCTAGGATAATCCGAATCAACCAATTTACATATTCATATAGAGAATATCATCGCTCGAACTTCATTATCTCAATATCATGCATTAATTGTTTGTTAACATTCCTTAATCAAAATATCACCTTTCTAGAATATCAATTTTCTATGTCTTATTCACCAATAAACATTGTCTTACCAATACTTAATGAAAAATTATAACAACACTAATTATATATATATATGATTCATATAACATAAATCTAAATTAAAAAACATAAATACTTCATTAATCCAACTTTATTTTAAAACCATTACTCTGGATTTGTCAACAAATTATTTGATACCTCTTTCCTACAATATGAAATATGAATCATGTCTTAATTTTCCTCAACATCAATTTAATAATTCTTTATTATGTTTAATGTAATCAAGACTGGATGTACTTCACATACCATTCACATGTTATTTTTAGTCTCCTTATCTTGAGAATAATAACCATTGCATGTTCGAACTTCTTGATTCTATTTGTTATTATTTCACTTGGGAAATTTGTTCTCAAAATTCCCATTTTTTCCAAATAAGAAACATTACACTTTAACTATGTTTCGTTTAGTTCACTACATTATCTAAATCAAAAATAATATTGTGAGAAACAATTATTATAAAGCGATACATTATAATCATGAAAAATGTCTTATATGGTGAATAAATATGGGATCCTATATTATTAATCAATGACACCTTAGTTTGATCCCATGTTATTAATAGTCATCTACAATTTAAATCTTCCATGATGGTTCATAATGAGTTTTTGAAATCCAAAGAATATCTCTTCGAGAGTGCCAAACCAAGTTTGCAGTAAATCTTGTTTTCATGTACCAGATTCCCCGAGTTATAAATGGGACATCATATCACAGTTTTTAACCCAAGGAAAATATGTTCTAGAGAAACATCCACATATAGTATCCAAACTGTGTTTTATTTCTATGAAACCACTCACTCAATCCTTTATAAAAATACTATTATATTTTCCTAATTGTTGACTCATCTTTATACTTGTCCTTAGAGACATCCCTATAAATATTATTACAAACAAACCTAGCTATATCAGTAATGTTTTCTCATCCATGATTCCAACGTATGGATAAAAAATTCGATTGATACCAACTATATTGTTCTAGTCATAACATACATGTATATTACATCATTTTAGAGGATTACTCAGCACATTACAATAACACAGGCCTAAGAACAATAATAGTATTCTATCACTGGATTAATGGAAAAAATATTCTATCATGGTGAACATTGTTCATCATCTTTGATAAATATCTCCACCATTAGTTCATATAAATTAAACCATTCATTATAAAATAGGGAAAGGAAACATAAAAAGGGGTGGGGTTATATTTTCATTACAAGTAAATAAATGAAATGAATATTTATAATAAGAACAAAATAGTATGAAACATGAACATTAAATTTTATGTTTATACCCTTCATCATAGAGATCTTAACAATGATAGGAAATTCATAACTCATAGATAATAATAGGATTCTGAGAATCATTCATGAAGTCATAATCAAGTAATAAGACATTGAATTTGTGGTATCAATTTTTGTTATAATGCTGTAAACATGTATAAGTAGAAACAAGTTCACTCATTATGTTAAGGACAAGAAATCATCACCCTAAATAAATTTATGGACATAAAACCAGGTACATGAATAAAATTATGAACATGTAATTAGGTATTCTCATATCATTTTGAAAATGTAATTAGGTTCACATATGGTGGATTTTCTGAAAACCCTGGTCCATTGAGTGGTGCTTCCTCTCTCAACCGCGGAGCTGAGGGTTTACCTTATTTTAGTCTTCCCCTTCCCCCTCGATCCAAGATCGGCTCATGGAACCTCAAGTCACGTCTTGGAATGCATGTTTTATGACATAACGTGGCATGTATAGATCCAATGGTATTTATTCATATCCTCTAGTTCTCAGCATCGACATATCTTCTAGCCTTGTCTCAGTGTTGCATGTATCGCTCCGGAAGGGTTTTTCTGAATCCTGTTCCTGGCATCGGTGATCCAACGCCCAGCTCTGATGATGACGTCTAACTCATGGCTTATCCAACGATGTGTGGGACTTTCTTTCATCACTGAAGTTGTTCGACGTGGTTTTGAGCTCATTTGGTGTTCCTCCTGGGGTCATCGGTGTGGATATTGTTTAGTATGCCGTCACGATCTAGACACCTCTGATGAGTTTATAGTGTCACTAGGATTCTGATATATGGTTACTCAGAGGGGGGAGGCTTTGAGATTCAATAGTTATGAGGTTTTCCTGGTGGTGTAATTTGATTTTCCTCGTTTTTGTCCAATTGGATGTGAATAAGATGGGGTTTGGGTGTTTTCTTCGACATTGTCGGTTCTCCTATGCATTTTCAAGTTGATTTTCATTCCATCATGTCTGGCCTGCATCGGAACCAGTGTTGGTTTCTCTATAGACTGATCAGAGTAAATTCATTCCATGAGTGAAATTTCTGGTTCAGGACAACATAGATCCCTCCATCGGTTATTCTCCCTTAGAATGATGATGAGACTTTTAGTCCTAGGTGATGAAGGCTCAAAATCGTGACCCATGGAATGTATCTCGGGCCTCTGTGGCAGTGGTTGCAGGATTTATCGTGGCGTGTGGAGAGATTTTCCTAGGATGGTAACTGATGATGGTGTCAATCATGTTTTCTTCATATTGGGGAACCAATACAATCTATTGTATTTACGTCAAATGAGGATAGAGTTGGTTTCCTTCACCATGCATGGCTCTTTAGAATTAGATGATTAAAAGTTTATGGAAGTTCCATCAGTACTAGGCTCATGTCCTTTTGTATAGGAAAACTTGCTGACCATCCATGCTCTTGTGGTGGTGGGCCATAATGTTCTTGATACTGGGAAGTGGTTCATCATTGTAGTTTTTTAAGGGTGCAACCATTATAATTATTGGATTTTGATTATTTTTTATGCCTTTGAAGTCTTGTGTTCCCCACATCATCCATAAAATATGTTTATCCAAAATCAATAAAAATATAGGCCTTCAGGCCATTCAATCAGTCTGGTTCACACATAAACTTTTAGACATGCATCCATGTCCATTCATATAACTGTAAACACTTTATAAGGCTCACTCATATAATTTTTTACATGTAATTATGTTCACAAATAATCTTATGGTCTGGAAACGAGGTCCATGCATTCATTGTGAACATGTAATCAGGTTTACCCATAACCAATATACTCTTTAGTTATCAGTCATTACCTATTACATTTATGGGAGATATTGGTCCCAATAATAAAATAATTAAATCAATCATACATTTTCTATAAGATAAGAAAACATCATCAAATAATTACCCATATAATGGAATATATTTTTATAAATATCAAATATTAACACATGAATGAAAATTTGCATCACTATAATTTCCTCACATTACATCCTATGGAAAATTGATAGGTTTCATAATAATTTCATCAAATCAAATCCCATGAAAATAATAGGGTCTGAAAATCATATAAATGGTTGAATAGAAATGGGTGTCAAAAATGTTATTCCAAAAAAAACATTAAGCATTATAGAAATGAAATGAATGGAAAATTTGGATAACTTTCATAAAAGGGTATGAGTAATATCAATGTATGTCATCTTAGTTGGTAATTAACTGGGAAATTAATTTCGAAAAATCTTTTTAAGGAAATTATTATTTTTTTGAAAAGTATTTTTTAAACATAAAAACATTTTCAAAACACTTTTCTTAAAAATAAACATGAAATCGTATATAGAATGATTTTAAGACCTTTTAGAAATATTTTTCATGAATAAATATAAAAATTTTATGAAAACTTTTTGAAAATGAGTATTTGAAAAGAGTTTTCAATTGTATAAATAATTCCCTAAAATCATTTAAAAACTATTTCTTTGAAAATACTTTTTTAACTTAAAATAAATCATGAAAATGATTAAAATAAATTTGTAAACATAATTTTTTTTGAAAACCACTTTAATTAAAAATTGTTTTCAAAATGTATATTGTATTATTTAAAAATAAAAAAAATTTAAAATAACATTATCATGAAAATTATCTCCAATGATAATCTATGAAAATTAATGGAAATTGTTTTTGAAAAAATTGATTTTTAAATAAAAAAATTTCTGACCAAAGAGAGAAATATGGTCAAATTATTCTTAAAAGCATTTTTTTAATTATCTGATCTACCAATAAGTGAAAAATTAATACTAATACATGAATATATATTTAATAAAATTTGGTTACAAAAACTCATTATTGTTCTTGTGATATGGATCACAAAATTTCATCATCAGAATTATATTTATAAACAATCATAAAAATTGATGAGATTGTTTCAATATACACTTATCACATGGTAAAATAGGATCCTTGTATCGCTATAAGAAAAAGAAATTATATTAATCATATAATATCATAAATAATGGATTTTCCTAATATTAATATAAATCTAATTATATACACCTAAAAAAATTTGTTTCAAAATAAAACATGAATCTCAATGAAAGAAAATTGAGACCAAACAATATTACAAATTTGGTGTCTTTTATACTTGTAAACCGCAAAGTAATAATCATAAAGTGGATATTTGAATAAAAATATATATAACTATAATATACATATAATACAATAATGGTTATTACAAACACCACACAAAATTAATGACTATAGAATGTAGAATGTATCTTTGGGAAATAAAAAGTGAGATGAAATCCCCTTAGCTTGTGTCGTGACTCTCGTCGTACTCATTCAAACCACCTGTATAATAAATATAAATTTATTATAAATATTTTATAGATCCATATTCAAATATATAATACCATATATGTTTTTAATATTACAATATATTGTTTTTTTCTAAACCATCCAAAGTTACGGTTTCGCGTTGGGTAATATTCGATTCGTTCTTTGTATGTGTCTTAGTTTGTTATTTTATTGGTACTTATATTTATATAATGATTCTTGAATGTTAACCATGATATATATATATATATATCATTTATATACATTATATTTTTATTATAATTATCTATAGAATATATAATTATGAAATGCAATACACCATTCATGGAGATGATAAGCCTTACGTACAGATGAACTTTGTTTCCATTTTTATTGTTGTATTTAATGAAAGAAGGTAAATACATGTGTATATTTCTGTATATATATATATATTAGTAGAATTATTATAACATATATATCATATAGGTTCACTATGATCATTTTTAATACATTTCATGTAGTGTGAATGAATCACATCGCTTTGAGGGGGGGGGTGAAAATCCACACTTCCTCAAAAAAATTTATTATATTAAAACCCAATGGAATGTAAAATGATAAGTTTTTTAAAAGGTATAAATAATATAAATAACATAAAAAATATAATATAATATATATAAATATATATTTTTAATCATAATTTCCACCTTTAGAGGAGGTAATGAAAAAGTAAAAAATCATCTTTTAATAAGGCGGTAGTTCACTAAATACGTTAATAGTGGATTTGCAACCCACTAGATATTTATTTCTGTGAGTGTAAGTGTGAAACATTAAATAGAAATATCTTATTATATTTATAGTACTGGTTTATTTTTTATAATAATGTATTAAAAATAGTGGAGTGGCGGAGAAAGAAACTAAAATAAATAACTTGATACAAGACGTTACATCTCAATCAGCTAACTCCTTTTGGTTTGTTCCGAAATAATTTATTGGATTTTTTTATTCCCAAGGAAACAACTCTATGAAGTAGGAAAATATGTTCATAAGTGTAATGGGTAGATCTTGTATGATCCAAATATGTTTCATAGATGTTAACATGTGGGAGAGTTGGTGTCATTTTACAAGGAAAATGACTCAATTTGAATTTTGGAAATCAGGTTTGGTGTACACATATTATTACCTAAAATAAGAAATTAAAAAAAAACTTCTATTAATAATAGAAGGTTTATGGGAGAAATATTTCCATCAATGGGTTTTTAAAAAGTGGTTAGGTCATTTGGGCCCCTATGTTTAACGTTTGTCTCTAATTAAGATTAATTTGACCATAATAACGATGATTAATTATAATCCCTTTTAATACTAATTTTTTTGTAAAAATAAACATTATTTTATTAGAATTTAAATATTATAACGACTATTATAATTTTTATTGGTTTTTCAAAATTCATTTCATAGTAGCATAAAAATTAATATTTATGTCAATCTTGTAGATCAGACAAAATTATGGGATTTTAATGACTAAAGATGTTCAAAATTTAATTAAGTTTTTACCTTAAATATCTATGTGATATTTATTATAATAAAATAAATTGTAATAGTAGATATATTATTTATCTAATTATACATTAAAAAAATTAAAATATAATTTAACATTTTTAATTATTTAAACTAAAATGGTGTTTTTAACTAAAAAGAATTATTTTTCATTATTCATAAAAATTGATGTTTCTCATAATAAATCTGTAATATTAAACCTAACATAATATAGAAAATACTAATTAATTTTTTTTATTAAATTATATTTACAAATGTGTCTAAAATTAATTTCATTATGAAAAGATATTCATTAGAGAAAATGAAATTTTTAAACCTAAAAGGACATTACCAAAAATAATATCTTTCATTACAAATATGTTACATATATAAAAAATTATTATAAACACCATTTAAATGTTTTTTATTACTATTCAAATTAAAATTTTTAATGGATAGGTTATAATTATATCAGTTAAATAATAATAATAATAATTTTATTTTTTTGTAAAATATTATGTGATTTTTGTTACATAAACCAAGTCAGTGACACGAGTAATGCAAGAAAATTCCGAATTTTTCTAGTGAATGAGAAGTCAGTATTTCATAGGGAATAATCCAAATTGGTGGCATGTGAATGGAATGATTGATTTAGTGCTTTAATATATATATATATATATATTTCTAATGAACTAGTTCCAGTGTCATGTGAAATGAAAAAAAATCAAAAAGATAAATTAATTTGAATAAATATATTCAAAAAATCTCGGTGAGTTTCAATGTGTTTCATGAATTTTGAGTATGCCACTAGTACATCATAATAAATTGTATTTTTTAACTTAAAACATGCAATTTTATTTAAATAGGTGGAATTGTGTGTTGGTTTAACATGGGACTGATAAACTCACATCACAATGGAGTTATAAATCATTGTCCCAAATTATCATGGAAATCCCGGTATGTTTTACTAGTTTTCAGTGATAATAACATTTTTGTGTTAAATGTAAAATTTAAAATAATAACAAACACATTGACACCACCCCTCCTCAAAAACCGTGATAAATCAATGATTTTTTTTCATCTTATAATTATTTCATATACACGATGAATTCTTTTTTCGGATTCCACACATATTTATTCAAAAAAATATGTTTGAGTATACTCTCATTTGATAATTTTTATTTAAATAGACGTTTCTTCAATAACAGATGTTGATAAATATAATATTCCAATACATAATAATCTTATAAGTTCATTACTAATCTAAATAAAATCACTTAAGAATGTTGTTAATGGAATTATTTAACTAACTCACCTAAAAACTTGTACAATGGATCTTATCATAAATGAAAAGTCTTTTGTGAACTTTTAAAAAAATATTCTCAAACACAATCATGGTATGATCCTCATTCTATTTCATTTACCAACAATTTTTATGTTTCCAAACTAGTGCTTTCTCTGTTTCTCTGTCTCAGTTTTCACCTCAGTTTTCACCTCCTCCTCTTCCTCCCCCACATTAGTCTCCAAATTCGACATGGCCTATACATAAACCTCCACCTTCAGCTCCCCCATAGCCTCCAACTATATTTTTACCTCTATCTCTACATTCATGATTACCCAACAATTTTATTGTGTATATGTCGGTGATTTTAATCATATTGATTTTATCCATTAAACATCTCCTTGAGAATGAGAAAAAAATAATATATAATAATTATGACACTAATGCATCACAAATCAAATATATTTTTAAGGTCATAACTTTTACTAGATCACAATCATTGTAGTTAATCACATAAATAATTTTCCAACTTGCATTATGACAGAAAGTACACTTCACCCTCGACACTAAATAAAATTATTTCTTTTTTTTGTAACTTGGTTTTTGAATATCTTAATATTACTAAGAGAATATAGGGAAAATGATTATGAAGCCCATTTAATGATATTTTAATTCCCTTTAAAATTTATCTATTGGGGGATTATGGCCATTTTAGTAGTTATGTTTTCACTCATAAATATGCCAACATAATTTCCACAATTAATTTCATTAACAAGTTTTGAGAAAATATAAAATTGTTAACCAAAATATGAAAAAATAAAATAAAATGTTTTGATAGTCAAATCCATTTTATATACATTATTTGATTCAATTTTTATTAATGTATATACTTTATCCTCCTATAAAACAACTTCATCCATGATCGTGATTATATTTAGCGATCATCATATAATGAACAAGTTATTACAAAAATTACTAAAAGTATTATTAAAAGATTATACATAACATGTTGATCTCAGTGTATTACATATTCATAATACATATTATGTGTGTGTGGTTGGATTCATATTTATGCATTGGATTCGGAAAATAAATATTTAGGGTATCCAGATTGACTATGAACAACTTATAGTGCACCCTAGAAAAATAAAAATATTTATGTAATGAAAAAATAAAAAATGTATTTTATGTTATTAGGTTGTTGATCTTTACCTTTTCATTGTAGGAATAAAAAAATTTGTAGTCTGATGCATTTTAATTAATCACTTTGAGTAACTCATCTTTTTTCTTTTAAATTGATTTCATATACAAATTATGTTCTTTTATATAAATGATATATGGATTAATGAATAGAAATCATGATTCACATGATCTTCCCTTTATATAGTTGTCATATAAACTTCTATACAAAATATGAATAGTTATTAATTATAATAAACATATTTCTCTCAATATATGGATAGACGTATTTTGAAAATGTATCATTTTTATATATTCACAACTAAGACATCCATACATTCATGCTTGAGTATCTCATATAGAGTCTGAATACCAATTACATCTATCAAATAATCCCTACACATTTCTTCATCATATTCAATGTATGACATAGTTTTATCATTAATTATTTTATCTATATGTATTTGTAATTATAAAAAATGACTGTCTGGAATTAGCAAGGAGATGGTACTCTGGGATGATTGTTTTGCTTTCACGTTTGATTAACTCTATTTTTATGATTCACCCTTTTAGTTTTTTGTAGAATTATCAGTATTTTATATCATACCTCTCTAAAATACTTTTATCATAAACTATTACAGGTTTTTCTTATGATAAAAATTGTAAAGTACATACATCATGTCTCATTATAAGAATATATTTACAAGATATGAATGCTATAATAGTATCAATGACCATTGTAATATCTGGACCATTAAGTGAACCATTTAATATACCATTTTACTCATGATATACAAAAATTCCCACTATCATGTTATGTTTTGGGAGTTTTTGATTGGGTAGCTAGTATCTTGTGACATTATAAAATGTACCCATTGAAACATAGGGTTTTAAAAATATGTATTTATCCTAAGTTATAAGATTCACTTTTTGGATAAAATTGAAATGAAAAAATTGAATATCGTATGAATGTTTTGAAGTTTGGGTTAATGACTATACCCAAAGCTAGTGGTGTCATTTGGTTCACTAATAGATTAATGATCCGCCACTAGTTTGCTTTGATCCTTTCTTATACATTGTTATTCGAAACCAAACTAAACAATAATATAATGCAGTGATTCTATTTGTGTCTGAAATCATCTCCCCATATTATATGTATCTTTTTCTAGTAATATCTTCTCGAAATATGTTTGAGTAGAGTCTTTAAAACATAATCCTCTAACGTGGCCATATTGTTTAGGCTCCATCAAAGCTACTAAAATTATAATTTCTATGGGTATGGTCATTGCGGATTTTTGTGTCTAAATATTATAAATAAATATGAATATAAATATATATATGTTTATGTAATATTGTTATAAATCATAATGGATTACAATTATATCATACTTACACTTTATTCACCAATTTTTTCTGTTTTCACCACCTAATTTACCCTACATATTTACATGATCCTCCTTAAATTTCACATTATACATGATGTTAGTAGCTTAAATTTTTGATTCATCTATCATTATATATACAATAGAACTTATGTTTTTTCATACCACAAAATTAACCATTCATTATTTATTTAAAATACATTCCAATTTCATATATAATTAAATGTTCCCTATCCTTCTATTGTAATAGGGGTATATTGGTTTTGATGCATGTTCAATATTTTCAGTACTCTTTTATTATTTCATAAATAAAATTTTTTGAATCGTGTTGGATAAAAAAATAAATTAAAATATTATATTATCAAAAGTAATTCCCCTAAAATGATTTATCTTTATGATTATTGACGAATGTTGTCAATGATTACTTTATTATAATGTCTAAATAACTTACTGGTGGGAGGGGATTTATTTCCCCCTCCCCATCCATAAGATATAACATCATATGAAGAGTCTGAAAGCTTTAATGGTATTTTCCATCATCCATTAAGAAACTATTTGGTGGAAATATTATATAATAAATGAACACTACGAGGAATAATGAAAATTAAATCATTATTTCATTATATAATATTTCAATATAATAGTGATAGTATATTATATAATTACCATTATATCATTCCGGAGGATTTAATTCATTAAAGGTTGGACGTAGTGTCATGAATCATTATTAATCGATACATTCATCCTCATTGAAACCCCATGATAACTAATAAACATTTACTTGTTGGGGTTAATTGGTTCTACATATTGATTCCAACAAACCTCAAATTTTATATTTTTACTTTCTGCCTTGAAAATCATATACATCATAATGATGTTGTGTCGTTGTCATTTTTTTCATCAACATGTTGTTCATTCCCTAATAATTTGGTAGTTTCTCATCAATATTCTTTTATTCCATGATATTGGTAACATCATTATATGTGATGGAAACTATCATCAAGTGTATTAAAACATTTAATTTCACTTGAACAAAAAATACAATACACTCCATTCATAGAAGTCCAAATTTTTATGCATCCTGTATGAAAAATGATATTATATTTAACATATATATAATATGTTAATACTATCGTAGAAACAACCTTTACTATATTTATTTATTCCTTCCTCAGATGCTTTATTTCCTTCTATCACTTAATTATGGATTGGACTCCCTCTTTAAAATCATAATTCCTCTAATAATTTTGGTTCCAATGATCCTTGATGGCATACATCTCAAATAGTTACTATTTCATTATGGTATTTGGTATATATCTCCCATATTTTTTGGACATCCACCTATGTGTTAGATTCAAATCTAATAAAAATTATTCTCATACTATATACTCGTTACCATTTTTTATGAATACATACTTGAATAGTTCAAACAACCTAGAAGGGAATGGGGGAAGAGTCTCAAGAAAAAACATTCAATAATAACTATTCAAGAGAGGAAATTCAAGTTTCTATTAAGAATAAAAATAACCTCAATGAAATTTTAATTATTGATTATAACATATAACATTTATATAATAAATGGATGAACATTAAATTCCACAAGATTTCCACCCACATTTATTTTCTTCCACCTACAAAAAATTATTGTTTTCTACATTATGTGAAATTTTTCTTCTCTGGTATTTCTTATAGGAGATAAAAAAATTTGGAGTCATTTTTGTGAGGTGGATTGAATATATTGACAACCATCCATTTCCCCATGAATCAAATAGGAAGTATCATGAAGATAGAACCAAAAATAGGGCCAAATATCTCTAATCATTGTGGGAGAAATACCATCGAATGTCAGATTGTCCCCATTTTAGATTTATCAATTTTGAATGGGAATTGAATAAAAATGTTTGTTTGGAATATTTTTCTAAAAAATGTGAATTATGTCTATTTTCATGAGGTTACCCATCATAGTAGTATTCTCATCCCTGTATGCCTAACCGCATAGTTCTAATATGACATAATGTGACCACACTCAAAATTAATATAATTATTGATGAATTATTGTTATGATTATCCGAGTGAGTTGTGTAAGAAAATACATATCAATAAACAAATGAAATTCATTCATTATGTTTTCATTAATTTTTTAGTTTGATTTGTTGTGTTCATAAGAAGTACAAAATATAGATGATTAAAGGCTGTAATAGTTCAAATATGAGTTGGGAGATGCGATATTAAAATCCCTAGAAGCGTCACTGATGAAGGTTATTGAATAATGTCAGAGTGGGAGGTATTAAATCAAAGAACATCAGAGAAATAATTATGGGAGAAAAGATAGTTTAAAAGAGGGATTCCAACCTATGATCAAGATATTAAAGGCAATCATACCTTTGATGAGATATTAAATAATTATTTTAAGGGTTAGTGGTTCAGGAGTATTGAAGTATTGTATCTCTATTACAGATAATAATAAATTTCATGGCATATTAATGAAAATGTGACCTTTTTTGCGTGGACTATTTTATTTTTATCTATCCTTCCAAAATGAATCATTATTTACACTACCTTGTTTAAGAAATTTATTTTCATTTTTTATGAAATGTAATTTATGTATTCTATGACAATTATGATTTCTATTCTTCATTCAAAATAGAATATGGGCTTGCAGTTCATAGTGGTCTAGTTTTAATATGAAATGAATCTAAATAGTAGGTGTTCTATTATGTAGTTATAGGTAAGATAGATAGAGAGATTTTTGTTCCCATGATTTTTTTAATTTTGGTCCCAATGTGGATCCTTATACGTAATAACACTTGGATCCTCCAGTGAAAAAATTTTATGAATAAATTTATTTAACAAAATCATTAAAAAGTCTAATTACTCATTGAGTTAATTAAATACATAGATTTAAATTAATTATATAACACATTTTATGACCCCCTTTCCTGTTTCTATGATTTTGTTCATAAATAAATATAATTTTTTTAATGGAGATGAATTTATAATAATATGAAAAATTGATTATTCATAAATTATGACAAATAAGTAGAGTTTGAAAAGCCATGAAAAGGCTTCCACTATGCCCAATACCTACATAATAAAAGCAGATAGTTTTGAGGAAAATCAAAACATGGATTTTTTTTAAAAGATGAAGTGGAATCTATATGGATTGAATTAGGCAACCAAATTGGGTAATGATAAATTTAATAGTTTAATGATGGGGAGAGGTTTGAAAATGATAAATGATGATAGGATTGTGGGGGAGGGTCTTGTAGGAGAGGTTCATGTAATTAATGTCTAGGGGTGGGAATTAAATTTTTTATATATAGTTGTTGGGGCTATTTGAAGTAGCTGAGAATAATAAATATGGGAAGAGGTTTTAGTTTGGGGGGGGGGTTTGATTTCCTCTATCATACTGCATGACTATCTGGATGGTTTTGTCCTTTTACTTATTGTACTTCATCAATAAGGAGTCATATTTTAATTAATTCTATTAATGTTGAATAATTCTTCATTATATGTCATTATCCACTATGCCTAATATGATTTTTCAAGTTGATTATTATATTTTTTCACTCTTGTTCTGATGATTTCGATCGATATATGATTTCATTGAGGGTGATTCATTACTTAAATGTGGGTTTAGGATTATTATACCTTGATAGAGATTAGTGTGACTTCATTTTAATTTTCAAGCACATCTCTTGAATTTCCATAAACAAGAAAGTGAATAAAAAGAAGAAGAACTGTATGTTATGGACATAGTTGTTATAACAGATAAGATAATTAAATAAAGAAAATATAAAACTATTTCATGATTCCATTTGGATAGATTATAATGACCATCAACCTCATGACATGATATAAACTGAACGGGAAAAATTGTTTCTAATTTTTCTATTTGATAGTTTTATCCTAGTTTTCAAAAAATCCTGTATTAATTTTCTGGCTGAAAGATGTAGTGTGTGGTGAAAATTCTATTTCATGTATCTATAAAATCCCATAAACATATTTCGAATGAAAATACCTTATGAAAACATCATTCTATTTCATTGAATCCATTGTCTATAGGAGAAAAGTTTAAATTGAACCACTCCTGGTATTTTTGTAGTGTGGAGATGAGATATATTGTTAATACTGGTTAAGAATTGTATCGAAACAGAAAAGGAAGAACCCAAAAAATAAAGCAATGATAGAGGAAAAGTAGAAAACCCCATATATTGGATTCAAGCCTTGATTCTTTATAAGGAACATGGAGGAGTTACTCTAGTAGTAGAGGAGTTCCATGAGAGCTTGATAACCGCAAGTGGACACGGTAAGGGTTATTTTAAATAGAATGGTGACAAATTTAATAGATGTTTCAAAAAATTAGGGATAAATATACCTTTTATCAGTGCCATATAATGAAATTCTGAGAAAAATGATATTTATTAGCACTTTTTTGTGCTCATAAAAGATATTATTATCTGCACTAAAATGTCAGCGATGATAAAGATTTCTTTTAAAATTTATTGTTATCAATGATAAAGATCGATCTTTATATGTAATAAAAAACCATTGATACATATTCATATTATCATCAATAAAACATTACCACATATAATAAATTTGTAATTATAATTATTTAACGAAATTTATTATTATTATATAATTATATAAATACTTATTTAAAAAATTATATTTATTTATTTATAGTAATGAAAAATATATTAAATATACACATATAAATATATTAATTCATAAATATATTTTTAAAAATATATTTTTTATGTTATATTTGGATACATAATCTTAAATACATGCCTTAAAAAAATTAGTGAAATTGAATAATTCAAAATGAGTACACAGTAAATATATTAAAAAAATTGAAATTTTTTATTAATTAAATATAAATTAAAAAACATATTAATATATATATATAATTAAATATGATTATATATTGAAAATACAAAAATATTTTATATAAATATATATGAATAAATAATAGAAACCGATCAAATTTAAAAAATAAAATAAAAAAATATAACAAATTAATAAAAAATACACTAACTATAATAGTATTAAAAGGTAAAATAAAATTGACCAATTACAAACATAATATATTAAATGTATCTTGTTATAATTCAAGTATAAAATATAGTAAATTTCAATAAATTACATAATTATGAGGTGTATCTGTTTTTATAAAAGGTTATCATTAATTTCGTACATATACTTATGTATGTGTTTTATATAAAAATGAATTAATTATATATATATATATATATTTGTTATTTATTTATTTGTGTGTGTTTGTGAATTAAATTTAACACACATCGTTTGATATATTTTAAATTGAAAAATAAAACAATATTAAAAATGAATAAGACGTTAATATGCTTTTAATTGTCACGTTTTATACATTATATTTATATATAATATATTATTTATTACTATTTATTTTTTTATATATATATATTATACTTAATAATTTTTATAAGTGACTGGTTCATTATAAAAATTTCTAATAATTTTTTAATTTATTCATCTATAATTATTTTTTTTATTATTTTAATTCAGTTAGTGTATATGTCTAAATTTGTTATATAAATATTATTATTATTTTTAATATATAAAAGTTATTATATTTATTAATTTTTATCAATAAATATTTAATAAAATAATTTCTTAATATTTTTCTTAATTAAAAAATATCAAATTCTGTTTATTTAATTATTTATTATATTCATTATATATATATATATATAATATATAATATTTACTAATTCTTTAAATTAATAAATATTTATAATCAATTTACTGATTTTTAATAATTATAATATAATTATTGTAATTGTTATATTTTTATTTTCTTATTTATTTAATTTTATTATAGATGTTTATCAGAGCTAAAAATGTTGATAAATAGTACCCCTTATTAGGGCTAAAAACAAAGCAATGATAAATAGTTAACATTATCAGTGCTAAATTTGAAGACTAATAAGGGTTCCCTTTTATCAGCACTAAAAAAGTGCAGATAAATGGTTCCGATTAACAACATTTTTTGTACTCATATAGAAATGCCTTTATCGGAGCTTATTTTTGCGATTATAATAATGGAAATTATCATCACATGTTACTAGAGCTGATAAATGCCAACATTGTTAAAGAAATCATTTGATATATGATATGGATGTGATTTCTATTCATGATTTCTACTTATGAATTTGTCGTGTTATTTCACATCAAGTGATGCATTTGTGGGGGGGTGTTACTATTTAATTATATTTTACTCATGGACCAGTATAACATGATATGCACATTTATGCTTCATGATAGGCGCATAAATGAGTATGATGAAATGAATTGTTCACGTTTTGGAAATTTCTTTATTTCATATGACATATATGCTTATATAAATTATTAAATAAATTCCATTGACCAATCAAAAAAACAATAACAATTATAACATTTCAATTCACTTATTAGGCATTTTTTATGAGTAACCTTGCTTCTGTGGTCCTCTGTTGTTTTCTTCACCTCCTATGATGACAATATTGTGTATTATGTGATCTGAGTAGTGTGTTGAATGTTGTAGTGAAAATTAATAGGCATCAGCATTTAGATGAGGGTTAGGGGAATTCTAAATAGACACCTCTCATACAGCTGATTGGGATAATCCCTTGTCTCTAAGAAACTAGATAGATGAATAGTATTGTGATAGTTTTTTATGGTAATTCTACTTTTGTAGTGGGTGAGACCTCTTTCACTATACATTAGTCGTTTAATTTCTATATATCGATCTATTTTTAGTATAATTCCTTATTTAGTGGGTAGGTAGGACCACAGACAACTGCGTTTTTAAAAGATTCATAGATTATGATCTTCAAGATCCTCAATAAAACTCTTTTATTAGAGTGTGATATATGTGAATTATATTATATGAATACTAGTCATGTGTTGTCAAGACATCCTATATCAATAAATATAAGATAGTTGAGATAACCTGTAAGGACATAGAGGTGAAAATATTGGTTCCCATTTATTTATAATCATTTAAGGATTAGAGGTATCAAGAAATTCATGTTGCTAAAACATTGGATAATTTCAATGATGTACTATATTGGAAATTTATATTACATATAGTAGGTGTCTATATTGTAGTTATTTGATGATCTAAGAAGGGAGATGAACTTATTGGATGTGATTCATTAGGAGAAAAATCCACATGTGAAAATTATTTTCCTATGAAATAGAACTTACATGATAATTCCAGATCTTGTTATAGAAGGGAACCTATAGGAGGCCGAAAATGGTTGGTAGAATGTCTTAATGGGTTGATCATGGAGCTATTGTTCTTCTAGTAATATGCTACCCTATCACAATTCCTCCAACGAAAGTGGATGGTAGAGAGTACATAAATGTATATAGATATCTTAGGTCCATGACCAAGGGAATTACATTCAGTGGAGAAATCCATGAAATAAATTCATCAATATTAAATTTCTACCCATAGACATCAACATGTGTGGTATAATTGGACATCTATAGAAGTTATGTATAAGAAATAAGATTCTAGTTGAGGTAAAAGATCAAGGAAGTCATTAAATTAATATAAGGACTCTGTTATCGGTCAACATATTTTTGAAACATGTGTATCACATTCGTCCATTTATTATAAATTGTACAATATCTTGTATTTTTATATGGATATTATTTATGGTTTTATGAAAATTGACACACTGTTATATGTGATATTAGGGAGTATTAGACAATATAATGAGTGTTCTCTTGAAATTGGTGTCTTTAATGTCATAAGGTTGTTTCCAATTTTTAAAATGGAAGTATTATATTTCCGTTATAGAAATCTATTGGATAGTTATAAATCGGGATCACATCGACTCTTATTAGAGTGATGTTACCCTTATTCCCCAGAATTATGAAGCTATATTAATCTCTATTAATTGTATTTTAATGATGGGTTTTCCTATAAAAATATAGTTTAGATTATATAGTATCATGGCTAAGATATAATTCATTATTTTGGATTTTGGTTAGTCATAGTGGGGTAATTTTACTACATTAGAGTAATTATATCAGGAAAAATATTCTAAATATTCTTCCATATTACCGCATATGTAGGTGACTGAATTATCTATTGAGTTCGTTTTAGAAGATGAATTGTTTTCTGTAACACTATATAGGATAGAACCAATGGAGGTTTAATAGATTAAAATGATTATCCCATGTGAGAATAAGTAGGATTTATGTGTTCTGGTACTTAAATATATGGTTCTCCCATTCGTTTTTCAAGAATGTTGTCATAATTATGCATAAATGTTTGGATTAATGGAGACAGAAATAGACAATTTGCATGAACCGATATACCTTTCTATACATTAATTATTACATTTATTAGATTGAAGTTTATTGGGATATGTTGAATACCATCCTGAGGTTAGGTTCAATTATATGAGGGTGAGGCAATAATATTTATGCCATAAAACTTCTTACAATAGATTGGGATCGACTGAGATTAGTTGATGTCAATTATTATGATAACTACACTAATGTTATTCGTGGTATTGTTTAATTAAATATTATAAGTATTTTTTAATATTTTGTGTCCTTTTCATTGAAATCATTGTGTACACCAAAATATCATGGAAATAAATCACAACATATTGAAATAATCATATGTAAACTCATATAGAATCAATTTTACACCATGATATTTGAATTTCATTTATAGATCAATAGAGTGATCATATTCTGTAACTATATCTTGTAGTTTTGTGAATCAGTGGACCCAATGAAGGTATAAATTGCGAATTAATGTTAACATCCAAAGAAAATCATTTTTGTTTTGGGATTTTTGGATATAGATTTCTATTAATGGTGTTTCATTCATGGATGAGAGCACCAAACTTGAGGCTGACCAATAATGTATAAAATTTCATTTTGGCCAAGAAATATTTATTTATGATATAAATAATATAACGACCCATAATTTACAGACATTGTTATTACTTCAGAAATGAAGCACATGTATTACAACATATAACAAAACCAAGAAAGGACCGTATAGGTATAGTGTCTTTAGAAACTAGGAAACATAAACAACTGGTTCATAAAGCGTCTACATTGCCTCCAATTTATTTCATCATATCTAGAGTCCCTTTTTGACATATTCTACTTAACAACCTTCTTCCTGACCTGGGGAAATAAATCATACAAAAGGGTGATCTCAAATTCTCAGTAAGGGTAAACAAAAGAAATATCAATCACATCATATACATAAGCACATATCTTTTGGAAATCTTAACCTGCAAAAGAGATCATAATTTCATAATATGGGATAAATCATAGTACTGAAATGTGATCCCAATAATCATAACATAAAACATGAAACTTTGTGGCATACACACATAATCATAGAGAATCATTTTTTATTAGTCAAGACTCATTTCCAAGTCTATCTTAGTGGACAAAGTCCATTTCTGAACTGAGTTCACTCCTCGTTTCAGTCCTGTTTCGCTGAACCGATATAACCTACCGTTCCAGGCATGTCTATATCAGGAGATATAAAACCTTTACCCAATGCATTGGAGGGAGATATATGTCCCACTCATCTCATAATGATACCATTCATATGTGTGCCACAAAATCATAAATCATACATCATTGCATAACCCATGTAATAAAAATGGGATTCTTAAACATCATGAAATCATAAAACAATTCATATAAGATAAATGAATTCATAAAAATAATTCCATCACAACATAATAAAATCAATGTAATAATAGATATAGAAACAGAACCCTTTATTATCTTATATGGCAAATAATTTTGATAAAAAACTTGAACTCCATTCTTGAGGAAAATATCCTTTCTACTTCAAAAACATTTTCCATTCTTAACATGTCATAAAATTTTAAACTAAAAGAAGTTGATTATAAATAAACTTGAAAACTTGTAATGTAAGATTCTTGGAAATAATGTTTTAAAAATTCATTCATGCCGTATAAGTTAAAAAAACATTCTTCTCATACTTTTGTCGGAAAAGCCAAAAAAATTACCTCGTACGAAAAACAACAAAATATTCCTTTCATATCATTTACTAAAAACACACCGAAGGGTAAAATTGGATTTAAAAAATTGTAGGTGGATGGAAATAATATTACATATTGAGGAAACATGGATGTGAATGATAAAATACACCCCAGTAAATACCAAAATAAAAAAAATCTCGGATAAAAATGAGATTGTAATATTTCCCTTACCTTAGGTCCGTTTTGCTTCGTAAGTGTCCGAACCTCCTGTATAGGGATTTAAATAATGTTATTCACTTATTCCAGAATCATAATTATTTTTATGATATCATATATGGTCATATTCTTAGCTTCTTAGTAGTAATATTTCATTGCTACTTGTTATTCGGGTGTTAATAACTTTTTGTTCTTATGCGTGTTTTGTCGAATAAATTCATATTCTTTTCTTTAGGTTATAGATACCTCATTTCTTGAATGTTATTAGTGAAATATATATCATATTCATTCATTCAATTTATTTATATAATCATTATGAAATGAAGATCACGTAGAACGAGTCACTTCACATCGTGGAGACGGTATTCCGTACGTACGCACGAGTGATGATATCGTTCCTATGATCGTGGAATTGTATTTGAGTGTATTTATACTATTTCAGAATAAGTATCACTTTATAATAGTCATATATAGTCATTATTTACACCATTATACCCATCCAAGTAAGGTTGTTGTGGAAAATAGATTACACCACGGCGTGGAGACAGTATTCCGTACGTACGCATGCACGGTGATTTCTTTTTCTGTAGGATGGATAGATGGTGAAATAGGGTTGTTTAATACTTATAATAACATATCGGTATATTAGTGGTAATGATTTTATTACTTCATAATGAAACAACTAAATAAGAAAAGTGGAAGAAGAAATAAAGATGAAGGAATCGCTAATGGACATTACCTCTTCTTTGAAGTGCTTCTTTGAGGCCTTCTTTTAGGGCACTAAAATTGGTCTTTAAAGAAGACCATGACCTCTAGGATGTCTTTAGGGAAGTGGAGAGGAGGAATTGGTAGGGGTTGGCCGAGCTTGAAGGCTCAATGTGGTGTGAGGAAGAGGGGGAGGAGGTGCCCTTTTATAAGGGAGGAGAGGGGCTCCTTTGGGAAAACTAAAAATAATATTTTATTATAAAGTCACGTTCGGTTTTTAATAGCACCAAATTGATATATTTCAAAGCTAATGTGGGGAGGGGTTGAAATACTCTCATCCAATAGAATTTATACAAGTTTAGGCTCCTATTTTAACATTATCATTTAGATTTAACATTAAGTTAAATAATTTTATTTTTACCGTGTCTTTTTCTGTTCTTATACTATAAGGTTAATAAACTTACAATAAGCAGCCAAACGAACCCCAAGTTGTTTATTATTAATATATATAACCTTATATAATCCATTTTTCCGAAACTTAGATTTTTAGGAGTAAAATAACAATTACTACTATAAAATTTGTTTTAAAACTATTTTTTGTCAATTTTGACACTATTTAGTAATTGATTTTTGTGATAATCAAAACAGAATGATTAGTTATAAAAATGTTAATTAAATCAATAATTACATGTCATATTAACCGATAAAATTAGTGTAATTTATAAAAAGTCACAAATTACATTTATTTTGGTGTTTATAACATCAATTATTTCAATATTTCATTAATAAGATAATTATTGCATCATCTTTGTGTCATAAATAAATTAAATTATTTAATGTCTAGAAATTACAAATAAAATATCATTACGTAGAAAATATTTTTAGCTTTCTAATGAATATTTATAGTCGAATTTATCTTATGTATAAACTTATATTAAAAATTATTTACTTATTAAACATTGATTTTTACTATTTTAACACTTCATTAAATAAATTAATAATAAATTTCCTAATATAATCCAAGTGGGCCTAAATAGTCATATTTTATTCCTATGTTTGTTTTTGGTCGAATTACACTTATCCAATAGAATTAGGACATGTGTTAGGGTAATAATAATATCATTTTTACCCTTAATTACCCAATTTACTTTTAACCGTGGTAAATAAAAGTAAACAGTTACTATTCACCAAAAATTATTTTCATCTCATTGAACCAAATTTTACTTACCGACATCAACCGTGTCTCTCGGATTTTTGAAATTCCACTCACAGAAGCGGTAAAATTCAGTTTTTTAACTACCACTTAGTGGTTTCACTATTCATCAAAAATTGAATGTTTTCAGAAAAATACCAAAATTTCACCCTAGGCTAATTTCGATATTCCGAATCCAAAAATTAAGTCCATTTTGGAAAATAAAATTTATAAAATTTCAAAAAGTGGTTATTACTATTCATAACGGCTAGTTTTAATAATATTTTAATAGCATATCATTGTTTAGTGAAACTCTGTATTGCGTACGATGCAAGCTATCAAGGAAGGTCACGATTTCATGTAATGAAAGCCAAGCAAGTGTTGTGTGTAGAATAAGATTCTTTGATGATTTATATAACATAAAAGTCTCGAGTGTTACATTCTACCCCCCTTAAAATGAATTTCTCCCTCGAAATTTGTCACTTTGTAACAAACAGATGAGGATAACTCTCCCTCATCATATCCGCAAGCTCCCATGTAGCTTCTTCTAATTGGTGTTTCCTCCATAAAACTATCACCAATCAAGTGGTCTTGTTTTGTACGACTTTTTCGTTATGATCCAGAATCTCTATCGGCTGTTCTTCATAAGAAAGATCCTGCTCGAGCAGTACAACTTCTGAGTTGAGTACATGTGAAGGATCGGGTATGTACTTTCTCAGGAGAGATACATGGAACACATCGTGAACTTGAGAGAGATTCGGTGGAAGCGCCAATCGGTAATCTACCTTGCAAACACGATCCATTATTTCGAAAGGACCGATATATCTAGGGCTCAACTTCCCCTTCTTTCAAAATCTCATGACCCTCTTCCAGGGAGATATTCGTAAGAACACTTTATCACCCACATCAAACTCTAGATCTTTTCTTCGGTTGTCGGCATAACATTTATGTCGACTCTGAGCTGCTCTTATGTGTTGTTGAATAGATCTGACCTTTTCTGTCATTTCATCAACGAGATCGGGTCCTAATAGCTTTCTTTCCCCAACTTCATCCCAGCAAGCTGGAGTCCTGCATTTCTTTCCATAGAGAGATTCATAAGGAGCCATCTGAATACTGGAGTGAAAGCTATTATTATAAGAAAATTCCACAAAAGGTAGGTGTTGATCCCAACCTCCTTTGAAATCCATAGAGCAAGCTCTCAACATATCTTCTAGAGTTTGAATTGTTCTCTCAGACTGACCATCTGTGTGAGGATGATAAGAAGTGTTGAAACTCAACTCTGTATCTAGAGTATACTGAAGACTTCTCCAGAACATCAAGGTAAGTCTCGGATCCCGATCAGATATAATAGAAAGTGGTACTCCATACAATCTTACAACTTCCTTTACATATTTCCTGGCAAGCTGATCCAGAGAGAAATCCACTCTAATAGTAATGAAGTGTGCTTACTTTGTAAAATGATCAACTATGACCCAGATAGAATTATTTCCATTGGATGTTTTAGGAAGTCCTATGACAAAGTCCATAGTGATGTTTTCCCATTTTCATTCGGGTATCGGTAATGGTTGTAACATCCCCTTAGACTTCTGTCTCTCAGCTTTAACTTGTTGACAAACCAAGCATCGAGACATATTTAGCAACATCTCTTTTCATGCCATCCCACCAGAAGTACTCTTTCAGGTCCCTATACATCTTCGTGCTTCCATGATGAATAGAGAATGAAGTGCTATGAGCCTCATCCAGCAGCTCCTTCCTTAATTCATGGATGCGAGGAACACAAACCCGATTCATGAACTTTATTATCCCATCACAATCAAGGTTTAATTTAGGGACATTTCTCACCTTCTTTTGTAACTTGACATCTTTTTTCTGTACCTCTTTAATCTTCACATGTATAAATGGTTGAACATTCATTTGATAATGATACAATTTTTCCAGTACCATTATAATTCCATGATCCATCCTTTGTAAATCCACAAATATTGGATCTTTTGTAATCCTCAACATGGATAAACTGGCATGGTCTTGTCGACTTAATGCATCTGCCACCTTGTTTTCTTTCCCAGGGTGGTAATGGATTGAGCAGTCATAATCCTTAATCAGCTCCAACCATCTTCTTTGACGCATATTCAGCTCCTTTTGTGTGAAAATATACTTTAAACTTTTATGATCAGTATAAATGTCACACTTTTCTCCATAAAGATAATGCCTCCAAATCTTTAATGCAAAGATTACCCCAGCTAACTCCAAATCATGTGTTGGGTAATTTTGCTCATGGATTTTCAACTATCGTGAGGCATAATCTATAACCATATCATTTTTCATAAGAACACTCCCCAACACCTTCATGGATGCATCACTATAGATCACAAACCTTTCTCCACTACAAGGCAGTGTGAGCACAGGTGCACTGGATAACCTTCTTTTCAACTCCTTTAAATTCTCTTCACATTCCTCCGTCCAAACAAACTTAACTCCTTTCCAAGTCAACTTGGTGAGTGGATTAGATAATCATGAATAATATCTCAAAAAACTTCGATAATATCTGTCCAATCCAAGAAAACATCAGATCTCAGTTACTGTTGTTGCTCTCGACCATCTTTCGATAACCTCTGTTTTTGCTGGATCCACATATATCCCCTCATTTGAGATTATGTGACCCAAAAATGAAATTTTTTGAAGCCAAAATTTACACTTGGTAAATTTGGCATAAGGCTTCTCCTTTCTTAGGGTCTTGAATATAATTCTCAAGTGATCTTCATGTTCTTCCTTGCTCTTTGAATAGACAAGAATATCGTCTATAAAGACTACCACAAACTAATCAAGATAGTCTCTAAAGACTCTATTCATTAGATCCATGAAGATAGCAGGGGCATTAGGAAGACCAAATGGCATCACTATAAATTTATAGTGTCCATACCTTTTACAGAAAGTCGTCTTTGGGATATCCTCCCTTTTCACCCTTCATTGATGATATCTTGAACGAAGATCAATCTTGGAAAAGTATTGTGCTCCGCGTAGTTGGTCAAATAGGTCATCAATGCGCGGGAAAGGATATTTTTTCTTGATAGTGATCTTTTTAAGTTCTCGATAATCAATGCAGAGTCTCATTGATCCATCTCTCTTCTTAACAAACAGAACAGGTGATCCCCAAGGTGACGCACTAGGGTGTATGAAACCCTTATCAAGATTCTCTTGGAGTTGCTTCTTCAATTCCTGCAACTCAATTGGGGCCTTTCTATAAGGTGTCTTTGAAATAGGAAAAGCACCCGGTACAAGTTCTATTGAAAACTCAACTTCATGATTTGGTGGAAGACCCGGTAATTCCTCCAGAAAGACATCATAAAACTCTAGTAAAATGGACATATTTTTAATCGTGAGTTTCTCACCAACCATTTGAGATAAATAACCTTAATTTAGTGGAATCAATACCCATAAAATGGAAGAAATTTCCAATGGAAGGTTATGTTCATCCATGCATCGATAGACAATCATAGATTGATCTGGAATATGAAATGTGACTTCCCTTCTTTGGCAATTGATATGAGCTCCATGTAGAGAAAGCCAATCCATGCCAAGAATCACATCAAATTCCACTATATGAAGGATCACAAGATTTGCAGGAAGCACTTTCCCACAAACTTCAATCGGAGAAGAATTAAAAACTTTTGATGCAACTGTTGTGCCATTAGGTGTTGTCACAGCTAACTCAACATCGAATTGTTGAGGTAATACGGTGATACCCTTAGAAAATTCTTCAGAAATAAAGGAGTGGGAGGATCCAGAATCAAATAAAACATTTTCTACTTCAGAGAGGATGGTAAGTGTACCTTTCACCACATCTTTATCGTACTCCACATTGCTGATATAAATTTCATGTGAATTTCCTTTGTCTTTATCCTTAAGAGTTTGTTTACGTCGACCATCATCATCAACCCTTGGATTAGGGCATTTATTCGCATAATGTCCCATCTCCATTCCCTTGAAACATTGAATGGTAGTAGGTTCATTCTGTGTATCCCTTCCTTTCTTTGCATCATTAGACATCTTCTTTCCATCATCGTGGCTTTCAAATGCCCGATGACCTTCCTTTCCACATTTGAAACATTTACTTGTCCCTTTAAGACAACTCCCTCCATGTTTCATTCAACACATTGATCATAAGGTAAAGCTCATCTTCTTTTCAGTGTGCTCTTTAGATTTTCCTTTGAATTCCATTTTCCTCTTCTTATCAAACCCATATGACTGATGGGTTACTCCAATCTCCATCTAAACTTTGAGAGCACATCGAACGATTTCCTTGTAGCTATTGAAGTCCCTTATGGATAAGGCCCTTTGAAGACTTGGTTTTAAGCCACTAAAGAATCGATCGATCATACTATCAGGTTGGATAATAATACCAAAAGCATACCTTGCAAGTATTGTAAAATTTTCTTCATATGTAGCAACAGATTCATCATCCTTTTGCTTTAGTTCATGAAACTCTTTCTCCATCTTTTTTCAGAGAATACGAGGTAAGTACTTATTGAAAAATAAGTTCTTAAACTCGTCCCATTCCATGGACTCAATTTCATCCCTTTTCCTCGTATTCTTAATAAGATTCCATCGTTGATCAACATCACCTTCCAAACGATACACTGCTAAGATGACTTTATCCTGCTCAGAACATTGAAGAACTGAAAATATCTTTTCAGTAGTACTAATCCATTGTTCAGCAACTAATGGATCAGTAGACCCGCTGAAAGAAGGTGGACACTGTCTCATAAAGGATTCAACAGAATGTTGCTACTTACTTTGCTCGTTTAGAATTCCTACATGATTCATAGCTTGAGAATGTTGTGGGAGCATGGCTACAAGATTTTTCATTCTAGCTCCCATAACGTTTGGTTGCTCAGGGGGACAATCATTGCATTGCCCGTCGCATTCCGCATTAACATGATTCTTCGGGTTCCAGCCATTGATGAAAACCAAGAAGAATAGTGTGAGCAACACAAATTATAATAGGAAAACCACATAATCAAGAATCAGATTTCACACATAAGGTCTTATCCTAGGTTTTTCATGGCCATTTCTAAAACACTAAGATTATGTTTTATGCTTAGACTTATCCTTAGGGTTCTTACTAAGGCTTTCACATCCTAGTTTCCAATGGATGACTATACCTTTCCTCTGATACCAACTATAACGACCCATACTTTACATACATTGTTATTACTTCAGAATTGAAGCACACTTATTACAACATATAACAAAACCAAGAAAGGACCATATAGGTATAGTGTCTTTAGAAACTGGGAATCATAAACAACTGGTTCATAAAGCATCTACTTTGCCTCCCATTTATATCATCATATCTACAGTCCCTTTTTGGAATATTCTACTTAACAACCTTCTTCCTGACCTGGGGAAATAAAACATACAAAAGGGTGAGCTCATATGCTCAGTAAGGGTAAACAAAAGAAATAACAATTACATCATATACATAAGCACATAACTTTTGGAAATCTTAACCTGCAAAAGAGATCATAATTTCATAACATGGGATAAATCATAGTAGTGAAATGTGATCCCAATAATCATAACATAAAACATGAAACTTTGTGGCATACACACATAATCATATAGAATCATTTCTTATTAGTCAAAACTCACTTCCAAGACTACCGTAGTGGAAAATGTCTATTTCTGAACCGAGTTCACTCCTTGTTTCAGTCCTATATCACTGAACCGGTATAACCTACAGTTCCAGAAATGTATATCTCATGAGATATAAAACCTTTACCCAATGCATTGGAGGGAGATATAGGTCCCACCCATCTCATAATGATACCATTCATATGTGTGCCACAAAATCATAAATCATACATCATTGCATAACCCATGTAATAAATATGGGATTCTTATACATCATGAAATCATAATACAATTCATATAAGATAAAGGAATTCATAAAAATAATTCCATCACAACATAATAAAATCAATGTAATAATAGGTATAGAAACATAACCCTTTATTATCTTAGATGGAAAATAATTTTGATAAAACAGTTGAACTCCATTCTTGAGGAAAATATCCTTTCTACTTCAAAAACATTTTCCTTTCTTAACATGTAATACAATTTTAAACTAAAATAATTTGATTAAAAATAAACTTCAAAACTTGTAAAGGAAGCTTCTTGGAAATAATTTTTTAAATATTCATTCATGCCGTATATGTTAAAAAAACATTCTTCTCGTACTTTTGTTGGAAAAGTCAAAAAAATTACCTCGTACGAAAAACGACAAAATATTCCTTTCATATCTTTTACTAATAACTCACCAAAGGGTAAAATTGGATTTAAAAAATTTTAGGTGGATGGAAATAATATTACATATTGAGGAAACATGGATGTGGATGATAAAATACACCCCAGTAAATACAAAAGTATAAACAATCTCGGATAAAAATGAGATTGTGATATTTCCCTTACCTTAGGTCCGTTTTGCTTCGTAAGTGTCTGAAACTCCTGTATAATGATTTAAATAATGTTATTGACTTATTCCAGAATCATAATTATTTTTATGATATCATATATGGTCATATTCTTAGCTTCTTAGTAATAATATTTCATTGCTACTTGTTATTCGGGTGTTTATAACTTTTTGTTCTTATGCGTGTTTTGTGGAAAAATTCTTATTATTATCTTTAGGTTATAGATACCTCATTTACAGAATTGTATTAGTGTAATATATATCATATTCATTCATTCAATTCATTTATATAATCATTATGAAATGAAGATCATGTAGAACGAGTCGCATCACATCGTGGAGACAGTATTCCGTACGTACACACGAGTGATGATATCATTCCTATGATCGTGGAATTGTATTGGAGTGTATGTATACTATTTAATAATCAGTATCACTTTATAATAGTCATATATAGTCATTATTTACACCATTATACCGATCCAAGTAAGGTGGTGGTGGAAAATAGATTACACCACGGCGTGGAGATGGTATTTCGTACGTACACACGCGCGGTGATTTCTTTTTCCATTGGATGGATAAATGGTGAAATAGGGTTCTTTCATACTTATAATAACATATCAGTATATTTGTGATACTGATGTTATCACTTCATAATTAAACAACTAAATAAGAAAAAGTGGAAGAATAAATAATGATGAAAGAATCGGTAACAGACATTACCTCTTCTTTGAAGTGCTTCTTTGAGACCTTCTTTTAGGGCAGTGAACATGGTCTTTGAAGTAGACCAAGACCTCTAGGATGTCTCTAGGGAAGTGTAGAGGAGGAATTGGAAGGGGTTGGACGAGCTTTAAGGCACAAAGTGGTGTGAGGAAGAGGGGGAGGAGGTTCCCTTTTATAAGGGAGGAGAGGGGCTCCTTTGGGAAAACTAAAAATATTATTTTATTATAAAGTCAAGTTCGGATTTAAATAGCTCCAAATTGATATATTTTGAATCTAAGGTGGGGATGGGTCGAAATCCTCTCATCAAATAGAATTTAGACATGTTTAGGTTCCTATTTTAACCTTATCATTTAGATTTAACATTAAGTTAAATAATTTTACTTTTACCGTGTCTTCTTGTGTTCTTATACTATAAGGTTAATAAACTTACTATATGCATCCAAACGAACCCCAAGTTGTTTATTATTAATATATATAACCATATATAAGTCATTTGGCCGACGCTTAGATTTTTAGAAATAAAATAACAATTACTAGTATAATATTTTTTTAAAAACTATTTTATGTCAATTTTGACACTATTTAGTAATTGATTTTTGTGAAAATCATAACAGAATTATTAGTTCTAAACAAGTTAATTAAATCAATAATAACATGTCATATTGACCAATAAAATTATAGGAATTCAAAAAAAGTCAAAAATTACATTTATTTTGGTTTTTATAACATCAATTATGTCAATATTTCATTAATAAGATAATTACTGCATCATCTTTGTGTCATAAATAAATTAAATTATTTAATGTCTAAAAATTACAAATAAAATATCATTATGTAGGAAATATTTTTACATTTCTAATAAATATTTATAGTCGAATTTTTCTTATGTATATCCTTATACTAAAAATTATTTACTTATTAAACATTGATGTTAACTATTTTAACCCTTCTTTAAATAAATTAATAATAAATTTCCTAATCTAATCCAAGTGGGCCTGAATGGTCATATTTTATTCCTATGTTTGTTTTTGGTCGAATTAAACTTATCCAATAGAATTAGGACATGTGTTAGGGTAATAATAATATCATTTTTACCCTTAATTACCCTATTTACTTTTAACCGTGGTAAATAAAAGTAAAAATTTACTATTCACCAAAAATTATTTTCATCTCATTGAACCACATTTTACTTACTGACATCAACCGTGACTCTAGGATTTTTAAAATTCCACTCACAGAAGCGGTAAAATTAAGTTTTATGAAAAAATCAGTTTTTTACCTACCACTTAGTCGCTTCACTATTCATCAAAAATTGAAAGTTTTCAGAAAAATACCAAACTTTCATCCTAGGCTAATTTCGATATTCCGAATCCAAAAATGAAGTCAATTTTTAAAAATAAAATTTATAAAATTTCAAAAAGTGGTTATTACTATTCATAACGGTTAGTTTTAATAATATTTTAATAGCATATCATTGTTTAGTGAAACTCGGTATTGCGTACGACGCAAGCTATCGCGGAAGGTTGCGATTTTGTGTAAAGCAAGCCAAGAAAGTGTTGTGTCTAGAAAAAGATTCCTTTGATGATTTATATTACATAAAAGTCTCGGGGGGTATAAATAAATTGACTAAAAGGTTAACCAACTCACTAATAATATCCGTACATGTGTATAATAAAGTGTACACATTGTATTGTCACACATCTGGAGTTGGGATCAGTGTCTTTATGATACAGTATTATCGACTAGTCTTGATTGAATTGATAATGTTGATAATACTTGAGATTTATTATACTACTCATGATCTAGAGTTATCTATGGTGGTACAGACCTGGTGAATCTATTCAAATTATATATTTCAAAATAAGTACGTGGTGTACATGAAGAACAAGGGACTCATGTAAATATTTCAATAGTTGAACTTGAATCTTCACATGATGTGTATTTTGTGGTTCGATTCCTATTATCTATTGAGAATTACATTTTTGGGGTAAACGAATCATAAGGACCTCAAGTATATATTTCAATGGTAGGAATTAAACCTTTACATGAGGTGTATATAGAGTATCTTAAGCCATTCAATTCCATGGATATGTGTTTTTTGATTGTATATTTTCCCAAGGTATTTTCATTTTTTAATTTTGGATTCAATATCTTATAGTTGGTTAATTGAATTTTTACTTGGTGGGTCAAACCATGAAGTCCTCTCCAATTAATCGTGTGGTCATACCCTTCTTGGGAAGAGGATGATGCGCGCATGGCCAATGGTTTTTCAAACCATATTTCTAGAGCATGTGACCCATTAAAAAGTGTGAAAAATACAAAACACCCCCTTGGGATTATTAATTTCATTAAACAATTTATTACTGATTTCTTCACCTCTTAACCATACTAACAAACCATAATGACCTAATCATCAATGAGATCATATTCCATCATCTTTGTTCCATTTGGAGTATTTTTGGGTGCATATCAAAATGCTGAGTCATTTTAACACTCATCTTGCATCTATTTTCTATAATTATGATTAAAGATTTGTTCTACTTCTTCCAGAGCACAAAAACCTTCATTTTCTAGTGGATATTAGTTTAAAGCATTAAATAGATGTGGAATCTGGATATAAGGCTATGAATAAGAGTGAATTCATGAATGGATTTTCGGAATGTGGTCTATATGTTATATCCCATAGTTTTTGGGTTGATTTGTGCATGTTTGATATACTTCATGTATATCTCTTGTAGTTATTTTGATTCCTTTTGTATGATTTGGAGAAAATACGCATCAAATTGATTTATTGAACCCCTCAATATCCCCATGGGATGTGTCTAGGATTAAATTACTAAATTAGGTTAACCCATGGGGTTCACTGACATTACAGAACATAGAAATTGTAAAGGATAATTATTGAGTTATTATGTGATAACATAGATACCATGAAGAACATGTTAATATAGTTGGTTGAATTAGAAACTGTATAATTATATTTGTTCATAGGTTTGATAATAGCATAACGGGATGTTTGTAATTGAATGAAAATGGGTTAATTGGGTTTATTGAGATTGTGTCAAATAGATTATTTATTTTGTTAAAAATGTCGAATGGGTTAGTGAATATAAAATGGTGAAGTTGATAAATATGTTAGAGGATGGGAATTGAGGAATATGTTAAATTGGATTTGATAAGGTAATTAATTAATATGTTAAATGGGATGATATAAAGGGAACTGTTAAACATTCCTAATGGGTTGGGTCATTTGAATGGTAATTGAGATAAATAGGATATGTAATGAAAATAGTAAATGGGTTATTAGGTTATGGAATAATATTAATGTCATGTTTGTTATTATGATTTTTTTATTACAATGTGTATTTGTTTTGAGTATGGTTTGTGATATGGTATGTGTGTGGGGATTGGTTAAATAATCATATGTACATGGCATGTTAGTGTGAGTTGTTGACATGATGATCTATTCCCATAAGATTCCATATACCGAGGATCTAAAATACACAACAAAATACATGATTAAATGAATGGGATGGATAGCCTATTCCCCTAAAAAATTTATTTCATTATAGTACTCAGACCGAGGCTTCTTGGGGAGTGTAATTTATTTATATTAATGTTTCTACACATAGAGATATATATACTTAACCTATTCCTTTATTAATATTGAATGAATTCCTTAGAACCATTTGTAAATGATGTGAATACCTAACCCATTCTACACATGATGAACATAGATTATGTAATGAAGATGGTATATGTGATGAAAATATTAATAATCATAGAAATTATTTATGTACAGACTACTGACTAATGACAACAATCTTTTCTTTGGTTTACTAATAATTTATTTTGTACATTAATAAACTATATATTTAGATGTGATATTTTGTTTAAACTATTAGTGGTGGCCAACTAAGTTATACTCACACACTACATTGTAATCTGTGGGTACTCTAGTAGATTTTAGGTTTTCAGCTTAGTACAAGGGAAAATGACCAAGCTTGGGAGCTGATTTGGGCATGGAAAGTGCATGGAAGAGGTTTGAGACCTAGAGTCATGATGATTTAGGGGGTTTGGGATGTATATTTTCTTTTATTTGGGACTCCTACACCCTTTTCACTCTTATCATGACATGAAATATTTACTATTGGTTGTTGGTTTGTACCCAGTTTTGTGAGATGGGTTGTTTTTCAATTTTTTCAGTACATACATATCGTTTCAACTATTGATATTCAAGACTATTATGGATTAATTTGTTTAAGGGGGTATAGTCTCCTCGTGTGACATAGTACACCCATGATGGTTGTCTGAAACCTCTGATGTACAGGTAGATGTGCTTGAGGTAATGCGGTGACCTGACTTAATGCAGCAATTTAGTGGATTCTTGGTCAGGGAAGTTATAAAGTGGTTTCAGAGCAAGTATATATTATTGTATTAATATTTTTGATGGTATATAGAATATTAGGATGTGGTTATAATTGGAATGAAGTTCATTATAGGGAGAAGCTAACCCACATATGCGGGAAAACCCAGGTGTCCAGTGTGGGAATTGTTGTTTTTGAAATGTGATGTTATAGTTGATGGATATTTAACCATGGTATGATTCACTTGTTTTGTGGGTTGATTATTTAAGGATTATTTACTCAATACTATAATAATATGAGTATTTACATTCATACATCATTTTAGGCACATAGGATACATGTGACATGCATCATGATAGAAACACACAAGGTGGGTGTGTGGGGCCTGAAGAGTATAGTTCCTTCCACCTACGTGATATTTTGAAGAAAATAGAGACTAATAAATAAAATTAATATGGTTAAATAAAATTAATATTAATGTATTATGCATTATAAAGTTTATTAATTGAGATAAAATGTTGGTTATAATAAGATGTTAAATGGGGAATTTTTCTGAATTGAATTTTTTTTTAAAAAAAGTGGGAATGGTTTTGATAAAGTCGTCTAATAAAAGACATGAAATCATGTATGTTGGTTTTCCCAAAGTTATCCATAACCCATAGTATGGATGGACGAGTGTATAGTATTAGATGTGAACTGGTTTGATGGGATAATTCATCTAAAATGTAATGGTTATGTCTAGTGAAGAGTTATATTTTTTTATAAATTATGGACACTTTTTGTAATGTGTTATATGAATCGTGTTTCAAAATGTAGAGAGATTATACCATGTAGTCATTATCCAACCATGATACATGTGTATATCACCGAGTATTCACCACCAGAATGGTATTATGAGGCCCTGGTGGACCATTCCAATAGAGGATAGGAGTAGTTCTAGTATAACTTCACTCATTATAAGCAGAAGGTAGAAAAGAACCAAAGGAGGGATACACCGAGAATATTTGAGCTGAATCCAATGTCTCCGCTACAAAAACATATGACCCTTACAAAAAATGGTGGGATAGAGGTAGTTGAGTTTTCGATGGAGTCCATCAAGACGATCATCGGTCATATAAAGAATCCACATGAGGGTATGGTCAAACTATAGTCTTACATAATGAGAGTTCAGGTGAAGCATTAGTGGTAAATCATATTATAGTTGGGGTAGGTATAGGGGATTATGTGGAAGGGTTTCCTTCAATATTTTGTTGAAAATTTTATTCATAAATATTAGGGTATGAGAAGGGTTCAAATGTTGGAGTTTCACCCAAGCGGTTCTTTTAGTGATGGATTATGCTAGTTGTTTCATTGACTTTTGTAGCTTTATTCCAATTTTGAAAAGTGATGTGGTATCTATGTAGTGAAATTTATAAAATGGGAATAGATATGTGATCATGAAAAAAAATAATTTCTTCCATTTAAAAATTTTTATAGAGGTAGTGGTTCATACCCTTATCTCAGGAATGAATATGAAAGGGGCTTCATGTCGTAGACTTATAGTTAGAATTGGACATGTGAGTGGTGTGTATTTTGAGGGGAAAAAGCATCATTTAGATACTTTCCATCTAGTGGGATGTGTGTAGGGTAGTAATATGAGAGGGTGGGCCTATTTGGGTGGAAATCATGTGTTCTGTTTCTAGTGTGGGAGACGCGAACACATGTGGAGTCAGTGTTCCCAGCCACTAATTCAGTGTTGGTAATGTGGTAGGTTTAGCCATGTTTAGTGGGTTTTATGATAATTTATTATCCATGAATGGGGGAAGGATCAATTTAGGTGTCATGTGAAATAAGTGGTTTAGTTAACCATTATTACAAAAGTTTCTAGATCTTGACTAGTCAAACCTGTTGAGGATTCATATCTGGTACTCTGGGATAGGATCATTCATTTTATCATGGTAGTATAACTCCAATATCATAGTCTTGAACCCACGGAATTAGTGGAAGCCAACTCCACACATTTTAGTCTATACTGGGAGGTGGCAACACTAGATCATCGACTATTCAAGGTATTATTCTAGTGGATTATACTATTTATTTCATTATATTGAAAACGTGTTCGTTACATTATTTAATTTTCTCTCAAGTTGTGGTTTTGTTGGGACTGGTGGTACACTTAATGAGTGAAGCAATGTAGATTGATAACACATTAGGGGTGAAAGAATAAAAAATTTGGGAATGTAATAAATGTTTTTAGAGATTAGAAAATTTAATTTTCTATGGGAATTGTTCATTCTTGAGATGTCGTTTTTTTATTTGATTATGGGAATGGATTGGTTAAAGTGATATTACACCCATATTTATTTTTATTGGTGTTGGCTAACATTCTCGATGCTCATGGGGAGGACCAATTCCTATTGTGGTGAATGGGATGTTCAGGCAGTCCATGCAGGTCTAGTTTGTTAGTAATTTGGTGAACTCACAACCCATTTTAGAAGTCTTATTCTATATAATATGGTAGAATAGAAAAATTTCATCAGTTTTATGATGTATTGGTTTCAGGATGTGATTATTGAGGAGTTCTCTTGGTTTCATCCCAAGAGGGATGATGAGTTCACGATTGAATTGATTCATGGAGATGAAACAGTTTGAATTCCATGATATGGAATGGAACTGAATGAACTCCGTGAGAATAAAACTATTTTAGAGGTGTTAGAGAATAAAGGGTATATTCATCCTATAACATTAACATTGGGATACTCAATGAATTTTAAGAAATCATATAGATATTTTTACTTTTGTCGATTATAGAAACATTTATCAGATGAATGTAAAAAATCTATACCCTTTTCCATGGATGTATTATTTGTTTGAGTATCTAAGTGGTGATTTGGTGTTTTTAAATGTTGATCTGTAGCTAGGGTATCCTAATCTATGGTTGAGACCTTTTAACATAGCATGGGATACCTAATATACCATATAAGGGTTGTATAATATTGTTTTTATGCATTTCATGTTGATGAATTTTCCATCAGACGTCATTTACTTAATGAATCAAATCTTTTACCCCTATGTACATCATTTATTAGGGGTACTTTTCAATGAAATCATTATTTACTACACGTATTATAATGATCATTCCAAACATAAGGAAAACATATCAATTAAACAAATAGATAATAGTATAAACACTAGGCTATCCAAGTGTCACTTATTGATAGATAACGTGCATTTCCAGGGTGACATCATCTTTGATGAAGGTGTGTTAGTAGACTCGGAGAAGGTACATCAAGTGGTATATTTGGAGAATCCAAATAATGTCTCTGATATATGATGTTTTCTTTGTTTAGAAGGCTATTATTGATTGTATATCAATGAATTTTCCCAATATTAGGTTTCACATTTAGGTTTTATTAGGAAAGGCATTAGGTTTTATTGGTATCAAACATGTTTGAATGCTTTCCAGGAGTTAAATAAGTGTTTTACGATCATACATATTATGATGTTGAGCAATCCTGGTAAGGTGTATAACATGTATTGAGATGCGTTTTATGTCGTTCTTGGGAAATTATTAATTAATGATGATTGAGTTGTAGCATATGGGTCAAGGAAGATGAGGAATAAAGGCTAAAATTACTCTACTCATGATCTCGAGTTGAATGTATTGGTGTATGACTTTATGTGTTGGAGTCACTACATGTTGGGAATGTAGATGACGATGTTTACTATTAAGTAATGTTTTAATTACATCTTCTATCAATATGATTTGTATCTTCCAAAGGGAATATGGCTTTATTATATATTGTTTTTTGTATTTGATCTGGTTTAGACACTGGGAAAGGGAAAAAATGTTACTACAACTATGAGTTGAAAATTCAACATAAGTTGGTTTAAGAGTCTAACTCTTAGTGTAATATGATGGCATTGTTTGTTGAAATTCATCAAGATGTTTAAGAAGGGCATGGGTAAATGACCCTTGTGTCAATATTAGTTGAGTATGATCTTTTGAGATGGGTCACGGTGAGTCAATGTGGGGATATAAAGTGTTTAACTATATTAGATCGACCAAAATTTGGTGATTCAACTTCTTGAGGAACTATTGGTAGTTGTTGGATAATTTATGTTTGTGGTCATGTGGTAGTGCCAACACATTTGCGAGAACAATTGATGTGTGGGTTTCTGAATCAATGTTGGTGGTGTATCCTAGTTTTCAAAAATGTATGATGATATCTATAGGCAATATTGGTTTCCAATGATGAATAAATTGGTTCTTGGATTCATTGAATGATTCCATATATGTCATCAGGTGAAGGATGACAATCAGTGATTGGGTGGTTTGTGGCAGCCATTTCCCATTACGGAAAGAAAATTGGATGTTGTTAAGATAGATATCATAGCGAGTCTTCCAATGAAAACTCATAATCTTGATGCAATCTATTTAGTCATTGATATATTAAAAAATTTGGCTCATTTATTATAGATTCCAGAGAGTTTCACCATAGATCAGTTTGGTTAGTTGTACATTTGCGAGATTGTAATGATTCGATGGGTGCCACATAAAATAGTTATGTATCATGATTTTCCATTCACATCATTCTTCTATTATGGATTAGAAAAGTTTCTTGGTACCTATGTGAATTATAGAATATATTTCCACCCATAGATATATGTGAAGTCAGTGATTACTATTCAGGTATTGAAGGATATGTTGTTGGCTCATGTCCGGGATTTTGGGGGATTTTTGGAGAAACATGTACAACATGATGAGTTTTCATACAATAATAGTTTCCAGGAAATGATTCACATGGATAAATTTTTAGAACTCTATAGAAGATCATATAGATATCCATTATGCTGGATATAAGCTAGAGGTTCCAAGCTATTGGGATAGAATCATGTGCAAGAGGTATTGTAAAAGGATCAGTTGATTCAAAAATCCTTAGAGACAGATTAGTTTTGGAAGAATTTATATGGGAATTGTCATTGAAGACCTTGGGGTTGATTTGGTATTCTTTCAGGTGTCTCCAATGTTGGGTAACTATCAGATTTGGAAACCTGGTATTTTTGCACTCAGGTAATTGGGGCCGCAAGAGATTGTAGAGAGGATCAGATCAGTGGCATAGCAATTGTCTCTTCGGAATTGGTATAATATAATTCATGATGTTTCTAATGTTCCACACCCATATCATGTGTCCAATGATTTGGAATTTCTTCTTGAATTTGATTTGTTCATTGAGGAGCATCTGTTTCATGTTGTGGATCATATATATAATGTTTAGTGATGTAAGGTTATCCATTTAGATCATATTATTTAATATAATGGAAATTTTTAGAAGGAAACGTGGGAAAGTGAGTACAATAGATCGGCCCAGTTTCCTAATATAATTTCATCAGAAACTCATTGATTCTCAAGAGGGCAGCTCAAGGATGGGCCATTATAAGGTGGGGATTTTATAAGATCTCAAATCTCATGGACGTATTCCCTTTATTAAATTTCAGTTTAAATATCATATTTATTTTTAATTAAATATTAATTGGTTTTGTTATGAGTTTTGGGAGTGTATTGGGGGATCTAGGCATAGAAGTATTGGGAAACTGATATTTTTTGTGCATTTTTTCGTAGTTTGAGCACGGTTTGTGAAAACCAATAAATGGGAAAAGAAAAATAGTGAAACCATGGAAAGAGGATTTTCACATGGTTTGAACAATATTTTTCAAATAGTGTGGGCCTCCCTATGTAACTGGGTGACCTAAATATTCTTGGGAAGATGTTGGTGCATAGTTAGTGTATGGTTTGGAAAACAATGTGGCCAAACTATACACCCCATTAAAAATTCTAAAAATTATGAAACTACCCCTCTTTATTTTTTTGTTTTTAAATCAAATCTATACCCATTTTTTCTTATCTAACCCATAGTGATGAACCATTTGGATCCAAGGTTCTATGGTATCGTTTTCATTTGATTCTATTATATTTCGAGTGCCTTTGGGTGTGAATCGAAGCTCTGGGTAAGCTTAAAGATCCATTGGCTTATCATTTCCAGATTAGGGATTGTAGATTTGTTCTTCATCTTCAAAATCCAAAAAACCTAATTTTCTATATGATCATATTTTGAAGCATCAATGGGTTCATGAATGTGGATATGATTCTATGATTTAAATTATGTTCATCAGAAGAATCTATATAGGTGGTCTTTAGGTTTTATCCCATAGTCATTGGGTTGATTTGTGCATGAATGGTTGTGTTGATGGTAATCTCTTATTGTGATTTTCAATCCTTTGGAGTGATTTATTAAAAATATCAACTAAATGATGAATTTAACCCATATTTATCCCAATGGGATTTGCTTAAGATTATTTGACTTATTTAGGGACACCCATGTGTGTGTCAAAAATTCAGAAACTTGAAATGGTTAGTTAAATTATAGAGTAGACATGTGATAAGTTATAGACCAAGATGAAAATATTAATTTGGTATGTTGAGATGAAAAATATAATAATTATATCTGTTCCTATGGTTGAAAAGGGTATAAGGCTATGTCTTTTATGTCCTCAAAATGGGTTAATGAGATTAATCGAGATTGTGTCAAATGACATATGCATTATGTTAGAAAATCATAAGATTGTTAGTGTATTTGAAATGATGAACTTGTTAAATGTGGAACATCTTATTAATTTTGGAATATGTTATATAGGATATCACCAAAGTATTAATTAATATATTAAATGGGATTATATTAAGGTAATTATTGATCATGCATTACAGGTGGTGGTATGAGAATTTGTATTGGGAGAAATGGGTTGTGTAATGTAAATGGTAGATGAGTTATTAGGTTATGGAATAATATTAATTCCCATGTTGATATCTATGGATTGTGGTTATTATATTTACTGTTAGGAGTATGGTTTTTTAGGGTATGTGGGTGGTGATTGGATAAATAATCATGGGTATCTGGCTGCTAGTGTTTGGGTATTTACTTGAGGTTGTATTCTCATGGGCCGAGTTAGACAAGGGATCCAAACTCCACCCAAAAATGCATGGGTTATGGAAGGGGAGAAGGATCAATTACCCTAATGGTTTTATTCAATGAGACCACCCATACTAAGGCTTCAAGGCGCATGTAATGTATTTATTGTGTTGTATTTACCGTTATTAATATAGGGATATCACTTATTCCCTTATTCATAGTGATTGAATTCCATAGACTATTTTGTAAAAGATGTTAATTCATAACAAATGGAACACATAATTAAGATAAATTAAATAATAAAGATTGTATAAGTGATGAAAATGGTAATAATGATATAATTGTTTTATATGAAGAATGTTTACTAATTTCACCAAATTTATCATTAGACTACTAATAATATATTTAGTAATTGAATACACTATCTGTTTAGACTAGATATTATTGGAGACACTATTAGTGGTGGCCTACTGATCCATACTCACACCCTGCATAGGCGCAGGTGGGTACTTTAGCAGATTTCATTGTTCTGGGTCAGTAAAAGCGTAAAATTGAAATTCTTTGGAATTTATTTGTTTTTTATATGAATGGATGGGGTTCCATTCAATAAACCTGGACCATTTGGGTTGGGTTATCTATTTATATTTATTTGTTTCTTTTCAAATTTGGCATTATTATCATGACATGAAAAGTATATTATTTGTTTTTAATTTTCACCAAGTTTTATGATATTCATGGTTATTCATGTTTATTGGTTATTACATACTGTTTCCAATATTAATATTGTTTATTTTTGTTGATTACTCTATTAATGATGGTAAAGTATCCCCATGTAACTTGTTAGACCCTCGTCATTTCTCTAGACGATATGGCATATAGGGAGCCCCACATGGGGTCATGTGGTGACCATGTTCAGAGAACCTTTTTAGTAGAATCTAGGTTGGGACGTTAAAAAGGATTATGGAAATCCCACATTGAGGGAGGATGAGTAGAAATTACCCCTTTATATGGTGGCTGGGTACCACTCATGTCATGAGACATTTCCTAGGAGAATCTATAGGGGCATTGACATGGGGGAAAACCATTTAATTTAGTCCTAATGTATTCATTATAATGTTCATTGGTTGTACTAGTACAAAACAAATAGAATTAAAGAAATTGGTTATTCAATTTTTAATGACATTTTGGGCGCTTCAAATGGTGGGAGGATTATGGAAATCCCACGTAAAAGGAGGAGGACTACAAAAAAACCATTTATATGGATGTGTGGATACCTCTCCCATCATCATGAATTTCCACTCGGGATTCATGAAATCCAGATCCCATAAAATGAAAAACTATATTGGATAGGCCGAAAGAGAACAATATCATGATCGTGGGTGGGACTGGGTCTTTACATATATGTTTATTTGTAGGCTTGTTCATGTTTATGATGACGTAATTTCATTTCTATATATACAAAATAGATCACATTTCGATTAATATATAATTTAATATCTATTATAAATATTTGAGGCCATTGATAATGAAAATGATAACAGGAATTTTGGGGAATTGTTTCACTTGTAAGCAGGTGATGCCAAGGTATCATAGGACTAATGAGATACTATAGACACTTTTAATTTTTAAATGGATGTGTGATTATGTAACATGATTCATTATTAAATAATTACCTAGGACACATTAAAAAAATGAGGTATTATGTATGATCACAGACAAGATGATTAATGTAGATCAATTCCATCCAACCCTATAGACATTAGCAATCAATTACTTATTCAATATCTATTTTTATTTGATCATTAAATTTCACACTTATCTTTAGTGTGTCATTTAAAACCATGATCCTTGTTTCACATCACAGTTCTAGAAGGTCATTTAATAGAACATGGACCATACCTTCATATATTTAAATCCTATCACTATCAAAATTATTGAAATTCTTAGAGAAAAAATATGATTTCATAGAATATGTTATGATCCATTGGGATAGATATTAGTTGTTCAAGAGAGATGTATCTAGAACTCATGTGTTCTCATATAATAATTTATTCTCATAATTGATCCAAATGGATCATTTTCTGGCCTTTTATGGTTGTTTATTTCATTCACCTTTGTGTGGGTTTAGAGGCATATGAGTTGGTTCTCATTGGAACTTATATAATACATGGGTGTTTTGGGTAGGATAAAATAATGTGAAGTAGTTTGTAATGTTTCACATTTCATTTAAATCATATGAATACAATTGGAGAAAACCTCAAATGGTAATGGTTAGTTAGAAGTATTTTCATTCTGTGTCTCTAAAGAGGAGGAAATTATATATCTCTATTTAGGTGAATTTACCACCTAGGGTAATTAGGTCATCTTGGATAATCAAAAGGGTTTTCCCTATGGATATCTGATTGAATCGACAATAGTGATATCATTAATTTTATGATGTGGTACACCTGTTGTAGACCACACACACACACACACATATATATATGATGACCCATATAATGTAATTGATGCTGATGATGCCAATATTGATGTAGTTGTGTACATTATAGATAATGTAATCTGTATCATGGGTCTTGGTGAGAAGAATATATGATGAAATACAATGACTCTAGTGTTAGTGTTTGGGATTCATTGGTGAGTTCAATATTAGGAATGAGAGTGAGAGTCTGATATGTGAGCACAATGTCATATCATGATCGCAAGTACCCCATAGTGAATATTGGGTGAAAATCATAGTGGAAAGATGTTATATGGTGTGTATGTTGTAAGATCCTATATTTTTACATATGTATACAAACTTTATGATATTTTAAGCCACATTAATTCAATAATTGTGGCTGATTCACATAATTAATGGCTGTCCAAGAGGTGTTTAGGGCTCAGTGGACCCATGTTAAATGAAGCCCATATGTGTTGTGAAATACTAGAGGTATTAAAGGGCTACCAACTCATTGGTGTAGTCTACCAGTAAGCCAACGGTAATATAGAAGATGTGGTTACCTTTAAGAAACCCATTGAATCACTACTAGGGTTTCTATCCATGATAGAATAATAGAAAACACTAAAATCATCCTTGTGTTGTTGGGTTAGTCCCTATAATTTATTAGGAGAAATGTATGCCCCCAAAACATCTTTTAAACAACGCATTACCAGTAATTTGTCCATACCTTTGGAATTAACACTTCTAAGTCTTATACATTTATCTGATAACATCTCTAACATCGATTGATGACCTTTTAATCAAATCTTCTATCTGTTAATCTATTATTTTAATGATTATCCATGACATAATAAATTCTTATTGTTTAACCTTAGAATATCTTAAACTAAACATGAAGGTGTATATTAATTTCTATCAAATAGGGGATCATTGTGTAAAATGTTTATTATTCAATTTTTTTTCTCCACATCTTCTCTATTCATAATGTATGTATTATAAATTAACCACTAAATTCTATTTTCAATTCAATCGTATTTGTATAAAATTTGATCACACCAAAAAAACATATTCATTATATATTATAACTTTAGTTACCTGTGGAAATTGATAAATCTATATTATTATATCCCCATAGAACCTTTCAGGTTTCATTGTGTTATGTCTGACCTTACATCCTCTTCAATGGTGTTTCTTGACATTAAATTTGAGTTAATCATATACTAAATGAACCTAGATCAATATAATGAGCATCAAATATCTCATTAGTTTATATTAACTTGGTTAAATATTTAGCATCTGAATTATTGAAATTAGCTTCACAATGAATTTTGTAATTAGTTTTCGGAAAATAATTCTAAAACAAAAATTGACAAAATTTAATAATGGAATAATGGAATATTTTATATGATTTTAGTAAATGGAAATACATAATATATGGAATGGTATTATTATAATTAAAATGACTATTGATAATATTATTTAATAGAATAAATTGTTTGTTAATTGTTATTATAATTTATCTACCATGATGGAAAATGTTAAAATGATTGGTCTATTTGGATGAATGTATTATAAATGGATTTCTTATCATATTAACATGTTATGAATGTTTGATTATGTTGATTCCATTAGGATAAGTGATCGACACATAGATAGAATAGAAAACTAGGTCTGAGGTACACATGCATGGTTATATATCCAATGAGGCATAGATAAATGATTTACACCACATGAGGGATTGATAAAAGAGTAAATAGTTCCAAAGAGATAGATTCATGGTAAAATGATGTATAAATGATAGACTTATATATCTCAATGATTCATAATATTGAAAGGTTTTTTTAAATTATTTCCTAGAAACAATGAAAATATTTTTTACAATCATAATATATAACATAAATCATTAAAGGGGTAATTATTCCTCAGAATGGATGAATCGTATTTGTAAGAAAAATCTATCAATTGATATAGGTATCATGAATTACAAGGTATAGGTACGGATTATGATGGAAATAAATCTAGAGATATAGGATTTGATGGTTATTTTTTATTCTGCATTAATATATGTATTTAGTAACTATTTAACATCATGTTTTATTCCATATACATTCAAACCGAATTTCTCAGAGACTGTTGGAATTTTTTATTGATTTTTACTATCATCCTATTTTCTAATAGTTAGGTACCCATATTGTTTTCATTGATGTAGGTCAGGAAAATATAAATGTGACTTATACTTGATTTATTTTATATTGAATGGGATTTGAGAGTCGGGTTGCGACCATATATTGGGTTTGATATCGAGGTTTTAGTGTCTTCATTATGGGATCTTTTATTAGTTTTTTATTTTATGAAATTGAGATCATGGTTTATTTTATTATAGATCCTAACATGAAATGGTTTTTTATTAATATTAGGATTGTTAGTATTTATCTTCCATATATTCAGGGGTATGTACTGTTTGATTAAATTTATATTAATTATGATTGTTACCCTATTATAGTTGATATATTATCCCAAAATATTCCATTAAAAATCATTAAATTTATGTATACTCTCTTGTATGGGGAGGAACATTGAACATCACATAACTATTCATATCAGTCTAGTTAGGGAGTACACGATTAGGGATATTACAGATCTACTCAATAGTTTTTCATGTTATTACAATTGTATTTTTTAATAATTATTTTCACCTAATACTTCATACAAAATTATATTGTTATACCATCATTAAAAAAAATAATAGGATGATGAATTATTTGATACATATGGTTTATTCATTACATGAATCTAATGATATGATTCAAGATTTATAATTGAACCTCAAAAATTAATCATCATTTTTATTAAAAAACAAAAACCATCACTGAGAAGAGTTGAATATTATAGAAATTTTTTTACATACCATGATTTTTAAATATCCTCTAATGCTATGAAATGATATTATAGACTTTAATTAATTTTTTAGTTTGTATAAAAAAGCTGATAATGATGATTTATTTGATATCAATGGATAAAATCCATGGTGGATTGAAAATTAACAATCCCATATATCAAAATTGTCAAAAAAATATAGTTGTAAATTTAATTAATATGACTAGTAGGTTCATCATATATGGATGATAAGTTCATGATGTAAATGATTTTTTAAGAACTAATGTGATCAACTATAGAAAAATATGATAATAGGGATTATCCAAATTCAGCACATGTAGTTCAATGATTCAAATATTATGAATATGGAAACTAAAACTAACTATTTCAAAAAATGTGGGTCAATGATTGTATTTGAAATTATAAACCTTATAATATATTATTAAAATTGAAAAATAATTAATAAATAACCGATATGTGGGTCATGAAAATGATATTATGATAGTAAAAATTATCATATAATTAAGAATAATGAATTTTTTTTACAATGTTTACACAAAATAAATTGTGTATGGTAAACTTTCAAATAGAATTAAAGACTCACCCTAATTATTAAATATTCAATTATTACATAAATAACTATAAGGTGGGTTGATTTTTACTAATATCAACAATTATTATATGATAGATGTTTTTTGGAATAACTTATTGAAAAATCTAACATTTTCCATTTCTTCCAATTAAATACTATTTTTATGGAATATTTTTCTCAAGACTATATGCAAATAAATTATTGGTATTGGAGAATAACAGATAATAACCGAAAAACCTATTATTTTCTATAACGGTAATACTATCCATGTTACCCATGTACATGTTCCTTTCATTATATGGGTCATCAAATAACTCATGAGTGTAATTTAATAAAACTGTTTTATAATAATTAGGATATTAAAAATACAAAAAATCTTCAGAAAACAAATCTAGTATTTTAAGAAGAGATTCCCAATCTCCCCACAGATCATGAGGTTTAATTTTCAATATAAATCCAACATATCTCTATGAAAATTCATAATAAGACATGTAGAATATTATTAATTAAATATTAGTAATTAAAGAAACAATTGGAAGTAAATATTAATTAGGTTTTTATTTGATTGGTTTATTAACCATGTCTTTGAAAAGTTTTATTTTTTATGAATGAAAATCAATCAATATGTATCTTAATTTATTTAAATGAAGAAAAAATGATCACGATCATGGAAAATTACCCTAAACCGTTTTTTTATATTTTATTTAATTACCTAAAAGGAGAATATTGTTTTCAAATATTTATCTTCGATCTGTATATATTCAATGATAGGATTATAAGGAGTATGAAACAATGATAAGCATTGGTACATGGTACAGACACATTGCATAATATTTATTTTTTATGACACATATATTATCATTCCATAATAATGGATCAAATGAGTTGAGTCTTATTTGATTAAATTTATTTATTTGTGGTGGTAATTATTAATGATAGTTTTTATGTATTCAAAGAGACAATATGATAAGGAAATTAATTTAGAGATATTTTTTAAGACATATGAGAAGTATAAACTATATTCCACATTCAAAAAATATTAGTTCAACATATATAAAATATTTTTTTGGTAATTTATTGAAAATAAAAGCAATATACAATTGAATTTTAATTAAATTTTTATTGGTAAATGGACTTGAATAACCACTTTAATAGATATTTTCTTTTTTCATGAATTGGATTTATTCAAATTGATGATTTTTGATAATTTTATTATAATCTATATATAGACTATCAATGATATCATTGAAGGGACTTATGTACCTCAAAATAGATGAATGTAAAGAAAACATCAATGGCCCCCTATGCAGTTTGGCGATTAAACTTGAACTCAAATTGGCTTTTCTTATATAATTTTTTTTGATATGCTACGTTGCATAAATTATGGGATTTTTATTATTTCTTATACATAATGATATAATCATATCTTATTATATATTTCAATCAATGTATCATGATAAGAAATATACTACATTTGATACAAGGACACAATAACTAATAATATTGAAAAATATATAGAGGCATTATATCTATAGTGATGGTGTAATATATATAAACTAATCAGAAAATCATAAAGTAAACATTCCATATTAGTTGAACATGTTAATGTGGAGAGGGTTGATGTTTTTTATAGATTATGGCTGGCCAATAAATTTCTCCAATATAAATTCAAACCAGTTTAGAAATGATCAATGAATAAATTATCATGATCTATTTTCTATGATGTGGAATTAAATAACCCAATATTCATTGATTTTCAAAAGATAATATCCCCTTACATAATGGGAGGATAAAAATTATTTATTTCTCATATGACTTCTCAATCATACATCCATGTTATGATGATGATGGAAAATAATGAGGTTATGTAGATAATGAAGAATGAATGGAATATTATATAGTTTATTTTAGAATATGATGGAATTAAAATTTTTGATTGATAGATATGTGTCCCTTAAATACCATAATTGTATGAGATAATGGGTGACATACATAACACAAAATGTTTTATCCACTATGGAATCATAACAAATTATAGAGATATCAATAAGAATATTTAGTTTGTCAATATGATGGGTAAAGTTGAAAAGTATGTATCTCAATTTTGAGTATGCTAACTTGTTATTGTTTATTGTAACATGTCTGAGTGGATGGTGAAAAAATTACTACATTCAATATGAGGATGAGACAACATCAATGTCAATTTTGTTATAGGAGTTAATTTTATTTTTATTTTCCATAAAAACATACGGTTTGTAGTTTAATACCAATTGAAGCCTATACATTCCACTATTTTTTAGAATATTTATAAATTGATAAACATAAATATATATATGTATAAAAGATCCAGTAATACTATAAAGGAAACTGTGAACAAATTTATTTTATTGAGATATGTGGTATTTCTCAGTGATCCAAAAAATGTCTAAAATGGTCATTGGATATAGTGATGTGTTTTTTAGGATTCTTATCCTTTTTCAAATATGATTTTGAATTTGAAAATAAAATTATATATATAGAGGATATGTTGATTTCTTGATCAATGGAATTCATAGAAGGATGAGATCATTAACATCCCCTTGATGTGTTTTCATATGAAAATGTATTGTATTTAGTAATTAAAATGAAACACTATGAGGGTCTATAATGGGATGTATTGTTGACCATCAAAATTATATGATGAATTTTAAGAGTGTATTTTTCTAGGACTACATAATTCTCAAGAGAATATATAGAATATTCATACCATAAAATGACACATTAAATCTATGTGGGACCAATTTAATATCTAGGCTTATAAAAACTAACATTATATGTAATTTAATGATAGATATGTTGCATTCTATGATGATAACCATTGAAGGGGGATATGTGATTCATGAAGAATGAATTTCATAGTCCCATATACATTATTATTTTTAAGATTATAAAACATGTCAAAATGTTATGATATCATCTTAATAATCCATTAAACATCTACCATGTTCTCAAATTGTTTTAAGTGTCACTTTTGAGGATTTACATATCGGACCATTCAATATTGCTAAATTGATGGGTTATTCAATTATAACATGAACATTATTATGAGAAAAAAATATGATGAAATCAAATATTATAGATATATTTTAATATGGAATAGGATAACACATGTGGTATGTGTAATATTGAGAAATTAAATCATTAAAAAAATTTTGGAAGATGAAATATTGTGAGACAAAATTACCATCACTATTAGAAATAAAGTAATTATATTTTAGTATAATTGGTTTTTTAATGTTCTATAATTTAGTTCCCCCTTATTTAACAATTTATTATTTCCATTATAAATATATAATATATAGTTGTTTGTAATAAATTGAAAAATTAAATAAAATTAACTCTGATACATTATATAAAGATATAATATATCTATGAAATAAAATAATTAATATATTATTTGGATATTATATGATATAACATTATAAAAATAAAAGGTGTGATAAAAAAATATACTAAAATAATACATACACAAAAACATTGTCCTAATATTTTTTATTAATATAATAATCCTATCATAATATATATATATATATATATACAAATAATTATTTTATAAAATAAATATCTATATGGTATTCTAATGTAATTCTGTCATTCTTTGAGGAAATAGATGATACCTTTACTACATAGGTGGTTGGGTGTGTGTATTATTTACAATTTTAATTCCCTCATCCTCATATAAAATATTAAAATTTTTACTATAACTGAGATATTTGGTGAGTCTTTAGAATTATAATCTCATAAGTTAATATATATGGATTGATAAAAATGTTACTTTTAGAGGAAATATGAATAATATTAATGTAATTTTATTAATATCATTCAATGTTTAAAAGTGTTAGTATTCAAAGAATTATTTATTATGTATTTATATCTTATATCTCAAACAATAAAAAAAATTTATAATAAGAAATTAATATAAACTAATTTATCAACATATAATAAAATATATAACCATTCAATTAAATAGTAATTACTATTATATTTATGTAACATCACTAATTAGTTTAAAATGTTCTATTCCAATAATTCAATTTATAATTTAATATTTATTTCATTTAAAATTTATTTTTTTTTGAAATTAAATTAATTTAAATTCAATCCAATTTAAACATCTAAATATATAAATTATTCAAATAGGGTTCATCTATTTTTTTTATAAAATTAATAATTAATATGGAAAAAACTAAACAAGTTAATAATTATGGAAAACAAAGGAATCATCCAATGTCTATATTTTTATTTTGTACATCATGAAAATGTCTAGTATAAGAGATTCTATTTGGATTTGAAATTCATACCCATAATTTATCACATACATCATCCTATCTATGTCACTTATATCCCACATGATTCAATCATTACCCAACACAAAAATTTTATTTCAAAGGAAATGTCCTAATTCATCTTCTATAAAATGATCTATCCAATACATATTAGATGCCACACTATTCATTTAAATTAAAAGTTATTAGAAGCAAATTTTTTATATCATAGATTCATATTTCATTTTTTAAAAACATCTGGTCACTTAAAATAGGCCTACATACATTCTTTCAACGGGATCATGAAAATCATTCATTTCATCAATGTTAATAACTAGTTCTTCAATATTAATTTAATTTACATTCACATCTCCAATATACCTAAAACTAATTATTGAATAAATTTTTTATATATTCCTCATTATTATTATGATAAATTTATATTACTATTATATTACAATATACACATTCCTACTTATCATTATAACGCATTCTTGTTTGGATCTATTCAACAACCAACATGACTGATGGTATATTATCTCAACTTTTTCTGTAATCAATGTTTATCAAGAGAAAAATATTGTTATTATGTTATATAAATAATAAAATAATGTTTTTTAAAAGTAATAATTAACATTTAACTCAATATTATGTTATTGTTTTTTTCTAATACTTTTTTAAAAACGTTATCAATATTTATTTCAACATTGTACATCAAACAAACAATTTATTTTATGAATAGAAAACATCATTAATCATGATTTCTATTAAATATACCCTAAATAATCATTTAATGAATAACTATTTAATAATAATTATTTTGGATCTAATTCACTATTTCATATTCTTTATAAAAAGAAAAAAATTAAAAAAATCTTATTTTGAAAAAAATCCAACTTTTTTATGCATGATTAATGCATATAATAGAAAAATATTAATGTTATTATATATTAGTATTTTTATAAAATTGGTTATTAATATTTTTATTTATATATATAGAGAGATTATGTGAAATCATCAATATAGAAAGTAAATATAAGTGTTTTTATTTATCAAACTTTTTATAAATCTAGATATTTATAAATTAATAACCATATAAAGAAATTGAATGTTTCAAATGTCCAAAAAACCTTTTATATTATTATCTTCTATTTATGCATGGTATATAAATTTTGTTATGTCATCTCACTAATTACTATATATTAATTTGACAATTGGTTTTCTTAAATATTGGAATAACATTATCTCATAATGATAGATGAGAAACATTTTCCACCATTTTCATATTTTGTAAAATATTTTATGTATGTTCTATTAAATTATAAAATATATTGATAAATCATTTTATTACATTTTCAAAAAATCTATATATGTGTTTAAAATACATTTGATCAATTTTTTTGGTAATAAATTATTTCTAATATCCTCGAATCTATTTACCAAAATTTGAAAGGAATAATATTTTAATCATTTCCATATAACTATATATTAATAATATTATTGTAATTTTTATTTATGAACATTTAATTTCTTGTATTCATGGGTTTCCAAAATTATTTCATATTATGAGTACGTTATAAAGTATTTCATTTATATTGATATTATTAAAAACAAAATGAATATTCATTTTTATATTAAATTTAATTTTCTATATGTCCATACAAAAATATTTTCATGAATTTATATATAATCTAATATTTTTAATTTTGTATATATGTTATAATAATACCATTCTTCATCATTATCAAGATGTATTATGATCATTTATTGTGGATGTCATTTTTTACCACTTAATTCTGATTTTTTAGTTATATAAATACAAAATTTAGAATTTTTTTAGTTATATGGAAAAAATATATATGATTTATTATTATATGGAAAATTAAATCATGATTTATAACCCTTTTTTTAAAGGTTGGGTCCGAAGCCTCATTTTTATTATTAAATCAAAGCAAAGTCCTCTTTTAACTGGGTAGAGGGAAACCCATTACATAGCCCGAAGGCCCAGTGGGCTTGTAGCCCATTACATAGCCCGTAGGCCCAAATTCTATGGCCAATTCACATTCTGTGAGTAGTAACCTACTGCTACAGTACTGCACAGTATCACCACCGCTACAGTTCACTACCGCCGCTACAGTACCCTGCTGCCGCTATAGTACCCGCTGATGAACAGTGTCGCCGCTGCTACAGTACCGCTACAGTATTGCTACAGTACCCTACGCCCCATGGGTTTTGGACCCCCATTTTCCATGTAGTATTACAGGGTTCTTACCACTAAGAAAGACCCCAACTACAATAATGATTTATAACCCTCTTTTATAATGGTTAATGTTAAATATCATGATATTGTTTTTAATTATAAGTGAACCATACATATAATGACGTATACATAATAATGGATGGGTCACACCAAAAATATACAACCCTCAAGGAATTTTTTAATTTAATATATATCATGATATTACAAGTTATGGATTTTGGGTGAAAACTGATCCCATTAAAGGATTATTTACAATGTGTGGTTAAGGAATTTTATGTAATACAATACTTAATTAAATAAATTTTATAAATTGTTTTTTAAATAAATATTATAATTTTTTTTAAATCAATATGAAAATATTATGTTTGGGGAAAACAATTATTGACTATTGTATCCATACTCATAATACTGCTATTTTATGTAATTATGAAAGCTATAAATCATTATATATATTAATATATTATTTGGAATGATTCTATCTTTTCCAATGTACATTGATTATTATAAAATATTGGTATGACATATAATTCTCACTTGTGATCTTTGTTTAATATATCTACTATTTACATAAATTGATATTCTGACCACACCATTTCTTTCGTTTCAATTCCAATGGATGCATAGATTTATATCATGTTTGATGTGTCCAAAAATTATAATATTAGAAAATTATTTATATTGAATGTTTAAAGTGACATAAAATATTGTGGTTAAATATTTAATCTCTAATGAAAAATCTATATATTCATTTATGTGATATATTTTTATTTTTAATGAATATATGTGTTATATAATGTAAGATTTATTCATGTTATTCTTATATTTCATCATCATACATGCATTTAAATAATGTTATCAAATTAGAAACTATAATTGTTATCATAAATAATAGAGTGATGTTTTCTGGTATCTCCACATCAGGTAACATGACTCCTAACAACGATAATCATATTTCCAATACTCTAATTAAAAAATATATCTGATGTTATTGATGAAAGATCATATGTAATTCAACCCACCTAAAATACTAAGGTCAATAATTAGAATATCTAATTAATATAATTGAAGTATAAACACTAATTAAATGAATTGGAGTCATTAATAAAACTCCATATCATAACAAATCTCTCGTGAAAATAAAAATTATAAAAAATATTACTACATAAGTGTATAACCAATATAATATTGTCATATTAATAAATAAATTATAATTACTATACATATAAAAAAATATTAACTTGTCACCCAAGTGATTATTTTCTACATCAAATTAATATAATACTAATAGATTATTAAACAATTGATACAATATTATAAAACACCCCTCTATTCATAGATTTTTAATCATGGCCTATAAAACCATTGATATATAGAATGTTATAACAATGACACAACATGTTCAAGAGTAATTGAACTATCCACTAAATCGTAGGAAAATGATCAATTTGAACAATGGGTATAATATTACATTATATAGCCCTATGGACATGGTCTACATGGTCCATAGTAAAAGTTCTTTGTACTAATCTTCATAGAAAAATAGGAAAATAACATAAGGGAAGTTGAAATATCTAAAATTTTCATTGATTTGGGGAATTGTTATAACCCCATTGAGAAAATTAGTGGCCTTGATTCACATGGACTATCAATATATACCAGAAATATAACCACATGTCATGTGTACTATGGTCATATATTTTTTCCCAAATGTTTTTAATGTCTTTCAAAAGTATTCTAATTATATTTATATGTAATTACACACACATGAAAATAATCTCTCGTACTTTAGTGGTATATTTATGTAATTAATATATAATATTTCATGGAATTATTAATCCCATGCTATAATATTTTAATTCATACATGTTCAATTACAATTGTCGACATCGTGGTCATATTATCCATAAAGACATGGTCGAGATCATATGATTATATAACATGTGACCACAATCTTTGAATATAGTTGTAGACTCCCGATAGACATGTTGTAGACAATTATTATATCCCATATTTGAGCGATATTGTAATAATGGATATGGGTCACTTTATTGATTCCATAGGCTCCATCCACATGATAACTTCTTATTTCCATGTTTTTTTCTATTAAAATATGCCAATTTGAAGTAGTGATGACGAATAAGGAACCCAAAGTCATTAATCCCCCACAAGAATACATGAATTTGACAATAGACAAGCCCCCTACCCCATGATGTCTAGTCCCAAAAAAATCCTTCATAAATCCTTTTCGTAAAATAATTTATAATTAGTAACAAAATACTCATTACAAATCCTTTCAAAAAATAACATTATTACATACTATTCTATTATATGAATTAATTTTGAATAAAATCGATCAATAGAATAAATAATAAAATATTTTGAATGAAATATTATTCTTATGGATTACTAAAAAGGAATACCAAATCCTATATTTTTGGGTGATGTCATAGGATATCACGGACCTCAATATTCCTCTTATGGTTCCATTCTGAACCCCACCATGGATGATCTAGAATATGAATGGAGCAATGATTTTCCATAATTTAACCTTGTTTTCAATAAAAAAAATTTTTATTCATTTGTATTTAGGTTTCATGGTATGTTAAATATTTCAAAATCACCATTTTTTGTGGATCAAAAACATAGAGGGGGTTATCCTTCTGACTACTAATGATTTGAACGTATTGAGTATCTCATTATTTTCACTTAGTTCTCACAAAAGAAAAAAAAAATATTTCTAGAAGAATATGGTTGTAAACTAGATTAATGGGTTTATTATTGTAAATTATTTTCTCTTGTGCTTACCCAACACTTTTTTATTCCATTCTAGTTCATTAGGGTTTACAAATGGTATCTGTTTTTCACTAACAATATATTATGTTTTCAGGATATCCTATTTTATATAACGCCATATTTGTTGAAAATATTCTATAATAGTACCTTTTGGATGTGTATGGGGGTTTTTATATGTGTTTATTATATTTTTTTCGGACTTATATGATTCTAGAGGATTTAATGCCATATTATTTCTCCCTATTCATGATTGTTAGAAATTCCAAAATATCATCAACTATTTCTTCATATTTTGAGGTCACCCCAGAATAACATAATGATACATGATGTAATTCAATCAAGTTAAATTAATTTTTTATATGTCCTATTATTAATAATAATGTGGATAAATCATTATCAATTCCTTGGGGATGACAATTGATGACTTTCTGAAAAAAAAAACAAGTAAAAATAATCTAAAAATCACGCAAAAACATATAAAAAAATGAAATAGTCAAGTGTTGTGTTTGAAAATCGAATTATTATATATACGTGAGGAATATAGAAAAGAAACTTAGAGAGTTAAAATAACAGTATTTGATATTTGGGTGATAAAAATAATAAGAATTGATTTAAAATTCGTTTTCTTACTCATGCATTGAATAGTTTTGATTATTATTAGAATAGTTCTTATAGAGATACTAAACCATTGATTAAGGTTCAACATAATTCTTTAAAATTTCCTTAAAATGATCATGAGATCATCACTCATGAATTAAAATATTCATTATGGATAAGAGAAGCTTAACCATTTCCAATTTCAGTAAGAAAGATCATGTTCAAAAGAAAATTTTTCACTATCATCACAGATTATTCATTTTAATAGTTTATAATTTTAAATTATTAAGATATTAAATTATATCTCTATTCAATAAACACAGTCATATAATTTTATAATTAATAGTTCAACATAATTCTTTCTCAAAAATTGATGATCTTATTCACCGAATTAGTTTATATAGAGTTGTTTTCGGAAGCATGAATAAATACTTATATTAATAAATAGAGCTACTATATAATATATGAATAGTATAACATGACCAGAAGGATGAAATATATATTTTATTACTAGTCTAGATCCAATATCACTTTCTTCTACTATGGGTCTTTAGTTATGATATTTTGATTCTCTACTTCATTTTCACCTTGGTCAATGGTGGATGATCGAACCTTAGTCTATGATTATAATATTTAAAATAATTTTCCAACCACATTGAAATGTTAACATTAATATAAACACACAATTAATAAGATTTATAATAGAATCAGTTCCATAAACTGTAGGATACATCCCCAAGACACCAATAGTTAAAAATTTACTCTAAAAGATTCCATGATTTTTTGACGATTTTACATTTTAATGTAAAATAGCTATAAAATAAAATAAAAAAAAATCCAATCCTTTTGAATGATTAATATGTAAAAATATTATAACCCATATAAAAATACAAAAAATATTCATTATGAGAGAGGATATGGATCTGAATAGACAAAACTAATGCACAAAATGACTCAAGGGCATCATGTGACATGATCCCATTTACCATTCAAACATGCTCAAAGCTCCAACAGCACTGACCATTCCCATATAATCAAGATGAATCGGTAGGGATATAATATACATTCTACATCTTTGTGTCTCATAATATTAAATCATCAAAAACACTAAATTTACTAAATATGATAAAAATATAAACCTATTACAAAATCCCCATAGATATCATAATGCATAGATCTAGTAAAAAACTAGTAAAAAAATTTAACATAGAACATTTTATAAAAACAAAAACATTGTTAACAAATGAATATTTGGAATTTATTTTAGAAAATAAAAAACATGAAAAATATCCTTCACTAAAATTTGACATAAGCATTTCCATGTTCACACGGGGATTGAGATATCCTTTTGTAAACTCAAGAATATTGTTACCACATAATGTGGAACACTGTTACCACAACCCACCCTACTGAAAATTGGTATTCACGACCATAGTCAATCAAATATAAACCTAAAGAAACCAAGAAATTAAAGATAATTTATAATTTAGTTCTCATTAAAATCAACTTTCAATGAAAATTAATAATATATTGTTCCTATATACAAACATTCCATAATTTTTAAATATATATTTTAATACTATAATCCTTGTGGTTATTCCAATGTCATCGTTATAAAAAATTTCCTAATGAATAAAAAAAGAATCCATTAAGAAAACACCAAAAAAGTGATTCCTTGGAAAAACCATTTCACTAAACCAAAACATCATGTTTTATAATATTTTAAATGATACATAAACAACATACCTCTCAGCGAATAATGAAGAATGAAAAAAATCCCCTAAAACATCGAGATTAGGGATCTCAAAAAATTATGTTCAATAGATCCTAAAACATCTCATAAATATCCATATTATAGTAAATAAATTCCTCTATAATGAATAAGATATAAAAATTAAATATATTGGAAAGATTATATCTATGATATGCATTGAATAAGAATAAGGACTTACTATTGATTCTGGATATCTTATGTGCTTTAATTTACAAATAATTTTTATAAATTTTGATTGTCTTGGAAACTTGGGGATGGAATAGAGTTTGAGAGCATAAAATAATAGGTTTCTATTTTTAATACCACAATATTATAGAAAAAATATATATGAAAATAGTTTTATTTTTTCACACCTTGTATTAAACGAAACCTTGAATATAAACAAACTATGATATATGATTAAAATATAACTATTTTGATAGTTATAACCAAGATTTTAATTTGGATTGTGTGATTAGTATGAACTAAATTATGAAATACATATAACTATCCTTCTCAAAATACATTATATTGATAAATTATTATTTAATAATAATTTTTTTAAAGTCATTTTATTCATAAAAATATGATATCTTTAGATAAAAGTATTTTTATTTATTAGAAAGTATTCAGATTAATTTAATTAACATATATAAATTTTATTTTATTAAAATATCATCATCTTTGAAGTCATTATAATTAAATTATAATAAAATGAATTTTTGGGAATTTTCTTAAAAGATCTATTTTCTTGTAAATAAAAAAAGATTGATTTCATTAAAAAAATTATATAAAATGTTCTAATATTTTTAAAAGTGGTTATAAAGTAAATTTTGTTTCTTATATTTTATATAATATATTTATGAAAATATGAATTAGTTTTATGTGATAAATATTTATAATAAAATTTTTAATGGATAAAAGGCATTTTAATTAATGAAAAATGTTTTTAGGAGTACAATGACTTTTAAAATTAATAGATTAAATTTATTTCTATTAGAGAATGATTATGAAATAATATTTATATTTTATTTTCAATATTGATTTTAATTCATATAATATTTTTTGATGATGGGAAAATTATAAATACAGTTATATGCTTAAAACAGTATTTTTCTAAAATGTTGTTATTTGAATTATTCGAATATATTTTATAATTAATTTCTCCAATTGATAGATGATTAATTTATTAATATAAATTCCATATTTATAATATGGAGGTTATTTTAATTAAATATTCACCTTTTTATTTTTATCAATATGAATAGTAACTTCAGTAGAATTTATCACCTCAATAAAGTGTAATTAAGTGTAATATAACTTAAGACTAAGTGATAAGGCCATAAACTATCATCCAAACAATTATTGGTTTAATGTTAATATAGAATTATCAAAATATCCTAGAAATTGAATTTTTTAATTAATAATTGTCCATGAAATTAATTATGTGTTATTTATATCAATGAAAATGACAAAATATCACTCTTTTAGTTTTAGATATCTATTTTTTGTTCACATATGAAATATAGTTATTTACTAATAAATATTAATAGCCATTTTACCTTATTGATATTGTCGTTTTGATGGTAATTTATTTGTAATAAGTTTGTTATATAATTATCTTTTATTCATAAACAATTCCAAAATGATATTAATTCATATATTGGAAAAATAAAATCAATGAGTTTTAAAATATTACAAGTTATATAATTTGATTAATTTTCTGTGTTCGATGAATTTATTATTTTTAAATTACATATTATTGTTTTTTATAGATTATATATAAATTTATTTTTTTAATATATGTTTTTTTAGTCATAAAATTTGAATTTTTAAAAAATTGAAAACATTGATATTTTATGAAAATAATGTATTATTAAATTATTCAAAATCAAAAAATTAATGAAATAAAACACGGTGGTAATTATAGGGTATAAATATCATAACTTTTCCCATTGTGGTCCAATTATCAACTTATAATTAAATATTTAAACAATTTTTATAAAAATATATTTCAATCAAAGTTAAAAATAAAATAAGTTATCTAAGGTTTAATAAAAATAATTACATTTAAATTTTCACCAAAACATATATAAATTCTATTGGTTGATATGATTAAATCCCAAAGCTACCATATTATTGAAAACATTGAAATTTTGAGGATTTTTTACCTCATAATTAATTATGTATAATTCAATCATTAGTGAAAATCCAAGGTTCCCCTAACAGAAGTTATAGTAGAGAACCTCCTTCATCACTTCTACATACCAAATTAATCCAAAAAACATAACCATGCTATGTATATTTATTTTGTAAAAAACTAATGGAATTATATAGGTATTTATGTTACAAATATATTAACCCTCGACTCCTTTAATGGATTTATAATTGGGTCATTTAAAATAATATTAGGTTACAACATGTATGAAAAAAATTAAATCATTAGGTAATGGGTTTTCATCTCAATTTTAATTATATTTTACATAGACCATATTCACCAATATTTAATTTTATACTTTTTAAAAATTTTCCTTTAATGTATGTCTTCATTATTATTAGGAATTTTATCAGAATTTACCTATATATCTATGATTATTTCTAGAATGGGGATTGTGATTAAAATGATACCAAATTTGTATGTATAACAAAAAAAATCAGCATTAATGATTTACATGTTATTTATTACATAAGATTACACTTATCAAAACCTAGAATATTGAAAAATATACTGTATTTTTGAATTATAAAAATTATAAAACAATTTAAAACATGAAAAATAGAAACATTACTGAAAAAATCCATTAAATGCTCTCAAATAATACATAATAGGATGACTCAGGTAAAATAATTTGAATGGGGGGTGTTATAAATCACAATAAATGAATAAACATGGATTAACATGAAGAAGGCATGTCATGATGGAATATAAGAATATCAATGGGTATAAAAGGTATGAGAATATAATATATGAAGAATAAGACATGATATAAAATGATAATCAAAACATGGAAAATATCAAAAAAACATAAAACATTGAACTATAAATATATGGAATGGATAACATTCAAGACATCCTGGTAGATAAAGTACCATAAAGAAACCATGTCCAATCCTTCCCCAAAAATGATGTCTCAAGAGATTAAACATTACTCAATGAATTGGATATCTATATAATTACAATCACATTAGTCACATTAATTTCATTCACAGGACTAGGTGTATCACATATATCATACAACATGGATTCATTCATCATCATATTATGTTCCACGATCAACTAGTGTGGAATAAATACATGTATGATTCATGTCATAAAAGTATAAGTTCCTAATGGTGATCACATATATTATGAAATATTTATGGAATTCAATTCAAAAAATTTTTTACTTGGAAAATTGGGGTGATATTTGGGAAACATAACCACATCATATATAAATTCGTTATATAGGTTGATAAGAGAGAAAACAGATCTATGAAAATTTTGACACAAAATGTTATGTAATATGGACATGTTAAAACATGTTCAAACATTAATAATTTAGAATATCGGATTAATATAATAAATAAACATGAATAAAGAAGAGAAGTTGAGGATCCCATACATGAGTGTGGGAGTACAAATTCTTGGGTGGAGCTTCTTGAGAGATTAGAGGTGCCTTGAGAGGAATATATATAGTAGAATAATGTGTCAGGATGTTATCAACTAATTTTTAGTGGAGATAAAAGGGATCCGTGGTGGATTATAATGAAAATGATTGGAGGTTTTCTTACAATTTCTCAAACTTCGGTTTTGGACTATATATAATAAAATAACAAAACAAAAACAATTTTAAACATGGTTTTCCCATACATTCTACAAAATTGGATAGTTTCTAATTTTTTTTTATGTTAGAGGGTCTATATTAATAAAATAGTACACATTATAATGTTTAAGTGTGTCATATTATTAATGAAATGATTCAAAATCATTAAAATATATTAATTGTTTTGGAAGATTGAGAAAGTCATCCTAAAATTAATGAAATGCAATTAAATTCACATTATATCAAATTTAAATCATTGATTTGGTCTTGGATACCAATTATAGTATTTGTTAAATCATTTTAGGTTTAATATGGTGTCACAATAAAAAAATTATATTTATACAATATTTAATTTTTACCCAAAAAATCCACTTTCTTGGAAAATTAAGAAAAATTAGTTGATGGATAATTTAGACATTATGATTCAAAAAATATTATTCATTATATTTAAATAATTTTCTAAATATTTATATTTTCACTTTCTAAATAATAATCAAGTTTTATTGATAAATGTTTCATTTTTGACCATCACAGTTTTCAAACTCTTCTAAAAATTATATTTGACTTCATAAATATTCTTTAATCATTTATATATGATAAAAATGTATTATTAATAATATTTTATTAGAATATATCTTTTTATAAAATTCCTTTCATTCCTAAAAATCCATTCATTAATTGAATTTAAATATTATCCAAAAATAATATACCTATTTTATTGAACTAAAATAAAAAGCATTTATAATGTTACAATAATATGAAAGAAACATATTCATTATTTTATTTAGAATAATTCACATAAACACATTTTTGGGTATTAATACATATCCCTTTAATATAACCACAAAAAATCAAAAATTAAGGTGCATGATTGTGAGAATTTCATTGTGTGGTTTGACGTACATGCTTTTGGTCGTTACAATCTTCCCCTTAAAATTTTCACCCACAAAAACATTAATTTACCACAAAAAAATAGCTAAGGTTATATCTATTAAATGACCTCAGCATATTCCCATGTTGCTTCTTTAAACACGTGGTTTCTCTATAGCACATTGACTAGGTACATTGTCTTAATTTATAGAATGTAGTCTCTGTGATCAAATATCTTCTCCAAAATTCTCTCAATTTGATAGACCATACTTCAATGGTATCACCTCTAGGTTGATTACATGTGAGGGGTTCGGTATGTAATTATTCTAGAGAGATACGTGAAATAAATGATGTACTTTATATTGGTTAGGTCGGATTTCAACTCGATATGACAATTCTACTACGAGATCAATAATCTCAAAGGTTACTACATATCTTGGACTAAGCTTTAGCTTAGTTTTAAAGCTAATTAAACTCATCCATAGAGACATTGAGAATAATAAAATGTCTCTAGCATCAATATATAAGTGTTCTTGATGATGTCCAACATAACTCTTCGACTGAATCTGATTAGCCTTGATGCTTTGATAAATGGTTCTATCCTATTACACCAATTCCTTGACCATTTCAGGACCTAGTGGTTTTATATCCCCATCTATTTCCCATTATGAAGGTGTTATTCACATCTTCCCATAGTGGGCTTCATAATGATCCATTTTGATGCTAGAGTTGAAATTGTTATTGTATGATAACATGACCATAAGGGTCTGTTTATCCCATCAACACTTATAGTCCATAAAATATGCTCCCAAAATGTATTCTAGTGTGTAAATAGTCCTCTTAGAATGAAAATAATTTTGAGGTTGTTATCATGTACAATATTTTAGCTCAGTATTTGAAGCTTTTTGGATTCTTTACAAAATCATTGAAGTAAATATTGGAACTTGATTCGATATAATTGATAGTGTTACTCCCTGATGCCTCACTAATTCTATAATGTATATCTATTCAAGTTGATTCATTATGAAATCATCTCAATTATCAAGGAATTTCACATTAATTTAAGAAAATCTAGCGCAATAACTATACTATTGTTCACTCTTGATATATTTGGAATACCCATGACAAATTCCTTGGTGATTGTTTCCCATTACCTTTTATATATAGCTAATGTTTTCATCATCCCATTTTATTTTTTTCTATCTTTTTTATCATGATTTCATACAAGACATATGAATATTCACCTAGTGATCTCCTTCATGATATTTCCCCCCCAATATTTCTCTCATATATATATATATATATTTGTGCTTCCAGTATTCATAGATAATTTAGAAAGATGCGCAACATCCAACAACTCTTTCATTAACTCAGGATTAGGCGTTAAACATAACCGTGACCCAAATAACCTAATTCATTATTAAATAAAATTTAACTATGAGGATTTACCTTTACATATAGATTCAAATTTCTTCTGAATTCCCACATCATCTCATTGAGAATCTATTAACATCCCAATAAGGGATGGTTTACCAATCATTTGAGAAAGGATTGGTGATGATTCTTCCTTTATGATTCCAATATCCATCCATTCCAATTTTAAAATGATTGAATCCATAAAAATTTTATTATAGACATTATTGTGTGATTGTTTCTACACAGATCATCTTCCACTAAATTAACATTCCCATTATGGTATTTCCTTAGGCATTAAAAGTCCTTTATCAGCTTTAATAACCATTGTTCATGCATATTAATCTATTTTGTGTGAATATATTCATGGAGAAATTGTGATCCATATATATTCTACACTTCTCCACAAATTGATAATTAGGGAATACATTCAAAGTGAATATCAATGAAACCAACTCTAGATTCTTGTGTTGGGTAGTTCTTTTCAGTAAAATTCAACCACCTTGAATAATAGACTTTAAATTTATAATCATTGGAATCTGTGACCAACACTATATATGAAGTAATTTTTCACATTTTCTTAATAATATTTCCACCCTAGTGTTATCATTAGGTTTTCAATAACACTGAATATAACAAAATTTGGGAATGGGATAGACTCATTTTCACATTATTTAAAGATTGTGATGTCTTCCTTTGACCCATTTAGGTTATAAAAAAAATTAAACATGATAATATTATCTAGATATATTTAATGTATAACCATTTACATAATCGTAATCTATTCTTATGTATTTCAAGATATCATGAAAATAGTGGCGAAATCATTATAGCTTTATAGATGGAAAAATAAAAAAAATCATCGATAATTCATTATCATAATCATGAGTCATAAATAGAATTCATAAATATGGTATCATTAGATTAAATCCCTATGAAATAATAATCAAAATTTATTATTATTTTAGTAGTTGAAAAACATTAAAATATCACTATAATATTTCATTAAGAAAATGCCAATTTCATTTTGAAATAAAATTGCGAAAATATAAAAATTTATAGAATATATTATAAATATATTTATTTGAATTAACTAGAAAGAAATTTAATGTATGAATAAAATTTATGTGTATTCATGATGCTACAAAAAAACTTTTTCTGTTATATACCATTAAACAATGATTTATTTCAAAACATTGATAAAAAGTATCGTAATTAGAAAAAGGATTTACGAATTATTTTAATCATTTTAATTGAAATTAAAAAATGGATAAAAATTAATTTTTTCAATCATTTTAGAATATTAAAAACATTTTAATGACTTTTAAATAAAATTAATCACATGGATAAAAACTATTTTTGACCAAATATAAAAACAGTTTTGTTTATCCTTAAAACAATTCATAAAAATATGAATTACATAGTGATACTAAAAAGAAATGCAATAAGGTAATTTCATTATATAATAAAGAATATGAGAACAATTTTTTTTTGAGTTATTACTCATATAAATTTATCTTAATAAATTAAATCATATAAAATTAATTGAAAAACTAGATTTTAATAAAAACCCTACTAATTTTTAACATTTTAATTAAATCCCCATGTAATAAATAATATAAAATAATTCCTTAAATACCATGAAGGTAAATTTATTCATGATACATCATATAGAAAATGAATTATATAAATTATGCAAATGAAATAAGTGTTGAGTGTGGTATATTTATTAAATAAACAAAATTGAGATGGGAACCCGTTACTACTAACTGGATAAGAATTATAATCACTATAACCCATTTTATAATAAACGTAAATATAATATAATTTATAAAAAATATATATATTTTTTAAAAACCATCAATTATTCATTTGTAACATATTAACAACACTTGCAAAAAAAATAATTGACTATAATGATCATTTAAGGTGTTACCTTTTTTTACCATGTATTTTTTTATTTGGATGTTATACATCTTAAATATTTATTTGGATTTTAAAATATAATAAATATTATTCATGAAATAAATATCATATTTATTCATTAGATAAATTTTTATTACCATTTATATAATTTTTTATGGAAAATAAATTACATCACTGAATGATTATTATATTATGGGTGAATATAAGAGTAATGATTCTACATTCAAAAGATTAACCATAAAATGTTAAAAAGTATCTCATCATTACAAAAATAATAATTATATACTAAATATAATATATATTTATTAAATCATTCATTATATCATAAAAGGTTAAATAATTATAGAAAATGATTCAAACCACTTCATGCAGGTGGTCTACAAAATGTACACAAGAGAAATATATTAAATTACACTTTGATGATAAATATGTGTAATATGGATGTAAAATATTCATAAGAATATAAGTACGTTGGGGATTATTTTTTTATTATGTTATTTTTTATGAAATATATTTATAGAATGAATTATAAAAAATATTATTTGAAATACTTAGATTATATTATTACATCTTGATTGAGAGATATCATTTTTATGTGCCTTTTTCCCTTCATAGGTTAATCATAGTGTTTTAAAATGTTATCATGCATAAATTTAAATTATATAGTAATGTTTTAGGTTAGGTATTATATGACATAGAATTAATAAATTGTCTATGTTCTGTAGTTTAAAAGATTTCCTTTTTTATGTGAGGGGAGAGAAAACACTTGAATTATAGAAAATATTTAAATAAAATAATGTAAAATTATTGTGAATGTTGAAAAGTATGGACATTACATCCAATAAAATATAACATAAGTTTTATATATATGAATCATATATTATTTATAAATGTTTATTCTATATGTCTAGAACTATGACATAGTTTACATGTACCCCTCAGCAAACCCTTTTAACCATATGTGCAGCCTCAATATCAAATTTCGGAACTTTACTTCTCAATATAGAATCTATTTTTGAAAATAAATAATTATAATTTAATGAATCAAATAATAAATATTCTTATAAAACATAATGTGTTTTTAAAAAATAATTTATATGAATAAAACCACATTTTTTCCAATCCCTTTCCTAGTGAAAAACGTTATGAATTTTATAAAAAAATATTTAATATAAAAATAGGAATTTCATTAAAATAATTCACCAGAAGTGATTTTGTTAATTTTTTATGACAAAAACACATTTCACGCGTAAAATATTTTTTTATATAAAGTATTACTTTTTAATTTTGAAAATTATTATTTTCAATTGTTTAAAATTATTAACCTATTAAATAATTTTATACTTGTGTAAAAAATGTTCAATATATTTTTAATATTTAGAAATATATTTTAATTGAAATATAATATCATCTAAATATATAATAAATTAAAAAAAATGATCATAAAAAATATTTCAAAATAGTTCCCAATATGATTTAGAAATTATTTTAGATAATAAATTTTAATTTAAATTCAAAATAATATGATTTATTTTGACTAAAAATTCTACATGGTTTGGGGAAATATTTTGATAAAATTAATTAATGAACCAATGAATAAGTGGTTTATAAATTACAAAGTATTTTACAATTATGGGAGAGGGTTTGAACCTGTATATCAGCATCCTCCAAAGGTGTTTAATAGTCAAAATTATAGTATGAAAAAAACAAGATTATATATATAATTTCTATCATGAATAGGGAATATAAAATTTGATTTTCATTCATGTATACATGTATGAAACCCATTTTTACAAGGTTAGTTCCTTGGATATATTCAATCATATTATGTAACACAATCAATGGAACATTCCCGGTTATAACCTTTGGGGATTGACCCACTTGTTCAAAAACAAACTCATTCTAAAGGGATTCCTATTAATAGTGGATAAAATGCTCTATGAAAGGTATAATGTCATATAATTGAGACTCATAACCCATATAAATAAAAATATATCTATAGAAAGATATATTTTTTCATATCTAGGATGGGTTTGGAGAAAACATCTACAATGTGAAGGTAATGGGTTGGTGGAGACTGCACCATCGACATTCACCTTGATCCATGAGCAGAAATGGGGTATCTAGAAGATCGATTTTATTACCATAGATATTTTTTGTAAGGACCCAGCAATAAATAATATATATTATAGTAATATTAAATCTAAAATCACTTTTTCCCAAATATAATTTATTTTTACACTTTTGGAGAATATATAGAAACTATTACATACTAAACACATAAATTAAAAGGGCATGATTAATTATAGTGTTAATATTTTCCGTTAAACAATAGTTTTTAAAAATCAAACATGTTTTATTATATTTATTACTCTTAAATGTTTTCATCTTACCTTGTTCTTGTCCCTTTATATTCTTTAACCCTATAAAGTACAATATTATACTTGAGATGAGAAAGAAAAAATTTACAAGGGAAATAAAAATATAAATTCATTAATGAAGTGAAAAACATGAAAAAACATTTAATTTTCAATGATCTTATGAAATAAATCATTTCAACATGAAAAACACACATATTTTCCCAAATAAAACCATTAATCACATAACAATAAATTTATATTTCTTTTTTGGTAACATAAAGAATCATATTCATAAAACCCTTTGAAATAAATTTTTGATGTAATGACCATAAGGATGACATTGAATATAATTATCGTGACAATATAATCAATACACAATTCATTGTAGTGCTATAATGGGGTTCACCAATAATAAAGGGATTATTGGGTTATCCAAATTGTCTTTATCAATAATGGTCCCCACCCCTTTGTATACGTTATATTGAGCTCGCATATGAGATATAATGATTATGAACCATTTATATAAGCCATATCATACTCACTCATTTCATATATAATGCTCATGTACCATATAATTAATATATTAAATTATTCATTCACTTTTCTTCAAAAATCATATTAAAAACTCTTTAAACCCCATAAGAAAAAAAATTTGGATATCAAAATACCTATTTCATTCAAAAAACTAGTTGGACAAACATATAAATATATCAAGGGGAAGAGGGGTTTGATTGAATAAAATATCATTAAAAACTTTTTTCTATAAAATAACTTTTCCATTTTGAAAAAACTATTTATTTATGAAAAAATAAACACTTATAAATGAAAATGGTGTATATTTAAATAATAATGTAATATTGACAATAAATTTTAAAATAATTATGGATGTATGAATGCAGGAAAATAAATTTATATTATAAAATTTGACAAAAAACGAATTTTTTCTTCTGTAAAAACAAATGAAATAAAAATTTTAAAAAAGAACTTTAAAAATAATGTCTCTTAACTTGAGTTTGGTTTTTCATGTACATTATTTAAAATACCTAATAATTAACATATTTTAATTTATACATGATTTAAAACCTCTTTAAATTTATTATTCCTTATATATCAATCATTTTTATATTATATACGATTTATGTATGTGTTGTATAATTTGACAACATTTGCTAACTATTTCAAAAATGGATATTGTAAGTATACTTTGGTAAAAATGGACATCATTACATTAAATCCAAAATAAAATTCATGAAAAATTATAATCATTATACATAAATTATACTTTTGAATCAGAACATAAAAAATCATTATGGAATATGATGTATGTTATAATCATGGATATGGTTTGTCAGATGTATGTTTGAGTAAAATTTCCATTTTTCAAAGATCATTATGGAAGGAATGTAAGCACATTTTTCTCATTAAATAATTATAATAATAAAATTAATATAATAATAATAATATATATATATATTATATTAGTCATTTGTTTTTTATAAGAACAAACCACATTTCTTCGTAGAGGTGGTAGTCCAAAAGTATCCATGAAATATTTTATCATTTTCTAGTAAATAAAATGTTATAAAGGTAAATAATATATTTCCAATTATTATTGATAAATATTACAAGAATATAATTTCATTATATTGATTCTAATATTATAATCAATCATGATTGATGGTGGTAGAAAATGAAACACATTGACTAGTGAGGTCGTACACACGAACAATGTCATCGTTTCCATGTAAGGTAACTAGAGAAATATATTCATCATGATACTCACAAAATAAAATATTCGTATATGTAGGATTATATAGTTTTTATTTTATGTTGTTTGATGTAGTTTTGATAGCAATGTATAATGAAATAAAACATAAATTCCTAATTAAAAACGCAGACCTACTTTGGGAAAACTACATTACTTAACAAATTATTACCACAATGGTTACATTTCTGTGTAAAATAATAACTCTTGAATGAGGTTTTAGATTATGGGATGAAATTTTGGTCCATATTTACCAAAAAATGTATTTTTAATAATGAAATTTTATTATAAGATATGTCTATTTATAGGAGATTGTAGGGGAACTCTTGGAATTTTTCAAAATTTTAAAATAATATATATAAATTTTTAATTACAAATCAATTAAAAGTGATTTATTTAAAATATAAATTTTTTATTTTTTAAGGAAATATGGAAAATTGTTTTTATATAATATTTTTCACCTTCATTACCCATATCATTTAGTTTTAAACATTATTTAACCCATTTATCTTTTAAAGTAACACTATTGATTTTTTACACATTTATGGTAAATTTTATTACTGTATAATTTCAATCCACCAATTAGTGCCCCATGGTTTATAACTTCATCATTATGAAAATATTTTGGCTGATTGTATACTTTTTTTAAATTTTAATCAAATTAAAAAGAATTATTTATTTATAAATATCATTAATGTAAATTTTGACACTATTTATTACATAGAATTTTAAAAAACCCTAGTACAGTAGTATAATTTTGTAAAAAATTGTTCAATAAAACAATCACTTATTAAATTATTCAAAAAAAAATTATTATATTAATTACCTCATATTATATTTTTTTCATAATTTTAATTTAATTTATTTTATTTTTCCATTAATTAGATAATTACAGAATCATTGTTGTGAAAATATTTAAGGTAATTAATTTTCACTAAAAATAAAAAATAAATAACAATATTGATCATAAATCCATTATCTATAAAAATAATATTTCGACTCAAAAATTTCTATTATATATCAAAAAATTAAAAGTATAACACTAATTAAAAAAAAGTGGCATCGTTGAATTTTATATAAATAAAATTTTATAATAGTCAGAATCTAATACAAACTAAAATAAATGGTCATATTAAAAAGCCAATTATTTTGGATGAATTATGCTCATCAGATAAAATTGGTTAATGTATTATTGTAATTTTATAGTACTTATCATTTTATATTTACCCTTATTTGCCCAATTTACCTTTTCCAATGGTAACACCAATTTATACTATTATTATTCATATTGTAAAGAAATAAAATTGACCTATTTTCCAAAAATTGGACAACATGATTCCAAATTTTGAATAAAAAATTCACAATTCAAAACGTAAAATATTATTTATTTAATTGAAAATTATATTAATACAGCACATAGAAATTTTTTCCAAAAAAATTATCCATTTAAAAAATAAATTGATTTTTAAAAATTTAATGTGTAAAATCCATTTCAAAAAAAATAATTGGATTATTTTAAATCAAATTAAAAAATAATTACATTTTAAAACTTATATAAAATAAATTTTCATTTTCCATATACTTGAATATAAAATAAAATTTAAAATAAAAATCGCAAAATTTCAATATTAATTTAATGTTCAATCATTTCGAAAATGATTAAAAATTCCACCATATAATAATATTGATATTATAATTTCAAACATGACATTTATTTTATTCGAAATTTCCAAACACACTACAAATTACTTATATTTTTATCTCATAAAGGAAATCAAAATCAGTTTTTGTTAAAGTTTATTTGTGGAAAAAATGAATTCACTCAAATTAAGTGCTTAATATTATAATCATTAATGAAATAATTATTAATGTGTACGTCAATTTTACATTTCAAAAATTAGCTAATATCATTAGTTCCTTCCAATTTAATGGATAAGTTATAATGGTCACATAAAAAAATATTTATTGGTTCTCTTATTTTTAATGTTTTGTATATAATATGAAATTAAACATTGGAAATCCTATTAAAAAAATAGGATGTTACATTCTCAAATTATTTTGTAAATTCAATACCCATAATTGTTGATACACTATTAGTAACAAAAAATTCTAATTTTCAATGTAGCCTGATTAAAATCCTCCTTCAAAAAAATGATTGATAAAACATTTATTTTAAAAGGGATAAATTAAAAGTAAGAAGGTCACCTGAGATAACACATACATGGTGTTGATGTTGGAAAATACTGACATAGAAGTGAAAATTTAACAACCATGTAATAATATGGTATGATGGATAATATGTTGATAATAACATTAAAACTCACAAAACCCTACATCTCTGATGAGTTAAAAGGTCATTGATTTATAGTTAAAAAATAATCGAATAATTTTTCATCACAATACATATTATAGAGTTGATGCATTATTTTTTTACCTATATTAAGAACATCAGAAAGTATTCATCCTTTAAAATTATAATTTCATCCATTAAATAATTTCCATCATAATTTCGTCTTTCTGTTCTATATAATGAGTATTTAAGAAGAATTTCTCCATCTCAAATAATTATAGTCAACTTCTATGGATAAAAATTTCAAAAAATGTAAAAATATACTCATTCCAACGATATAAATTAACCAAAATATTAATGATACGATAATATAATTTCCCAAAATAATTATTGTTTTAAAAATGAAAAAATAACTTAATCTCAAAAATTACATAGTAATATCCAATGTACAACATTGATTATTTGATTATTATTTTGATTAAAATATATAATAAACATTATAAAATAATATCGAAAGAAAATAATTGAAAGTATTTGATTTCATATTCTTCCAAGATGAATTTTATTATTTTTCTACGAATAACATCAATGAATCTTAATGACTCACTCTAAAATGTATATTACTAAATCATATAATATCTATAATATTCTATACACTTTTATAAAAAAACCTAAATCACCATAAAGCCAAAATAAAATAAAATTTTCTTAAAAATTTAAATTCATTCACTTTTCCACAAACAACATAAAATAATATTCTATTTACCTTATTCTTATTGGATTCTCAAAATTATGAACATCTTCTGAAATAACATTAAGACCTCAATAAAAACATGTTTTCCAATCCCATGTATATATATTTGATAAATAATATATTACCAAAAAGATTATTGTTTATTCATCAAATCATTTAACTCTAACAAAAATCATACTAACCACGACTTCATATAGGATAGTGGTGGGTGTTTCACTATTTTCACCGTTCGGTTGTGAGCTCAAATCTGATAGCCATTTTAGATATAATGGGTTTCCACATAGTCAATATTCCATCATTTTATAAAAATATATAATTCTTTTAAAATTCCGAATTAAATGATAATATCCTCATTATTACCTTAATATATTTAATGGAAAAAAATTAACCTCAATGTTTACAACATTTTTTTCATTTCTCATCCAAGAAAAGTAATAAAACTAATATGAATCCAGATTAAATGTCTCTATAAATACAATTAGTCACTGTAATATTTCATGACATAATGAATCAAAATTAGTTTCAATAAACTAATATTTTTATAAAATGTAATATTATAAACGTATGATGATATCCACAACACTTAATAAACTATCTAAAGAAAACATCCTAATCCCCAATGTCATATAAACCTTACTCTAAAAAATATAAGGCTTAGCATTAAAAATATATATATTATATATATTTTATAATTAAATTCACTTTATTTTTTAAAAAATATTTTAGGTTTATTGTTTTAGAGAATCTGGAGGAACTCAAACAAATTAAACTCCTACACTAAAAGATGATACTTCTATAATTTCCCTATTTTTTAATCAAAAATATTTTCTTAAAATTAAACATGATTACCTTCCATGATAAATCTTCACTTATTTTATCTTTCCCTCATCCTTGTCCATATTATTTTTTTAAACCAGTGAAAATAATTAAAAAACATGGTTTGAAAACAAAAATCATTGAAATAGAAAAATAGAAATTAAACTATTATTCTATTTAAAAATATAAAAAACACCTTTAATGTTGTTTCAGTGTATGAAATAAATCATTTATAATTTAACAATACACACACTTGGTTATGAAATAAAACCTTTAAAACACATAACCATATAGTTAAAACCCTTTTTCATTACCATATATCACATTGTTAAAAAAATTCATTAAATCCCATTTTTATTTGAATAATCATACATCATAATTCATATATATTTCCCTAGAGAAATTTTTATTACACACTAAATTGGAGTGATATAATGGGGAGCACACTTTTTATAAGATATATTGGTCCCACCATTTTTTATTAACTATAATGGGGATCACCCCTTCATATAAGTTATATGGGGAACACCTAGGAGATATAGTGGGGTTCAAACATTACTATATTCTATATTAAGATCATATATTACACATATAATGATTAAGTATCATATAATCTATATAACATTATATTCTACACCATTTCATCACATACCCATTTAAAAAATCTTTAAAATCCATATGAAAAAAACATTTTAATTATAAAATAATTTTTTATTTTTAATATCTTTATAGTAAACAAATACCCATAAAATCTGAATTATGTACTTTCATTGAAGAAAATATAATTTCTAACATTTTTTAAAATAATTTCCTTTTCTATATTGAAAACAGATTTTAAAAAACAATTACACACCTATAAAAGAAATAATAATATTTCAAAATAAATAAGTAATCCTGTAAAGAAATATTAAATAAAACTAATGTGTTAGGAATTTGGGAATATAATATCATTATATATAAAGTAAAAAATAATTCATTCTGACCATTGAAAAAATATTTGACAGAGATAATTTAAAAGAAAATGTTTAGAAGAATGTCCCTTACCTTGAGACTAATATGCCACATATTTCTCTTACCATCAAAAATAAGAAAAATTAAAAAATTATATATTATTTAATACAAATTATGGTTCATTATTTCCTTTATATTACTCATTTAGTTTTTATATACAATTTATATTCATATATGATGTATTGATGATATTCAGTACCTATGTAAAAAATGGATTCAGTTTGTCAAAAATCATCATAGAAGTCATAATTATATAAATTCCTTAATAATACTCATGAAATAATTATAATATTTATAAATAAATTAAATTTTTTACTAAAACATCTAAATATAGTAATACAAAAAAACTATGTTATAGTCCTTATAATTATAGGTCATGTGCACTCATGAGTAATATTTCCATTTTTCAAATATCATTATGGAAAGAAGGTACATATAATTTTTTCTTTCAATATTTATAATAATTTCTTAAATATTATATTAATTCACTAAATATAATTATATATATCAATCATGTGATGTGGTGATGAAAATTAATGACATACTTCGTGGACGTGGTAGTCCATATGTATGGACTAACAGTGTTATCATTTTACAATAATTATTATGGTAATAAGGTTAATAAAATAGTAACATTTTATGATTATAAATATATCATGAATATCAAATATTATTATTAATTCCACCATTATAACCATACATGATAGATATAGATGGAAAATGAATCGCATCGGATCATGAGGTGGTAGTCCACTATGCACAGAAAGGGTGAATTCATTTCCAATTTGATGGAATTAAAGACTGATATATTTTATGAAATAAAACTAATAAAATATCATTATATTTAGTGTACTTTATTTATTCTTTAATCATGTTTGAAGAAAATTTCATGGTGGTGTAAGAATAAATAATACAAAATCACTTTATTAAAGTGATAAATCTTCATTAGACACCCTTTTATTCAAAACACAATACGACCACTACAGTTTGTGTTATGCCAAATATAAGAACACCTTAATTTGGTTCATGATTACAAGAAGGTATTTTGGAAGTTTTTGGATAAAGCAAATAGGGATTTACATGTTTCGAATTGAGAATAATAGTCCTCTAATGGGTATGGGGGCACTCTTGGAATATCCCAAAACAATAAATGAATATAATTTAATATGAAATTTAAAGTGTCTCTGAATTTATTTTTAAAATATAATACTAGTATGTATATAAACCCCCTCATTAGATAATTTTCATATAATATTTTGAAGCTTCACTAACATTATCATTTTGTTCTAGTCCTTATTTTTCCCTTCTAAATCTTACTGTGATAACATTGATTTTTACACATTGAGGGTAAATATTATTAAAATAAATTTTCAAAAAAAGAATAAATAGACCATTTTTTATACTTTAAACCTTATTATAATAAATTTAATAAATATATTATATTTTTTATTTTTATAAAATTTAATAAAATGCTATTTATTTTAAAATATCATTACTATAAATTCTGGCATTATTCACTACATTGAAATTTAAAAAATATTACTAAAAAAGATAAAATCTATAAAAATATTTTAATACCTCAAAAAAATGTATAAATAAGAATTAAAATAATGGAATACATTAATTATCTCGTATTATATTTATTTTAATATTTTTAATTTCATTTATCTATTTTTTTCATTAATTACTCAATTCCAATATCCTTGTTGTCAATATCATTAAGGTGATTATTTCATCAATAAAAATTAAAAATAAATTACTCTTTTTAATATATATCCATTATCCATTAAATGAATATTTATTTCCTAACATAACTTTTGGATAACAACATATAAAAATATAACACTTATTTAAAGAAAGTATATGTAGTAATCTTTAAACATTACATAACCTAGATATTTTAACTATATTTTACTTCATTAAAACCCCCAATAACATTTCGGTTTAGAGTTTCAGGAATTAATAAAAAAACTCATACATATCAACCCACAAACATATATAGTGGGTACCCTTAAAATAGTATCAATTTCTTCTAAAAAATAAAAAATTTAACACAAAACAAAAACATCATTCATTTAACAAATATTGAATTTCACTTTTTTTTACACATCCTTATAACCTATGAATAACATTTATAATCATTGGATTAGAATAAAAAACATAGTAAGGGATATAAAATGAAGTAATGAAAACATTAGTCTAAGAATACTTTAAAATATAAGAAATCATTTTCACAAAGTAATTTTTATCACCAATATATACTTACTTTTTTTAGACATGATATTTCCATAAAAATTTATATAATATATATAAAAACATAATGTAATCTTAGGAAATAACTTATTTTATTATTTGTAACCACTATGACTACCTTACATTGTAGCCTTCCGGGCTACCTAATAGCTTTACCATCGTAGTTACACATGGAGTAACCATAAGGTCGACCTCTATCTTACTCATTACCAATGAATTTGAGAGAGATATAGGTCCCACACTTCATCATAAATAATTCCCATGGACCATAAAATATATAAAAAATAATAATTTCATAAAAATATTTCAATTGAATTTCATAAAATAGAATTTTAATACGAGATTTTTTAAAGGAATGTCTCTTATAAATATCATATAATTGATTTGAGAAATTAATTGAATGAATTTAATATGTTTTTACACTATATATACACATAATAAAACATAATATAATACAAAATTCATCACACAAATTATATTATTACAACATAATGAATAATGTATATGGTTAACCCGATGAATGGAAACTAGGTTACGAATTCTCTTACCTTAGATTATTCTTACTTATAACTTATATAATGGATGAGAAACTCTAGAATTGGAATGAAATTATATTAATACTTTTTTACAGTATTAAATTATTCTGTAAATATTTTTTTTATATTTAATGAAGATTAATCATTAGATAAATCATTAATGATACCCAAATATATCATTTTGGTGGTTCTTCGATTATCATGAACTTGTTTCATCATATACCATTATTAATATATATATATATATAAGATAATTCATGCAAATTATAGAGGCCCTAAAATACATATTCAAAAACTATGTCAACAATTAAAAAAAATTTACAACTAGATATGATGGATGTAAATGAAACTTAAGGCACGTCATCCACGTTGTCGGAAAATTGACACATCATAGTATGTGTTTTTATATATAGAATAAGAAGATGATGAGAAGAAGAATTATGATTAATTAAACCATTAAAATTTAAAAAATATAGAATATATATAATAAGGGATCTTATATGCCTTTTGGATAATGGGATGTGAAGAGAGTATAAGTAATGAAATTAATTGAAAAGAAAACACAAGAAAATGAAACTGGTTTTTTACCTCTTTATCTATTCTCCTTGATATCCGTATTAAGGCCTTTTGTTTTAGAATATTGGTGAGGCTAGGAGGTATTGGACGTGTGGAACATATTTTGTAAGGTTGTTTTGTATAATTTAGACAATTATAAAATCATTATAGATTTGAGAAGAATACAGGAGTGAGGGGGGTATTTATTGTGAAAGTGGGGGGGGGGGGTTTAATTAATTTAAAGGAAACCACATTAGTGGTATTTGTCAAAAAATTAGCTTACCATGGGTAATTTCACATTCTATTATCCACATAGAACACAAAATATCATATTTAATCCCTCAAGAGTCACCCATAATGATTACATCATTATGATGTCATTAAACACCAAAAAATAGAAAACTATATTTTTTACTATTCACCTAAAATTCAACTATCTCAAAAAATCCCAAAAAAACAACCTAACTATTTTTAGGCATGTACAGTTCAAAAATGAAGTCTATTTATGGAAAATAATTTTCTAAATTTCATTAATTAAAATTTATATATAAATCAAAATTTATTCAAACAATAACAATTTTCATACTATAACTTATTTTTTATCACCTTTATAAATAAACAAATATAAATTTCTATTATAACATTAAGAAAAAAAATTAATCAAATTTTTAAATATTTATAACTATCATATTACTATTCATTATACTATTCATAATGTTATGTTACTATTCACTAAGAAACTATTTGGTTCTATCAAACTCGAAACATGTTAATGATCAAAATTGTAGATGATTGTTTTTTGAAATTCAAATCCTAGATGTAGAAAATTTATGTTTAACGACAAGTTTATAACTGTTTACAAATAAAAAAGCATCATTATATATGTATTCAATATTTCATGGATTTTATTTTATTTTTTAAAACATTAGGGTGATATAGAAAGAATATGACAACATTGAATTTTATTTAATAAAATACTATATTTTTCATAGTCTAATCAATATGTTCATAAATGACATATAAATGCATAATGAATAATTATGGATGAATATTAGTCATCAAATAAAATTAGTTCAATTGTTAGGGTAATTTTCTACACCTTACCACTTTATTTTTAACCTAAATAAATAGATTTACCCTTTACCAAGGTAAGACAAATTGTAATATTACTACTCATATTGACAAAAAATAAATGTGACAGATTTAAAAAAAATTATTGTTGTAATTATCAAAATGGATTCCATTTTTCAATATTAAAAACATTTCATTTTTAGCATTTTATTTTTTATTAAATCAGCATAACACAATGAATTTTTTTTTCTTTTTAAAAAAATGTTTTTATACTATATTCAAGTATAAAATCTATTTAATAACAATATTTGGATTACTTTAAATGATAACAAACAAATAATATTTTATATCTTAAGCGAAACATTATTTTAATTTGTAAATACTTGAAATGAACATAAAATTTCAAATTAAAATCAGAGAGATTTTATTTTAATTGAAAAAATATTCTGAAAATTATTAATATTTGATAATAATATATTTTTGGTTTATAAAACAAAATATTATATTAATTTCATTAATATTTTTGAAACTTACAAAAAATAATTATATTTTTCTCTTATAAAAAAATAAAAATAATTCTTTATGAAATTGTATGAAAAAAACAAATCGACTTTACATAAATTGTGTGATTGATTTTTAAAGAATAAATTAAAAAATTTATAAATAAGTGAAACCATTATATTTTCATAATTTAGTTAATACTATTCTGTATGACCAATATAACAACTTTTTTGTAGTAGTCATTCAAATACAATATTTATTTTTTCATTTATGCTTTTTAATGTTTATATTATATGCTATCAAACATTATATTTCAAATTAAAAACTCAAGATGTACATTTTCTTCCATATATTCAAACCAATCTAAAATAAAATTTAAATAAAATCATTTATAATTTCCATCCTATGTTTTTTCATATGGAGGAAGAAAAATATATATGATCACATAATTTGGAATCAAATGACGAGAGGTATCCAAGTTATCATAGACAAACAGATTCAAGGAATATAATTTAAATTAAATAGATATAAAAGTTCCCCCAAGAAAGATATTGTGAACTTGGCCACTCAAGTTGTAATCAACACCTCTATAAAGTTTTACTTGAAGATTATTGATACAAAATAAATCCTATATGTATCAATTGATTTATAATGAAATGTTACAACAATTGAAGTAGTGATATATGTTCTCCTTATCTCTTAACTATTGGAGGAAGGATGGGATAATAATATGTCATGTTCGTTGTTTAATGTTGTGTGTCAGAAACATTAACCACTAAATTTTATACAGAATATAAAAAATGGAAATATTGAAGAAATCTGTCTTGAATTTGATTTTCCATGAGGGAATATTAGTTAGTCATTCATAATTCATTTTATACTAATCCATGGTATAGAAATTACCATAAATATTTGAGTTAATTGTTATGGGGTCTCTATTTCCAACGGTGTACCTCTTTATCTCATTGGAAATATGAGAAGGAACGATAACACCTTTCATATAGTGGTTTTCAATAATATCTACAATTAATAGGAGTACCCTATTTAGAGGAGGAAGATAGTGTTTTCACATGTCATATCACCTTGAATGGCTTAGAGGCCTTCTTTTATTTTTTTTGATAAATCTACATTTAATTGTTGAAGAGGAACCCTTACATGAATCATAAGACAAAGGCACAAGGCCCATATATGACCTAATAAATGACCATAAGTTCCCAATATTTGAAACACTTGAATCAACCCCTCCCATTCAAATGTATCTTAAAGTCGACTATCCCCCCTCCTCACATCGATATTTGGCTAGTATTTCTCCCTATAGAACTGCATGGTGCCTGGTCCTGATGCCAGTTTCCATACCCAATAATTTATCCAATCCAGTTATCTCTTATGTGGTGTTTTTTTATTTTTCTTCTCTAAATGTTCATGTTTCACTCCATGTAGACCATTTATCTTTAGTAACAAATGAAATCATAGTTTTTTTCTGATGGAATACAATAAAAAAGTAAATGGTTCTATGGATATCCATATAGTATATTTTTTTATATATGAAAAAAATTTAGTTGAAAAATAATTACAAGACACAATATTCCAAGTTAGTTAATAAAAAACAATTCATTATAAACCCTATGGAACATGATTCTTAATCCCCTGCGTAAATAATATTGTTACATTTTTTTCAAAAAATGGTAAAAAATTTCCTTTCATGGAATTATCAAGTCTATATAATGACCATGGTCATATATTGAAAATAATTAAAAATAATTATAGTACATCATTATAATGAAATGTTATATATAAATTTGGAGGTTTCCAATGAGTTGAACAACAAAACTCTTTAATAATTAGATATAGCTATGACTTTCTTCCTAGAAAACTGGATGGTGATGTTTGACTATATAATATAAAGATAATAGTTTTTTACCTTATCCCATAAATAGTTAAGATCATGCTATATTATGTTTTGGGAACCCCTCATCCATCCAAGAGTTTTTGAAATACATGTATCTTATTAATATACACTCCATCCTTGGAAATAAAATACAATAATTATTCATGTCGACGTATTCATAAAATAACCTCATAGTGACAAAATGTATTTAGTTGAAGGTATTTTTTGGTTTTTTCAAGAAGAAGTATGTCATTAGAAGAAAATAGGAGTGATAGAGTTATGATCCCTCTATCATCTTTGGTAAAAAATTTATATTACAATTTGAACAATTTCATTGAACTAGATACTCGTATAGCATTCTCCAATTGAGAATTAAAAACATATGAGATGATCACTTTTAATAAAACCCCTATAACATTGTAGGGATACATTGGGTGATAAAATATTGGGAATTAAATTAATTCATAGTTAATAATGATGAATATTAATTAGATATAATCATTGGAAAATCTGTAGATTCTGAGAAAAATAATAATTTAACTCAGTTACATTATTTCCAAAGCTATGAATATTTCTATTTGTGATATAAATGTTCCCAACCATAGAATTACACTTCATTTTATTGAAATACGTTTTTAAATATAATGAAATATATGTGACACATTATAATTATTTAATTATAAAAATAATATATAATATAATTGATTTATATTGTAACTCCTTAGAATAATTCCACCCTCAAAATTTTATAACATTGATAAAACCCACTAAGGATAATTATGCTTCATCACACCATTAGGATACAAAATTACATACTCATATTTCAAATTAATCCAATAATATTTAACCACATGAGTTTTCTTAATCCATAAAACATTATTAATGTGATTCAATTATTATTCATGTCATAATAAATAGGAATCGTGTTTCTCTAACAGGAAATCATTAATGTTTAATACATTTGAATATCTGTAATGAAAATCCAAAAAAGATATGAATGGAACATATCATGAACATGAGAGAGGTTTTGTATAAGCCATATGTGATAACCTACCATTCGTAATCAATCAATAATCATAAAGGGTATAATTTGACTAGGGATGATCATTCCATTATTTTGGAAGCTTATAATCCTCTTCTATATTGATATATACATGAATAAATTCTCACTGACATTGAACATTATATATTGGTAATTAATTTCTATATAAATCTTTTTCCAACATGGAGATTGGTTAATATGATTCTGAATTGAAAAAATAAAATTTTCGATTTTAAAAAATATATCTGATACAAATAAATGTTATTCCAAAATATCATCCAAGAATATCAGTGTTTGGAACAATGTACCATATAATGATTTATAAGGAGCCATCTGAATACTGGAGTGAATGCAATTTTTATAATATAATTTCCCAGTAGGACGGTATTGATACCAACTACCATTCTTTCTATGAGAGAAGGATCATAAAATTTCTTATAGGTATTCAATGTAAATGTCATACAAAAAATATTATAAGGGTGGTATATATTAATGAAACAAAAATCTATATGTTGTTCATCACAATGAAATATATAGACCATAAAGGTAAATAGAAAATTTTGGTCAAATATATTAGAAATTGATACTCCACATAACAATTATAATACCATAGTGAATATTGGGGTATGATAATCAATAAAAAATATTATCATATCATAATTAAATGTGGAAAATTCATAAGGTAACCAAATTCTACCCATATTTGCTTTCAATCATTATTTGACTTGGAGAATCATTTATCGAAATAACAGGTGTAAATTTTCGATTTCCATATAGGTGTGGGTAATTTTAGTAACAACCCCTTAATCTTATTTAACTCATTCTCCGCTTGATTGAAAAATAACCACCATGAAACACATAACACAATATATCCATGCACATTATCTCACCAAAAATGATCATTATGGTTTCAATAAATCATTTAAATTTCAGTATGAAAGGCTGTTGAATAGTTATGCCTTTGATCTAATAGATCCTATGTATATTATTTTATATCATGGACGTGTTAACTATTACTGAATATTTTATTTTAATCAAAATCAAGAATGAAATCTAAAACATTACTCACTCAAAATTAATGATATAAATCTTCCTTCTATGAAAATTTATTTGTTACAAGGATTTTTCTATGAACACCCATTTGAGAAATATATTAATTATCCATCATTCATTTTATGTTAAGGATTATCCTATTTAAACCATTATAAATTTAGTATTTTTTTATCAACCTAAAAATTTAACATTCAAAATCCTTTTTAAAAAAATGAATTATCCACATTGTTCACTTTATTAATGTGGTAATTTTTTGAGAATTCATAATCATTAATAAACACTAAATATCTTTATGGTTCAAATTCAACTCTTTATGGGTCAATATATTATTTAAACTTGTATTATCAATGTATATGTCATTGCTTTATCAATAATGATAATTCCTCTAATTTGATAATTTAGTTATTATTACCTCTAACTATAGGTAATGGGATGGTAAATACTATTATTGGACCTCCAATTGATAAGATTAATAAAATATCAAATGTTTATTCTTCATAATGTTGCATATAAATACCATTATATATTAATCACTTTAGATTTGAAACCCTTGTCCAATAAGTGTTAGTATGAGTACACGTGAACTAACCAACCATCCCATCAACTCTTTGAGTTTTTCCTAAAATTCATTAGTTAAATGGAATATGTATTCCATTGATATTAAAATTTAACGTGGATTAGATAATATAGGATTTTTTAACAAGGTATCTATATTTTCTATTCAATCCATCAAAACTATATGTCTATTTCGTAGGGTTTGTAATGGGAAAATGATTCTTTAATTTTATCTCAAACGTGTCTACTAATATACAATTACTTTTGATATTATGTATAGATAGTTATTCTTTTTAAAACCCCAATTAATATATTTCTAAACATATAAAATTGTTTCTTCATCTACAAGTTCATTAAAATAATTCTTATGTTATTTTCATGTCAACCCTAATTGATGAGTATAAATAATAGCTTCTATAAATACTATCATGTATTTTTTTGGGAAATATATATACAATATGTTAATTAAATTAACATTGGATAAATGTTAAATTCTTAGTCCAAATGAAATATGTATAAATTTAGAGTGTCCATACCTCATATTTATGGTATTGTAACTTTTGAATTAACTTATATCCCTCAACTAGTTGTATAAATAATGAATTTTGATACACATTAACTATGATCACTATTTATGAGATAAATTTTTACATAAACACATACATCCCCCCCCCATTAAAAGAAACTTCTTACTATCCATGAGGGTCTAGACATTATGTGTAGATAGAGTATCCTCATTATTCATTGCTATAAACAAAAACATGAAAACACAAATGTAGTAATATTAAACATCTCAATATAAATTTACTTGAATGTATTCTATAATAGATATCATTTCTGGTCATTGAATGGGAATCCAAACAACCCATAACCTGGAAGGAAATTAAGTATATGAAATATTGTTAGGAAAAAATTAATAAATAATTTCATAGTGGATTTTTGGATTTCATCCATGTACTACTTCCTTATCCAAACTCTGATATCCTCAATTACATACTGCATTTACATTTCCCATATCTGAATTCATGATAAAAAATTCTACATAGGTATCTCGATGACCATGCTAGGTGAAGTGTAATCCTTTTAGGGAATCATTGTAGTATGATTTACACATTTTCATAAGTATATAGTTGTTTATTTGATGATTGAATGGTAAATTGACATATCATTATAAATCCAATCATATATTGACCAACTATATTCTATCCAATCATCACAAAATTCCATATTGTACATGAATTTGTGCCATACAAGAAGAATATCATATGTAATCATCATACGACTTATAAATTTTATAAGTTTTTCTTCCACCATTGAAAAAAAATATTAACATTCAGTAAGGAGAATATCATGTAATTTTTTATGGGAATTTCACACATACGACCCATAACAATCTATTGGTGTTACACACACATAGATTTTCCAAACAATAGAAGTCCACACATATGTAATAATTTTTTGCATCCATGCTCCACACCAACCGATGAACCACCATCCAATGGAATATAATGTTCCTCTATAATGGGTTAATCATATTCCATGTTCTATAACTACACATCATGTATCCATAGGCACATCGATCGAGTAATTTCATCCATTTACACCCTGTATAAGGACATCTATGTCTATCTTGACCAAATGTCAACCAATATATTAAAACAATTGTTTCAACATTGTATCACAATAGAACAATAGGGCATGTCAAAATATGAATAAATGTTCTAATATGGTATTATATAATATATTTAGTAATAAAAAATTATATAAATTCATTAAAAGTTATCAATATGGCATAACAAATACTCCCCTGATGTTACAAATGATCGAATATCAACCAATAAGATGAGATTGAATTAATTGTTCAGGTTTTTATGTGATTTAATACATTCATAAAGTAACTCTTGTAACCTTTTAATGTAAAAATACTTATCGTATTTTATAAAATAATCATTTATGAAAATGTATGAATTCAAGAAAGATATATAGTATTTACTATTATTGACATCAGTGTGAGAACCTGCATCCTTTCCATTACAACTACCACGTGCCTATAAAAATTAACTATTAAAAAGAAGTAAATATAACATGTTCCAACTCCTATTATACACCTTCTATATCCCAATAGGAATATTTATAAATAATCTCATATGTTTATAATGATTACTTATAAAAATAACCCAAAATTAAATAATAATAACATGTTTTATACTCATCCACAAATTCTCTATCTGTAATCTATAGTCTTATATGGACGGATCATATTTTTTTCAAAGAAACTTAGTATAGTAGAATAAATTGGATGGACACAATATCAATATTCATTAATCAAACTCTACATAGTTACACAATCTGATCTGCCTCAGTCCAATCTTCCTCAATTTGATTCTCTCAATAATATGGTTCTTTATCTGATGAAAAAAATATATTTTGAACCTTATAATGAGATCTCTATGTAGAAAGAACACTTTCAAAACTTCTAACATAAAAATTTCACTTCTACAAATTATCCAAATGTCCAAAAGTATGAAAATGTATGAATTTACTCTAATTCTATTTATAGGGGACTCAATATGGATAAGGTGGGAAATTGAAAATCATTCACACCTACTGAAACATAAAAATCCATATAAAACAATCACATTTAAACATAAAATATGCTTTATTAAAACCATATAAATATCTATGCAAAGATATTCTACATGAATATATAACATGTCAATAATCTAATGTAACATCCTGAAATTTAGTCAAATGTAATATCTTTAGCTTTAGCTGGACGTTAATTCCTTTGCTTTAGACTATTATAAATTCATTATGATGGATCTTCTCAACCCATTACGATTTTATTTTCTTCATCTTACCATTAAAATCTAACTATCATCCTCTTCTCATTAAGATATTATTTTATTAAATAATTCATAATGATCCTATTATATTCAACATATCATAAAAATCAGCTTTTTAATCTACCCATTAAGATTGAATTATCATTATATTGGAAACTCCAATCAAAAAATTTAATATTATTAAAGACTCATCAACCAAAACTCATTTAGACTCCAAAAAAATAAATGTATGGTATGATTGGATTCATTGGAGACATTTTAGTCATTTTTGGAACCGCTGTATTTACCATCATAAGGATTTCCTCACAAGTGTTATAGAAAATTGATGATATTTGACAATTAAAAATAAATAATTCATCATACAACCTAATGATAAAATGTATAATAAAAATAAAACTCCTGACATCACTATCTGCATTCATACTATACAAAAAAATCTTGAATTTCATTATCATGAAGATAGATCAAACATAAAAATGTTTGATGTAAAGCCCCGACCCTAGTTACCCAGATTCGGTGCATTATTACATAACATTGACATGATCACAAGAGATCAAGACCTGAAAGACAGCTCAGTTTAGTTTCCTTTGATGTACTATATACATACATACTTTTTACGATACATTATAAAATAGAAAAAATACCAACGTTGTGTCCCCTTTCAACACACTCGTATCTTGTAGCCAATTCTTGTAGGTTGTTTTTAATATACTTTTTCGCATCCTAAAAAAATAAAACATAAGAATGGGGTGAGATCAAATTCTTAGTAAAGATAACAATATACCAGAAACTATCATAAATAAGAATAAACATATAAGGCAATGTATAGGACTATAAAAACTCCTTTTAAACATAAACTTCAGCATAATATGAAAAATATAAATCAAATAATGTCATTTACATAACCATATGTATATTTTACTAGTCGAATAATCACACGTAATATCAATAGATAATTTCATAATAATGGAATGAATAATGGTGAACATCATGAACACATAGTCAAGGTCTTGTGCCAAAAATACAAATAAAACTTTTTTCCATCCATTGTACCAGGACTCTAATTAGTCTATTGAGACATACCGATACATAGTGGTGCTATAGTGGGCCTCTCCCATCACATAAAAAGTCTAATGCATTCCTCATATGAAGATGTTGAAACATAAAATAAACATTAGTATTAAAAATATAATAAAAAAGTCAATAATTTAACCATAAACAATGAATGGTATAAAAAATTACATCCATTTTAAAACATATCAAAAAACTATAAATACAATAGGGAAGATTGTATCATAATAAATCAGCATAAAAAATTGTAAAATCCTGCAAAATATGTTGACACATGTTAAATCAATGCCAAAAACTACATGAGTAAAATATTTCTTTCTACTTTGTATTCATTTAAAAGTAACATAATAATAAAATAAAAAATTTATTTTGAAAATATTATTATAATATTTTAAGGGAATCATTAAGGGTGTTATAACGGTGGAAAAATAACCACACCCACCGTATAAGTAAAAAAATATTATTTCCCTAATTTTGTTGAAATGGTCACAAAGTACCTTGTCTGGAAAATGAAAAAAATATTCCATTCAAAACATTTTAAAAAAAATAAAAAGAGGGAATAAATGAATTAACCACAGTCTAAGAAATTGTAAATTTTTTTTGAAATATATTTTTATGAAAGAAGTGTGTGAATGATAAAGAGGTCCTAATATATACTTACGTTTAAACAACCTCAGATAATGAAGAGATTATATAATTAACCCTTATATTGTAATTTTCATTAGTCGATGGTATGTTCAGATCCGGTATAATAGTGAAACCATTTCTAATAAATTATACAATATCCACATACATTAATATAATATCATATATTATCATCTAATATTTCTTTGTTAATGACATTTCAAAAGTGTCATTGTTTCGGGTGTTAACTAATTACTTTTACATTATATGTTTTGTTGTTTAAGTAAGTTTATTTTATGTATAGTATGTGTTTTATTCATATATATAATGTTATTAAATTCTTTAAAAAAATTTTTATTCATAAAATAAAAAATATTCATGATTGGTTATGATGGGGAATGAAATTTCATCACATCATGGAGACGGTAATCCGTATGTACACACGATCGACAATATAATTCTATTGATAGTGAAATATTAGGTAATTGATTTGTATGTAATATATATAGAATACTTATATTATATATTTATTATTTACATAATTTATACTCATTATTATACCCATCGAAATAATGAAGTGTTGAATAACAAACATCACCACAAAGTTTAGACGGTAAGTCGTATGTGCACAAGTATGGTGACTTTTTCATTCATTGGATAGATAGAATAATGAATATGGTTGTACAGTTTTCATAGTAACATCTTAGTATGTAGAAGCTACAGGATATATTACTTTTTTATGGAAACAATAATGAAATAGAATGTTGAAGAAGAAAATAACTTTGAAATATGTGATGAAATAATTACCTCTTCTTCATCTGTATCCTATTGATTTGAATAAAATGCCTCCATAGGTACACTTTATGATCAACTTATGGCATTTAGATATAATTTAGGGTAGTTGGGATTATATTATTTTAGGTTTTGGCTCATCCAAAAGGCATTGGTCTTGATAATTTGAGAGAAGGGGATGTACCCTTTCATAAGAGAGTTGAGGGTCCCTTTAGGAAAAACATTTTTATTATTTTATTATGAAACAATTTTCAGTTTTTAGTGGATACATAATAATTTATTTCGAGGCTAAAGAGGGGATGGTTAGAAATATTTTCAACCATGAGGTTTTAGATAGGTTTAGGTCACCATATTAACCTTGTCCTTTGAATTTAACTGTTAGTCAAATAGTATAACATTTACCATATCTCATTGTATTATTATATTATATGGTTAATAAACATACTATAAACATACAATATAAACTCATGTAGATCATTAATGACATATCTAACATTATTTACATTCTTTGTCAGAACCATAGATTTTAAGGAATAATATATCATTTAATAAAATATTATTGGTTTTAAAAACATATTTATGTGAATTTTGAAAATATTTAGTATTTTTTTCTTAAGTAATAAAAATATTATTTCAAAGAAAAAAATATATTCAATCAACCCTAAGATTTCATATTGGACTAATTTTTTTTGGGAATTCATCAAAAGTGTCAATTTTCAATTATTTTAATACATATAACATCTATTATTTTATTATTTCATTAATAATGTAATTACTACATCATCATTATGTCATAAATAATTATAATTTTTTAATGTATAATAATTATAAATATAATACCATGATGTGGAAATTTTTTTTGATTTATAATGAATATTTATTGTAGAATATATATTATGTATAACCCTATATTTGAAATGGTTTAGTTAATAAAATTACAATTTTACACTTTTAACTCTTCTTTAAATAAAATATAATAAATGTCCTAATATAATATAAGTGGATAAAAATGAACATATTTTATTCCTAAGGTTTATTTTGGTAGAAATATATTTATCTAATTGAATTATGACTTGTTTTGGGGTAATTATAATATCATTTTTACATTTTATTACCCTATATACTTTTAACCTTGGTAAATAAAATTCAAAAGATAATATTCGCGAATTTGTTTTCATCCTATAAAATAGAATTTTACATAATTATTTCAACTGTGTCTCTCATATTTTGGACATTCAATTCAAAAAATTGGTTAAATTACATTTTATGCAAATTTTAAAGTGTTCCTAGAAGGTGGGTAGAAGAGGGTAAATAGTTTAATAAATGTTTAGATATATAATAATGTTGTAAAAAGACTCCAATGAATTATGTTGTGTTAAAATAAGTATGATGTATCTATTATCAATTTAAAATAAATTTAAATTTAAAATTAATTATTTAAATAAAAAGTATATTTAAATTAATAATGCAGTTCTTTTCACTATTTATAAAATATTGAAAATTTTTAGAAAAACATTCACCCTTAGATAATTTTTTGATATTCCCAATGATAAATGGAATTACATTTTGAAAAAAAAATTATAAAATTTCAAAATGTTTTTATTACTATTATTAACTGCTTTTTAATCAGATGTTTTGATTAGTCGTGGTGTGCTAGAACCCGATGTTGCATACATCGTAAGCCACTTCATTATTAAAATGGATGAATACTGTGGAATATTGGGGTGTTACATTTGATATATATTGATCTTCTTTTTTATAATCTAAAGTCAGGTGGGGAATCCGATCAAAAAAACTACATAACATCAGGCTTCCATATTCCTTACACATTCTACATCTAATACTGATTTTTCAGAAAACCAATGTCTAGAAAAAAACTTTTTTAATGATATAAAAATTTCTCCCACATTGTGTTTGGATAAAAATATTTAGAAACATTATATTTATTAAAATAACGCATTCTAGTGGATGTAATTCTATCTTTAAGAACAAAAACCATCATTTACAAAAAAAGGTTCGTTTTCAACACATAAAAAAATTGTTATAATAGAAAAACAAAATGATTTTAAAATACCCCCTTTGGATAAGATGGTTGAACTCATTAATATCATTTTCAAATATAAGAATTTTTTCACAAATCAAATTTTCGAATAACACAATTTTTTCAACCATTATCAAAAAGCATCACGTCTTAAAAAAAGTTTCATCACACAAAACAACAGGAAAAAATAATTTATTTGAAGGAATTCTATCCCATGGTGATAAGAAATTTGTTCGTAAATGTAATGATATACTCCCTCTTTCATTTATCTATTCCACCCACTTTTCCTTTTATCTCCCACATTTTATGATTACCACAACTTCAAAATCATGTAAGAAAGACAAGTGTAGTCATTTCACAATGTAAAATGTAGTCAATTCTCTCCCATTTTCAGCATATTACAAAGCATGGTGGGGGAATTATTTTAGATATTAAGGATGTAATTAGAGGAGTTTGAACATTATATTATATCCCCAACTCAAAAAACCTATATTTTGATATTGTCTTTATGGTGATATTATAAATGTTATGGTTTTTTAGATATATTCCAACATAACATATCTATCCAAAAATTTCTGTTTTATAAAATTAAACATTATATTATTTTGTTTTGATATTAGATGTTGGATAGGAATTTTATAATGATTCATTTACCTCTAATTATCACAATTTATATACAATGGTTTAGAAACTTTCTCTTTCAAGTGTTCAAGATCAACATCCATCCACAGCCTCTGAGTACAATATTATGTAGCTCTAATATATTATGATTCTATTGTTTTTAATGTTAGTAACATTTTTTTCATAATATTCCAACAGAAACAAAATTCACCCAAAAATGTACCTCATGAGGCATATTTTTTCTCATTAAAATCAATATTCTAGTCTGCTTTAATATAATGATATAACATCATCAAACAATATCTTTTTTTTAATAACTGATGTGATATTTTTCCGTTTCAATATCTTAAAATTCCCATCACTTCCATCATATTTGATAATTTAATATTACATTGATTCCTTAAATAATAAGTCACAACATAGGCCATTAGGTTGTAAGGTAATGTATCCATCCTATCTGCTTATGAACATCATTCTGATTCATATTTATTCTTTACTTATATTTACTCAACCTTATGCACACAAACATGTGAGTAGTAACATATTTGTATTATCCATCAAAACATTATTTAATAAAATTATGTAATACTTTTAGTAATATAATTATGTTTACTATTATTGTAACAAATCTTTTAATCTGTGGAAGAATGTTAATCATACCAATATTGAAATTTCAAAAATCATCATCATTTCCTGATAAAATTGTTTACAAACATTTTTTACTCTCTAGAAATATTATATCATCGACATACATCATCATCATATTTATTTATTTTTGGATGGAAATACATAAAGAAAAGAGAGTCATTAAATGTAGAACAAGAAGAAAAACATTCATAATCCCATAACATGGTCTAAAGTGATAATCCATGAGGGAATCACCTCTTTCCAGATTTCCCCCCTTAGGTGTAAGTAAACTCTAATTTGGATAAAAGTTGATGTATCCCTATTATCCTTCATTAAAGTCAAGATAATCTACAACCTTGTTTACTTCACACAAAATATATAGTTCCTCTATTTGTTTACAAATCAGAATATTTCTGCTTCTGAAAATTTAGGTTATGGATCATAAAACTCTATAAGTATTTTTTTAGTGACCTATAGTGGATTAATCAATTATATTCCATAATAATTAAATCCAGACATCATTTCATATATATGATGATACCGATAAACATAGACATTGCAACATATTTGGGGTATTGTCCACATTAATATAATATAAAGTATGCAAGAACTACATTTCTTATAGTGTCATGAACCACACTACCTCATCACTTATATCCCATGATACACAAGCCCTATGTGTTGAGTTTGTAGCCAGGGTGGTGGGGACTCTTTTAGACCAAGTGTCCCTGATGAGTATCTCTAACCAAGTGGGAAGTATACATGTATTTTTATAATGATATAAGGGGAAAATATTCTCTCCAATTCAACACAAGTCATTTTATGTCCAGTTTTCAATTTTTTTATGGCCATTGTTTTTCAAGATAAGTTTCCTCCATTAAAATGTGAATTCTTTTTTATTTCTAGATTAACCAACATCTTCTAATTAAAACACCTTCACTTTCCATCCTCTCATGTCCTTCTAACTCCACTCTTTGAAAAAAGTATATGATGAATGTCCTACCCAAATATATTTGTGAGGGTATATGTGCAAGTCACAAAAAAGTCACCAGACCATGTGATACTTTCCACTTTCTAAAAACTATTGATATAACCTTTACTCTTTTCGACCTTTTCCACAAATGAAGATCGAAACCAAGTTAATTCATGTTCATTTTATACACTCATTGACTTTTATTTATTGATTTTATTTCCTCCATACCATAAAGTAATAAATTGGTGGAACCTCTTTGAAATAGAGAAGATGACCCCAAATATTATTTTGGTTAAAGGATGACATCACCCAACCAAAATCAGTTGTAAAAAAGGTCCCTGATGAAGGTTTCATAACTGTTCACTTTTGAAGATCATTGTTAACGTTAATGAGGTTGATGATTCATCACTATTGTTTCTCCCGAATATCAACACTGTTTTTTGGATTGTCACATGCATGCTAGAAGGTTATGTTCATTTATAGTCATCTTGGAAAACCGAGATCTGGACCCACCTAGTTATGGTGCTAGAAGTAGATCTCTTCCTTGCCTAATATCCCTATAGAGTGGTTTTAAAGGGAATAGTTATTGGAATGGATTTGGTTCCAAATAGATCTTATTTCTTCAACTTTCTATACTGTCTATAAACTCCCATAACCCAACCCTAGAAAGAACTCTCCTCTAATTCCACCCATGAAAGATTTGAAATCATTCTATGCAAGGTCTCTATGATGTTTTTTACAGTAATACATCCATACTATGTTGGTTTTTCCATCATTATCTAAGAAACCCTATGATGCGTTCCTTAAGCATTACTGTCCATGGAAAAATAGGTGAGGGACCCATATTTGATGGTGAGTACATATTTTGGTACTCTAATTACAGATAGGCCATGAACATGGTTTCATTTAATAACTATATTCACTAGTTTTATTCACCCTCTAAGGGAAAAAACATTTTTTCCAATATAGTTTACTACTCGGGATCCTTTACATTGCGTGATCAAAATGAGGTATTAGAATACAACCTGAAAAATTTTGTTCCTTAAAGTATTCTATGGAAATGTTTATTTATTGTGTAACCAAACTACTGTAAAAATAACTTTTCCTACTACCTATTAATCAAATATATATAAAAAGTAATCTCTTTATATGATAAATAAATTGAACACTCTTTTTAAAATTAATATCTAGGATCCATGTAATTTCATAGGCTGACCTTCTACATGCATTTCCAAGACTATAATCTCTTCCTCAATAATTATATGAGAGATGAAAATTGAAAGATTTTTGTCATAGTAGAGAAGTGTACACCAACTTGAGATACTCAAATTTATTTTCCTATATGGAAAATCATGAGAATGAATAAATATGATAGGGGATAGGGGAATACCTTGCCTCATCCCATGATTATATTTTTATAAACTATAAATCACCCATTTGAATGAAATATCCAAAAAAAGGAGCTTATGTATATAGAAATGAGATCAGTGGCCCTTTAGGAAATTCCCATCCTTATTTCCACATTAATGATGAAGTTCCAACCAATAATAGAAATAAAAATAACAATTTTTATATTTATAACCATGTATGATCCAAAATCTAGGATTTTGATTTTCATAATAACATCATGGGTCAATGAAATAGCTCTTTCAATTAACATGCCCTTCAAAAAACATGTTTTTCTTCTAAAATTCAATCAGGAAGATGGTTTAATAACATATGGTTTATTATGTTGTCAATAAACATGTACAAGAAGTGAAATATGTTAATATTTATATAGTGTAGAAGGGATTAAGGTCCCATAATCATTAGTATGAGGACTAGGGGGAAGAACAAGGTCTATGAGGAAACATTCAACCCTTGATGAAGTATTGTATGGACAATTCCTCATCATTCCTTACCGAATTCCAATTCGATATATAGAAGGTTCATGGAAAATTATATGGCATGGGTGCACTCTCAAGGTTAGGGTCCCTCATCACCCTTTAAACAACCTCATACTCGGGTACTGGATTCCTAGAGTTCCTTGAAATCCCTAGAGGTCAAAGATAAAACCAAATTAACGATGTCTCCATATCCCCAAGATATACATCACTCATAAAAGGATTGGATCCATATAGTATAGATTTAACATTATCCTCAACTATTCTCCCAAAAAAATCAACACCTTCCACATTTCTAAAGCCTTTAAATATTATTATTTATATTTATCTTGAAACAACTACATCCACATTAATTTTTTTTGTACAAACCCACATTGTTAAAATGAAATTTTTATTTAATATTCAACGGGAAATATCCCATGTTTCATTTCTCTAAATCAGATCCAACTCTTCATTCATAATATACACCCATTATTTTTTATGAATAGCTTCTAAAACAGATTACAGATCATATTTTGAGATATGTGATGACTGATTTTCTAATCTCAACATTCTACTGGTACGAACTACATCCTTCTAATTTATAATTAGATTTTTAGGATTATAATTTTTTTGTAATGTAGTAAATTTCAATGTTTCTCTTATAGATGAACTTCCTCATCAAATGAAACTCTTGAATCATGGAAATGATGTTTTAACTGACTTTTATTGTCACAATAAATATACAGTTTATCTTCCTCATCATTCTCAACAAATTTTGTTTGTATAATTATATTTTCAATTAATTTCACAACATATGATTCCACCAATATTTGAATGATTTTGATACAACATTTGTAACTTATTCAAATTGGATAATAACCCATAAATTTTCCTTCTTCATCCATCTCATCAATCTTTACAAAATTGGTATACATTGTTTTATATAAATATCGACTTCAATAAATATTAAATAACTTCAATGAATGTTTTTTTTATTCCACAGTTCATAAGATTTCATGATCATTTCTAGTCTAAGAATGAATCTATTTTGAACATGTTAATTACCACTAACATATTATATATTTACACAGCCTCATTATATTACATGATCTTGAATTTAGTCCTGAAATCACTTACTTTTACATTAAGGATATTTTAATGTTTATAACTTTAAATAATTTGGATATAATGAATTCATAACATTACACATTAATACAAAGTGGATACCATAATAACAATATTCATTTCTTCCAAAATATAAAACATTTCAAATAAAAAAGTATATTTTACAATTATTCAAACATATATCTTGGCTTTATTATTTTCTTTACACATCCTTATAACCTGTGAAAATCATTTCAAAACATGGGATAAGCACAAAAATCTCAGTATGGTATAATAAAATGAAATATCGCATTAGTCTGTGAATACTTGTAAAGTTTGAAATATTATTCAAAAGACATACTTGTAACGTCCCGGTTCTGGGTGCCACACAACGGGTGCCCCAAACCCAGTCTGCGACATGACCTCAAGCGCATTTCCAGAAATTCCAGAGGTTGCCGACTAGCAGCGAGGGCCCATGTCTGATAGTGGGGAAACTATGCCCTCAATAGTCAAAGTGTAGCACAACAGAATACAAAATAAAACATACACCAAACAGCGGAAGCAGTAAACCATACACAACTGAAATAAACAACAGTAGTGGACATAACAAACAATATATAAATGATTATGCTACATATCTCAAGTTCTAGGAAAACAGCCAGAACATGTTATACATCAATACGATACAACCAAAAGAAGAGTACAGCAAACCAAAGGAAAACTGCCGGTAGCAACATCGCGAGCCTAGGCTCGGTCCCATGCCCTCCTATTCCTCCGCAGCAATCATGTACCTGTATAGGGACTCCTGCCCCTATTTACACCTACAGCAACATAATCTGTTTGGGCCGAAAAGTGTGACCCAAACAGGGTGTGAGAAATATATCTCAGTAGGAACCCACCAAAGGCCAGTGCCCAACCGCGTGTAAGCATGCAACAACATTGTGAAATAGTAAAATGAAATAATTTAAGAAGTACTGAAAAGTAACTAACTTAACAATTAAATTTCCATCTTATTATTCATTTAATCCATTAAATTTAGTATCGTTTTGTTCTCAACAACACCAAGCCCTCAGGCCAACCAGTATCTTGCCCTCATGCTATTATAGTGAACCACTCCCTCAGCCTATAAAGAATCCAACCCGTAGGTATTTCCCATAGGCGTAACCGAATTTTCCCTCAGGCATATGAAGTGTCACCCTTAGGCACATAAGTCAATCCCTCAGACACGAAAGTTTTCCCTCATGCAAAATAACTACAGCCCTCAGGCTAAATAGTGGAGTGCCCTCAGGCTAATCACCACAATGCCCTAAGGCTAAATAGGTAAATAGGCCATGCCCAACATGGAAACAAGCAGTAAAAATCAATTCCTCTCAAGGAAATTCTACAATTACTACATGAATTGAATGCCCTCGGGTATCCTGGCCAAATGGTTAAACAGTGGAACACACCCCCAGGGTGGTTCCAGCTCCACTCAATGATCCCAACCAACATTTTAATTACATAATTAAAGACCTAATCAATTCTAGGTGTTTAATATAGCAATGAACTATGCCACATGACACCCCAACATGGGTTCGTGGTATAATAACACACAAAACACACAGTAGTTGGAAAACTAAACACCATGACACCTACCTTGAATGCCAATGAACGTTATACCCGAATGCCGACTCCAGAAACGCCCACGAACGGCATAGATCTGACAAATAAAAAAACATATTCAAATGTAAATAACTTATGTTAATAGAAGAATTGGTAATCTACACGCTAGGAGAAGATAGGGCTTACCCATGCGGTTCCAACGAGATCGTCCGAGGCAGAAACCGATTCCAGATGAACGTCCGACAGATCTTCAAAGGTCCAGCCTCCTCCCTTGGCTCCAAAACGGCTCAAATGCATCCTCTACCAAATGAGGAGGCTACTGCTTGTTTTAAGCCGAAAAAAGTACACAGCATGTACATCCACGTACACGGCGTGTACTCCTTTCATTTAACTATTCATCCGGTGGATTTCTGGCAGCGCGACACTGTTCACCTGCTTACTAGAGTACACGGCATGTACTTCTGAGTACACCGCGTGTACTGCCACCCAGCTGGCGGCTGCTCCACCGACATACTATTTTATCCTGTCGACTGTCTAGAGGGCGTGTAAAGTACCACTATACAGCGTGTAGTCGATTTCTCCACCCTTTTCCGCCGACAAGGCAACACGCCCTGTGTACTCATCCCAACACGGCAAGAAGTACACAACATGTGGAAAAAGTACACGATGTGTAGTTCCAAAATTTGGTATTTTTCCAAATTCTCCATATTTTATTAAAAACACTTAAGAAGAGGAGAAAAGAAGAAGCTCGTACCTCAAAGACAAGAACCAGGTTCTTACAAACTTCCCCCCTTATAGAAATTCGTCCCCGAATTTTCCTTCCAAGGGTGGAGAAGATATAACCATGAACAACTCCAGCCACTGAGCACGTACGTCGGCCACCTGCTCCCAAGACTCGTCCTGCACCCGCCCATGCTGCCATAGAACTCGTACGAGAGGAACTGACCAGATCGGAGAACCGTCGTGCTCCTGCCAACGATATGAATCAGATTCTCCACATAGGATGCATCTGCCTCCAGCTCAACCTCCTCGGGCTGAAAGACGTGAGATGGGTCTAAATGATATCGACGCAACTGAGATACGTGGAAGACGTCGTGCATGGCTCGGTACCACTACAGTAACCGCAACCGATAAGCAACCAGCCCGGCCTTTTCCAGAATCTCAAATTTCCCCACATACCGCAGTGAAGTTTACCCTACCTCCTGATCTTCTTGGGCCCCTGCCTCGGCGAAACACGCAAGAAAACCTGATCCCCAACCATGAACTCCAAAGGTATTCTGCGGTGATCAGAATAAGACTTCTGATGAGATTTTGCGGTAACTATCTTCTTCTGAATCAGCTGGACCTGCTCAGACATCTCCTGCACGAGCTGTAGCCCCAGAAAAGCTACCTCACCTGCCTCTATCCAGCACAAAGGTGATCAGAATGGCCTACCGTATAAATCCTCTTATGGTGCCATCTCAATAGTCGCCTGAAAGATATTGTTATAGGCGAACTAGAATAAGGGTATATGATTCTCCCAAGATCCCCCAAATTCCAAGACGCATGCATGCAGCGTGTCCTCTAGCACTTGTATCATACGCTCTGACTGGCCATATGTCTGAGGGTGGTAAGTTGTGCTCAGAAGCACCTGCGTACCCAACGCCCTCTAAAAAGTCTTCCAGAAACGAGACGTGAAATGGGTGTCCCTATCAGAAGCGATAGAACGAGGGACCCCATGAAGACATACGATCTCTCGGATATACAGCCTTCTGAGCTCGTCAACACAGAAGGTCTCCTTGATCGGAAAAAACTGAGCTACCTTCGTGATTCTTTCCACAACAAACCTAATGGAATCATTTCCACAAGGTGACCTCGGAAACCCCATCACGAAATCCATCGCAACATCGTCCCATTTCCACTATGGAATGGGTAACTACTGTAACAGTCCTGCTGGTCTCTGATGCTCCGGATTTACCTACTGACAAGTGGAACATATCGTAACAAAACCAGCTACATCTCTCTTCATACCCGGCTACCGGTACTGAAATCTCATGTCACTATACATATTCATAACCCTTGGATGAACTGCCCAAGATGAAGCATGAAACTCTCGCATCAGCGCCTCGCGTATATCCCGGAGAACCCATACTCGTCCATGGAAATGCAAAATCTCATCATCGCCTATCGTCCAACCAGGAGCAGGGTCCTCACTTCCCACTGACACCCGTAGAACTATGCCTTCTAAATCAGATAGATATCTCATCCTCACTCTATCCAGGAGGGTATGAGTCACATCTAAATATGAAAGATAAGTCTGCCACTGACTGTCATGAACCTCCAGATGCTTCTCAGAGAACAAATCCATGAGCTGCCACTTACCACTGGCTTCCTGCACTGCCTGTATCTGAGTCTTCCTGCTCAGTGCATCAGTTACTGCATTACCATTACCAGGTGTATAGGAAAGCTCAAAATCAAAGGACTGTAGGTATTCAACCCACCTCCTCTTCCTCAGATTAATGTTACGCTGAGTAAATATATACTTGAGGCTTTTGTGGTCAGTGTAAAACACAAAATTCTCCCCAAATAGATAATGTCTCCAACAGAGCAACGCATGTACAACTAAAGCTAACTCGAGATCATGTGTTGGGTAATTCCTCTCATGCAGCCTCAACTGAGAAGACCCGTACACAAAATCACAATCGCCTTTCAACAACCCTGCTTCCAGCCCAATACTTGATGCATCATTGTAAACTTTATAGATCTTTCCCTACTCTAGGAATATCAGGATCGGTTTTAATGTCGACCATCCCTTCAGTTCCTAAAAAGCTTCCTAGCAAGAATCAGACCAAACGAACTTCACACCATTTTTAGTCATGCCCATCAACAGCGCAGCTAAGCGGGAGAAGTCATGTATAAAACGCTTGTAGTAACCAGCCAACCCTAAGAAACTCCGTATCTCAAACACGTTCTTAGGATGCTCCCAATAAACTACTGCTCTCACCTTTTCTGGGTCTACTGAAACTCTTTCCTCTGAGATGATATGACCCAGGAAGTGAATCCAGTCCATCCAAAAGTGGTACTTTGAGATCTTAGCATATAGCTGATGCTCTCTCAGTGTACTCAATAAGATCTCAAGATGGGTGTCATGGTCATGTCGAGTTTGAGAGTACACCAAGAATTAGCCCATGAATACTACCACAAATGAATCAAGATACGGATGGAAATCATGATTCATAAGAGCTATGAAAACTTCTGGTGCGTTCGTGAGTCTGAATGGCTTAACAGTATACTCATATAGACCATACCTGCTCTTGAAGGCCATGAGAGGTATATCAGATGGTCTAATGCGTAGCTGATGATATCATGACCTCATGTCAATCTTCGAGAACACTCATGCCCCACGAACCTGATCAAAAAGATCATGAATCCTCGGTAAGGGATATCTGTTCGTAACGGTCAAATGGTTCAGCTTCCGATAATCCACGCAAATTCTAAGGGTACTTTCTGCCTTATTTGTTAATGACATTTCAAAAGTTTCATTGTTTTGGGTGTTAACTAATTACTTTTCCATTATATGTTTTGTTATGTAAGTAAGGATTCTATATGTATAGGATTTGTTTTATTCATATCTATAATGTTATTAAATTCTTTAAACATTTTTTTATTCATAAAATAAAAAATATTCATGATTTGATATGACGGGGAATGAAATTTCATCACATCATGGAGACGGTAATCCGTATGTACACATGATCGACAATATCATTCTATTGATAGTGAAATATTAGGTAATTGATTGGTATGTAATATATATAGAATACTTATATGATATATTTATTATTTACATAATTTATACTCTTTATTATACCCATCCAAATAATGAAGTGTTGAATAAGAAACATCACCACGATGTTTAGACGGTAAGTCGTACGTACAAAGGTATGGTGACTTTTTCATTCATTGGATAGATAGAATAATGAATATGGTTGTACCGTATTCATAATAACATCTTAGTATATAGAAGTTACTTGATATATTAATTTTTTATGGAAACAATAATGAAATAGAATGTGGAAGAAGAAAATAACATTGAAATATATGATGAAATAATTACCTATTCTTCATCTATATCCCATAGATTTTAATAAAAGGCCTCCTTATGTACACTTTTTGATCAATGTAAGGCCTTTAGATATAATTTAGGGTAGTTGGGAGTATATTATTTTAGGGTTTGGCTGATCCAAAAGGCATTGGTCTTGATAATTTGAGAGAAGGGGATGTACCCTTTCATAAGAGAGTTGAGGGTCACTTTAGAAAAAACATGAATTATTATTTTATTATAAAAACAATTTTCAGTTTTTAGTGGATACATAGGAATTTATTTCAAGGTTAAAAAGGTGATGGGTAGAAATATTTTCAACCATGAGGTTTTAGATACGTTTAGGTCACCATATTAACCTTATCATTTGAATTTAACTATTAGTTAAATATTATAACATTGACCATATCTCATTGTATTATTATATTATATGGTTAATAAACATACTATAAACATCCAATATAACCTCAAGTGGTTCATTAATGACATATCTAACAGTATTTACATTCTTTTTACGAACCATAGATTTTAAGGAAAAATATATCATTTAATAAAATATTATTGGTTTTAAAAACATATTTATCTGAATTTTTAAACTATATAGTATTTTTTTTCTTAAGTAATAAAAATATTATTTTGGAAAAAAAATATATTCAATCAACCCTAATATTTCATATTGACCTAATTTTTCATGTAATGCATCAAAAGTGTCAATTTACAATTATTTTAATACATATAACATCTATTATTTTATTATTTAATTAATAAGGTAATTACTACATCATCATTGTGTCATAAAGAATTTAATTTTTTAATGTATAAAAATTATAAATATAATACCATGATGTGGGAATTTTTTTTAGATTTCTAATGAATATCTATAGTAGAATTTATCTTATGTATAACACTATATTTGAAATGGTTTAGTTACTAAAATTTGAATTTAACACTTTTAACTCTTCTTTAAATAAAATATAATAAATGTCCTAATATAATATAAGTGGATCAAAATTAACATATTTTATTCCTAAGGTATATTTTGGTAGAAATATACTTTTCCAATAGAATTAAAACATGTGTTGGGGTAATTATAATATCATTTTTACATTTTATTACCCTATTTACTTTTAACCATAGTAAATAAAATTCAAAAGATAATATTTGCGATTTTTTATCATCATATAGAACTGAATTTTACATACTGATTTCAACCATGTCTCTCATATTTTGGACAGTAAATTCCAAAAAGTGGTTAAATTACATTTTATTCAAATTTAAAAGTGTGACTAGAAGGTGGGTAAAAGAGGGTAAATAGTTTAATAAATGTTTAGATATCTAATATTTTTGTAAAAAGACTCCAATAAATTAAGTTATGTTAATATAAGTATCATGTATCTATTTTAAATTTAAAATAAATATAAAATTAAAATTAATTATTTAAATAAAAATTATATATAAAAAAATAATGGAGTTCTTTTCACTATTTATCAAATATTGGAAAATTTCAGAAAAAAATTCACCCTTAGATAATTTTTTGATATTCCCAATTAAAAATGGAATTCCATTTTGAAAAATTAAATTTATAAAATTTCAAAAAGTTTTTATTACTATTATTAACTGCTTTTTAATCGGATGTTTTGATTAGTCGTGGAGTGCTAGAACACGATGTTGCATACATCATAAGCTACTGCATTATTAAAATGGATGAATACTCTGGAATATTGGGGTGTTACATTTGATATATATTGATCTTCTTGTTTATAATCTCAAGTCAGGTGGGGAATCCGATCAAAAAAACTACATAACATCAGGCTTCCATATTCCTTACACAGTCTACATCTAGTACGGATTTGTCAGAAAACCAATGTCTAGAAATTTTTTTTAAAGATATAAAAATTTCCCCCACATTGTGTGTGGATAAAAATATTTAGAAACATTATATTTATTAAAATAACGCATTCCAGTGGATGTAATTATGTCTTTATGAAAAGGAACCATCATTTACAAAAAAAAGGTTAGTTTTCAACACAGAATAAATTGTTAAAATATAAAAACAAAACGGTTTTAAAATACCCCCTTTAGATTAGATGGTTCCAATTGTTAATAACATTTTCAAATATAAGAATATTTTCACAACTCACATTTTCAAATAACACAATGTTTTCAACCATTATAAAAAAGCATCACGTCTTAAAAAAATGTTTCATGACACAAAACAATAGGAAAAACTAATTGATTTTAAGGAATTCTATCTCATGGTGATAAGAAATTTTTTCATAAATGTAATGATAAAATCCCTCTTACATTTATCTATTCCACTCAATTTTCCTTTTATCTCCCACATTTTATGATTACCAGAACTTCAATATAATTTAAGAAAGACAAGTATAGTCATTTCACAATGTAAAATGTTGTCAATTCTCTCCCCTTTTCAATATATTAAAAAGAATGGTGGGGGAATTATTTTAGATATTAAGGATGTAATTGGAGGAGGTTGAACATTATATTAGATCCTCAACTCAAAAAACCTATATTTTTACATTGCCTTTATGGTGATATTATAAATGTTATAGTTTTTTTAGAAATATTCCAACAAAACATATCTATCAAAAAATTTCTGTTTTATAAAATTAAACATTATATTATTTTGTTTTGATATTGGATATTGGATAGGAATTTTAGAATGATTAATTTCCCTCTAATTATCACAGTTTATTTTCAATGGTTTAGAAACTTTCACTTTCAAGTGTTCAAGATCAACATCCATCTGCAGCCTCTGAGTACAATCTTATGTACTTCTAATAGATTATGATTCCATTGTGTTTAATGTTAGAAACATTTTTTTCATAATATGCCAACACAAACAAAATTCACCCAAAAATGTACCTCATGAGGCTGATTTTCTCTCATTAAAATCAATATACCAGTCTTCTTTAATATAACTATATACAATCATCAAACAATATCTTTTGTTTAATAACTGATGTGATATTTTTCCATTTCAATATCATAAAAGTATCATCACTTCAATTATATTTGATAATTTCATATTACATTGATTCCTCAAATAAAAAGTCACAACATAGGCCTTTAGGATGTAAGGTAATGTAGCCATCCTATCCTCTTATGAACATCAATCTGATTCATATTTATTCTTTACTTATATTCACTCAACCTTATGCACACAAACATGTGAGTAGAAACATATTTGGATTATCCATCAAAAAAATTATTTAATAATATTATGTAATACTTTTAGTAATAGAAATATGTTTACTATTATTTTAATATAACTTTTAATATATAGAGGAAAGTTAATCATACCAACATTGAAATTTCAAAAATCTTCATCATTTCCTGATAAAATTGTTTACAAACATTTTTTGACCCTCTAGAAATATTATATCATCCACATACATCATTTGCATATTTATATATTTTTGGATGGAAATACATAAATAAAATAGAGACATGAAAATTATAACAAGAAGAAACACTTGCATAATCCATTGACGTGGTCTGAAGTGATGAACCATGGGGGCATCACCTCTTTCCAGATTTTTCCCCTTAGGTGTAAGTAAACTCTAATTTGGATAAAAGTTGATGTATCCCTATTATCCTTCATTTGAGGCAAGATAATCTACAACCTTGTTTACTTTACACAAAATATATAGTTCCTACATTTGTTTACATATCTGACTCTTTCTACTGCTGAAAACTTATGTTATGGATCATAGGACTCCACAAGTTTTTTTAGTGACCTATAGTGAATTAATCAATTACATTCCACCATCATTAAATCCACACATCATTTCCTATATATTATGATACCCATAAACATATCCATTGCAACATATTTGGGGGATTGTAAACATAAATATAATGTATAGTATTCAAGAACTACATTTCCCATAGTGTCATGAACCACACTACCTCCTCACTTATATCCCACGATACAGAAGCCCTATGTGTTGAGTTTGTAGCCAGGGTGGTGGGGACTCATTGAGACCAAGTGTCCCTGAAGAGTATCGCTAACCGAGTGGGAATTATACATGTATTTTTATAGTTATTTAAGGGAAAAATATTCTATCCAATTCAACAAAAGTCATTTTATTTCCAGTTTGAAATTTTTTTATTGCCATTGATTTTCCAAATAAGTTTCCTCCATTAAAATGTGAATTGTTTCTTTATTTCCAGATGAACCATCACCTTCTAATTAAAACAACTTCACTTTCCTTCCTCTCATGTCCTCACAACTCCACACTTTGAAACAAGTATATGATGAATGTCCTACCCAAATATATTTGTGAGTGTATATGTTTAAAGTAACAAAAAAGTCACCAGACCATGTGATACATTCCACTTTCTAAAAACAATTGATATAACCTTTACTCTTTTAGACCTTTTTCACACATTTAGTTGGAATACAAGTTAATTCATCTTCATTTTATACTCTCATTTACTTTTATTTATTGATTTCATTTCCTCTATACTATAAAGTAATACATTGGTGGAACCTCTTTCAAATATAGAGTATGACCCAAAATATTTTTTTTGGTTAAAGGATGACATCACCCAACCAAAATCAGTTGTAAAAAAGGTCCATGAAGATGGTTTCATAAAGGTACACTTTTGTAGATAATTGTCAATGTTAATGTGGTTGATGATTCATCACTATTGTTTCTCATGAATATTAACACCATTATATGGATTATCACATGAATGTTAAAAGGTTATGTTCGTTTATTGTCATCTTGGAAAACCGAGATCTGGACCCACCTAGTTATGGTGCTAGAAATAGATCTCCTAATTCCCCAATATCCCTGTAGAGTGGTTTTAAGGGAAGGGTTATAGGAATGTATTTGGTTCCAAATAGATCTTATTGCTTCAGCTTTCTACACTGTCTATAAACTCCCATAACTCAACACTAGAAATTCATATCCTCTAATTCCTCCCATGAATGATTTTCAAGAATTCCATACAAGGTGTCTATGATGTTTTTTACAATAATACATCCATACTATGTGGGTTTTTCCATAATCATCTAGGACACCCTATGATTCATTCCTTAAGCATTACTGTCCATGAAAAAATAGGTTAGGAACCTACATTTGATGGTGAGTACATATTTTGGTACTCTAATTACAGATAGGGCATGAACATGGTTTCATTTAATAACTATATTCTCTAGTTTTATTCACCCTCCAAGGTAAAAAACATTTTTTACTATCTAATTTACTGCTCTAGATCCTTTCCACTGTGTGACCAAAATTATGTATTAGAATACAACCTGAAAATATTCTTTCCTTAAAGTATTCTATGGAAATGTTTCTTCATTGGGTAACCAAACTACTATAAAAATAACTTTTCCTACTTCCTATTAATCAATTATATATAAAAAGTAATCTCTTTATTTGATAAATAATTTGGAAACTCTTTTTAAAATTAATATCCATGATCCATGTAATTCTATAGGATGACCTTCTACATGCATTTTTTAGGACTATAATCTCTTCCCTGAGAATTATATAAGAGATGAAAATTGAAAGTGCTTTGTCACAGTAGGGAAAAGTACACCAACATGATATACTCAAATTAATTTTCTTATATAGAAAATAATGAGAATGAATAAATATGGTAGGGGATAGGGGAATACATTACATCATCCCATGAGTATATTTGAATAAACTATAATTCATCCCTTTGAACGAAATATCCAAAAAAGGAGCTTATGAATATTGAAATGAGATCAGTGGCCCTTTAGGAAATTCACATCCTTATTTTCACATTAATGATGAACTTCCACCCAATAATAGAAATGAAAATATCAATTTTGATATTTATAACCATGTATGATCCAATATCTTGGATTTTGATTTTCATTATAACTTCATGGGTCAATGAAATAGCTCTTTAAATTAGCATGCCTCTAAAAAAACATGTTTTTCTTCTAAAATTCAATCAGGAAGATGGTTAAATAATATATGGTTGATTATGTTGTCAATAAACATGTACAAGAAGTGAAATATGTTAATATTTATATAGTGGAGAAGGGATTAAGGGCCCATTATCATTGGTATGGGGACTAGGGGGAAGAACAACCTATATGAGGATACATTCAACCCTTGATGAAGTATTGCATAGATAATTCCACATCATTCCTTACGAAATTCCAATTGGATATATAGAAGGTTCCTGGAAAATTATATGGCATGGGTGCACTCTCAAGGTTAGGGTCCCTCATCAATATTTAAAAAACCTCATACTCGGGTACTGGCTTCTTAGAGTTCCTTGAAATCACTAGAGGTCGAGGGTAAAACAACATTAATGATGTCTCCATATCCCCAAGATATCCATCACTCATCTAAGGATTGGTACCTTATAGTAGATATTTAACATTATCTCCCAAAAAAATCAACATCTTACACTTTTAAAAGGCCTTTAAATATAATTATTTATATTTATCTTGAAACATCTCCATCCTCATTAAATTCTTTTGTACAAACCAACTTTGTTCAAATGAAATTTTAATTTAATATTCAAGGGGAAAGATCCCATGTTTCATTTCTGTCAATCAGATCCAACTCTTCATTCATAATATACACCCATTATTTTTTATGAGTAGTTTCTAAAATAGATTACAGATCCTATTTTGAGATATGTGATGACTGGTTTTCTAAAATCAACATTCTACTGGTACGAACTACATCATTCTAATTTATAATTACATTTTCAGAATTATCATGTTTTTGAAAGTAGTAAATCTCAATGGTTTTATTATAGATGAACTTCCTCATCACATGAAACTCTTGAATCATGGTAATGATGTTTTGACTGACTTTTATTATCACAATAAATATACAGTTTATCTTCCTCATCATTCTCAACAACTTTTTTTGTGGAATTATATTTTCAATTAATCTCACGACATATTATTCCACTAATATATGAAAGATTTTGATACAACACTTGTAACTTATTCAAATAGGATAATAACCCATAAATTTTCCTTCTTCATCCTTCTCATCAATATTTACAAAACCGGTATACATTTTTTTATATAAATACCGACTTCAAAAAATATTAAATAACTTTAATGAATGTTTTTTTGTTATACCACATTTCATAAGATTTCAAGATCATTTCTAGTCTATGAATGAATCTATTTTGAGCATGTTAATAACCACTAACATATTATATATTTACATAGCCTCATTATATTACATAATCTTGAATATAGTCATGAAATAACTTCCTGTTACATTAAGGATATTTTCATGTGTATAACTTTTAATAATTGGGATATAATGAATTCATAACATTACACATTAATACAAAGTGAATACTATAATAACAATATTCATTTCTTCCAAAAGATAAAACATTTTAAATAAAACAACATTTTTTTACAATTATTAAAACATTTATCTTGGCTTTATTATTATTTTTACACATCCTTATAACCTGTGAAAATCATTTCAAAACATGGGATAAGCACAAAAATCTCAATATGGTATTAAAAAATGAAATAACGCATTAGTATATGAATACTTGTAACGTTTGAAATATTATTCAAGAGACATACTTGTCATCCATATAAACATACATTGTGGAAAATTATATTTCCACAATATTCCCACAAAACATAAGAACTTCCACAAAACCATAAATTTGTCCTGGGCATTATATACATAATCTTATAACCCTCTCAGCTACCTTATTATTTTGTAACACTCACCGATACCTTAATATATGTGTAACCATCACAGTTACAATTAGAGTAACTAGTCCAACCATTTATCATAAATAATTCCAAATAATCAGAACATAACCATAATTATTTAAAAATTCGTAAAAACATTTCTTTGAATTTTTTAATACAACATTTTAAAAAAGGGTTTTAAAAGAATATCCACTTAATAATATCATATAATTGATGTGGGACCTAATATAGTATATTGAAAATATATATATAATATAAACAAATATAATTAAACATAATATATACAAAAATCATCCCAGGAACAATTTTAATGTGTCGTGAATAATGAAGTAGAATATCAACCCAACAATTAAAATCGGGTTAAGAATTCCCTTACCTCAGGTTTGTCTTACTTTAAAATCATTTAAACCCCATTTATAATGGGTATAAGGGTGTCATTAATATCTTACATAAACATATTCATTTTTATAATACCTTATATGAACATTTAATTATATCATTTCTCCCTTTAATTTTTAGTATTTTATTCCTCGGATTATTTTGCATGCATTCTTTAAATGATTTACATGATTGGTTCAAGATGGATAATCTTGTCAATTGGAAGTGAAACTATAGAGTTAGAATATAGTGGTATTTAAAAATTTAAAAAACTATAAATTATACAATTTATCATTTTGAATTATGACATGAGGATGGTTTATAAGTTAAAACAATATTGGACATTTTGGCGATTCTTCGATCATAAAGAACAAATTTTGTTTTATAATTTAAAAACATGTGTACCAAATGATTCTAGAACATTATATAACATATAATAAATAAATCATAATCTATTTAAAAAAATTGTTATATAAGATGTCATGAAGGAAGTATAATAAATTTAAATCACATCATCCACGATGTTGGTAAATCGACACATCTGATATGGTGTTTTAATTTCATTAATAAGTTGGAGAGGAGAATAAGTATGATGGTGAGACATCCATAAACACAATGAAATAAATAATTTATAAGATAATAGATCAGTCATTTATATTGGATAGGGGGATGATTAAAAAAGAAAAATAGAAAAGAAAATCAAAAGAAAAGAATGAAAAAAGAGGATATTTGACTCTTGATATCTTCTCATTCAGATCCTTCTTAAGGCCTTTGGTTTTGGCCCTTTAGTGAGACGCATATCTCTAAGATGTGGGGAAAATCCATTATAAGTGTATTTGGAAGAACATAGGTATGTCCCAATTTTTGATAGGTGTGGTAGGAAGAGGGGAATGATGGTGGATTTATAGTAGAGGAGGGGACATATTTTACATTATTTTAATCATTAATATATATTTTTCGCACAAGACTATGAAGAGTATTAATTCATGTTACACCAAATAGTAATAATGGAAATTGAGTTTGAAAATTTTTGTATTCAATCACTAATGATGTCAAAAAAATAGTTTATTTAACTAATAATTTGAATATACAATATCAAACCGTATTTCACTATTCATCAAAAATTCAAGAATTTGAAAGAAATACCAAAAATTCACCCTAACCATTTATTCATTTTCAGAATTCAAAAATGAACTAATTTTTTTGAAAATAATTTTTTAAATATTATTAATTTAATTTTTATATAAAACTAAAATTTATTCAAAAATAACAATTCTAATCTATAACACATTTTTTAACAAATTGATAAATTAATCAAGTTGACATTATCTTAAAGCCGTAAAAAATAAATTACTAATACAGTAACTATTCATTAGTGTTATATTACAATTCATAATGATATGTCAATATTCATAAAAAACATGTTGGTCCTATAAGACTCCAAATAAATTAGTCACCAAAATTGTAGAGGATAGTTTTTAGAAATTCAAATCATAAAAGATGAAAAATTACGATTAAAGGATATTTATAGATATTTACTTAAAACAATTCTTCATTAATTTAAATTTATTTCTAAATCCATGGGGTGTAAAATTTTCCCATCCTTTTATAAATTGAATAGTCACAATTTTATTTACATATTAAACAAGTGATGGTACCATTCCCTAAAAGTATTTTCATACACACATGTTGCTTCTCCAAACATGTGGCTTATTCTCAAAAAAATTTCCTATTGTATTGACTTATTACACAAAACATATTTCTTTTGATAATGTTTCTGAACAGGTTTCATTTAAAAAGAATGTTTTACATCTTGCTGGACTACTTATGGGCTCAAAACATGAGTTGAATTTGGCACATACATTCTGAACATAGAAACATGAAAAAACTATGTTCCTAAGATAAATTTTGAGGATAATCTACATGGTTGGTGACTGGTCAAATTTTCCCAAGAATTTCATAATGTTCATTGAACCATAGACATAGTTTCCCTTTCACACCATAATCAATATCACTTTTGCATGGTGATATTTCAAAAAAAAATATGATCACTTACCTAAAAAGAAAAGTCATTCCTATTGTATTTTGTATAAATTTTTTGTCTACTCTAAGGGGTCGTCATGTGTTGTTGGGTCATCTTCACTTTCTCAACCAGATCATCTACTAATTTTTGTCCCATCAAATTCCTTTCCCCAACATCATCCCAGAAATCTAGAGTTCTATACAGCTTCCCATACAATGCATCAAAAGGTTACATATTTATACTAGAATAAAAACTGTTATTATAAAAAAACTCAACTAAAGAAACATGATAATCCGAACCTCCCTGTTAGTCAATTAATCAGCTCGAAGCATATAATCTAATGTCAAAATCATTATTTCTTACTACCCATATGATTGACGATGAAAAGTACTACTAAAATTTAATGAAATGCTCAAAAACAACTGAAGGCCTTAACAAATATTAGAAGTGAACCTAGGATCCTAGTCAGATGAAATGGAATTGGAAACCCCATGTAACATAAAAATCTCATTGAGGTATAATCGAGAATGATGACCCAAATATATTGTATCTTGAATATAAAGAAAATGTGTAGATTTCATCAGTTGATCAACAACAACCTAAATAGCATTGTCACCTCAATAATTTTTAAGAATTACCACAACATTGTCCATGGATAAATTCTCTCATTTCCACTCTAACACTAGAAAATTCCGATGCATCCCCTCTGTTAATTGTTTCTCTTCTTTAACATGTTTACATTTCAAACATTTCATGGTAAAATCAGCAATATCCATTTTATTACAATCAATAAATAATACAATTGAAGGTATCTATACATCATAGTCATTGCATGATGAACTGAAAATGGAGAATTATGAGCTTCACACAACAAATCGTTCTTCAACTAGGAATCCCTAGGCACACCCAACCTTTTTCCAAATCATAAAACACTATCTTTACCAGGGTTAAATTCTAGAAACATACCAATTTTAACAAATTATACCTTTTTATGTATCTCACTATCTTCCTTATATGATTTCTTTTTTCTATCTGATAATGATGACTACAATGATAACTGAAGCAAAACAAATGTATTTTATGCACAAAAAACTTCAAATCCAAAATTCATCAAATCATTAATCAAGGGATCATGTTTTAAATGATGCATGATGTTTTAAACTCTAGGAATTCACCACATTTTTTAATTTTCTAGGATTGTAATTGATCATGTATTCATAATACTTTATCTGTTCAAGACATCTTATATTCCCCATATTTAATTCCTCATGAGTGAATATATACTTCATACTTTTATTTTCATTATTATATTTGTCATTTGGCTCCGTATAAATGATGCCTCTAAATTTTAAAAGAAAAATTCACATCTTCTAATTCTAAATCATATGTTGGATAATTATATTCATGTGTTTTTATTTTTCTTGAAACATAAGCTATTACATTATCATTTTTCATCAGAACACAAAAAATTCCCTTTAATGAAGAATCGCTATAGAAGAAAAACTCACCATTTTGGGAAGGCAAAGGAAAAACTAGATCATTCACCATTCTCTTCTTTTGTTCTTGAAAACAATCAACAAATTCTTCTATCTGAATAAATCTAATCCCTCTTTGCATTAAATTAGTTAGTGGGATAAATAACAATGTAATTTTTATTAAAAACTATTTTTAATAACATACTAATCCAATAAAATTACGAATCTTCATAACATTTTTGGATCTTGGACATTCAGCTACCACTTTTTTTTTGAAGGATCCACTTTTATTCCATTCATATTTTATATTTTCCAAATAAATAAGTTTTTTGCAACCAAAAATCACACTCAGTGAATTTTCCATACAGTTTCTTTTCCATTACCGTTTGTAAAACAACCCTTATATGTTTTCATGATCCAATTTTTTTTTAGAAAATATGAAAATGTCATTAATATGCACAACCAATAATTTATTGATGAACTAATAAAATTTTATATTTATATGATTCATCAATATAACAGGTGCATTAGTTATCCCAAATAGAATAACAAAAAATTTATAATTCCCATATATAGTGCGAAAATATGTTTTCAGAATTTCATCCTCCTTCACCTTAATCTAATGGTATCTGAATCTCATGTCAATCTTGGAAAATTACTAAGCTCCCTGGAGTTGATCATACAAGTCATCGATATGAGGAAAATGATACATGTTTTTGATGGTGATGTTATTCAAATCACTATAATCAATTCTGAGTATCATGGAACCATCTTTCTTTTTAACAAAAAAAGTAGGATCACTCTATTGTGATGTTCTAGGATTAATGAATCCGTTATCAAGAAAATTCTACAAAAAATTAATCAATTCAATAATTTCAATTTGAGCCACACTATAGGGGGTTTTGAAATTATATTAGCATTAGGAACTAAGTCGATTATGAATTAGACTTCTAGATCAGGTATGACACCATGTAACTCATCAGAAAAAGCATCGAGATATTCATTTACCGCTGGTCCATCATTATTCTGAATACTTCCCTTGTTTTCAACAATATGGGAAATATATCTCTCATTACCTTATTTCAACAGTTTCCCACCTTTGTGATATTTTATCAATTGTATGGATTCATTCCTTTATACAAACTGAAACTCTTTCAAAAAAAATCTATTTAGATCTATAGTAAATCTTAGTATTGTATACAGAAAGCCAATAAATTCCCAGAATGAAGTCAAACTCTACGAAGGGAAAAAAACAAGACTTATAGGTAAATTTTGTCCACCTATGATAATATAAAGTGTCTTGTAATTCTTATTTTTTGCAATATTATGCATTTTGATTTAACAGAATGTTCCGGTCTTATTTTTTGAGGTGATACTTCCAATTTACCAAAATATTACTCAGAAATAGAAAAATGTGTATACCCAGTATAAAAAAACATTAGTGAAATCTCTGTAAAAAAACAAGGTACCTGATACAACTTCTTTGGATGTACCGAAATCTACTGACATAGTTTCAAAGGATCTCACTACACCTTTCTTATTATACCATTTCTTATATGGATCATTTAAATCTGACATTGGGTAGGAATTTTCAAAATGACTCGTCTCTCCACAATTGAAACACATAATAGTTTTCATATCATGATTAGTCTTAGGATCATTTTCATTAAAATATCATTTAATTTTTCTAAAATTACCACATTAAAATCATGTTTCAAATTTCTCAAGGCATTCCCATGGGTTATTCTTGCCACACTTTTCACAAACCACAAACATGATTTTCCTTCCATCAGATTTCATTGGTTGATTCTTAACCATCACTTTCCATCTAGACATCTTATTCTCCATGGTGTCAAAATGCATGCGATCATCATCAAACTCTATATCTACCCTCTCTACACATTGTAAAAGTTTCTCATAACTTCTAAATTCACTGGAGGCCAATGCCATTGGATACCTTGGTTTCAATCCTGATTAAAATCTGTTGATTTTGATAACAAGATCCTAAATAATATTTGAAGCATACCTTTCCAGATGGGTGAAGTACGTTTCTTGAACAGCCATTGAATCGTCCACTATTTTCATCAATTAATGGAATTGATTCTCAATCTTATGTCACACCACCTTAGGAATATATTTTTCAAGGAAATGACTTTTAAATCCATCCCACTATAAGGCAAAAATATCTTTTCTATCCCTTATATTCATAACCATTGACCACGAATAATAAGATTCACCTTTAAAATGATAAATTTAATAACTTACCTTTTGATTATCTAAACATCTTAAAACATATAATATTTTTTAAATGGAATAAATATATCCTTCATTCACTATTGGGTCAGAAGATCCCTTGAATGCAGAAGGATGTTGTCTCAAAATATGTTCAACAAATTTCATTTATCATTGTGGTACCATTTGTTTTTCTCATTCATGGATTCCATCGCAATTTATTTCATTCGTTATTTGATCCATTACTATCACAAATTGTTTGTTCCAATCCCTACCATTTTGGGCGGAAGATTCGGAAGGATATCATTCTATCGATTACACTCCTCTTCCTCTTCTATATTTAGTCTCCAGACAATTATTCTGAATAATAACATCATCGATGATGTAACACAGTAATCGTTAAACACTATAACATTTAAAATTAATCATATAGTAAATAAATATTTATGGTATTCTATTAACATGATTCTAATCCCTAACATTATCTATACCCTCCTATTATACCATCTATAAGGGATTGACCTTATTACATCACATATTGTTGAATGTAGAAAAAAATCAATTCCTTTCACATTGAGGATATTTTCAAGTTCAGTGTTTTTGAGAATTATGATATAATGAATTCATAACAATAACCATTAATATAAAGTGGATACCATAAAAATAGTATTTATTTTTTCCCAAATATAATACTTTTTTAATAAAAAATGTTTCATTTAAAATTATTCAAAAATATAAAATGGCTTACTTATTCATCTTACACATCATTATAACCTATTAATATCACTTAAAAACGTGGGATGAGGACAAAAATCTCAGTGATGGATAGAAAATATGAAAAGTAAACATTATTCCATGAATACTTGTAACGTATGAAATCATTTTCAAAAGACATACTTGCCACCGTTATATACTTAATTTTTGAAACATGTGTTTAGAAAAATATTCACAAAAAAGGACATAAATATAACCATAAATGTATATTGGGTCATTTCATACATATTATTGTAACACCCATGGCAACCATGTAATTTTTCACCCTCACAGCTACCTTACAATTAGTGAAAACATCATAGTTACAAATGGAGTGACCATATAGTAATCCTCCAACATACTCATATCCAATGCATTATATATAGATATAGGTCCAAAAATTCATTATAATAAAATTCCGAGAAACTATAACACAGCCGTACAATATGAAAAATTTCATAAAAACATTGGTTTTTATTTTTAAAACACGATTTTAAATGAAGATTTTAAAACAAAATCCCAATAAAAATATCACATAATAGAAGTAATGCATAATAGAGTAGATGGAACATGTATATATATTATAAAAATACATAATTAAATATAAAAAAATTATTCATCACACTATCAATTTTAATACCACATGAACACTGAGGTAGAAGGTTGACACAAAGAATTGAAATCGGGTTATGATTTCACTTACATCAGGTTTGTCCATCCTAAAACTCATTTAAAAATCATGTATTATAGTCAAAATATAGTTATTAATATTCTAAAGTATCATATTAGTCATTATAATACATTATATGATCATTTAATTACATTAATTCACCATTTAAATGATTTTATTTTGTGCCTTTCATTATTTAGGGTGCATTCTTTACATGATTTCCATGATTAGTTTAGGATGGATATTCTTATCGATTGGAAGTGAAACAATAGAAATAAAATGGTGTTGTATTTAAATATTTCTATAACCATAAATTAAAACATTTAACATTTTTAATTCTGATATGAGGATGGTTCATAAGTTGAAGCATTATTGTTATTCTTTTAGGTCATTTTGGTGATTCTTCGATCGTAAAGAACACATTTTGTTTTAAAAATTAATAACATTAGAATGAAATGATTACAGAACCTTATATAATATAAAATTAATAAATTATAATCTTTTTTATAGTAATTTTTTTTCAATAACAGTCTTGAAGGATTTAAAATAAATTTAAATCACGTCATCCATGATGTATGTAAATCGAAACATCACAGACGATGTATTAATTTCTAGAATAAGTGGGAGTAGAGATGAATTGTAGTGGTGAGCCTTACAAAAAATGGTGAAATACATAATATTTAATATACTAGATCATTCATTACTCTTGGATAATCGGAGATGAGGAAAAAAAAATATAAAATAAAAAGAAAAGAAAATAATGAAAACAAAAGATGATGTTTACCTCTTTATCCCTTCTCATTGAAATCCTTCTTAAGGCCTTTGGTTTTTCATTTTTGGTTAGACCAAAAGCTATAATACATGGGTAAGAGACTTGGGAGGATTATTGGGAATAAATTAGGTAAGTCTCAAGGATTGAGAGGTGTGTTAGGAACATGGAAATGAAGATTTTATTTATTGTGGTGGAGAAAAGGCAATTTGTACTATTTTAATAATTATTATAATATTTTTGCTCATGTTTATGAATTGTACTAATTCTTGTGACCCAAAAATCATAATAATGGAATGTTAGTTCGATACAAGGGGGGTTATATTATATATGTTATCATAAATATTTGACATAACTGATAATTTGTATATGTGGTATTTTTTCGTAATTCACTATTCATAAAAAATTCTTGAATATTTGAAAAATCCCAAATATTAACCATTACAATTTTATTACACGTAGAATTAAAAAAATAAATCAATTTTTTATATATATTTTTCTATATATTTTTTATATTATTTTTAAATAAAAATATAATTTATTCAAAAATAACAATTTTAATCTATATCTAATTTTTAACACCTTGAAAAATTAATCAAGTTGAACTTATGATATATCCATACGAAAATAAAATAATAATAGAATTTACATTTCATTAGAGTCATATTACTATAAATATTTCTATTCATAATGGTATTTTACTATTCACCAATTAAAAAATATGGTTCTATCAGACTCCAAATAACATACGGATCACAATTGTAGATGACCGTTTTTTGAAATTCAAAACATAGAAGTGGAAAAATAATGTTTGAGTGCTACTAATAAATATCTACTTAAAATATTTATCATTCATTTAGATATATTTTTAAAACCTTTGGGTGTTAAATATTTTCCCCAATAAAACATTGATTGTTTGTTTTCTAATGACATACTTCTTCACATTTACACCAACATTATATTTTTTAATTTCCTCTACTCCTTTTCTGTGGAGTATATAAAGAAAAATATATATTCTTTTTATCATGATTTATCAGATATGTTCCAAAAGTATTTTTTTTAAGTTGGTAACATTTTATATTCTAAAAACCTTTATATAAACCCCAATTTCCTTCTCAACCTCATTTCAGAAATATATGATGAATTACATATACTCTAACTTATGTTTAATAAACATGATGGGTTTTAACCAATTAAAATCCTCAACATGTTGTAAAACATAAATCATCATTTCTTAATTGATGTCGCATCGACCAACATAAATTATAATGAATTTGTTCAAGTGGCCTTATAGATTGAATCTCAACTCGCTTATGACTTTTTTACGTCATGTATTTTTTGACATGTACCACTAACATCTTCATTTATTATGTTCAATTCGGAAAAAATGGAAAACATCATCTTTATAAAATTTTTCTTGTTTTTTAACAAGGTTCCAAAGTCTTCAATGCCACATTTTGATTTCATCATCAACCCTCGTGTAATAACGATTATTAAACTATCCAATTGAAAATAGATTATCACTAGTTATATCGCTTTATGATATATAGTTTCCATATTTCATACTTACTATGATAAAAGATTATTTGTTGAAATTTACTTATTTTGAATCATCACAATGATTACATATACTATGTTATAATTTATACTATCAAAAATATAAAACATCCTTACATTTCAACATTTCATCATCGGTCCCTGCTATTTTGATTCCTCATATTATTTAGAAAATATCATTACCAATTGTAAATTATCCATGAATATGACATTCAACATGTTTCATGATTTTAATATCACCATTAATATGTGAATAAGAACCACAATAATGTATCTATAATTTTCCCCTTTTAAATTTTTTCAAAGATATCTCCACAAAAAAATATCTTTCCTCGGTTATATGTGGATAGATATGATTATCTCAAACCGATTGACACATTCTTGAGATGCATTAATTATACTCTAGTCAACTACACAATCTAATATTCCACAATTTAATCATACCCAGTTTGGTCGAATCAATGTGATGTTCCTCAATCTGATAAACAAAACAATAGATTTCAATCGTTCCAATGAGATCTCCATCCAAAAAATAACATTACCTAAACTCCTAGAATTAACTTTTATTTTCACCAAAGTTTCCATAGGTAAAAAGGATTTTTGTGTGTAAATTTTCTATACATCAATTTATAGGTGACTCGAAATATCATAGGTGATAAGATGAAAAAAATTTACTACTTACTCAATTTTGAAATCATTATAAAACACCCACATTTAATCATAAACATTTACTACTTCAAACCATCTCAATATTTTTCTAATGTTAGTATTCTAAAAAATATTAATTTTCATCAGTGTAACGTAACTTCATAATGTTCAGTCGAATTTAAGCTTCTAAAATTCATTCAAATGTATCTTCCTCATCTACAGTCAGTTGTAACATATATGCAATTGTACTTCCTTAACTAATTTGAAATGAATTTTTTCCTCATCCATTACAACATGTCTATCTTCCTCAGCTCATTATAATATGATTGTATTCCTATTTTCATTATGATCAATCTATCGTACTTATCTCACTATGATCCGATTTTCTTATTCTTCCCATTATGATGAAATATGCATTTTTACGAAGTGATCATTATAATGTAAACTCCGCTCTGTAATGTTGAAATTTGTAATAATTCATCAACCATATCACTTTCATTCATAAAAAATATTCTATGTCCCATACTTTTGGATCTAATGGATACATTGACTTGATTTTTGGATCCAATTCACTAATATTTATATGGATACAATTATAGGTTTTATATACAACTTATGATATCTTAGAATTAAAAATAATCAAAGAATCATATAAAATGAGGTTAGAATGATTAAGAACATTTTAAATCTTTAAATCACTATCATCATTCAACAGTATCATTAACATTCCGAATTTCATTATCATGAACATATTTAAAACAAACATCATGTCTGATAGATATTTAATATCATACCAACAAACCAGAGCCTAATGGTGCACCTAGTCACAAATATTATATAACATCAATATTATATATTCCTTAAACCTTTACACCATATATAAATAGATTAGAAAACATTTTCCTAAAAAACATTATCATTTTTAATAACATTTCTACCCCATTTTGTTTGTATACAAACATTTAAAAACATTCACCATTCTTACAAAAACTCATTCTGATAGACTATGTCTGATCTCAAATCACAATAAATTCTTTTACAAAAAATTTAGTGGTTAAAAAAATATTATTAAAAAATCATCATAATGGTCCTTATACCTAAATATTAAATAAAATCACAAAATTTGAAATATATAAATGAATACAATGGCTATATAAAATTATGATCTCATGAGATACCAAACCACAACATCATATTGAATAATGGAATGTTCTTTGAACTATTAACAAAAAATAAGACAATAATTAAAAACAACTCAACAATAAGGCACATAATGACTAGAACCCAAAAAATTTAATGTATTCATTTAAAATGCAATGGTCATTTTGGGGATGACACCCATAAAATACACAAATAACAATGATAACTAGAACATGAAAAAATTAATAATAATAGAGAATCCATAATTCTGATTACATGATGTGAACATTTTAAAATATGGAATCCATATAAAATTAAAAAAGCAGATAAGACATCTATGTTATTTCTAAATCCACACAAGTAATATATATAAATTATATTTATTAATCATCTATCCAAAAAATGGATAATTAATCATTAAATATTTATTAAATCCAATTATCTATATAAAAATTATTGGATCCATGATTCATCCAATGAGATAAAGTGGATATCTATGATGAATATCATGTCCATAGGAAGATTAAATCTCTTACCCTAAATACATATGATTTTATGTTTTAGATCATTTGGATTTTTAGTATTAAGAGAGATAAAAAATCTGAAATCACTATTAAAATCCCTAGTCTTGAAAACCCCATTAGTAGGAGAAATAATAAGTGTGTATTTTAGAGGTTTTATGTTTAGAATCAAATTTTCATATTAATAAACAAATCCTATATGATGTTGTCAAAAAAATTACTTTTCATTAAGTAATCATTATAAGAACCACAATTGTGACAATATGCTATTTTTAACAGAACATATTGCCTGATAGATAATGTTTCAAAGTACAGTGAGCCTAAATAATCTATAAAATATTAAGATTTCAACATGAACATTATAAACTAGCCATTAAATTGGAGGGTGATAATACGAATAAAAATCTTATGAGATAAATATTAATTTCCTTTTCAAAAAAAATTATTTTTTCCCACATAATAAACACATAATTTGTAGTAATTTGTGTTTTTTCTAAATATATTTTTTGTTAACAAATTACCATTTTTTTAATGTTATACTAAATACATTAATTTTTTAAAATTTCTAGAAAAATTATTTTAAAAAACACAAATGTAGTTTTGGACTCATCAGGTCAAGATTATCATATTATAATATTTTAGTAATTTTTAAAAAAAGATGATTTCTGGGTTAAAAATGAAAGTACCATTTTTATGAAGTACCAAAAAAATATGAAATAATTGTTATATGATAATTATATAATATTAATTAAACCATATTCTTGATAAAAATTTATTTAATTAATGACATATTATAGAAGGTGTTAAATTTGGAAACACATGATTAATAATTTTAAAAAATAATGATTTTAACGTCAAAATAAGTTTTTTTAGTTATACATATAACATATATAAATTTAATTTGAATGTTTTAATATTTTTATTCAAGTAAAATAGAGTCCATATTTTAAATTAGGGGTCCAAATAATTTTATATGGTCATTTTTAGTTTTATGAATAATAAATTTACCATTGTAAAAAACCATTTACAATAATATATGTAGAATAATATTGTTGGGTAATATTAGAATATAAATGATTAAAATACCAAACAAATTACAAAAATAAATGCATGTTTAATAGGTTTGATTAAAATTAATAGATTTTAAATAATTAATTATCAATGCAATTATTTTTATTTATTTCTACCTAAATTTGGATGGAATTAAATATAATATAATGATTATTTAATAACTTAAAACCACCCATACTCAAGCATAAATACCACCCCACCATCCCAATTATCCTATAAGGACATTAATATCTCTTAATATCTTCCAAAACATATCCTTGCAAAAATACTCAAGTCCAATTGGTTTTTGTCTCAAACAAACACCAATTACTTGTTCCTTAAGGGGTATTTCATGGATTTGATATTCAATAGGTAACATTCACAGTCAACCTCTCTTAATTTATTTTCATATTCTACCTTCTATTAAACACATTCATACATAAAATTATAATAACACCACTGTAATATTTATACTATAATTTTATGTTTCTAAAGGAATATATTCTATCCCGCCATTTTTACATATCCTCTTATTAAAAATATATAAACCCATTTATCAATTATGGCAGTTGGCTGTCACTTTGGATAATGATTTTGTTCATTTTACATTAACACATTAAATGGTGTTCATAGAAGTATTATTATAATAATATAAGATTGAAATATGTATATGATATATTATTTCATGTTCTGGAACAAGTATTAATGTATAATATTAAATTTAATGAATCTAGTCTTTGATGGTCCTAAAATTCGCCAAAATAAGATAATTGTTTATTATTAACGTTTTATCAAATGAATCATGCTAATATAAAAAAAAAATGGTACCGTTTAAATTTTTTTAAGATTATTAACTATTTAATTTCACTTCTGAAATATTATCACTATTTTATAAGAACATTCATAGTTATACACAAGTGAACTGACCAAGAAACCTGGAAACGAACAATCTTAGAATGACTAAATCAATCGTTATCACTCATTTAAATGTCCACATATTATCTTAAAATAGATATTAAATAAATTACATTTTTAAAAGGTTATAATTTAGAAAATCATTTAATCTTATTTGATTATCAGAGATATTAACTAAAAGTGTTGAACACATTTATACATAATATAATGGATTTCTAAACTCAAATTCTGTTCATTATGTTAATATTATACATTACTGAACTTGTCTTATTAAGATTATGTTTGAAATAACTATCAATTATATTATATTTCATTTATAATTGTTTAATGTGTATTTACACCTTACACACATAATAACATCATTTTATTAACACTCCCCTCAAATATATGATAGTTTTAAGAGGCTATTTTAATATAAAGTTATCTTATTATAGTTTCCCTTAAAACACATTTATCTTCCATGCCCATGTTTTCTAATTTTATTTTCAAATATTTTTTTACTATTCTCCATATATTTATTAAATTATTTTTTTACTAAGGTTTGACTATTTAAAAATTGTTTTGAAAGTTATATTTAGTCATTTTATAAACATGTTTCTTTGAAAGATTTATGAAAAAGTATGCAAAAAATGTTTTTTAACATCTACCGTGTAAGATAATATTCACACCAAGATGAAACCATAATAATTTTATTCTTACAATAAATGGTTACAATGTAATTTTTTCTTTTATTGTTACACCACATTTTTGTCAGAAAATAATCCCTCAAGGAATCATTCTTTTGTTTTTTGTTGTTTGTGTTTTTTGAAAATTATGATGGATAAATTTCAAAAAATGTTATTGGTGAAGAATGGTATGTTGAATATTTCATTGTTTTCCATTGTATTTTATGTTTTTGGGACTCTAAATAATTATTTTTTATAGAAATGGGAGGATTTTATCATTTCTTAATTGGACTACCTCAGAGTAGGCATGTGGATCCAAGACGTAAAATTGGAAATGGAAGGATATCTATATAGATGCTACTCTATAAGAGTAGAAAAGAAATCCTTTGCGGGAGTTCATCATTTTTATATGGTGGTGGTGAATCAATCCCACCAAAAAATTGTATATGCTATTAAAACTGCATATCTAGATCAGTTTTTGGGGAGATAGTCATTTGAGGAGAAAATCAAGTTAATTAAGGATGAAACATAGGGATAATCATTTTTTGGTTGATGGTGAATATTTAAGGGGAACCAAAAATGAATAAATACTCTTTCTGTAATGTGTATAACGTTTATGGTGATGACTAATCCATAATTTAGTTTTTGGGAATTGTCATTAGAGGGTTTTCTATGATTTATTTTCTTATATAATAAAACATAAAACATCATTTCTCATAGTTAATTTTATAAGAAGTGGTTATCAGTAGAAGTATTCAAGTGAGTTTGGAAGTTTTCGTAGTAGGAGGAAGTGATTTTTGAAGGAGGTATTTCATGAAAGAGAATGTGGATTGTGAGGGAGGGATACTTGAATGCATAGTTCAAGAATCAGGCTTGAATCAGGGGATTTGTATCTCATACAAAAAAGGTGATTTCCTAGGCTTCATGTATACATAAAGAAATGTACATACTAAAACCCAAGTAAGATCTTGAATCAATCTCACTAAATAAAGAAATAGATATTTCAATGGGCCTTAATATGTTTTTGAAGATTAAAAAACAGCTTACGAAAGGATTATCTTCTAGGAAAATGGCACACAATGATGTTTATCTCTTCTACCATGTGAAAAATGGGATATCCAATATAGAATTATGCATGATACTATTCTATCATTTTTTATACCAATGGAAAACTATTATGAAGAAGTAATGTGAATATTTTAATCAAGAGAGAAGTGATATTTCAAATTGTTATTGGTTTTAAACCAATAGGTAGTGAGATATCACTCTTAATAATGTATTCGGAATGAGTTTTAAATAATTTTTAACAAAGAAGCATTTATTTTTTATTCTCCTTGGACATATCCCATTGAGCATGGTCCATGTAATTTTTATATTTCATGTTCATGTTTTAATTCTCATATTATTCTCTATAATGGGAAGGAGATATAAGAGTGTTATTTTAACAATGAAACAATATCAACACACATATTTTTCTTAATATTTTTTTACCCTAATTCAACACCATATATGTTTCTTTAACCTATTTTGGATAAAAATTGGTATCCCATATAATGGTTAAATGTTAGTGGTTCTCTCAAACCAGAATTAATGGATGTTAATCAAAAATAGATTCCAATCATTAATGAAAAAAAATTAGCTATGGAATAATCAGATGAAACCATTCATTAGATTGATGTCCAGGGATGTTTTTTTGCTTCAATTCATATTATCTCCTCTAGAATGGATAATGTAGTTTTATGTAAATCTGAGAGTAGTGAATTTAATGATAATGAAAAAGGAATTAATAATTTATGGTGTTACTTATCTCAAACAATAATTATAGATGTGATGTCATATATATCATCACATACAATGTGGAAAACAATTATAAATATCAATATAGGAGAATCAAAATCCTGAGAATCAATGTTTTTGAGTTTTGAATGAGATATGAGACCATTAAAATTCGCCCCAAATAAGTCGGTAGATGAATTCATTGATTAGACAAAAGTTATTTTGGATTACACTAATAGTACAAGAGAAATTATCAAAGATGTGAAGATATTTATGTGAATAATGATAATAATCCAACTCCATTTCATTCCAAAATTATATGTACTTATTGATAATGATATAAATGAACTTACATGGTATAGTTGAAACATTACTCATTTCCCATACAATCTGATAAATTGTGATAATTAATGTGTGGAATAGGGAATTTACAAATATGTTTAATTAATGACCATGAATAATATTGCTATCAAATATAGATAAGAAAAATGTAATATGGATTTTTTAATTTTATTCCTCTTTGAAAAGTATCAAATATAAAGGGGATTGTTCAAAGGGAAACATACACATGTCTGATTTTGATGTTGAATGATATGACATCATGCAACAATGTTTCATTACAATTTTATTGATGACAATGATAATGATGATGAAATCATTGTGAACCCGTATTTATCTACTGTGAATGGTTGTATAATTACCAAGATAAATTTATTTAAAAATAATAATCTACATTCAAAAGAAGCTGACTTTTTAAAAGAATTTGAGGCCAAATAATTGGAGAATATTAGGGATTGTAAAAAAAATTCTATGGTTTAATTTGTTATAAATTACCAAACAATGGAATAATGTGACAATAATGAAGGATTATTCAGTGTAACATTTGACCCTGATATCAAATTAGATGATACATTTGAATATTTTCATGTTTGGACAACCAATAAATCCAATAGAATAATTACTTATCCCAAACACAATATGATACAAAATGAAGATGGGAAGACAGATATACTGGTTAAAATTAAAAGGATTAAATCTAAAATTATAGAAAACACAGAGAAAGTAATTTATTATAATCTAAAAGTTGAATAATAGACCAAATTTTTCGATAGACTGACCAATAAAGTAAAATATTGAGTGGAATTCATCGAATAGCTTGAGGATTATGTTTTCAAACTATATTGAAATTTTGCTGATCAGGATAATCTTTTTTACTCCATTAATGTGTGATACAACGATAAATGAATGTTTATATAATAAATAGATAGATCACAAGGATGTATCTAGTATGGGGATTGGTCAAAAATAGCGATTAAAAATGGTTGAGGATGACTATAAGAACCCTCCCTATGGTCGAAGTTTGATTTGGGTTTAAATTAGAACTAGAGTACTCATAGATACATAATGAAAAATAGTGGTATATATGATTTATGAGGGAATTCAAACTAAATTAGGTGTTACTATTTTACAAAAATGGGACATTCAGATAATGTATTCTCTACACCTACGAGGAACTAAAGGGAATAATAGAAACAGAGGCAACTAATTTTATTTCAAATATTTGTTAATATCATTCATGGTTCCCTATCTTTTGTATGTAGGATTTGGAAACATGGTTATATATTTTACATATACTATATATAGGAATGATCCAAAAAATAATCAGAGTGGTTGTATACAACAACTAAATGATTTTTAAAATTATTTTAAAAAAGAATGATTTGATGAATCAAAAAATATATTTGGGTCATCGTACTCTGAGTATGATCAAGAATACCAACCATAGACATGGATCAGAAATAAATATTAAGGTAATGAAGTGGTTTTCGATATTTATTTTAAATCATAAAATTAAATTGGAAAAAGGATCATTGATAGTGGATACACCTCCCATATTAAATAGATTAATTATATGTATATAGGAATGTGATATGATAAAGAAGGTTTTGTGTTATTTGATAATGATAAAGACTTAGATATTATAGGTTGGGAACTGCCATGTTTGAAGGAAAATACATGATATGTCTATATATCGTGGTATTTGAGGGTCTCAGTTAAATCATGCTTACATTCATCCAATTGTGTGACTTGGGACAAGACATAATATTTTCTATTAAATTATGTCTCATCCTGAAAAAATATAATGTAGATGTTTTTAATGAAATGCATACGAAGTAGAATATCTATTTTGTGAGTGTAATTGAATATAATTGATTATATATAATCAATAAAAAATTAGGTTTGGATAAAAAAATTAAAAGTCATTTCAGCCAGGCATCCTTTGAAGATCTGGGTAAATGTGATTATTCTTGAGATCTCTCGAGTTTATCATTTGATCGTACACAATAATATGATGATTTTAAACAAGGAAATATCATTGAAAATATATATAATTAAAAATATAAATATTCATAAAAATTACTTAATTTGATCTGTAATCTGGATTGAGGACATATTTCACTATGAGATATATATGAGAGGAGATATTGTGTTATCTTAGTCAATTATTTTAGTCAAATGGAATGGTTTTTAGTATTTACCAACGAGTTTTAGTTTTCCATTTTCATAATACATCATGAATGTAAATTTAGAAGGAATCTAGGTAAAAAAATAAGAATGTTCTGAAGATATATTGGAATTGATTTCAAAAATATCCAAGTATAAAATCATCTCAAAAAACAAGGGTTTATGAACTAATTTCCTATATTATGAACTCCCAAATAATGGATAATTTGAGGGAAGAAATCGGATTATCAACAACATAACTGGAACAGTTATAATTGAGAAATATCATCCAAAAGGTTATGGAATGATGAACTAATCACATCAATATACACATATAATATATATTTATTATATCCAAAAAAGTAAATGACTCTATTTGAGATATGATATGATATGAATGAATCATTGAACTACTAAGTAGTGATTATAATTAAGTGTATCATTTTAAATAAGTAAATATGATGTTTTAATACCATATATCCAAAGTGATATTTCATGGATACTCAAGTGAAATAAAATCTTATAAATGATTCAATAAGTGGATATGGTTTTTTAATGTAATGATGTGGTTATAATAGAAAATGATATGAATATTTTAATAATAAATAAGCACTTTTAGGAAGATATTAAACATGAGATAAGAAAATACTAGTTTTTTTAGTAAAAAATTGAATATTTAGAAGAGAATTCAGATAATTAAAAAGATGAACATAAACCTACACATTCAAAGAGACTGAATATTCAAGCTAAAATAAATAGATAGAACATAATCATAGATTAGGTGACCCCAGTAAAAATATAGAGAACGAATACACGACAACAAGAATAATTATTATAATAGGTAGAGACAATTTTTTTTAAATAAGTGTCAATATATGGGATTTGGGACCACAAATATAATTAATAACCTAATAAAATACAAAACAATCTTAAATTGGAGATTACATTGAGACTAAAAGATAATAATTTCATTGGGGCCAAATGGTAATTCTAGATTAAACTAAATTATGACAAAATAGTGAATAAAAATAAAATGTGTCTATTGTACCAAGGGTACTACCAGATAGAGGGTATCAATGTTGATGAAATTTCATGATGTGTTTCAAGGATAGAGATGATTATATTTTTTTTACATATAAGTAAAAATAAAGTTCATAGTTTTTCAGATGGGTTCAATTTCAAAAAAATTGAATGTGGTTCTGGATGAATAAATTTATATCAAGAATCCATATAGTCTTGTCATATATGAATATGATAATAGAGTGTTTGTACTATCGATGTCTCTCTATGGATTGAAACAAAAACCAATATTGTTGTAATAAATTCTTGATAATATTTTTTAAAAAGAAAAATTTTAAACATAGTGGAGTTGACTACCATATCTATTTAAAAAACAATAATAATCAAGGGTTCATTGTGTTGTTTTATATTGATGAAATGATATTTATTGGATCTAATGAGTTGAAGTGTAAACAGTTCTAAAAATTCATTATAAACAAGTTTAAAATGTCAATAATTTGTGAAATAACGTTTTTCCTTGGTTTATATATGACATAAGAATAAATGAAACATTTATTTCCCAATTAAAATACGTTACAAAGGTTTTGAGTTGATATGGAATGAAATATTCATGGGATATGACAACTCTCGTGGCTACTAGGTTGATATTTTCATGTGATGATGAATGCAAAGCAGGTAATTACACAGAAATAGAGGCAGATCATTGGATGTGTATTGTAAATTATAATGATGAGACCTGATATTTTATTACCACATGTAAATATGTATAGTATCATTGTAAACCCAAATAATTCCACTTTATTATTGTAAAAAATATTAAATTATATCAATTTAATGGTGGATTTAAATATTCAATATAATGAAAGAACTCAGCAATAGTTATTCGTATATACAGATTAAGGGTGGGCCAGATTAGTATATGATATGAAATCGACATCTGGGGGTTCACTCTATCATAGAAGATTGTTTATTTCATGGATAATAAATAAAAAGTATTTAATTTCATTGAGCACCATAGACGTTAGATATGTTTCTACTAGTCATTATTTCATGAAGTAATTATGGATTAATCTACCACGTGATGATATGGGAGTTTATGTGAAGTCTCCAAAATAAATCCATTATGAAAATTCAAGTCCTATTAATCTAATCGAAAATATATTCCATCAATCAAGGTTGCTGAAATTTGAAATACAGTATCATTTTTAAAGTATATGGTGCATCTTGATCTCGTGATGTTGGATTGTGTTCCAATAGAAGTACATGTTTTTGACATTAAAACAAATTCATTACCTGAATAAGAATTTGACTGACATTGAATAGATCTAAGAGTTTAGTTGAATCTACATAGCTGTAATATTGTTGATGTGGAACCCCCTCCCCTGATGTATTGTGTGCTTTTATCTTGTGAGATGATATGATTTAATAACAATGTTTTATACATAAAAAATGACCATTAGATTAAATAAAAAATGGGTAGAAAATATATTAATCAATATAGAGTGAAATGTTGTTATGGGGAGAAATAGAGTAGGATGATTTTCAATAAAACTAACAATGCTAACGATGATCAATCAAATGTTTTATATCATGAAATATGTGGTATGTGATGAAATCAGATGACTAGTTTGGGGAAAAATTAATTATGGAAGAACTTTTCATTCTAATATTATTTCTCAAGATGATCATGGATCATGTGAAATTATATTGTGTGTTTATTAATGATTTTATCTCTATCGTGAATTTCAAGAACATAAATCAGTAAATTTTTTCATGAATTTTTGGAAGTGATCTAAACAATTAAAATGGAGGAGATTGACATTTTAAAATATTTCATGGTTTCATTTCATTGCTTTTTATTTGTTTAGGATTAAAAAAATATTGACATTGTTAAAAAATAGTTATTATCTAAGAATGTTATTTTGAAGATGGAATGGTTTCCTAGTGTTTTTCAATGTCTTGGGCCATATAAACATGAATTTTTTATTGGAAAAAGATAAATTCCCTCATAGAGTAATTTTACTACAATATATAAAGTACGTCGAAACTATATAAAAAATCATAAAAGGAAATATAGCATCATGGATTAAACACTATGAAAACATCAATTTTTGTCCTCAAGTGAGTTCCTCATTTACAGATGAAGGGACGAAATCATGTTTCCCAAGAAGTGGTATGCACTATGTGAAGCACATAGTAGGATCAGTTAATAGAGTGATTTTAATTTTCAATGTATCGGTAGAAAATTAAGTAATCCATAATGGTATTTTAAATTTTTGGAGAATGGGGTGATTAAAGGGGGAATAAGACTGAATAAATGTGTTATGAGGACCTCATAAAAATTTCACAGTGGTGACTAATCCAAAATGATATTGTTGGTAATTATGATAAGTTGTATTTATGGGATATATTTTTTAATATAATGTACTCTAATAAAATAATATTAAAGAGATAATTTTATAGGATATGATTATCTCTAGAATAATTCGTGTTAGATTGAAAGTGGTCCATGGATGAAGAAGTGGTTTTTAAAGACAGTATTCAGTGAAAGAGAAAGTGGTTCACAAAGGAGGATTCTGATAATACTTAATTCTCCAAGGTGTTTTTAATTTTAGAAACATTAGATCAAAAAGGAATAGTTATTTCAGATATTTTATCATTGTGTGATATTAATTTCATCTCGTAATCCTAGGTGGTTCAGGAAGAGCTCATGCCACACCGTGAAACTAATTTCACATCAGGTGTTACATAGTTTGAAAAGAAGAATCAATAATTCATGAAAGGTCACTTCATAAGGAAAATGATACATGATAATGTGTAATTTATCTACCATGTGAATGGAAACATTATGGTACACTCATATTTGAAACTAATATAATATGTTTTTGAACAACTGAATATTCTCTTAAAGGAGTAGTGAGAAGAATCCAATTGAGAGAGAAGTGTGCTTTCAAATTTTGATTGGTAGTAGAAGAGGAGGAACAATGATGTTTAACATAATCTTTTATTGGTAGTTATATTTAGTGGATTTTCTACAAAGTAACATTTCCTTTTTATGATCCTTGGATATTTTGTAGTGAGGGTGACCAATTGAAAATTGTTTTGTCATTTTTATTGTTTATTAATATATTATTCTATGTTTTGAGAAAGTGCGAGAGAATATATTTTATGAGGAAAAAATATCCAAATTAATAATTTTTTTCATATTCTATACCATTATTCACCCCTAACCCCTTATAGTATATATCCTAATTAGGATAACTATTAATATAAAAAATAAATTTTTATAGTCAGGGGTTACCATTCAATAGATGATAATGGAGATGTTAATCACAATGGGATCATAATGTTTTATTGAATTAATTATTTTCTATGAAAGAATTAGATGAAAAACATCATCTAATCAATTTGATTTTATGTTTTTACTACTAAAAAGAATGTTATTTCATCCAAAATAGACATTAATGTTTTATCAAAATCAGATCATATAGAATTGGATGTTGATTCCAAAATAATTAATTTTTTAGGGTGATCATTATCAAACACAATTAAGAAGAAAGAAAGTTCATTTAATTCTTCACATGATATGTGGAAAAATCATGTAAATATCTATGAAGGTGATACAAAAGTACAAGAATAAAATAAAAATGTCCAGAGAAAAAATATTGGTACATTATAATATTGCCCAATAATTAGTTAGATTCATTATTTAACCATGTAAATGTTATTTTAGAAGACATGTGTGTCCTTAGAGAAAATATTTATATTGTGAAGATTGTTATGAGCATCCTGAAGAAACTCCCACATAGTTTCAATCAAAAATTATATATACTGGAGAAAATTCATCCGAAGGAAATTACCTTTGATACCTTATAAAGAACTATTATCATATATGAGATTATAAATGAGGGTAATGATTTTGTGTAAAACGGGAAGTCCAAATAACTAGAATTCAATGCCATGAATAATATCACTAATTAATATAGACAGTAGGAAGATAATATGGATGGGTTCATGTCATTCCTATCCTAAAATATGCAAGGGTGATGATGAAATCTGAAATGGAAATATTTATATGCATTACATAAACATGGAAAAATTGGAAATCCTGTAGAAATGTGTCCTAAGAAGATTCATGTTCATTATGGGGATGATGATGAAATTATATGGATGATGTATCTAGATAATCTAAATTGTTGGAGAAGTACCAAGAGAAATATCATCAAAAATAAGAATCTTCATTAAAAAGCAGATGATTGTTCAAAAGAATATCATGTAGAAAAGATAGATGACTAAAAGATCATGATGAAAATTCTATGGTGGATGTTATTGTGACTCGAGATTAACATACATGGATATTACATAACTATAGATGAATTTTAATTACATTAAAAATATTACATGCCTAAATATCCTAATTGTTTAGTGTATTTGGAATCATGGAACACATTCATATAGTATTGTGAATGATCTTTAACATATCCCATATAAATATTACCCTTTAATAACCCTATAGAAATTTATTCATCATAACCTAGGGAAAGGAAATAGAAGAAAGGGGTGAGAACTTATTCCTAGTAAGGGTAATAAAAGGAAATATGTAAGAATAATCATGAACATAAGTGTATGAGAACATGATCAATATCCTTAGAAGATCGTATATTGTATATCAAAGATCATTCACATGAGTCATGACATTAATATTAGATGTTCATAAGATAAGAGTAAAAAGGGAATCAAGCTCACAATCCATTAATGCATGATATAGAAATAAGACATGGAATTGTGGAAGTCACAAAAACATTAATATCATTCCCTATAAGTCCAGGATCATTTCCATAAACATATTAGAAAACATCATGGGAATTACCCATACTTGGGGGGACACACAACCATCCCCAGTCACAGTCCTTTGCATATAAGGGATTTGGTTTCCCTATCTTCCCAAAATGGATCGGGTTTCTCTTTCTTCACATAGTGGATCAAGTTTCCCAATCATATATAGCTGATCGATCTCATAAACATGATTCCTATCATTATCTCATGAGATGTAAAAATATACCTAATGAATTAAAGGAAGATATAAGTCACACCTATCCGAATATTAATTCATTCATACATTTTCCAAAAGATAATTATTATTTCATCAAATCATGACCTATAAAATGTGATTAGTATCATAATCATCATATCATAATCCGTGAAATGGAATGGTTATCAATTCACTTTCATAATGTCATTACGTATGAAAATGATATAGGTGTTATAATCATTTCATCAAAAAATTTCCTATGAAAAAATTAATGTTTGAAAAGAATAATTCCCGTGGAAGTTATAAGGGTGCCACAAACATCATTCCATAAAATCCAAAATCATTAATGAAAAAAATATGATTTTTATTCTTGGATCATATCCCAAACAAAGAAAAAAAATTTACATGGTATATCATTTTCGATGATGAATGATTTTGAATGATCACATGGAACATTTACTATGGAAAATATCATTCCTTTTAAAATCCTTTTCATTAAACAATTTAAAAAATACCTTTTTATAAATAAGTATTTATATATTTATTTTAAAATATTAATAAAGAAAATATTTAAAAAAAATAAAAAAAATTTTAAATCAAATATAATATTTAAAATAATTTTCTATTAAAAAAATCATTTAAAAATTATAGTGTATTCAGGAAAATATTTTTAAGCTCTTTTTCTAACTTAACTCTTTGAAAAATATTATAAAATGATAGGAAAAATCATAACATTTTTCACTGAAAATAATTTGACACCGTAAAAATAATACATAAAATCATTTTGGAAGCCCCTTTCTAAAAATTGTTATTGGAAAATTTTAATGATATATTTAAATTATTGAAATAAATTTATATGAACATAACTTTTTAAAATATATAAAGTAATATTTGGAAATAATTTAAAATATGATTGAGAACAAAAATATGTTTGGAAAAAATTTTCTTTAAAAAAATAAAATAAAAAATTCTATATAATATTAGGAAAAAAATTTCATTAAAAATAAATATGTAATCATACAAGGAATTTTTCATGGGAATGACGATCGTGAAATATTATATGTTTGAACATGGTGAACATTCATTTTGTACATTTAAATGATCAAAAAAGTGTGTTTTTATTAAAATGATAAGAATATTGATTTTAAAACCATTTTTAAAAAGGTACAATAGTATATTAAGTATAATTTATACATAATAATATATTATCAAAAAAATTGAAACACATATTTATAAATCATGTATTTAATTAAACATAGATTTCAGACAGAAATGATGAATAAGTTCAGATTTTCATTAAAATATTTTCTTAATTATCTTAAGTATAAATGAGTGGGTAATGGTACGCTTACATGGATATAACATAAATAAATATATGATAATGAACTTTATTAGGGTTATTAAGATATGAATAATAATATTTCTTCCATGGAATCATAATCATAAACATGCGTGATAAATTATGAGATTGTGGAAATAAACGCTTTCCACTTTTGTATCTTGAAATCAAAACCCCCATGAGAGAACAACATTAACAGAAGCTTATAATATAATTAAAAGTTAAAGATTCATGATATAACATGTCAAATGATAAATATAAATACCTCATAAAATGATATTGGTTTATATAAAAACATTTTTCCTAAATAAGGCCAATTAAGAAAAAACTACTGTAATGATTTGGTAACATTAAAAATGTAATCCCCATTAAATAGCGATCATAAAATGGATATGTAAATTCCAAAAAAATTAACAAAATTATCATATAATACATTCTGGGTACGTATATACATCTCACAAAATAAATGAGTGGGAAACAAGTAATATCTCTCAAAAATATAAATAGTTATATGAAAAAAAACCCTAAATTCATGTGTTAAATTTATTCGTACATGTTACGTCATAATGCATCTTTTACATTCTGGTTCCCAATTTCAGTTCACTACATGACCTTAGGCATGGCACCCAACCATAGTGTTTGACTACTGGAAGTAAGGGTATAATATTGATCATGTGGACATAATATCATCTTTATCAAAAAAATCACTACTGTTAAAATAAGTAAACAATAACCAAATGATATAACCGATAACCAGAATGAAATAATATCACATGAATACTAAAATATGAATAAAATATCCAAAAAATAGTAGTTATATCATGACAAATTATATTTCATGTTCCAAAATGAAAACCAAAAAAGAAAGACACTAACAACTCCCAATAAGGTCTTCACACTAGGCATCATTCCATCATCCATGCACCATACCGACTCAACCGTCAAACATAGGGTCTATACCCTTAACCAATAATAAAACCATTAAATCTAATTGGGTAATGATGAAGTATCCATAGTTGGGTGTGATTATAATTTACTAGGAAACCACCAATTGTTTCTAATTCAATTTCAATTCAATAACATGGTATGATGTTTTATAATGAATAAATAAAATAAATAATGAAAACTATTTTTATTTATTCAATCACTCTTTACTTATCCTCATAACCCATTTAGGCCCCACGGAAACTTTAAAAAACCAATAACGTTTTTGGTCGGTACTAGAGTCAGAACAATATAACATAATTAGTTTAAATACATTATAACACAGGGGTTTTCATTATCCATTTCATTTCAATTAATAATTCGACCAATTGAAAGCATAGTCCAATGTCAATATCATTAGAGTATAACTTGGTTCTGAGAACCCTATGGGTATTTTTAGCATCAATCCATGTCCCACCACTCATGGGTATTTGAATAATCAGTTCATATCTAATAAAAATATTCACATGCATTCATATGTTCCTATAACATCATGGCTAGGACCCCCCCCCCCAGGTATTTGGAGCATCGGTCTATGCCCTACATCCCATTTATCAATCTAACACTTATATGATATATATTACATCATTAACACTTAATATAAATTATATATATTATAAAATTCCTCAAATTTTTTTAACTAATTCAATAATTAAATAATCGTTCTGAATCAATTAGATAATACAAAAATTCTCACTAATAAATAAAACAATTAATTAATCCAATATTATATTCTCAATTTCCCAATAATTAATTCAATAATTTATATTCTGATAAAGAAATTAATTATTCCATTTCAATAATTTCAATATCCTAATAATTAATTCACCAATTATTTTTTCCAATTCATCAACTTCAATATACAAATAATAAATTCAATAATTAATTATTTCAATTCATAAAACCCCATTTATTCACCAATACTCCATTCAAACAAACTATTAATTAATTAAATAAATTAATGAATACAAATTCATGATCCCATAAACTAATTAATAAAATAATTTATTCAATTGATGATTAAAACTTAAATTTTTTTACTCTAATTCTAATAAATCATACATGCAATAAGAAATTGAAATATGGAAAATTTAAATTAGACCACCTCACTGATGTCATTGATGACCAATCAACCATCAAAAATCGCTAATTTAGATTAGATAGGTGAAATTCACAATGAAAAACATAATCTATATCTTAAAACATGATCCAATATCAGAAAAATCAAAATCTCATGAACAAAGATCTATATCTAGAACCAATTGTCGATAAAAATTAAATTTTTATCTGGAAGGAGGATATAGAGGAAGGGATATATAAATAAGAATAAAAATATAGACATAGATTGGTGTAGATCTAACAATACAACCTCTGTATCATAATGAACGAAGGTTGGGAGGAAATGAAATCTGTCTTGGAACCTTTGAAATTTTTAGGATTGAGTTTAGGAATGTGTATGTGTTATTAATGATTAATACATTGGGGTTTTGGTTTTCAAAACAAACACTCAGGGGATTTAATATTTTCACACATGGTTTCTTATATGGGGTTAATGGATTCCCCTAACCATGCACCTCACCTAGTGGTGTCACATCGTTTCTCTATAGAGAGAACATGGTTCATCAAACTGTACCCTAACCATGAAAACCCCGTATCTAAATCATGTATAGCTTACTAGGATGGGTGTTCAGTTTGGAAAAACTAGTCACCAGTAATGGAATCCCTCATTTCTCATCATAAACACCAAATTTTAAACAAAACCCCTGAATTTATATTCCCATAAAATATAATAAACAAAAGTACAAAAATCCATCAAACATGATCAGGACATCTACAGCAAATGTTGGGTTCTTTTAATCACCCCACCTTATAATATCTCATCCTCAAGATACACAACCAAGATTTACTATGATACTGAGTCAGACATATCATGCCACCATGCATGCAAATCTAATCACTCCTCCAATGATTCCCAATGAAGTCAACCATGTTTTCATAATACGTTATCTATCAACACTATCTTCCCCAAAAAACACTTTCTTACTATGATCCAACACACATATATGATTCTCCCTGAAGAACAAATCTATCTCAATCCAAGAATCATCCTCATTGATCACAATAATAGGGTTGGGGTGATATCTCTAAACTTTTGACTCATGAAAAAATTCATACATAAAACTATATTTTTGGGGATGATCCTATCTGTATGCCAATGGACTGATACTTTCGACAATCTCATATGGTATAAAAACCCTAGTCTCTAACATGCCTTGTCAATTTATAATTCATTATCCCAATCTAGGTGATGCGTGAATGAATTCACAATCTCCCACTATAAAATTTATGTTTTATAGACGTCTATCATCATATGAGCTTCTTTACTCTACGTTGTAGCACTAAATTTACAAATTATTTATACCTGCTATGATGAATCCTACACAATACATGGTCCCAATAGCTCTAACTCAGATTCCCCTATCCATCATAGAGGTGATATGCATTTCCAATCATAAATTTCATTATATGGTGCCATATGTATATTTTCCAGATAACTGTTCTTATAGTCGAACTCCACCGAAGAAAGGTTCTTCTCCCAAGACTAACCGAAGTCTATGACACACAACACAAGCATATACTATATCAATTGTATAGTATTCTAAAACTGGATATCTTTTGTGTGTCTAATTATGTATTCAGTAAAACATATGTACCACGTTATTTCTGTAATCACTTATAGAATCATAATGTTAACCGTGTGTCAGGGCCTACAAAATTTGTCTTTAAAACCCCACTCTGAATGAATATTTTACAATCATATAAATCAATTAGATACTCTACTGAGAAATACTATTGTATTGGAATTAAATGTGTATTGTGTTTAAAATGATCCACAATCACCCAAATAGATTCATTCTTCTGAGGTTTCTTTAGGATACCCCCAATAAAATCTAGGGTAATGTATTCTCACATCCATTTTGAAATGAGAAATTGATGAAGTAAATCACATGGTAATTGATGCTCTAACTTCACATATATATAAATGTATCCCCATCTCACAAACCCTGTTATCGTCTTTCTTATGACCACCCACCAAACCTGTTGATGTAGTTGACAATACATTTTAGTTACCCCTAGACGTACCACACACTTTGAGGCATGAAATTAAAGAATTAGGTCCTCCCGTAAACTCTTAAGAACAACATCCCCATTCTAGACATATAATATCTCATCCATATCTATAATATAGTCTAATGGTTTCACCTTGCATTCATGTATTTTCCTCAAGGAAAAATTTATAGATCCTCATACATCCTTTCCCTAATTTGACTCAAAAGTGGGGAGTACACTGAAACAGACACAGGATTCATCTTCCGTAGACTCTATTAAACCACAATATTCATATCAGCAAGTAAAGTCATCATATTCCACTCATTAATATACTCAAAAACATCTTGAGTATGAATTATCCAACATAAATAATCAATAACAATACTTCCATTACTATGCGTATATTCTATCTTCAAAACAAAGGACTACATAAACCCAGCCCATATCCATAGTTGTAGATTCAAATATTACATTAATATTATATACATAAATCTTTTTTTATCTGTATTCTTAGTAAAATATTCACCCAACATATAATTCCAAAAGAAAATATAATTATAAACCAACATACATAATTCTATTTCGTACATAGGGTTATTCATTTAATTTGGCCTCAATTACCGATACACATATGCCATAACTCGATCTATATATGTCAATAATGATCCAAGACCAATCGTAGTTTCATAAAAAACACATCATACTCCTCACCTAGAATAGGTAGGATCAATATCATTCTCTAGGTCATGTTATTATTAAATTCATACAAGGAATTCTAATATGTTATCGACCATTCAAACTTAAACCCCTTCTTGTTCAATCCTGAAAGATGTGCATCCAATGGGGAATGTCATGGATGAACTTCTGATATTTACCCACCAACCCCGTAAAATGAAGATATAAAAAAATTGGTATGATCTTAATAAAACTCTTCCATCACCTTATTTGGGTCCACTAACACACCTTCCTTCAAGTTGATATGACTCAATGAGTATACCTTTTATATCAAAAAACAAACACTTACATAGCTTTGTGAATAGACGTTTCTCCTTCATTGTACCGAAGATGATGTCAATATGTTTGGAATGACCATCATGGTTCTTAGAGTACACCAGGATGCCATCCCCAAACACTAAAACGAACTAATCGAGGTAATAATAGAATATTCTTTGCATTAAATATGTAAACATAGTAGGTTCATTCGTTAACCCGAACTGATTGAAGAGGAACTCATAAAGGATATACATTCTTATGAATTGGTTCTACAGTATATCATAATGTATAATTCCCAAATAATGATAACAAAATCTAAAATTATTCATTTCTAGGATGAATGATCCCCTAAACTAGTCAAACATATCATTGATACATGAAATTGGATACAGGTTCTTCATATTCATCTTGTTCATCATTCGGTAATCAACACATTATCAATGATTCCATTCATCATTCTTTACAAAAATAAATATATAACACCAAGGATACATAATCAGGTGGATAATCAACTTAAAAATCATCTCGTATAACTGATTATTAATCCCTTGATTTCATGTAGGTTTTATTCTATATGGGGGAAATGAAACTAGATCACCCCTGGGGTGAGCTCAATCATAAATCCCACATACATCAAGGTGGCAACCATGATAATTCCTTAAGAAAAACCTCTAAGAACCGATCTATGATGGGTGGAATGAAATATTTCTTTACACTCTCATAATCTAACTATATACTAGCAACCTTGGTGGTGAGATCTCCTAGTTTCTGTTGAATTTGCCCTGCACACCCAACCTGGACATTCCACTCTCTCTAATGAATATAGTTTTCACCCATAATTTACATAAAAGCCCCTATCCTTATATATATATATATATGTGTGTGTGTGTGTGTTATTGGTATTATACTAACCTATCCATAACAAAAATTAGGTCAAAATAAAACCTATCGTGATTAAAATAATATGGAAAAAAACTATACCCCCCAACCATCAGATAACATCCTTTGAACAAAAATATGACTCTCAACTATAGTTTGAATGATCTATCTGTCATCAACACCCCACTCATGAAATCCACTACCATGCTCAAAACATTCACAATTTGTGTAGAAATAATGAAATTAGAGGAAAAAAATTGAATAAGCTACTAGAATGTCTAGAATATACAAGAATAATACTTATTACTGTCAATCGTCCTTCATTTCTATCTATATAATATTAGGATTAATGGAATATAACTATCATTCACCTCTACCCTATGATTAATTATTATTTCCATGAGCTACACCACTCTACTGATATGATCCCCTAGAGTAGAAGCTCCATATATTCTAGCTTTATAGCCACAACCAACTTCCTGACTAATGAGGTGTAGAATATCCCCAACATACACTCTAGTTCTACCTAGCCGAAACATCTCTAACTATTTGTAAATGGTTTTTATAGAACCTATAAAGATTTTCCATCATCCCGTATGTCTGGATCATTATAAGTGGTTGTAAAAAATAGATATGATAGTTTCATGTGTAACTACTATAGTGAAAAATCATTAGTGTATGATTTTGTGTAACTGATCCTTCCCCATGGAAACACTCCTTCTATCTACTATGGTCAACACACTCATAATAAAAATTCAATCCCTCGGAAGAAGTACCTCCTAACTATCTTGTAGAATCCACAAGTTTATTAGTATAAGAATCATTTAGGATTCCCTTAGGAATGAGAGCCTTATTCACCACTTCAGGAAAATACATCAACATATAGTTAATCGCATAGGGTGTAATTTTAAATTTAAGTCATACTAAAAAATATTTTATAATATAGTATCATCCCCTAACAACTCTATAACAAAGTGCTGCATATAAATAATGTGTCTAGCATAGTTATTCAGTGAAATAATCCCATAATTCAACAGCATGAATTCATCTTCTCTATCCTATATATGAATATATTAAATTAGTTCTCCAAGAACATCTCTTGAAAGTAATTACACTACATATTCTTCATATGTTCATCTTATATATGGATTTACCACAATCTATTATCTTTAATACATAACATGTAATAATCAATATTTACTCTCTTATTCATAGGAGTCTATGGGGTCATGTATGCTTTGTATACAATCAATCGAAAACTTAACTAAAACATTTTATATCTATTCGGTAAACATCTAAGGTTGATATAACTAAAAATATAACATCATTTCTAACATGATTTTAAAAAATAAAATAATCTCTATTTCCATGATTTTCATAAAATTATTGATGTTCTCTCAGAACTTGTCCTTGAATTCTTCAACCTTCTCTACAGGTGTGTCATGGTCTACTGCTGGATAAGAATCCCCATCCATGTCCTCCTATCATCCTCTAAAAAAATTTCTATATATATTCATATCATTATAATTCCAGATAAACTTCTAATGGAAAATAACAAAATCATACATCATTTATATATGAGGGAGAATAACAATAATAAAATAAAAGTATTTTCCCCAAAACTTACTTCACGGTTAAATCCAAGGCTCCATCACTACCCTTAACCATACTACATTTAGGTCATGGTTAAGAAGGGATAAACTCATTCTCATTATTCTTGTTTCAAATTAGAAACATATTTATTCATATTATTTATCATTTTTTCCGTTGAAATTTAATATTATTCAGTTTTTTCCATTTCAATTACACACGTAAGAAAGAAAAATCCAATTCTCAGCACATACCCAAAAAACATTTTTTTTCATGCAATCCTATAATGATGCATGTATAAAAATAATCAAGAGATTATTGAACTATGAATTAAAAATAAAATCACATAACATTCAAGAAACAATTAAAATCTCCTAAATTAAAAAAATAATAATCATATATCACAAAAAATGAATCACTATGAGTGAAATATGATCAATTTTAACAACGCGCCTTAACTAAAAAAATCACCCAGAGTACTTGGTTTTACCCCTGTACATATGTTAAATACTCCCATAGACAATATATTAAAAATGGAATGAATCATCCTATTATCATGTCTACCTATTTTAAATAGAAATTAAAATTAAATTAAAATAAAACACCATTGATACAACATTGTAACATTCATACCCGGGTACCACACACTGATGCCCAGATCTGGTTCAATACAAGACCTCATGAATTATTCCCTATATGCTAGAGGATATCGATGAGAAGTGAGGGTTTAATGTCAATAATGGGGATACAGTACCAAATTTATCAAATTATCATAATAGGAGATATATGTAAACAATAGCCAAATGATATAACCAATTAGTAGAATAATCTAGTTTCAAATGATGACTACAATAGTAAATAAAATATCCAATACCCAAAAATGGTTATTCCATGGCATAGTAGATGCCTAGTGTCAATAATAAAACTCAAAATTAAAGAAACAAAAAATTCCCCGAGGGTCCTAACCCTAATCAAGTTTCTCTCATCCATTCTCTATCCTTAATCATCCATATGACATATTTTCCTTTCCCATAACCCGTCATGAAGCCATGAAATCTCTACGAGTATAGATTTGGATTCCCGAGTAGGGTGTGATTATGACTTTATAGGCTACCAAATTTTTTGACTAATATAATATATATTCAATAGTAGTGTATCAAGTGGTATATATAATAAATAATATAAATAGAGTAAACTATGTATATGTATACAATTACACTACATTTAATCCAATAACTCCCTTAGGATCCCACGGACACCTGAACCAACCAATGCCTATTATGCCACATACTAGAGTGTAAACTATATATCATATTTAATTAATAATTTATTGTAACACAATTTATTTCATTATCCATTTCATTTCAATTCATAAAATGGTAAATTGGAAGCATAGAGTAAATCCAATATTTTGGGTGTAGAAAATGGTGTCTATCATTGCATGGGTATTTTGAGCATCAGTCCTGGTCCCACACCTCATGGGTATTTGGAGCATCATTCAATTTCATATAAAAATATTTAAATATATGTATATGGTCTTAGAAATCAGTGGCTATGATCCCTGTGTTTATTTACATCGCTGGTCCATGTCCCACACCCCATTTCTCAAACAAACGCATATATTACATATATCATTTTTTCAAGTTTAATAAAAATTTAATTTCATATCACAACGCATAATTAAGACATTGATTAATTAACTAAAAAATTAATTGACCCATTTTAATCAATTTCATAATCCTAAAAATTCCTATTAATAAATTCAATATTTTATTATTCCAATTTAACAATCTCAATTCCATAGAGAATTGCACAATTATTAATTTCTATTAAAAATATGAACATCACAATAATTAATTATTTATTTATTTATTCCAATTAAAAAATTCAAATACCCAATATTTAATTCAACTATTAATTATTAAATTTTAACCATTTAAATATCAAAATAATTCATTTAATAATTAGTCGTTCCAATTTAGAAACCCAATTTCCTATCAATTTCACATTTGAAAAATTCATTACTTCTTTCAACAATTAGTTAATAAAAATTCATGATTCCATAAAATAATTAATCAATTAATTTATTCAATTCATGATTCAATTTTTAAATATTTCAATCAAATTAAAATTACATATACTTGTAATTGGAAATAAGATGAAGGAAAATAAAAATTTGACCACCTACCTTTAGCCATGTATGAGCGAATTCCAAATAAAATTCTTTTATTTCAATTAGATAGGTCAATTCATTGAGTAAAAATGATCTAAATCGAAGAATATATCCAATATTAGATGAATAAATATCTAATAAACATAGATCTATATTTATAACCACCAATGGATAAAAATAACTTTTTCTTGTAATAGGTTCATGAAAGTGTGAGAGATAACCCAATAAGAAGAAAAATAAATACCTAGAGAGATGTATATCTAACAGACATTGAATCGTGAATAATGGTGGTTGGGAAGGCTTAGAATCCAACCATGAACCTCAATAATTCTTTGGAATGATTTTATATTTGAGTGTGGGTGTTTTTTGTTTAACACAGGGAGTTAAATATTTTAAAATTACTGTCCATTGAAAAAAAATTCTACACACATAGTTCCTTATATGGGATTCATGATTTACCAAACTGTTCACATGAACCATGTAACTCACCTAGGGGTGTCACATGTTTCCTTCAATGAGGGGGCATGATTTATCAAATCATGCAGTAACCCTGAAAACTCAGTTCTTTCAAGGGTGCATGGTGTATATGTATAAGAGAACAGTCTTGGAAAACCATTTAGCAAAAGTTTACCACCCAATTTTCGTAAAAAAACATCTAATTATTACCAAAACACACCCATGATAAAACCCAAACAATACATAGTCAATACAAGGAAAAATAATAACATCAAACAAACTCGATACATCTCCAGAAATGGTCAAGTTCATACAACACACATTCAATCCTATTGTATATTAAATTTAAGATCACAATATATATACCACATAAAAATATAATAATATAAATTTCAATATATGATTTTATTATGACATTATATTAAACATGTATTAACAATTCCATGTGAATGAAACGTTTCAGGTAATATCTATATGGTTTTTCTTATTCAATTTAACTTTTTATTCGTGATCCTTTTAATTATATCAGGATTTTATTATTTATCGAATGTTAAAAATAAAATATATATAAATTATTTTAATATTTATGATAATCTATAAAATATAAATGTATGAAATGGAATAAACTATCCATGGATATAGTAGGTCGTATATACACACGAATGATGTTTCTGTTTTGATGACATACTGAAAGAAAGAAATTAAATGATATATATATATATATATTATCATATTATAAATACTATTTCATACATATCATATATATTTACTAAATCCATCCTTATAACATTTCAGGAAAATTTTGAGTGAATCACATTGCATTGAGTAAGCAGTAGTCCATACGTCCAGAAACAAAGATTTCATAGTTCCTCAAAATGGAAAGTTTGAGGGTATATATTGAATAATAATTAATGAAGATAAATTTATTAATAAATATCATAAATATAATATAAAAATTGTATCTCCATAATAATTCCCACCATGAGAGTTGGTAAAAGATAAATGTACAACATAATTTCATGAGGCGGTAGTCTGCCGTAATAACAAACAATAAGTTCTTTATCCATTTTATGGATGTTTTTATATGTATAGGTAGAAACCATAGTATAAAATCATATTAGTATATTGAGAATACTTATGATATTATATAATAATATAAATATAGTAATTTATGTGGTGGAGAATAAAAATAAAATCAAATATATTTTAAAATGAAGTTACCTCTTTTTTATGAAATACATTTCGGATTATATTACAGGACTACTTTGGTTTCATTTATGAAAAAAGTGAATATTATTAGTTGATAGGATGGATGTTTTTATATTATTTAGGAATGTTTTGGATGATCCAATTTGGATTGAGTGGAGTGAGGAAGTGAGGGGGTGAGGTCCCTTTTATAGCTTGGGAGGAATGACATTCTTATATATATGAACATGAAAACACTATTGAGAGGACTTCTTTACATCATGTACCTACAATGATTTTCCATATTAGATTATATAATGTAATTTGTTGAAATAATTCTATTATATGGATTTTTGAAAAAAAAAATTGTCATTTGTATTTTTATATTACCAATTAACCAGTATGTAAATATGTTTTTACCTTAATCGTTGTAATTGATTTTAATTTTATTCAATTAGAATTATGGTAAAAAAAGTTTATTAACCTTAAATTATAAAATAATTTTGATCCCATATATGTAGTCCATTAATAAATATTATAATCATATTTATAAAAAATTAATTTAAAATTATTCCCTTATATTGGATGAGATGACTTGTTTTTAAACTGAAAAGTATGAATGTTAAAAAAAATCCAATTTCCATATCAAATTGGAAGCAATGGAATAAATTATATTAATTTTTATAATTATAATTTAACAATAATTTTAATTTATAAATTAACTACATAAATTAATAATATGACAATGTTGTTGACCATTTAAAATCACTATTTTCACTATCCATCATAAAATGATATACCCGAGAAAAATAAAAAAATTAACAAAAATTAAATATAGATATACCAAGTTCAAAAATAATTTTATTCATTAAATAAAAATTATAAATGTTTAAAATTTTAAATTTAATAAGGGTTTACAATAAAAATGTGGAAAAACTTCCTTTTCGAAAATTTCAACTTTTTATTTTTAGAATTTGATTTCATCGTATATTATACCTATCAAAGCTATTAGATGATTATAAAAAAATATTTATTGAATATATAATATATAAATTTTATGTAAAACAATATTCAAATTTTAATTTCTAATTTATTTGGATAAAATTGTTTTTATATATAGAAAATAGTTTTCTTAGAAAAGAAATTTCATTATTTTAAAATAGTTCTTACATTCATTTCAAACTAATTGAGATCTAACAGATTAATTTTATGTATATATGTACATAATATTTCCACAATATAGTTAATTTTATTTATTATTTCCATTCCCATGACTATGTGGTAGTTATAATATGTTTTTAATAATAAAATTAATAGTATACTCCAGTTTTTTGAATCTCAAGATTGTTTGTAATATAAACAATAGAAATATAATTTCATTGTGCATTAAAAAAACCAAGAATTAGGTTATATATATCTAATGTTACTTTTAATTTTTTCTTTAGTGAAATGATAGATTGTAATTTTGAATAATGTAATACACGCTTATTTCTGTCACATAAAAAATCAACATTCAGTGTTTTGGGAAGTGACAAATATCAAAAAGATTTAATTCATTCCAAATAAATTTTTCAAAAATATTCAACCCATTACATTTTTACCCCCTTCAAATGAATTTTATATTATATATCATTTTGGGTATCAATGTCTTATTAATTGAATGATTCTTTTATAGAAACCAACATTGTAAAAATATGAATACTAAAACATCCATTAAAAAGGGATTGTTGGAAAAATATTGGCTACAAAAGGTACTCGTAAATAGGTTTTTACAAAAGAGAATATAGGTGGAATTTAAAAATACAAATTATAAGGAAATGTGTAAATAATCATATAGATTGATAAAGATCATTGATGAATATAAAGTGGGTGATCCATAAAATTTTGATAGTCACATAAATCAAAAAAAAAAGAGGCATAAAATAGTTCATTGATATAATCCAAATGAATATAAGAGGAAAAAATTTTATTCCAGAACCCTTTTTTCCTAATTTTTGGATAATTTTTAAGAGAAGTTTCACATATATGAATTCATGAAAACCTCTCCATTTGTGACCCTTGATAAATTTTGAATTGATATTTTATTGTAAAAAATTAAGGTGAATATTTCCTTCATGGATCATAATTGGATCATGAGATACATAAATATAATAACAGGTGATTCCATATACCTTTTGTTAAAATCACATCAAAATTGTTAGTATAGGACATCCAATATTGATAAATGCTCATGTGGTGGGGTAATATTATCTCAAAAACCTCATCCAAAAATTTTCATAATCCATTCCGTAAATGGTTAACCATGTAACCCTTATAAAATTTATTAATCAAAAACAATATTTATAAGATCAATAAATAACCTTAACTTTGATCACCCCTATATCATAATGTATCTTTCTCCTGTTTCATTACAAAGAAGTGAATACATTCACAAAATATTTTCTTAAAATATGGTATTACCATGGATTACCATATATCCATTTGGAAAACATTCATGCTTTATTATTCCAAATATTACTGGATATATTCATTAAATAAAATAAGTTGTACACATCATATTTGATAACCTAACCGACATTGTTAGTAAATAAATAATGGAATCCATGGTAATCATTACTATCCACCATTCATTATCATTTTTAATAATATCATTACCCAATCTAAAAAAATTATCAACACCTTCAAAACATTGATATTTATATTCACTTAATCAAAACAACAAATTTCTATTATGGTTTGCCTTCAATTTATCCAATTTCATTATCCTTTTTTCTAGTCAGATTATATATGTTTTCATACATCGATGAAATCGAGGAATATTCCCTGTGATTATCTTCGTGAGATCTTTTTATATTATGATAGTTTTTTGATGAAGCCGATTTGGGTATTTATTTTCGATAATGATTGTTTTGGGTGGTGTCAGATGTTAGTGTCGACAATGACGATGATGTTGATGGGACGTCGATATGGGTTTATTGTGATGGTAGTTATGATGGGATGATCTCTTGTTGGGTTCTCACCGAAAAAATTGGTATCATTAGGGGTTTCAACTTATGTTGTGGTGTTTGGATGGCGACAATGATGAAGAATGTGGAAATGGATCAGTGAAGGCGACAATGACGATGAAAACACATACTACAGTGAGAATGTAGAGAATATTCTGGTGGGTCTTTCCAGTGTTGTGATGATTGGGAGCCATAAGGTTATGCAATTCAACACAAATGGTGTACATCTTGAGGTAGGTGCATGACTATAGATGATAAATCGGTGATTATAGGTTTTGAATTTTTAATATTGTGGATGCAATATTATATTTATTATCCTTTGGAATGTTTGGTTATTGTTAATCCTTAATGTATATTTTTTTTAAATGAAAAAATATATTTAAAATTACTCAGGGTTTTTTCATCTTATTCATTAATACCTCTTTCCTATAATATGGAATATAAATAACATATTAAGGTTTCTAAATGAAAATAAAGTCAAGATTCGTACATATAATTTGAAAAATATTGTTATAACATATCATACATTTCGTATGTTTTTTTTTGTTCCTTTATCATTATCTGTATAAACAATACTTGTACCACCATCCTGATGAATATTATAAGATTTCCTCTTTGGAAATGTATTTTCATTTTTTCCATAATTTATATATCAAAAACATTAAACTTTTTACCTGATCCTAATAGTCCCTACAATTGAATAAAACCAACAATCTTGGTGTGAGAAAAAATAATCATATTATAAAACCACATGATCGGGAAAAATATCTTATATGACTTCAAATCCTTACACATAATTCCTAAATATGTTCCACCATAGGTCTATCTGAGTTTATTCATTGTGATTTTATATTTAAATCCTTTATAGTGTTTTGTAATGTTTTTTTGAATTTTCAATGAATATCCCTAGGGAGTGTAAAACTAGGTGAGAAACAAGGCTTGTTGTCAAGCATTAGTTCTCGATTGAGTCTATATTAATAAATAGTATTTGTGTTTTTTTCCCTTATGTAAATCTATGATAGAGCCACTCCCACTATTTTAATCATGGAATGGATTTATTTTAATGGAAACTACTCTCTCAACCATTTACCCAAATTTCAGGACATTTTTTTATACATTTACTCATCCTCAGAATAGTCCTTAATAAAATCTCTAGACATATCCATAGAAATATCCCTATGGATTTCAATAATATTTTATCATCATAGTTTACAAAGAATGACTAAACCATTCCTTTGATACCAACAATAGTGAACTAGGATTAACATATATCGATATTATATCATTTTCTATGAATATTCATTACATTAAAAAAAGTGCATTCTTGAGGATGATTATAGTTTATTGTATTCAGAAACAAGGAACACATTCTTCATGTTTGGTGAATTATTTTAAAAATCCCACAAAAATATCACCCCCTTTTATTTAAAATCTTTATTCATAGCCTATGGAATGGGAAAAAAATAATGGGGTGAGATCAGATGCTAATTATGTGTAGGAAAAGGATACATGTAATCATAATTAGGAACAATAGGGTATGATAATCTAATTATAACATTAACAGATCATACCCAACATATCAAAATTCATACACATGACTGTTAACATAAATATTGGTAGTACATAATACATGAATCATAAGGGGGTGTATAGAATAATCTTTAAAAGCATAAAAATGGAATAAGGAATGTAATTTTGGTTGTCATGTAAACAATTAATATTTTTACAAATAAATCATGTCTCATTTAAAAAAAAATCAGGCCACATTATAGGGGCTGCACCTCCTGGGAGGGACACATCACAATCACATATTACATTCTATTCCATAGAAGGGATCAGGTTTCCCCATTATTCAATAGTGGATTGGGTTTCCCCATCTTCCCATACTTTATCATGTTTTCTTATTTTCCCATAGTGGATCAGGTTTCCTCATAATCCATAGTTTTTCTATCCCTATCACTTCATTCCATTCATTATCACATGATATATAATACATTACCCAATGCATTGGGGAGATATAGGTCCCACCCATCACATAATAATATAATACATACATGTGACACAAGATATAAAACATTCATTATATCATGACCTGTAAAAAGTGATTGATTTCATAAACATCATATCATAACACAAGAAATTAAATTTCTGTCATAAACATTTCATCATGTCATTTCCTATGAAAAAGTGATAGATCTCGTAATCATTTCATCATGTAATAACCCATGGAAAAAATTGGTTTTTAATATCATATAACCTGTGGAAGAGAAAATGTATTCAAAAAAACCATTACATCAATACAATAACCATTCATGAAATAATATTATTTATATTATTGGATCATATCCCTGGTAAAGAATAAATAATAAAAAATTATTTAATCTTAGATTGAAAATTATTTTTAATGATCACAATGAACATTTCTTCAGGAAAATACCATTTCAATTAAAATCATTTTCATAATAAAAATTCAAATGCCATTTTAATGTAAATAAGTGTTTCACATTTCATTTAAAAAAATTATTGATGAAAATATGTTCTCTAAATTGAAAAATAATTAGTAATAAATTAATTTTAAAAAACGTTTTTTTAAATATCATTAAAAACATATAATTGAATCATGAAAGAAAATATAAACTTATTTTCATTGATAACACATTGGAGTCACAAAAATAAATCTTTAAAATATTTTTCATTTAAAATACATTAAAAACCTAAAATGAATGATTTAATTCATTTCATTAACACTTTTTAAGAAAATGGTTTTTAAAACTTATATGTATTGCTTGAAATCATTAGAATCCTTTTTTAAAATGAACTCTTAAAACATATTAAAGAAGCTTTTATGGTGATTTAAAATTATTTTTAAACTGAAAAATATTTTTAACTACCATTTTATTTAAAATAAACATTAAAATCTGCAAATGTAAAAATTATTAAAAAATTTATTTCATTAAAATGAATCTTGAAAAAAAATAACGAATTCATCATGGAAATTACTGTCATGAAGGTGGGTATGTCCCTACATGTCGATAAATCATTTTTTACCGTAAAATGATTAAAATTTTGATTTTTTGGAAATAGGAAATAATATTTTTTTAGAAAAAAATTCTAAAAAGTTTAAACATGAGTAAAAGATTATAGAAAATATAACAGTATACTAGTAAACCATTTTTTATTTTTTTGAAAACATTATTTTGAATGAAACATTATTTCCAAATTAAATGATAAATAAATTCAAATTTTTTTAAAAAACATTTTCAATATTATATTAATGAATAGAGTGTGGGAAAATATAACCAATAAATCGATACAAAATTAATTTCATGAGGATAATAATGTCAATTATAGATCATAAAATATGGATTATAATATTTAATCTATGGGATCATAATAATAAACAATCCCAATAAATGATGGGATTATAGTAATAAACTCTTACATATTTGGTATGGTTAAATCATAAGTCCCATGATGGAATAAAATTACATGAATCATATTATATCATGGAAGGAAGAATATTTATTATATAAAATATAAATGGTACAATATATACACCTTGTAAAATAATATAGGTTTATATAAAAACTTGTGTCTTAAATAATGAAATTTTAGCAAAACTACTTTTCTAATTTCGTAACATTTGAAATGTAAATCCCATGAATGCGAGATAAAAAAATGAATACGTAATGACCCAAAATTTATGTATATATATGAAATAACACTTTCATGTAAATTATATGACCCTTAAATAATAATTGAGTGTCGAACATGGAATGTTTCTCATGAATATAAAAAGTGAGATTAGAAAACCCTAACATTATATTTTGAATTTATTAATACATGGCCAAAGATAATATAAAATATATATAGGATTATTATAAATATGAAAAATTAAAATAGTTTTCTATTTCATTACATATTAGATTTTATTGTGACTTTATATTACCATTTTATTAACAAATCTTGTTAATGTTATGTTTGAGGTAACATCTTCATTGTTTTTTCATATATGTTATGACTATTTATTTCGGGTAATGTTGCATAGATTATGATATAATTTTTACCACAACGTGAAAAATTACATAAGTATATTACATATTATTTATTTAAATATTTATTATAATCTAAAAAATATATAAATATGAAGTGGAATACATCATTTCGGGAGAGGGTTGGTTGTACGAACGCATGAACATTATTTTAATATTACTATCATATTGAAAGAAAGTAAGTAAATTATACACACACACACACACAGACAGACACACACACATATATATATATATATATCATAATTTAAATTCTTTTTAAAACATGTCGTATACATTCAATAATCCCATCATTAGTTAATTTCATCAAATTTTTGAATGAATCACATTGCTTTTGAGGAGGCAATAGTCCACATATCCACAAAAGAAGTTATCATATTTCCAAAAAATGGAAAGTATGAATGAATATTTTAAAAAATATTTCCATAATTATAAATACACAAAAAATATCATATTTGTCACATAAAAGTATTATTTTCATCATAAATACCACCATGAGAGGTCGTAAAGGAAAAATGATCAATATAATTTCATGAGGCGGTAGTCTGCCACACATACAAATAATAAGTTCATTTTAAATTTAATGAATGTGTGTATACATGTATGTAATGTACATCAAAAATTCGAAAATATTTAGTTTACTTATATTAGTATATATAAACACAATAAAAATAAATTATGGGGTGGAGAATGAAAAAAAAACAAAAGATCTTATGGAATGATGTTAGATCTACTTTTTATAATTCCTTTTGGTTTTCACCAATAGATTTACTTGTCTTTATATCATCCCAATGTGAGGATTATAAACTGAAATAAGTTAGTTTGGGATATTATTTTTGGGATACAAATATGATTGATATGCATGAGGTAGTGAGTGAGGTGATTTCCCATTTATAGTGCAGTAAGAGTGCAATTCTACTAAATATAATAAGGAAAACACTAATGAGAACTCTCCCTTACATCATGTGCCTAAAATAATATAGAATATTTCAATAAATATGGGATTTTGTGGTTATATTTCTAGACAATGGATTTTTTACATTTCCCAATCCATGTATCATTTTAAGATTAATTTTTAACCATTAAGTATACACGTTTTTACCAAAATGGATGTAATTAATTTTTTTTATTTTACTGATATTATTGGTCAAAAACTATAATGAAATTATATTAAATTATATATATTTATAATTGAAAATATTGAATAATTTATTCGAAATTATATTCATATAATTTATATAAATTAATTTAATCAAAATCCTAGAAAAGTGATTAGACAATGGTGTTTTAATGTTAAAAGTTTGAATGATTGAAATATTTTTAAATATAATTTCATGGTGAAATTGTTTAAAATAACCTAAATTGGATTTTTATTGTATAATTTGTCTAAATATACAGTAAAACCAAATAAATATAGAATTTAACTATATAAATAAATTATATTATAATTCTTTTTGAATTAAAATCCAATATTTTTCACTATTCATCAAAAAATTAATCTTATAAGGGAAATACCAAAAATCAACCCACAGAAAATTATGACATTAAAATTTTAAAATTAAAGATAATTTTTTATAAAAAAAATTATTCATTTTTCAAAATTTATATTCATGATTTTTTATCAAATAAATGTTTTTCAAGTTACCTTTTTGAAAAATCAACTTATATTTATAAAATTTGATTTATTCTTATCCTATACATATCAAATATATAGTATGACTATAAAAAATATTTATTGATTAATTAATAAATTAATTTTGTCAAAAAAATCTGTAAATTTGGATTTTTTATTTAATTAGGATATATTGTTTTTATAAATAGAAAAATAAATGTAATTTCATTATTTCCTAATTATTGTTACATTCATTTATAACTAATTTATAACCAAAATAATCATTTTATATAAAGGTGTAAATAATATTTTAAAATTTTAGTAAATATTATTCCTAAATTACATTCAGATGACTTGGTAGTCGTTAAATATTAATAGTATATTATCATTAATTAAAACATATACTTTCATGTAACAGATGATTTTGAAGGAACTCGATATTGTGTATAATAAAAGACAAACATAGTGGTGTGGGTACCAAAAGTTATTATAAGTGTTTGTTGTTGTCCAAGAATAACTTGGTTCTACTATAATGTAAACTAAATTTAGTTAATTCATATATCATAAGATACATTCATATTTGTGTGAAATGAAAAATAAAATAAAAGATTAAATTAATTTAAATAAAAATATTTTATAAAATATCAAGGTGTTATAGAAGATTTCAAAAATTCCCAAACAAAACAATCATGGGAAAAATAAAGGATATACCGATGAAAGAGTTAACCTTTAGATTGAATTAGAAGATTCACTCAAAGGGATATGTAGAAACCCAAAGCTTGACATAAATGGACATTACATTACTTTTGAGGAGTACTTAGAACATAACAAAAACCAGCACTCAAGGATCGTGATAGTTTATTGTCTTAGAAACTCGTAACATGATCTTCTTATAATGGTGAAAGATCTTCAACATCTCCCATAAATATCTTCCCCTTTTGTTTTCTTACGTAAAACCTTTCTTTATATCCTGGGGAAAAGAAAACATATAAAGGGTGTGCTCAAATTCTATGTAAGGGTAAGCATGATGAAAATAAAACAAACCATATACATTTGAACATAAAAACATCAACATAATATTTAAACAACAAAATCATGAGCAAAGACATAAAACATGGAAGTACGTAAGGCATAGATCATAATGGAACATAAATCATGATAAAATAGCTTTGAAATAAAACATGTAATTGTGAAAAAACATTAATCACATGATATGATTTCCATAGTAGCCAAGGCACTGCTGCCAATACCATCTTAGTGGGAAAAGTCCCTTACTGAACCGAGTTCACTCCTCGTTCCAGTCCTGTATCACTGAATCAGATTAAATTTCCATTCCAGCCATGTCTATCTCATGAGATATAAATCAGTACCCAATGCATTGGAGGGAGATATTGGTCCTACCCATCTCATAATGAAATCATTCTTACTTGCGCCTCAAAATAAACTTAAAACATTCATCGTAACCCAATGAATAAAATGGGTTTCATAAACATCATCCCATCATCACATAATCCATATAAAACAAATGGATATTTCATAATATGAAAAGTAAAACCATGTAAATCATAGAGATAATATACTTGAAATATACACATATGAAATAATGTCATCTTAGATGGAAAATGGTTTTGATAAAACACTTGAAATGAATTCTTGAGGAAAATATCATTTCTTCTTCAAAATCATTTTATTTTCACAAAATTCCATGCAATTTTAAAAGAAAAATATTTTGTTGAAAATAGTGGTAAAATCTTATAGAGTATGCTTCATGAAAATGAGGCATTATGAAACTGTAAAAATCTGTTCATGCCATATATGTTAAAAAAAACATTCTTCTCATACTTTTGCCAGAAAAGTCAAAAAGTTCCACGTGTGGTAAAAAAAGTAAGATTCCTTTCATAAAATGTGGTAAATTTAAAAATAGGGTAAAAAGGACTTTAAAAATACATGAATTTTTTTTAGAAAACATGGGAATGGATGATAATAATAACCCCATTGAATACTTACGAATAACAGTCTCGGATAAGAATGAGATTGCAAAATTATCCGTTAACTTAGGTCCGATATGCTTCGTACGTATCTGAACCTCCTGTATAATGATTTAAATAATGTCATTGAATTATTATAAAATCATATTCATTGTTATTATTTCATATATGGATCACTTATGACTTTATATTACCCGTTCTTTTGTAAATTCATGTTGATGTAGCGTTTTGGGTAAAATCGTTTCATTTATCATCCGTGTTTTGACTTGTAATTATTAATATGATTACTTAGATAATGTTTACTTAATTAAACAACATAAAACATGATTTATATATAATATATATTCATAATATACATATATATAATAAATCTATAAATGGAACGAAATACACCGTTCATTGAGACGGTAGGTTGTACGTACGCATGAACGCTGTTTTTGATTCCTTATTGAATTGAATGGAATTAAGTAGATGACATACATATATATATACGTAAATACAATAGAATAATTATGTCATATATTTCATTATTACTTATTATATATACTTTATATTCATTCTTGAATTTTTTACATGGAAAATGAATCTCATCGCATCTTGGAGACGGTAATCCGTACATACGCATGGGCGATGATATCGTTCCCATATTTATTGAATGGAATTGGAGTGAATGATATAATATCATAGTATCAGTATTATGTTATAATAATCATATGTAGTTATTCTTTACACCATTATACCCATCCAATTAAGGTGGCGTTGGAAAAACAGATTACACCACGGGGTGGAGACGATATTCCGTACGTACGCACGCGCGGTGATTTCATTTTCCATAGGATGGAAAGAATGTGAAATAGGGTTGTTTCAAATTTATTATAACATATCAGTATATGCATGATAGTTATGTTATTACTTCATAATGAAACAACTAACTAAGAGAAATTATAAGAAGAAAGAAACATGAATGAGTCGGTGGAAGATGTTACCTTTTCCTCGACGGACCTCCTTTAAACTTCTTCTTAGGGCACTACAGTTGGTATTTTGAGAAGCCCAAAACCTCTATGATATTACTATATAGGTTGATAAGAGAAATTTTCAGGGTTTGACAGGGCTTCAAAGCTCAAAATGGTGTGAATAGAAGAGGGAAGGGGTGCACTTTTTATAAGGGAGGAGAGGGGAACTTTTGGAAACCACAAAAATTTTAATTTATAATAATATCAAACCCCACGTAAAAACTTCTAAAATGACCCAAATCATATATTAGATGAGATAGGGTTTTAATATCATTTACAAATAAAATTTAGACATGTTGGTAATTTAGTTTTAACTATATCAACTTGATTTATCCTTATTTAATCTATTTAATTTTATTTGTGGTTATAAGATTCTAAATTTTAAATTGTTATAAATAATTACTTATGTGTTGTGAATTTTCAATAATTGGATAATTTATTACATTCTAGACCATATAAATTTCAATTTATAATTTTTAAAAATTTATGTGATTTTTAGAAAATTTAATAACATGTTATTTAAATAATATAACAATATTGTTAATTTTTACATTATTCATTTATTTGAATTTAAATAAAATCCACACAGAATATATATTCAAAAAAAAATTTCATATATTCCTAAAATTTCATATTCAAATACAAATTTTTTTGATAACATTAATTAGTTCATATAATGTTTATTTTATTATTTATAAAATTATTTATTTGATATTTCCCTTAATAAAACAATTACTAAATCATTTTTGTATAATCATTTAATATAATTTTTTGTTGCATAAAAATAAAAAATAAAATCTTATGATGAATATAAATCTCAAATCATTTATAATAATAATTGTACTCGAATTTATCATATTAAAATAAAAACATGTAAATTTTTATATTTATTAAATTATGAAGGAGACAACTTTGGAATCATTTAAAATAAAATAATATAAGTGTCATAATCGCCTTAATAAAGATCTAAATGGTAAAACATTCAGCAACTGGATTATTAGGGTTTATATATACACTAAAAATAAGTTTTGATCTGGTTTTTGGGCTTTTTGATATGTATTACTTTTTCAATAAAAACTATATTATTGATTTTTCACGAAATAAATAATTTTTACATCATTAATTTATAAGATAACAAGGTAATTAAATAATTCTTAAAAATTACAAATAAATTAACAAGATAGAGAAAAACATTTTAGATTTCAAATGATTATTAATAACCAAATTTATATTTTGTATAACCTTATATTATTAATACATTAATTATTAAAGATTGAGTGAGACATATTTCACATTCCATTAAATAAAATAAACTATAGGTCATAATCAAATACAAGGGGGTTCCATTATATTCATTTTTGACCCAAGTATGATTTATGACAAAATATAATCATCCATTTATATTAAGACAAGTGTTAGGGTAATTTTATAATATTATATTTACCCTTAATTACCCGATTTATCTTTAACTATGGTAAATAAAATTTACCACAGTTACTATTCATAATGCCTAAAAATAAAAAAGTAGCTTATGAACATAATCTGGACCTACTGATTCCAAATATGGAATCCATTTTTCCTAATTAAAATCACAGAAGTTGCAGAAATTAATTTAAAATTAATCTCGTTGTTAAGAAAACGAGTTTTAAAATATAAAACATTGCAAAAGATTGAAATTATTTTACTAATGAATTCAATGTAAAATCAATGATAATGAAATATGTTATATTGAATTGTAAAAATATATTCCATTTATACTTTAAAACCATTCAATATTATAACTTAACCATATAAGTTATTATGATGAAAAAATTTGTTTTTAATTAAAATATAGCGTGTTTTTACAATTCATTAACATATGAAAGTTATCAGAATAATATGAAAAATTTATCCAAAGTAAATTTTTATATCTTGATTCCAAATAATAATTTTTTTTTCAAATTAAACTTATAAACATGAAAAAAACTATATTTAATGTGGGTGTGACATCAAAAGTTGGCAAAACTGCATTTTTTTTAAAATACTTATTGTACCCCAAAAAAAAATTTTGTTCTTATACCATGTCCTATAAAAAATGTAAGATGAATAACAATGTTATAAAATTAAAAATTTAGTTTATACTATTCATAAAGGTTAGTTAATAATAATATTATAATAATATATCATTGTTTAGTGAAACCCGTTATTACGTTCAACATATGCTATCGAGGAAGGTCACGATTGCGTGTAATGAAAGCCAAGTCGGGGTTGTGTGTATTGAAAGACTCTTTTGTTGTTACGTATAACAAAATCCAACCATATTTCATTTATACATTGAATATATATATATATATACTCAAATTTGCATAGAATAACTACTATCAAACAAACATGAAATTGTGTAAAACACGATCCAAGATTAGTGTTACATATACTGAAAGCTAATACGGTGTTACATATAGTGCAAGACTATCATGGTGTAGCATACAACAAATTATATAAATAAAATTAAAAAGAATATATCTCATAAAATCTCAGGGTGTTAGAAGATAGATATCGGGAGAGAGAAAAATAAATAATGAAATTATGGTATTTAATGATTCTAAACTCTATATGTAACAGAAAAAAGAAGATATGTCTATGTTGGAAACTAAAATTGAATATATTATGTGTTAAAATTCAGAAACCTCAGACAAAGTCATTGTGTACATGATCAATTTTGAAGAACAGATCATAATTGTTTATAGTTTTTCAAACATAACAAAATATTTTCAAACATAAAAAAGTTTGTGTGGATAATGTTTTGAACATATTATGAATTATAAAATATATAGAGAACAATTGATAACGATAAAACAAGATATAAGTGAAGTTAATATTAGGTGAAGAGAATGATAGATCGAAGAAATATAGTCGGGATGAGGATTTATTGAAAAAAAGAAAGCAGTAATGGTTGATGATGGACCACAAACATTCTCTCTATTATTGAATATGGATTTTGGTATGAAAAATGGAGGATTAAAAGTACCGAAGGAACATCCCATATTATAGAAGTGACATATTTCAATGCACCCCACATCAGGTTTCATTTCTATAGAATGATAGAACACTCACAAAATTTGTGTTCCATATCCAAGAGGAATGTAATGAAAAAAGATAAATATAGGAATCCAAACAAGGATCAACAATTAAGAATATCATTTGAGGCTCAATGTTTACGGTTTGGAGGATAGAGACAAATGGAGAGATACTTTACATCATATACACTATGTAATTGACCCAAATATGATGAATGTGTTTATATGCAACAACATCAAATAATTCAAGATGTGTTGAAAATGAATTTTAATTTTAGAATTAAAAATCAATTTTAGTCCATATTACCCTGAGGTTTGTAAATAATATCATTCAGTGAAATAGATCAAAAAAAATTGTTGAATATGAAATGGTTGTAGAGATTTTTTTCAAATTGTCATATCCAACTATAATATGAAACATGGATTTTGGATGAACCTATGATATAACTGAAAATATGGATTTGGTGACAGAAATATGATACAATAAGGAAGGTATCATATGATTTTGTAATGACGAATTCATGCAGTTTATTATCTCATGAAAAGCCTAGTTTGGTTGAAATGCATTAAATGAGATGATTTCATGGTTGTTGATGATCTCATTCACCACATTCTATGACATAGACATTTTTGTGACTCAATACATTCCATATTATAGTATAAGAAATTATATATCATCAATGAATAAGAATAAATTATTTTTTTATAGGGAATATGTTAAGATTGTAATCTTTATATTTTGAGTGGTAAAGAATATTTGTTCTTTCTGACCATGGAAGAAGAAATTAGGTTATGGAATAAATAACTTCATCATTTGAGACAAACATCCATGGATGATCTAGTGTAATGTGATGTTTCGCAAGATATCACTAGGTTATCACATGATCGTACCCATACATGAGTTTCTTTTTATCATGGTAATATCATTCGAATTACAAATGAGTAAAATAGATAAAAATTCTACAAAATAGCTTGATTTATAGAATATTGATCTGTGTAGACCTATTTCACTAATAGCTATTGATGGGAAGAGATATTATGTTCTCTTAATTGAATATATCAGAATAATTTCATTGGTTTTCAATTTCACCAACAATTATGCGGTGTTCTGTTGCATAAAATGTAATTAAATGGAAGTTGAAATGATGATAGGTCATAAATCCAAATGTTATGAATATATAATGGAACAATGTTCTCAAATATAAAAGTGAAGAATGTTATTTAGAAACATGGGATGGGGCACAATCTATCAATTCTATGAACTCTAAAAAAATGTATTATTTATGAAATGAAATCAAATTTTAAAAACATGGATATAATAATTCTCAATGAGAATGATATTACAAAGTTTTTTGGTATATAAGTAGTGAAGAAATCAGTATACTCATAAAGTAGATCCTTATTATGTCCAAAGGAATAGAGGGCACCATATGATATATGGTTTTAAATGAAGTGATCATTGATTTACATTAATTTTATTAGAAGTGAGTTTTTCATTATAAATAATGTGAAGAATATGATCTTTGAATCGCATGGATATGAAGGGATAATTCATATATACTCAATAAGAACCATTGAATATAAATGTTTTAATAAAATGATAATAATATATGTCGAATGTAATGAAGTTTTTTAAAATAATATGAGTATAGTCTTCAGAAAATTTATGAATAGTTTTAATTAGATAGTTACTATCAGATGAGCAGATTAGGTGGAGTTCTCGTAACTGAGAAATATTCAAAAGATGATTCAAATAATTATAAGGATAAAAATAAACCTATTACATCCTAGAGACTAAATATTTTATCTGAAATTGATAGAAAAAATATAATCGAAGATCATGAAACACCAGTAAAAACAAGTTGGATGAAGATGCTATAATAAGCATCTTAAATTTCACATGTAGAGCCAAATTATGTTGAAGTAGTGTCAAGAGATAATTATTGGGATTATGAAATGAATAATAAACCTGATAAAAAATTAATCAATATAACATGGATTACATGAAGTGTAATTTAAAAATTTGTAATAATTCATTTAAATTCTATTCAAAATGTCAATGATTGATGAACTGGTGATTACTTTGGGTTCCAGGTGACATAGTGAATGAATGGGGCATTTATTTCCCAATCCAAACATTCCAATGACGTTTTTAGAACATTTAAACTAGAAAATTATTGGGAGATGCAAACTCTGGGGGATAAATAGACGATGTTATAATAGTTTGATAAAGGAATAATAGTTAATTTCACAAAATAATAGAAAATTATTGGAACTCTATTCTACATGACATTGTGAAAAACTAATAATTTATTTTCCACATGACAGAAACATGTTGTCAAAGTAAGACCAAAATAAATACACATACATTCATTAGTAAAAATAATTTATTATATGAAGGTAACGATGGATTTTGATTTTTTTGTACAATGTAAAATATCAATAAGAGTTATTAGGATATACAAATTCGCATTGGCCCAAATCAGAAGATGATATACAAATAACATCATCTTGGGAAATATTTAATATTTTATTTTTAATTTCATAGCTATGAAAAAAACATGATCACATTTTATTGATAACCAATGAAATTTAATATGTTTTGGTTACTCAATCTTACACAAATTCATTTTGAATAGAGATGGAGCTTGATGAATTTTTAGTTGAAGTGAACTTTCAAATCAGAATTTAATATAGTAATCCAAGTTTACTAAATCATATAAAAAATAAGATCCATAAATCAAGGATGAAGATCATTGAATTAGTGTACCATTATATTAAAGAGAATAATGTTCATGGTATCGTGATGATGAAGTATATGCCTACAGAACTACAGGTTCTAGACATTCTGATGAAGGACATATGCAAAGACGCTTTTGAGAAACATCGACAGGCTCATTCTGTTAAAGTTGACTCTCACACATGAAAATTTTAGATATCGGACATGAACTCAAGAGTTATGTTTTGTTTTCCCTTGTTATCAGATATATTTTCATTAAAATAATGAATCCAAAAAGGACTGACCTTTGAATTTATTGAATAAAGGGATTAAAATATTTTGATCAAGATATGGGAGAACCTAATAGGTGGATCAATCGAGTAGGGGGGATTTTTTTAAATATAAATGTTTTAATGAAGATCGATAAAATGTTTAATATCATGATATATGGGGTTCACGATGAAATCAATTGACATTTTTTGGAATGAAGAGATTCAATGATGAAATTTTTATACCACTCTTGTTTCTAAAAATGAAAATGTATCATTTGGGAATAAAGTGAGTATTGAGTAAAATATTTATCTATATCTTGAATTTAAAGAAGGAAATTTTGTAAAATTTTACTATAAATTCTTGATGAGTTTTAAATAATCTATGAGGGGGATATTTTGTACAAAAATAATTAAAGGTGACCTTTTAGTGTTTTTTGTGTTTTTTTAAAATATAGTTGACAACATTACATCATGGTTATTTACATAGAATTTTATTTTAAAAATGGCATATTTTCCCAGTGTTTTCTAATGTTTTTGGTATCATAATTGAAATTTTTTTGTTGAAAAGGAATGATCTTGTCATAATAGAATTAGACTACCATATATTCTATTTGAAAACTATGAATTATGTTTTCCTCCTCATGTTTTAATGATTAATGATATCATACATTATGTAACACTTGTTAATCCAGTTTAATCTATCTCATATCAAGTATACAAATGGTTGTTTTCTTTATGCATTAATTAATTATTGTAAACTATTTTTAATTTGTGTTATAATGGATTTTCATTATAAATGATTGAGTCTAATCCATTCTATAAATATCAATGTTTATTTCTATATAGAGATATTTAGTTACGTCTGAAAACTGTGAGATTACCACTAGTTATGTTTTTTTGGCAGAGGACCCAGACACCGTGGCCCGGACACCATGACCCAAACACGGTGACCAGACACAGTGGCCATACACCATGATCAGACACTGTGACCGAAACACCATGACCAAACACTGTGACCACGACACCATGACTAGACCCCGGGACCAGACATTGTGACCAGACACTGTGATCAAACACCACATATGTGCTTCCAGTTCATGATATCTATATAACTATGCCATCATAACTATATCACCACACAAAGGCAAATAAGGAGACACAGTTTCATGGATACACTATTTTCAAGTGATGTTGTTTCCAGATAGATTATGACACTGTTCTTTAATATATTTTGTCATTTTTCAATATAATCTCAAACTTTCATTTTTGAAGATTTAGATACACTTACATAATTAAAGTTTCATTTCAGACATGCCCCCTAACAGAAAGATGTACAACGTGCAGAATAAATTCATCATGTCGTCTCCAACACATGCACTCCATGAATAAAAGAGAACTGCGGCCCCAAAACATGTTTGTGCGCGATAATGAAGAAGCCCAAACATTTCATGAGAAATGAACTGACAAATGAAACAAGATAAATCTGAAGAACACATGAAGAATTATTGAATCCAAAAAGATGATATACTATAGATCATAGTCGAGGATATATTCGTACTATCAACTCAACGAAGAACACAAACCAGATCTAACTAACTTGTGATACTCTGTTTTCCACAAGATGACTTGATTCCTACATATGCTTCATCATGGAATTCTAGAGCTGCATAGACTAACACTCATAGCACGTTTAACCTTATATCATCATCATTGCTCTATTGTGTATTATTTTCAACATTCAATAAGGGTGTTTGTGTTTGTATAAAAACACATGATGTCTCCTATTTTAAACTGAAGGAAACAAGATATCCTTTCTCTCACCTATTTTTACACTTGTTTATTCCCACAAATAAGTGTGTAAGATGTCCCTATGTGACTTGATACTTTATACCCACGATGAACTGTTGAAGATGTCGTGTGACCTGTTCAGTCTTTTCTAATGTTGTTTACCATGATATAGGGTGTGGATCATGTTTATTAATATAAATTACACTGTGGAAGGTGATAAATAAGTGGAGTGGATAGGGTCTTAACATGAGACTAAACCACTTCTTTTATATCCGCTGTGTTATTTAATTTAGTTTTCTCTATTTTATAGTATGATTCAGAAATCACTAAACATGCTATGATAGATAATATTTGAATGAATTTATAATTTATTTTCCTTATTATAATTTTATCAAAAGTAACATTAATAACTGATATTAAGAATACTAAGAATTAATAATACTTTTGAGAAGTTATTTAAATAATCAAACTTTTATAACTGTATTAATTTGATTAATGGGGCTATATATATTTGAGTAACTTTTTAAGAATACTTTTAAAACATAAATTTTAATAGATACCCAATTCACTCCCCCCTAATCTTGTGTACTCTAATCCAACCAACATAAGGTATCAAATGAATTTATTTATTCCTACTAAGACACGTTTTTGACCCTATTAAACAATTATTTTATTTATACATTTAAATATATGTAAATTTATGTTCATTATAAATTTCTATCTCTTTTAAAGGAGTTCGTTATTATGGATAATAGATTAGAAGGTGTTGCAAAAATAGACCATCATTTTTTAATGAAAGCAATTATGCCAAATGAAAAATATAAATGAAAATTCATATATAAATTATGGGTTTTGAAATTTATTCTTAAATTATATATTAGTAAAAAATTATTATAATTATAGACTCACATGGGATGAACCAACCAAGACTTCTTGAAATAAATATTTCAAAGCCATGAATTCTTTGTATTTCTCCTTAAATGAAGAGGAATTTAATAGATTTTTTACCTATAAAACTGCATAGAAAATTTGTGATACTTTGTCTATTTCACATGATGGAACTTCTAGTGTGACATAATTTAGACATAATACTTATACTATTAAATATGATATCTTTAAAATGAAACCTCATGAGTCTATTTCTGATATGTATCTCAGGTTCATCAAAATGGTCAACACAATGGTTTCTCTTGGAAGGGAAGTTACTACCAAAGAATAAATTCTGAGGATTTTCATATGCCTACTTCCCATATGGAGACGAACCCTTATCTTTATTAGGGATGCTTGCGACATCCTCAAGTTACCTGTAAAAGAACTCATTGGGAAACTAATCATGTATATAGAGGAGTTGAAAGTTAACAAGGAAGAGGAGGATGAACCAAAAAGAAAAACTATTTCATGTAAGTCAACCACTTATAAACATAAAGAGAGGGGGGAATTGGAAGCCTCTATCTAATGTTACAACAGAGAACAATCATAACCTGATAGTGATGGGGAGATTTCTCAATTATCCATATGATTTTAGATATTTTAAATGAAGAATAGATTTTCAGAAAGACTAACTTCAAGGGAAGACATTATCAAAAGGGGAGATGAATGAAATATTAGAAAACAAGTGACATATATAATGAGATAGTATGGTATTAATGTAACCTAAAGGGGCATATAAAGGCTGAGGGTCCCAAGATCAAGTACAAAATTAAATTTGAGGGAAAATATTAATACTATAGAAAGGAAATGAATGCAACATAGAGTGATTCAGAGTACTCTTCATGTGACTCAGAATCATTACATGATGAACAGGCTAACAAAGGCAATATGTGTTTTATGATAAACACATCTACTGTAACAATGGAATCTCCAATAAACAATTCTTACTATTCTAGATATTAGAGTGACTCTGAAATTAAGTCTAACAACGAAATTTTTGGGTACTATAATATTATTGAAAAAATATAATAAACTTAAAGATAAATAAAAGTATTTAATGAATCATTATGATCTTACCTCTACTGTTAAAACTGAACTTACTATAGAAAGTAAGATAAATTCTCAATTACTCAAAGAGAACAATGAGCTAATGATATCTAATGATAAATTAAAAAAGAATCATGAATAATATTTTAGTGGAAATGATACTCTAGAATAAATTATAGGTAAACAAATTTCTCCTAAATATATTACTAGTATTGGATATCAACCCGGTAAAGATGTTTTTGAACAAATAATTTTGTTTCAAAATCTAGGACATACAGATTTATGCATACTTATACAAAACGATCACCTTGTTTATTTTATGATTCACTCTCTATTTTTTTAAACTTTTCTAGACCAAATACAGAATATATTTCAAGTAATTTAAAAAATGCTTATATGAAACCTATGAGGAAGATGTGGGGTCCTAAATCACTAGTCACTAATTGTAACGGACCGAGAAAAATACTGGTAAAAAATATGTTTTCATTTGACTATTTGGTAGGAATTTTTCTTAAAGTGTTTTTGTAATAGCTCATGGTACTTGGAAAGTGGGTGTTGAAGGCACATGAAAATAAACTATTCATGCTTCAGGAATTTTATAAAAATTTATGGTGGACATGTCACTTTGGGTTACAATTCCAATGAAAAGATCATTTGCTTTGGCCAAATCAGATTCTCTAACTGGTTTTATTTTCCAAAGTTCTTTTTGTTGATGGATTGAAATATAATCGGAATTTTATTTCATAACTATTTGATGATTGATTTCATGTTAAATTTGAAAATGATTCTTTTATTGTTTTCAATTATGAGAATGGAATAGTAGTTTCCAACATTATGAAATTAAACTGTATATTCAGTTAACATGGATTCTTTAGTCTCTCAAAATGGTTCATGTTTATGTGTATTTTACATAGATTCTTGGATTTCGAATAAAAGACCAGGACACTGTAATATTCACTCTACTAGAATTTTAACTATAAACATCATAGTCAAATATTTACCCAAACTAGAGTTTAAAAAGGATAAAGTGTGTAATCCTTCTCAAAAGGGAATAAAAAACCAAATTTCTGTCAATCCAAAGAATGAAGTGTAAACTTCTCAACCACTTAAATTGGTTCACATAGATTTGATAAGACCATATAGAGTTTCTAGTTTATATGGGAAGAACTATATTTATGTCCTTGTATATGAAATTTCTAGATATACTTGGACATTATTTTTGTCTCACAAAAGTGAAGCCTGATATCATTTTAAAAAATATTCCAAAACCATAGATAAAATTAGTGGACATATAATTAGATCCTTATTATGTGATAATGGTTGTGAGTTTGAAAATAAAGAGTGTGAAAATTTTGGTTCTCAAAATGGATATAGTAATAATTTCTCTTCCCCTAGAACTCCTCAATTGAATGGAGTTGTAGAATGTAGAAATAAAACCTTTCAAGAGAGTCATTGTACCATGCTTAGTGAATATGGATTACCAATTTATTTTTGGGATGAATCTATAAATACATCATGATATATTATCAGTATTTTATTGATTAAACCAATTCTTGAACAAACTCAGTATGTGTTATGACACATTTTAAGACCCAAAGTTAGCTACGTAAAAGTATTTGGTTGCAATGTCTATATCATCAATACTAAGGAAAATCATGACAAATTTTCATCCAAGGGTGATGAAGGAATTGTTTTCGGATATTCCATCTCTAGAATAGCCTATAGAGTTTTTAATAAAAGAATTAAAGTATGGATGAATATTTCCATGTTAAATTTTATGAAGCAGATCCACATGAGCCTAAAACCCCTCTAGAGATCCTAGAGTTTTATGTCTCAAATCTGGACATTAAATCAAAATCCTCTAACCATCATGTGAGGTAATCTGTGAAATCGTCCAGTTCTTGTAATTCTTTAGATTATAGTCACAACGAACCAGAACCTATTGAAAAAGAAAAAATAACTAGTATTTCATTTTCAAGAGATGTTATAACTCATAAGAACTATACATTAGATTATTCGTATGATACTAAGATAAAGGGACTCAAATGAGAGATTCCCTTATAAATCAGGTTGAACATCAAGTCTTCATGTCATAACATGAACCCAAAAACATTAATGATGCTATCAATGATGAATTTTGGGTGATGTCTTTGTAAGAGGAACATAATCAGTTTGAAAGGAATAATGTATGGAAACTTGTTGACTAGCCCCAAAACAGATTTACCATAGGCACTAATTGGGTGATTAATAATATAGTAAAGGAAGCTTGTAACATAGCTAGAAACAATTCTAGATTGGTTATACACGGCAATAGTCATGAAGAATGAATTGACTATGAATAAACCTTCATACCAATTACTGGACTTGAAGAAATCATAATAATGCTTGCTTATGCATCATATCTGAATTTCAAACAATAAAAAAGGATGTTAAATGTTCATTCCTAATTGGGTATATAGCATAAGATGAATTTGTTGAGAAACCCCCTACTTTTACAAATCCTCATTTTCTAAATCATATTTTTAAATTATAAATTGATTTATACAGTTTAAAAAATGATCCATGATCATGGAATGATTAACCGAGTACTTTTCTTGTTTCAAAAGATTTTACAAAAGGAATAGTTGATCCTACCCTATTTATAAAATGAATTTCCAATGATGTTTTAGTAGTTCAAATTTATTTAGATTACATTATTTTTGGATCTTCAAGAAATTATCTATTTATTGTGTTTTCTAAAATGATGCAAAAACAAATTTGAAATGAGTTTAATGGGTGATCTAAAAATATTTCTTGGATTTCAAAATTTTAATATAATTATGGTAATATTATAAATCAATGAAAATATTCTAAAGATGTTCTCAAATGTTTTGGCTTGGATAACACAAAATGTAGTGACACTCCAATGAGTACAACATGTGGTTGGATGTTGATGAAGATAGAAAATCTTTTGATCAAACCACTTAAAGAGGAAGGATTAGAAGTCTACTCTGCCTAATAGCTAGCTGAACTGAAATTAAGTTTACTGTATGTATGTGTGCTCGTTTTTTTGAAAACCCTATGGAATCAAATTTAAATTTTCTTCAGAGAATTTTCAAATACCTCAAGCATACACCCAATCTAAGAATGTTCTGTCCCAAAATACAATCAATTGAGTTAGTTAGTTATTTTGATGATGACTTCAGTGGTGGAAAGTTATATAGGAAAAGAACCACTAGAACATGTCACTTTTTAAGAAATTCACTAGTATCACGGGGTAGTAAAAAAACCCTACTGTATTATCTACTTCATTTGGTGAATACATAGGTGCTGGTAGTTGTTGTGCACAATTTTTTAGATGAAATAAAAGTTACTATATTATGGATATCAATTCAAGCATGTGACTATAAATTTTAAAAATAGATGTTATATTAATTTTAAAAAAAATATTGTTTCACATTCTAGGAAAAATAATATTGATATAAGACATCACTTATTGAGAGATAATTATCAATGAGGTGATATCACTTTTTAATTCATTGTAACTGAATATCAACTCGCTGATATATTAACAAAAAAATTAAATTATGAAGGAATAGATTAAATCATACATGAGTTGGGAATGAAAAATCTTAAGTAGTGTGCTTACTGTTTAACATCTTATTGTTTCACGGTTTATGGATAAACAAGTCACTATCTTAAGATTACTATCTAAATCTAGAAGCTCTATATATTTACTATCTTAAGAGTTTCTATTTAATATTAATGGTCACAATGTTAATATCTCTTAGTTACTTTCTTTCACTTACTATCATAGACAATACAGTCACATGGTTTAGAAATAACAAAGTAAACAACTCACTGGGAAATCATGATACAGTCTCATAGTGAAATTCAATTAAGATCACACCGTAAAGACAATTTATTTTATTATTTAGATATTATAACCTGTATCATGGTAATTAATTATTTTATTATTTTACTTTCCCACACTCCATATTTTGCGATGCTTGGTATCCCTAAATGATAACATTGAATGAAGATTAACTCCTCTCTTCACCTGATCTATCTTCTCTCAATCTGTTACCCCTCCTTAAATATATATATCTCTCTCTAGATGATTTATTGAACTCCCAGAAAACAATGAAAATCATCATCAACTCATGTGAAGAAAATATCTCATAAGAAGATAAAAATAGCTCTGAAGTTAGCACTTAGAAATCATATGAATCTGAATCTGGTGAACATGATAGTGGGACCTGAATGGAAATTTTCCCGAACTAGATTCTTTCAATTAATTCATTGTTATTGAAAGTGTTTATAGTTAAAGGATGGATGTATTTGTTCATAAAAGAGGATATTCTGATTTACCTGAATCTTTTCGCACAGTTTTATTAGTATTATCAATTCTCTTTTGATATAGAATTCCGCTTTGTTGGGAGAAGCTGGATAAATGACTAGAGTTGTATATTTTCTTCGAGTTTAGGGGTTTCATGCCTAATAATACTTCATGTGGGTATTTTTGAGGACTTTAAGAGAGGTACTCCACCACCACGTGAGATATTTGTTTTGGAAGAATCCTTGGGAAGCATATTTGGGAATGAGACAAAGAGAAGTGCAGTAACTATGGAGCAAGATGGGGAAACCAGACTTCTTTTTAATTTTGTTTAGAATCTGATTAGCCCCAAAAATTTTATTTTTCTACACTCGAGTATCATAAGGTATTATTGATACAACTCATGAAAAATAGACACAAAATTAACCTATAAAAATATTTTATACACCACATGTGTGGGTTGATGAATAAAACCTCTATGTCGACCTTCATGTTATACTCAAGATCGGTCTCCACAATGCTTTACTCAAAAGGGTTGGATGGACCAGAAGAAGATGTTATTAATGACTATGAATTTTTTCTTTCAAAAGTTACAGTAAATAGAATGAAAATAATTTGAAATCCATGAAGTAAATCATTGGTGGGGGACAATGAGAGGGTTTATGAAAGGTTCATTCTGGTGGAGACCTCTTCATGACCAAACTTCATTTCTGATCATTGTTTGGAACTAGAAAAAATTGATGAGTATTACAATGAGGAATAGGAATAAGAGGTTATTTCACCTACATGGGAAACTGTTTCGAGATAAGATAGATAGTGAAACTGATCTCCAAGACTTAGCTATTAAGGAAATGCATGTTCTTGAAAACGTTGTTGATCTAGAAGAACGACCTGCTTCTAAAGAATAGTTTATTTATAAGGTAAGTTAAAAGTATTTTGTAGAAGATGTGTTAAATGATTATCATTATCTTGTGCAAGAAGCTACATATGGGGAACATGTGGAGGAACGAGATGTTCCTAAAATTTTCCCATCTTCTGAAGGGAGAATTGCGCAAGAATTACAGTTGTCTAGAAATGACATGGTTGAGGAAACAGGGGTTGAAATCATGGAAATATATCATGGATATAAATCTCTCAGTCTTGAGAAATATTCACCTATTGAGGGGAGGTTTCCCCCCAGTCTGGAAAGTGTTGAAGTCCTTAATCTAGTTGATCAATGATCAGGGGATACATAGTATAAGTTCCCTAATTACTTTGATGTGAATGATTCCCAAGAATTATCAATTAAAGGTATTGACCACTCTACTATGTTTCAATAGAAATCAGTATCTACAAAGGAACCTGAGCTTATCTCAAAAACTATTCTTGAACCTTCACAAGAACCATCCACCTTGGTGAGTCTTGATGATTTAAATGTTTTTTGAGCTGACCTATTTGTTGGGGTTGAAATGCTCATGAATACTCAACCTTCTCCTGTGAAAAATTTGAGTGAAAGAGATGCTTCCCTGTTGTTGGAAAAGATCATATAGAAGATATATCCCCAGATTCATCATGAGATTCAAGAGGTTAGAGTTGAGAACAAATAGTTATGTGACGATGCGAAGTCTATTAGAGCTATGGTAGAAGAAATTAAGGGAGTGATGAACTCATGACCAGAACCTATTTCTCATCATATTGAGGATATTCGTAGTCAGATTGCATATGAAGTAGCCTCCCTAATTCAAAATAATCTATCATCCTTAGTTGAAAAGTTGGATTAAAAAAATAAGAAAACTATTCAATACATTCTTGATCTTGTTATTGGTCTTAACAGGTTGATTGATGTGTATAGGGGATTTCTCCAGAATTTTTGGAATCAATTTAAGTCTCTTACATTGGATGTTACTACATCTTGTGACTCTTGACAATCATCTCAACCCTCATTGGATAATGATCTTCTCATAATAGTTGTTAATGATGAACTCTAATCTCTTCTCAGTGGATTTGAAAAAGGGTCTCTATCTTAGGTTGTCAAAAATAGTGACATGGTTCTTTATTTGGTGACAATTCATTACAAAATATAAAATGATGATCAGGAAGATATTATTAAAAAGGTGGACTTCTACTTCAATAAAATATTCTCAAAGAATGACATGACCAACCATTTCAGATACCTTTTAAGAATATGGGAACCCCTCATGTATCTCAACATTTCAAAACTCATGTCCAAAAGCACAATGATTTCATTCCTTTGTTAGAAATATTTATGGAGAAAAATGATGACATTGGGAAATCCATGTATTATAATGGTGAAATTATTGTTAACCTCATCAAGCTTTTGGGGACTTATATTTTTTATAGAGTACAGCTATTATTGTTCCCGCAACTGCACCCTTGAGACATCGTTTGGATACCTTCTCATCCAATTCCCATTCCATAACTTCTATGTCTGTCTCTCACGCTCTAAGTCATATAAGAACAGTTAACCTCAACCAGAATTTTCTTCAGTCTTCCACTAAACGCACATTGGCCCCTTTTTTGTAGGACTCCCTCTACCATCTATATTGGTTGGTTCATATCCTTCTTAAACCTCCTCTTCTTCCCCTATGTCGTCTCATAATTCTACTACCATGGTAAAAGAGAAGCATCCATTGTAGATGAAAAGTAAATAATATCTTTTGTTAGGGATATTGTTGATTTTTTTGGCATATACTATTTTTTATGACACCTCTTTATCCATATAATACATTGTGAAATCTTATTTTCTATTGCTTTTTTTATTTTTTTGATAATCCAAAAAGGGGGAGAGATATGCACAATAAGAGATATTCACACTAAAAAAAGGAAGGGATGCATTCACTAAAAATTGATCTCTCACTCACCTAATTTTGATCATAAAAAAGTGAGAGATTGTCAGACTCCTGCTGTTTTAATGATCACAAATCTTATTCATTTAATATCACTTGTTAATAATGTTTAATCTATACAAAATCATGTGTACAGATGGTGGGTTACTTTATGCCTTAAATAATTAATGTGAAATATTTTTAATTATTGTAATAATGGATATACATCCTAAATGGTTGAATCTTATCCATTATATGAATATATCTATTTTAGTCTTTATAAAGATATTTGGCTAAGTCTAAGAAACCGTGTGTCTTCTGGTGGTTATGCATTTCTGGAAAAGGACCCAGACCCCATGACCCAGACACCATAACCCAGAAACCATGACCAAACACTGTCACCACACACTGAGACCAAACACCATGACCAGACACCATGACTTTTCCACTGTGACCATACACTTTGACCTAAACACCGTGACTAGAAACAGTCACCAGATACTGTGACCCGACAACGTGACCAAGCACCATGACCAGACACTGTTATCAGACACCACATCTGTGCTACCAGTTTTTGATCTATATACCACTATGCCATCATAATTTTTAGACTACTAAAAGACAAAGAAGGAAACAATATTTCGTGGAGACACCATTTCCATGTGACACCATTTCCTCACAGAATTGACACTATTCGTTAATCAATTTTGTTTTTCAATTAAATCTCTAAAAATCATATTTGAAATATTTAAATGAACTAACATAATTGATGTTTAATTTTAGACATGTCACCCGAAACTATTAGGTATGACGTGTAGAATACAAGAATCATTTCAGCTCCAACACATGAACTCCATGAATAAAAGAGAAGTGAGTCCTAGAAACATGTGTGTGCACAATAATGAAGAAGCACAAAAAAATTTTGAGAAAAGAACTAACACATGCAACAATTTACATCTAAAGAACACACAGGGCATCCTATAATCCAAAAAGATGTGATAACATAGATCAGAGTCAAGGAAATCATTACAAAATCAAATCCAAAAAGATCTTGAGCTAGATCAAACTGAATTTGATACATTATTTACACAAGAGCACTCGATTATTGCACTAGATTTATCAATGAAGCCCACAACAGCATTTACTAACACTCATAGCACATATAACCTTATCACATAATCTTGGGTCTTTGTGTATTGTTTTTAGCTTTAGAGAAGTGTGTCTGTGTCAGTATAAAAACACACATGTCTCTTACATATATCTAGAGGATAAAAGATATACATCCTCTCAAATATTTCTGCACTTTTTTATTATCATGGATAAGTGTTGATGAGGTCCCTGTGTGACTTGATACATCATACCCATGAAGAACTATAGAAGAGTTCATGTGACCTAGATGGTCTTGTGTACTGTTGTTTACCCTGACCTAGTGTGTGGATCATGTTTATTAATATAAACTTCTTGGTGGCTGGTGATCACCATGTGTAGTTGATTTTGCCTCATCTTGATAATGAACTACTTTTTCTATATCCATTTTGTTATTTAGTTTTGTTTTCTCTGTTTTACTATATAATTCATGAATCACCCATCTTTCTTTGATAGTTAATATTGAAAAGAAGTTATAAGTTCTTTTCAATATTTTAATAGCTTCAAAATTAATATTAATAACTGATATTAATATTACAGAGATATTATTAATCTTGTGGGAAGTTATTTAAATATTAAATCTTATATAACCATATTTCTTTGATTCGCTGGGCTATATTTATTTGTGGAATATTTTCAGAATAATTTTCTAACTGAAATATTAATAGATACTCAATTCACTCCCATCTTGAGTAATCTAATCTGAACGAAAAAGTAAAATTTGAAATATATTGATATATGCATGGAGGTTAATCAATTTACCCCTAAAAAGGAATTATGTGAGGGAGTTTTTCATTTGTGATCAAATTTAGTGAATCATGTCTGTGATAAACAAGTATGCACTATGAAAACAACATTAAAGGATTTTTTTAAGGGGATAAATTTTTTAGAGTAAATATAGTGAATAATGGACATTGAAAAGAGATATTAATTTTTGGTAGGAATCCAATGATTAAAGGGGTGATTCGAATGAATAAATGAGCTTTCTGGACCACAATATATGTTCTTGGTCATGACTAAACCATATTAGTGTTTTTGTTATTGTGATTTATGGGTTTTCGTGTCTTATTTTCTTTCATAATGTACCCTAGTCACATCAGAAGTTAGATTGAATTTTATATGAATGGATTATCATTGGATGAATTTGGGTGATTCTACAAGTGGTCCATGGAGGAGGATGTCATTTTCAATTGAGTTATTTCTTGAAGCATATTTTGGTTGACGATGGGGGATTTTTTAAAGGCATTGTTTTCATTTTTTTGATATTGGGGAACTGTAAGTCACCAAGGAATGTTGATTCATGTGGATTAATCGCTTATTGAAGTGAAGGTCACCTGTAAAGCTGGGGAGGCTCACAGTACAGTCACACTATATGTTTAAATTTTTTTAAGTAGGGTCTTAAGTAGTTTTTAATGGAGAAGAAAAATTTCATAAATGGAATTCCATTAAGGAAAATTCCATTTGGTGAAGTGTATTTAATCTACCAGGTAAAAGTGATCTTCCTGGAAAGCTGATCTAATAATATATTCTAATATACTTCATATCAATGAATGATCCTTCTAAACGACTATTGAGCACACTATTGTAGATATAGTAGGGATCGTTAAAAATCTCATTGGTTGTAAACCAAGAAGGATAGTATGTTTTTTATGAATATCGTATTGGCATAAATATTTAGTGATTTTGGTTTATAATTACTTTGACTTTGTATACTCTTTATATGTAGCCTAGTGAGGGAGAACCAATTAAAATAAATGTATCATGTGCATGTTTTAATTATCATTATACTCTCTAATACATTATGTAGAGAGAATAATATTTTATTTATTGAAGAAGAAATGTCTAAAGAATTTTTTTTTAATATTGAATACCCTATTTCACCCCCTTGTAGGTATTTAAGATAGTTGGTCTAACAATTTTATTAATAATTGTTTTTCCATGTGAAAAATGTAGTTTTCCTGGTGATTTTTCCGATTATCTCCTTTATGTTATATTCATATATGACAAAATATTTTTATATTATAATTTATTATTGATTATTATCTATAATGATAACAATATCCATATTTTATTAAATGGGTTAGGATCAACTTTACTATGGATGTACAATTTGGATTCCATTCACCATATTACTCTAGATGGTTTATGATTTTGTTTATTGATTACGAAATTTATTTAAATATTGTATGATGGTTTAAATATAAATGTTAATGTGGAATAGTTTTCACCACATTTATATTCAGAATTAATTGGACAAGTAAGTGATGTGATGGTCCCATTGTTGACCCGTGATGCCTTAGTGGGGCTCCAGAAAAAAACTAGTTTGGGAATTCACAGATGACTTTCAAATTTATGTATATTGACTTGGTAAAATCCTTGATAGTATGTATATGATGTTTGAAATTATTAATTCCCTCATTATAATATTACTTATTTATTTTTATGTGGTTGTTATATTTGTATAATATCCAGTGTTATATTTACTGTCTAATGTGATTAATTATATGGAATTATATGATCATCTTTTTGTGTGGCCATATTTTTCTAATGGTATTGACTAAATGGATTTTTTTAGTTATTTACTATTATATAATTGTTAATTATTATTTATGATATATTACATTGTATACAAACACATACTGGGAATCTATATACACCTCTTTCTTATGTTATATTTTTCCCATGATTCTAATAAGATTATAATGATTGATATGCAGGGTTAAGCTATGAGAATTATGTTTTACAAAAATGGTTCTCTATATTGTATTTTATTTTTATAATTATAATATATTGTTCAATTTTATGTCTATTTTCATAAAATTACTAAATTATTTGGTCATTTAGGATATGGTTTATTTTTTATTATTAAGATATGATAAAGACACCACCAATTATTGGCCACTATGGTTTGTAGATATACAGTTTTTATTAAATGAAATATAATATAAAATTTGGGAACTAGATTTATGAAAACATAGATTATAAAAAAACTTATGAATAAATTTTGAAAGACTCTCAATGAATGAAAATATTATGTTTTGGATATTACTTATACTTAAAATTCTAATTTTGGTTATTTAGTTTTGAGATTTTGAAATATTTTTGTTTATGATATGATATAATATAATGTATTATATAGTATATAAATGGATTTTATTGGATTAAAGGGGATAAATTTCAATGAACATAAACTATGTAAGTATTTCAATCGTGGGTAAGAAAATGATGCTTGAGACGGTGGTGTAGCTAGAGTTAGATATAAAGCAATAACCAATAAAATTATAACATTATTGGGATATATAACTAAGGTTGTTAACAAAAACATTTCATATATGGAGAAACCTACATATTCTCAATGTTGTGAAATAATTTTAGACTACTTCATGTGTGAAAAAATTCATCATTCACTGGAACTATAAATCAATTTGTAGCTAAGTGATTTATATATTCATGAGAAAATATATTTCTCCCCTTGGGATGTAAAAAATGGTAAAATGTTTTTTTTATAAAATTATTACCTCTCATGAAATTCGATTCAATGGTGGTCATTTATCAATAAACTAATGAGGATTTGGAAATAAAAAATTAGATTGGATGGATTTTGTCTAACTATTCATGGAAAAATATCATCTGCACAAAAAATGAGCTGTTTTGGAGGCCCAATTAATGAGTCTGATTCAAAATGAGGATAATAATGTTTCTATGTATAAATAAAACATTAAAGGGGTATAATGTCATTTCATGGACTAAATAAAAAATCAAAAGTGGAAAATTCATTATTTCTTATATGGGTGTTTCCCAATTATTTGAAGAAAAAGAGTCCTCCAAACATTTTCTCCTTAAAATGATACAATTACATGAACTATCAAGATAGAGAATCAATTATAAAATTCATTTGGTTCTAAAAGAAGGAAATAGAATAAGGGAAAAAATATATCAAAATGGATAAGGGGATGGAATGAATACAACGTTGTCCCCCATATGATAATTATGGAAACAGACACATCAGTAATTTATTGAAGGGAGTGGGAGTTTTTTACAGGTGTGGAGATAAATTCCACCCAGCTTGAGACTTTAGGGGACTAAAAGAAGATATAAAATATTTCATCTATATGGACATGGAGAACTAACCAAATTAATACCCCACTATTCAAGGGAATATACTATAGAAAATATTAAGGGTTGAATTTAAATCTTATTCTGTTGATACAACTGATGTGTAGTGATTACGTTGATTATTTATTTGGGTCCATGAAAATTTTTATAAAAATTTTCCTTGTATTATATTATTGAAACATTTAATAATAACATAGCATTATGATTTGTAAATTGATTTGAAAGTATTTTTTGAATGTTACAAATGTCAAAAAAAATTGATTTAGTGGAATGTTGATCTATTTGAAAACACATGTTTGATGGAATGATAATCCTTAATATAATCCTAATGTTGAACAAATATTATTGACTAAAAAAATTATGATACCATCGATAGAGTTGAAAAAACAAATTTATTTACAAAAAATATCTATTATCATGTTTTTTACATATCAAATAAAGAATCGTGTAGGCTTTCCATATAGTTTTATGGCATTTAAAATTTTTACCATGTTTTAAAAGAGTACATGAAAAATATATTCACTTGTTTGGTATTTTATGGTTAAGATAAAATTTATATTTTTTGATAGATTGATTGTATGTTAATATATGAAATTCAATTTCCTTAGTTCTAATGTTTTTGATCCATATATTTTAATAGTATTATATAGTTAATAATTTATTAAATTATTCAAGGTGAATGTTAGATGATGTTTTAATGATTAATGTGTTCATTCATATTGGATAATCGGTTTAAACTATAATTTTTTTTAATAGTATGATAAAAACAAAATGATTGGTCACTCTTTATTTTTCTCATGTTCTGTTTAAGGGAATTTTAGTGATTCATGCCTAAAAATTCATTTTTTGATGTTCATTGCATATAGAAAGGAATGATATTAATATGGATTTTTTCACTATCTTACTAACCACTCCAAGAGTGAATGGTGCAATATATGTTATTATATTAATATGAATAAATATTCAAATTAATGAGATATCCATTAAAGTCATTTATAAAAAAAATTCTGGAATGTATTATTTTTTATGAAAAATGACAAAATGTTGGTCAAGGAGACAACCCATCACATTATGTAAGGCCTCAAGGCTTGAACACACAACTAAATTTCAACAAGGGTTCAACAACTACCACTATCCAATATAATGTCTAGATTATTATAACATATTATTTTAGTTTTTAAAAATTATGATTGAGAAATTATAATTTCATTTTTGGAAATTTAAATGATTAAGATAAATAGAATATTTTGGAATAATATTTTTGGAATATTTGATGAAATATCTTTTGATGAAAATGATGATTTTGTGGTGGAAATTGTATAATAGATGATACTGTACCTATTTGTGAATTATATTTCCATATTCTATTAATCTAGTTAATAATAATATTCCTCAACTATAGATGAATGATTTATTAATAAAAATTTAATTCTATAAATTTTCATAACAAGAAATAAAGTAACTTTTAACACATTATAGATTTATAGTTTCATGATTGTAAACATTATATTCAAAATGTTTTATATCAATCTCCATCAGATCATGATACTTATATTTCATTTCCATCACTAGTTTTTCACATCCCCGTTATGTTCTCTTATTTTGAATCCTTGTTTGGTGGTGACATTCACATTTTCCTCTATGCATTTATATGAAGGTGTTTTATTAACCATTCATATGATGTGTGTTTCCTACAAATTAATTTTAAAATATAATCCTTTCTTATGTTCAATTTCAAATTTTTAGGACCCATTTTATTTAATGATGAGATATTTTAAAACCATGAGTTTTTAAAAGAACACTATGTTGTATATGTCAAATTACATAGAAAACTAAACATAAATGAACACAAAAATATAATTATTTTAAATTTACTTTTGTAAAATAACCATTAAATTTATCGGATTGAGTATGGTAAAATATGTTACGATATATATATGAATTTCATCATTGATAGATTTTTTATTCTTAGGATATAAACACATTATTTTTGTTATATTAATTTTAATTTTCAAAAATATGTTTTCTAAAAAAATAGATTTTTATTGTATTATATTAAAAATGAATACAATATATTTTTTATACTTTTGTAAAATAAATATGAAAAAAAGAAATTTTTTTCTGACTTATCAATTTAAAATTACCTAATGTAATTTTTTGTTATTATGTAAAAATGATTATTATTATAATAAAAAGTGAAAATATTGTTTTTACGAAAGACCCCAATTCTTATAAAATAATATATATATGAACCTGAACAAAAATTTATTAACACTTATTATTGATCAAAACATATTTAATTACTGAACCAATACATAAGGTGTTACTTTTAGATTTATATTCATAGCAATTTTGAAAGACAAGATTTTAACATTAGAAAACATTTTTTATCTCGGATATGCGTAGAATTTTAAGAAATTATTTTTAATAATTTAATAAATTTAATAATGTAAAATGGATTCTATATCAATAATCAATAAGTGATTATTTTTTATAAGAAAATTTTTATTTTTAATCATAAAAATGTTTTCATTGTAAATATTGATTTACCACGGTATAAGTAAAATAATATAGCCCCTTAAATTTAAAAGGTAGTAGATACAAATACCAAAAAATAACAAAATTAAATTTCTATTTGACGTTTTTTAACCATTAATATACCACTGAAAAATTAATAAACAATCAAATTCATTGTGTTTAAGGACACCAAAATGTGGGCGGCTTTATATATGAAATAATCATTATTTAATCAATAAAAAACACTCCGCCTTGAGTATAAATACCACCCCAGACCACCCCATTTATCCTCTAAAGCCATGAATCTCTTCAAATAACATCCAAAACCTCACCTCTATACACTAACCTTGTCCATTTGATTCTGGTAACACCCAATGAGTAATTTTATTTTCCTTAGGGTGTTTTTCAAAAATGCAATATTTAAGAGGTAACATTCTAAAACAACATCACACATTTTATTTTCCTATTATACCATATAAAATATTAATTCATCCATAGAATAATAATAACACAATTATCATTTATATATTGAAGTTTCATGTCACAACAACCTAGGAACCACACTCTCAGATCCTATGTTGAAATCATAAATAATACATTTCATGCTTTGATACCGATAATTGTGATCATTTTTTATCTTAACCATAAAACATCCTAACTGAAAGTTTATCACATAAAACATAAATGTCCTTTTCAATTTATATATTTATTGAATTATTAAAAAATATAATATAAATAATTCACATTACTTTAAATGTTCATTTATCCCTCTTAACACATATTATTTTTAATATAATAAATCGTCTTCATGTATATGAAATCCATTATACACATAACTATATCAACCTCATTATTTAAAACCATAGGAATAGTAATAATAATAAGGTTTACATCAAATTCTAATTAAGCATTAACATAATCATTGTATATTTAATGTAACTAAGGATCATAAGTACTGCAAAATGGTTCGACGACATAATGACACAGTATAAGAGAATCATAAAATAACTCAAACACAAAAATACATTGATCATCAAATATAAAAACATGGGGAATATAAGGGTCATCAAAATCAATAATCACGAGCCATTTAAAATATATCTCGATAATAGAAAACATTATAAACCAATAAAATGAAATTAAAACTCTTTTTGGTAAAATAAAGCCTCATATTAACAAACCCATTTTAATTAGTCTATCCTTATAGTCTATATCATATATTATAATTACCTAATGAATTGGTGACCAATAATGTTGATAACCCTTTATATAAGCTATATCATTCACAAACGTGAGATATAATTTATAACGTCCATTTTTATAAGATATATCTCGCTCACCCATTTTTCATAACCTATAATGGCGATCAACCCTTCATATTAGATATATCACGATCAATTGTGATCTAAAAAGGGCTCAACCCTTCATATAAACTATATCAGTATTACCCATTTCATTTAATTCTTATGTTACATATCATGAATAAAATAAATACATAATGAATAATATTAAAACACGATTGACCCGTGGAAATGAAACGAGTTTCTTATTAATCTCTTTTATACATAATTTACATGTGGGAACGAAATGGGTTTCATAACAATCTCATTGATACAATATTAATCCATCTAGATAAACTATGATGATAGAATCTCTAAAAAACCTACCCATTTTATCATCCGTAATAAATAGTGTTATTTGATTATTATGATTGTAAATACCAACAAATTATCATTAAATAAATTTTGAGTAAAAATAAATTTCTATTTTAAAAATATATTTTTAAACCAAAAACATTTTGAAAATCCAATTATATGAAAATAACCATTAAATATACTAAATGAATATTTTAAAAATCATTCAAAAAAATATTAGTGAATGATATTCATTAATATTTTAAAAAACATTTCAAATCATTTTTATAACTTTTTTATAAAACATGATTTTGGAAGAAAAACAATTTTCATTCAAAAAGATGATTTGTAATAAAAAATGTTTTTCAAATATTGAGTACATAAAGAGGGGAAATGAAAGGAAAAACATGTATTTTCATAACATAAATAAAGGAAAAAAATCATTATAATTATTTATAGGTATATCAAAACATTTCAACATTGGAGACTTCATAACAAATAATCTAAATAAATGATGGTATTGTAACATAAAACTTTTACCACTTTGGTAACATTGATTCATAAGCCCCACGAAAGTATTGCATTAAAATAAATGTATAATACTATGAGAAAAAATAAATTCAACATTTTACATTTAATATTTTATGTACATAAAACTCATATAAGAAAATATGTGCATAACATGATATAAGTCATGAAGAAAAAAATTGTGACAAAATTCCACAACCATTGTGGTAAACATTGAACCATAATCCCTGAAAAATATAGACAATAAAATAAATATTTAAATACCCATAAATCTAAGGATATTAATCATAAAATACATTAATGGAAATTTAATACCCCAAAAAACAAAATATGTTGTGAATATGACATATATCTCACAAAAATAAATGTGAGATGAAAAAACCATAACCTCACACTTATATTTGGAAGAACATGATTTAAACCTATGTATATTGGTTTAAAAATGTTTTTAACTTATTTAAAAAAAATTCTAAAATTCTATTATCATATTTGATTTATATATTTTCTTTTTTACTCATTTATTAATAATACAATTTTAGTATTACATTTTAGGTAATAACCACTTCATTTTTGTATATTTTATGACTTTTAATTTTATGTCCACTTACTTCAATAATTGTTTCATAATATCCCAAATCTAAACCACGTTATAAATATCATGTATATTATGTATATATGTACTTATATTAATAAATATAATTTAGTTTTATGAAATGAAATACACTATTCAAGGAGATTGTAGGATATTCAATCACATGAATGTTGTTTCTATTTGAATCATCACATTGAAATAATGAAATAAATGTAATATATATATATACATAAATTATCATTTTTGTAAAATATTTATATCATATTTAACCAAAATAATTAATAAGTTATTTTTTTATAAAATTCCATGTGAAGCATGTACGAATCACATCACATTAAAATATGGTACTTCATTGTACACAAGAATGACATTAAGGAATTATCACAAAATAAAAAAATGAAGGTATGTTCAATATAATGATTACATAAAAATAGTAGAATAAAAAATATCATATTATATATATATATATATATAGTATATAAATCATTCTTCCAAACATTAAAATGTGTTATTTGAATAATGAAAGGCATCAATTCGTGATGGGGTAGTCTATCATACACATAAAAATGATTTTGTAACCCATTTGATCAATTTTTGTGTGGGTGTTTGTCATAACAATATATTAATAAAATATATTTATATTTACTAAAATTACTATATTATATAATCATTTTATTAATATAATTGAATATATTTTTTTGGAGAAATAAAATAAAAACAATTTTTAAAGAACGTTGCATCTTCTTCCAGTATCACATTTTGGTTTTCTGTATCGGAATTAAATGGTTGAATTTATGCATAATTTATGTTTTATTATATTATATGAGGGAATATTAAAATTTATTTTGTTGGGTATTTTTTGATATAAAGGGATTGAGAGGTGTGGAATGTGGATGAGAGTGGGATGTCTTTTAAATGTGCAGTTAGTCGAAAACTAGAAAAAAAATTAAGTTGGAATTCCACCGACATTTTATTATGTAATGTGGCAGAAATTAAAAAAAATATTATATAATTTATAAGGTAAATTTAATTCCTAAAAATGGGTTATGGTCATGCTTTTTTCTAATTGGGATAATTAATTTAAATGATAAAAAATTAAGTAAACTAATTTTTACCTAAAACATTGTAATTAAATATAATATCACTATCTAATTTCTTTTCAAAAACAATGTTTATCCTATTATAAATTTGTATTAATACTTATTTAAAATATAGATTCAAATTTTCAATTTCAAATTACTAGTATGGAAATATTTAATTTAAAAATATTCTCTTAGAGATAATGAGAATGTATGCTTTTAAGGTGAAAATGTATTCAAAATTGTAATGTTTTTATATCCAAGTTCATTATGTAAAACATTAAAATGAATTAAAATTTATTAATATATGTATAATTATCCTGATTTTACTTTAAATTCAATTTAAAATGAAATTTATCATTACAAATTATTTTACTGAAAAGTCGGTTTTCAATTAAATTTCAATATTTTTCACTTTTAATCAAAAAATGAAAATTATAAGAAAAATACAAACAAAATTAAACATAAGAAAATTATACAATTATCATTTCAATTTTTTTTAATTTTAATTTTAATTTAAATGTGTTTCAAATTTAGTTTCAAAACAAATTCACCATCAAAAGTTATAAAAATGAATTTAGAAAAATTCATCTTTCGATATACAAAATTGGATTTAATTATTTATAATGATTATATCTATCATATGATGAATTTAAAAAATATATTGAATATATTATATATAAAATTCATTAATATATTTTTGGAAATATTAGTTAAATTAATTAGTCTTGATATAAATCCATTATGAGCATAAAATTGATATTTTTTTAAAAAAATCATTACATTAAATCTGTATTGATTCACATTTTTAATTAATATATAACAAACGTATTTATTATATAAAAATATATCAAATATATGTTCATAACAATATAAATATTATTCATTCCATCCATTCCATCATCCAGGTGATAACTATAATGTTAAATAATAATATTAAGAACATATTGTTTTCTGGTTAAACTCAACCGTGCCTACAAGACATAATATCAAAAAAACATGATTTCATTTTCCAAGAATGATAAACTTGGTTTTGGGTATAATGAAATATAAAATATGAATTTAACATAACACAAGATATCATAGAAATTAAGTAATTATTTAATGATATATTTTATAAAATCTCTAAATGTTACATCCAAACCCCCTTAAATTGAACATCGGTCTCCAAATTGGACTTTGATATTAACCGATTAAAATTATCTGAAAATGGTTTATTTAAATTCACATATTTCAAATTAATTAATAAAATCAACCCTCAAATTTTTAAATTGGGAATCTTTGAAGTCCCCTTAATTTATACAAAACATGAATTCCACAAATAGAGAAAATCAGAATGATAATAAAATATGGATTTGGAAGGAAAATCTAATTCCCATAGACTAATAGATAGTGATCGATAATCTAATCTTGTTTATGTAAATGTAAAAAACAATAAATCTAATAGAATGTTAAATTATCAATTATAAAATTAGAAATTATGTTAATAGCATTAAATTTTATTTTATGGTCCTTTTTTCTAATGTAGGAGGATTCCATCACTATCTAGACAAAAAAAATTAAGAAATGTACTTACTTGACATGTAAAATTTCATCCCTTAACCAATTTTCACCAGAATTTATTTTTTTCTACATAATAGTAGTATTCAACGTGTATTTCTTACACATGAAGCACTAAAATAAATTTTTAAATATCACCTCACAATAAAAAGGATAACAAGTTTTTTCTCATATCTATCAAAAGTTACCAAAAAAATAGTTACAACATGGATAGATAATTCCTAAAATGAATTATATATTCTATGATAAAATAATCTTTGACATTCAATAGTTATAACCAATATTGAAAGTAAATCATTCTATGAATTTATATCCTAAATAAAATCATTTACATAAAAATTAAATATGGGTTTCACATAAAAGGTTATCTCATAAATTCCATATTTCATTCCCAAAAATATGATAATCTTAGGTTAAGGTTACATTAATCACATAGTCAAAAATTCACTTTTGAATCACATGGTTATCTATAAAATATTACTTACATTCCCATTATAACCACTACATCTATGATGAAATTACTCGTAATGGTTATCAATACCTTCAATAATATTTATTCGAAAAAGTGAAGGATTACATTACATTAAATTCATGTTTGAAATATACAGAAATACAATAAAATATCTCCCAAAATATCACCAATAACCTAAAAATGTTTCTATTTAACACCATCTAATGTGGTTTCTAGGATATTAAATCAATAATAATCATTAATCATATAGACATTTGATATTCTCCATTACTCATAATATAATATCTCATAAAAAATTACAGTATCCGATTTTTCTATACCAAAGATTTATACGAACTATAACATTCTAGGACCAGAACTCTATGATCTTGTGATGAAAAAATTAACATTCCATTTTTAGCATTGATCCCAACAATAGTGACCATTTTTTTCAAATAAATGATGAAACATAAAAATGAAAATTTTGATCATGTAAAACCAGAAAGACCATTTAGGATGAGTGTTTTATATATTTAGGAAAAACTCGTACATAAAAAATCACATGACACTAAATTAGCATTTTCCAACTTATCTTGTATTTGGTTTCTCAAGTTAATAAAATGTAATCATCTATAAGAAATCTATTCTAGACCCAATTCATACATCTTCATTCATTAAATAGTGGGTGAAAACATAGAAAGTGTGATCTATAATTCTCAGTAAGGATTAACGTATGCATTAGAAATTAAATTTCATTAATGATCATAGTAAGTGAAAAAGGATATGATGACATAATCATGGTTATTGATAAAATCATTTAAGGACTCATACCTATCAATACCTAGATAATAATATATGAAAACATGAAAAATGAATGAGACAACATATTCAATAATCTTGAGCCATATGATATCAAAATCGACCATGATAAAAATTATATACACATAACAAGATATTTAAAACATGTTGGTAACATGGAACATAATATTTATAAAATCCTTTCAAAATAGTTTTAATTGAAATAACCATATATCCAACAACTAATATTATAATTATCCAATAAATTAGAGATATATAATGTTGATCACCCATCATAAAAGTTTTATTAGGCCCAACTGTGAGCAATAATGTTCCTCAAAACATTTTATTATCTCTATTTGGCCCACCCGTTTTCCGGATATATAATAGTGGTCAACCCATCATATAACCATTAGTGGCTTTACCCATGAACTATAATAGGGCTCAATCATTCATATAAACTATATCAGGATCATATGTTTCATATAATGGTCATGTATTACGTCGGGCATAGAAAACATTCATCACAAAAGTCATAATAATATTATTATCTCATATAAATTAAATAAGATTCATATCAATATTTTCAAACATAATTTTCCATTGGAGAGGATATGCATTTCATAAAAATCTATTTTAAATAATAATATTTCATACGTATAAATAATGTTTATGGTGTCATTAAAAATATAGATTTATTATAGTAGTTAAAAAATATTGTTTACATTTTTGAAGGAAAATGTCATTAAAATAACATTATTGACATTCTGGAGAAAATACTTATTCATTTTAAGAGTCTTTTTTTAAAACAAATATAAATTGAAAATACTACTATTTGAAAATCACATTTATTGCTTATAACTAATTCTTCAAAAAAATATTTCTTGAGAAAATAATCCTTTTTATTTGGAAAATCAATTTTAAATCTTTTTTTAAATCAGTTTTTAAAAAATGATATTATAAGGAAAATAAGTTTTCATCAATAACATTATTTTTCATTAAAACATTTTTTTCAAATCATGAGTACATAAAGAGATGAAAAAAGTGATAAAGTTATTATCATGTTACAAATATTTTCTAAATAAGGACATTATAACTATTTAGATTTAGACTAATGTGATTTCCACATTGGGGACTTCATCACAAACAATCCCAACAAACGATGATATTGTAAAATGAAACAGTTACAACATTGGTAAAATTGAATATTAATCCCCAAGAAAGGATTAAATTAAATGAAACTAAAAATACCATGATAATAAATATGTTCATTATATTACATGTCAATGGGGATGTCAATACATCTCATTAAAAAATGGGATCATAACTCAACATATGTCTCAAAGATTGAAAATATTGACCAAAATGAATTACCTCATTTGTAACATTAGATCAAAAACCCCATTAAAGAGAGATAATAAAATTTAAATGTAAATCTAAATTAATTTATGGATATTATTCAAAAAAACATTCATGGTAATTTCATACACTAAAAAACAAAATAAGTGGTAAATATGTCGTATATCAAATAGAAGTAATAGTGAAATGTGAAAAGCTATTACCATAGGCATCCTTTTGGATAAACATACTTAAGTATCCTTTATAGTGTTTTTAAACATGTTATTAACTCATCAATGAAACATTATAATATTTTATATTTCCTATTATTTTCCTATTTCCTTTTTAACCATTTATTAATAATTCCATGTTAATATTATGTATTGGGTAATAACCTCTTTGTTTTCCATATTTGTTTTTATTTTTAATTTATTTTTACGATCAATTCAAAAAAAATCATATTATCCATGATTAAAAACATTATTTAAATATCATATATATTCATTATATATGTATTTATATTAATCCATTTAATTTATTGATAGGAAATTAAATACACCATTCATAGAGATCGAAGGTTGTTCTTACGCAAGATAGTTGTTTCCATTTTCATTATCATATTCAATGGAAGAATGAAAAATAAATGATATACATATATATTATAAATATAGTATAATTTATATTTCATATATAACACACGTGATTATTAAACCAATATATAACACATTCCACATATAGAGTGATAGAATCACATCACTTTATGAAGTGTTAGTCCTCCATACACATGAATGACGTTAATGTATTTACACAAAATGGAAGATCATTAATCTATTTATTATATAGTAATTAAATATTAAAAATAAAATATTTAATATCATCTATATATATAATATATTGTATGTCTTACACTATTCCAAACATTGAAATGAGGTATTGGAAAAATAAAATTGATTAGTTCCCATATGAATTAATGATGATTTCATAACCCATGTTATAGAAGTGTGTGTGGGTGTAGGAAGTACCCAAAACAAATATAATCAACTTTTAATTATGATAATTAGTTTCCTATATATTCATGGTATAATAAGAAGATAATGGGGGTGGTGGAAGAAATAAAATATAGATTCTCATTGGAGAACATTACCTCTTCGTCTGGTATATGCTTTTTGTTTTCAACAAAAGACATACATGGTTAGATTTCATATAAAATTAATGATCCTATGATGAGAGGGGAAATTATTATATGAGATTTACTATTGAATTCTCTATGCCATATTTTTTAAGTGTTCAAAAGTTAGGAGGATAGTGGGAGGGATTTCATAAGTGGGGTGAGTGGAAATCCGATAAATTTCATAATGAAGGATTTCCACCAATGATTTTTCATGTAATGCGGCCCAAATAATTAATAAAAAAGTACTAGAAATTATAATGACTAAATATTTCAATAAAATGGGTTTTGAAAAAAAAATTCGATAATTTTACCTCATATGATTAATGTTTATCTAATATGTGGAATCATATTACCTTAATTATTGTAGTTAATTTAAATTTCTATCACTAGTTTTTTTTGTAATAATCTAATTTTATGGTGTATGATATTATTAATTATTCTTATTAAAAATATGAAATCAATTTTTACAGATTAAAATCATATAATAAAAAAATGTATTATAAAATTTATCTCAAATATGTGACGTGAAAAAAATTTGTTATAGTTAAAATGATCCAAAGTTTGATATATTTTAATATCCAAAATCAATATGAAAATGATTCAAATTAAATAAATCTTAATAATAGATATATAATTTTTGGAATTAAATTTTAATAAAACTATTTATATTTTTTTAAATTATAAATTATTTATTTGAAACATCATTTTCCAAAAAAATTAAGCGTTTTCACATTTCATTATAAAATAGATCCTAGAAAAACAAAAAAACACCCTAGGATAATTTTGAAATTATGTTTTTAAGAATGATGTTTATTTTGTCAAATAAAATTTATAAAAGTTTCAAAATTTAGTTAGAAAACATATACGCCAACAAAAGGTAGTGAAATTACCTTTTTAAAAATATATGTTTTTATGATGAAAAAGGAATTTATTTTTATATAATGTTTAGAAATAAAATATGATAAATATTAATAATTAGATTGAATATATTATATTTTTATAATCATATTTATCAATAACATAAAATGTTAGTAAATAATTTTTTTACGTTAGATAAAACTCCTTTCGGATAATAAAAATACTTTTTTAATAAAAATATTTCTATTACATTAAATATTTTTTTATTTTCCTTTCTAATTAATTTGAAACCGATTTATTATTTATAAAAACCAGGGTAAAATTATTTTTATAATTTAGTGAATATTATTAATTTAAACCAATCTGATGGCTAGTTCATAGTTGTCATGTTAAATAATAATACTAATTTTTATTCATATCCAGTTATACTCATCCTTACATGTTACATTAGATATAAAAGAAAAATGTTATTATTTTAAACTCAGGATAAATATATTATTGTATATAGTGAAACCTAAACTATTCACATTGTGTAACATTAGCAATCATATTAATGAAATTAATTTTAAATAATATATTTCCTAAAATAATGGTATGTTCCTAATGTTTATAATGAAATATATTCTACCCAACTGATTTTTATATCCTCTTATTCAATGATATTAATCCATTGTCAAAATTATCCAGGCTAACCATCTCTATGGATAATGATTTTTTTTCTTATTCCATTAACAGCTTCATGATTGGTCAAAAAAAATATAATTATAGATTAATCAAATTGTAATAGATATTTTACATGTTATTTCATTTTCTGTAACTAATATAGATACATAATATTAAATAAAACGAAACTAGTTTTTGATGGTTGGAAAAACTACCAAAATATAAAAGACATTTATCACTAATGATTTATAAAATGAATTGGGATCATGTCAAAAAATAAAATAATATAGGGGACCATTTAAACTTATGGAATTGTGTTAACACAATTTCATTTCACTTCTGGTTTAGTATAATAATTCTTTTATAACTTCTATAATTATACCAAAGTGAATAGACAATGAAACCAAGAAACAATAACTCTCAGAATGATGTTATTAAATGGTATAAATCATATCAATGGGCATATAAAGATAGAATAAAATTATAATGGCCAAATAAATCTGCAATATTTTATGAATATGAGTATTGGTGAATCTAATTTGATTATATAGGGAATTAAGTGAAATTGAATAACACATTATGACATACGTTAGTGCATTTTTACTCCTTTTTCATTTATTAGGTTAAACAATTACATTTTTTTTATATTTAATGCTAAAATTATTTTTGAAATGAATTTTTATTATATTATATTTAATTTATAATTTTTATATTGATTTATAGCTAATACACATAATTAAAACAATTTATTAACACTCTTTTATATGTGATGACATTTTTTATAGGATTTCATTAAAAATTTAATATTTCTAATATTTTCATTAAAAATATCATTTTCTTCCATGTCCATGGTTTCTATAAGAAAGAGAATAAATGATTTTACAATTCTCCTATTACATTTTAAATTTATTTTTGCGTATTATTTATTTTATAAAAAATTGTATGAAAGGTATATTTTATCATTTTCTAATCAATGATCTATGAAACATTTATAGAAAAAATATGGATGTAATGTTTCTCTAACATATACAGCTTCATCATATTTTCACTCCATTAAAATTTATTAATTCACAAAATCCTCTTTTAAAATATTCCATCTTATTTTCATTGATAATGATTTATTTTATAATTATAAAGTGTTTTAAAAATAATACATTTTCAAATTGAAATAGGAAATTTTTACAAATTTTTTTTAATGATATCATTTAATGTATTTTCATCTATGAAAATATACTTTTTTGAATATTATGATTTAATGAGGTTGATATATGATGATACAACATTATATTTTTTATTAAATGGTTTATGGTTTTTCCCTAGGGTTTTAATATTTTGATACCATTCACCATATCACTCTAGATGCGCTATGATTATGTTTATTCATTGGGAAAAATATTATTTGTATAATAGTTTCAATAAGAATGTTTATGTCTTCTAATTTTATCTCCTTTTATATTAGTAATGAATTGCACTTAATTACTGATTGGTAGGGCCAACAATATCCCCTCAATGTATTGGCAGGTCACATGAGACAAATTAGTTAGCATATTCAATTACTCATACATTTTTATATATGGTGTCTTGGATGCATCTCTAGTGGAATTTTTTTGATGTCTGGAAGTATGATTTACCTCATTTTGAGAATAGTTTTTATTTCAATATGAATATTTAGTTATTATAATATCCATGGCTATGGTTAAAAACTCATTTGATTATTTATACGACATTATTTGATAATATTTTATTCTATACATATTATTCCATTTTTATTTACTAAATATAATGTTTTTTAGTTAATTAATATTCCATTTTTGTAAATTCTTATTTTTTATTGACTCATATATTGATATACACTCACTAAGTAACTCATCTCACCACTTTATAATGTTTTATTCTTCCACATGATTCCAATAAGTCCATTATTATTTGTATTAAGGGTTGATCATTGAGAATATTGGTGTTTTAAAAAGGATTGACTTTTTATTTTATATTTCTAATTTTATTATAAGGATCAGTTATGTATGTAGTTTTCCAAAACTAATAAACTATTTTTTCCATCCAGATTCGATTTCTTATATATAATGCCAATGTAATATTGTGACCACATACATTTGGAAATTAGGTTTGTGTTTCTTAAAACTATCTTAATACACATGTTATTCCTAGAAATGATTCATGATTACCTATAATCATTCACCAATCATGTCCCTCCCACTATAATTTTCCATACAATATACATTGTATCCTAAGAAAAACTTCAAGGTTTCCATTAATCATGCGCTAACCATGGAACCCATTTAATGACATTATATCCATCTAAAACAACAAGAATAAATATAATTCTACACCTAAGAAAAAAATAACTAATAAAATCTTAATAAAGGGATGCAATGAAGTTTTAGTGTACCTGAATACAACATTTCATTATAATCTCCTCCTCTATATAATTTTTCTTTCTAAATAAGTATTAATATATTTCTTTTTGAATATGTTCCCAGTATATAGATTCATGATATTATATCACTAATGTATGTTCATGGATATTCACGTGATAATATAATAAATTGAAATAAACCATCTCCCCTCATAACACATTATTTCTCTGATTAATGATCTACATAGGGCACACTGCATTAACCATGCACTATGATCATGCACAATGTTCTCATAGTCAATCACACGAGCTGGATATGGCATGTATTTCTAGATATGAGCTACATGGAAAAAATAATGAATACCTTAGTAACATAGATTAATATCAAAATTTATTAACATTATCACCTCACCCTTATTAATCTCAAATGTTAAAACAATTCATGAAAATATCTTCCTTGCATATGAAATAGTCGATTCTCAAGATGATGAGTCACCCGTATGAATACCATGTCTCCGACAACACACTCCATAGTTTATATAATTAAAAAATAATATCATTACTCTCTTCCAAATGTGTTAAAAAACCTAATTCTTATCTATGTCACACTCTCTATTCTCTCTCATACAAAACATGGACCAACATCTAATTCTCACTAGCCACAAGCTAACATAATGGTCAACAACATTATCTGTAATAATGTGTTTATGAATGATCCATCTTAATTAAATTCTATATGTTATTTTAAAAATTATTTAAATCATATATATGTCATAATTCAATGATATAATGAGTTATATAATGAATGTTTGTATTATATAAACTAATATCTATATTTTTGGCAATGTCACTGTATTATTCCTTGGACAACATGTTGTCTTAATTCATAATTGGGTACACAAAACATTTTATAATCACTACTAAAAACAGACGTTAAAAAAATCATAAAAATGATCAATAAACCTCTATGAATTTATAAAATATCTAATTTATAAAACATGACCACATCATCCATGGATTGGGTCTCCCAAATCGAAATTAAATGAGAAACATTAATAAGATGATAAAAATTCACCCGCACAACCTCATCACTTATCGAGGTCATGCATGACCACATCAAAAGTAATATAATAAAATTTTTCTACATCCATATAAGAACTAAAATTGGTTGAGTTAATACACCCTAACACTGATGCTCAGCTATTACCCTCTATCATATAAGGTGTCGCGATGTAAAATAGGTGTTGTCCTATTTCATTCCTAGAAACCAACACTAATGTTGTATAACATGGAATATTTTTTGAAATCTAGACAAAAAAACCAATTTCATAATATTATACTATCTTATAATCTCTCTATTATGTATGTTGTCACCACTACTGCCCATATACAGAAACCACATTTTCATATTATATGGGCCTCCATCAGAGTCAATCATCCATTTCCATAAACTCAAACATTACTATGATATCGATATCCATAACATATGTTTACTTTTCCTTATAGGATTAATTATTAATGATATCCAAATGTAAAAAATAAAAAAATCCATGAACATTATATATAATCACTAATAAATCATCTATCCAACTCATAATACTTCATTTAACAAATGAATGTCACTCAACTACATCCCATGTAACCTAAAATTGACTACTAAGAGAATTATCAAAACCATTACCCTTTCCAATATCATAAGATATCTTGGTGTTTGATTTATGATGATACACTATCAAATTAATAAAACATGTATTATTATCCTATTTATAGAAGATGCACCACAATCTATTATTATTTGTGTATATGATAAACATCTCATGGAATATATAATGTCAAAAAAATATTTAAGAGCATACACTGAATAATATTACTATATTTCATCCATTCAGTACTTCCACTCATGGGGTAATTGTTTACAAGACCCATAAGATACCACATTACCCCTATTCATTAGCACAAATCCAAACCCAATACCTGGAGAATTATATTACTATATTTATCAAATATTAGGAACATGAATAATTAAAACATGATCTATCATGAATATAAAATTTTCATTCAAGGAAGGACGTGTCGCACTATTGAAACCACAAAAACCTAAACTTATGTTAGGATATATATATCATCAGAGACTCCAAATAGGTTAATTCCTAGTTGAATCATTGATATTGGTGCCAAATCTCAAGGAACCACATGATATCAAACACATTTTGGGGATGTGATAAGGATATCAAAGCCTCTACTTTCTCTTAGTCCACTAAGATACAGACCATAAAAATGAAATTTTTTATGATCCGCACCTCCTAAATATATAAGTGATATTTCATTAGTATCATGTAAATCCTATGTGCATGAAGTGTCTATTATAAAATCACAATGATCCTAGAATGAGTATCAAATTTCATAAAATATATTTGGATATCTTACATGAATAAATTTATGAAAATTTTAAGATATTTATAGAAAAATAATTTCTTTAGATTCATGAAAACTACTATATAATTTTTCAACCCAAAGGAATTACATGATACCTATACATTCCATACATATTCTTAATCATTATCATTATATTATCCTCCTACCTAACCCATAGACAATGTAAATATAAATTTATATAAATCTTAAAAACAATTGTGTCTCCAAAAACATATCCAATAAATCATAAATCCAATATAGTTGGATCAAATTTATTAAAATATTCAATTTCCAATAGTTCCAATTAATACATAGAATATTATCAAACTTATTTAAAATAAATACTAAAACACAACAAGGATATGTTCTAGGTATGAAAAATCCATTCACCTACATATCCTGAAATTGTACATTCAATACAGTCACATAAATTAGTTACATATGATAAAGAAGGATTTTTATTGGTTTGACTTATATTGAATCCTAATGGTAAATGAAATTACGTTTTTTAGAATAAAAATGTGAATGAACCGATGAATATATATTAGTAGTGATCCACCACATGAGGGAAGATTGTGAAGACTAATAATGATTCGATTATGAGGGACAAGCTTGATACTTCTAACAAGATATATATAATTTGGATCAATACCAATAACATCATGATTGATTTAATATCCCAATAAATGGTCAACATTAATATCTCTCCTATACGAATTGTTAAAATACACATCTCATATAGAAGTTGATATGAGCTAAATAATTGGACAATAATCCATTTGTAATATCACCGAAACATTTTTCATCATTAATATCATGAAGTCCCTCAGATATCCTCAGCATAATTAAATTATTGGACACTAAAAAAATAAATAGAAATGGAAAAAAATATTTCCCTATGTTTTTTCAAGAATGAGTAACTCCATAGATATCTTATCTTGTAAGTCAAATATAGTAATTATTTGAGTCGATATAAATTATTAGGAAAATGTAATTTAAAATAATATTATAGAATGAGTGGTGTTAAACATAACCATAACTATAACTATAGAAGGTTCCAAAATACTGACATTTTCATCAATAATCATCTCATACATCAATATGATTTCTAGAGAATGAGGATGCATCTATAGTGAAAGACTCTTCAAACTCACTGGGGTCTATAGTTCATCGGTTCATTACTGAGGACGTTTTTCTTCACCCTAACCAGTCCTTCTGGATTTTCGACATGCCACCTTAGAAAAATTGTTTTGTAGATGACCCATTATGGAACATCAGTAAAATTACCATAGTGTATCCCCAAATTATATACTAAAATTCACATTATAGACACAATTTTGTCACCTTTTTCAACCTCCTCCCATAGAATGAGTTGAAGATTCATGATTCTATTATACCAGTGTTATACCCTAATGTTTCTCCACATAATTATTTTTAAAACTAAAAGATGTAGATTTCATTGTAGAACTACAAATTCCAAACCCATATGTATACTAATAGTATTTTCCTCCCAAAAAAATATATAAAATTTTATGTAATTGTGAGTATGATCTAAAAGATATTTAGCAAAAAGCATCTACCATTTTCTATATTAACTTGATGAAGAGAAAAAAATCATTCTATACATTTGTGAAACGCTTTTAACCAAAATATGATTAATGTGTAGAATATATTTAAATTTATCTTATCATGATAAAATAGAAAATTTTCATTAAAAAATATCTATAATCTCATGTTCAGGATCCATATTTTTAATTTTTAGACTAAAAAATGAAAATAAATTATTCTTAAATCATTATACATATTACTCTCACATTTTCATTCTTATCCATTGATTCTCCATCATCTCATTGTAGGTGACTAATGAATATAAACATCCAATTTCACATATCAATTATAAGGAGTTTTGAGTTTTTTTATTCCAATAACGACATGAATACCATTATATTATAAGTAGATATAGGGAAGACATATTTAATTAATATAGGAATTCATGTTCAAGTACATAACCACAAATATTTATGATCTCGTAGTTCAACACAATCCTACAACCCGGACCTTAAAACTATCACATTACCAATAAGGATGTATATGCACCACAAAATCATTGGAATTTTTAGATTTATAATTATAGTACAAATATATAACAAAATTATAGAACACTGATATATCACCCGATGATTATCAATAACAATGATATTTAACAATATAACTATTTTTTTAGAGATTTATATTTACATTGATTGCATATAGTATTTTTTGAATATTGATGATGTGTGAATGAAACTAGATCTCATGAACTATAACATTAATAAAACTAAATTTTCTATGAGGAATGTTACGTAAGAGTTTGGAAGGGAAATGAAAATCACCCTACCTAAAATCCACTTAGAATATCTCTTATCTACCACGTCCCCAAAAATATATAATGTAATCCTCAAGAAATCAATACAATTTAGTGACCCCAAAACATGAATACTAGGATTGAGAAAATGATCCAAATGACATCATGCATGCCTCTTAATATTAAAGTCTTTTGACTAATGGTGAGGGGGGGTGGGGGTTAAAAGTGTTGGGTTGATATTATACTCTTAGTAATAACATAAATACACCAAAATATATCAGCATGTACATATTCCTACAAAACATAAAAGAATAAAATAACATGAATAGATGTGATATCACATTTCATTTTAAGTCAAATGATTTGAATCCAAAAAACCCACATGTCGAAGATCATCAATTATAATTAACTGTTAAATAAATAAATAAATCATTCCACCATAGATTTCTATTTTTGAACTCATTAATAAATCGATCACCTAACTCTTACAAACTTTGAATCCTTCGTTTTTGAAATTTCCTCGATCTAGATCCTCGATCATGATATATGAAAAAACACTATGATTTCGAAGCATGATCTGTGTACATATCTATTAGAACACCAATGATTCGTACTTAACACAAGTCCACATGTGTATATAGATATATATAATATATATATGTAATATTATATATAATAATACATATAAACTCATAATTATAAATTATGTCCTAACCATGTATTCATGAATCCAAGTCATTCTGAATTCATTTCCGTGTCAGATGATATAATAAGTAATCATCTCTTCATATCAAAAAAAACTATATCTATTTCATATAAAATTTTGAATAACGCATCTTCTAAAATTAAGGAAAAACTCAATAACATTATTTAAAGGAATATCACATGCATGACCTATAGTAATCCTCTAATTTTATGAACACATAGTATCACTGAACAATAGAAATGAACACATACTTAAGGAAGTCTACAATTAGCATATTATTCATGAAAACAAAAACTCTTCCAATGGAATATAAAATTCTACTCCTATTGTATAATAACATTCTACACTCTATAATTATCCATCGTATATCTGTAGCTATACCCAATTATTCAAGATATCTATAGTCCACATTTATAGGGTCAGATATGTCCATCAAGTAATCCTATTTACTAAAACTCTAAAATAGCAGTTCCACCGACAATGAAAATCCCAAATTAAAGGATATATATATATATATATAAATTAAAAATAATAACATTAATTATTCAACATGATTTTAGGTTATACTCAATGTTAAAAAAATGAAATTAACAAAAATTGAATTGAAAGTACATTATGGCTAAAAAATAACCACTCCATAGTGGGAGAGGGAATGTGACTCTTGTACTATTCAAATTAAGAGTCTCAATGGATACTCACAAAGTATATCATATCATATATTTTACTGATATCTACATAAAAAATATACACAAAATCAAAGAATTATAAATATCACCCTAAAATAGACCAAGAGGGTATGGATTTTTTAAAATTAATGTATTGCTAATAATTTCAATGACTTTTCCAGGAATAACACCTAGATCATTACCACACAGAAAATATATATTATAACACCCAATCCATCATAATATAATCTCTTAAATTTATTTTCTACAAAGAGACCATTCCAAGAGATAAAATACAGTTTTACTTACTATAACATATCTATCCTTAATGGAAAATCATTGTACACTCAAGGAAGATGCTCCTATTATATAGTTTCTGAATTTTTCCAAATAATATAAAACATTATCCATTAGATCATAATTGAATACATAGATCTATCTAAAAAATACAGGATCTCGGATTTAACTCAATTAGGAATGATGATGTTTATGATATACGTGATAATAGAGGAATAAATTGTCTCTTACTTAAAACCCACATGATTATCACTGTTATATCTAAATATTAACCAACCATGATCCACCCAAACTTCTTCTATATGTAATCCCAACAGTTTACTAGGTAGATCTACCCAGTTTCATCTAACCAAGTACTAAATGTCCACCCCCATTAAAGCCACTAAAACACAATAAAACTTATGAGAATATCATTATGATTTATCCCATGAAATCTATAACTGACAGAAAATATATTAGGGGAATATTGAGGGGTGTAATAGATTAAAAACTATGGTATCTTACTGTGTTCATCATGGAGAATTATTGAAATCAACATATTAGATAAAAAATAATAAATACATAGTAGAAGATACTTATTCATTATGAATATCATCTTATGATATTAATAATAATTATATAATCACCTTGATATATTTTTTTCATTATAAAAAATATCATATTAACTCTACAGTGATGTACTAGGCTAGATGAATCTATTTTCTAGATTTTTTAGAGTTAATTATTAAATTTCTTCCACATAATAAGTGAAATTCATTATGGTTTCATTGGACTATGTTTATCACCATGTAACATTTCTATTAAAAAATCATATGTATGATTTACTATTATACTATAAATCAATTTGGATCATATGTATTCAAACAAAAATATAACAAGAATATCTTCAATTTTGACATTCTCAGAAATTATTTGAGATATATAACCCCCATGAATATGTTATTAGACACATAGAAAGGGAGAAATTTACAATTGAATTTTATCTTCATCCTCACAGTGATAAATGATCATATGTTCATTTAGAATTGAAATATTACTTTCCATCCATATAAATAGATTTGAGAACCATATATAGATATCCAATTCATACTAAAAATGAAGTCAAATTAAACTAGAGGGAGAATAAAAATATTTAGTGGAATTTACATTAAAAAAACATCAATACAAGTTGAATAATATTCTAATGACGTGATAATTATTCCATTAGATTTTTTATAAAAAATTAACCATATAATATTTTTGGATAAGAATGAATAATATTGTATTTATTTTATGAGGAAATTAATCCAAATAAATAAGCTAAAATTGAATTCTTTAGTGTTTGATAATATATAGAACCAAAAAAATATAATTCCACCTCTAATACAATTCTAAATAATATTGTTATAATAAATTGTAAACATTTGTGGAAAATTATGAAACTATTTCATCCTGAAAAGATATTTAAATGATGTTGATATAATTAAACACCCATCTCACTATGTTTCACATTTTTTTCAAACAATATAATAATTTGTTATCATATATCATTGACTCTTGTTGTTACAAATGGTTTATAATGAAAATGTGAAATTAATCAGGAATATCCCCTAGGATTTTATATCATGGTGAAATATCTAGGCCCATTGATTTGGCATTGACAATGACGCAGTTAATACCAGATCGACCTATTTTTGATTTGATGCAACAAGGTCAATATATTTCATATCCACATCCACTACACTGTATGAATACATTGATATTTTCCATTAAAACCATATCCCCTTCACTACCATTTTATTTTATGTTTATCCATTCTTAATAGTATCATGAGGTTTCCAACTAAATTTATTTAATCCTAATATCAAATATATATATAAACACATGTATGATACCAACCAAGGTAAAACATTGATATTACAAAAAAAAACATTTATCAATATACTGAATATTTAATAATAATTCATCCATGAGAATTGTAATGGTATATTTTCTTGGTGGTATAGACACATAATTCACTTATTTCATGAACGATATTCAATATCTCCAGAAATTTTCTTCCAACCCGGTACACATCTTGGATACACACTACATAAATCAATTCTTCATAACCTATGACAAATTAACATATTAAGCATTGGTATCGTATTCTCATAAGGGTAATCATGGGAACTAATAAGAAGTGATCGTTTATAATCATAAAATAAGACTATGGTTAGGATAATATTAATATGAAATTTGAAATTTACACCCAAAAATTCATAGAAACTTATCATGACATAATGATTTGGTATTTCATAAGAAGTGAATCATAGATGAATAAGTCATGACAATCAATGAGATCATATTGTAATACCAACAAAATCAGTAAAAGTGGTATAATTTTTTTGACAAATTTATTTATTAGAAAAAATAATTAGTTTTATCTATTTATATATTCATCAAAACAATGGATTTGGATAACCAAAAATGTACTCTCTTTGATTTTGGTATAACTTCCAGTGTACCCTCATTCATGATTAGGATAACCCAAGCCCCCTTTTACCCTCATTTAGGATTAGAATATCCAAATATGTTCCTTTTGAGATAAAAAAAATTATACATTAACCATTGTATTTGATGGATTTAAAATTAACACCATGAAAATAATCATAATCAATTCAAATGAAAATCAAATTATCTAAAAAACATTTTTATTTTATCATATCATAACAAATGGAAAATTAATCTTTCTTTACAATATATTATTATCATACTATTAAATCATTCTATAATGAATAATTATGTTAATATTGGTATTTATACATAGTAATGTTTATGTATCATCAATGATTAGTGACAGAGATGAATGTAACTATAAATTATCACTAGAAAAGTTCTTGATAAAAATATATTTTTTCACATAGAAATAAATTACACAATTTTCTAAAATTTCTATATTATTAGGAAAATCATTTCCATAAAAATATTCATTGAAAAATTAAATATAAGGTTAAAATAAAAGAGTTTTCATAATATATGAAAAATAAGGGAAAATTGCATTTAATAACTTATTTTGTAATATAAAAAATATTCTTGAAAACGTCTTAATGAATATATGGGAATTGATGAAATATTTTCCCATCCAAATAAAAATACTTCAGTTTCCTTAAAATTTATATTTTAAACAATTTAGTTTTTTGAGTTGGGAAAAAATTCAAGGTTAAAATTTAGAAAAATAAATATTGGAGAATAATATACATAATATATATATATATATATCTTATAATTACATAGGGATTATTTTATGAATAAATAATACTTGAAAAAAGTTATATTTTAACATTTAACCAGTTATATATTAGAAATATTTGAATAATAACCTCATGAATGATATGTGAAATGAAAATTTTAATTTCATAAATTTAATTATATTAATATTATAACATATAAATTGGGATGTTCATAGACCACATGAATGATACCTATAGTGATAATTAATATGTCCCATAAAAAATGTTATATTAGAAACACTAACATAAGGTCTAACATGCTTCTTCAGTGATCCAAAAAAAGTTAAAATAAATTCAAATCTTTATTTATATATACATGTAAAATACATAGATATAATAACATATATATTCTACATAATAAATGGTATAACTTGTTCATTAACAAATAATATATCGTTGTTATCAGAGGTGTAAACTACTTCCTTTTTATGTATCATTCGATTCAACCATTATGGTATGTAAACCGTGATCATCTTCTGATAATCTATAGAAATAATAACATTTCATAACTAACATATTTATTTATTATATAAATTTTTAATATGATTCATATAAAGGGTTTGTGAAAATGAATTTCTTCACATTGTGGAGATGGTTTATTTTATGTACATGTAATAAATATTACAAGTATTCATTGGATGGAATGAAGTAATAAAAAATTCAGACATTCATAAGCATAATTATATTATTAATATGATCTATGTTCTCTAAATCAATAAGTATAACCATCCATGTGATGTAGTGATCAAAAACTAATCACATCGATTCTTGGATGTGATGATGAACACATAATCATGAACGCTACTTTCATTTCACATTTTATTGAATGGAGTAAAAATAATGTCAAAAAATAATAATAAAAGCTCAGTAAATATATTATACAATATTAAATATGATCTGATGTATAAAGTTTATTTATAGAAAGAATAATAATAATTATATATTAAATTTTTCATGTATGATGACAACATATACATTGAATGACTATTGTAATTTTAAACATTAATCATTCAAATGATGTTATCGGGGTAAGATAATTTGTTCATTAATGAAGGTAATGAATCTATGAAGATTTTGGGACTTTCTTGGTTTTACAATAGTGTTCAAATTTATTGAATGATGAAGGGGAATTGGTTCCCTATTATAAGTGTGAGGAGGGACAAATATGTAATTATATAAAATATATAAATAATATAACAGAATGCTCAGGTGAATGTGGCATATAATTACCTTCAAATTAATGTTGTGATAATATAATATCCAAATATCATCATCTAAAAATATTTTGATAATTTTTTTGTATTCTTACCCATATCTAATTGTTTATCCCCTATAAACCCTTATAACATTATCCTTTTAAATAATTTTTTACTATTTTTATTAATCATAATAAAAAAATAATGAGAAATCATTAAAAAAGACATGATGTGATGATTTAACCTATATAGATATTTTTATTAAATTAAATATCTATATGTGGAAGAAATTTATATTAACATAATTATTCCAAACTCAAGATAAATAGTTCTTTATATGTTCTTTTATTTAAACCATTGAATTTATTATCTTAAAATTCCATGTATGGTCCATTAAATGATTTTTAAATATGACATTGAATATATAATTTATAAATATTATTAAAATTTACCATAAATAGTGATTAATTTAATTTATTTAGATAAAAAACAATTTTAATCTTAATTTTTTTTTAGAAAAATAACTCTTCATATATTTTAATGTATTCATTTTCCTGATATAATTTATTTTTGAACATATAGTGGTTTTTTGATTATATGGGGTTTCTCCCTTAATTTTTATGACCTTAAGTAGTTTCTATTATGATGTTTTTCTTCTATTTTTATAAATTTTATGGGTTCCAACATATCACAAAATTGGGTTTCATAAAAAATACGAAAACATTCATATATATATATGACATATATATTTAATATTTTATTCCTTTAATACTAATGATATGAAAAATAATAAAATAATATTAATAATAGAGTTCCATAATAATTTTAATTCCATATACACTAATTATAATAAAAATTATTAATCATGTGATATTACGACATAAAAATGACCCAATAGACAATCCATACACATAAAAAACTCATAAAATAATCAAAACCCACTTCCAAACAAGATATCATAGTGTTCTATTAATTTAAGAAACCAAGAAGTGGTGTTCAGAATATGAAACCACTAATAGTTAGTTAAAAACAAATTATAATATACTTCCATTCATTGGATTAGAAAAAACCAACTTATCATTATCATATTAATATATGTATATGTTTCAACTTCCAAGTATCTTTAATTATATGATCTTTTTGACATACCTCAACAGGAAATATGTTCCAATGTTAGGGTTCAGCCATTATAATCTACATAAACACACTAAACATGAATTCCCCACTATTATTTTGTAAATCTAACATTCCCTAGTTGAACTACACCATAAATCACTAGTATCATACATTAATAATAAAGGATAACGATAAATAATATGAGATTTGTGGAGGAAAATATCCATCGCCTATATCAATTGTGATACTTTCCACCAAATATCTCTCTAATAAAGGGGAAAACATATTGTAAAAAAGGGTAGTATCAAAAGGGAAGATGATTGATAAATGGCCACCCGATGTACATATTATCCTAAATTCAACACGGTTCCAACAACTCAATGATATATCTTACCCTCATAAAATATTTTCTATATATCCACAAATTATCCTAGTTACCGCTACCGGGCACCATGTTTCAATATTTGGTACATAGTGGAGATCTACTAACCACTCAATGTATGAAAACCATTATATCAAAACTGACACTAGTAGCTCATTGTCAGTGGGTACATTATTATATTATTTGTAGTTACATGAGTTTTTATACTAATGGATTGATTATTTTAGAAGTATTATTAATCTACATATATACATTATTCCCAAATTACTTTTAAAAAATAGATTTTTCCTTTAGAAATCCATTATTATAATAAATATATCCCTATATATGATTCATAATTAACTTTTTGTCAACCTAGAAATAAATGTAAATACATGGAAATTCTTTGGAAATTTTTTTTCATAAATACAGGAGATTTTTACGAGTCTGTGAAAATTGACGGCGCATGATTACGAGCCCTGGTGTACCCGAAATAAATTTTAGGATGTCTTGTTCAGGTTTGTTCAGTAAACAAATGAGCAGGTTTTTATAACTTTTGAACTGGCGCTCGAAATTGAAACTTGAGGACACCGTTGAACTTGCAGTGCCGGTATTCACTTTAGAATACTATCAAATCGATGGTAGTGCGTCGAGGTTAAAAGATTGTTTTTTGGGTTTTTACAGAATGAATTAAATAAAAATAAACTCTGTGGATTAATTTTTATTTGTTGGTTAAAACCTCCTCATGGAAGTTGGAAGTGGGACCACCACACCTTAACCTCTCATGAAAAGTTATGCTGGTGGGGCCCACCCAAACCTATCCTCACATAAGAGTTTACAATGTGGGGAGTACACGGGACTAAATCCCTCAATGAATGGTGGCAGAGGAAAACCTCTAAACTCACTTCACTAATGAGGGAGAGTCTCACACCCCCCCCCAACTCCTTTATTGGTGCCAACTCCCCTAATTTAATGGTGCCAAATCCTCCACATTATTTAAGGGGGTTCCATGTTAATTAATTCACCATTTTGGATTTTGTGCCAAAAAAATTAAATAATATATTAACACAGTCTATTATTATTTGCGATTGCATTATTCATTTGGGTGGTAGCTTTGAGTGAAGGATTATTGAGAGAAAGCTCTAAATGGAGAATGCCTTAGACTACAATGAACAATGACCTTCTAAGACTTCTTCCTCGGAGCTTCTACTGACGTGGGGCATCATCAACTGACCTTTACTCCTCATCATCATCAACGACCCAATGCGCGAGCTCGGTATTGGATGTGTGCGGTGGATGCGACGAAAGACGATCAACTTTTTCATCATCTCGTGACTTCATCTGCGATTAATGGACAAAGGTTGGGGTTGTTTTCTTTTATGTGCCATGTTCTTTTTTTCATTCAAAATGAAGAAATAGGATATGTTTCCATTGATGGGTGAGTTTTTGTTCATCCTTCTCCTACCTTGATGAACTTATTATTATCGGCCTAATCATGGAAGATGCGATCCAAAAAACATGGCCAGACTCCGTCAATCACTTTTGTGATATTCTTCAATGTGGTGACAAAGCAACAGGGTGACAAAGGCGGTGAATAAAAATGCCACTCTACCCGCGAACTTCATGTTCTGCACCGCCCATGTAGTATCCCACACCGCCACCGGCCGAACCGGCCCTGGCCGAGCCCCCGCCAGCCATGCCACTCACAGAGCCGAGCCACTTCCTCGAGTCGGCCCGCACCCCAACTGCCTACTTGGTGCCCCACCTGGTCGCCCTCCGTCTTTCCTGGTTCCCTTCTCAGCCACCAGCCGACCCACCCGCTAGCCTGGTCGCACCTTGCTCGGCCGCCTTCCAACCTGCATGTGCCCCTCCGGTCTACCTGGATGCCTCTCGGCCTGCCAGACCACCTCCAGGCATGCCCGACCACCTCCCGACATCCCAGTCTCCCATGCTTTCCCTTAGCCACCCTCACGACACCCTGGTTGAACCGGCCCGACCACGGCCTCCAGGCCGAGTGGCTCTGGAACGCACCCTCACGGCGCTCCGGACTGAACCAAACCCAAGCCCGTGCCGAACCGCCCACACGGCCTGCTCGGCTGGGCCCAATAGGACGGGCCGAACCTAACAGGCTGGCACACCCAATTTGTCGACCCAGAACTGGTCGGCCCAGACTGGGTCGGACCTTGTTAGTCCGACCGGGTCGAACCAGAGCCAGGCCCACTACTGGACCTTTACTTTCTTTAGCCATATCATTGGAACTGGAAAACCATTTGACAAACCATCAGTAGCGCATGTATTTTTCGAGCATGATAGTCCCTTGAATATACCTCACTAGATTTCGAGGTAATGTTCTCATATTGTCATGTTGGATTGTGCATGAATCGACCCATGCCCCAGATACTAAAAGGCTAATAAATCATAGACAGGACGTCTGATTGACACGTTTTCTATTGCATTGAGACCCCTATGACGTGGCGGACCATTGAGATACTTCTACATGGGATTTCATGACAGTTGGAGTATCGATCAGTAGATCGTGGAGCAGATCCTCCCAAAGACGAGAGAACAGAGTGCAGAGACCTAGTAGCTGGCTGAGACCTGACGACTACTGACAGATTCAACTCGGAGTCACTCGACTATCCCATTGGAGAGCGCCTTAGTGACATGACAGACCCATATTGGGAAGCGCCATGGTGTTGCGGTAGACACATGGTACTCGACAAGAAGAGTACCTCAGTAGGCTATGAGGGGGAGCTCCTTGAGGATGCAGTAGACCCACAGTGGAGAGCTCCTTGGGGACATAGCAGACCCACGGTACTTGATAGGAAGTTTAACTCAGCAGTCCATGGATAGTGGGAAGCGTCTTGGTTTCCCAGTAGGCCCAATATACTCGATAGTGGAGGAGTTCTCTAGCAACCATGGTTTCGTTAATGTGAATAAAAATCTTGGTTGAGCCGAGTAATTAACTTTTTTGTTTACCTCATGATTGATATTGATTACATAATACCATAGTTATATGTATGGGCATATACCTAAGTAGGGTTATAAATTGATTTCCTACTTTTTGGTTTATCCTTGTTGGATTTGTTAGACTTTAATCGTCTCATGGTCCCTACTAAGTATCGTTATACTCACTCCTGCATGGGCTATGCCCACACCTCATTGTGTTGGATTGAGATGACGGACACCACTGACCGAGGCTTAATGTACCAGGACTGGACAGTACACGGATATGGACCACACTGTGTGACAGTACACGGAGGAGACGAATGGACGTGGAGTGATGTGAAGGCTATATGTACCTACCCTTCAGTTAGGATTTCCCGATGGACAATCCTGGATCCGTTTTCCCTTCTTCCAATACTTTTACTTTCAGTTTCCTTGTATTTTTCAGTTCATCTTGTATTTCTAGACGCTTTTTACCTTTCATCACTCATTTTGTATATACTTTTTTTAGTGTTTTTTTTCCAGCTCATACCCTGTTGTGTTTGTTTTCATGTTATAAAGTCAATGCCTTCCCAGTTTTGGGATTTATGCCTTTGGTTCTAGTCTCCAGCCCATAGCATAGGGAAGGCGGGATTGGGGTAGTCATGACACGAGCCCCATGGGATGATTCATGACAAATTGGTATCAGTGGAGTTGGTTCTACCACAAAACATAATACTATGATCTTTTCTATGAAGTTATAGTATTAAGGGTACTGAGTGTGGTTTTCTGTTCATGGAGTCCAATGTTGGTGTGGTGGCTGACAAATCCATACACCAGGACCCTGACAATTGATTTTCAACTCATTGCATGAAAACACTGATTGTGTGTGTGTTTTAAAAGGTTTTATTTATGTCATATAAACCTGGTTAGCTCACCAGGTATAATATTTTACCGTGTCACAATTGTTACTTTCAGGATGCCTCCCCTCGGATGACCAACTAGATTCTCGAGAGTTTTACGCATAGATAGCAGACGATGCACACCGCTTGAGATCATTGCACGAGTTCTAGTGCTAGTGGCCACCTAGGTTCATTGGAGAGACAGACCCACTAGTGGTTGAGGATTGGATGGAGGTTGTGCTGAGAGTTTTCTGACAGGTAGGGACACCGGCCGACCTCATGGTGATTTTTGCTGCCAGCCATACACAGGAAGCAGTGGGAAGATGGTGGTTCATGATGCTTCAAGTTCACGATGATGTGATGCTTCTCTGGGCAGACTTATAGTGCATGTTCCGGGAAGAGTTTTTCCCAGTGACTCTTCACGCAGAGCACATACAAGAGCTACTTCATCTGTAGTAGGGTAGCAAGATTGTATCTCAGTACTCAGTGATGTTGAAAGACCTCTCTTATTACTCAACCGATATGGTATGTGACCCATTCTTCCAGGCCAGGACCTTCGAGCAGGAGCTCAGGCCTGAGGTCAGGGCTTCGATGATATCCCTCAGCATCCTGATGCAGGTAGGGGTGTTGGAGCGGGCCCTCTTAGTGGAGAGTTTCCTTGATGATCAATCTCTAGTAGTGAGACCCACCACTAGTTGACATGCAGTAGAGTCTTCTGCACCTAGAAGTAGACAGATTTCACAGAGGTCCAAAGGGTCTAGACCCTTGGGTGGACGAACGCATGAATTGCGATTGGTAATACGGGGCACTTGGGGCTGTGACATACATGCCAAGACCGGGATGTGTTTCTCATGTGGCGTCCAGGGTCTCATGGCTCGTGACTGTCTGACCCGCCGATTAGATGATCATCAGATAGTTGAAGGACCTCTTAGGCAGAGGCAGAGATTTGATCGAGGCGATCCGCAGGGCGTAGGCCGACGTGGCAGAGGAGTTGGTCGTGCATCTGGCGGTGGGTGACGTTTCGTGGTTTTACCAACACCACCACCCGAAGGTCCTCCCTGAATGCAGGGAGCAGGTGGACAGGCGAGAGCTCAGCTCTAGGGAGCTGAGGAATACGATCATGGCTCTCCGAAGATGATTTGAGGTACAGTCTTTCTCTACTCCACCTTAGCTGCAGTACTTATAGACAGAGGTTCCATTCACTCTTTCATTTCCACTGCCCTCATTTGGAGATCAGAGATTCCGATAGAGCCGTTGGCTCAATCCTTACTGCTAGAGTCTCCTATGAGAGCAGACTCGGTGATTACGCACTAGTGCCGGTAGTGTGAGCCTACTCTAAGTGGTGAGAGCTTCGGTGGAGATCTCCTCGTAGCGGTGTCAAAGCCATAAGACTTCATCTTGGGTATGGACTGGTAATTTGCAGTCTAAGCTCTGATCCACAATATTAGGCACAAAGTACGGTGTGTCCACAAAGATGGGACTAGGATTACCTTCACTGGAAATAAGGGAGCCTTTGCAGCACATGACAGACTTACTCAATGGAGGGTGCAGCCGATCACTTATCAGTTGGCCTGCCATACCCTCGGAGCAGTTGATGCGGAGAGTCTGAGCTATCCTATAGTGGTGGACCAGTACGCAGTTGTTTTTCCTAAAGATGTTCCAAGACTACCTTCTCGTAGAGATGTGGACTTCTATATTTACATATTCCCTGAGACGGCACTGATATCTACCTCAGCGTATCAGATGGCTCCCTTGGAGCTTCGCGATCTCCGGGTACAGCTAATGGACTTATAGGAGAAGGGATTCATTTTGCCCAGGTTTTCTCCCAGGGAAGCCCTGATTATGTTCATCAAGAAGGATGATGGAAGCTTGAGGATTTTTTTCTATTATTGTCGCCTGAACTAGGTGACTGTGAAGAACAAGTACCCACTCCCAAGGATTGACGAACTCTTTGATCAGATGAAGGGAGCACAATAGTTCTCGAAGATAGAACTCAGACCATGCTATCACCAGCTCAGAGTTCAAGATGAGGATGTGCAGAATACTGCTTTCAGATGTCGGCACGGCCACTATGAGTTCTTGGTTATGAATTTCGGCATAACCAACAATCCATTAGTGTTTATGAGACTCATGAATATTATTTTCTAGCCATACCTCGATCACCTTGTCGAAGTCTTCATCGACGACATTCTGATCTACGCGAATGGTGAGGAGGGCGTGCCTAACATTTGTAGGTAGTAGTGGACACACTCCAAGAGCACCAAATTTATGGTAAGATGTCGAAGTTCCCATTTAGGTTCTGAGATGTTCACTTCTTGGGACACATCATCTCGAAGGTTAGAGTTACAGTGGATCCAATGAAGATTGAGGCAGTACAAGTTTGGGAGCCACCCAAGAGTCTGAAAGAGGTATGGAGTTTTCTGGGATTGGCTAGATACTACCGGATATTCGTTCCAATATTCTCAAGAGTTGAAGCACCGCTATCAGCGTTGACGAAGAAGTGGAAACCATTCATGTTGTCAGAGTGATGTTAGTAGAGCTTTTAGGAGCTGAGGAAGAGGCTCACTAGTCCAACCATCTTGAGTCTTCCATAGGAAGGTGTAGGGTACCTAGTCTACTACGACGCATTAGGGACTAGACTCAGGTGTGTCCTAATACAAGAGCGAGCAGTGATCGCATATGGTTCTCGGCAGCTGAGACAGCACGAGAAAAACTAAGATACCCAAGAAATGGAGTTAGAAGTAGTGGTATTCGCCTTGAAGATGTGGTGACACTATCTGATGGGCGAACGTTTTACCATATACTCTAATCACAAGAGTCTCAGGTGTATCTTCTCTCAGAAGGACCTGAACCGGAGACAGTGGTAATGTCTTGAGTTCTTCCAAGATTATGACTTCAAGATAGTATCTACTCCTGTTAAGGGCAACATTTTTGCATATGAACTCAGTAGGAGATCTGGTATACAACACCTAGGAGAGGAAATAGGGCAGCTGGATTCTTTACAGATATCCTTTGTGGACCAAGATAGAGCAGCTTTCCTTCAGTCTCTTACAGTCACTCCCCCACTTCTTCAGCAAGTCTGGGAGGGACCGCATGGGGACACTAACTACAAGACATGACGTGCTTAGATATATATAGGACAGGCACCTAATATATTTTCAATTGGTGGAGAGCATGTCATCCTACTCAGAGGATGTACAATGGTCCTAGTGTCCATTAAAGAGCAAGTGTTGAGGGAGTTCTACACTTCACTCTAGCGGTACATCCATGAGTGGAGAAGATGTATCAGGAACATAGACGACATCAGTAGTGTCCAAGTATGAAGAAGGCAGTAGTGCAGTTTGACCCTCAATGCCTCACATGTTAGCAAGTGAAGGTGGAGCACCAGGTACTAGAAGGCTTGGTTCAGTCTTTAGAGGTCCCAGAGAGGAAGTGGGATGGAATATACATGAACTTCATGCTAGGACTTCCACGAACATCTATGGGTCATGACTCAATTTGGGTGATCGTGGATAGACTCTCCAAGTCGGCCCACTTCCTATCGATCAGATAGTAGTGTTTAGTAGAGATCCTAGGATGCCTCCACATGCAAGAGATTGTGTTGATACATGGAGTACCTTTTTATATTGTCACTAATAATGATGCATGATTTAATTCCCGGCTATGGAAGGCTTTGCAAGAGGCTTTCGTGACCCAGCTTCATCTGATAACCACCTTCCATTCTCAGACGGATGGCCAGATTGAGTGGGCCATTCAGACCCTTGAGGACATACATCGGGCTTGTGTCCTTGACTTCGGTCCCAGCTGGGAGGATAACATACCTTTGTTGGAGTTTGCACACAACAACAGCTATCACTCCCCTATATGGGTGGAATCTTTTGAGACGTTATACATACAACCATGAAGATCACCTTTATACTGGAATGTCTCTGGGGAGTCAGCACTAATGGGGCCATAGATGGTACGGGCTACTAAGGAGAAGGGGAAGATCATCCAGGAGTGGATGAAGACTTCACATAGCATATATAAGTCATATGATGAAAAGAGACAGAGACATCTGTAATTAGAGGATGGCTACCACGTCTTTCTACGGGTCTCACCTCGACAAGGACTACAGAGATTTGGCCGAGGCACCAAGTTATCTCCGAGATTCAACGAACCTTTCTAGGTCCTCGGCAGAGTTGGAGAGGTGGCATACCACTTAGGTCTTCCACCTCAGTTGCACTAAGTGCACGACGTATTCCACGTATCATAGCTGAGGAGATTCGTGCATGACTATTCCCACATCATTAACCATGGAGAGCTGGACATCGACGATGGGGCGACCTTCGCAGAGGTTCTATTGGATATTGAGGATCGAGAGGAACAATTCATATGTGGATGTTCGATACCATTGGTGCAAGTTCGCTGGCAGCACAAGAACCACCAAGAGATCACATTGGAGTGGCAGGCTCAAATGCACTCTCAGTACCCCAACTTGGTCCATTAGATCGAGTTGTACCTTACAGGGACGTAATGTCCTGAGGTAGAGAGAATATAAAAAATATTAAATTCCCTGGATTTTTTTCGTAAATACATGGGAATTTTACAAGTCTGCAAAAATTGACGGTGAATGATTCAGAGGCCCGATGTCCCTGAAATCATTTTTCTGATGTTTTGTTCGGGTACCTTTAGTAAATGAACAAGCGTGTTATTAAAAATTTTGAACTAGTGCATGGAAGTGAAATTCGAGGACACCATTGAACTCGCAGCATCGGTATTCACTTAATAAGACTATCACCTCGATGACAGTGGGTCGAGGATAAAAGATAGTTTTTTGGGTTTTTATAGAATTAATTAAATAAAAATAGTGTGTGTGGATTAATTTTTATTTATTGGTTAAAACCTCCTCATAGAAGTGGGATGTGGGACCACCACACCTTAACCTCTCATGAGAGGTTATGGTGGTGGGGCCCACCCAAACCTAACCTCTCGCAATAGGATATGATGTGGGGACCACATGGGACTAATCCCCCTATTAATGGTTGTAGAAGAAAACCTCTCAACTCCCCTCACTAATGAGGGAGAGTCTGACACACCCCCCTACTATATTGGTGCCAACTCCCCTAATTTAATGGTGCCAAATCATCCACATTAATTATGGTGGAGCCAAGTCAATTAATTCACCATTTTAAATTTTTTTCCAACAAATTAAATAATATATTAACACAATATATTATTATTTTGGTTGGAATTGTTCATTTTTGTGGCAGCCTTGAGAGGATGATTATTGGGAGAAATCTCCCAATGAAGAAGGCCTTCGACTACGAAGAACGCCAACATTCAACGACTTCTTCCTCAGAGCTTCTACCGACATGGGACATCTTTAACCGACCTTCCCTTCACATCTTCTTCAACGAGCCGAAGAACAAGCTCAGGACTAGAAGTGTGCAGTGGACGCGTAAAAAGAAGATATCAATCGTCTTCTTCCCGCGACTTCATCAGAGATAAACGAACAAAGGTAGGGGTTGTTTTCTTTTATGTGTCATGTTCTCCTTTTCATTCAAAATGAAGAATGGGGATATGTTTCCTTTTACGGGTGAGTTGTTGTTCATCGTTCTCCTACCTTGATGAATCGATTAATATCACCCAAATCACGGAGGGTGTGGGCCAAACTAACATGCCCCAAATCCCTCTGTCGATCAATTTTGTGATATTCTTCAGCATGGAGATGAAGTAACGATGCGAGGAAGGTGGTGAAGACAAAGGTCACGCTACCTGCGTCCTCCATGATCTGCGCCACCCCCACGACATCCTGCCCCGCCGCCGGCCGAACAGGCCCCGGCCATACCCGCATAGTCTGCGCCGCTTGCAAAGCCGTGCCACTGCCCCGATCCGGCCTGCACCCCGCCGGCCTGCCCGGCCTCCCTCTGGCCCGCCTGGAACCCTACCCGGCCACCCGATGGCCCCCCTGTCGGCCTCGCCGCGCCCAGCCCGGCTACCTCCCAGCCTGCCTGAACACCTCTCGACCACCCGACCTCTCGAGCTAGCCCGTGGCCCCCCTTGCAGTGTCCTGGCAGAACTACCCGACCACGATCTCCGGGCCATGCCGCGCTGGGCCACACCCTCCTGACGCTCTGGGTCGAACTGGCCCTAAGCACGGGTCGAACCTCCCACGCGGTCGGCTGGGCTGGGACCAGCGCGCCGCGCTGAACCTAACAGGCTGGCATGCCCAATGGGCTAGACCAGACACAACAGGTCTAACCGGGTCGGCCCAGACCGGGTCGGCCCAAACCAGGTCCGCCCAGACCCGGTCTCGTTACCGACCCTTTACTTTATGTGGCCATATCTTTGGCACCAGATGACCATTTTATGAACCATCATCATCGTTGTTATTCTTCGAGCGCAAAGATCCATTTCGGTATACCCAACTTGATTTCTGGGTAATGTTGAGATACTGTTAGATTGGATCTTTCATGAATCCAACCGATCACTCGAGACTAAAAGCCAAATAACTCACATATCAGGCGTCTGATTGACACACCGTTTGATGTGTTGATACACCCGTGACATGGCGGACCATTAAGATACTTCTAAATTGGACTTCGTGATAGTTAGAGCATTGATCAATAGCTGATGGAGCAGATCCTTCTAGAGATGAGAAACTAGAGTGTGGAGACCTAGCCGTTCGATGAGACCGGACGACTACTGACCAATTTGACTCGGGGTGACTCAACTAGCCCATTGGAAAGTGCCTTGTTGTCCCGGCAGACCCTAAATGTGTAGCACCATGGTATCATGGTATACCCACAATACTCGACAGGAGGAGTACCTCAGCATTATACGAGGGAGAATACCTTGGTGATGCGGCAAACCCCTAATGGGGAGTGCCTTGGTGACGCAACATTCCCACGGTACTCAATTGGAGGAGCATCTCATCAATCAATGGTTAGTGGGAATCACCTTGGTGTCACGGAAGGACCTTCCTACTCGACAGAGGAGGAGTTATCCAACAACCGTGGTTTCATTAAGGTTAATAAAAAACTAGGTTGATCTGAGTTAGTAACTTTTGTGTTTACCACATCATTGAGATGTATTACATAATAACATAGGTATATTTATGGGAATATACCTATGTAGGGTAATCTATTGATTTCATACTTTTTGGTTTATCCTTGTTGTATTTTTGAGACCTTGAGTGTCTCAATGTGCCTACGATGTATCGTTATACTCACCCTTGCATGGGTTGTGCCCGCGCCTCGTTGTGTTGGATGCACATGATGGCGGTGATGACCGAGGCTGAGTGTACAAGTACTGGATGGTAACTGGAGTTGGACCACACGGTGTGACAGTACATGGGGGAGACGGACGAACGTGGAGTGATGTGGTGGCCATCTGTACCTACCCTTCATGTAGGATTTCTGGGTGGACGATCCCGGAGCCGTTTTTCCTTTTTCCCATTCTTGTACTTTCAGTTTCATTTTACTTTACAGTTTCTCTTGTATTCTCATCCCCCTTTTACCTTTCCACACTCCTTTTGTATACAGTTTTATGTAGTGTTTTATTTCCAGTTCATACCTTGTTTTGTGCGTTTTCAAGTTATAAAGGCAAGGCCTTCCCAGTTTACGGATTTACGCCTTTGGTGCTAGTTTCTAGCCTCTTGCCTATGTATGGAGGGCTTGGGGTAGTCACGACACGGGCCCCGGTTGACGGGTCGTGACAATAAAAATCACGATAAATGGGTCTGATTAGATTCTCAGTATGAGTACGTGTATAGGGAAGAATAATAAAAATTTAATTTGAAATTAATAATACATCTGATATAATTACTAAAAATATATTCCATGTAAAAAATAAAATAAAATAGGATATGAACTCCTTGGATAACATCGTAATATAAATGATCTCACGGATAATTAATACTAGTTTCACAAGTATTTTATGAATAATACCAAATATTATAATATTACTTAAATTTCCTTAAAATACAATATAAATAAGAATGTAAGGTGTGTGAAAATTTTCATAAATATTTTTCCACAGTATACATAGCAATGAGTCTAGGGGTTGTAGTGGGTCCTAGTCTTTAGATACTCTGTCCAATGCATTCATCATATGAAAGGGGTGAGAATTAATCGACATAAATATTCATATTGAAATACGAGTTTACAAACGGATTAAAATTTCATTAATATATAATCATAATAAAAAATAATCCTTTTTTATATTTAAAATTGAATCAGAATAGTAAATTCTCATTAAATAATCTTATTTATAAAAAATTAATTACATACATGAATATATTTTACAAATATCACTTTAATATTTTATGCATAAAATACCCTTTTAATTTGGAATTAAAAATTTTATAAATAATAAGGAACACATTTTATAGCAAAAATGAAATTTGGAAATGTAATGTATGAATCAAAATTTTTTCATGATGGAATAAAATTATATATATGTTGTAAATGATAAAAAAACATTACATAAACTCTGTTTCTTATGAAATCAAAAAGAGACTTGTTTGGAAAATGATAGGATGATTCCTTTGCACCCATTTTTTAAATTTAACTATATGATAATTTTTTTATAAATCAACAAATATTATTAAATATATTCTATAAATCATTTTAAGTATGATTTTGATATGTAAGGTAAATATTCATGACTAAGTGGAAAAACAAACATGGTTCTATTTTAATAAAATGTGGTTTTAGTGTTATGAGTATAAAAATAGTGGAAAATAAGTGTGGACATAATATTTATCATAAATATATATAGTATAAGAATAAATCCTCGGATTAATATAGGAATATCTATCAATTCCCACAATATATACTTTAGCATAAATAATCATGAATAAAGATGAGATTGCAAAAAAACCCTTACCTCATGATAAAAATATTTTAAATGAATAGAAGACTCCTTTATAATTAATTAAGATTTATTTTATATCTATTATAGAAACATAATCATATTAATAATACCAAATATGATTTAATTATAGTCTTTTAAAATATATTTATTAATAATTATTTATTAAATTAAATTATATGTATAATAACTACTTCATTATTCATTTATGGTTTCATTTTTTAGTTTTAGTCTTTTACAATGATCATGGTTTCATAATCTACAGAAGATTAGTCATGATTAAAATATAATATAGAGTCCTAATGTAGATATTTTATGATATATTAAATTTATAGATAAAAAATGAATTACATAGTTCGTTGAGGTGGTAGGTAATACATACACATGAATATCATTTTCATTTTTGAAAAATTGAAAAAAAGAAAGAAATCAACTAAATACAAAAATTCCCACAAACATTATTATTAAATATATATCATATATAATTATTAAATATATCATTAATACTATACATTAAAATTATAAATGAAAATAAATAAGTCACAACATATCATGAAGGATTTAGTTCACACATATACACTAACAAAGTTATCATTTTCCAGTATAAATGAAAGAAAAAAATTTATGATTGCTATTTTAATTTAAGTAGTATAATTTTTTATATATATATATAATATATATATATTAAATTCATCATTTTTCCCATCAGTGATAGTTTTTGATTGAAACAAAATACAACAGTGCACTATGCGGTTGTCTGCCCTTTAAATGATCTTCAATTTTATTTCCAATTTAATTGAAGAAGAAATGGATATAGATTATTACATTAATATTATATCAGAATTTTATTAGAAAGATACTGGACTATTGTTTCATCAGAGTTGAAAAATTTTTAAAGGAGGTAGGTGCATAAGTAAAATGATAACACATGGGAATGAACTTTATCTCTTTTTTGAAAAAGAAACATTAGTTTTATACCTATGACATCATAGGATGTTTTAATGATGAAACATGGATTGTATGTAATGGGGATGGATTTAAGGAAGTTATTGTGATAGGAATTAAAATTAAAAAAGGGTCATTCCATTCTAAATGTGGAGGAGGGTGTGCATGCTTTTATATATGGGGGATATGATACACATCGAATATCTTAAAAGATTGCAATATAATAATATTGAAATAAAAAGGATCAAAATTAACATTATCTCTATAGAAATTTAAATTGTGTTACAAAATAATCATTCGATGAAATTTTTATTGGTTTTTGTGCGTATTTTTACATTAACTTTTTTATTAATTCGTTTATTTATTATTTTTGTTCTTAAAATTTTTAAAAATTATTTAAATGAAAATAAAAATTTTAATTTAACATAAATAAACATGTGATAAATTTCTTTCCATATATGATGTGATTAAACAACTGTCATTCCTTATTCTAAAGATAATATTTTTATGTGTTATTAATCGTATAATAAATTATAATTTGTCATAAAATATAATTACATTCAATTTTGGAACTATTCAGGAAATTTGACATTATTGACAAGATGAAAAAATTAAAATTAAAATATAAACATTTGAAAAAAAATTATATTTATATAATAAATTATTCAAAAAATATAAATCAGTCAAATGATATTAAATTTAATATTAGTAATATCATTAATTTTATTTTATTTCTAATTTAATAAATATTGTGTCAGCGATGCACATAAATATGAAGAAATTAAATAATGACCAAAAAAAAAATTCATTAAATTTATTAATATAATTTAATCATGCAAAATAATGGCCATTAATATTAATTCAAAACATTATCATAACCATATTTGAACACATAAGATATATTTAAAACTAAGAGATTTACTTCTCATAAAATTCATTCCTTCAATTGTTATATACATCGTTTTCATGGAAAATTGTCTCCTAAAAACTAGGTTTTTACTAATATTACACATTTTTAATTCATTTTACGCAATTAGAATGAAAATGAAAAATTGTGACCATAAAAAATTTATTTAACCAATATTAAAATGATTTTCTCTTTCGGGAGGTTTGAAATTTTATCACAGTTAATGTTAATAATGCCTACAAATAAAAAGGAAACTATTTAACAAATTTGAACCTATATGTTCTAAATTTGGATAAAGATTACAATTCAATCCTTATGAATATAAAAGTTTAATTTTAAAATAACTTATCAAAACATGATGAAATATTTTTTCAAAAAATTAAATCTTTAATGAATAAAACTAAATTTAATATAATCCCATGCATAGAAATTATTATATTAATGATTCAAATTTTTATATATTATATAATTTATACATTTCATTTAAATTATTAATCAATAATATTCAATTTAGTTCATCAAATAAAAACACAATTTTTCCTAAAGTTTTTTACCAATAATACATTTCAATTACATACATTACATTTTTATTTTTATTTCCAATTAATTGAGAAAAATTGATTATATTTTATATATGGGTAAATCATATAGTTTCTCTAATGTATTAATCCATACTCATACCATAAAATATAAGGACTATTTTATAATGGTATAAATTATTGAGGATTATTTAGACTCAGGATATTGTGTATCATAAGAAACAAAAAATACTAAATTTAAATAAATATATAATAAAATCATTCGATGTAACATTCTGACCACAATAAACAAAATCATCATATAAGTGTCTAGAATGTAACATCATGAAAATACGTTTATATTTCATTATCATAATTTATTCTGGTTCTCATGTCTCCCCTTCAATATTATCATTTATATATAGTACCATTACATGCTGAGTCATCCAAATCCTCAATACATCTTCTATATTATCAAGAATCATTATAGGAACTTAAATTAAAAAAAATCAAGTTCCAATTCTGTTTATTTAGAGGTGATTGCATGTGTTTGTTCTATCATGTGATTCCATATCAATTATATATGGAGAAATCATGTATTTTAGAGTTACATTGTGGAATATCTATGCGGTACTCCATAACACTAATTATTTCTAGTATTTAAAATGGTATGATTTATGTTGGGGTTAGATTCCATTTTTGATCAAAGCTTACAACATCTTACATAGAGAAACATTCGAAAAATCATGGACCACTAGTTGGAAATCTGATATGTCCACATCTTATTTATATATATATTTTTCTTTTTTATGATTCGTTATTATAGGTTTGAATTTTGTTTACATTCGATGTTGTCTCTTGAACATGTTTTGGGCCTTTGAGATTCCTTTCACTAACTACATTCCATTATGTTGAAGTAATAAATCTATATCTATATTGTGAATCATTTGAAAAAATTTGAATATGTGAATGGAATATAATATTATAATGAGAGTATACCAAAAGTAAATATTGAACCCACATACCAAGAAACTTATGTGGGAATGGCCGTTAATTTTTTTCCATAGTTTGTATAATCGTATAGGTCAAACCATATGTTTTTAGGATGATAATATGTTGTCAAATAATTCTCTTAATAATTATTAATATTCTGTTAAAAACTAATATTTTAAATGTTGTAAAATTTTATCCATAAACTATACCTTTTCTCATGAATTCCATGATACATAATCACACTCAAGTCCCTGGGAAGGGGAAATATAAGATATGGTGATCTCAAAAGATCAATAATTGATAAAATATGTATTTCTATAATTATTTGATGATAAATATTTGTGAAGGAAATAATATAGAATAATTACTAATTTAAGAAAACATTAATTGATAATAATAAACTATAATGATGAAATATAGCAATATCATCTTGAATCAATACAATTTTTACTATGGAATGATAAAAATAAAACATGAAGTACATATGATTACTCCTCATATATAGGAATTAATTATTTATAATCCTAAAAAATGGATTTCATATAATATTTAACCTGGATACCCACTTAAATGTTGAAACATAAATTTGTGAGTAGAACAAACTACAATCACAAACAAAATTTGTTAACGTAGCTTTATGATGATGTTTTCACCAAACATTTCCATCTTATGAAATTATAGTATTTATGCAATGAATTAGTAGGTTAAATATGTCTCGCCAATATTATGACATGATTATATATATTCCACATGAAAATCATCATCATATCCTAATATAATCAATATAAATAAAATATGTTTAATATTACTATCAAATCATCAAATTTTAATGAACCAATGGAAGGAAACAAGTTTCAAACATTATAAAATGGTATATCATAAAAAAGAATAAAAAATAAATTAAAATGGAAAAAATAACATTTTTAATCAAATTAAATATAATATATGAGTACATAGAAGGTTAATAACAAAGTATAACCCCATTTGATATAAATTGTTATGAGAAATTGATGTAATTGGAAATAGAACGTTTTCAAAAAAAAATATCATTAAAACCCTTGAAAATTTGTTGTAACCTAGTCTTTATAATCTATTCAAAAATATTTTCATAATGTTTTAATGATACTATTAATATATATATTATGGAAAAAATTAATCTTAAATGAATATTGTTCTCTTAAAAGAAATTTTAGGATAAAAAATGCAATAAAATACCATGAAATAAAAATTGATTTGTTTAAAAAAATATTTTGGAAAAATAATGTTATTAAGATTTGATAAAAATCCATAAAAAATTGTTAATGAAAAATAAAATAATATTACGTGATTAAATATCATTTATTTATAATTTATAAATAAATAATTTGATAGAAGGAAAAATATGGACATTATAGGGAAAAGTTATTATAAACATTCATAATTATTCTTTTTAATCTAACAAATTACAATTGAAATCATCAAGGAAGAAGTAATAGATATAAAAAATAGATTTTTTTATATCAATAGATTTTATAATATAATATAATTAAAGGGATGACTATAAGAATCATTTAATAATTATGATAAAATAATTTGTATGACTAAATGAAAATTTAGTGATAAAAACAATTACAATGAGTTTCTACTAAATCGGGTTTTCTCTAACCTCCAATATAATGAAAATATTAATAATATATATTTAATTTAAAAACATATTCTTATTAAAAAAATCACTTTATTTATAACCCATTATTACAAATACATTACTTACTTATAGTTATTTTCATTAATGTAATTTAGATAATTTTAATGTTTCACCTATTCAAATAACACCACTACAAAATTAGGTTTCTACAGTGCCACCATTTAACAGTGCTAATAAACGTTGATAACGGTACCCATTTTATCGTCATTCTTTAATAGGGCTGTTAAAGGGTCCCCCTTTATCAGTGATTTTTTTGGTACTGTTAAGGGGTATATTTTAAAAAAATTACTAAAAAAAATATATAAATTTATAAATTTATAAATTTATAGTTATATTTAAATTGATATGAATATAATATATATATTTTAAATGCATTTCAGATAAGTATAAATAGTCATTTATATTTAAAATATAACAAATTTATGAAAAATGTATTAAATATATTTTAAAACATATTATTAATTATTAATTTTTTAATTATCGTCAACTAATAATAATTTAATAAAAATAAATGTAACAATATATACATATTGAATTTATGGGTTTGAAATTTTATCATCATTTCACAATGTAATATTAATGGTAAATAATCAGGTTTAATGTAATGTGGCACTATTGTTTCAAAGGATGATGTGAATCAAGATGATGTCTTGATTCAGAAAGATGACCTCACCTGGGACAATGAATCTTGTGATGCAGAAGAATCATTAGAGGACGATCATGAGGGATCTTGGCAGTCTCCCAAGCAATGGAAGAGAGGTCGACATCTGAAAGGTTAGGGTGGATCTTGAGGGAGAGTTTCCAAATGTACTGGATGGTGATCATTTTCATGCTTTCACTACCAGAGAGAATGCTTTTATCAGTGCATAAAAAATCATGTATCAACACTATAAAGAAATATTAATCGAGCTACTATTAAAGGTGGTACCCTTTATCAACACTCAAAAAAGCACTAATAAAGGCCCCCTTTTATCACTGCTATTTGAAGTACTGATAATGTCCACATTTAACAACTGTTCAACTAGCACAGATAGAGGCTTCCCTGTCTGGGTGTTCTATTTATATAACATCACACCAAAGAACCTACTATAAAAATAAAAAACTGACCAAAATAATCAAACCAGCAAAAATAACATGCACAAACCCTAAAAAACGTGATAAAAAATAACCACTCATCGAATATATATCCAAAATCACAACATATATAACTAAAATGATGAATAAACCAGCATCACACACAGTAGTTTAGAAAACAATACTCTATACAATCAATTAAAGACATGAATAAAAAATTATTCACTCATGATATATACCAATAAAATTTCTAAATACATTATGAACCATGTTTTATAAAATTAAATTTACCAATATCCAAAAAATAGTTAAAACAATAATGTTTTCTCTTTTTTTATTTGTTGTCACCACAAAAAGAATGTCCCTTATTGGTAATAATTGTCAAAAAAATCATCCTAAATAAAGTGAATGTTTCAAATATAAATAAATCAAAAATTATGTTAATAAAACTATAAAAAAAATATTTTAATTGTAAATATGAATAACACATAAAAAATTATCAAATTTTAAAAAAATGACATATTTAGAGTCATACCAATGACACCATGTGTCATATTTGAGGTGGAGTCAATTCTCACACATAAAAAATGACTGATAGATCATTTTCCTAAATTATCAAAACAATCAGAAGGTATTTCCTCATTTTTCGGTATTCCCATTGGGTTTATGTACTAAAATGTCATTTCAAACTGAAAACATGTAATTTGAGTCATACAGGTTGCCTTTTGTGTCATATTGATGTCATCCTGCAACATACATGTAATTAAGGACATATGAATTGTTGTCCTTAATTTAAAAGACAACAAGATTGCATTTCTATTTTTTTAATGAGTGATGTGTTTAAGTTAAAATGTTAATTTTATGCATATAACAGAAACTTTTAGTCATTCCAGTCACACCATTCATTGGATTGAGGTAGGATTATTTCTTACACATCGCAATTGACTCATGTATCATTGATCTAAAATATCATAAAAATATAATTTTGTTTTCTCAGTTATCAGTATGTTAGTTCTGTTTTTTTTACTTGAATTAGTATCAATTTTAAATAACGAGACAAATTTGGAGTCATATATGTGACACCAGTTATCAGATTGAGGTTAGGCTGATTCCTACATTGAAAAAATTATAGAGAAATTTTTGTGAAAATGTTTAAGAACAATTAGAATTCACATTCTCTGTGTTTAGTATGTCATTTGTGATTTTTTACTAAAATATCATTTGAAATAGAAAAAATTCAATTTGAGTCTTATAGGTCCCATAATTCATTAATTTGACATGAAACATTTTCATACACATAAAAAAGGAATTAAAAAATTTTATCCTTAATTTGGAATAAACACGGTGCATGTTTTCTTTTTTTAGTGAGTGACACGTTCTGAGTTAAAATGTCAATTTTAAACCAATAGCAAACACTTTTAGTCACAACGGTCACACCGTTCATCAGATTAAGGTGGGGTTGATTCCTACATATCAAAACTTATACAGTGATCATTCTCCTAAAATATAAAAATAATATGAATGTGTTTTCTCATTTTTTCAGAATGTTAGTAGAGTTTTTTACTTGATTTAATATCAATTTTAAATAACAAGATAGATTTGGAGTCATACCAGTGACACCATGCATCAGATTAATGTGCGGTTGATTCCTACACGTCAAAAATTATTGATGGGTGGTTTTCCTAAAGTATAAACAAAATTAGATATCATTTCCTTAATTCAATGTATGTTCATTGTATTTTTTTACAAAACTGTCATTTCAAACTGATAACATATCAATTTAATGTGAGAATGCATCATAAACGTCACAACGAATTTATGAATATTTTTCTTTAATTTGTATGAAAATCAAAGTTTGTTTTCCTGGGTATTAGTGAGTGACACGTTTTGAGTAAAAATATCAATTTTAATCTAAAATCTGATACATTTAGTCATATCAATCACACCATTCACTATATTGAGGCGGGGTTGATTCATACATGTCAAAACCTACTCAAATATCATTATATTAAAATATCATAACAATCCAAATGAATTTGTTCAATTTTTAGTTTTGTAGATGTGTTTTTCACTAGAATTAATGTCTTTTTTAAATATTAAGACAAATATGGAGTCATACCGGTGAAACAATGGGTCCGATTGAGGTTTGGTTTATTCGTACATGTCACAAATGACCAATTCATTGTTTTTCAGATGTATAAAATCAATATAAATAAATTTATACTATTTTTAGTATATCAGTTGGGTTTTTTACTAAAATGTTATTTGAATCGGAAAACATGGAATTTGAGTCATACTGGTTTCATAGTGCATTGATTTGTTGTGATACTACATCATACATGTCACAAAGAACCTACGAACGTTGTCGTTAACTTAGACGAAAATTAGAGCATGTTTTCTTGTTTTTTAGGGAATAAATCATTTTGTGTTAAAATTTCAATTTTAAACTGATAGCAGACACATTTAGTTACACTGGTCACACCATTCATTGAATTAATGTGGGGTTTATTCATTCACGTAAAAAATAATCATGGATCAGTTTCAAAAAATACCTAATCAATCCAAACGTGTTTTCTCCGTTTTCAGTATGTTAGATGTGTTTTTTACCTGAATTAAGGACAATTCTAAATAGCAAGACACATTTGGAGTCATACCAGTGACACTGTGATTCAGATTGAGGTGTAGTTGATTCTTAAATGTCACAAATGACTGATAGATTTTCACCTAATGTATCAAAAACAAATTCATTTCCTCAGTTTTCAGTATGTTAGTAGTTTTTTTACTAAAATGTCATTTCAAAATGAAAACATGTAATTTGATTCATATCAGTCGCATCATCCATCGGTTTTACCTACGACATATTTATACACGTAAAAAAGGACATAAAAATCATTTTCCATAATTTTGAAGACAATCAGGTTGTGTTCTATTTTTTTCAGTGAGTGACATATTTTGAGTAAAAATAAAAATTTTAAATTGATAGGGGACAATTTTAGTCATACTGGTTATAATATTCCTCAAATTGATGTGGGGATAAATCCTACATATCAAAACTGACCCATGGATCATTTTCCTATAATATCAAAACAATATGACTGTGTTTGGTTAATTTTCATTATGTCAATTGTGTGTTTTGGAATAAAATTTCATCATAAATAAAATAACACATTTGGAGTCATACTAGTGAAAATGTACATCAGATTGAGGTGAAAATTATTTCTACACGTTGTAAATGACTGATAGGTCATTTCCCTAAAGTATCTAATTGATTGGAATGCATTTCCTATGTTTTATGAATATTAAATGTGTTTTTTTAATATAATTTCATTTGAAACCGGAAACCTAAAATTTGAGTCATACCATTCACATCGTGCATTAGTTTGATGTGAGACTACATCATACATGTCACAAGGACAAAGGAATAATTGTATTTAATTTAAAGACAATCAGAGTGTGTTTTCCCTATTTTCAGTGAGTGACATATTTTGAACTAAAATTTCAATTTTAAACTAATAACAGACACTTTTTGTCATACTGGTCACACCATTCATCAAATTGTGTTGGGTTTGATTCTTAAACGTAAAAAAAATATAATGGATCATTTTCTGAAGTATAAAAATAATAAAAATTGATTTTCTCAGATTTCATTATGTCAGATGTTTTTTTACATGAATTAATATAAATTTTAAATAACATGACACATTGGAGTCATACATGTGGCATCGTGCATCAGATTTTGGTATGGTTGATTCCTATATGTCAAAAATTACTGATAGATTGTTTTCCTAATGTATCAACCCAATTGGAATGAATTTCCTTGGTTATCAATATTTCAATTTTGGTTTTTTACTATAATTTCATTTCAAATAGAAAACATGAAATTTGAGTCATATCGGTCGCATCATGCATCCGATTGATGTGATACTTATTCATACACATCAGAATAGACATACGAATAACTTTCTTTAATTTGTAATACAATATGAGTTCATTTTAATTGATTTCAAAGAGTGAAACATTATGAACTAAAATGCCCATTTTAAATTGATAGTAGACACTTTTAGCCATACCGGTCACACCGTTTTTCAAATTTAGGTGGGGTTGATTCATACACATCAAAACTAACATAAGTATATATTTCATAATGTATAAAAACAATCTGGATTCATTGTTTTGGTATTCAGAATGTAATGTGTGTTTTTTTACTTGAATTAATGCCTATTTTAAATAAATAGTCAAATTTGGAGTCATACTGGTAACACCGTGCATCAGAATGAGGTTTGGTTAATTCCTAGAAATCAGAAATTTCCGATAGATCCATTTCCTAATGTATCAAAACAATTGTAATTAATTTCTACAGTTTTCAGTAAGTTAATTTTTTTACTAAAATGTCATTTCAAACTGAAAATAGTTAATTTGATTCATAACGATCGCATCGTGCATCATATGGATTTGATACAACTTCATACATGTCACAATTGAGTTAAGAGTCACTGCCCTTAACATTGAATTATATCAGAGTGTCTTCTATTTCTTTTTATTGAGTGACATTTTTTGAACTAAAAATTCAATTTTAAACTGAGAGGGGACACTTTTAGTCATACATGTCACACCGTTCGTCTTATTGAGGTGTTCTTGATTCTTACTCGTCACAGATGACTGATATATATTTTTCAAAAAGATTCAAAATAATTTAAATGAATTTCATCAGTTTTCAGTATGTCAGTTGTGTTTTTTTACTTGAATTAAGGTTAGATTTTAAAAAATAAACATTTGGAGACATACAAATGGAATTGTGAGTCAGATTGAGCTGGGTTTGATTCCCATACATCACAAATGAATCATGGATTGTTTTCCAAATGTATCAATATAAAATTTATGTACATTTTTCCTACTGAATATCAATCCACCATTGCCTCTTAAACAAATAAAAGAGTCCTAACCTGATCAATATGCTCAATCTACCTTGTTTATAAGGATTATGGGAAATCCATTGATCAATGTATGTTTGACACAGAATAACATCCTCCTTCTGCATCATAACATTAGTTACCCAATCGAAGAACCAAATGTCGTATATTTAGGACCTCTGAATTAATATATGACTATTGGTTCTTCATCAAGATTACTAAATCGGAGAACTATGAATGTTACTAATTGAATCGATGTTTCTTAGGTAAAAACCCTTCTTGTTATTGAAAAAGAGAAGTGTGGGGTAAGCTCATGGACCGTTATATATCAATATGTCACGAAAAAAACTCCTAGGGATGGGGAAAACCCTTCTCGATACTCGTTATCTTTTTTGGTCTATCAACAACACACATAAACTTTAAATGAGGACCACCAATTTCTATTAAAAAACAAAGCATCGTGAAACAAATTTTTTGTGAAAGCAAGGACCAACAACTGTAATGATTTTCAGCAGGGCATTTAGCCTGTACAAATCAAAACATTCCCATAATAAAAAGATAAATATAATGTTGTAAAGATAATTAATGTCCAAATTATTTGAGATTTTTACGATCTTTATTCTATATTTGTACATTATTTCATCATGTATGATTCCCATTCATTTCTCAGTTTATAAATATCATCTTATGAATATGTACATTGTGGGTAGTCCTGGTAGTTATGAAAAAATATTAATACACAAATGATTAATAATTATTTTCAATGAAAATTAAATTATCTTTTAAAATACCTCTTTAGGGATATTTTCAAAGATAAAATATGATCGCTTTCATAAATTTGTGTAAATAATAACAACACTCTTTATCGTTTGTTTGTTTCGGGCGCTACAAAAATCATTAATAGAAATAAGTATTTTATAATATGTTTGGATAGTAAAATCTTATTATATATACCCTAATTATATCGAGTCTTAATACTTTTTAGGTTTATTATAAATTTCCCTTGGCCTCATTCCATGATGTAGTTGACATTCATGCACCACTATATCATAACATAATCTTCATTAAAATATAATATAAATTATATTAATGGATTTTTAGTTCTAAAATTTGGATGTAGTGTATTAAAAATTGATAAACGCCGCCATTTGTGGTCGGTTTGTTTGATATCATTGCATTGAATCCAGAAAAAAAAATATTTGGAGTATCCAAATTGACAGCAATGAGCATCTTATGCTTTTTAATAACAAAGAAAATATTAAGTAAGGAATGAAATTAAAAAATATTTGATATGATTAAATTTTAGAGTTTTACCCCTCCATCATTTGTTTTAATAAGAGTCTGTCATCTCTAATTTTTTTGTTAAACGATTTGAGCAGCCGTACAACTATTTCAACATGTATCATGGAAGTAATGTTTTCTTGTTCTGTAGAGATGACGTGAGGAGTAATGAGTCTAAATTATTGTTCATGGATAAATCCCATCAATTTTTTTTCATATATATGATTGCGAAAAATATAAATTGTATTTAGTCATAATTATCATAGTATATCATCTTTTGGAAAATCAAATCATGAAAACATACATAATGTAATCATTTACAACTGAGTCACCTAACCAATCATATTTGAGGATTTCTGTTGCAATCTCGATACCATATAAATTTTGGTTCTTCCCCTCCTTATATATTTTCTTCAAATTCAATTGTGTGATTACAAACATATTTCAACATTATATACACATGAGCCTTCTATGATAATAATTTTGGATATAGAATGGGGGTTAAGGTGATTTGGGTTTATTGTTTTGATCGGTTGGTTGATCCATTAGATGTATTTCAGTAGGAACTTTGTTTCACCCTTTCTCTTAGGTTGTTTATAATAATTTCATCAGTTCATAACATTTTTAATTAAAATTTTATGATTTTTCTTGAAAATTATATTGGAAATGAATAACTCATTGTCGACATGTTTTTTAAAGATGTGAAAGTTTTGCGATGAATATTCCTATAGGTTGTTCGAATGTATGAATATATTCATCATCAATTGGAACAGTTAGCTCAGCACACAACACTAGGGATATATCAATTCAAACTATGGCATGGTCTGTCAAAAGTGGTTTGTTGTGTAGCATGTCATTCTGAACATTCAACACCTTATATTTTGGTACAAAGTTATTGGTTAGTGTTTATATATATAAATCCTAGTCATTTTTACCCTATAGAATATCAATACAAGAAATTTATGAGTTTCTAGTGTCTATCTGATTTACATTTCAAAAAAACAATTATTAGAAAATTGATAACTCAGTTATGTATTGTTTTTTATGGGAATGGATCGCCTCACAAATGGTGAGGGTGGGGCAGGATCATTACACTCTGGTAGTTCTTGATTTTTTCCTTCTCATTTCCCCTATATAACTTGTTATTAGATCTCTCTGGTATTGAAATATTTCTAAAAATATGTCTAATTACCCACTCATCTTTTCCATTTCCACTGTTTTATCCTCCGCTTGTATTTTTTCTCAAAAATATGTTCGGGGTATTACCCCCAAACCCGCACCACTAAAATGGCCATACTTTACTCGCTTCATCAATTCCAATGAATGTATTTTATCGTCCGGTATTTTTTTTGTTGATTAATGTGACTATGTAAAATAGAAAATACAGAATAATAAGAAACCATTATTATGTAATATCTATTTAAATCAAAACAAAAAATTTTATGTCATCTTTATACATGTTTCCTACATAGTTTGTGTGTTTTCATTTATTATTCTTTCATCATCAGTTACACAATCCTCCATCCATGGGACATGGCATGGGATGGAAGTGGATGGGGATTTGGACTGTTCCAAATGCATATAAAAAAATAACATAGTTATAATGTTTTTTTCCAAATTAAATTATTAAGGTATATTTAAATTACATACAATTTTTTTTCAAGTTATGCATACCCCATCCTTGATTTCAGATTGAGGTACTCTGGGATTGAGCGCCATTATTTATTTTTACTAATTAGTTTATGTTTCATAAATAAAACACTATCAATCAAAGTGATGAATACATGTACCATTAAATAATGTATTACTAGACACAATGTACCTAAAAATAATACTTCACACTATGGTCAGTAAATGCATCTCACAATGCTTGGGATTTCATGTGTGCATATATAATACTTGGGTGTGGATTTATTTTCCCTTCAATAGCATTAAGATTTTATTTCGTTAAGTGTGTGCGAAAACACCTGTGAATCCTTCTATCTAACCTTAAGGCATAGTCAGTGTGTGAGTCATCTACTATAAATGCACTCTACAAGAAATGATGAAGTGTAAGTAAATGTTTTGTTATTTAATTTTTATTAGATTTAAAAAATGATACCATAATGTTACCGTAATATCTCCCCACATCAGTGTCTTAATCTTAGCCATAACAATGTTCCATGAAGTTACATCAATCGTCACATGTTTTCACATGACGATTCCAATGTAAATACTGAACATGGCCTTGTTGAGATTAACATGTTATCCCTACTTACTCCATCCAATATCTTATTTGATGCCTTTCTCTTTAGCCTTAATTATATTTTTTAATACCGTCAAACTATGTCACTCTTATTTTTTTTCTACATCGTCGGTGTTTCTTCAACTTTTATTTCATCTGATCCACCATCAGCAATATGTTCCTGCAGCTCTGAAGGTCTATCATAAGCATCTGCAGATGGTGTATGTACCTCTGCATTAAGAGCAACAACAAGTTGAGAAAATTTTTGTTCGTTTACACTACAAGCTGAAGTAGGTTGAGAAACCTGTTGTGCCTAAGGATTGGTAGCATCATCAAGTGCTGAAGTCATTATGTTAAAAAATTGATTAAAATTTAATTTATATAACCTTAAAGAAACAATGAACATATATTAACATAAGGCAATAGGTTGAGAAACTTGTTGTTCGTCTGCACTGCGACCAACAGCAGGTTGAGAAACTTTTTGTGCCTGGGGATTGGTAGCATCATCACTTGTACAAGTCATTATCTGTAAATGTATTTTAACAAAAAAATTAGATAAATTAATATAATTTTTCAAAATATATTAACATAAGGCAACATGTTAAGAAACTTGTTGTTCGCCTGTACTGTGAGCAACAACAGTCTAAGAAACCTGTTGTGCCTGGGGATTGGAAGCACCATCACATGCAAGATTTCTTATCAGGAAAACTGGTTTAACATTTAATATAGATATGTTAAAAGTAGAAGTGAATAGATATTTTCTTAAAGTGACAAGATGTATGTTACGAATAAAAATATATAGCCTAATTATTGAACTCTCATTTTTAAATGTTGAAAGGATTTGACCACTCTATCGACTATACAAATTATTTTATTATGGTCTCCACTAACATACAAAACTACGTATACACTAGGATCTCTTCAAAATTATTGTGATTTATTATTTAAAGGTTCATCCACTGTGTAATTTTCATCTTAAAATTCTGTGGTTTTGGTCGATAAAGAACAATTGACCAGTATTGTTTTGGGGGATCTGAAACATAAAATACTTTTACAGCCTGAGATTTCATTATAAAATTCTTGTCTTTGTACCCTTACTGAAATCAACATTCATGTATCCCAAATCATCTACTATAACTACACTTCTGTTATCAACCCTCTTGCATTGAAAAATCATCTCTTAAAATGTCGTATAATCCAACTCCAATATTTTTGTGATGATGCCAAAATATGACATATTCCTATAAATTAGATTTCTTTCCATAGCACCAGAAACATGCATCACTTTAGCCATACGTGTAACTCAACTATTCTGTTCGGTGCTCTCTTCATTATGTTCATTAGTATAGAATTTATAACCATTAATTACATAAGCATTTTATGATAATACATACACACTTGGTCCTACATCTAGCCTTCAAAGTCGTTCTGATATTGTGTCTAGATTTTTATTTCACTCTTTAAAAATATTGTCATGAAACCATCCTATAAATTGATTATTATGTTTATTTGATATCAATTTTTTATCCTGTGATGGATTCTAATGCCTAATAATTTCTTCGTGTGTTTTAACATATGGGTCAACATCCAAAATTTTATACAAATGGTAAAGGTGGGTAGGCTCCTGATCTGTATTATTAACTGTGATGACCTCCTTTTCAAAAATTACTTCACTCAAAAGTCACCTAGTGTAGTGAGATTTCATTAGACTAATTCCTTTCTCATCGGGCTGGTATTTGGTAAATAATTCAACATCTTCCTCAACAATATATTTCTCTTTAATGCAACCCTCTAGCCGACATCTATTTTTCAGAAACCCTTTCAAAATATCCAAGTACTATTTAATGGGGTACATCTATATGAATTGAACATGACCACATAGCTGAATCTCCCTCACCAAGTGAATCATCAAATGAACCATCATATCAAATAATATCAGTGGGAAAAACATTTCCAATTCACATAATATGAAGACAATTATTCTTTTCATAGATGTAAATTATGTTGGGTATAAAATTTTTCTACATATTTTTGGTAGAATAAACAAAGATTCATTTTTGTGTAATAGGAATTCCTGGGAAAAATTCAATGTAAACCAATATAAATTAGATCTTTTATCAAAACATGGATGCCATGTGATTTCAGACCTTTTAACATTAAATCGAGCATTGATAAATTTTTTTTGATATTTTATGAATACCCCTCTAAAACCTTTACGTCATTCAGGATGTACCAAAACTAATATCTCTCTTGACTGGAAATAGTGTAAGTAGTAGAAGTAATAATTTTCATTCTTCACCATTCATGGGTGCCAACGCTTCTCTTATTCCAATGTCAACCATGTCCAACCAAGAATTAATTCCATCCTTTGTTTTATCGGTTTCATTTAGCAATTTTTTGATGAATTTATCACATTTTTTTCAACATGCATAACATCAAGAAAATATCTGGCGTACAGACAATTCTAGTATGGTAATTCACAATAAAACTAATTTCTATTAACAATAGGTTTTCATACGATTTTCCAAAAATATTTTATCAAAAGCAGTTTCCACCTCTTTAACTTTCTCAGATAGTTTATCACCTCATAGTAGAGATGATGGTGTACGTTCTTATGAAAATATATCGAATTTTGTCATCCAAAATCGGTAATTATGTCATCAGGGGTAGAAATTTGTGATATCCTATAAACATAGTTTTCAAATAATGCTTCTACCTAATTGATAATGTACCTTGTTCAAATACAGAACGCCCATCAGTTTTGTTAATGTTATATCTTGACAAATTATTATAAGTAAGAAAGTCATTTTTCATCTCGCAGAACATGGCTCTCAACATTAAATATTAATTTCTATAAGCATCATACATCGTAACACCTGAATCCCACAATAATTTAAAATCCTCGATAAATGGATCGAAATAAACATAAATATCACCACCCATTTGTTTTGGACCTGATATAAGCATAGATAACAAGATGTGTTTTTGTTTCATGCATAACCAAGGTGGAATGATATAATTTACTAACAAAATCTTCCATGTACTATGAGTGCGCCTTTGAAAATTAAAAGGATACACTCCTTCAGTAGATAACTCAAGATGAATTATTCGTAGATCATTTCTTACATTAGGATACTCATGATCAATTATCTTTCACTGAGGAGAGTCTGCCAGATGTCGTAGTTTTCCATAATTATTTATTCTCTCTATGTGCTATATCAATTACTCTACAGTCTCCTCACTTCCATATAAGAATTCTATACTTGGAATGACTAGAATGTACCATGAAACATTTATAGGACCAGATTCATATTTCTTATATCGATTTTCACCACACATTGGGAATTATCTATGTGATTTTTGGTCCTTGCAAAATAGTATACATTCATTCAGTCAAGCATGTATTCATTCAGTGATCATACCCATCAAGCATAGCATTCGTTTGGCGTTGTATATTCATCTCGAGAGCACATTATATTTTTGGATCATTTAATTCAAGAGGGAAAGTAATTATATAAAAATAAATTCTCTATATACACTTCATACTTTCAAATTTTACATCTTCAATATGGATGAAAATGCTGTATATTTATTACAACTATTATACAATGACATCTTTGTACTACTCTTTAACTGCTCAAAAAAATTTGGGAAATCACGAGGTTCAGCTTCAACTATACATATAATTTCTTTAATATGATCTCCATAATCCTTCACATCAGTAATCATGTCCGCAGTATGGTCTTCTTCATTGTCCATTCTTGTAATCATATCAAATGATCAATAAAACACAGTGTTATCACATTCACTAGCTATATTAAAATTTTCCCCAGGTTTATTCTGATATTTATAATGTTGATCAATTCCATGATATATCAAGTGTTTATTCAACTCCTATGGAATCACTTTTCATGAATATCAATAGCTAAAACATGAAAAATTGATTTGACAAGGATCATATTCTTGGTATTTTGCAAACTTGATGAGCTCTTTCACTCCATCTTCATACACTTTTGTCATATTATGGGCATCAATCCTTTATTTATTCATATCCATCCTATTTTATTCAGTAATATTAAAATTTAACAAAATATAAACACAAAACGTTAATTTAAAAATTACCCATGGCTACAAAAATTATAGACATTAAATATATATTTGAAAACTGTTTATAAAAACATAGATGAAATCCAATTAAAAATAAACCATTTACAGAAATTCATCTTTTAAATAACAAAACCTTTATATAATAATCCTTTTAGTTCCAAACATCCATTCTCAAACCCAAATTATTTTTTAAAATAAATTTAATGTAATTTAATACAAAAAAATTGTATGTTGGACACATATAATTATTTAAGAATCATTTCAAAATAGTGAAATCATTTTAAAATTGAACCACTAAAAAATAACTAGATGTCATTTTCACTTCCGTCTATCTAGCCAATGTAAATAATTGATGGACACACACCTTATATGTATCGTGACACCCCCTATCTAGCTCTTATCACTAGTTTTCAGTGTTCCTACCATCAACTATATGGGCATGCCAACCAATCACTCAGGGGTGATCACATTTTCCGATGTTCCACCCTCCCCCCCCCATTGTCTACTAAAATCCATATTTACATTTAAATTTATGAGTTGATATTAACACCATCACACTCACCAATAAAAATTGAAACATGATAACTTATTCATATGTATTACTATGAGAAAAAATTAACGCAATCACACTTCCCATATTTTAACGTACGGAAGTACTAACCTATTCACATAAAATTTATATATCATGACATATAATCCATTACCCAATTCATTGGAGGGATATAAAGGTATTACCCATCTCATAATACATAAATTTGTTTGACACAAGAAAATCAAACATTAATTGTCCCACTAAGAACACATATTGACTGGATAAAATTAATTCACAATGAATAAGGGAACCATGTGATAAAGGAACAATATAATATTTAATAAAACAAATATTAATAGTTACACTAATGAAACAAGCATAAGGGGGATGGAATCAATATAATAATTTAATCCTCTATATAGAACAACGAATAAAGGAACACAATGTCATGGGATATACCCTAGGTACTAGTGTTTGACGATCCTAAACAACACTATAAATATATATAACTAGATCTGATATATGATTCATCCAAAAATTACATGATCCAACCAATTAAACCATACTGAACTCAACATAATTGATCCTTCCCACTTGCCCTATCTTAAACAAAACTAGGTGGGCCATATAAATGAGCGTACCTACTAGGGTAGCATGTATTAAGACCTCCCGCAAGACAACCAGGTTACCATAAAAAATCAACCATGGTGGTGAAAAAGAAATCAAGATAATTCCAAAAAAAAATATTTCACCTCACCTCCTACACCATCACATATAACATCCCCTTTTCTCATCATACATCTGTCATAAAAATAATCAATAACCCATAACTGGTGAAACAAGTATATGGAAAATCCATGAGGGTCACATAATAAATAATTCATTTAATTTTTAATGTGAAAACTGGGTCTTCCTAGGAAAACCTACTTAGAATGTAGAGTATCACACCCCTTATTTAAAGTCTCAAAATTTCAATGATTTTTGATGTACCTGACAAAAAATACATTTTTGATTCCAAAAATTTCTCCATGAACAAGAAAATTTTCTTTGAAACCCCAAAAAGGCATAAGACCTAACATTACTATCAAAACATTTAAATGATCCTATGAACCTTTTCAAATATTATTTTCATGTGAATTAATATAATTTAATAATAGTAAATGATATTCTCAGGAAAACCCCCTTATGCAAAACCATGAAGTTAAGAAAGAAATTTATTATATAACCCAAGATCCCATACACTACTATACATCAAATTAATATAAATTTATGATGTATACAGATTCCCTGAATTATATAATAAAGGAAGAGAAAATAAATACCTAATTTAAACTGAATGGTTACCCATAAACAACATGTAACCATCCCAAGAGAACACTCAAAAACCTAAATCCCAAAATCCTCAGGAAAAATTGAATTTCAGTTCCTAGGAGAAGGATAAACCTATGAATAATATATAATAGAAGTGGGATGGGGGGATAAAGGATATTATGTGGTAAGAATTCTTGAAATGTAAAAATAATAGTTTTCTTAAATAATTCAAAGAAAATCACATAACAAGAACCTATGAAATCATAGAATTTTATAAATCTCATTTTCGAAAATAATTCATATCGTAATTACATATAAATTATGATTAAAATATCAATACATGGAAAATAGTCATAGGATAACAAATTTAAGTGAAAATAAAAACCTTTCCAAACCACTTTTCAAAACATTGAAGTGATAATTTTATTTAAATTTTTTTAAGGGACATAATTTATTATTGAAAACATTTTTATAAAAGGATGGGTCCTTGAGTTATTCAATTGTGTTCAATGATGTGTTCATGTATGAATTTTATTTGTAAATGACTATGAGTGTAAATATTCATATAACAATGAGATATGTTCATTCTTATGTTTTGGTTGTGAGAAAAGTTCTTGGTGCAGATTGGGAGTGGTGTTTAGTTGAACCTAACCCGTTGGTCGAGTAGGTTGGTTTTGTGTGTGCACATAAGTGGATTAGTTGCATTGGTAGATGATAAATACTAATGTAATGTTATCGATTAGTGGATATCATGAATGAATCGATGATGTCAACCTATAGAGCGTGGCTTGGGTTTTTAGGTAAACTTGGTGATGGGAGCTATTAGAGACTGTCACTTAGTTCATGGATAGAGTCAAGTGACAAATCATATTTATGTTTAACTTGGTCATCTACACATGGGAAAGTAAGAAAACAAGGTATTATATAGACATCATTTGAGAATCATATAATATGAATTATTTATTGGATTGAAAATGTATTGAGAAGAAAGATGATAGAACCACCAAGGTCTTCCTAATCCACATTATAAAATTTATAAACTCCCCATGACATGAATAAATCTTAGTCATTCCCCTAATAGTGTAGCAGTTATTTCTATAACATGGTCAACTCTTATATATAAATGTAATTATCTATATTGCGATTAAAAATATCATGAATATTGATATTCTATCTCCCATAGTTTGATCAACTAGTCACCTTCAAAACATCTTGGATCTTAATTCTCATGGGTACCTCAACATTGTGTGAATTATTTATCCAAAAAACAACCATCTAATGTTGTAGATTTATCAAAGTGAATTATGGTGATAGGATTTTACTTATATCATATATATATATATAATATCTATAATTGCTTCCCAGAACTATCCAGAACTCCATTAGCCTTCTTTATGACATCATATTCTCTTTTGGGAGTACCTTACACATTGGTAAATGTGACCTTCATGTATCTCTATAAGGTTATACATACATTTCCATTTCATTTAAAATGTTGTCTGTATAAATTTATATATATACGGATTATTATGCATTTTTTTTTTCTAAGAACTCTACTCATGATGTAACAGTTAAACTCATTCCATGGTATTTTCATCAACTTTTGAAAATTATCTAACGAACTCCATCCAACTCAAGTAAATTATAACAATTGTTGAATAATTCATTTGAACCTATTCATCCCCTCTTATAGAATAACTTGCACAAAATATCAACTAAAGATTTTATAATAACTTCTAGAATAACCATATATCATTCTAGATATCTATATACAGAACAAAATCCTATAAAAAATCATATGTTGATAATAAATCCATCACCAATAATCAACGTATATTGAAAAAAAATTATCACTCAACATGTTCATAAAATAAAGTTTTATTACATTTTTTCCAATAAATGCATCCCCAACATGTTACCAATAAATCCCGTACTAACATATATCCAATAAATTTAATATTAACACATTTAAAATAAATTCAATACCAACACCAATTCTCAGTTAAATCTTGAAAATATCGCCATATTAATAATTTGGCACCAAAATAATTAATCCAAAACATCATCACATCATTCATTCTACTCTACATTTAAGGGACCATTAGATTTATAGATTCATCACGATTTTTACTAACCATTTCACAATAAATATAAAGAAAACACTCAACATCAATGAAAATTATAGAGTTTTTGATCAATAATGGAAGGGCACTTCCATGACCCCAATTTTGAAGAAGATGGTATATCACTAGAATAAAATTAAACTAAAATATCTACCTTATCGGTCCCCTATAAACCATTTCTGTTATCTTAAATAATTTTGTGTATGGTCTAAAAAGTTCATGTACCCACATAGTCCCCAATGATCCACTGTTGTTATCTTAATTAAATTTTTTTATGATCTAAAAAGTTCAAGTACAAACATTGGAAATAATAATTGAACTAAGTGAAAGGGAATGAAGGGTTCAAGGTTTAAATTGTAAAATTCTAAAAATTCAGGACACTCCATGTAATAAATTATTTCTGGTTTAGATATACCACCATACCTAGTGAAAATGATTTCCTTCCCCTGAAAAAAGATGGAAATCATATGAATTTGCATTTTGTCATCCATGTTTCTCAATTCCTCAAATCAAGGGGATATTCAACCTTTAACGGGATAAGCACTCTGGAAGATGGATGGGTAGCTTTTTTCATGAGCGTGAAACTATTATTTTGAGGGGATAAACCCCAAATCTCCAACCACTTATTATGTATTTTATAAATGATGTCATTATATGGAGTAATCATATTTTCCAACCTAATGAAATATTTTAAACTCCCCAAAAACTCTCTATAATCAGCTATAAGAGGACCCATAATAATGGATTCTTTCTTTTCCAATTGACCATTTGTGTATGAGAAGATCCATGCCTCATCATAGGACTTCTCAATACTTGTTGTGTTATCTATGGGAAAATAATAAATTGAGTAGCTTGTGTTTTACTATATGAACATCAAGAAAATGTTATTGCATTTTAATCTGATTAATTTTTAAACAAGCACTATTAATCGATATAGGGGACATATTTTGGATGAAATGGATCTATCATGAAAATTAACATGCTTAATACCCTTCACTGATAATCTCTCCATAAATTCTAGAAACTAGAACACCCACCCCCCAAGAAATGAGTTAAACCCATATAGTTTTAATTAATGATACAAAATTTTCCAGGGTCCCATTTGAAGAAGAATAGGGGGTGTCTAAAAACTGGTCTTTGAAATTGTAATGGTCCATTACATTCTATCCTCCCAAGGCCAATGATTTTACCCCACATATACATTGTCACTATGTTAGGAATTGATAATTTGAGATTCATTGGATGTTGATGAACTCTTACAACTACATGGGATTCTATCCAGCCCCAGATAACATAAAATGGACCCAAGAACTGGTAGGGTCAATTACATAGCTTTTATATCATTTAAAATAAAATTTCATCACTGGTATAGGGACTGTAAAATTAATGTACCTCTTACTTGAGAGGCGCGGCGGAGGAGAGCCACTGGAGGAGGAGTTAGCGGCGAAGCTCAGTTTGAGGTGGAGGAGACCCACATTGAAAAGCTCAGTTTGTGGTGGTGGATGAGTCAGTGGTTGAGGTGGAGGAGGAGGAGGTAGAGGATGGAGGAGAGGAGGTGGCGGTGATGGTGGTAGCATAGATAGCGGGAGCGACATGGATCGGCTTCTGCGAGAGCTTTAGGGTGCGAGGAAGGAGGATAAAGCTAGGGTTAATTTATAAAACTCGGTGACACTTTTATCATCCCTAGAAAGAAACTAATTATAATAGTATGGTTTATCAATGATAAAATTAAAAGTGCTGCTAAAACATGGATTTATCCACACTTTTTTACCCTGGATAAAATCCCATCTTTATCAGCACTAAAATAGCACAGATAAAAGTATGTTTTATCAATGCTACAATTGAATTTGCTGATAAAACATGACTTTAAAAGAACTTTTTAGCATTGTTAAAGGCCGATTTTTATCAGTGTTAAAAATTGTTAGTAAATTGATATTTTATCAGCATTTTTAAATACCTCGGATAAAACTTACCATTTATTCATAATTATAAAATTATAACAAATATATTTATTACATTTATAATTTTATTAATATATATAATTAATATATTTATTATAGTTTAATAATTTAAATTACAATATATGGTGACTGGGTGAAAATAATAATTAAATATATATATATATAATTTTATAATTTAAATAATAATTAAATATATATATATATATTTACAATTTAAATAATAATAAAATATATATAAATATAAAATGATATATTATTTTTAATTTCAATTTCGTAAGTATTTAAATATATATATATATATATATATTGTGTGTGCGTGTGGGCATCTATGTATGTGTATATATTCATTAAAGACTTGTATTTATAAATAAATATATCCAAAATGTATTAATAAATATATATTTGACATTTAATTTTTTTTGTAATTTTATAATTAATTAAACATATTTATATTTAATTAGCAATTTATAATTATTATTAAAAATAATATATTTAAAAAGTAAATAATTATATATAACTAAATATTTGTATTTTTAAATATAATAAATACATTTACTGCCTATTTAAATATATTTATCGTGATTTTAAGTATTTATGTGAAGATAAAGCTTCACATATATATGAAATGAATGAATACCCCAATTATATATAGTACTCTAGTATATATGGTCAAAATTAGGGAAATCAATGAATATATATTCATGAGAAGAACATATACATCATTTGACACATTAATTTGGAAACATATATATATATATATATATTTAATATGTATTTGTATATAAATATATATTAAAAAGTATTAATATATAATATTTTAAACATATAGTATAATAAACATATAATAAAGATACTTCTAAAACTAATAAATAGATTAAAAATTCCTTTTTAATGTATACATATAAACATTATTTTTCAATTGAATTACAATATTATTATCTAAATTAATAATATTTTATATTAAAAGCTTTTATCAAAGATAATATTAGCACTGATAAAGGGTAGATTTATTGGCACTTTTTCCTAGTGCTAATAAAAGGTCCCCTTTTATCAGAACTTCTTGATTAGCACTGATAAAACAAGAGCACTTCCCGTGCCCGCATTTCTGGAAGTGTATGATTTTTATGGAATTTTTTGTTCTGTGTTTCTACTCTATCTCTCACTATCTCCCTTTCATGCGTTATTTCCTTTTCATAATAAATTAATGGGACCATGGATTTTAATCCATGGTTCACATAGATTCTGTTATTATATAACAATATATACATATTTTATTTATTTACACACATAAAAAATTAATTTTATAAATAAATAATTAAACATATTTACATATAAAGAATATTTCTCAAAATAGAATCCTTATACTATCAACATTATTTCAAATAAAAATACATGTATATTTATATACCTATGTTGTGTTTGTGTGTGTTTGTGTGTGTCTGTATTAACCAACTAATATATATTATCTGTATATTCTAACATATGAATATACATATGAATATACATATGAATATACAGATGAATATATAATATAGTTAAATATATATAAATATGTATAATTATACTTTCAGAAAGAAACATATATATATTAAATATATATAAGTGTATGTCTCTTGTATGTGTATTAAATATATGTATTTATTTATTTATTTATAAACACCCAAAAAATATATTTTATAAATGTATTTAAATATATATTAATATACGAACAAATATACAGATTAAAAAATATTACTAAATATATATATATATATATATTCAAATAAATAAATATATTTATATTTATATTTATATTTATATGTGAATAAATAAATTATATATATAAAAAATATATAGATATATCATTAAATGTAGAACAAAGTGACATGGGGGAGTGGTAAAGGGTCCAAGCGCACGAGAGAGAGGTATCAAGTTTGAATCCGGGAGAAGGTAGAGGCATGCAGACAAGTGCATGGAACTAGCGTGTGGTCGGGTGCACGGTGGGGGATAGTGCTGTTAAAGGGTGGTGGCAGTGGCATGGGTGGGTGTAGCTAAGGGGTAGTGCAGTTCAATGGGTGGTGAGTCAAGCACTGTTAAATTTATTCTCCAATTCAAATACATTTTTTTCATTTTTTTTAACTTTTATCATTTGTAATAAAAATTATAAAAGACCCTTTTATTAGTTCTTTTTTTATCGCTGATAAAGGATCCTTTTTACCATCGATTTTTAGAACTAATAAAAAGGACCTCCACTTTATCTTCTCTGATATTAACAATGATTTTTAGCAAATTAAATTCCATTTTTAGTACTTTTAGAGGACATATTTGCAGTAGTGCAACAAATAATAGAGGGGATTCATATAAAATGTTTTCATATAAATCCTTTAATTTTTTAGTGATATAATAATTTTATTCTAATTATTCATTCTGCATTATTTTTATTAATTTAATGACATTAATTTGGTTTGTGAAAATGGTATGCTTGATAAACGTGTCAAATCAAGCATAACGATCAAATTTTAGTATATTAACAAGTATTTAAAACATATATAACATTTCTCTAGAATAATTAGGATATATTAAAATCATTATTATTTCATGATAACAATTTTATAGAACGTCCCATAACTATTTATGTCATATGCATTATAACACCCATCACAATGGTAGTAATAAAACCCAAGGAATAATGTTTTATAATGATTTCTAGTTTTATGAAAATTTAAATATATGAAAATAATATGAAATATTTAAAAATTTCAATATTTTATAATTATCATATATTTTTAGTCAATCTAGTATAAAAAACATTAAATATAGGTTATGATAACGGAAATCAAATTGTTTCAATTAATAATGATAGATATATTTTACCTATGATATATCATAGTTCCTAATGGTCAGTATCATGGAGGTAGTGTGTTTAACAATGTGTCTAATATAAATTCATATCATTTTTTTAAAATAATCGGAAAGAATGAATATGGGATAAAATATATTAATTAAAAAAATTTATAATAACAACCAAGAGAGGACACATAAACAAAAATAAAATAAGAAAATAATTTTAGTAGGAATAGAACCAACCCCATATATATCATATCTCTACTGCATGTCATTGATATGCAAATATTAAACCAACAATTCTTAATATAAATCTTCACATGATTGATCTCTCTACAATTTAATCCTCCACTCTTTAGATAGTGAATAAACAAATATAAAATGCCTCATTTATCTTGAACAATCCCCTCACATTAAAACAAGTCTCTCAGTTTTAATACTTTTGAACATAATCTCTCCCAAAAAATCAGATCAGAGATAGGTAATAAATCCCATAAAAATCATAAAATATTAATTGTGTAAAATAACTAATTAAAAAGAAAATTTAAATCAGTTGGGCTTTATAATTTTCCATATAAATAAATACAAACTCAAATATCCTTATCTCACAATATTAATATACAATGAATGATGATGATCCTGTTTTTTATCTCAATGATGCATCATGAATATCCTCATGGATATAGGCCACTAACATGGACCTCAATGACTTGATTATTGAGGTCATTCCCTAAAAAATTTAATGAAAAGAAAAATTAAATTTTCAGTATAACAACACCGAAGAGAGAAGGAGGATAAGATGTGAGAAAGAGAGAGTCAAGAAAAATATAATACTGAAGAAGGGTTTCCCCTAATTTCTATATGATAGATGAAAATATTTTAATGAAATAATAATCTAAAGAAAAAATCCACTAGTAATTCCAAAATGATAGTCTCTATCTTTGTCTGGTTTAAATTGTGTAAAAATCATTAATAGAAATATGACATCCCTCAAATGATGAAATTATTACCTAAATAAAAAAATTAAATTACATTCCTAGTTTCAAAATAATATTCAAAAACCTCACCAACTCATTTTTGTCATTATATATTTACCATGTGAAACATTCTAGTTATATAAAACCATATACACTACATTGAAATCCCTACATGGAAAAAAACCATAAATTTCATTAGAATCTACTACAATGAAACAAATACCCAAACACAGTCTCGTTAATTTGGATTCACAAAAAATATGAAGGTTTGGGCCCCCAATCTAGGCCATCCCAAGTAAAATGATTTTCCAAGATGAGTGTCACATTTTTTCCCATTATTTTAGTAAAAAAACAACATTTAAAAGTCATAAATTAAACGAATTAAAAACAATCACCAAAAATCAAAAAATTCATTGAATCAAATGTATTACCTCCAAAAACTAAATAGAAACAACATTGAAATGATTTATATGAAATATAAATGAAAATTTAATAGTGGTGATTATAATTATAAATTTATACAACATAATTTCATTAGATTAATGTTGGGACTGAGTATACCGTAACTTACGTGTGCATGGGGAGATAAAGGAAGCTAGACTGGCCTTGCTGGTGGACCTTCAAGAGAATCAAAAAATCAAAACACCATTTGAATCAATCCCAACATAAGTGGGTGGGATTGATGATTTCACTGTCAACATATCTGTTATATCTTTAATGGAAGTAATAAAACGTTCCTTGAACTATTCAATTTGGCAGTAAATCATTTCAAGATATAATACCACCTAAATCCACAAACAAAAACTAATAGAAATTAAAAATATCAATGAAAAACATCAACTCATTTTCAAATACATAAATAATAATTCTATTTTATTATTCTATTAATCCATTATAAATTCATAAATGTAAATACACCCTCACAAAAAAATGGGGAGAAAAAAACTACAAGATAGAAAAATGGTGAAAAATGAAGAATTCTTAAGCAGCGTTGTTTTGGAATTGGGGCCTACATTAGTCAGTAGCTAATAAATTATAGACCTTGTACCATAATGATTCTAAATGAACAAATAAAATTAAAAAAATTACTTCTACATTAGATTCAGTAAACATGTAAAGGCCTTAGGGAAGAAAAGAAAACATGCTAACAAGAAAACGTGAAATTCAAAGGATTTCAGAGGAAATTAGATAATGAATCCACAACATATAGATTGAATTAATAATAAGGAACGAAACAAGAGTCTAATAAAATATCACCTATGCCAATGTGAAATGGTAGTGCTGAGTCCAGGAAGAAGTAGAATGGGAGAGATATTTGGGGTGGATGTTAGAGAGGTGGAGCTAGCCTAGCCGACGTTTTGGGGTGTGAAGTAGGGTCGGACCTGGTAGAGATTAGGTGTGGGAAAGGGAGATTGTGGAGGTGTGAGATGAAGAAGTGAGAAACCCTACATTAATAGAGATGGGGTAAGATGGGATGGTAGAGATACAACTAGAGAGACCAAGAGGCATGTTGGGGCTAGGTAGGGCCAGGAGGCACCATCGCAGGTGGAATGTGAAGAGGGAGTTGTGAAATGGAGAGGTGGGATTGCCCCCCTTATGACTCATTTCCTTACCCTGGGGGTTTGTGGGGCTTTCCCTTAGGTAGGGCCTACCCAAAATCCTCAACATCAACATTTGTTCATTTATCTCGGAATTCTAACAGTCGATGCCATCATTAATTTCAGCCGATGTAATGCATTTCTCACTTCCAACAGTGAAAATACAAAGCCTGATATCATTAAGGAATATTACCATAAATAACTAGTTAAATATACTACATACATAATGTTGTTGAACTGGAGAACTTCAAATCCATATCGATTTCTCTAATCCAACCATAAATTTAAAACAAAAAATTGTTTTGAACCAATCAACACATTAATTAATATTTTTCCTTTTAAATAGTCTTTATCAGTAAACTGAAATCCTCATTTTTTCCAAAATAGAAAACCAGTATTATTTTTATTAAATATTTTTATAATAAATTATTGTGAATAATAATAATTCAAATCCATATCCAATGATAACTTCAATTACAAATGGATCACCCTAAATCCTAATAGCATGAATGGATCTCTATAACAATTTTTCGTCTCCTTTACTTCATCAGGTCTGCATCATGATTATTCCAAGCCTAAATAAATGACTCAAAATCAACCCAGTGTTTGACAATGTCAACAATCTACTTTCCTTATAATTGGCCTCCTTATTGATTCAGAATAGAAACACCCCATGTCATTATCTTTATCAATATCAGATGGAATTATCCAGTTTTGACTTTAGGTTCTCCCAATAATAGTAGGAGGAGAATTGATTACATAGTATTTATGTACCAAGTATAATGGACATCTCAATTTCCTCCTTGAAAATTTGTATACATGTGTTACCAAAATTTGTAGACATGGGTTTTGAAAAATTACCCCAGTAGGATGTTGGCTACGTGAACCTCCAGTTTGATGTTTTTCAACGTATCAATTTGGAAATGTAGATAACTCTAGGAAATTTAATCATGGCATGAACAAAAGCCTTCTATGAGGCTGAATAATTGAAAATTTAACCTAAGTGTCCGTAGATTTAAATATCATTTACAAGAAAGCATGAATTTTTGGGAATTTAAAACTAAATTAATACATAAATAAACAAAACGTGATTCTATAATATGTTAAATGTAACTTAAAATATAAAATTCAATTTAAAATTTGAATGAAATATTTATAAAAATGTCATACAACATAGATTAATCAATAAATTGAATGATAAAATTATATAAAATATTTAAATAATAAAATAAATTTGTAAATTGATTTTTTATATAATTACTAATATAATTAGTATAGGAAAATAAAGGATAAAAAATCAATACAGAATAAATATTTCAATGAATGTTCTAAATAATAAAATAGTAAAATTAAGAGATTAAAAATTAATTTAATTTGTAACTAAATAATAAGTTAAAATAAATACAAGGAAAGGAAAATAAAATTAACAAGAAAAAAAATCTCTATGAAAAAGAAAATTTATATTTTTATTCAATCATAAATACTAAATGAAAAAATTCAATGAATTTACATTTTATATATTATATTTGAAAACAAAGTCAACGACACAAATTTCATTGATTTAATAAACCCACTAAAATTAACCATAAGTGAATAAATAATAATTAATTGAAAAAATAGACATTAAAATACATATGTAATAAAAAAATCCTATTAAATTGAAAATTCCAACATAAAATTTTACCACACTTATGTTAAATCGTGTCCTCAATAAACCAACTTGTTAAAATTATAGGTTTTAAAATATATCAAATTTCACATACTAAAATTCCATAGTGAATTTATTTTCCACATGGGTTTCCCTCATGGTCTTTATCATGTACAAAGTACGATTAATGTATCCAAATTATTATTATATATTAAAAAATAATCAAAAAACTACATGGAAATTTTATAATTGAAAATTTAAATGAAATTTAAAATCTAAAAGTTTGTATCCAATTAAAATTCTAATCATCATATTACCTCAAGGAGAACATGTTCTGCTAATATAAGATGTCATAATTATTATAAACACTATTTAATGGTATTAATTTATTTTTTATAATTATAATAAATAACACCTCTATCTACTATAGAATAAAAGATTAAAATAATGAATGAATTGTTTCAACCTATAATACGATTTTAATTTTATAATTCATTTTGATGAATATATTATGAGTTTAATTCTAATTAAAATTGTCAATGAAAATTGTTATTTTATACGCATCACCATAAATTTTATCAAAATCTATTTTTCTAGTGGTAATAAAAATAAATTTACTAAATTAAATCTATACGGTAATAGAGATTAATTTAATCAATGTGTTATCACATAATTATGTTTAAAAAAAATATGTCACACACAAAAATATTAAAAAGTGATCCTTCAAAAGTAATAATTTAAAAATATTTTTTTTTCTTATGGGATTATATTAGAACATAATTAAACACATATTAGTCCAAAAAATTACCCCAAAAAAATGTTTCATTCACTTAGGAAACTAAATAATTAAAATTTTAGATTTAATAACTAATAAATTTGAGGGAATGAAATGTTATAGTGTATTTGTGGGAATAAATAAAATTACCATCATATATTACATCAAGTAGATTGTTTGACCACCTTATCAGAAATGAATGTTATTAGTGAAAATTTAGTTACTTTTATAATAAATTAATTAATATATAAAATTTTAAAATAATATAAAAACATTAATTTGTACAAAAATTAAATTCCAATCCTCTATTAACATAGAGGAGAATAACTCAAATAATGTATAAAGTCAAAATACTTAGAAATGTTGATCGATTGGTTGGATTTATAATTTATCGAGGAAATTAAAAAACCATCAATCAGTTAATGAATAATGAATTCAAGAATGAAATAATGGGTTCATCTAAGATTGTTATTTTTATTCTATAAATCTTATGGATTTATATATTATGAGTTAAATTCTAATATTTATGTTAAAATTTATTGATTATTGTATAATATTCCCCCAAATTATTAGCAGAACACATTTTTAAGAGTTTGAAATGAAACATTATTTACTCAATTATATACATATTGTAATCTGGATTAATCTCTTCATAGTTTCATGAGAATATTTAATATTAGTGAACATTTTTACCAGTTTAAAATTTTTATGATAATGTTAAAAAATTAAAAAAATTATGAGAAAAGATAGGGATTTTCATCAGCTAACATTGGTCCATCATTAAGAAAAAACATTACTATTCCCCCACACATAAAAAACAACATTGTCCCAGATGTTGAATTCAAAGGTGGGAGAAAGCTTTTAAAAAATGATATTGCAATATTTTCATTGAATTAGTAGTAAAAATAAATGTAATAATGGATAACAACAATGACCAATAACCTTTTCCCAAAGAAATATTATTAAAAATAATGAATTATAAATACCAATTAGTTATTAAAAACCTCCATCCAAAATTCAATGTTTTCAAATAAGATGGATGTAATAATTTTATGTACAATAGTTTTGTCTAGAAATGTCTGGATTTTGACACACAACCAAACATTTCAAGACACAAATGTTATTAAAAACATAATAATATAAATAAATATATTTAAAAAAGGATTTAAAAAAAGAATAATATCTTAGATATCAACATTTTAATCATTAATTAAACCAAAAACAACATTAAGTATATTATTATTCAATATATAATGTTAAACACTTAAGATAACAACTAGTAAACATAAATTTTACTCAGACCACCTGGTTAGAAACATTATCCAATGTTGTTGATCATGAGTTACCCCATTTTTTCATTTTCAGTAATATTATATGGTACCCATATTGAAGCTCTTAATAAATATAGTTAATATTAAATAAATTACTTATGGTTAATTTAAAAATATAATGGAAATTGGGTGAATGTTTAGGAGAGTTTTATCTTATTTAGTCTAATAGGCTGCTTATCTTGAAAATTGAAAATCTCTGTATTGATATTTTAAAACAATTTATAATTAAACTCACTGCTATAAAAACAAAGTAGATACTCTAATTTACATGTATTAATTCCTCAAGAATAACTTAATATATTTTGAAAACAAATTAAGAATTATAATGTTTCAGATGTTTATTTCTATCATGAAAACACACAAACACATGAATTTCAATTCATAACTGATATTCATATATACCCCTTCACTACTAATGATTTATAAGATGTAATTGATATTTATAAAATTTAAAAAAATAGGGTGGATGGACCCAACTTCGATGCATGGTAAAAATGAATGAGGTTACATAATATAAGTTCTCACATAGTGGCATGTGACACCATCATGTTTTCTGGTAAATTATTAAATAATCAGAATTACATTCCAATGAAGTAATAAAAAATTATAATGAATACTACAAAAGAAAAAAAATATTAATCATCGGTTTAAACTATATAAGGGTTCATTATTTATACCATTGACATATGTATATCCTCAAGTAAAACCCTATACTATTGGAGGATGTGGATTCTAACTTAAAAACTCTATATGGGATTATTTATTAATTTTTTATATAAAATTTATTTCATTGTACAAGGAAAATATATTTTATAATTTGGAAATATTTAACAAATTATTATAATTTCATCACCTCATCTACATTGTAATTTTCTTGATTTATGTTCAAGGTAGATGAGGAAAAAAATTTAGGAACGTCAACCTCAAAGATAAAGTTAATTTAATCCCTATAATTTAAATATTATATAGTCATTTACATATTAAATTTATATAAAAAGAAAAATAAATGGAATATATAATAAGCAGGCTGAAAAACAAAATATATAATTTGGGACACCATAGCTATGACCTTAATTATATAATTTCCCAACATCACCTAAATTGATATTTTCAATGAGTTCTAAGAGATTCATAAAATCATAAAAATATAATGTGGAAAATTGTTCATGCCACTCCATAAGCTCAAAAATATTTTCTATATTCTTAATATATAAAAAGGGATAAATGGATGAAGGATCCAAATAAAAAATAAATTCTCAAGTTATGTTTTCTTCAAAAAAATATGAAAACAATTAGAAAATTTTCATCTTATTGTTCATCTAATTTATATAGGGAACGGTAGATAATTTTCAATATGGGGCTCAGGTACTCAACCTCTACAAGGATCTTATCAAAAAAAACACCACAAATTTTGAGTCTTTATTATAATTATGGGGATTTGTGATCTGGTTTAATCTGTCGAAACATTGAAAATTTAAATTCTTGTATATTGAAATATAAATCAAAATATTTTAATATTGGGGATGATAAAATAATCAAAAAAATGTTAAACATCATCATATTATATAGTTCTAAAATTTCTCCTTCCCCTATGAAAATTAATAAAATGAGGATATTTTTATATGATCCATATTTCATCCTCCTAAACCTATTGCACAAATATCAATGTGCTGACTTATTCTATTTGAAATTATAATGCATAAAACATAGGAAATATGTTTCAAAATTCAATGATTTTGTTATCTATGGATTATACCATAAGTCACCTCAATACGATGTAATATTCAATGAGATTATGATGATATTAAGCATTCAAAAATTTAAATTGTTTCCTCATTGTAAAGTCAATAAATACTGATATGTGTTCTAAATAGTTAAGGAGGTTTCATATTTTTTATATTTTTAATTAATTTATTAATTAATTTAAAATTCACAATTGTAATTTTAAAATATTCATAACATTTTCTCATTCATCATGGTAGAACCGTTCTTTGAAATCCCAACATCATGAATATCAATAATATTTTTATATTATATTACATATAATATAGAGGATATGTATGGGCATATACCTATTTAGGGTTATCTATTGATTTCATTCTTTTTGGTTTATCCTTATTGGATTTGTGAGACCATAATGGTCTCAGGGTCCCTACTGAGTATCGGTATACTCACTTTTGAATGGGCTATGCCTACACCTCATTGTGTTGGATTCAGATGACGGATAGCACGGACCGAGGATTAGTGTACTAGGACTGGACGGTACCCGGAGGTGGACCACACTGTGTGACGGTACATGGAGGAGATGAATAGACGTGGAGTGATGTGAAGGCTATATGTACCTACCCTTGAGTTTGGATTTCCTGGTGGACAATCCAGGAGCCGTTTTCCCTTCTTCTGGTACTTTTACTTTCAGTTTCCTTGTATTTTTCAGTTGGGATTGTATTTGTGGCCCCATTTTACCTTTCATCACTCCTTTTGTATACAGTTTTATTTAGTTTTTTTTAGCTCATACCATGTTCTGTGTGTTTTCAAGTTATAAAGGCAATGCCATCCCAGTTTAGGGATTTATTCCTTTGGTGCTAGTCTCCAGCCCATGGCCTAGGGAAGGCGGGCTTGGGGTAGTCATGACACGGGCACCAGGGGAGGAGTCATAAAAAATTGGAATCAGTGGAGTTGGTTCTACCACAAAACATAAGACTCTGATCTTTTCAGTGAAGTTATAGTGTTAAGGGTACTGAGTGTGGTTTTCTATTCAAGGAGTCCAATGTTGGTGTGGTGGCTGACGAATCCATACACAAGGACCCTAACAACTGATTTTTGACTCATTGCCTGAAAGCACTAATTGTGTGTGTGTTTTAAAAGGTTTTAGTTATGTCAGCTCAACCCGGATAGCTCACTAGGTATAATCTTTTACCGTGTCTTAATTGTTACTTTTGGGATGCCTCCCCCCGGATGACCAGCTAGATTCCCGAGAGTTGTACGCATAGATAGTAGAAGATGCACACCGCATGAGATCATTGCATGAGTTCTAGTGTCAGTGGCCACCTAGGTTCATTGGAGAGACGGACCCACTGGTGGTTGAGGATTGGCTGGAGAGAGTAGTGAGAGTTTTCTGACAGGTAGGGACACCGACCGACCTCATGGTGATTTTTTCTGCCAGCCGTATATAGGAAGCAGTGAGAAGATAGTGGTTCTTGAGGCTTCAAGTTCACGATGATATGACGCTTCTCTGGGAAGACTTAGAGTCCATGATCCGGGAAGAGTTTGTCCCAGCGACTCTTCACGCATAACGCATACAGTAGCTACTTCATCTGTAGTAGGGTATCATGATTATATCTTAGTACACTGTGAGGTTGACAGACCTCTCATGTTACTCAACCGATATGGTACGTGACCCATTCTTCAGGTCCAGCACCTTCGAGCAGGGGATCAGGCCTGAGGTCAGGGTTCGATGATCTCCCTCAGCATCCCGATGTAGGTAGGGGTGTTGGAGTGTGCCCTCTTCCTGGCGAGTTTCCTTGCTGAGCAGTCTCCAGTAGTGAGACCCACCACTAGTCGGCATGCATTAGAGTCTTCTGCACCTGGCAGTAGACAGACGTTGTAGAGGTCCAAAGGGACCAGACCCCTGGGTGGACGAACGCATGACTCGGGATCGGTTATACGGGGCACCCGGGGCAGTGACATACATGCCAGGACCGGGATGTGTTTCTCATGTGGCGTCCAGGGTCACATGGATCGTGACCGTCTGACCTGCTGATTGGATGATCATCAGATAGTTGAAGAACCTCCAAGGCAGAGGCAGAGATTTGATCGAGGCGATCCATAGGGCACAGGCTGATGTGGCAGAGGAGCTGGTCGTGCAGCTAGCGGTGGGTGACATTTCATGGTTTTACTGCCACCACAACCCGGAGGTCCACCCGAACTACAGGGAGTAGGTGTGCAAGTGAGAGCACAGCTCCATGGAGCTGAGGAATACGATCATGGATCTGCATAGATGATTTGAGGTACAGCCTTTCTCTACTCCACCTTAGCTGCAGTACTTATAGATAGAGGTTCTATTCACTCTTCCATTTCCACTACCCTCATTTGAAGATCAGAGATTCTGATGGATCCATTGGCTCAATCCTTACGTCTAGAGACTCCTACGAGAGCAGACTCGGTGATTACGCACTAGTGCCGGTAGTGTGAACCTACTCTAAGATGTGAGAGCTTCGGTTGGGATCTCCTCATAGCAGTGTCAAGGACATAAGATGTCATCTTGGGTATGGATTGGTAATCTACAGTCTAAGTTCTGATCCACAGTATTAGGCACAAAGTATGGTGTGTCTACAAATATGGGACTAGGATTACCTTCACTGGAAAGAAGGGAGCCTTTGCAGCACATGAAAGACTTTCTCAAAGGAGGGTGCAGCCGATCACTTATCAGTTGGCCTCCCATACCCTTGGAGGTGTTGATTCGGAGAGTCTGAGTTATCCTATAGTGGTGGACCAGTACGCGGATGTTTTTCCTAGTGATGTTCCTAGACTACCTCCTCGTATATATGTGGATGTCTATATTAACCTGTACCCTGAGATGGCACCGATATCTACCTCAGCGTATCAGATGGCTCCCATGGAGCTTCGCGATCTGTGGGTACAGCTAAAGGACTTGTAGGAGAAGAGATTCATTTTTCCCAGTGTTTCTCCAAGGGAAGCCTCGATTCTGTTCACCAAGAAGGATGATGGATTCTTGAGGCTTTTTGTCTATTAATGTCGCATGAACCAGGTAAACATGAAGAACATGTACCCACTCCCATGGATTGACGACCTCTTTGATCAGATGAAGGGAGCACAATGGTTCTCGAAGATAAAATTCAGATCAGGCTCTCACCAGCTCAGAGTTCGAGATGAGGATGTGCAGAATAAGGCTTTCAGATGTCGGTACGGACACTACGAGTTCTTGGTTATGAATTTCTGTGTAACCAACACTCCATTAATGTTTATGAGACTCATGAATAGTATTTTCTAGCCATACCTCGATCACCTTGTCGTAGTCTTCAGTGACAACATTCTGATCTACACGAATGCTGAGGAGAGGCGTGCCTAACATATATAGGTAGTAGTGGACACACTCCAAGAGCACCAGATTTATGGTAAACTCTCGATGTTCTATTTTAGGATCTAAGAGGTTCACTTCTTGGGACACGTCATCTCTAAAGCTGGAGTTACAGTGGATCCAGTGAATATTGAGGAAGTACATTTTTGGGAGCCACCCAAGAGTGTGAAGGAGGTACGGTGTTTCCTGGGATTGGCTTGATACTACCGGATATTCGTTCCAGTCTTCTCCAGAGTTTCATCACCACTATCAGCCTTGGAAAAGAAGTGGAAACCATTCATGTTGTCAGAGTGATGTTAGTAGAGCTTTCAGGAGCTGAGGAAGAGGCTCACTAGTTCACCCATCTTGAGTCTTTTATAGGAAGGTGTATGGTACTTAGTCTACTAAGACGCATCAGGGACTAGACTCAGGTGAGTCCTAATGCAGGAGCGATCAGTGATCACATATAGTTCTCAGCAGCTGAGACAGCACGAGCAGAACTAAGCTTCCCATGAAATGGAGTTAGAAGTAGTTGTCTTAGCCTTGAAGATTTGGTGACACTATCTGATGGGCGAACATTTTACCGTGTACTCTGATCACAAGTGTCTCAGGTGTATCTTCTCTCAGAAGGACCTGAACTGGAGACAGCGGCAATGGCTTGAGTTCTTCCAAGATTATGACTTCGAGATAGTATCTACTCCTGTTAAGGGTAACATTTTTGCATATGCACTTAGTAGAAGATCTGGTATACAACACCTTGGAGAGGGAGTAGAGCAGCTAGATGCTTTACATATATCCTTTGTGGACCAAGATAGTGAAGCTTTCCTTCAGTCTCTTACAGTCACTCCCCCACTTCTTCAGCGAGTCAGGGAGGGACAGCATGGGGATGCTGACTATGAGACACGACATGATCAGATATCTATAGGGCAGGTACCTGATAGATTTTCAAGAGGGGGAGAGCATGTCATCCTACTCATAGGATGTACTATGGTACTAGTGTCCATTCAAGAGGAAGTGTTGAGGGAGTTCTACACTTCACTCTAGCGGTACATCTAGGAGTGGAGAAGATGTATCAGGACCATAACTGACAGCACTAGTGGCCAGGTATGAAGAAGGCAGTAGTGGAGTTTGACCCTCAATGCCTCACTTGTCAGCAAGTGAAGTCGGAGCACTAGGTACTAGTAGGCTTGGTTCATCCATTAGAGGTCCCATAGTGGAAGTGGGATGGGATATCCATGGACTTCGTGACAGGACATCCACGTACATATATGGGTCACGACTCAATTTGGGTGATCATGGATCGACTCTCCAAGTCAGCCCACTTCTTATCGATTAGAGAGTAGTGTTTAGTAGAGATCTTAGGATGCCTCAACATACAAGAGATTATATTTCTACATGGATTACCTTCTTATATTGTCAATGATCATGATGCATGTTTTAATTCCCGGCTATGGAAGGCTTTGCAAGAGGATTTTGTGACCCAACTTCATCTATGAACCGCCTTCCATTATCAGACGGATGGCCAGATTGAGTGGGCCATTCAGACCCTTGAGGGAATACTTCGGGCTTGTGTCCTCAACTTCGGTCCCAACTGGGATGATAACATACCTTTGTTGGAGTTTGCATACAAAAATAACTATCACTCCCCTATATGGGTGGTATATTTTGAGGCGTTATACAGACAACCATACAGATCACCTTTCTTCTGAAATCACCCTGGGAAGTCAGCACTAGTGGGGCCATAGATGGTACGGGCTACTACGGAGAAGGGGCAGATCATCCAGGAGTGGATGAAGACTTCACAAAGAAGATATAAGTCATATGCTGATAAGAGACGGAAACATCTGTAATTCGAGGATGGCGACTATGTCTTTCTACGGGTCTCAGCATGACGAGGACTACAGAGATTTGGCCGAGGAAGCAAGTTATCTCCGAGATTAAACGGACCATTCTAGGTCCTCAGCAGAGTTGGAGAGGTGTCATACCACTTAGGTCTTCCACCTTAGCTACACCAGGTGCATGATGTATTCCACGTATCATAGCTGAGGAGATTCGTGCATGACTTTTCCCACATCATTGACCATGGAGAGCTAGACATCGACGATGGGGCGACCATCACAGAGGTTCCACTGGATATTGAGGATCGACAGGAGCAGGTCCTACGTGGATGTTCGATACCTTTAGTGCAAGTTCGCTGGCAGCACGAGAACCTCCAAGAGAGCACATTGGAGTGGGATGCTCAAATGCATGCTCAGTACCCCCACTTGGTCCCTTAGTTTGAGCTGTACCTTACTAGGATATAATGTCCTGAGCTGGAGAGAATGTAAAAAATAATAAATTCCATGGAATTTTTTTCGTAAATACATGGGAATTTTACAAGTCCGCAAAAATTGACGGTGAATGATTCTGAGGCCCGGTGTCCCCAAAAAAAATTTCTGATGTTTTGTTCAGGTATGTTTAGTAATTGAATGAGCAGGATATTATAACATTTGAACTGGTGCATGTAAGTGAAATTCGAGGACACTATTGAACTCGCAGCGTCGGTATTCGATTAAGAAGACTATCACCTCGACGACACTGGGTCGAGGATAAAAGATAGTTTTTGGGTTTTTAGAGAATTAATTAAATAAAAATAATGTTTGTTGCTTAATTTTTATTTATTGTTTAAAACCTCCTCATAGAAGTTGGAGGTGGGACCACCACACATTAACCTCTCATGAGAGGTTATGGTGGTGCGGCCCACCCGAACCTATCCTCCCGAAATAGGTTACGATGTGGGGACCACATGAGACTAATCCCCCTATTAATGGTTGTATATGAAAACATCTCAACTCCCCTCACAAATGATGGAGAGTCTCACACACCCCCTCCTATATTGGTTCCAACTCCCCTAATTTAATGGTGCCAATTCTTCCACATTAATTAAGGGGGATTCAAGTCAATTAATTCACCATTTTAAATTTTTTTCCTACAAATTATATAATATATTAACACAATCTATTATTATTTTTGTTGGAATTATTCATTTTTGTGGCATCTTTGAGAGGAGGATTATTGGGAGAATGCTCCCAACGAAGAAGGACTTCGACTACAAAGAACGCCAACATTGATCGACTTCTTCCTCAGAGCTTCTACCGACGTGGGACATCATTAACCGACCTTCCCATTACATCTTCTTCAATGAGCCGAAGCACAAGCTCAGGATTGGAAGTGTGCAGTGGACACGTAAAACGAAGATACCAATCTTCATCCTCCCGCGACTTCATCAGAGATAAACAAACAAAGGTAGGGGTTGTTTTCTTTTATTTGTCATGTTCTCCTTTTCATTCAAAATGAAGAATGGGGATATGTTTTATTTTACGGGTGAGTTGTTGTTCATCGTTCTCCTACCTTGATGAATCGATTGTTATCACCCTAATCATGGAGGGTGTGGGCCAAACTAACATGCCCCAACTCCCTCTATCGATCAATTTTGTGATATTCTTCAGCATGGAGAAGAAGCAACAATGTGATGAAAGTGGTGAAGACAAAGGTCATGCTACCCGCGGCCTCCATGATCTGCGCCGCCCCTGCGACATCTCGCCCCGCTACCGGCCGAACCATCCCCAGCCATGCCTGCATAGGCCGCGTCGGTAGCATAACCGTGCCGCTGCCCTGATCCAGCCTGCACATCACAGGCCTGCCCGACCTCCCTCTGGCCCGCCTGGCACCTTACCCGGCCGCCCGCTGGCCCCCCTGCCGGCCTGGCCGCGCCCAGCCCGGCTACCTCCTGGCCTGCCCAAACACCTACCACCCACCCAACCTCTCGAGATAGCCCGTGGCCCCCCTTGAGAAACCCTGGCCAAACTGCCTGACCACGATCTCTGGGCCAAGCCACGCTGGGCCACACCCTCATGGTGCTCTGGGCTGAACTGGCCCTGAGCACGGGTCGAACCTCCCACGCGGCCTACTGGGCGGGGCCCAGCAGGCCGGGCTAAACCTAATAGGCCGGCATGCCCAATGGGCTAGGCTAGACACAACAGGTCTGACCGGGTCGGCCCAGACTAGTTTGGCCCAAACCAGGTCGGACCGGACCCGGTCTCGTTACCGACCCTTTACTTTATGTGGCCATATCTTTGGCACCAGACGACCGTTTGATGAACCATCAGCATCGTTGGTATTCTTCGAGTTCATAGATCCCTTTCGTTATACCCCACTTGGGTTCTAGGTAATGTTGAGATAATATTAGATTGGATCATTCCTGAATCTAACCAGACTCTGTGGACTAAAAGTCTAATAACTCATAGATCAGGCGTCTGATTGACGCGCCGTTTGTTGCGTTGATACCCCCGTGACATGGGGGACCTTTGAGATACTTCTACATGGGACTTCATGAAAGTTAGAGTATTGATCATTAGCTGATGTAGCAGATCCTTCTAGAGACGAGTAACTAGAGTGTGGAGACCCAGCCGTTCGTTGAGTCCGGACGACTAATGACCGATTTGACTCGGAGTGACTCAACTTGCCCAGTGGGGAGTGCCTTCCTGTCCCGGCAGACCCACAATGGGTAGCACCTTGATGCCGTGGTAGAACCATGGTACTCGACATGAGGAGTAACTCTGCAGTCTACAAGGGGGAACGCCTTGGTGACGCGGCAGACCCCTAATGGGGAGCGCCTTGGTGACGCAGCAGTCCCACGGTACTCGATAGGAGGAGTACCTCATCAGTCCAAGGTTAGTGGGAAACGCCTTGGTGTCACGGCAGGCCCACTGTACTCGAAAGAGGAGGAGTTATCCAGAAACTGTTGTCACGACCCGACCCAATGGGGCTCGAGACACGACACCACAAGCCCGCCTCCAATAGGCCAGGGGCTGGAGACCAGCGCCGAGTAGGCTATCACACACATGGGAGGCATTAGCCTAAGGTACCTGTATGCACGCACCCACAAACACCTCCATGAAACAGTGTAGAGATATAGAAACTAAAAAGTAAAAGCATGCATACAATCTATCCCAAACCAGAGTGAAACACCAAAACTACAAAGGGAAAAACTGGGCCCACCAAAAGAAAACTACAAAGAACGTCCAACCTACTCTAAAGAAGGGGAACGCTGCCACAAACACCCGCCGGAAAGCTCCTTCGACATAGCTCCGATAAACACCCCGGTCAACTCGCTCACTAAGCTCTTCCTACTCCGGGTCCTCTTGGGACTCCATCAAAAGGATTGTGGTCTGTATAAGACACATACATTTGCGGGAATTCCCGTGCAGGGGTGAGTATAATCATACTCAGTAGGCACCCCAAAAACTCAAAACCAAAAACCCAAGGGAGCAACTGAAAGGCAACAGTCCGCTCAACCCAGCCTGAGGGAACCTAGACGGGAGAGAAACTCCATCTCGTGACCTTCCTCAGCTAAACACAACTATTCAGCCCAGCTCAGCTCCGGTTCATGCCCATACATACACCTTGAACTGTCCAGATATACACAGCTCACACCACAAAGCCACAAGAGGTACCGACCTCATCACCAGCAACTGCCCGCAACCAGGAGAGTACACCACAAGAACATTTTCATACCATATGACACTCATCCAAGAGATACACTTCATCGGGTCCCAAACAAACATCTCAGACGCTCACCCGAGAGACCACGCTCGTCGGATAACATCACTGACGAAACATCGCTGAAACACCATAACCACTGAACTCCTCAGATAGGGGATCACCGCTAGGTTCCACTAGGGGATACCAAGACCCACTCCGGTATACGTAGCTCATAGATAGGGGATCACTCCAAGGGTCCGCTGGGGGATACCATGACCCGATCTGGCATACGTCGTTCTCACAGATAAGGGATCACACCTAGGATCCGCTGGAGAATACCACAACCCGATCTGGCGCTCAACAGAAGATTCATACTCAAATAGAGGAACATCGTCCATATAAAGATGGACATGACGATACAGGAACCCTATCTGGTATAACTCGCGATGTAGGGGATCGAACCAACGATGCCACAACCCTACCAAAACCACGCGCTGAGTAGGGGATCGCAAACCCGACGATGCCACAACCCTACTGTGCATGACCCACCGCGTAGGGGATCATATTCCCGATGATGCCAGAAACCCTATGGGGTTAACCTGCTAGATAAGGGATCGTCTCCCGTGAATAAGCGGTCACAGCGATACCAAGAACCCGATCTTGGGTAAAGAATGCTAGAGGATCCGCTCCGGCCCACCAGAGGGATACCACAACTCTAACAGTTTAAACATCCCATCGAGAGGATCACAAACCCATACGAAGGTTGTGATTCCACACGAACCCTCATAGGAACGAACCAAGGGAGAACCCTCAACCACTGTTGGTCCAAACGTCGCTAACCCGAGTGACCCACAACAACACCACACTATGCACCTCCTAGGCCAAAACTGAGGCCACCATCACGTTCCACACGAAAAAACATGCAGGATAGGCTGTTTACTCACCCGAAACAGAGAACCGGTGAAAAAGGCACTATTCTCCGTAGCTAGCTCATGCGGGGCCCACACAATGATCCCGAAACCCATCGAGCGGACCATACCACGGCGATCCCATTGGAAAAACAAGTGGAATCGACTACTCGCTCGTCCGAAACGGTCACCCGGTGAAAAAGGGACTATTCACCGAAGCCAGCATGGGTGGGGCCCACACCTAGATCCTGAAACACATCGAACGGATCGCGCCATTGCAATCTTCTCAGAAAAACACACAGGATCGACTAATCATCCGCAAAAAATCGGACTCTTGGGGAAAAAGCTGTGTTTCACCGCGAACACCAAACCCCGGCCATGTGGGGCCCGCACCCCGTTCTCAATCCCATCACCCAAAAACCATCCTTAAAAGTCTGTCGTACCATCAGGGTCTCAACGCCACTGACGGCACATCAATCAGACGCTCCGGGTAGAAGTTACAACGGCCCGAAGTCGTAAAATAATAAAACAATATTATTTTTTTAATATGTTTCTCGCTCCCGGGCCACGATCCCGAACCTTTAAACCCTCAAACCCACACCGGAGGGTTCGCCTCATCGTCAGGGTTGCGTATCCTCAAACGGCGCGTGAATCCAGCTCCCGGATTGCAAAATAAGGGGGTTAAAAGACCCCCATATGAGAAACGAGGTCGGACCGGCCGCCGTCGCCCGCCCTCCGCCGCGCGCCGCCGGCACGCCCCCGGATCTTCCGCGGACCGCCGGGGGTACCACGGTGGTCTGTTTTATGATCCGGATGCGTCTACATGACCCTCAGGACCCAATCTATACTTCCACAGCTTCAATTTGCAGAACAACGCAGCAAAAACAGGATCGGGGGTTAAAACTGAAATCCACCTACCTCACGGGCGAAATGCCGACGTTCTGCCATAGATCCGCACTCGAGAGCATCCGATGCGCACACCTAGAATGTCTGTTGTCTAATTCCGAGCCCGTGGGTGCTTCGGTTGCTCGATTCGGTAGAGCGGCGGCGATGAACGGCGAAGAACGTCGAGAGGAACGATAAGGGGGGGGGGGGCGCTAATATTTGTATCAGCCGCCCGCCGGCGCCAAACCCTCCTCGGACCCAACGCCCAATGCAAACAAAAGTATGGTCACCCCTATGGTAAACGCGCCATTATGAATGCAATGGAGGTCTCAGATTTTCCATCCAAGACTCCTTTCAGATGTTATGTGAGCCGACGCTCGCACACTAATTTCGCTACTTATTTATGAAAATGCCCCTGGTGGCATTTCTCACCGCAGGCCCACGCCTGCAAAGTTTACACCCCGCCTAGGGTAAACAGCACGTTACGGACGCAAACGTGCCATCAGATTTCCGATCTGAGCTACCAATTAGGAGATACCACACCCCTTCCACATGCATAGTATAAAAATACTTAATATTTTTATAAAATTAATTCCGGGCACACCGGGCCTCAGAATCGCACGCCGTCTTCGCACCTAGATCTGGAATGATTACTTGAAATATTCCAAAGTATGACAGGACCAAAAACCTGAGTCTCTACATCCTCCCCCCCTTAGAACTTTTCATCCCCGAAAATCCCTAAGTACAAGGAAAGTGATCAGACTCTCAACTGGGTCTCACACACCAGCGAGCTCACCAACAAACACCCTTGCCTGAATGTATAAGTCAGAGGGACGCATCCTCCACACCTCAATACTAGACACTTTGGGCGGCACTGACTCTCCCGCACGGTTTTAATCGCATCAAAAAAGCGCGTCTCGGTGGGGGAAGGATCTCTCTTCCTCACGCAGTCGAAGCATGCAAAACAACTCCCACACATGGGCTTACCAACGCCCTGAACAAAACTCGAGCAAGCAACAAAAGGAAAGAGTACTGGTAAACAGTGTATGACAAACTACTGCAGTATGTAGAAAAGACACAAGGCGTACCTCTATCCATCCACGGTGCCTCTGGGTCGACTGCCTCCAGGGCATCCAGCTGTCCTCACCCTCGGCCACCAGCTCCCTGAGCTTGGCGTGGACCACCTGGGGGTGGGGGTGGTGGAAACTGGTACTGCCTACCACTGCCTCCTACTACACCAGCTCCGCCGCCACGTCCGCCGACCTGTGGACCTCCTTTCTCGAGACACTACCTCTGCCAAGGCGGTCCATCAACCGGCTCCCTCTCAGAAGCACGTTGGTTCGGACAATCTCTAGCAAGATGTCCCCGACCGTCTCAAGTGTAACACCGCCTCTCTTGCGGCTGACCAAAACTGGCCTGCGAGCCCCCTGCCTCAGATCCTCCATTCTGGGATCGCCTCCGGAAACGTCGACCACGTCCTGACCCCTGAGTCTGTCATCGGCTACCAGATGTCGATCCGACTGACGAAGTCTCAGCTCTCGAGTGCCCAGCACTTACAGGGGGAATCTACTCAGCCAGAAAACTCCTCACCACCAACGCTCGCTCGAGCACTCCAGCATAGGTGGGCAGGCACAAGGAAACCACACATGCTCGGATGTCCCTGCGTAATCCATGCTCGAAGGTCCGATCCCTAAAGAATGGGTTTTGAACCATATCCAGGGAGTAGCGCGACAGGTCTGTAATCCTCGTTGAGTACTCCGACATAGTCATGCTCTTTTGTTGAAGTTGCAGAAGCTCCTGGATCCGCACTGACCTCAATGTCAACGGATAGAACTCTTCCCTGAAGAGCCGCTCAAACTCTGCCCACGTGAGCATCTCCTCGTTATGGGACTGTGTCACCAAACTCCACCATCGACTGGCAGAACCCTGAAAAAGGCTCGCTGATAGGACCTCCATCTGATCTGGAGGTGTCCTCACTAGGTGGAAAACTCGGGTGACTGCCTCAAGCCAGTCATCAGCTGCCTGGGGGTCTGGATCACCCCGGAACCTCAGAGGTCGCTGCCTCTAGAACTCGTGCAGCTCACTCAGCCTGCGCGCAACCTCGTCCTGCACCGACGGCACAATCAGCTGCTCGACAGGTGGTGGGTCAACCGGCAGACCACCTGGAGGTGCATCCTCAGAACCTGCGCCCTGCTCCACAGCCTCTACATGGGGCTGGTCGTCATCACAATCCTACTGCGGAACCCTCACTGGCTGTCGTCGTGGAGGCATCCTGAAAAACATTCAAGACACAGCATAGTCAAAGAGTATATCTAGAGAGATGACTCAATAAGGACAAGGAAAACCCCAAAAACCCAGTCCTAAATGAAGCATGTTCCATTATGTCCCCGCGACCAGTGTACGAATGTCCCGAGTCGAAGGGCAGGTTATCAGAGTCCTGGTGTATGGATACGTCGGCCACCACACCAACACTGGAGTCTCTGGTCTGAAAGCCGAACTTGAAACATCCTAACACTGCCGCTATGAAAACCGAACCAAGCTCACAGCTAGCCCAGCTACGCTTTGAGATCCCCAAGGTGGAACCTCCTCTGATACAACTCTGTCACGACCCGACCCAACGGGGCTCGAGCCGCGAGACCCCAAGACCGCCTCCAATAGGCCAGGGGCTGGCGACTAGCGTCGAGTAGGCTATCAAAAACATGGGAGGCATTAGCCTTCGGTATCTGTACGCACGCACCCAAAAACACCACCATGCAACAATGAAGAGATATAGAAACTGAAAAGTAAAAGCATGCATACAATCTATCCCAGACCAGAGTGCAATAGCAAAAGTACAAAAGGCAAAACATGGCCCACCAAAAGAAAAATACACAGTGCATCCAACCTTCTCTGAAGAAGGGGAACACTTCCACAAACACCCGCCGGAAAGCTCCCTCAGCACAGCTTCAGTAAACACCCCGGTCAACTCGCTCACTAAGCTCTTCCTGCTCCAGGTCCTCCTGGGACTCCGTCAAAAGGCATGTGGTCCGCACAAGACACAAACATGTGCGGGAAAATCCCGTACAGGGGTGAGTATAAACATACTCAGTAGGCACCCCAAAAACCCAAAACCCAAGGGAGCAACTGAAAGGAAACAGTCCGCTCAACCCAGCCAGAGGGATCCCAGATGAGAGATAAACTCCATCTCGTGACCATCCTCGGCTAAACACAACTAGTCAGCTCAGCTCAGCTCAGGTGTATGCCCATACATACACCTTGAACAATCCAGATATACATAGCTCGCGCCACAAAGCCAGATGAGGTACCGACCTCATCACCAGCAACTGCCCGCAACCAGGAGAGTACACCACACGAACACTGTCATACCAGATTTCACTCATCTGAGAGATACACTCCATCGAGTCCCAAACAAACATCTCAGACGCTCACCTGAGAGACCACGCTCGTTGGATAACATCACTGATGAAATATCACTGAAAGACCATAACCACCAAACTCCTCGGATAGGGGATCACCGCTAGGGTCTGCTAGGGGATACCAAGACCCACTCCAGTATACTTAGCTCACAGATAGAGGATCACTCCCAGGGTCCTATGGGGATACCACAACCCGATCTGGCATATGTAGTTCTCACAGATAGGGGATCACACCCAGGATCAGCTGGGGAATACCACAACCTGATCTGGCGCTCGACAGAAGCTTCACACTCAGATAGAGGATCATTGTCTATATAAAGATGGACCCGACAATACCGGAACCCTATCTGGTATAACTCACGATGTAGGGGATCGAACCGACGATGCCACAGCCCTACCGAAACCACGCGCTGAGTAGGGGATCACAACCCCGACGATGCCACAACCCTACTGTGCACGACCCACCATGTAGGGGATCATATTCCCGATGATGTCAGAAACCCTATGGGGTTAACCTCTTAGATAGGGGATCGTCGCTTGTGAATAAACGGTCACAGCGATACCAAGAACCCGATATGGGGTAAAGCATGCTAGAGGATCCGCTCCGGCCCACCAGAGGGATACCAGGACTCTAACAGTTTAAACATCCCATCGAGAGGATCATAAACCCATATGAAGGTTGTGATGCCACACAAACCCTCGTAGGAACGAACCAAGGGAGAACCCTCAACCACTACTGGTCCAAACGTCGCTAACCCGAGCAACCCACCACAACGCCACACTGCGCACCTCCTAGGAAAAAACCGAGGCCACCATCGTGTTCCACGTGGAAAAACACGCAGGATATGCTGTTTACTTGCCCGAAACGGAGCACTAGTGTAAAATGCACTATTCACCATAGCTAGCTTGTGTGGGGCCCACACAACGATCCCGAAACCCATCGGGCAGACCATACCACGGCGATCCCCTCAGAAAAACAAGCATAATCGACTACTCGCCCGTCCGAAACGGTCACCCGGTGAAAAAGGTACTATTCACCGAAGCCAGCTCGGGTGGGGCCCACGCCTGGATCCCGAAACACATTGAACAGATCGTAGCATTGCGATCCTCTCGGAAAAACACACAGGATCGACTAATCATCCGCCAAAATCGGACACCTGGTGCAAAAGTTGTGTTTCACAGCGAACGCCAAACTCCGGCCTCATGGGGCCCACACCCCGTTCTCAGTCCCAACACCCGGAAACCATTTCTAAAAGTCCGTCGTACCATCAGGGTCTCAACGCCACTGACGTCATGTCAATCGGACGCTCCGGGTAGAAATTACAACGGCCCGAAGTCGTAAAATAATAAAACCATATTAATTTTTTACGTCATTTCTAGATCCCGGGCCACGATCCCGATCCTTTAAACCCTCGAACCCACACCGGAGGGTTCGCCTCATCGTCAGGGTCGCGTCGCCGTAAACGGCGCACGAATCTGGCTCCAGGATTGCAAAATACGGGGGTTTAAAGACCCTCGTATGGTAAAAGAGGTCGGGCCGGCCTGGACCGGCCGCCCTGGCCGGCGGCCCCCTGCTGCGCGCCGTCAGTGCATTCCCGCGGCTCCGCCGTGCACCGCCGCTCCGTCGCGGCTCCGCCACGGGCCGCCAGGCTTCGCTGGCCCTAGCGGATCTTCCGCAGACCGCCGGGGCCACCCCGGTGGTCCGTTTTATGATCTGGAGGCGTCTCCATGACCCTCGGGACCTGATCTATACTGCTACAGCTTCAATTTGCAGAAAAACACAACAAAAAATGATCGGGGTTAAAACTCAAATTCACCATCCTTGCCGGCGAAACGCCGACGTTCTGCCTTAGATCCGCGCTCCTTAGCTTCCGATGTGCGCTCCTGGAACGTCTGCCGTCGAATTTCGAGCTCGTGGGCACTTCGTTTTCTCGATTCGGTGGAGCGGCGGTGAGGAATGGTGAAGAATGTCGAGAGGAATGATAAAGGGGGGGTGCTGATATTTATATCCGCCGCCCACTGACGCCAAACCCGCCTCAGACCCGACGCCCGATATGAACAAAAGTAAGGTCACCCCTAGGGTAAACGCGCTATTCAGAACGTAACAGCGGTCTCATATTTACCATCCGAGACTCCGTTCAGATGTTATGTGAGCCGACGCTCGCACACTAACTTCACTACTTATTTACGAAAATGCCCCTGGTGGCGTTTCTCACCGTAGGCCCGCGCCCGCAATGTTTACACCCCGCCTAGGGTAAACGTCACGTTCCAGATGCAACCGTGCCATCAAGTTTTTGTTCTGAGCTACCGATTAAGAGATACCACACCCCCTCCATGTGCATAGTATAAAAATACTTAATATTTTTATAAAATTAATTACGGGCACGTCGGGCCTCGGAATCGCACATCGTCTTCGCGCCTAGCTCTGGAATGATTCCTAGAAATATTAAAAGGTCTGACAGGACCAAAAACCCAAGTCGCTACAAACATGGTTTCATTAAGGTTAATAAAAATCCCAATTGAGCTGAGTTAGTAACTTTTGTGTTTACCACATCATTGAGATGTATTACATAATAACATAGGTATATGTATTGGAATATACCTATGTAGGGTAATCTATTGATTTCATACTTTGTGGTTTATCCTTGTTGGATTTTTGAGACCTTGAGGGTCTCAATGTGCCTATGATGTATCGTTATACTCACCCTTGCACGGGCTGTACCCGTAACTCGTTGTGTTGGATGATCATGATGACAGCGCTGACCGAGGCTGAGTGTACCAGTACTGGACGGTAACCGGAGGTTGACCACACGGTGTGACAGTACACGGAGGAGACGGACGAACGTGGAGTGATGTGGTGGCTATCTGTATCTACCCTTCATGTAGGATTTCTGGGTGGATGATCCAAGAGCCATTTTGCGTTTTTCTAGTTCTTGTACTTTCAGTTTCATTTTACTTTACAGTTTTTCTTATACTCTCATCCCCCTTTTACCTTTCAGCACTCCTTTTGTATACAGTTTTTTTAGTGTTTTATTTCCAGGTCATACCTTTTTTTGTGTGTTTTCAAGTTATAGAGGCAAGGCTTTCCCAGTTTAGGGATTTACGCCTTTGGTGCTAGTTTCCAGCCTCTGGCCTATGAATGTAGGGCTTGGGGTAGTCACGACATGGGCCCCGGGTGACGGGTCGTGACAATAAAAATCACAATAAAGGGGTCTGATTAGATTCTCAGTATGAGTATGTGTATAGGGAATAATAACAAAAATTAAATTAAAAATTAATAATATATCTTCTATAATTACTAAAAATATATTCCACGTAACAAATACCATAAAATAGGGTATGAAATCCTTGGATAACATCATAATATAAATGATCTCATGGATAATAAATACTAGTTTCACAAGTATTTAATGAATAATACATAATATTATAATATTACTTAAATGTCCATAAAATACAATATAAATATGAATGTAAGGTGTGTGAATATTTTTATAACTATTTTTCCACAGTATACATAGAAATGCATCTAGGGGTTGTAGTGGGTCCTAGTTTTTAGGTACTATGTTCAATGCATTCATCATATAAAAGGGGTGAGAATTAATCGACATAAATATTCATATTGAAATACGAGTTTACAAAAGGATTAAAATTTCATTAATATATATTCATAATCACAAATAATCCCTTTTTATATTTAAAATGGAATCAGAATAGTACATTCACATTAAATAATCTTATTAATAAAAAATTAATTACATACATGGATATATTTTAGAAATATCACTTTAATATTTTATACAGAAAATACACATTTAATTTGGATTTAAATATTTTATAAATATTAAGGAAGACATTTTATCGCAAAAATGAAATTTGGAAATGTAATGTATGATTCAAATTTTTTTTTTCATGATGGCAGAAAATTATATATATGTTTTATATGTTAAAAAACATTGCATAAACTCTATTTCTTATGAAATCAAAAAGAGACTCGTTCGGAAAATGATAGGATGATTCCTTTGCACACATTTTATAAATTTAACTATATGATAAATTTTTTTATAAATCAATGGATATTATTAAATATATTCATTAAATAATTTTAAGTATGATTTTGATATGTAAGTTAAATATTCAAGACTAAGTGGAAAAACAAACATGGTTCTACTTTAATAAAATGTGGTTTTAGTGTTATGAGTATAAAAATAGTGGAAAATAAGTGTGGACATAATAATTATCATAAATATATAGAGTATAAGAATATATCCTCGGATTAATATAGGAATATCTATCAATTCCCACCATATATAATTTAGCATAAATAATCCTGAATACAGATGAGATTGCAAAAAAACCCTTACCTCATGATCAAAATATTTTAAATGAATAGAAGACTCCTTTATAATTAATTAAGATTTAATTTATATCTATTACAGAAACATAATCATATTAATAATACCAAATATGATTTAATTATAGTATTTTATCATATATTTATTAATAATTATTTGTAAAATTAAATTATATGTATAATAACTACTTCATTATTCATTTATGGTTTTGTTTTTTAGTTTTAGTCCTTTACAATGATCATGGTTTCATAATCTACAGAATTTTAGTCCTGATAAAAATATAATATAGAGTCCTAATGTAGATATTTTATGACATATTAAATTTATAGATAAAAATGAATTACATAGTTCGTTAAGATGGTAGGTAATACATACACATGAATATCATTTTCATTTTTGAAAAATTGAAAAAAAATAAAAAAACAAAATACTAAAATTCCCATGAACATTATTATTAAATATATATCATATATAATTATTAAATATATCACTAATACTATACATGAAAATTATAAATGAAAATAAATTAGTCACAACACATCACAGAGGATTTAGTTTACACATATACACTAACAAAGTTATCATTTTCCAATATAAATGAAAGTAAAAAATTTATGGTTTCTATTTTAATTTAAGTAGTATAATTTTTTATATATATATAAAATATATATATATATTAAATTCATCATTTTCCCATCAGTGACAGTTTATGATTGAAACAAAATACAACAGTGCACTATGCGATTGTCTGCCCTTTAAATGATCTACAATTTTATTACCAATTTAATGGAAGAAGATATGGATATAGATTATTACATTAATATTATATCAGAATTTTATTAGAAAGATACTGGACTATTGTTTCATCAGAGTTGAAAAATTTTTAAAGGAGGTAGGTGAATAAGTCAAATGAAAACACATGGGAATGAAGTTTATCTCTTTTTTCAAAAAACCTCTTTAGTTTTATACCAAATAAATCATAGGATGTTTTTATGATGAAACATGGATTGTATGTAATTGGGATGGATTTTAGGAAGTAATTGGGATAGGAATTAAAATTTAAAAAGGGTCATTCCATTCTAAAATCGGAGGAGGGTGTGCATGCTTATATATATGGGGGATATGATACACATCGAATATCTTAAAAGATTACAATATAATAATATTGTAATAAAAAAGGATCAAAATTAAAATTATCTCTATAAAATTTTAATTGTGTTACAAAATAATCATTCGATTATATTTTTGTTGGTTTTTGTGCGAACTTTTACATTATCTTTTTTATAAATTCGTTTATTAATTATTTTTTTCCATAAAAATTGTAAAAATTATTTAAATTCAAATAAAATATTTAATTTAACATAAATGAACATGTGATAAATTTTTTTCCATATATGATTTGATAAAACAACATTCATTCCCAATTCTGAAGATAATATTTTCTTGTGTTTTTAATGGTATAATAAGTTATAATTTTTTATAAAATATAATTACATTCAATATTGGAACTATTTATGAAATTTGACATTATTGTCAAGTTAAATAAATTAAAATTAAAATATAAACATTTGAAAAAAAATTATATTTATATAATAAATTATTCAAAAAATATAAATCACTCAAATGATATTACATTTAATATTAGTAATATCGTTAATTTTATTTTAGTTTTAATATAATAAATATTCTGTCAGTGATGCACATGAATATGAAGAAATTAAATAATGAAAAAAAAAATAAAAAATTCATTAAAATTATTAATATAATTTAATTATGAAAAATAATGTCCATTAATATTAATTCAAAACATTATCATAACCATATTTGAACACATAAGATATATTTAAAACTAAGAGATTTACTTTTCATAAAATTCATTCCTTCAATTGTTATATACATCATTTTCATGGAAAATTGTCTCCTAAAAAACTATGTTTTTACTAATATTACACATTTTTAATTCATTTAATGCAGTTAGAATGGAAATGAATAATTGTGACCATAAAACATTGATTTAACCAATATTAAAATGATTTTCCCTTTTTGGAGGTTTGAAATTTTATCACAGTTACTGTTAATAATGCCTACAAATAAAAGGAAACTATTTAACAAATTTGAACCTATAGATTCTAAATGTGGATAAAGATTACAATTCAATCCTTATGAATATAAATGTTTAATTATAAAATAAATTATCAAAACATGATGAAATATGTTTTCAAAAAATTAAATCTTTTATGAATAAAACTAAATTTAATATAATCCCATGCATAAAAATTATTATTTTAATGATTCAAATTTTTATATATTATATAATTTATACATTTCATTTGAATTATTCGTCAATAATTTTAAATTAATTCATCATATAAAAACACATTTTTTTTCCAAATTTTTTTTACCAGTAATACATTTCAATTACATACATTACATTTTTATTTTTATTTCCAATTAATAAAGAAACAATGATTTTATTTTATATATGGGTAAATCATATAGTTTCTATAATTTATTAATCCATATTCATACCATAAAATTTAAAGACTATTTTATAATGGTATAAATTATTGAGGATTATTTAGACTCAGGATATTGTGTATCATAAGACACAAAAAATACTAAATTTAAATAAATATATAATAAAATCATGTGATGTAACATTCTGACCACAATAAAAAAAATCATCATATAAGTGTCTAGAATGTAACAACATGAAAATATGTTGATAGTTCATTATCATAATTTATTATGGTTCCCATTTCTACCCTTCAATATTATCATTTATATATAGTACCATTACCTACTGAGTCATCCAAATCCTCAATAAATCTTCTATATTATCAGGAATCATTATAGGAACATAAATTTAAAAAAATTCAAGTTCCAATTCTGTTTATTTAAAGTTGATTGCATGTTTTGGTTCTATAATGTGATTACATATCAATTATATATGGAGAAATCATGTATTTTAGAGTTAAATTGTGGAATATCTATCTGGTACTCTATAAAACCAATTATTTCTATTATTTAAAATGGTATGATTTATGTTGGGGTTATATTCCCTTTTTGATCGAAGAATACCACATCTGACATAAATAAAAATTAACAAAATCATGGACCCATAGTTGGAAATTAAATATGTCCACATCTTATTTATATATATTTTTTTCTTTTTTATGATTCGTTATTATAGGTTTGAATTTTGTTTACATTTGATGCTTTCTCTTGAACATGTTTTGGGCCGTTGAGCTTCCTTTCACCTACTACATTCCATTACGTTGAAGTATGAAATCTATATATATATTGTGAATCATTTGAAAACATTTGAATATGTGAATGGAATATAATATTTTAACTAGAGTATACCAAAAGGAAATACTGAACCCACATACCATGAAACATAAGTGGGAATGTCCGTTAATTTTTTTCTATAGTTTGTATAATCCTTTAGGTCAACCGATATTTTTGAGGATGATAATATATTCTCAAATAATTCTCTTATTATTAATAATATTCTGTTGAAAATAAATATTTTAAATGTTGTAAACTTTTATCTATAAACTACACCTTTTCTCATGAATTCCATGATACATAATCACACTCAAGTCCCCGGGAAGGGGAAATATAAGATATTTTGCTCTCAAAAGATCAATAATTTATAAAATATGTATTTCTATAATTATTTGATGATAAACATCTGTGAAGGAATTAATATAGAATAATTAATAATTTAAAACAACATTAATTGAAAATAATAAACTATAATGATGAAATATAGGAATATCATCTTGAATCATAACAATTTTTACTATGGAATGATAAAAATAAAACGTGAAGCACATATGATTACTCGTCATATATACGAATTAAAGTATTATAATCCTAAAAAATGGATTTCATATAATATTTAACCTGGATACGCACTTAAATGTTGAAACATAAATTTGTGAGTAGATAAAACTACAATCACAAACAACAATTGTGAACTTAGCTTTATAATGATGTTTTCACCAAACATTTCCATTATATAAAATTCTACTATTTATGCAATGCATTAGTATGTTAAATAAGTCTCACCAATATTATAACATGATGATATATATTCCACATGAAAATCATCATCATATCCTAATATAACTAATATAAATAAAATATGTTTCATATTACTATCAAATCATCAAATTTTAATAAACTAAAGGAAGGAAACAAGTTTCAAACATTATAAAATGGTATATCATAAACTAGAAAAAAATCTATTGAAATGGAAAAAATAACATTTTTAATCAAATTAAATATAATATATGAGTACATAAAAGTTTAATAACGAAGTATAACCCCATTTGATATAAATAGTTTTGAGAAATTGATGTAATTGGAAATAAAACGTTTTCAAAAAATATATATCATTAAAACCCTTGAAAATTTATTGTAACCTAGTCTTTATAATCTATTCAAAAATATTTTCATAATGCTTTAATGATACTAATAATATATATATTTTGGAGAAAATAAATTTTAAATGAATAATGTTATCGTAAAATAAATTTTAGGATAGAAAATGTCATAAAATACCACGAAATAAAAATCGATTTGTTTACAAAAATATTTTGGAAAAATAATGTTATTAAGATTTGATAAAAATCCATATAAAAACCATTAACGAAAAATATAATAATATTAAGAGATAAAATATCATTTATTTATAATTTATAAATAAATAATTTCATAGAAGGAAGAATATGGACATCAAAGGGAAAAGTTATTATAAACATTCATAATTATGATTTTTAATCTAACAAATTACAATTGAATTCATCAAGGAAGAAGTAATAGATATAAAAAATAGATTTTTTTATATTAATTGATTTTATAATATAATATAATTAAAGGGATGACAATAAGAATAATTTAATAATTATGATAAAAGGATTTTTATGACTCAACGAAAATTGACTGATAAAAGCACTTACAATGAGTTTCTACTAAATCGGATTTTCTCTAACCTCCAATATAATGAAAATATTAATAATATATATTTAATTTAAAAGCATATTCTTATTAAAAAAATCACTATATAATTTACCCATTATTACAAATACATTACTTACTTATAGTTATTTTAATTAATGTAATTTAGATAATTTTATTGTTTCTCTTGTACAAATAACACCACCACAAAATTGGGTTTCTACAGTGCCACCATTTAATAGTTCTAATAAATGTTGATAATGATACCCACTTTATCGTCGTTCCTTAATAGGGCTGTTAAAGGGGACCCCTTTATCAGTGATTTTTTGGCACTATTAAGGGGTATATTTTAAAAAAATTACTAAAAATAATATATAAATTTATAAATTTATAAATATATAGTTATATTTAAATCGATATAAATATAATATATATATTTTAGTTTCGTTTCAGATAAGTATAAATAGGAATTTACATTTAAAATATAATAAAATTATGGAAAATGGCTTTAAAATATTTTAAAAAATATTATTAATAATTAATTTTTTAATTATCGTCAACTAATAATAATTTCATAAAAATAAATGTAACAATATATACATATTGATTTTATGGGTTTGAAATTTTGTCATTTTTTCACAATGTAATATTAAGGGTAAATAATCAGGTTTAATGTAATGTGCCACTGTTGTTTTGAAGGATGATGTGCATCAAGATGATGTATTGATTCAGAAAGATGACCTCACATGGGACAATGAATCTTGTGATACAGAAGAATCATTAGAGGATGATCATGAGGGATCTTGGCAGTCTCTCAAGTAAAGGAAGAGAGGTCGACATCTGAAAGGTAGGGTGGATCTCGAGGGAGAGTTTCCAAATGTACTGGATGGTGATCATTTTCATGCTTTCACTACCAGAATGAAGGCTTTTATCAGTGAATAAAAAAGCCTTTATCAGCACTGTAAAGAACTATTAATCAAGCTGCTATTAAAGGGGGTACCCTTTATCAGCACCCAAAAAAGAACTGATAAAGGCCCCCCTTTATCAGTTCTATTTGAAGTGCTCATAATGTCCACATTTAACATCTGTTCAACTAGCATAGATGGAGGCTTCCCTGTCTGGGTGTTCTATTTTTATAACATCACACCCAAGAACCTAGTAAAAAATAAAAAACTAACCAAAATAATCAAACCAGCAAAAATGACCTGCACAAACCCGAAAAAATGACTTAAAAATAACCACTCATAGAATATATATCCAAAATCACAACATATATGATTAAAATGATGAATAAACCAGCATCACACACAATAGTTTGGAAAAAAATACTATATACATTCAATTGACATCATGAATAAAAAATTATTCACTCATGGTATATACCAAAAAAACTTCTAAATAAATTATGAACCATGTTTTATAAAATTAAATTTACCAATATCCAACAAATAGTTAAAACATTAATGTTTTCTGTTTTTTCTTTTGTTGTCACCACAAAAATAATTTCCTCTATTGGTAATAATTGTCGAAAAAATAATCCCAAATAAAGAAAATGTTTCCAAATATAAAATAAATCAAAAATTATGTTAATAAAACTATAAAAAAATAATTTAATTATAATTATGAATAACACATAAAAAATTGTAAAATTTTAATAAAATGAAATATTTAGAGTCATACCAATGACACCATGCGTCATATTTGAGGTGGAGTCAATTCTTACACATTAAAATTGACTGATGGATCATTTTCATAAATTATCAAAACAATCAGAATGTATTTCCTCAGTTTTCAGTATTCCAGTTGGGTTCTTGTACTAAAATTTCATTTCAAACTGAAAACATGTAATTTGATTCATACGGGTCACATTGTGTGTCATATTGATGTCAGACTGCAACATACATATAACAAAGTAAATACGAATTGTTTTCCTTAATTTAAAAGACAATCAGATTGCATTTCCATTGGTTTTAATGAATGATGTGTTTGAGTTAAAATGTTGATTTTAAACATATAGCAGACACTTTTAGTCATTCCAGTCACACCATTGATCGGATTGAGGTAGGGTTGATTCTTACACATCGCAATTGACTCATAGATCATTGATCAAAAATATCATAAAAATCTGATTCTGTTTTCTCGATTATCAGAATGTTATTTTTGTTTTTTTACTTGAATTAGTATCAATTTTAAATAACAAGACACATTTGGAGTCATATATGACACCAGTTATCAGATTGAGGTTAGGTTGATTCCTACATTGCAAAAAATGATAGATAAATTGTTGTGAAAATGTATCAAAACAATTCGAATTCACGTTCTCAGTGTTTTGTATGTCAGTTGTGATTTTTTACGAAAATATCATTTGAAATCGAATAATTTCAATTTGAGTCTTATAGGTCGCATCATGCATCAGTTTGACATGAAACGTTTTCAGATACCAAAAAAAGGACTTACAAATTTCTATCCTTAATTTAGAATAATCTCAGTGCATGTTTTCTTCTTTTTTAGTGAGTGACACGTTTTGAGTTAAAATGTCAAATTTAAACCAATAGCAAACACTTTTAGTCATAACGTTCACACCGTTCCTCAGATTAAGGTGGGATTGATTCCTACATATCAAAACATATTCAGTGATCATTCTCCTAAAATATAAAAATAATATGAATGTGTTTTATCATTTTTTTAAGAATGTTAGTAGAGTTTTTTACTTGAATTAATGACAATTTTAAAAAACAATACAGATTTGGAGTCATACTTGTGACACCATGCATCAGATTGATGTGCGGATGATTTCTACACGTCAAAAATTATTGATGGGTGGTTTTCCTAAAGTATAAAAAATTGGATAGAATTTCCTCAATTCAATGTATGTTAGTTGTATTTTTTTACAGAAATATCATTTCAAACTGATAACATATCAATTTAATGTGACACTCCATCATACACATCACATCGAATTTATGAATAGTTTTATTTAATTTGTATGAAAATCAAAGTTTGTTTTCCTGGGTTTTAGTGAGTGACACGTTTTGAGTAAAAATATCAATTTTAATCACAATTCTGATACATTTAGTCATATCAATCACACCATTCATCAGATTGAGGCAGGGTTGATTCTTAAATGCCAAAACATACTCAAATATCATTATATTAAAATATCATAACAATCCAAATGAATTTGTTCAATTTTTAGTTTGTTAGTTGTGTTTTTTACTAGAATTAGTGTCTTGATTAAATATCAAGACGCATATGGAGTCATACCGGTGAAATAATGGGTCTGACTGAGGTTTGGTTAATTCGTACATGTCACAAATGACCAATTGATTGTTTTTCAGATGTATAAAATCAATGAGAATGAATTTACACCATTTTTAGTATACCAATTGTGTTTTTTACTAAAATGTCATTTGAATCTGAAAACATGCAATTTGAGTCATAATGGTTTCTTAGTGAATTGGTTTGTTGTCATACTACATAATACATGTCACAAAGGACCTACGAACGACGTCATTAACTTAGAAGAAAATTAGAGCATGTTTTCTTGTTTTTTAGGGAATAAATCATTTTGTGTTAAAATTTCAATTTTAAACTGATAGCAGCCAAATTTAGTTACACTGGTCACACCATTTATCTAATTAAGGTGGGGTTTATTCATTCATGTAAAAATGAATCATGGATCATTTTCAAAAAATATCAAAACAATCCAATTGTGGTTTCGCCGTTTTCAGTATGTTAGTTGTGTTTTTAACCTAAATTAATGCCAATTCTAAATAGAAAGACACATTTCGAGTCATACCAGGGACACAGTGATTCAGATTGAGGTGTAGTTGATTCTTACATGTCACAAATGACTGATAGATTGTCACCTAATGTATGAAAAAAAATTCATTTACTCAGCTTTCAGTATGTCAGTAGTTTTTTTTTACTAAAATGTTATTTCAAAATGAAAACATGTACTTTTATTCATATCAGTCGCATCATCCATCAGTTTGACCAACGGCTTATTTATACACATAAAAATTTACATACAAATCATTTTCCCAAATTTTGTAGACAATCAGGTTGTGTTCTATTTTTTTTCATTGACTAACATGTATTGAGTAAAAATATAAATATTAAATTGATAGGGGACAATTTTAGTTATACTGATTACAATATTCCTCAAATCGAGGTGGGGATAAATCCTACACATCAAAACTGACCCATGGATCATTTTCCTATAATATCAAAACAATATGACTGTGTTTGGTTAATTTTCATTATGTCAATTGTGTTTTTTGGAATAAAATTTCATCTTAAATAAGATAACACATTCGGAGTCATACCAGTGATAATGTACATTAGATTGAGGTGAAAATTATTTTTACACGTTATAAATGATAGATAGGTCATTTTCCTAATGTATCTAATCTATTGGAAGGCATTTTTTGTGTTTTATGAATATTAGATGTGTTTTTTTAATATAATTTCATTTGAAACCGAAAACATAAAATTTAACTCATACCATTTACATCGTTCATTAGTTTGATGTGATACTACATCGTACATGTCACAAAGACAAAGGAATAATTGTCTTTAATTTGAAGACAATCAGAGTGGGTTTTTCCTGTTTTAGTGAGTGACATATTTTGACCTAGAATTTCAATTTTAAACTAATAACATACACTTTTTTTTCATACCGGTCACACCATTCATCAAATTGTGTTGGGTTTGATTCTTACACGTCAAAAAAATATAATGGATCATTTTCTGAAAGTATAAAAATAATACAAAGGAATTTTCTCAGATTTCAGTATGTCAGATGTTTTTTTACATGAATTAATATAAATTTTAAATAACATGACACATTGGAGTCATCTAGGTGGCATTGTGCATCATATTTTGGAACGGTTGATTCCTATATGTCAAAAATGACTCATAGATTTTTTTCCTAATGTATGAACCCAATTGGAATGAATTTCATTGGTTTTAAATATTTCAATTTTGGGTTTTTACTATAATTTCATTTCAAATAGAAAAAATGCAATTTGAGTCATATCGGTCGCAACATGCGTCAGATTGATGTGATACTTATTCGTACACATCAGAAAGGATATACAAAGCACATTCTTTTATTTTTAATACAATATGAGTGTGTTTTCATTTATTTCAAAGAGTGAAACATTATGAACTAAAATGTCCATTTTAAATTGATAGTAGACACTTTTAGTCATACCAGTCACACCGTTTTTCAAATTTAGGTGGGGTTGATTCATACACATCAAAACAAACTTAAATATAGATTTCATAATGTATAAAACCAATCTGAATTCATATTTGTGGTATTCAGTATGTAATCTGTGTTTTCTTACTTGAATTAATGTCTATTTTAAATAAATAGACAAATTTGGAGTCATACTGGTAACACTGTGCATCAGAATGAGGTGTGGTTAATTCCTAGAAATCAGAAGTTTCTGATAGATAAATTTCTTAATGTATCAAAACAATTGTAATGAATTTCTATAGTTTTTAGTAAGTTAATTTTTTTTTACTAAAATGTCATTTTAAACAGAAAACATGCAATTTGATTCATAACGATCACATCGTGCATCAGATGGATGTGATACTACTTCATACACATCACAATTGACTTGAGAATCACTACCCTTAACATTGAATTATATCAGAGTGTCTTCTATTTCTTTTTAGTGAGTGACATGCTTTGAACTAAAATTTCAATTTTAAACTGAGAGGGGAAACTTTTAGTCATACATGTCACACCGTTCGTCTTATTGTGGCGTGGTTGATTCTTACTATTCACAGATGACTGATATATATTTTTCAAAAAGATTCAAAATAATTTAAATGAATTTCATCAGTTTTTAGTATGTCAGTTGTGTTTTTTTACTTGAATTAATGTTAGATTTTAAAAAATAAACATCTGGAGTCATACAAATGCATTGTGAGTCGGATTGAGGTGGGTTTTATTCCCATACATCACAAATGAATCATGGATTGTTTTCTAAATGTATCAATATAAATTTTATGTACATTTTTCCTACTGAAAATCAATCCACTATTGCCTCTTAAAACAATAAAATAGTCCTAAACTGCTCAATATGCTCAATATACCTTGTTTATAAGTATTATAGGAAAACCATTGATCGATGAATGTTTGACACAGAATAACATCCTCCTTATGCATCATAACATTAGTTACCCCATCGAAAAACCAACTGTCATATATTTAGGACCTCTGAATTAATATATGACATTTGGTTCTTCATCAAGATTAATATTTTGGAGAACTACCATTGTTGCTAATTGAATTGATATTTCTTAGATAAAAACCCTTCTTGTTATTGAAAAAGATAAGTGTGGGGTAAGCTCATGGCATGTTATATATCAATATGTCACACAAAAACTCCTAGGGATGGGGAAAAACCCCTTCCGGATACTCGTTATCTTTTGTGGTCTATCAACAACACACATAAACTGTAAATGAGGACCACCAATTTCTATTTAAAAACAAACCAACATGAAATTCATTTTTTGTGAAAACAAGGACCACCAACTGTAATGTTTTTCAGCAGGTCATTTAGCCTGTACAAATCAAAACATTCCCATAATACAAAGATAAATATAATGTTGTAAAGATAATTAATGTCCAAGTTATTTGAGATGTTTACCATCTTTATTCTATATTTGTACATTCTTCCATCAGGTATGCTGCCCATTCATTTCTAAGCTTATAAATATCATCTTATGAATATGTACATTTTGGTTAGTCATGGTAGTTCTGAAAAAATATTAATACACAAATGATTAATAATTATTTTCAATGAAATTGAAATTATCTTTTAAAATACCTCTTCAGGGATATTTTCAATGATAAAATATGATCTCTTTCATATATTTGTGTATATAATAACAACACTCTTTATCATTTGTTTGTTTCGGGCGCTACAAAAATCATTAATAGAAATAAGTATTGTATAATATGTATATATAGTGAAATATTATTATATATACCCTAATTTGTATAAAGTCTTAATACTTTTTAGGTTTACTATCCATTTCCCCCGGCCTCATTCCATGATGTAGATGACATTCATGTACAACTATATCATAACATAATCTCTATTAAAAGATAATATAAATTATATTAATGGAAGTTTAGTTCTAAAATGTTGTATGTAGTGTATTAAAAATTGATAAACTCCATCATTTGTGGTTGGTTTGTTTGATATCATTACATTGAATCCAGAAAAAAAAATATTTGGAGTATCCAAATGGACAGCAATGATAATCTTATGCTTCTTAATAACAAAAAAATATTAAGTAAGGAATGAAATTAAAAAATGTTTGATATGATTAAATTTTAGAGTTTTACCCCTCCATCATTGGTTTTATAGGAGTCTTTCATCTATAATTTTGTTGTTAAACGATTTGAGCAGCCCTGCAACTATTTCAACATGTATCATAGAAGTAATTTTTTCTTGTTCTGTAGAGGTGGCGTGAGGACTAATGAGTCCATATTATTGTTCATGGAGAAATCCCATCAATTTTTTTCATATATATGACTACGAAAAATATAAATTGTATTTAGTCATAATTATCATAATATATCATCTTTTGGAAAATCAAATCATGAAAACATACCTAATGTAATCATTTACAACTAAGTCACCTAACCAATCATATTTGAGGATTTCTGTTGCAATCTCGACACCAAATAATGTTTGTATATTCCCCTCCTTATATATTTTCATCAAATTCAATTATGTGATTACCAACATATTTCAACATTGTATACACATGAGCCTTCTATGATAATAAATTTGGATATAGAATGGGGGTTATGGTGATTTGGGTTTATTGTTTTGATCGGTTGGTTGATCCATTAGATGTCTTTGAATGGGAACTTTGTTTCACCCCTTCAATTAGTTTGTTTTTAATAATTTCATCAGTTCATAACATTTTTAATTAAAATTTTATGATTTTTCTTGAAAATTATATTGGAAATGAATAACAGATTTTCGACATGTTTTTAAAGATGTGACATTTATGCGATGAATGTTCCTATAGCTTGTTCGAATGTATGAATATCTTCATCATCAATTGGAACAGGTAGCTCATCACAAAACACAAGGGATATAGTAATTCAAACTATGGAATGGTCTGTCGAAAGTGGATTGTTGTGTAGAAGGTCGTTCTGAACATTCAACACCTTATCCCTTGGTAAAGAGTGATTGGTTAGTGTTTATATATATAAATCCTAGTCATTTTTACCCTATAAAATATCAATATAAAAAATATATCAGTGTCTAGTGTCTATCTGATTTACATTTCACATAAACAATTATTATAAAATTGACTAACTCAGTTAAGAATTGTTTTTAGGGGAATAAATCGCCTCACAAATGGTGAGGGTGGGACGGGATCATCACACTCTGGTAGTTCTTCATTTATTCCTTCTCATTTTCCCCCATAAAACATGGTATTAGATCTCTCTGGTATTGAAATATTTCTTAAAATACATCTAATTACCCACTCATCTTTTCCATTTCCACAGTTTTATCCTCCGCTTGTATTTTTTCTCAAAAATATGTTCGGGGTATTACCCCCAAACACGCACCTCTAAAATGGCCATACTTTTCTTTCTTCTTCAATTCCGTTGAATGTATTTCATCACCTGGTATGGGTGCTGTTGATTAATGTGACTATGTAAAATAGAAAATACAGAATAATAAAAAATCATTATTATGTAATATCTATTTAAATCAAAATGGATATAAAAAATAACATAGTTATTATGTTTTTTTCTAAATTAAAGCATTAAGGTATATTTAAATTACATACCATTTTTTTCAAGTTTTACATACCCCATCCTTGATTTAAGATTGGGGTACTCTGGAATTTAGGGCCATTGTTTATTTTTACTACATAGTTGATGTTTCGTAAATAAAACACTATCAATCAAAGTGATGAATAAATGTACCATTAAACAATGTATTACTAGACACAATGTACCTAAAAATAATACTTTACACTATGGTCAGTAAACGCATCTCACGATGCTTGGGTTTTCATATGTGCATATATAAGACCTGGGTGTGGTTTTATTTTCCCTTCAGCAGCTTTAAGATGTTATTCTGTTAAATGTGTGTGAAAACACCTGTGAATCCTTCCATCTACCCTTATGGCATAGTCATTGTGTGAGTCATCTAATATAAATGCACTATACAAGAAATGATTATGTGTAAGTAAATGTTTTGTTATTTAATTTTAATTTGATTAAAAAAATGATACCATAATGTTACCGTAATATCTCCCCACATCAGTGTCTTAATCTTAGCCATAACAAAGATCCATGAAGTTACATCAATCGTCACATGTTTTCACATGACCATTCCAATGTAACTACTGAATATGGACTTGTTGTGATTAACATGTTATCCCTACTTACTCCATCCAATCTCTTATTTGATGCCTTTCTCTTTAGCCTTAATTATTTTTCTGAATACCGTCAAACTATGTCACTCTTATTTTTTTCTACATCGTCGGTGTTTATTCAACATTCATTTTTTCCGATCCACCATCAGCAATATGTTCCTTTTCTTCCGAAGGGCTAGCATAAGCATGTGGAGATGGTGTATGTACCTTTGCATTAAGAACATCAACAAGTTGAGAAATTTTTTGTTTATTTACACTACGAGCTGCAGTAGGTTGAGAATCCTGTTGTGCCTAAGGATTGGTAGCATCATCACGTGTTGAAGTCATTATGTAAAAAAACTGATTAAAATTTAATTTATATAACCTTAATTCAAGAATGAACATATATTAACATAAAGCAATAGGTTGAGAAACTTGTTGTTCGTCTGCACTGCAACCAACAACAGGTTGAGAAAATTTTTGTGCATGGGGATTGGTATCATCATCACATGTACAAGTCATTATCTGTAAATGTAGTTTAACAAAAAATTTAGATAAATTAGTAGAATTTATTAACATATATTAACATAAGAAAACATGTTGAGAAAACTGTTGTTCGTCTGTACAACGAGCATCAACATTTTAAGAAACCTGTTGTGCATGGGGATTGGAAGATCCATCACGTGCAAAAGTATTTATCAGGAAAACGTGTTTAACATTTAATATAGATAAGTTAAAAGTATAATTGAATAGATATTAGCATAAAGTGAAAATATGTATGTTAGAAATAAAAATATATAGCCTCATTATTGAACTCTCTTTTTTAAAGGTTGAAGGGATTTGACTACTCTATCGACTATACAAATTATTTCATTATGGTCTCCACTAACATACTAAACTATGTATACACTAGGACCTCTTATAAATTATTGTGATTTCTTATTTAAAGGTTATTACACTGTGGAATTTTCATCATAAAATTCAGTGGTTTTGATCGATAAAGAACAATTGACCAGTATTGGTTTGGAGGATCTGAAACATTAAATACTTGTACATCCTGAGATTCCATTATAAAATTATTGTCTTTGTAACCTTACTGAAATCAAATTTCATGTATCCCAAATCATCTACTATAACTACACTTCTGTTATCAACCCACTTGCATTGAAAAATTATCACTTAGAATGTCGTATAATCCAAATCCAATATTTTTGTGATGTTGCCAAAATATGACATATTCCCGTAAATTAGTTTTCTTTCCGTAGCACTAGAAACATGCATCACTTTAGAAACACGTGTAACTCAAATATTCTGTTCGGTTCTCTCTTCATTATATTCATTAGTATAGAATGTATAACCATTAATTACATATGCATTTTATGATAAAAAATACACACTTGGTCCTACATCTAACCTTTAAAGTTGTTCTAATATTGTGTCTAGTTTTTATTTTACTCTTTAAAAATATTGTCATGAAACCATCGTATAAATTGTTTATTATGTTTATTTGATATCAATTTTTCATCATGTGATGGATTCTAATGCCTAATAATTTCTTCATGGGTGTCAACATATGGGTCGACAACTAAAATTTTATACAAAATGTAAAGGTGGGTAGGCTCCTGATTTTTATTATTAATTATGATGACCTCCATTTCAGAAACTACTTCACTCAAAAGTCACCTAGTGTATTGATATTTCATTAGACTAATGCCTTTCCCATCAGGCTAGTATTTGGTAAATAATTCATCTTCTTCCTCAATAATATATTGCTCTTTAATGAAACCCTCTAACCGGATTCTATTTTTCACAAACCCTTTCAAAATATCCAAGTACTATTTAATGGGGTACATCCATCTAAAGTGAATAAGACCACAAATCTAAAACTCCCTCACCAAGTGAATCATCAAATTAACCATCATATCAAATGATATAAATGGGAAAAACATTTCCAATTCACATAATATGAAGACATTTATTCTTTTCATGGATGTAAATTTTGTTGGGAATAAAATTTTTCTACATATTTTTTGTAGAAGAAACAATGATTCGTTATTGTGTAATGGGAATTCCTGGGAAAAATTAAATGTAAACTAATATGAATTAGATCTTTTATCAAAACATGGATGTCATGTGATTTCAGACCTTTTAACATTAAATCATTCATTGATAAATTTTTTTTTATATTTTATGAATACCCCTCTGAAACCTTTACGTCATTTAGGATGTACCAAAACTAATATCTCTCTAAGATGGAAATAGTGTAAGCAGTAGAAGGAATAATTGTTCATTTTTTACCATTTATGGGTGCCATCGATTCTCTTATTCCAATATCAACCATGTACAACCAAGAATTAATTCCATCCTTTGTTTTATCAGTTGCATATAGAAATGTTTTGACGACTTTATCACATAATTTTTTTCAACATGCATAACATCAAGAAAATACCTGACGTACAGACAATTCCAATATGGTAATTCATAAAAAAACTAATTTCTATTTGAAATAGGTTTTCATACAGTTTTCCAAAAATATTTTACCAAAAGCAGTTTCTACCTCTTTAACATTCTTAGACAGTTTATCACCTCATAGTAGAGACGATGGTTTACGTTCTTAAGAACATATATCGAATTTTGTCATCCAAAATCAGTACTTATGTCATCAGGGGTAGAAATCTATGATATCCTATAAAAATAGTTTTCAAATAATGTTTCAACCTAATTGATCATGCACCTTGTTCAAATACAGAACGCCCATCTGTTTTTTTAATTTTATATCATAACAAATTTCCATAAGTAGGAAAATCATTTTTCATCCCACACAACATGGCTCTCAACATTAAATATTCATTTCTGTAAGCATCATACATCGTAACACCTGAATCCCACAATAATTTCTATTCCTTGATCAATGGATCCAAATAAACATAAATATCATCACCCATGTGTTTGGACCTGGTATAAGCATAGATAACATGATGTGTTTTTTTCATGCATAACCAAGGTGAAAAGATATAATTTACCAACAAAATATTCCATGTACTATGAGTGCACCTTTGAAAATTAAAAAGATACATTGCTTCAGTAGATAACACAATATGAAATATTCATAGATCATTTCTAACATTATGATACTCATGATAAATTATCATCCACTAAGGAGAGTCTACCAGAAGTCGTAGTTTTCCATCATTATTTATTCTCTCTATGTGTTATATCAATTAATCTGCAGGCTCCTCACTTCCATTTAAGCATTCTATACTTGGAATGACTAGAATGTACAATGAAACAATTATAGGACCAGATTCATGTTTCTTATATCGATTATCACCACACATTGGGAATTCTCTATGTTATTTTCGGTCCTTGGAAAATAGTTTACATTCATTCAGGCAAGCATGTATTCTTTCAGTGATCATAACCATTGACCATAGCATTCGTTTGGTGTTGTATATTCATATCAAGAGCTGATTATATTTTTGAGCATTTAATTCAAGAGGGAAAGTAATTATATAAAAATAAATTATTAACATACACTTCATACTTTCAAATTTTACATTTTCAATATGGCTGAAAATGCTGTATATTTAGTACAACTATTATACAATGGCATCTTTACACTACTCTTTAACTGCTCAAACCATTTTCGGTAATCACGAGGTTCATCTTAAGCTGTACTTATAATATATTTAAATTTATCTTCATCATCCTTCACATCAGTAATCATGTCCGCAATATGGTCTTCTTCATTGTCCATCCTTGTTATCATATCAAATGATCCATAAAACATAGTGTTATCACTTTCACTAGCTATATTCAAATTTTCCCCAAGTTTATTCTAATATTTATAATGTTGATCAATTCCATGATATATCAAGTGTTTTTTCAACTCCTCTGGAGTAACTTGTCATGAATAAAAATAGCGTAAACATGAAAAATTGATTTGAGAAGGATCATATGCTTGGTATTTTGCAAACATGAAGAGCTCTTTCACTCCATCTTCATACACTTTTGTCATATTAAGGGCATCAATCCTTTATTTATTCATATCCATCCTATTTTATTCATTAATATTAAAATTTAACATAATATAAACAAAAAACGTTAATTTAATGATTACCCAAGGCTACAAATATTATAGACATTAAATATATATTTGAAAACTGTTTATAAAAACATTTTTGAAATCCAATTATAAATAAACCATTTACAGAAATTCATCTTTAAAATAACAAACCCATTATATAATAAACCTTTTAGTTCAAAACATCCATTCTCAAACCCAAATTATTTTTTAAAATAAATTTAATGTAATTTAATACCAAAACATTGTATGTTGGACACATATAATTATTTAAGAATCATTTCAAAATAGTTGAATCATTTTAAATGTGAACCACTAAAAAATAACTAGATTTCATTGTCACTTCCATCTATCCAGCCAATGTAAGTCATTGATGGACACACACCTTATATGTCTCGTGATACCCACTATCTAGCTCTTATCACTAGTTTTCAGTGTTCCTACCATCAACAATATGGACCGGCCAACCAATCACTGAGGGGTGATCACATTTTCTGATGCTCCACCCTCCCCCCCACTGTCTACTAAAATACATATTCACATTTAAATTTATTATTTGATATTAACACCGTCACACTCACCAATAAAAATCGAATCTTGATTACTTATTCATATGTATTACTATGAGTACAAATTAACGCAATCACAATTCCCATTTTTTAATGTACGGAAGTACTAACCTATTTAAATAAAATTTATATATCATGACATATAATCTATTACCCAATTAATTGGAGGGATATAAAGCTATTACTCATCTCATAATATATAAATTTGTTTGACACAAGAAAATCAAATATTAATTGTCTCACTAAGAACACATATTGATTGGATAAAATTAATTCACAATGAATAAGGGAACCATGTGATCAAGGAACAATATAATATTTAATAAAACAAATATTAATAGTTACATTAATGAAACAAGCATAAGGGGATGTAATCAATATAACAATTTAATCCTCTATATAGAACCATGAATCAAGGAACACAATGTCCTGGGATATACCCTATGTACTAGTGTTTGACGATCCAAAACAACACTATAACTATATAGAACTACATCTGATATATGTTTCAACCAAAAATTACATGATCCAACCAATTAAACCATACTGAACTTATCATAATTGTTCCTTCCCACTAGCCCTGTCTTAAACAAAACTAGGTGGACCATATAAATGAGTGTACCTACTAGGGTAACATGAATTAAGACCTCCTCCAAGACAACTATGTTACCATAAACAATAAACCATGGTGGTCAGAAAGAAATCAAGATAATTTCAAAAAAAATTATTGCACATCACCTCCAACACCATCACATATAACATCCCCTTTTCTCATTATACATCCATCATAAAAATAATCAATAACCCATAATTGGTGAAACAAGTATATGGAAAATCCTTGAGGGTAACATAAGAAATAATTCATTTACTTTTTAATGTGAAAAATGGGTCTTCATAGAACAACCTACTTAAAATGTAGAGTATCACAACCCTTATTTAAAGTCTCAAAATTTCAATGATTTTGGATGTACCTGAAAAAAAAATCCATTTTTCATTCCAAAACATTCTCCATGAACAAGAAAATTTTCTTTGAAACCCCAAAATGGCATAAGACCTATCTTTACAATAAAAACAATTAAATGATCCTATGAACCTTTGCAAATACTCTTTTAATATGAATTAATATAATTTAATAATATTAAATGATATTCTCAGAAAAACCCCCTTATGAAAAACCATGAATTTAAGAAAGAAATTTATAATATAACCCAGGATCATATACATTACTATACATTAAATTAATATAAATTTATAAAGTATACACATTCCCGGAATTATATAATAAAGGAAGAGAAAATAAATACCTAATTTAAACAGAATGGTTACCCATCCAAAACATGTAACCATCCCAAGAGAACACTAAAAAACCTAAATCCCAAAATCCTCATGAAAAATTGAATTTTAGTTCCTGGGAAAAGGATAAACCTATGAATAATAGGGAATAGAAGTGGGATGGGGGGATAAAGGATATTAGGTGGTAAGAATTCTTGAAATGGAAAAATAATAGTTTTCTTAAATAATTCAATGAAAATCACATAACAAGAACCTATGAAATCGTAGAATTTTATAAATCATATTTTCTAAAATAAATCATATCGTAATAACATATAAATTATGATTAAAATATCAACACATGGAAAATAATCTTCGGATAAAAAATATAAGTGAAAATACAACCCTTTCCAAAACCACTTTTGAAAACATTGAAGTGATAATTTTATTTAAATTTTTTAAGGGACATATATTATTATTGAAAACATTTTTATAAAAGGATGGGTACTTCAGTTATTCAATTGTGTTCAATGATGTGATCTTGTATGATTTTTTTTGTAAATTATTGTGAGTGTAAATATTCATATAAAAATGAGATATGTTTAGGCCTATGATTTGGTTGTGAGGAAATTTCTTGGTGCACATTGGGAGTGGTGTTTAGGTGAACCTAACCCGTAGGTCGAGGAGGTTGGTTTTTTGTGTGCACATAAGTGGAGTAGTTTCATTGGTAGATTATAAATACTCATGTAATGTTATCGATTAGTGGATATCAAGAATGAATCAATGATGTCAACCTATAGAGCGTGGCTTAGGTTGTTAGGGAAACATGGTGATGGGAGCTATCAGGGTTTGTCACTTAGTTCATGGGTAGAGTCAAGTGACAAATCATATTTATGTTTAATTTGGTCATCTACACATGGGAAAGTAAGAAAACAAGGTATTATATAGACATCATTTTAGAAACATATAATGTGAATTATTTATTGGATTGAAAAGGTATTGAGAAGAAAGATGATAGAACCATCAAGGTCTTCCTAATCCACATCACAAAATTTATAAACTCCCCATGACATGAATAAATCTTAGACATTCCCCTAATAGTGTGGCAGTTATTTCTATAACATGGACAACTCTTATATATAAATGTAATTATTTAGATTCTAATTAAAAAGATCCTGAATTTTGATATTCTATCTCCCATAGTTTGATCAACTAGTCACCTTCAAAACATCTTGGATCTTAATTCTCATGGGTACCTCATCATGGTGTGAATTATATATCCAGAAAACAACCATCTAATACTATAGATTTATCAAAGTGAATTATGGTGATAGGATTTTACATATATCATATATATATATATATAATATCTATAATTTCTTCACAGAACTATCCAGAACTCCATTAGCCTTCTCTATGACATCATATTCTTTTTTGGGAGTACCTTACACATTGGTACATGTGACCTTCATGTATCCTTATAAGGTTATACATACATTTCCATTTCATTTAAAATGTGGTCTGTATAATTTTATATATATACGGATTATTATGCATTTTTTGTTTTCTAGGAACTCTACTCATGGTTTAATACTTAAACTCATTCCATGGTATTTTCTACAACTTTTGAAAATTATTTAACGAACTCCATCCAACTCAACTACATTATAAAAATTATTGAATAATTCATTTCAACCTATTAATCACATCTTATAGAATAACTTCCAAAAAATATCAACTACATATTTTATAATAACTTTCAGAACAACCATATATCATTCTAGATATCTACATACAGAACAACATCCTACAAAAAATCATATGTTGATAATAAATTCATCACCAATAATCAACGTATATTGAAAAAAAATTATCACTCACCATGTTCATAAAATAGAGTTTTATTACATTTTTTCCAATAAATGCATCCCCAACATGTTACCAATAAATCCCATACTAACATATATCCAATAAATATAATATTAACACATATACAATAAATTAAATACCAACACCAATTCTCAGTTAAATCTTGAAAATCGCCCCATATTAATTATTTGTAACCACAATAATGAATCCAAAACATCATCACATCATTCTTTCTACTCTACATTTAAGGGAACAATAGATTTATAGATTCATCACGATTTCCATTACCCATTTCACAATAAATCTAAGGAAAACACTCAACATCAATGAAAAATATAGAGTGTTTGATCAATAATGGAAGGGCACTTCAATGACCCTAATTTTTTGGAAGATGGTATATCACTAGAATAAAATTGAACTAAAATAACTACCTTATCGGTCCCCTATAAACCATTTCTGTTATCTTAAATAATTTTGTATATGGTCTAAAAAGTTCATGTACCCACATAGTCCCCAATGATACGTTGTTGTTATCTTAATTAATTTTTTGTATGATCTTAAAAGTTCAAGTACCCACATTGAAAATAATAATTTACCTCAGTGCAAGGGAATGAAGGGTTGAAGGTCCAAATTGTAAAATTCCAAAAATTCAGGACACTCCTTGAAATAAATTAATTCTGGTTTAGATATACCACCATACCTAGTGAAAATGATTTCCTTCCCCCGAAAGAAGATGAAAATCATATGAATATGCATTTTTTCATCCATGTTTCCCAATTCCTAAAATCAAGGGGATATTTAACCATTGAGGGGATATGCACTCTGGAAGATTGCTGGGTTGCTTTTGTAATGAGGGTAAAACTATTATTTTGAGGGGATAAACCCCAAATATCCAACCACTTCTTATGTATTTTATAAATGATGTCATTATATGGAGTAATCCTATTTTCCAACCTAAAGAAATATTTTAAACTCCCCCAAAACTCTCTAGACACAACTATTAGAGGACTCATAATAATGGAATCATTCTGTTCCAATTGACCATTTGGGTATGAGCCCATGCCTTATAATAGGACTTCTCAATACTAGTTGTGTTATATATGGGAAAATAATAAATCTAGTAGCTCGTGTTTTCCTATGTGAACATGAAGAAAATGTTATTGCATTTTAATCTGATTAATTTCTAAAAAAGCACTATTAATCGATATAGGGGAAATATTTTGGATGCAATGGTTCTATCATGATAATTAACATACTTAATACCCTTCACTGATAATCTATCCATCAATTCTAGAAACTATAACACCCACCCCCGAAGAAATGAGTTAAACCCATCTAGTTTTAATTAATGATACACGATTTTCTAGGGTCCCATTTGGATAAGAATAGGGGGTCTCTAAAAACTATTCTTGGAAATTGTAATGGTCCATTACATTCTATCCTCCCAAGGCCAATGATTTTACCCCACTAATACATTGTAACTATGATAGGAATTGATAATTTGAGATTCATTGGATGTTGATGAACTCTTACCACTACATGGGACTCTATACAACCCCAGATAATATAAAATGGACCGATGAACTGGTAGGGTCAATTACATTGCTTTTATATCGTTTAAAATAAAATTTCATCACTGGTATAGGGACTGTAAAATTAATGTACCTCTTACATGAGAGGCGCGGCGGAGGAGAGCCACTGGTGGAGAAGTGAGCGGCGAAGCTCGGTTCGAGTTGTAGGAGACCCACTTGGAAAAGCTCAATTCGTGGTGGTGGATGAGTCAATGGTTGAGGTGGAGGAGGAGGAGGGAGAGGAGGGAGGAGAGGAGGTGGCAGTGATGGAAGTAGCATAAATAGCGGGAGCGACATGGATCGGCTTTTTCGAGAGATTTAGGGTGCGAGGAAGGAGGATAAAGCTAGGGTTAATTTATAAAACTCGGTGACACTTTTATTAGCCCATGAAAAAAAACTAATTATAATAGTATGTTTTATCAATGATAAAATTAAAAGTGTTGATAAAACAAGGATTTATCCACACTTTTTTACCGCTGATAAAAGCCCATCTTTATCAGTGCTAAAATAGCACAGATAAAAGTATGTTTTATCAATGCTACAATTGAATTTGCTGATAAAACATGACTTTATTATAACTTTTTAGCATTGTTAAAGGCCGATTTTTATTAGTGTTAAAAATTGTTGATAAATTTATATTTTATCATCATTTTTAAATACCTCGGATAAAATATACCATTTATTCATAACAATAAAATTATGACAAATACATTTATTACATTTATAATTTTATTAATATATATAATTAAAATATTTATTATAATTTAATTATTTAAATTACAATATATGGTGACTGGGTGTAAATAATAATTAAATAAATATATATAATTTTATAATTTATATAATAATTAAATATATATATATATATTTACAATTTAAATTATAATATAATATATATAAATATAAATTGATATATTATTTTTAATTTCAATATCGTAAGTATTTAAATATATATATATATTGTGTGTGCGTGTGTGCATATATGTTTGTGTATATATTCATTAAGGACTTGTATTTATAAATAAATATATCCAAAATGTATTAATAAATATATATTTAACATTTATTTTTTTGTAATTTTATAATTAATTAAACATATTTATATTTAATTAGCAATTTATAATTATTCTTAAAAATAATATATTTAAAAAGTAAATAATTATATATAACTAAATATTTATATTTTTAAATATATAAATACATTTATTTCTTATTTAAATATATTTTTCGTGATTTTAAGTATTTATGAGAAGATAAAGCTTCACATATATATGAAACGAATGAATAAACAAATTATATATAGTACTCTAGTAAATATGGTCAAAATTAGGGAAATCATTGAATATTTATTCCTGAGAAGAACGTACACATCATTTGACACATTAATTTGGAAACATATATATATATATTTAATAAGTATTTGTATATAAATATATATTAAAATGAATTAATATATAATATTATAATCATATAGTATAATAAACATATAATAAAGATAATACTAAAAATAATAAATAGAATAAACATGCCTTTTTAATGTATACCTATAAACATTATTTTTCAATTGAATTACAATATTATTATCTAAATTAATAATATTTTATATTAAAAACTTTTATCAAAGATAATATTAGCTCTGATAAAGGGTAGATTTATTGGCACTTTTTCTTAGTGCTAATAAAAGGTCCCCTTTTATCAGAACTTCTTGATTAGCATTGATAAAATCGGAGCACTTCCTGTTCCCGTATTTGTGGAAGTGTATTATTTTTATAGAATTTTTTTTTCCATGTTTCTACTCTATCTCTCACTATCTTCTTTTCATGCATTCTTTCCTTTTCATAATAAATTGATGGGACCATGGATTTTAATACATGGTTCACATAGATTCTGTTATGTATATAACAATATATAAATATTTTTTTTATTTACACACATAAAAAATAATTTTATAAATAAATAATTAAACATATTTACATATAATGAATATTTCTCAAAATTGAATCCTTATACTATCAAATTTATTTCAAATAAAAATACATGCATATTTATATACCTATTTTGTGTTTGTGTGTGTTTGTGTTTGTCTGTATTAACCAACTGATATATATTATCTATATATTCTAACATATGAACATACATATGAATATACATATGAATATACAGATGTATATATAATATAGGTAAATATATATAAATATGTATAATTATACTTTCAGAAAGACACAGATATATATTAAAAATATAGAAGTGTATGTCTCTTGTATGTGTATTAAATATATGTATGTATTTATTTATTTATAAACACCCAAAAAATATATTTTATAAAGGTATTTAAATATATATTAATACACTAACAAATATATAGATTAAAAAATATAACTAAAAATACATATATTGAAATTTATTTATATTCAAATAAATAAATATATATATATACATATATATATATATATATATATATATATTAATATGTGAATAAATAAAGTATATATAAAAAATAAATAGATATATCATTAAATGTAGAAAAAAGTGACATGGGGAGTGGTAAAGGGTCCAAGCGCATCAGAGAGAGGTCTTGAGTTTGAATCCTGGGGAAGGTAGAGGCACGCCGAAAAGAGCAAGGAACTAGCGTGTGGGCGGGTGCACGGTGGGGGATAGTGCTGTTAAAGGGTGGTGACAGTGGCATGGGTGGGTGTAGCTAAGGGCTAGTGCTGTTGAATGGGTGGTGAGTCAAGAGCAGTTAAATTTATTCTCCAATTCAAATACTTTTTTTCCATTTTTTTAACATTTATCATTTGTAAAAAAATTATAAAATACCCTTTTATTAGTGATTTTTTTATCGCTGATAAAGGATCCTTTTATATCATCGTTTTTTAGAAGTAATAAAAAGGACCTCCACTTTATCTTCTCTGATATTAACAAGAATTTTTAGAAAATTAAATGCCATTTTTTAGCGCTTTTAAAGGACATATTTGCAGTAGTGCAACAAATAATAGAGGGGATTCATATAAAATTTTTTCATATAAATCCTTTAATTTTTTTAGTGATATAATAATTTCTTTCTAATTATTCATTGTGAATTATTTTTATTAATTGAATGACATTAATTTGGTTTGTGAAAATGGTATGCTTGATAAACGTGTCAAATCAAGCATAACGATCAAATTGTAGTATTTTAACAAGTATTTAAAATATATATACCATTTCTCTAGAATAATTAGGATATATTAAAATCATTATTATTTCATGATATCAATATTATAGAACATCCCATAACTATTTATGTCATATGCATTATAACACCCATCATAAATGTAGTAACAAAACCCAAAGAATAATGTTTTATAATGATTTCTAGTGTAATGAAAATTTAAATATATGAAAATAATATGAAATATTTAAACATTTCAATATTTTATAATTATCATTTATTTTAGTCAGTCTAGTATAAAAAACATTAAATATAGGTCATGATAACAGAAATCAAATTGTTCAAATTAATAATGATAGATTTATTTTACCTATGATATATCATAGTTCCCAACGGTCAATATCATTGAGTTAGTGTTTTTAACAATGTCTCTAATTTAAATTCATATCATTTTTTAAAATAATCAAAAAACATGAATATGGGATAAAATATATTTATTAAAATTTTTATAATAACAACCAAGAGAGGACACATGAACAAAAATAAAATAAGAAAATAATTTTAGTATGAATAGAACCAACCCCATATATATCATATCTCTACTGCATGTCATTGATCTGCAAATATTAAACCAACAATTCTTAATATCAATCTTCACTTGATTGATCTCTCTACAATTTAATCCTCCACTCTTTAGATAGTGAATAAACACATATAAAATGCCTCATTTATCTTGAACAATCCCCTCACATTAAAACAAGTCTCTCGGTTTTAATACTTTTGAACATAATCTCTCCCAAAAAATCAGATCAGAGATAGGTAAAAAATCACATAAAAATCCTAAAATATTAATTTTGTAAAATAATTTATTAAAAAGAATATTTAAATCAGTTGGGATTTATAATTTTCCATATTAATAAATACAAACTCGAATATCCTTATCTAACTATAACAACATACAATGAATGATGATGATCCTATTTTTTATCTCAATGATGCATCAAGAATACCCTCAGGGATATAGTCCTATAACATGGACCTCTATGACTTTATTGTTGAGGTCATTACGTAAAAATTTTAATGAAAAGAAAAATTAAATTTTCAGTATAACAACATCGAAGAGAGAAGGAGGATAAGATGTGATAATGAGAGAGTCAAGAAAAATATAATACTGAAGAAGGGTTTCCCCTAATTTCTATATGATAGATGACACTATTTTAATGAAATAATATTCTAAAGAAAAAATCAACTAGTAATGCCAAAATGATTGTCTCTATCTTTTTCTGGTGTAAATTGAGTAAAAATCATTAATAGAAATATGAAATCCCTCAAATACTGAAATTATTACCTAAATAAAATAATTAAATTACATTCCTAGTTTCAAAATAATATTCAAAAACATCACCACCTCATTTTTGTCATTATATTTTTACCATACGAAACATTCTAGATATATAAAACCTATATACACTACATTGAAATCCCTGCATGAAAAAAACCATACATTTCATCAGAATATACTATAATGAAACAAATGCCCAAAAACATTCTCGTTCATTTGGATTCAAATAAAATATGATGGTTTGGGCCCCCAATCTAGGTCATCCCAAGTAAAATGATTTTCCAAGATGAGTGTTATCATTTTTTCCCATTATTTTAGTAAAAAAACAACCTTAAAAAATCAGAAATTAAATGAAACAAAAACAATCACCAAAAATCAAAAAATCATTGAATCAAATTTATGACCACCAAAAACTAAACAAAAACCACATTGAAATGATTTATATGAAATAAAAATTAAAATTTTTATAGTGGTGATTATAATTATAAATTTAAAGAACATAATTTCTTTATAATGATGTTGGGACTGAGTTTATCATAACTTACATGTGCATGGGGAGACAAATGAAGCTAGACTTGCCTTGCTGGTGGACCTTTAAGAGAATCATAATATCAAAACACCATTTGAATCAATCCCAACATAAGTGGGTGGGATTGATGATTTCATTGTCAATATATCTGTTATTTCTTCAATGGAAGAAATAAAACGTTTCGTGAACTATTTAATTCGGCAGTAAATAATTTCAAGATATAATACCACCTAAATCCACACACAAAAACTGATAGAAATTAAAAATATCATTGAGAGACACCAAATCATATTCAAATACATAAATAATAATTCTATTTTATTATTCAATTAATCCATTATAAATTTGTCAATTTAAATACACCCTCACAAAAAACGGGGAGAAAAAAACTACAAGATAGAAAAATGGTGAAAAATGAAGAAATCTTAAGCAGCATTGTTTTGGAATTGGGGCCTACGTTAGTCACTAGCTAACAAATTATAGACCTTTTCCCATAATGATTCTAAATGAACAAATAAAATTAAAAAAACTAGTTCTACAGTAGATTAAGTAAACATGTAAATGCCTTAGGGAAGAAAAGAAAACATGCTAACTGGAAAACGTGAAATTCAAAGCATTTGAGAGGAAATTAGATAATTAATCCACAACATATAGATTGAATTAATAATGAGGGAAGAAACAGGAGTCTAATGAAATATCACCTATGCCAATGTGAAATGGAAGTACTGAGTCCATGAAGAGGTAGAAGGGGAGAGGGATTTGGGGGTGGATGTTGGAGAGGTGGAGCTAGCCTAGACGACGTTTTGGGGTGTGATGTAGGGTCAGACCTGGTAGAGAGTAGGTGTGGGAAAGGGAGATTGTGGAGGTGGGATATGAAGAGGTGGGAAAACCTACATTAATAAAGAGGAGATAAGCTGGGATGGTAGAGATACGATTAGAGAGACCAAGAGGCATGTTGGGGCTAGGTAGGGCCGGGAGGCGCCATGGCAGGTGGAATGTGAAGAGGGAGTTGTGAAATGGAGAGGTGGGATTGCCCCCTTATGACTCATTTCCATACAGTGTGGGCTTGCGGGGCTTGCCCTCAGGTAGGGCCTACCCACAATCCTCATCATCAACATTTATTCATTTATCTCGGAATTCCAACCGTCAATGCCATCATTAATTTCAGCCGATGTAATTCATTTCTCACTTCCAACAGTGAAAATACAAAGCCTGATATCATCAAGGAATATTACCATAAATAACCAGTTAAATATACTGCATTCATAATATTGTCGAACTAGAGAACATCAAATCCATATCTATTTCCCTAATCCAACCATAAATTTAATACAAAAAATTCTTTTGAACCAATAAACACTTTCATTAATATTTTTCCTTTTAAATAGTCTTTATCAGTAAACCTAAATCCTCATCTTTTCCAAAATAGAAAACCAGTATTATTTTTATTCAATATTTTCATAATAAATTATTGGGAATAATAATAATTCAAATCTAGATCCAATGATAACTTCAATTAGAAATGGATCACCCTAAATCATAATAGCTTGAATGGATCTCTATAACAATTTTACGTCTCCATTTTTTCATCAGGTCTACATCATGATTATTACAAGCCAAAAATAAATGACTCAAAATCAACCTAGTGTTTGACAATGCCAAAAATCTTCTTTCCTTCTAATTGGCCTCCTTATTGATTCGTAATAGGAACATCCCATGTCATTATCTTTATCAACATCAGATGGAATTAACCAGTTTTGACTTTATGTTCTCCCAATAATAGTAGGAGTAGAATAGAGTACATAGTATTTATGTAGCAAGTATAATGTACATCTCAATTTCCTCCTTGAATGTTTGTATACAGGTGTTACCAAAATTTTTAGACATGGGTTTTGAAAAATTACCTAAGTAGGATGTTGGCTATGTGAACCTCCATTTTAAAGTTTTTCAACGTATCAATTTGGAAATGTAGATAACTCTGTGAAATTTAATCATGGCATGAAAAAAAGCCTTCTATGAGGCTGAATTATTGAAAATTTAACCTAAGTGTCTGTAGATTTAAAAATCATTTACAAGAAATCATGAATTTTTGGGAATTTAAAATTAAATTAATACATAAATAAACAAAACGTGATTCTATAATATGTTAACTATATCTTAAAATATAAAATTATGTTTAAAATTTCAATGAAATATTTATAACAATTTCATACAACATAGATTAAGCAATAAATTGAATGATAAAATTATAAAAAAATATTTAAATAATAAAATATATTTGTAAATTGATTTTTTTATATAATTACTAATATAATTAACACGGGAAAATAAAGGATAAAAAATGAATACAGAACAAATATTTCAATGAATGCTCTAAATAATTAAATGGTAAAATTAAGAGATTAAAATGTAATTTAATATGTAACTAAATAATATGTTAAAATAAATACAAGGAAAGGAAAATATAATTAACAAGAAAAAATATATATATGAAACAAAAAAAAATTATTTTTAATCAAACATAAATATTAAATTAAAAAATTCAATGAATTTACATTTTATAGATTATATTTTAAAACAAAGACAACGACACAAATTTCATTGATTTAACAAACCCACTATAAATTAACCATAAGTGAATAAATAATAATTAATTGAAAAAATAGACATTAAAATACATAAGTAATAAAAAAAATCCTATTGAAATGAAAATTCCGACAAAAAATTTTACCACAGTTATGTTAAATCTTTTCCTCAATAAACCAACTTGTTAAAATAATTGGTTTTAAAATATATAAAATTTGACATACTAAAATTCCATAGTGAATTTATTTTCCAAATGGGTTTCCCTCCTGGTCTCTATCATGTACAAAGTACGGTTAATGTATCCAAATTATTTTTATATACTAAAAAATCATTGAAAAACTATATGGAATTTTTAAAATTGAAATTTTAAATGAAATTTAAAAACTAAAAATTTGTATGCAATTAAAATTCCAATCATCATATTACCTCAAGGAGAACATGTTCTGCTAATATAAGATGTCATAATTATTAGACACACTATTGAATGGGATTAATTTATTTTTTATAATTATAATAAATAACACCTCCATCTACTGTAGAATACAAGATTAAAATAATGAATGAATAGTTTCAACCTATATTACGATTGTCATTTTATAATTCATTTTGATGAATATATTATGAGTTTAATTCAAATTAAAATGTTCAATGAAAATTGTTATTTTATAAACATCACCCTACATTTTATCAAAATCTATTTTTCTAGTGGTAATAAAAATAAATTTACTAAATTAAATCTATAAGGTAATGGAGATTAATTTAATCAATGTGCTATCACATAATTATGTTTAAAAAAAATATTTCACACACAAAAATATTCATAACTGATCCTTCAAATGTAATAATTTGAAAATATTTATGTTTCTTATTGGATAATATTAGAACATAATTAAACACATGTTAGACCAAAAAATTACCACAAAAAATGTTTCATTCACATAGGAAACTAAATAATTAAAATTTTAGATTTTATAACCAACAAATTTGAGGGAATGAAAAGCTATAGTGTATTTGTGGGAATAATTAAAATTACCATCATATATTATCTCATGTAGATTGTATGACTACCTTATCAGAAATGAATGTTATTAGTGAAACTTTAGTTACTTTTATAATAAATTAATTAATATATAAAATTTTAAAATAATATAAAAACATCAATTGGTACAAAAATTAAATTACAATCCTCTCTTCACATATAGGAGAATTACTCAAATAATATATAACGTCAAAATAATTAGAAATTCTGATAGTTTGGTTGGATTTAAAATTTATTGAGGAAATAAAAAAATCATCAATCAGTTAATGAATAATAAATTCAAGAATGAAATAATGGGTTCATCTATGATTGTTATTTTTATTCTATAAATCATATGGATTTATATATTATGAGTAAAATTCTAATGTTGATGTTAAAATTTAATGATTATTGTGTAATATTCTCCCAAATTTTTAGCAGAACTCATTTTTTTGAGTTTGTAATGAAACATTATTTACCCATTTATATACATATTGTAATATTGATTAATCTCTTCATAGTTTTGTGAGAAAATTTAATATTAGTGAACATTTTTACCAATTAAAAATTATTATGATAATGTTAAAAATTTAAAAAATTTAAGAGAAAAGATAGGGATTTTCATCAGCTAACATTGGTCCATCATTAAGAACAAAAATTACTATTCCCCCACACATAAAAAACAACATTGTCCCAGATGTTGAATTCAATGGTGGGAGAAAGCTTTTAAAAAAATCATATTGCAATATTTTCATTGATTTGGTAGTAAAAAATACATGTAATAATGGATAACAACAATGACCAACAAATTTTTCACACAAAAATATTATTAAAAATATTTAATTATAAATACAAATTAGTTATTAAAAACCTTCATCCAAAATTTAATGTTTTTAAATAAAATGGATGTAATAATTTTATGTACAATAGGTTTGTTTAGAAATGTCAGGATTTTGACACACAACCAAACATTTCAAGACACAAATGTTATTAAAAACATAATAATAGAAATAAATGTATTTACTAAAGGACTTAAACAAGAATAATATCTTAGATATCATCATTTTAATCATTAATTAAACCACAATCAACATTAAGTATATTATTTTTCAATATGTAATGTTAAACAATTAAGATAAAAACTGGGAAACATAAATTTTACTCAGACCACTTGGTTAGAAAAATTAGACAATGATGTTGATCATGTGTTACCCCATTTTTTCATTTTCAGTAATATTATATGGTACCCATATTGAATCTCTTAATAAACATGGTTAATATTAAATAAATTACTTATGTTTAATTTAAAAATAGAATGAAAATTGGGTGAATTTTTAGGAGAGTTTGATCTTATTTAGTCGAATAGGCTTCTTATCTTGAAAATTGAAAATCTATGTATTGATATTTCAAAATAATGTATAATTAAACTCACCACTATAAAAACAAATTAGATTATCTAATTTACATGTATTAATTCCTCAATAATAACTTAATATATTTTGAAAACAAATTCAGAATTATAATGTTTCAGAAGTTTATTTCGATCGTGAAAACACACAAACACATTAATTTCAATTCATAACTAAAATTCATATATACACCTTCACTACTAATGATTTATAAGATGTAATTTATATTTATAAAATTTAAAAACATAGTGTGGATGGACCCAACTTCGATGATTGGTAAAAATGAATGAGGTTACATAATATAAGTTCTCATATAGTGGCATGTGACACCATCATGTTTTCTGGTAAATTATTAAATAATCAGAATTACATTCCAATGAAGTAATAAACAAAAATAATGAATACTTCAAAATAAAAAAATATTAATCATCAGTTTAAGCAAAATAAGTGTTAATTATTTATACCATTGACATATGTATATCCTCAAATAAACCCCTATACAATTAGAGGATGTGGATTATAACATAAAACCTCTATATGGGATTATTTATAATTTTTTTATATAAAAATTATTTCATTGTACAATGAAAATATATTTTATTATTTGGAAATATTTAACAAACTAATATAATTTCATCACCTCATCTATATTATAATTTTCTTGATTTATGTTCAAGGTAGTTGAGGGAAAAAATTTAGGAACGTCAACCTCAAAGATAATGTTAATTTAATCCCTATAAATTAAATATTATTCAGTCATTTACATATTAAATTTATATAAAAAAGAAATTAAATGGAATATATAATTAGTAGGCTGAAAAAAAAATATTTAATTTGGGACACCATAGCTATGACCTCAATTATATAATTTCCCAACATCACATAAATTGATATTTTCAATGAGTTCTAAGAGATTCATAAAATCATAAAAATATAAAGTGGAAAATTGTTCATGCCACTCCAGCAGCTAAAAGATATTTTCTATATTCTTAATATATAGAAAGGGAGAAATGGATGAAGGATCCAAATAAAAAATAAATTCTCAAGAGATGTTTTCTTCAAAAAATATGAAAACTATAAGACATTTTTCATCTAATTTATATAGGGAACGATATATAATTTTCAACATGGGGATCAAGTACTCAACCTCTACAAGGATCTTATCAAACAAAATCACCACAAATATGGAGTCTTTATTATAAATAAGGGGATTCATGATCCAGTTTAATCTTTCTAAACATTAAAATTTTAAATTATTTTATATTGAAATATATATCAAAATATTTTAATATTGGGGATAATAAAATAATCAAACAAATGTTAAACATCATCATATTATATGGGTCTCAAATTTTTCCTTCACCATGAAAATGAAAAAAATGAGGATATTTATATATGATCCATGTTTCATCCTCCTAAACCTATTACAAAAATATCAATGTGCTGACTTATTCTATTTGAAATTATAATGCATAAAACACAAGAAATATGTTTCAAAATTCAATGATTTTCTTATATATGGATTATACCATAAGTCTCCTAAATACCATGTAATATTCAATGAGATTATGATGATATTAAGAATTAAGACATTTAAATTTTTTCCTCATTGTAAAGTCAATAAATACTGATATGTTTTCTAAATAGTTAAGGAGGTTTCATATTTTTGATGTTTTTAATTAATTTATTAATTAATTTAAAAAATAAAAATTGTAATTGTGAAATAGTTATAACAATTTCTCATTCATCATGGTAGAACCATTTTTTTATATCCCAACATAATTACTATCAATAATATATTTATATTATATTACATATAATATAGAGCATATGTATGGGCATATACCTAAGTAGGGTTATCTATTGATTTCATACATTTTGGTTTACCCTTGTTGGATTTTTGAGACCTTAATGGTCTCAGGGTCCCTACTGAGTATTGTTATACTCACTCCTGAATGGGCTATGCCTAAACCTCATTGTGTTGGATTCAGACGACAGACAACACTGACCGAGGCTTTGTGTACTAGGACTGGACGGTACCCGGAGGTGGACCACACTGTGTGATGGTTCACGGAGGAGACGAATGGATGTGGTGTGATGTGAAGGCTATATGTACCTACCCTTCAGTTAGGATTTCTCGTTGGATAATCCAGGAGCCGTTTTCCCTTCTTCCAATACTTGTACTTTCAGTTTCCTTGTATTTTTCAGTTGGGCTTGAATTTATGGCCCCTTTTTACCTTTCATCACTCTTTTTGTATACAGTTTTATTTGGTGTTTTTTTCAGCTCATACCCGGTTGTGTGTGTTTTCATGTTATAAATGCAATGCCTTCCCAGTTTAGGGATTTATGCCTTTGGTTCTAGTCTCTAGCCCATGGCCTAGGGAAGGCGGGCTTGGGGAAGTCATGACACGATCCCCAGGGGAGCAGTCATGACAAATTGGTATCAGTGGAGTTGGTTCTACCACAAAACATAAGACTCTGATATTTTCTTTGAAGTTATAGTGTTAAGGGTACTTAGCGTGGTTTTCTGTTCATGGAGTCCAATGTTGGTGTGGTGGCTGACGAATCCATACACCAGGACCCTGACAACTAATTTTTGACTCATTGCATGAAAACACTGATTTTGTGTGTGTTTTAAAAGGTTTTATTTATGTCAGCTCAACCAGGTTAGCTCACCATGTATAATCTTTTACCGTGTCACAATTGTTACTTTCAGGATGCCTCCCCCAGGATGACCCTCTAGATTCTTGACAGTTGTACGCATAGATAGCAGATGATGCACACCAGTTGAGATCATTGCACGAGTTCTAGTGCTAGTGGCCACCTAGGTTCATTGGAGAGACAGACCCACTAGTGGTTGAGAATTGGCTGGAGGTTGTGGTGAGAGTTTTCTGACAGGTAGGGACACCGGCCGACCTCATGGTGATTTTTGCTGCTAGCCATATACAGGAAGCAGTGGGAAGATGGTGGTTCTTGATTCTTCAAGTTCACGATGATATGATGCTTCTCTGGCCAGACTTAGAGTGCATGTTCCGGGAAGAGTTTGTCCCGGCGACTCTTCATGCAGAACGCATACATGAGCTACTTCATCTGCAGTATGGTAGCATGATTGTATCTCAGAACTCAGTGAGATTGACAGACATCTCATGTCACTCAACTGATATGGTATGTGGCCCATTCTTCAGGGCCATGACCTTCGAGCAAGGGCTCAGGCCTGAGGTTATTACTTCGATGATCTCCCTCAGCATCCCGATGCAGATAGGGGTGTTGGAGTGGTCCCTCTTTGTGGAGAGTTTCCTTGCTGAGCAGTCTCCAGTAGTGAGACCCACCACTAGTTGACATGCAGTAGAGTTTTCTTCACCTGGCAGTAGACAGATGTCGCAGAGGTCCAAAGGGACCATACCAATGGGTGGACGAATGCATGACTCGAGATCGGTTATACGGGGTACCCGGGGTAGTGAAATACATTCCAGGACTGGGATGTGTTTCTCATGTGGCGTCCAGGGTCACATGGCTCGTGACTATCCAACCCGCCGATTGGATGATCATCAGATAGTTGAAGGACCACCCAGAAAGAGGTAGAGATTCGATCGAGGCGATCTTGAGGGTGCAGGCCGACGTGACAGAGGAGCTGGTCGTGTAGCTGGCGGTGGGTGACATTTTGTGGTTTTACCGCCACCACCACCTGGAGGTCCACCCCGACTACCGGGAGCAAGTTGACATGCGAGAGCTCAGCTCCATGGAGCTGAGGAATACGATCATGGCTCTCCGGAGATGAGTTGAGGTACATTATTTCTATACTCCACCTTATCTGCATTACTTATAGACAGCGGTTCCATTCACTCTTTCATTTCCACTGCCCTCATTTAGCAATCGGAGATTCCGACGGATCCGTTGGCTCAATCCTTATGGCTATAGACTCCTACGAGAGCAGACTCGGTGATTACGCACTATTTCTGGTAGTGTGAGCCTACTCTATGAGGTGAGAGCTTCGGTTGGGATCTCCTCATAGAAGTGTCAAGTCCATAAGACGTCATCTTGGGTATGGAATGGTAATCTGCAATCTAAGCTCCGATCCACTGTATTAGGCACAATGTGCGGTGTGTCTGCAATGATGGGACTGGTATTACCTTCACCGGAAAGAATGGATCCTTTGCAGCACATGACAAACATACTCAAAGGAGGGTGAAGCCGATCACTTATCAGTTGGCCTTCCATACCCTTAGAGTAGTTGATGTAGAGAGTCTGAGCTATCCTATAGTGGTAGACCAGTACGCGGATGTTTTTCCTGAAGATGTCCCAAGACTACCTCCTCGTAGAGATGTGGACTTCTATATTAACCTGTACCCCGAGACGGCACCGATATCTACCTTAGCGTATCATATGGCTCCCTTGGAGCTTCGTGATCTGTGGGTACAGCTAAAGGACATGTAGAAGAAGGGATTTATTCTTCCCAGTGTTTCTCCCAGGGGAGCCTCGATTCTGTTCACCAATAAGGATGATGGATGCTTGAGGCTTTTTTTCTATTACTGTCGCCTGAACTAGGTGACCGTGAAGAACAAGTACCCACTCCCAAGGATTGACGACCTCTTTGATCATATTAAGGGAGAACAATGGTTCTTGAAGATAGAACTCAAATCAGGCTATCACCAGCTCATAGTTCAAGATGAGGATGTGCAGAATACGACTTTTAGATGTCGGTACGGCCCCTACGAGTTCTTGGTTATGAATTCCGGCGTAACCAACACTCCATTAGTGTTTATGAGACTCTTGAATAGTATTTTCTAGCCATACCTCGATCACCTTTTCGTAGTCTTCATCGATGACATTCTGATCTACGTGAATGGTGAGGAGAGGCATGCCTAACTTTTGTAGGTAGTATTAGACACACTCCAAGAGCACCGGATTTATGGTCAGCTCTCAAAGTGCCAGTTTAGGATTTGAGAGGTTCACTTCTTGGGAAACATCATCTCGAAGGCTGGAGTTACAGTAGATCCAGTGAATATTGAGGCAGTACATGTTTGGGAGCCACCCATGAGTGTGAAGGAGGTGCAGAGTTTCTTGGGATTGGCTAGATACTACCAGATATTCGTTCCAGTCTTCTCCATAGTTGCAGCACCACTATCAGGATTGACGAAGAAGTGGAAAGTATTCATATTGTCAGAGTGATGTTATTAGAGATTTCAAGAGCTAAGTAAGAGGCTCACTAGTTCACCCATCTTGAGTATTCCATAGGAAGGTGTTGGGTACATAGTCTACTGCGACACATCAGGGACTAGACTCAGGTGTGTCCTAATGCAGGAGGGAGCAGTGATCGCATATGGTTCTCGGTAGCTGAGACAGAATGAGCAGAACTAAGCTACCCATGAAATGGAGTTAGAAGTAGTGGTCTTCATCTTGAAGATATGGTGACACTATCTGATGGGAGAACGTTTTATAGTGTACTTTGATCACAAGAGTCTCAGGTGCATCCTCTCTTAGAAGGACCTGAACCAGAGGCAACGGCAATGGCTTGAGTTCTTCTAGGATTATGACTTCGAGATAGTATCTACTCCTATTAAGGGTAACATTTTTGCATATGAACTCAGTAGGAGATCTGGTATACAACACCTAGGAGAGTCAATATAGCAGCTAGATGCTTTACAGATATCCTTTGTAGTCCAAGATAGAGCAGCTTTCCTTCAGTCTCTTACAGTCACTCCCCCACTTCATCAGCGAGTCAGGGAGGGACAACATGGGGACGCTGACTACGAGACACGACGTGCTCAGATATCTATAGGGTAGACACCTAATAGATTTTCAAGAGGTGGAGAGCATGTCATCCTACTCAGAGGATGTACTATGGTCCTAGTGTCCATTCAGGAAGAAGTGTTGAGGGAGTCATACACTTCACTCTAGCGGTACATTCAGGAGTGGAGAAGATGTATCATGACCATAGACGACACCACTAGTGGCCAGGTATGAAGAAGGCAGTATTAGAGTTTGACCCTCAAGGCCTCACTTGTCAGCAAGTGAAGGCGGATCACCAGGTACTAGCAAGCTTGGTTTAGCCTTTATAGGTCCGAGAGTGGAAGTGGGATTGGATATCCATGGAATTTGTGAAAGGACATCCACGTACATCTATGGGTCATGACTCAATTTGGGTGATTGTGGATCGACTCTCCAAGTCGGCCCACTTCCTATCAATCAGAGAGTAGTGTTTAGTAGAGATCATAGGATGCCTCTACATGAAATAGATTGTGTTGATACATGGAGTACCTTCTTATATTGTCACTAATCATGATGCATGGTTTAATTCCCGGCTATTGAAGTCTTTGCAAGAGGCTTTCGTGACACAGATTCATCTGAGAACTGCCTTCCATTCTCAGACGGATGGCCAGATTGAGTGGGCCATTCAGACCCATGAGGACATACTTCGGGCTTCTGTCCTCGACTTCGGTCCCAGCTGGGAGGATAACATACCTTTGTTGGAGTTTGCATACAACAACAGCTATCACTCCCCTATATGGGTGTAATATTTTGAGGCATTATACAGACAACCATGCAGATCCCCTTTATGCTGGAATGACCCTGGGGAGTCAGCACTAGTGGGGAAATAGATGATACGGGCTACTACGGAGAAGGGGCAGATCATCTAGCAGTGGATAAAGACTTCACAGAGTAGATATAAGTCATATACTGATAAGAGATGGAGACATCTGTAATTCGAGGATGGCGACCACGCCTTTCTATGGGTCTTACCTCGACGAGGACTACAGAGATTTGAAAAAGGTAGAAAGTTATCTTCAAGATTCAATGGACCTTTCTAGGTCCTCATCAGAGATGGCGAGTTGGCATACCACTTAGGTCTTCCACCTCAGTTACACCAGGTGCACGACATTTTCCACGTATCATAACTGAGGAGATTCGTGGATGACTATTCCCACATCATTGAACATGGAGAGCTGGATATCGACGATGGGGCCACCTTCGCGAAGGTTCCACTGGATATTGAGGATCGACAAGAGCAGGTCCTACGTAGATGTTCGATACATTTGGTGCATGTTTGCTGCCAGCACGAGAACCTCCAAGAGAGCACATTGGAGTGGGAGGCTGAAATGCATTCTCAGTACCCCCACTTGGCCCCTTAGTTCGAGTGGTACCTTACATGGACGTAATGTCCTGAGGTGGAGAGAATGTAAAAAATAATAAATTCCATGGAATTTTTTTCGTAAATACATGGTAATTTTACAAGTCCATAAAAATTGACGGTGAATGATTCTGAGGCCCGGTGTCCCCGAAATCAATTTTCTGATGTTTTGTTCAGGTACGTTTAGTAAATGAATGAGCGAGTTATTATAACTTTTGAACTAGTGCTTGGAAGTGAAATTCGAGGACACAATTGAACTCGTAGCATCGGCATTCTCTTAAGAAGACTATCACCTCAATGACAGTAGGTCGAGGATAAAAGATAGTTTTCTGGGTTTTTAGAGAATTAATTTAATAAAAATAATGTGTGTGGCTCAATTTTTATTTATTGGTTAAAACCTCCTCATAGAAGTTGGATGTGGGACCACCACACCTTAACATCTCATGAGAGGTTATGGTGGTGGGGCCCACCCGAACCTAACCTCCCGCAATAGGTTATGATGTGGGGACCAAATTGGACTAATCCCCTTATTAATGGTTGTAGAAGAAAACCTCTCAACTCCCCTCACTAATGAGGGAGATTCTCACACACCCCCCTTTTATATTGGTGCCATCTCCCCTAATTTAATGGAGCCAAATCTTCCACATTAATTAAGGGGGGGCCTAGTCAATTAATTCACCATCTTAAATTTTTTTTCCAACAAATTAAATAATAGATTAACACAATATATTATTATTTTTCTTGGAATTGTTCATTTTTGTGGCATCTTTTAGAGGAGGATTATTGGTAGAAAACTCCCAACGAAGAAGGCCTTCGACTATGAAAAACGCCAACATTCATCGACTTCTTCCATAGAGCTTCTACCGACGTGGGACATCTTTAACCGACATTCCCTTCACATCTTCTTCAACGAGCCGAAGCACATGCTCAGGATTGGAATTGTGTAGTGGATGTGTAAAACAAAGATACCAATCGTCTTCTTCCCGAGACTTCATCGGAGATAAACGAACAAAGGTAGGGGTTGTTTTCTTTTATGTTTCATGTTCCCCTTTTCATTCAAAATGAAGAATAGGGATATTTTTCCTTTTACGGGTGAGTTTTTGTTCATCATTCTCCTACCTTGATGAATCGATTGTTATCACCCTAATCATAGAGGGTGTGGGCCAAACTAACATGCCCCAACTCCCTAAGTTGATCAATTTTGTGATATTCTTCAGCATGGAGATGATGCAACGATGCGATGAAGGTGGTGAAGACAAATGTCATGCTACCCGTAGCCTCCATGACTGCGCCACCCCCGTGACATCCCGCCCCGCCGCCGGCCGAACCGGCCCCGACCATGCCCGCATAGGCCATGCCGCTCGCAGATCTGTGCCTCTGCCCCGATCCAGCCTACACCCCACCGGCCTGCCCGACCTCCCATTGGCCCTCCTGGCACCTTTCAAGGTCGCCCGCTGGACCCACTTCTGGCCTGGCCGCGCCCAACCCGGCTACCTCCCGGCCATCCCGAACACCTCCCGACCGCCCGACCTCTTGAGCTAGCCAGTGGCCCCCCTTGTGGCACCCTGGTCGAACTGCCCAACCATGATCTCCGTGCCAAGCCACGCTGGGCCACACCCTCATGGCGCTCTGGGCCGAACTGGCCCTGAGCACGGGTCGAACCTCCCACGCGGCCGGCTGGGCTGTGCCCAGCGGGCCAGGCTGAACCTAACAGGCTGGCACGCCCAATGGGCTAGGCTAGACCCAATAGGTCTGACCGAGTCGGCCTAGACCGGGTCGGCTTAAACCAGGTCAGACCAGAACCGGTCTCGTTACCGACCCTTTACTTTATGTGGCCATATCTTTGGCACCGAACGACCGTTTGATGAACCATCAGCATAATTGGTATTCTTCGAGTGAAAAGATCCATTTCGGTATACCCCACATGAGTTCTGGGTAATGTTGAGATACTGTTAGATTGGATCATTTGTGAATCCAACCGGTCCACCGGGACTAAAAGTCAAATAACTCACACATCAGGTGTCTGATTGATGTGTCATTTGTTGCATTGATACCCCCGTGACATGGAGGACATTTGAGATAATTCTAAATGGGACTTCATGACTTTTAGAGTATTGATCAGTAGCTGATGGAGCAGATCCTTCTGGAGACGAGCAACTAGAGTGTGGAGACCAAGCTGTTTGCTGAGACCGGACGACTACTGACCAATTTGAGTTGGAGTGACTCAACTAGTACATTGGGGAGTGCCTTGGTGTCCCGGCAGACCCAAAATGGGTAGAACCTTGGTGTCATGGAAGACCCACGGTACTCGACAAGAGGAGTACCTCAGCAGTCTATGAGGGAGACTGCCTTGGTGACGCGGTAGACCCCTTATGGGGAGTGCCTTGGTGACGCAGCAGTCCCACGGTACTCAATAGGAGGAGTACCTCATCAGGCCAAGGTTAGTGGGAAGCGCCTTGGTGTCATGGAAGGCCCACTATACTCGACAGAGGAGGAGTTATCCAGCAACTGTGGTTTCATTAAGGTTAATAAAAATCCAGGTTAAGCTGAGTTAGTAACTTTTGTGTTCGCCACATCATTGAGATGTATTACATAATAACATAGGTATATGTATGGGAATATACCTATGTAGTGTAATATATTGATTTCATAATTTTTGGTTTATCCTAGTTGGATTTTTGAGACATTGAGGGTCTCAATGTGCCTACGATGTATCGTTATACTCACATTTTCACGGGATGTGCCCGCACCTCATTGTGTTGGATGCACATGATGACAGCGCTGACCGAGGCTGAGTGTACCAGTACTGGACGTTAACCGGAGGTGGACCAAAAGGTGTGAAAGTACACGGAGGAGATAGAAGAATGTGGAGTGATGTGGTGGCTATCTGTACCTACCCTTCATGTAGTATTTCCTGGTTGACGATCCAGGAGCAGTTTTTCCTTTTTCCTATTCTTGTACTTTCAGTTTAATTTTACTTTACAGTTTACCTTGTATTCTCGTCCCCCTTTTACCTTTCAACACTCCTTTTGTATATAGTTTTATTTAGTGTTTTATTTCCCTCTCATACCTTGTTTTTTGCGTTTTCATGTTATAATGGAAAGGCCTTCCCAGTTTAGGGATTTACGCCTTTGGTGCTAGTTGCCAGCCTCTGGCCTATGGAAGGAGGGCTTGGGGGAGTCACGACACGGGCCCCGAGTGACAGGTCGGGACAATAAAAATCACAATAATGGGGTCTAATTAGATTCTCAGTATGAGTATTTGTATAGGGAAGAATAAAAAAAATTAAATTAGAAATGAATAATGCATCTGATATAATTACTAAAAGTATATTCCATGTAAAAAATACCATAAAATAGGGTATGGACTCCTTGGATAACATCATAATATAAATGAACTCATAGATAATAAATAATAGTTTCACAAGTATTTAATGAATAATAACAAATATTATAATATTACTTAAATGTCCTTAAAATAAAATATAAATAAGAATTTAAGGTGTGTGAATATTTTCATAACTATTTTTCGACAGTATACATAGCAATGCATTTACGGGTTGTAGTGGGTCGTAGTCTTTAGATACTGTGTCTAATGCATTCATCATATGAATGGGATGAGAATTAATCGACATAAATATTCATATTGAAATACGAGTTTACAAAAGGATTAAAATTTCATTAATATATAATCATAACCACAAATAATCCCTTTTTATATTTAAAATGGAATCAGAATAATACATTCTCATTAAATATTCTTATTTATAAAAAATTAATTATATACATGAATATATTTTACAAATATCACTTAAATATTTTATGCAGAAAATACCCTTTTAATTTGGAATTAAAAATTTTATAAATATTAAGGAACATATTTTACCGCAAAATTGAAATTTTGAAATGTAATGTATGATTCAAAATTTTTGTTTTCATGATGGAAAAAAATTATATATATGTTGTATATGTTAAAAAACATTACATAAACTCTGTTTCTTATGAAATCAAAAAGAGACTCGTTTGGAAAATGATAGGATAATTCCTTCGCACCCATTTTATAAATTTAACTATATGATAAATTTTTTTATAAATCAATGGATATTATTAAATATATTCTTTAAATCATTTTATGTATGATTTTGATATATAAGGTAAATATTCATGACTAAGTGGAAAAAACAAACATGGTTCTACTTTAATAAAATGTGTTTTTAGTGTTATGAGTATAAAAATAGTGGAAAATAAGTGGAGAAATGTTATTTATTATAAATATATATAGTATAAGAATATATACTCGGATTAATATAGGAATATCTAAAAATTCCCACAATATATACTTTAGCATATATAATCCTTAATAAAGATGAGATTGCAAAAAAAACCCTTACCTCATGATCAAAATATTTTAAATGAATAGAAGACTCATTTTTTATTAATTAAGATTTATTTTATATCTATTATAGAAACATAATCATATTAATAATACCAAATATGATTTAATTATAGTATTTTATCATATATTTATTAATAATTATTTGTTAAATTAAATTATATGTATAATAACTACTTCATTGTTCATTTATGGTTTGGTTTTTTAGTTTTAGTCTTTTACAATGATCATGGTTTCATAATGTACAAGAATTTTAGTCTTGATAAAAATATAATATAGAGTCCTAATGTAGATATTTTATGACATATTAAATTTATAGATAAAAAATGAATTACATAGTTCATTGAGATGGTAGGTAATACAGACACATGAATAACATTTGCATTTTTGAAAAATTGAAAAAAAACAGATAAAATCTATATACTAAAATTCCCATGAACATTATTATTAAATAGATATCATATATAATTATTAAATATATCATTAATACTATACATGAAAATTATAAATGAAAATAAATAAGTCACAACCCATCATGGAGGCTTTAGTTCACACATATACACTAAAAAAGTTATCATTTTCCAATACAAATGAAAGTAAAAAATTTATGGTTGCTATTTTAATTTAAGTAGTATAATTTTTTTATATATATCAAATATATATATTTATTAAAATAATCATTTTTTCCATCAGTGACAGTTTGTTATTGAAACAAAATACAACAGTGCACTATGCAGTTGTCTGCCCTTTAAATGATCTACAATTTTTTTCCAATTTAATTGAAGAATATATGGATATAGATTATTACGTTAATATTATATCAGAATTTTATTAGAATGATTTTGGACTATTGTTTCGTCAGAGTTGAAAACTTTTTAAAGGAGGTAGGTGCATAAGAAAAATGAAAAGACAAGGGAATGTACATTATCTCTTTTTTCAAAAAACCACTTTAGTTTTATACCTAAGACATCATAGGATGTTTTTATTATGAAACATGGATTGTATGTAATGGGGATGGATTTGAGGAAGTTATTGGGATAGGAATTAAAATTATAAAAGTGTCATTCCATTCTAAAAGTGGAGGAGGGTGTGCATGCTTTTATATATGGGGGATATGATACACATCGAATATCTTAAAAGATTACAATATAATAATATTGTAATAAAAAAGGATCAAAATTAACATTATCTCTATACAAATTTTACTTATGTCACAAAATAATCATTCAATGAATTTTTTGTTGGTTTTTGTGCATATTTTTACATTATCTTTTTTATTAATTCGTTTATTAATTATTTTTGTCCATAAAAATAGTAAAAATTACTTAAATTAAAATAAAATATTTAATTTAACGTAAATGAACATGTGATAATTTTTTTTCCATATATGATGTGATAAAACACCTATCATTCCCAATTATGAAGATAATATTTTTATGTGTTTTTAATCGTATAATAAATTATAATTTGTCATAAAATATAATTACATTCAATTTTAGAACTATTCATGAAATTTGACATTATTGACAAGACGAAAAAATTAAAATTAAAATATAAACCTTTGAAAAAAAATTATATTTATATAATAAAATATTCAAAAAATATAAATCACTCAAATGATATTACATTTAATATTAGTAATATCATTAATTTTACTTTAGTTTTAATATAATAAATATTGTGTCAGCGATGGACATGAATATGAAGAGATTAAATAATGACAAAAAATAAAAAATTCATTAAAATTATTAATATAATTTAATTATGCAAAATAATGGCCATTAATATTAATTCACATTATTATCAGAACCATATTTGAACACATAAGATATATTTAAAACTAAGAGATTTACTTTTCATAAAATACATCCCTTCAATTGTTATATACATCATTTTGATGGAAAATTTTCTCCTAATAAACTATGTTTTTACTAATATTAAACATTTTTAATTAATTTTATGCAATTAGAATGGAAATGAAAAATTGTGACCATAATACATTGATTTAACCAATATTAAAATGATTTTCCGTTTTTGGAGGTTTGAAATTTTATCAGAGTAACTGTTAATAATGCCTACAAATAAAAAGAAACTATTTAACAAATTTGAACCTATATATTCTAAATGTGGATAAAGATTATAATTCAATCCTTATGAAAATAAAAGTTTAATTTTAAAATAACTTATAAAAACAAGATGAAATATTTTTTCAAAAAATTAATTCTTTTATGAATAAAACAAAATTTAATATTATCCCATGCATAAAAATTATTATTTTAAGGATTCAAATTTTTATATATTATATAATTTATACATTTCATTTAAATTATTCATCAATAATTTTCAATTTATTTAATCATATAAAACACATTTTTTCCTAAAAAAAATTTACCAGTAATACATTTCAATGACATACATTACATTTTTTTATTTCAAATTAATTGAGAAACATTGATTATATTTTATATATGGGAAAATCATCTAGTTTCTATAATTTATTAATATATATTCATACCATAAAATTTAAGGACTATTTTATAATGGTATAAATTATTGAGGATTATTTAGACTCAGGATATTGTGTATCATAAGACACAAAAAATACTAAATTTAAATAAATATATAATAAAATCATGTGATGTAACATTCTGACCACAATAAACAAAATCATCATATAAGTTTCTAGAATGTAACATCATGAAAATATGTTGATAGTTAATTATCATAATTTTTCTGGTTCCCATGTCTCCCCTTCAATATTATCATTTATATATAGTACCATTACCTGGTGATTCATCCAAATCATCAACACATCTTCTATATTATCAAGAATCATTATAGGAACATAAATTTAAACAAATTCAACTTCCAATTCTGTTTATTTAGAGGTGATTGCATGTGTTGGTTCTATCATGTGATTCCATATCAATTATATATGGAGAAATCATGTATTATATAGTTACATTGTGGAATATCTATGAGGTACTCCATAACACCAATTATTTCTAGTATTTAAAATGGTATGATTTATGATGGGGTTAGATTCCCTTTTTGATCGAAGCATACAACATCTTACATAGAGAAACATTCACAAAATCATGGACCCCAAGTTGGAAATCCAATATTTCCACATCTTATTTATATATATATTTTTCTTTTTTATGATTCGTTATTATAAGTTTTAATTTTGTTTACATTCGATGTTGTCTCTTGAACATGTTTTGGTCCTTTGAGCTTCCTTTCACTAACTACATTCCATTACGTTGAAGTAAGAAATCTATATCTATATTGTGAATCATTTGAAAAAATTTTAATATGTGAATGGAATATAATATTATAATGAGAGTATACCAAAAGTAAAAATTGAACCCACATACCATGAAACATAAGTGGGAATGTTTGTTAATTTTTTCCTATATTTTGTATAATCCTCTAGGTCAACCCATATGTTTGAGCATGATAATATGTTGTCAAATAATTCTCTTAATAATTAATAATATTCTGTTGAAAGCCAATATCTTAAATGTTGTAAAATTTTATCCATAAACTATACCTTTTCTCATGAATTCCATGATACATAATCACACTCAAGTCCCTAGGAAGGGGAAATATAAGATATGGAGATCTCAAAAGATCAATAATTTATAAAATATGTATTTCTATAATAATTTGATGATAAATATTGGAGAAGTAATTAATATAGAATAATTAATAATTTAAAACAACATTAATTGATAATAATAAACTATAATGATGAAATAAAAGAATATCATCTTGAATCATAACAATTTTTACTATGGAATGATAAAAATAAAACTTGAAGCACATATGATTACTCGTCATATATAGTAATTAATGTTTTATAATCCTAAAAAATTGATTTCATATAATATTTAACCTGGATACCCACTTAAATGTTGAAACATAAATTTGTGAGTAGATAAAACTACAATCACAAACAACATTTGTGAACATAGCTGTATGATGTTGTTTTCACCAAACATTTCCATCTTATGAAATTCTAGTATTTCTGCAATGCATTAGTAGGTTAAATAAGTCTCGCAAATATTATAACATGATTATATATATTCCAAATAAAAATCATCATCATATTCTTATATAACCAATATAAATAAAATATGTTTCATATTACTATCAAATCATCAAATTTTAATGAACCAATGGAAGGAAACAAGTTTCAAACATTATAAAATGGTATATCATAAACTAGAATAAAAAATAAATTAAAATGGAAAAAATAACATTTTTAATCAAATTAAATATAATATATGAGTACATAGAATGTTAATAACGAAGTATAACCCCATTTGATATAAATAGTTTTGAGAAATTGATGTAATTGGAAATAGAACGTTTCCAAAAAAATATATCATTAAAACCCATGAAAATTTATTATAACATAGTCTTTATAATCTATTCAAAAATATTTTCATAATGTTTTAATGATACTATTAATGTGTATATTTTGGAAAAAAATTAATTTTAAATGAATAATGATATCGTAAAAGAAATTTTAGGATAGAAAATGTAATAAAATACCACGAAATAAAAATTGATTTTTTTTTAAAAAATATTTTCGAAAACTAATGTTATTGAGATTTGATAAAATTCTATATAAAAACCGTTAGTGAAAAATATAATAATATTAAGAGATAAAATATCATTTATTTATAATTTATAATTAAATAATTTGAAATAAGGAAAAATATGGACATGAAAGGGAAAAGTTATTATAAACATTCATAATTATTCTTTTTTATATAACAAATTAAAATTTAAATCATCAAGGAAGACGTAATAGATATAAAAAATCGATTTTCTTTATATAAATTGTTTTTATAAAATAATATAATTAAAGGGATGACTATAAGAATCATTTTATAATTACGATAAAAGAATTTGTATGACTCAATAAAAATTGAGTGATAAAAACACTTACAATGAGTTTCTAATAAATCAGCTTTTCTCTAACCTCCAATATAATGAAAATATTAATAATATATTTTTAATTTAAAAATATATTCTTATTTAAAAAAATCACTTTATTTAGAACCCATTATTAAAAATACATTACTTACTTATAATTATTTTCATTAATGTAATTTAGATAATTTTATTATTTCTCTTGGTCAAATAACACCACCACAAAATTGGGTTTCTATAGTACCACCATTTTTCCGTGCTAATAAACGTTGATAATGGTACCCACTTTATCGCTATTCTTTAATAGGGATTTTAAAGGAGCCCCTTTATCAGTGATTTTTTTGGCACTGTAAAGGGGTATATTTTAAAAAATTACTAAAAATAATATATAAATTTATAAATTTATAAATATATAGTTGTATTTAAATTGATATAAATAATATATATATATATATTTTAAATGCGTTTCAGATAAGTATAAATAGGAATTTACATTTAAAATATAATAAATTTATGGGAAATGGATTTAAAACATTTTAAAAAATATTATTAATTATTAATTATTTAATTATTGTCAACTAATAATAATTTTATAAAAATAAATGTAACAATATATACATATTGATTTTATGGGATTGAAATTTTATCATTTTTTCATAGTGTAATATTAAGGGTAAATAATCAGGTTTAATGTAATGTGGCACTGTTGTTTCGAAGGATGATGTGAATCAAGATGATGTCTTGATTCAGAAAGATGACCTCACATGGGACAATGAATCTTGTGATGCAGAAGAATCATCAGAGGACGATCAAGAGGGATCTTGGCAGTCTCCCAACAAATAGAAGAGAGGTCGACATCCGAAAGGTTAGGGTGGATCTTGAGGGAGAGTTTCCAAATGTACTGGATAGTGATCATTTTCATGCTTTCACTACCAGAAAGAAGGCTTTTATCAGTGCATAAAGAAGCCTTTATCAGCACTATAAAGAACTATTAATCGAGCTGCTATTAAAGGGGGTACCCTTTATCAGCACTCAAAAAATCACTGATAAAGGTCCCCATTTATCAGTGCTATTTGAAGTTCTCATAATGTCCACATTTAACATCTGTTCAACTAGCACAAATAGAGGCTTCCCTGTCTAGGTGTTCTATTTATATAACATCACGCCCAAGAACCTACTAAAAAATAAAAAACTAACCAAAATAATCAAACCAGCAAAAATAACATGCACAAACCCGAAAAAACGGGTTAAAAAAACCACTCATAGAATATATATTCAAAATAAAAACATATATGATTAAAATGATGAATAAACCAGCAGCACACACAATTGTTTGGAAAACAATACTATATACATTCAACTGACATCATGAATAAAAAATTATTCACTCATGGTATATACCAATAAAACATCTAAATACATTATGAACCATGTTTTATAAAAATAAATTTACCAATATCCAAAAAATAGTTAAAACATTAATGTTTTCTCTTTATTTGTTTGTTTTCACCACAAAAAGAATTTCATCTATTGGTAATAATTTTCGAAAAAATCATCCCAAATAAAGAAAATGTTTCCAAATATAAAATAAATCAAAAATTATGTTAATAAAACTATAGAAAAATAATTTAATTATAAATATGAATAACACATAAATATTTTTCAAATTTTAATAAAATGACATATTTAGAGTCATACCAATGACACCATGCGTCATATTTGAGGTGGAGTCAATTCTTACACATCAAAAATGACTGATGGATCATTTTCCTAAATTATCAAAACAATTAGAATTTATTTCCTCAGTTTTCAGTATTCTAGTTGGGTTTTTGTACTAAAATGTCATTTCAAACCGAAAACATGTAATTTGAGTCATATAGGTCACATTGTGTGTTATATCGATGTCAGCATGCAACATATATGTAACAAAGGACATACGAATTGTTGTCCTTAATTTAAAAAAAAATCAGATTGCATTTCCATTGTTTTTAATGAGTGATGTGTTTGAGTTAAAATGTTAATTTTAAACATATAGCAGACACTTTTAGTCATTCAAGTCACACCATTCATCGGATTGAGGTAGGGTTGATTCTTACACATCTCAATTGACTCATGGATCATTGATCTAAAATATCATAAAAATCTGATTCTGTTTTCTCAATTATCAGTATGTTAGTTTTGTTTTTTTACTTGAATTAGTATCAATTTTAAATAACGAGACAAATTTGGAGTCATATATGTGACACTATTTATCAGATGGAGGTTAGGTTGATTCCTACATTGAAAAAAATGATAGATAAATTGTTGTGAAAATGTATCAAAACAATTAGAATTCACGTTCTCAGTGTTTAGTATGTCAGTTGTGATTTTTTATTAAAATATCATTTAAAATCGAATAATAGCAATTTGAGTCTTATAGGTCGCATCATGCATCAGTTTCACATGAATCGTTTTCATACAAATAAAAAAGGACTTACAAATTTCTATCCTTAATTTGGAATAAACTCGGTGCATGTGTTCTTCTTTTTTAGTGAGTGACACGTTTTGAGTTAAAATGTCAATTTTAAACCAATAGCAAACACTTTTAGTCATAACGGTCACACCATTCATCAGATTAAGGTGGGTTTGATTCCTACATATCAAAACTTATTCAGTGATCATTATCCTAAAATATAAAAATAATATGAATGTGTTTTCCCATTTTTTTCATAATGTTAGTATATTTTTTTTTACTTGAATTAATGTCAATTTTAAATAACAAGACAGATTTGGAGTCATACCAGTGACACCATGAATCTGATTGATGTGTGGTTGATTCCTACATGTCAAAAATTATTTATGGGTGGTTTTCCTAAAGTATAAAAAAATTGGATAGCATTTCCTCAATTCAATGTATGTTAGTTGTATTTTTTTACAAAAATGTCATTTCAAACTGATAATATATGAATTTAATGTGAGACTGCATCATACAGGTCACAACGAATTTATAAATAGTTTTCGTTAATTTGTATGAAAATCAAAGTGTGTTTTCCTAGTTTTTAATGAGTGACACGTTTTGAGTAAAAATATAAATTTTAATCTCAAAGGTGATACATTTAGTCCTATCAATCACACCATTCATCAGATTGAGTCGGGGTTGATTCTTACACGTCAAAACATACTCAAATATCATTATAATGAAATATCATAACAATCCAAATGAATTTGTTCAATTTTTAGTTTGTCATTTGTTCTTTTTACTAGAATTAGTGTCTTTTTTAAATATCAAGACACATATGGAGTGATACCGGTGATACAATGGGTCCGATTGAGGTTTGGTTTATTCGTACATGTCACAAATGACCAATTGATTGTTTTTCAGATGTATAAAATCAATTAGAATGAATTTATACAATTTTTAGAATATCAATTGGGTTTTTTACTAAAATTTCATTTGAATCTGAAAACATGCAATTTGAGTCATACTGGTTTCATAGTGCATTGGTTTGTTGTCAGACTACATCATACATGTCACAAAGGACCTACGAATGATGTCATGAACGTAGCAGAAAATTAGAGCATGTGTTCTTGGTTTTGAAGGAATAGATCGTTTTGTGTTAAAATTTCAATTTCAAACTGATAGAAGACACATTTCGTTACAATAGTCACACCATTCATCGAATTAAGGTGGGGTTTATTCAGTCACATAAAAATGAATCATGGATCATTTTCATAAAATATAAAAACAATCCAAATGTGTTTTCTCTGTTTTTATTATGTTAGTTGTGTTTTTTACTTGAATTAATACCAGTTCTAAATAGCACGACACATTTGGAGTCATACAGGTGACACTGTGATTCATATTGAGGTGTAGTTGATTCTTACATGTCACAAATGACTGATAGATTGTCACCTAATGAATCAAAAAAAATTCATTTCCTCAGTTTTCAGTATTTCAGTTGTTTTTTTTACTAAAATGTCATTTCAAAACAAAAAAAAATTTATTTGATTCAAATCAGTCACATCGTCCATCAGTTTGAACTACAGATTATTTATACACATAAAAAAGTAGATGAAAATCATTTTCCATAATTTTGAAGACAATCAGGTTGTGTTCTATTTTTTTCAGTGAGTGACATGTTTTGAGTAAAAATATTAATTTTAAATTGATAAAGGACAATCATAGTCATACTGGTTATAATATTCCTCAAATTGAGGTGGGGATAAATCCTACACATCAAAACTGACCCATGGATCATTTTCCTATAATATCAAAACAATATGACATTGTTTGGTTAATTTTCATTATGCCAATTGTGTTTTTTGGAATAAAATTTCATCTAAAATAAAATAACACATTTTGAGTCATACCAATGACAGTGTACATCATATTGAGGTGAAAATTATTTCTACATGTTGTAAATGACTGATAGGTCATTTTCCTAAAGAGTCTAATCGATTGGAATGCATTTCCTGTATTTTATAAATATTAGTTTTGTTTTTTTAATATTATTTCATTTGAAACCGAAAACCTAAAATTTGATTCATACTGTTCACATCGTGCATTAGTTTGATGTGAGACTACATCATATATGTCACAAGGACAAAGGAATAATTTCCTTTAATTTGAAGACAACAAGAGTGTGTTTTTCCTGTTTTTAGTGAGTGACATATTTTGAACTAAATTTTCAATTTTAAACTAATAACAGACACTTTTTGTCATACTTGTCACACCACTCATTAAATTGTGTTGGGTTTGATTCTTAAACGTCAAAAATATACAATGGATCATTTTCTGAAGGTATAAAAATAATACAAAGGAATTTTCTCAGATTTCAATATGTCAAATGTTTTTTTACTTGAATTAATATAAATTTTAAATAACATGACACATTGGATTCATATAGGTGGCATCGTGCATCATATTTTGGTACGGTTGATTCCTATATGTCAAAAATGACTGATAGATTGTTTTCATGATGTATCAACCAAATTGGAATGAATTTCCTTGGGTTTCAATATGTCAATTTTGGTTTTTTACTATACTTTCATTTCAAATAGAATACATGCAATTTGAGTCATATCGGTCGCATCGTGCGTCAGATTGATGTGATCCTTATTCGTACACATCAGTACATACGAAGAACTTTCTTTAATTTGTAATACAATATGAGCGCGTTTTAATTTATTTCAATGAGTGAAACATTATGAACTAAAATGTCCATTTTAAATTGATAGTAGACACTTTTATTCATACCGGTCACACTGGTTTTCAAATTTAGGTGTGGTTGACTCATACACATCAAAACTAACTTATGTATAGATTTCATAATGTATAAAAACAATCTGAATTCATTTTTGTGGTATTTAGTATGTAATATGTGTTTTTCTACTTGAATTAATGTCTATTTTAAATAAATAGAAAAATTTGGAGTCATACTGGTAGCACTGTGCATCGGAATGTGGTGTGGTTAATTCCTAGAAATCAGAAATTTCTGATAGATGAATTTCCTAATGTATCAAAACAATTTTAATGAATTTCTATAGTTTTTAGTAAGTTAATTTTTTTTTACTAAAATTTCATTTTAAACTGAAAACATGCAATTTGATTCATACCGATCGCATCGTGCATCAGATGGATGTGATACTACGTCATACACGTCACAATTGATTTAAGAATCACTACCCTTAACATTGAATTATATCAGAGTGTCTTCTATTTCTTTTTATTGAGTGACATGTTTTGAACTAACATTTCAATTTTAAACTGAGGGGGGATACTTTTAGTCATACATGTCACATCGTTTGTCATATTTAGGTGTGTTTGATTATTACTTATCACAGATCACTAATATATATTTTTCAAAAAGATTCAAAATAATTTAAATGAATTTCATCAGTTTTCAGTGTGTCAGTTGTGTTTTTTTACTTGAATTAATGTTATATTTTAAATAATAAACATTTGGAGTCATAGAAATAGCATTTTGAGTCATATTGAGCTGGGTTTGATTCCCATACATCACAAATGAATCATGGATTGTTTTCCAAATGTATCAATATAAATTTTATGTAAATTTTTCTACTGAAAATCAATCCACCGTTCCCTCTTAATCCAATAAAAGAGTCATAACCTACTCAATATGCTCAATATACCTTGTTTATAAGGATTATTCGAAAACCATTGATCAATGTATGTTTGACAAAGAATAACATCCTCCTTCTTCATCATAACATTAGTTACCTCATCAAAGAACCAACTGTCAGATATTTAGGACCTATGAATTAATATATGACAGTTGGTTCTTCATCTAGATTACTAAATTAGAGAACTACCAATGTTTCTAATTGAATTGATGTTTCTTATATAAAAACCCTTCTTGTTATTGAAAAAGAAAAGTTTGGGGTAATCTCATGGCCTGTTATATATCAATATGTCACAAAAAACTCCAAGGGATGGGGAAAAACCCCTTTTGGATACTTGTTATCTTTTGTAGTCTATCAACAACACACATAAACTGTAAATTTGGACCACCATTTTCTATTAAAAAACAAACCAACATGAAATTCATTTTTTGTGAAAACAAGGACCACCAACTTTAATTATTTTCAGCAGGGCATTTAGCATGTACAAATAAAAACATTCCCATAATACAAAGATAAATATAATGTTGTAAAGATAAGTAATGTCCAATTTTTTTGAGATGTTTACCATCTTTATTCTATATTTGTACATTCTTCCCTCAGGTATGCTACCCATTAATTTCTAAGATTATAAATATCATCTTATTAATATATACATTTTGGGTAGTCATGGTAGTTCTGAAAAAATATTAAAACACAAATGATTAATAATTATTTTCAATGAAATTGAAATTATCTTTTAAAATACCTCTTCAGGGATATTGTCAAAGATAAAATATGATAACATTCATAAATTTGCGTAAATAATAACAACACTCTTTATCGTTTATTTGTTTCGGGCACTACAAAAATCATTAATATAAATAAGTATTTTATAATATGTTTGGATAGTGAAATCTTATTATATATACCGTAATTTTTATCGAGTCTTAATACTTTTTAGGTTTATTATCCATTTCCCCCGGCCTCATTCCATGATGTAGATGACATTCATGAACCACTATATCATAACATAATATTCATTAAAATATAATATAAATTATATTAATGGATATTTAGTTCTAAAATGTTGGATATAGTGTACTAAAAATTGATAAACACCATCATTTGTGGTCGGTTTGTTGGATATCATTGCATTGAATCCAGACAAAAATATTTGGAGTATCCAAATTGAGAGCAATGAGCATCTTATTCTTCTTAATTACAAAAAAATATTAAGTAAGGAATGAAATTAAAAAATATTTGATATGATTAAATTTTAGAGTTTTACCCCTCCGTCATTGGTTTTAATAAGAGTCTGTCATCTGTAATTTTGTTATTAAACGATTTGAGCAGCCCTGTAACTATTTCAACAGGTATCATGGATGTAATGTTTTCTTATTCTGTAGATGTGACGTGAGGACTAATGAGTCCAAATTATTGTTCATGGAGAAATCCCATCAATTTTTTCTCATATATATGACTGCGAAAAATATAAATTGTATTTAGTCATAATTATCATAGTATATCATCTTTTGGAAAATCAAATCATGAAAACATACCTAATGTAATCATTTACAACTGAGTAACCTAGCCAATCATATTTGAGGATTTCTGTTACAATCTCGACACCAAATAAATTTTGGATCTTCCCCTCCTTATATATTTTCTTCAAATTCTTTTATTTGATTACCAACATATTTCAACATTGTATACACAAGAGCCTTCTATGATAATAAATTTGGATATAGAATAGGGGTTAAGGTGATTTGGTTTTATTGTTTTGATCAGTTGGTTGATCCATTAGATGTATTTGAATGGGAACTTTGTTTCACCCCTTCCCTTAGTTTCATTATAATAATTTCATCAGTTCATATCATTTTTAATTAAAATTTTATGATTTTTCTTGAAAATTATATTGGAAATGATTAACTCATTGTCGACATGTTTTTTAACGATGTGACAGTTTTGCGATGACTGTTCCTATAGCTTGTTCGAATGTATGAATATCTTCATCATAAATTGGAATAGGTAGCTCATCACACAACACTAGGGATATAGTAATTCAAACTATGTCATGGTCTATCGAAAGTGGTTTGTTGTATAGCAGGTCGTTCTGAACATTCAACACCTTATCCCTTGGTACAAAGTGATTGGTTAGTGTTTATATATATAAATCGTAGTCATTTTTACCCTATATTATATCAATACAAGAAATGTATCAGTGTCTAGTGTCTATCTGATTTACATTTCACATAAACAATTATTAGAAAATTGGCTAACTCAGTTAAGAATTGTTTTTAGGGGAATGGATCGCCTCACAAATGGTGAGGGTGGGGCGGGATTATCACACTCTGGTAGTTCTTGATATTTTCCTTCTCATTTCCCCCCCCCCCATAAAAATTGGTATTAGATATATATGGTATTGAAATATTTCTTAAAATACATCTAATTACCCAATCATCTTTTCCATTTCCACAGTTTTATCCTCCGCATATATTTTTTCTCAAAAATATTTTCAGTGTATTGCCCCAAACCCGCACCCCTAAAATAGCCATACTTTTCTTGCTTCGTCAATTCTATTGAATGTATTTCATCATCTGTTATGGGTTTTGATGATTAATGTGACTATATAAAATAGAAAATACAGAATAATAAGAAATCATTATTATGTAATATCTATTTAAATCAAAACAAAAAATATTATGTCATATTTATACATGTTTCCTATATAGTTTGTGTGTTTTCATATATTAGTCTTTCATCATTAGTTACAAAATCCTCCATCCATGGGGCATGGCGTGAGATGGAAGTGGATGGGGATTTGAACTATTCCAAATGCATATAAAAAAATAACATAGTTATTATGTTTTCCCAGTTAAATTATTAAGGTATATTTAAATTATATACAACATTTTTTCAAGTTATGCATACCCCATCCTTGATTTAAGATTGGGGTACTCTGGGATTGAGGGCCATTGTTTATTTTTACTACTTAGTTGATGTTTCATAAATATAACAATATCAATCAAATTGATGAATACATGTACCATTAAACAATGTATTACTAGACACAATGTACCTGAAAATAATACTTCACACTATGGTCAGTAAACGCATCTCACGATGCTTGGGTTATCATGTGTGCATATATTTGACCTGGGTGTGGTTTTATTTTACCTTCAACAGCTTTAAGATGTTATTTCGTTAAATGTGTGTGAAAACACCTGTGAATCCTTCCATCTACCCTTAAGTCATAGTCACTGTGTGAGTCATCTACTATAAATGCACTCTACAAGTGATGATGAAGTGTAAGTAATTTTTTTGTTATTTAATTTTTATTAGATTTAAAAAATGATACCATAATGTTACCGTAATATCTCCCTACATCAATGTCTTAATCTTAGCCATAACAAGGTTCCATGAAGTTACATCAATCCTCACATGTTTTCACGTGACGATTCCAATGTAACTACTGAACATGTCCTTGTTGAGATTAACATGTTATCCCTACTTACTCCATCCAATCTCTTATTTGATACCTTTCTCTTTAGCCTTAATTGTTTTGCCTAATACCGTCAAATTGTGCCACTCTTATTTATTTCTACATTGTTGGTGTTTATTCAACATTCATTTCTTCCGATCCACCATAAGCAATATGTTCCTCTGTCTCCGAAGGGATAGCATAAGCATGTGAAGATGGTGTATGTACCTCTGCCTTAAGAGCAGCAACAAGTTGAGAAATGTTTTGTTCGTTTACACTACGAGCTGCAGTAGGTTGAGAAACCTATTGTGCCTAAGGATTGGTAGCATCATCACGTGCTGAAGTCATTATGTGAAAAATTGATTAAAATTTAATTTAGATAACCTTAAAGAAACAATGAACATATATTAACATAAGTCAATAGTCTTTGAAACTTGTTGTTCGTCTCCACTACGACCAACAACAAGTTGAGAAACTCTTTGTCCCTGGGGATTGGTAGCATCATCACTTGTACATGTCATTATCTGTAAATGTAGTTTAAAAAAAATTTAGATAAATTAATAGACGTTATTAACATATATTAACATAAGGAAACATGTTGAGAAACCTATTGTTCGTCTGTACTGCGAGCAACAACAGTCTAAGAAACCTGTTGTGCCTGGGGATTGGAAGCACCCTCACGTGAAATATTCTTTATCAAGAAAACTGGTTTAACATTTAATATAGATAAGTTAAAAGTAGAAGTGAATATATATTAGCTTAAAGGGACAATATGTATGTTAGAAATAAAAATATATAGCCTCACTATTGAACTCTCTTTTTTAAAGGTTGAAGGGATTTGACCACTCTATCGACTACACAAATTATTTCATTATGGTCTCCACTAACATAAAAAACTATGTATACACTAGAACCTCTTCAAAATTATTGTGATTTCTTATTTAAACGTTCATACACTGTGGAATTTTTTTCTTAAAATTCAATGGTTTTGGTCGATAAAGAACAATTGACTAGTATTGGTTTGGAGGACCTGAAACATAAAATACTTGTACAGCCTGAGATTCCATTATAAAATTCGTGTCTTTGTACCCTTACTGAAATCAACTTTCATGTATCCCAAATCATCTACTATAACTACACTTCTTTTATCAACCCACTTGCATTGAAAAATCATCTCTTAGAATGTATAACCATTATTTACATGATCATTTTATGATAATACATACACATGTGGTCCTACATCTAGACTTCAATGTCGTTCTGATATTTTGTCTAGATTTTTATTTCACTCTTTAACAATATTGTCATGAAAGCATCCTATATAATGTTTATTATGTTTATTTGATATCAATGCTTCCTCGTGTAATGGATTCTAATGCCTAAGAATTTCATCATGGGTTTCAACATATGGGTCAACATCCAAAATTTTATACAAAACGTAACGTTCGGTAGGCTCCTGATTTTTATTATTAATTATGATTACCTCCTTTTCAGAAATTACTTCACTCAAAAGTCACCTAGTGTAGTGAGATTTCATTAGACTAATGCCTTTCTCATCGGGCTCGTATTTGGTAAATAATTCATCATCTTCCTCAACAATATATTGATCTTTAATCCAACCCTCTGACCGACTTCTATTTTTCACAAACCCTTTCAAAATATCCAAGTACTATTAAATGGGGTACATCCATCTAAAGTGAACAAGATTACATAGCTGAATCTCCCTCACCAAGTGAATCATCAAATGAACCATCATATCAAATAATATCAGTGGGAAAACATTACCAATTCACATAATATGAAGACAAATATTCTTTTCATAGATGTAAAGTTTGTTGGGTATAAAATTTTTCTACATATTTTTTGTAGAAGAAACAATGATTTGTTATTGTGTAATGGGAATTATTGGGAAACGTCAATGTAAACCTATAGGAATTAGATCTTTTATCAAAACATGGATATCATGTGATTTCAGACCTTTTAACATTAAATCATGCATTGATACAATTTTTTTTATATTTGATGAATACCCCACTAAATCCTTTACGTCATTCAGGATGTACCAAAACTAATATCTCTCTTGGCTGGAAATAGTGTAAGCTGTAGAAGGAATAATTGTTCAATTTTCACCATTCATGGGTGCCAATGCTTCTCTTATTCCAATGTCAACCATGTCCAACCAAGCATTAATTCCATCCTTTGTTTTATCCGTTGCATTTAGCAATGCTTTGATGAATTTATCAATTAATTTTTTTCAACATTGATAACATCAAGAAAATATCTAACGTACAGAAAATTCCAGTATGGTAAATTCCAAAAAAACTAATTTCTATTTGCAATAGGTTTTCATACGGTTTTCCAAAAATATTTTACCAAAACCAGTTTCCACCTCTTTAACTTTCTCAGACAGTTTATCACCTCATAGTAGAGATAATGGTGTACGTTCTTATAAACATATATTGAATTTTGTAGTCCAAAATCGGTACTTATGTCATCAGGGGTAGAAATCTGTGATATCCTATAAACATAGTTTTCAAATAATGTTTCTACATAATTTATCATGTACCTTGTTCAAATACAGAACGCCCATAAGTTTTGTTAATATTATATCCTGACAAATTTCCATAAGTAGGAATGTCATTTTTCATCCCGCACAACATGGCTCTCAACATTAAATATTCATTTCTGTAAGAATCATACATCGTAACACATGAATGAAACAATATTTTCAAATCCTTGATCAATTGATCCAAATAAACATAAATATCATCACCCAGATGTTTTGGACCTGATATAAGCATAGATAACAGGATGTGTTTTTGTTTCATGCATAACCAAGGTGAAAAGATATAATTTACCAACAAAATCTTCCATGTATTATGAGTGTGCCTTTAAAAATTAAAAGGATACACTCTTTCAGTAGATAACAAAAGATGAAATATTCGTAGATCATTTCTAACATTAGGATACTCATGATCAATTATCTTCCACTGAGGAGATTCTGTCAGAGGTCGTAGTTTTCCATCATTATTTATTCTCTCTATGTGCTATATCAATTACTCTGCAGTCTCCTCACTTCCAAATAAGCATTCTATACTTGGATTGACTAGAATGTACCATGAAACATTTATAGGACCAGATTCATCTTTCTTATATCGATTATCACCACACATTGGGAATTCTCTATGTGATTTTCGGTCCTTGCAAAATAGTTTACATTCATTCAGGCAAGCATGTATTCTTTCAGTGATCATACCCATCGAGCATAGCATTCGTTTGTCATTGTATATTCATTTCGATAGCACATTATATTTTTGGAGAATTTAATTCAAGAGGGAAAGTAATTATATAAAAATAAATTCATTACATACACTTCCTACTTTCAAATTTTACATCTTCAATATGGCTGAAAATGCTGTATATTTAGTACAACTATTATAAAATGACATCATTGCACTACTCTTTAACTGCTCAAACCATTTTGGGAAATCACGAGGTTCCTCTTCAACTGTACTTATAATTTATTTAATATGATCTTCATCATCCTTCACATCTGTAATCATGTCCGCAATATGGTCTTCTTCATTGTCCATGCTTGTAATCGTATCAAATGATCCATAAAACTCAGTGTTATCACTATTCACTAGCTATATTCAAATTTTCCCCAGGTTTATTCCAATATTTATAACGTTGATCAATTCCATGATATATTAAGTGTTTTTTCACCTCCTCTGGAATAACTTGTCATGAATAACAATAGCGTAAACATGAAAAATTGATTTGAGAAGGATCATATGCTTGGTATTTTGCAAATTTGAAGAGCTCTTTCACTCCATCTTCATACACCTTTTTCATATTATGGGCATAAATTATTTATTTATTCATATCCATACTATTTTATTCAGTAATATTAAAATTTAACAAAATATAATCACAAAACGTTAATTTAAAAATTACCCAAGGCTACAAAAATTATAGACATTAAATATATATTTGAAAACTGTTTATAAAAACATAGTTGAAATCCAATTAAAAATAAACCATTTACAGAAATTCATCTTTAAAATAACAAACCCTTTATATAATAATACTTTTAGTTCCAAACATCCATTCTCAAACCCAAATTATTTTGTAAAATAAATTTAATGTAATTTAATAACAAAAAATTTTATGTTGGACACATATAATTATTTAAGAATCATTTCAAAACAGTTGAATCATTTTAAAAGTGAACCAATAAAAAATCACTAGATGTCATTGCCACTTCTGTCTATCTATCCAATGTAAATCATTGATGGAAACACACCTTATATGTCTCGTGACACCCCCTATATAGCTCTTTTCACTAGTTTTCAGTGTTCCTACCATCAACCATATAGACCGGCCAACCAATCACTCAGGGGTGATCACATTTTCCGATGTTCCACCCCCCCCCCCCCCCCCCACTGTCTACTAAAATCCATATTCACATTTAAATTTATGATTTGATATTATCATCGTCACACTCACCAATAAAAATCGAAACTTGATATCTTATTCCTATGTATTATTATGAGTACAAATTAACGCAATCACACTTCCCATTTTTTAAAGTACGGTAGAACTAACCTATTCACATAAAATTAATATATCATGACATATAATCTATTACCCAATTCATTAGAGGGATATAAAAGTATTACCTATCTCGTAATACATACATTTTTTTGACACATGAAAATCAAACATTAATCGTCTCACTAAGAACACATATAGACTGGATAAAATTAATTCACAATGAATAAGTGAACCATGTGATCAAGGAACAATATAATATTTAATAAAACAAATATTAATAGTCACACTAATGAAACAAGCATAAGGGGGATGTAATCAATATAATAATTTAATCCTCTATATAGAACAACGAATCAAGGAACACAATGTCATGGTATATACCCTAGGTACTAGTGTTTGACGATCCAAAACAACACTATAACTATATAGAAGTACATCTGATATATGATTCATCAAAAAATAACATGATCCAACCAATTAAACCATACTGAACTCATCATAATTTATTCTTCCCACTAGCCCTATCTTAAAAAAAACTAGGTGGACCATATAAATGAGTGTACCTACTAGGGTAGCATGAATTAAGACCTCCCCCAAGACAACCAGGTTACCATAAACAATAAACCATGGTGGTGAGAAAGAAATCAAGATAATTTCAAAAACAAATTTTTACACCTCACCTCCAACACCATCACATATAATACCCCCTTTTCTCATCATATATCCATCATATAAATAATCAATAACCCATAACTGGTGAAACAAGTATATGGAAAATCATTGAGGGTCACATAAGAAATAATTAATTTACATTTTAATGTGAAAAATGGGTCTTCATAGGAAAACCTATATAGAATGTAGAGTATCACATCCCTTCTTTATAGTCTCAAAATTTCAATAATTTTGGATGTACCTGAAAAAAATCCATTTTTTATTCCAAAACATTCTCCATGAACAAGAATATTTTCTTTGAAACCCCAAAAAGGCATAAGACCTAACTTTACTATAAAAACATTTAAATGATCCTATGAACCTTTTCAAATACTCTTTTCATAAGAATTAATATAATTTAATAATAGTAAATGATATTCTCAGGAAAACCCCATTATGAAAAAACATGAATTTAAGAAAGAAATTTATAATATAACCCAAGATCTCATACATTACTATACATTAAATTAATTTAAATTTATAAATTATACACATTCCCTGAATTATATAATAAAGGAAGAGAAAATAAATACCCAATTTAAACTGAATGGTTACCCATACACAACATGTAACCATCCCAAGAGAACACTCAAAAACCTAAAGCCCAAAATCCTAATGAAAAATTGAATTTTAGTCCCTAGGAGAAGGATAAATCTATGAATAATAGAGAATAGAAGTGGGATGGGGGTATAAAGGATATTATGTGGTAAGAATTCTTGAAATGAAAAAATAATTGTTTTCTTAAATAATTCAAATCAAATCACAAAACAAGAACCTATGAAATCATAGAATTTTATAAATCTCATTTTCTAAAATAAATCATATCATAATAACATATAAAATATGATTAAAATTGCAATACATGGAAAATAATCATAGGTTAACAAATATAAGTGAAAATACAAACCTTTGCAAAAACACTTTTGAAAATGATGTGATCCTGTCTAATTTTTTTTTGTAAATGATTGTGAGTGTAAATATTAATATAACAATGAGATCTGTTCATGCTTATGTTTTGGTTCTGAGGAAATTTCATGGTGCACATTGGGAGTGGTGTTTAGGTGAGCCTAACCCGTAGGTCGAGGCTGTTGGTTTTGTGTGTGCACATAATTGGAGTTGTTGCATTGGTAGATGATAAATACTCATGCCATGTTATCGATTAGTGGATAAAAATAATGAATCAATGATGTCAACCTATAGAGCATGGCTTGGGTTGTTAGGGAATCTTGGTGATGGGAGCTATTAGGGTTTTTCACTTAGTTCATGGGTAGAGTCAAGTGACAATTCATATTTATGTTTAATTTGGTCATCTACACATGGTAAAGTATGAAAAAAAGGTATTATATAGACATCATTTGAGAAACATATAATATGAATTATTTATTGTATTGAAAAGGTATTGAGAAGAAAGATGCTAGAACCACCAAGGTCTTGCTAATCCACATCACAAAATTTATAAACTCCCCATGACATGAATAAATCTTAGACGGTGCCCTAATAGTTTGGAAGTTATTTCTATAACATGGTCAACTCTTATTTATAAATGTAATTTTCTATATTCCGATTAAAAAGATCATGAATATTGATATTCTATCTCCCATAGTTTTATCAACTAGTCACCTTCAAAACATCATGGATCTTAATTCTCATGGGTACCTCTACATGGTGTGAATTATTTATCCAGAAAACAACCATCTAATGCTGTAGATTTATCAAACTGAATTATGGTGATAGGATTTTACTTATATCATATATATATATATTATATCTATAATTTCTTCCCAGAACTATCCAGAAATCCATTAGCCTTCTCTATGACATCATATTCTCTTTTGGGAGTACCTTACACATTGGTACATGCGAACTTCATGTTTCTCTATAAGGTTATACATACATTTACATTTAATTTAAAATGTGGTCTATATAATTATATATATATATTGATTATTATGCATTTTTTTTCTGGGAACTCTACTCATGGTGTAACACTTAAACTCATTCCATGTTAATTTCTACAACTTTTGAAGATTATCTAACGAACTCCATCCAACTCAACTACATTATAAAAATTATTGAATAATTCATTTGAACCTATTCATCCCCTCTTATAGAATCACTTCCAAAAAATATCAACTACATATTTTATAATAACATCCAGAACAACCAAATATCATTCTAGATATCTACATATAGAACAACATCCTATACACAATCATATGTTGATAATAAATCCATCACCAATAATCAACGTATATTGAAAAAAAATTATCACTCACCATGTTCATAAAATAGAGTTTTATTAAATTTTTTCCAATAAATGCATCCCCAACATGTTACCAATAAATCCCATACTAACATATATCCAATAAATTTAATATTTACACATTTACAATAAAATCAATACCAACACCAATTCTCAATTAATTCTTAAAATCTCCCCATATTAATTATTTGGCACCACAATAATGAATCCAAAACATCATCACATCATTCTTTCTACTCTACATTTAAGGGACCAATATATTTATAGATTCATCATGATTTCCACTACCCATTTCACAATAAATCTAAAGAAAACACTCAACATCAAGGAAAAATTTAGTGTGTTTGATCAGTAATGGAAGGGCACTTTCATGACCCCAATTTTGAGGAAGATGGTATATCACTAGAATAAAATTGAACTAAAATATCTACCTTATCGGTCCCCTATAAACCATTTCTGTTATCTTAAATAATTTTGTGTATGGTCTAAAAAGTTCATTTACCGACATAGTCCCCAATGATCCAATGTTGTTATCTTAATTAATTTTTTGTATGATCTAAAAAGTTCAAGCACCCACATTGGAAATATTAATTGACCTCAGTGCAAGGGAATGAAGGGTTCAAGGTCTGAATTGTAATATTCCAAAAATTCAGGACACTCCTTGTAAAAAATTATTTCTTGTTTAGATATACCATCATACCTAGTGAAAATGATTTCTTTCCCATGAAAGAAGATGAAAATCATATGAATATGCATTTTTTCATCCATGTTTCCCAATTCCTCAAATCAAGGGGATATTCAACCTTTGAGGGGATATGCACTCTGGAAGATGGCTGGGAAGCTTTTTTCATGAGGGTGAAACTATTATTTTGAGGGGATAAACCCCAAATCTCCAACCACTTCTTATGTATTTTATAAAAGATGTCATTATATAGAGTAATCTTATTTTCCAACCTAAAGAAATATTTTAAACTCCCCAATAAAATCTAGACTTAGCTATAAAAGGACCCATAATAATGGATTCTTTCTTTTCCAATTGACCATTTGGGTATGAGCAGATCCATGCTTCATCATAGGACTTCTCAATAATGGTTGTGTTATCAATGGGAAAATAATAAATCTCGTAGCTCATTTTTTCCTATGTGAACATCAAGAAAATGTTATTGCATTTTAATTTGATTAATTTCTAAACAATCACTATTAATTGATATAGGGGAAATATTTTTGATGCAATGGATCTATCATGAAAATTAACATGCTTAATACCCTTCACTAATAATCTCTCCATCAATTCTAGAAACTAGAACACCTGCCCACCAAGAAATGAGTTAAACCCATCTGGTTTTAATTAATGATACAAAATTTTCTAGGTTACCATTTGGAGAAGAAGAGGGGGTGTCTAAAAACTAGTCTTGGAAATTGTAATGGTCTATTACATTCTATCTTCCCAAGGCCAATGATTTTACCCCACTTATACATTATAACTATGTTAGGAATTGATAATTTTAGATTCATTGGATGTTGATGAACTCTTACCACTACATGGGATTCTATCCAGCCCCAGATAATATAAAATGGACCCATGAACTGGTAGGGTCAATTACATAGCTATTATATCATTTATAATAATATTTCATCACTGGTATAGGGACTGTAAAATTATTGTACCTCTTACTTGAGAGGCGTGGTGGAGGAGAACCACTGGTGGAGGAGTTAGCGGAGAAGCTCGGTTCGAGGTGTAGGAGACCCACATGGAAAAGCTCAGTTCATTTTGGTGGATGAGTCAGTGGTTGAGGTGGAGGAGGAGGAGGGAGAGGAGGGAGGAGAGGAGGTGGCGGTGATGGCGGTAGCATAGATAGCGGGAGCGACATGGATTGGCTTCTGTGAGAGCATTAGAATGCGAGGAAGAAGGATAAAGATATGGTTAATTTATAAAACTCGGTGACAATGTTTTCAGCCCTAGAAAAAAACTAATTATAATAGTATGTTTTATCATTGATGAAATTAAAATTGCTAATAAAACATGGATTTATCCACACTTTTTTACCGATGATAAAAGCCCATCTTTATAAACGCTAAAAGAGCATAGATAAAAGTATGTTTTATCAATGCTACAGTTGAATTTGCTGATAAAACATGACTTTATTAGAACTTTTTAGCGTTGTTAAAAGACGACTTTTATTAGTGATAAAAATTGTTGATAAATTGATATTTTATCAGCTTTTTTAAATACCTCGGATAAAACATACCATTTATTCATAATTATAAAATTATAACAAATATATTTATTACATTTATAATTTTATTAATATATATAATTAATATATTTATTATAATTTAATAATTTAAATAACAATATATGGTGACTGGGTGTAAGTAAAAATTAAATATATATATATATATAATTTTATAATTTAAATAATAATTATATATATATATATATATTTACAATTTAAATTATAATAAAATATATATAAATATAAATTTATATATTATTTTTAATTTCAATTTCGTAAGTATTTAAATATATATATATATATATATATTGTGTGTGTGTGCATCTATGTATGTGTATATATTCATTAAAGACTTGTATTTATATTTAAATATATCCAAAATGTATTAATAAATATATATTTAATTTTTAATTTTTTTTGTAATTTTATAATTATTTAAACATATTTATATTTAATTATAAATTTATAATTATTATTAAACGTAATATATTTAAAAAGTAAATAATTATATATAAATACATATTTATATTTTTAAATATAATAAATACATTTATTGCTTATTTAAATATATTTATCATGATTTTAAGTATTTATGAGAAGATAAAGCTTCACATATATATGAATTTGGAAACATATATATATATATATATTTAATAAGTATTTGTAAAAAAATATATATTAAAAAGTATTAATATATAATATTATAATCATATAGTATAATAAACATATAATAAAGATACTACTAAAACTAATAAACAGAATAAACATGCCTTTTTAATGTATACATATAAACATTATTTTTCAATTGAATTACAATATTATTATCTAAATTAATAATATTTTATATTAAATACTTTTATCAAAGATAATATTAGCACTGATAAAGGGTATATTTATTGGCACTTTTTCCTAGTGCTAATAAAAGGTTCCCTTTTATCAAAATTTCTTGATTAGCACTAATAAAACCAGAGCACTTCCTGTGCCCGCATTTGTGGAAGTGTATGGTTTTTATGAAATTGTTTGTTCCATGTTTCTACTCTATCTCTCTCTATCTCCTTTTCATGCGTTCTTTCCTTTTCATAATAAATTAATGGGACCATGGATTTTAATCCATGGTTCACATAGATTCTCTTATGTATATAACAATATATACATATTTTTTATATTTACACACATAAAAAATTAATTTTCTAAATAAATAATTAAACATATTTACAGATAAAGAATATTTCTCAAAATAGAGTCCTTATACTATCAAATTTATTTCAAATAAAAATACATGTGTATTTATATACCTATGTGTGTGTTTGTGTGTGTTTGTGTGTGTCTGTATTAACCAACTGATATATATTATCTATGTATTCTAAAATATGAATATACATATGAATATACATATGAATATACAGATGAATATAAAATATAGGTAAATATATATAAATATGTATAATTATACTTTCAGAAAGACACATATATATATTAAATATATACATTTGTATGTCTTTTGTATGTGTATTAAATATATGTATGTATTTATTTATTTATAAACACCCAAAAAATATATTTTATAAAGGTATTTAAATATATATTAATATACGAACAAATATACAGATTAAAAAATATAACTATATATATATATATATATATTTAAATTCAAATAAATAAATAAATATATATATATACATATATATATATATATAAATATGTGAATAAATAAAGTATATATAAAAAAAATAAATAGATATATCATTAAATGTAGAACAATGTGACATGGGGGAGTGGTAAAGGGTCCAAGTACACGAGAGAGAGGTATCGAGTTTGAATCCTGGGGAAGGTAGAGGCACGTGTACAAGTGCAGGGAACTAGCGTGTGGGTGGGTGTATAGTGGGGGATAGTGCTGTTAAAGGGTGGTGGCAGTGGCATGGGTGGGTGTAGATAAGGGCTAGTGCTATTAAATGGGTGGTGAGTCAAGCGCTGTTAAATTTATTCTCCTATTCAAATACATTTTTTATATTTTTTTAACTTTTATCATTTGTAAAAAACATTATAAAATACCCTTTTATTAGTGCTTATTTTATCACTGATAAAGGATCCTTTTTTATCATCATTTTTTAGAACTAATAAAAAGGACCTCCACTTTATCTTCTCTGATATTAACAATGTTTTTTAGAAAATGAAATGCCATTTTTAGCGCTTTTAAAGGACATATTTGCAGTAGTGTAACAAATAATAGAGGGGATTCATATAAAATGTTTTCATATGAATCCTTTAATTTTTTTAGTGACATAATAATTTATTTCTAATTATTCATTGTGAATTATTTTTATTAATTGAATGAAATTAATTTGGTTTTTGAAAATGGTATTCCTGATAAACGTGTCAAATAAATCATAACGATCAAATTGTAGTATATTAATAAGTATTTAAAATATATATAAGATTTCTCTAGAATAATTAGGATATATAAAAATCATTATTATTTCATGATAACTATATTATAGATCATCCCATAACTATTTATGTCATATGCATTATAACACCCATCACAAAGGTAGTAATAAAACACAAAGAATAATGTTTTATAATGATTGATACAGTAATGAAAATTTAAATATATGATAATAATATGAAATATTTATAAATTTCAATATTTTATAATTATCATATATTTTTAGTCAATCTAGTATAAAAAAATTAAATATAGGTCATGATAACATAAATCTAATTGTATGAATTAATAAAGATAGATTTATTTTACCTATGATATATCATAGTTTCTAACGGTCAGTATCATGGAGGTAGTGTGTTTAACAATGTGTCTAATATAAATTAATATCATTTTTTAAAATAATCGAAAAACATGAATATGGGATAAAATATATTAATTAAAAATTTTTATAATAAAAACCAAGAGAGGACACATAAACAAAAATATAATAAGAAAATAATTTATTAAGAATTGAACCAACCCCATATATATCATATCTCTACTGCATGTCATTGATTTTCAAATATTAATCCAACAATTCTTAATATCAAACTTCACATGATTTATCTCTCCACAATTTAATCCTCCACTCTTTATATAGTGACTAAACACATATAAAATTCCTCATTTATCTTGAACAATCCCCTCACATTAAAACATGTCTCTCAGTTTTAATACTTTTGAACATAATATCTCCCAAAAAATCAGATCAGAGATAGGTAAAAAATCACATAAAAATCCTAAAATATTAATTTTGTAAAATAATTTATTAAAAATAAAATTTAAATCAGTTAGGCTTTATAATTTTCCATATTAATAAATACAAACTTGAATATCATTATCTCACAATAACAACAAACAATGAATGATGATGATCCTATTTTTTAGCTCAATGATGCATCAAGAATATCCTCAGGGGTATAAGCATATAACATGGACCTCCATGACATGATTATTGAGGTAATTCCCTAAAAAAATTAATGAAATGAAAAATTAAATTTTCAGTATGACAACACTGAAGAGAGAAGGAAGATAAGATGTGAGAAAGAGAGAGTCAAGAAAAATATAATACTAAAGAAGGGTTTCCGCTAATTTATATATGATAGATGGAAATATTTTAATGAAATAATAATCTAACTAAAAAATCCACTAGTAATGCCAAAATTTTAGTCTCAATCTTTGTCTGGTGTAAATTGAGTAAAAATCATTAATAGAAATATGACATCCCTCAAATGCTGAAATTATTACCTAAATAAAAAAATTAAATTACATTCCTAGTTTCAAAATAATATTCAAAAACCTTACCAACTCATTTTTGTCATCATATATTTACCATGTGAAACATTCTAGTTATATAAAACCTATATACACTACATTGAAATCCTTGCATGGAAAAACCATACATTTCATCAGAATCTACTACAATGAATCAACTGCCCAAACATAGTCTCGTTCATTTGGATTCAAAAAAAATATAAAGGTTTGGGCCCCCAATCTAGTCCAGCCCATGTAAAATTATTTTCCAAGTTGAGTGTTCACATTTTTTCCCATTATTTTAGTAAAAAAACAACATTTATAAATCAGAAATTAAACGAATCAAAAAAAACCACCAAAAACAGAAATTCTTTGAATCAAATGTATGACCTCCAAAAACTAAACAGAAACCACATTGAAATGATTTATATGAAATATAAATGAAAATTTAATAGTAGTGATTATAATTATAAATTTAAAGAATATAATTTATTTAGAATGATGTTGGGACTGATTTTACCATAACATACGTGTGCATGGGGAGATAAAGGAATCTAGACTAGCCTTGCTGGTGGACCTTCAAGAGAGTCAAAAAATCACAACACCATTTGATTCAATCCCAAAATAAGTGAGTGGGATTGATTATTTCACTGTCAACATATTTGTTATATCTTCAATGTATGTAATAAAGCATTCCGTGAACTATTCAATTTGGCAGTAAATCTTTTCAAGATATAATACCACCTAAATCCACACACACAAACTGATAGAAATTAAAAATATCAATGAAAAACATCAACTCATATTCAAATTCATAAATAATAATTCTATTTTATTATTCAATTAATACATTATAAATTCTTCCATGTAAATACACCCTCCCAAAAAAATGAGGAGAAAAAAACTACAGGATAGAAAAATAGTGAAAATTAAATAAATCTTAAGCAGTGATGTTTTGGAATTGGGGCCTACATTAGTCACTAGCTAAGATATTATAGACCTTGTCCCAGATTGATTCTCAATGAAAAAATAAAATTAAAAAAACTAGTTCTACAGTAGATTCAGCAAACATGTAAAGGCCTTAGGGAAGAAAAGAAATCATGCAAACTGGAAAACATGAAATTCAAAGGATTTGAGAAGAAATTAGATAATGAATCCAAAACATATAGATTGAATTAATAATAAGGAACGAAACAAGAGTATAATTAAATATCACCTATGCCAATGTGAAATGGAAGTGCCGAGTCTATGAAGAAGTAGAAGGGGAGAGGGATTTTGGGTGGATGTTGGAGTGGTGGAGCTAGCCTAGCCGACGTTTTGGGGTGTGATGTAGGGTCGGACCTGGTAGAGAGTAGGTGTAGGAAAGGGAGATTGTGTAGGTGGGAGATGAGGAAGTGGGAAACCCTACATTAATAGAGAGGAGGTAAGCTGGGATGGTAGAGATACGATTGGAGAGACCAAGAGGCATGTTGGGGCTAGGTAGGGCCAGGAGGTGCCATGGTAGGTGGAATGTGAAGAGGGAGTTGTGAAATGGAGAGGTGGTATTACCCCCCTTATGACTCATTTCCTTACCCTGGGGGCTTGCGGGGCTTGCCCTCAGGTAGGGCCTACCCACAATCCTCAACATCAACATTTATTCATTAATCTCGGAATGCCAACAGTCGATGCCATCATTAATTTCAGCCGATGTAATGCATTTCTCACTTCCAACAGCGAAAATACAAATCCTGATATCATCAAGGAATATTACCATAAATAGCAAGTTAAATATAATACATTCATAATGTTGTCAAACTGGAGAACTACAAATCCATATCGATTTCTCTAATCCAACCATAAATTTAAAACAAAAAATTGTTTTGAACCAATCAACACATTCATTAATATTTTTCCTTTTAAATAGTCTTTATAACTAAACCTAAATCCTCATCTTTTCCAAAATAGAAAACCAGTATTATTTTTATTCAATATTTTCATAATAAATTATTGGGAATAATAATAATTCAAATCCAGATCCAATTATAACTTCAATTAGAAATGGATCACCCTAAATCATAATATCATGAATGGATCTCTATAACTATTTTTCTTCTCCTTTATTTCATCATATCTACATCATGATTATTCCAAGCCTAAATAAATTACTCAAAATCAACCTAGTGTTTGACAATTTCAAAAATCTACTTTCCTTCTAATTGGCCTCCTTATTGATTCAGAATCGGAACACCCCATGTCATTATCTTTATCAATATCATATGGAATTATCCAGTTTTGATTTTAGGTTCTCCAAAAAATAGTAGGAGGAGAATCGAGTACATAGTATTTATGTACCAAGTATAATGGACATCTCAATTTCCACCTTGAAAATTTGTATACATGTGTTACCAAAATTTGAAGTCACGAGTTTTGAAAAATTACCTAAGTAGGATGTTGGCTACGTGAACCTCCAGTATAAATTTTTTCAACATATCAATTTGGAAATGTAGATAACTCTAGGAAAATTAATCATGGCATGAAAAAAGCATTCTATGAGGATGAATTATTGAAAATTAAACCTAAGTGTCCGTAGATTTAAAAATCATTTACAAGAAAGCATGAATTTTTGGGAATTTAAAATTAAAATAATACATAAATAAACAAAATGTGATTCTATAATATGTTAACTATATCTTGAAATATAAAATAATGCTTACAATTTAAATGAAATATTTATAACAATTTCATACAACATAGATTATGAAATAAATTGAATGATAAAATTATATAAAATATTTAAATAATAAAATAAATTTGTAAATTGATTTTTTTATATAATTAATAATATAATTAATATGGGAAAATAAAGGATAAAAAATCAATACAGAATAAATATTTCAATGAATGCTCTAAATAATTAAATAGTAAAATTAAGAGATTAAAATTTAATTTAATATGTAACTAAATAATAAGTTAAAATAAATACAAGGAAAGGAAAATAAAACTAACAATAATAAAAAATCTCTATGAAACAAAAAATTTATATTTTTAATCAAACATAAATACTAAATTAAAGCATTCAATGAATTTACATTTTATATATTATATTTGAAAAAAAATACAACGACACATATTTCATTGATTTAGTAAACCCATTATAAATTAACCATAAGGGAATAAATAATTATTAATTTAAAAAATAGACATTAAAATACATATGTAATAAAACAAATCCTATTGAAATGAAAATTCCGACATAAACTTTTACCACACTTATGTTAAATCTTTTCCGCAATAAACTAACTTGTTAAAATTATAGGTTTTAAAATATATCAAATTTGACATACTAAAATTCCATAGTGAATTTATTTTCCAAATGGGTTTCCCTCATGGTCTCTATCATGTACAAAGTACTATTAACGCATCCAAATTATTGTTATATATTAAAAAATTATTAAAAAACTACATGGAAATTTTAAAATTGAAAATTTAAATGAAATTTAAAAACTAAACATTTGTATCCAATTAATATTCGAATCATCATATTACCTCAAGGAGAACATGTTCTGCTAATATAAGATTTCATAATTATTATCCACACTATTGAATGGGATTAATTAATTTTTTTATAATTATAATAAATAACACCTCCATCTACTATAGAATAAAAGATATAAATAATGAATGAATTGTTTCAACCTATATTACGATTTCATTTTATATTTCATTTTGATAAATATATTATGAGTTTAATTCTAATTAAAATGGCCAATGAAAATTTTCATTTTATACACATCACCCTACATTTTATCAAAATCTATTTTTCTAGTGGTAATAAAAATATAGTTATTAAATTAAATCTATAAGGTAATGGAGATTAATTTAATCAATGTGCTATCACAAAATTATGTTTTAAAAAAAATTTCAAACACAAAAATATTCATAATTGATCCTTCAAAAGTAATAATTTGAAAATATTTATGTTTCTTATGGGATAATATAGAACATAATTAAACACATGTTAGACCAAAAAATTACCCCCAAAAAAATGTTTCATTCACTTAGGAAGCTAAATAATTAAAATTTTAGATTTAATAACTAATAAATTTGAGGGAATGAAATGCTACATTGTATTTGTGGGTATAATTAAAATTAACATCATATATTATCTCAAGTAGATTGTATAACCACCTTATCAGAAATGAATGTTATCAGTGAAAAATTAGTTACTTTTATAATATATTAATTAATATATAAAATTTTAAAATAATATAAAAACATCAATTTGTACAAAAATAAAATTCCAATCCTCTCTTCACATTGAGGAGAATTACTCAAATAAAATATAAAGTCAAAATAATTATAAATGCTGATCATTTTGTTTTATTTATAATTTATCAAGGAAATAAAAAAACCATAAATCAGTTAATGAAAAATAAATTCAAGAATAAAATAATGGGTTCATCTAGGATTGTTCTTTTTATTCTATAAATCATATGGATTTATATATTTTGAGTTAAATTCTAATGTTGATGTTAAAATTTAATTATTATTGAATAATATTCTCGAAATTTTTTAGCAGAACTCATTTCTTAAGAGTTTGTAATGCAACATTATTTACTCAATTATATACATATTATAATCTGGATTAATCTCTTCATAGTTTCATGAGAATATTTAATATTAGTGAACAATTTTACCAATTAAAAATTATTATGATAATGTTAAAAAATTAAAAAATTTAAGAGAAAATATAGGGATTTTCATCAGCTAACATTGGTCCATCATTAAGAACAATCATTACTATTCCCCCACACATAAAAAACAACATTGTCCCAGATGTTGAATTCAAAGGTGGGAGAAAGATTTTAAAAAATGATATTGCAATATTTTCATTGATTTAGTAGTTTAAAATATATGTAATAATGGATAACAACAATGACCAACAACCTTTTCCCACAGAAATATAATTAAAAATAAGGAATTATAAATACCAATTAGTTATTAAAAACCATCATCCAAAAATTTAATGTTTTCAAATAAGATAGATGTAATAATTTTATGTACAATAGGTTTGTTTAGAAATGTCTAGATTTTTACAAACAGCCAAACATTTCAAGACACAAATGTTATTAAAAACATAATAATAGAAATAAATATATTTAAAAAATGATTTAAACAAGAATAATTTCTTAGATCTCAACATTTTAATCGTAAATAAAACCACAATCAACATTAAGTATATTATTATTCAATATGTATTGTTAAACACTTAAGATAACAACTAGGAAACAATAATTTTACTCAGACCACCTGGTTAGAAACATTATTGAATGGTGTTGATCATGAGTTACCCCATTTTTCCATTTTTAGTAATATTATATGGTACCCATATTGAAGATCTTAATAAATATAGTTAATATTAAATAAATTACATCTGTTTAATTTAAAAATAGAATGAAAATTGGGTGAATGTTTAGGACAGTTTGATCTTATTTAGTCTAATAGGATGCTTATCTTGAAAATTGAAAATCTATGTATTAATATTTTAAAATAATGTATAATTAAACTCACCACTATAAAAACAAAGTAGATAATCTAATTTACATTTATTAATTCCTCAAGAATAACTTAATATATTTTGAAAACAAATTCATAATTATAATGTTTCATATGTTTATTTCTTTCGTGAAAACACACAAACACATGAATTTCAATTCATAAATGAAATTCATATATACCCCTTCACTACTAATGATTTATAATATGTAATTGATATTTATAAAATTTAAAAACATAGCGTGTATGGAACCAACTTCGATGGTTGGTAAAAATTAATGAGGTTACATAATATAAGTTCTCATATAGTGGCACGTGACACCATCATGTTTTCTGGTAAATTATTAAATAATCAGAATTACTTTCCAATGAAGTAATAAAAAAATATAATGAATACTACAAAAGCAAAAAATATTAATCATCAGTTTAAAAAACATAAGGGTTCATTATTTATACCATTGACCTATGTATATCCTCAAATAAAACCCTATACTATTGGAGGATGTGGATTCTAACTTAAAACCTATATATGGGATTATTTATAATTTTTTTATATAAAAATTATTTCATTGTACATGGAAAATATATTTTATAATTTTTAAATATTTAACAAATTAATATAATTTCATCACCTCATCTACAATATATTTTTCTTGATTTATGTTCAAGGTAGTTGAGGAATGAAATTTAGGAACGTCAGCCTCAACGATAATGTTAATTTAATCCCTATAAATTAAATATTATTTAGTCATTTACATATTAAATTTATATAAAAAGGAAATTAAATGGAATATATAATAAGTAGGATGAAAAACAAAATATTTATTTTGGGACACCATAGCTATGACCTCAATTATATAATTTCCCAACATCACCTAAATTGATATTTTCAATGAGTTCTAAGAGATTAAAAAAATCATAAAAATAAAAAGTTGAAAGTTTCTCATGCCATTACAGAAGCTCAAAAATATTTTCTATATTCTTAATATATAAAAAGGGAGAAATGGATGAAATATCCAAATAAAAAATAAATTCTCTAGTGACGTTTTCTTCAAAAAAATATGAAAACAATTAGACATTTTTTATCTTATTGTTCATCTAATTTATATAGGGAACGATAGATAATTTTCAACATGGGGCTCAGGTACTCAACCTCTATAAGGATCTTATCAAAAAGAATCACCACAAATATGGAGTCTTTATTAAAAATAAGGGGATTCATGATCCGGATTAATCTGTTGAAACATTGAAAATTTAAATTGTTGTATATTGAAATATAAATCAAAATAATTTAATATTGGGGATAATAAAATAATCAAAAAAATGTTAAACATCATCATATTATATGGGTCTCAAATTTTTCGTTCCCCCATGAAAATTAAAAAAATGAGGATATTTATATATGATCCAGGTTTCATCCTCCTAAACCTATTACACAAATATCAATATGCTGACTTATTCTATTTGAAATTATAATGCATAAAACAGAGGAAATATGTTTCAAAATTCAATGATTTTCTTATCTGTGGATTATACCATAAGTCACCTCAATACCATGTAATATACAATAAGATTATTATGATATTAAGCATTCAAAAATATAAATTTTTTCCTCATTGTAAAGCCAATAAATACGGATATGTGTTCTAAATAGTTAAGGATGTTTCATTATTTTATATTTTTAATTAATTTATTAATTAATTTAAAATTAAAAATTGTAATTGTAAAATATTTATAACATTTTATCATTCGTCATGGTAGAACCATTTTTTGATATCCCAACATCATGACTATCTATAATATATTTATATTATATTTCATATAATATAGAGGATATGTATGGGAATATACCTAAGTACTGTTATCTATTGATTTCATACTTTTTGGTTTATCCTTGTTGGATTTGTGAGTCCTTAATGGTCTCAGGGTCCCTAATGAGTATAGTTACACTCACTCCTGCATGGGCTATGCCTACACCTTATTATGGTGGATTCAGATGATGGACAGCGCTGACCGAGGCATAGTGTACCAGGACTGGACAGTACCCGAAGGTGGACCACACTTTGTGCCAGTACACGGAGGAGATGAATGGACGTGGAGTGATGTGAAGGTTATATGTACCTACCCATCAGTTAGGATTTCCCGGTGGACAATCCAGGAGCCATTTTCACTTCTTACAATACTTGTACTTTCAGTTTCATTGTATTTTTCAGTTGGGCTTGTATTTTTGGCCCCTTTTTACCTTTCATCACACCTTTTGTATACAGTTTTATTTAGTGTTTTTTTTTCAGCTCATACCCTGTTGTGTGTTTTTTCAAGTTATAAAGGCAATGCCTTCCCCGTTTAGGGATTTATTCCTTTGGTGCTGCTCTCCAGCCCATGGCCTAGGGAAGGCGGGCCTGGGGTAGTCATGACATGAGCCCCAGGGGAGGAGTCATGAAAAATTGGTATCAGTGGAGTTGGTTCTACCACAAAACATAAGACTCTGATATTTTCTTTGAAGTTATAGTGTTAAGGGTTCTTATTGTGGTTTTCTATTCATGGAGTCCAATGTTGGTGTGGTGGCTGATGAATCCATACACCAGGACCCTGACAACTGCTTTTCGACTCATTGCATGCAAATAGTGATTGTGTGTGTGTTTTAAAAGGTTTTATTTATGTCAGCTAAACCAGGTTAGCTCACTAGGTATAATCTTTTACCGTGTCACAATTGTTACTTTCATGATGTCTCCCCCCGAATGACCAGCTAGATTCCCGATAGTTGTACGCATATATAGCAGATGATGCACATCGCTTGATATCATTGCATGATTTCTAGTTCCAGTGGAGACCTAGGTTCGTTGGAGAGATGGACCCACTGGTGGTTGAGGATTGGCTGAGGTTGTGGTGAGAGTTTTCTGACAGGTAGGGACACCAGCCGACCTCATGGTGATTTTTGCTGCCATCTATATACAGGAAGCAGTGGGAATATAGTGGTTCTTGATGGATCATGTTCATGATGATATGACTCTTCTCTGGGCAGACTTAGAGTGCATGTTCCAGGAAGAGTTTTTCCCAGCAACTATTCACGCAGAACGCATACAAGAGCTAATTCATCTGCAGTAGGGTAGTATGCTTGTATCTTAGTACTCAGCGAGGTTGACAGACCTCTCATGTTACTCAACCGATATTGTACATGACCCATTATTCAGGGCCATGACCTTCGAGCAGGTGCTCAGGCCGGAGGTCAGGGCATTGATGATCTCCCTCAGCATCCTGAAGCAGGTAGGGGTGTTGGAGCGGGCCCTCATAGTGGAGAGTTTCCTTGCTGAGCAGTCTCCAGTACTGAGACCCACCACTAGTCGACATGCAGTAGAGTCTTCTGCACCTGGAAGTAGACAGATGTCACAGAGTTCCAAAGGGACCAAACCCCTAGGTGGACAAACGCATGACTCGAGATCGGTTATACGAGGCACCCAGGGCAGTGACATACATGACAGGACTGGGATGTGTTTCTCATGTGGCGTCTAGGGTCACAAGGCTCGTGACTGTGCGACCCGCCAATTGGATGATCATTAGATAGTTGAAGGACCTCCCAGGAAGAGGCAGAGATTCGATCGAGGCGATCTGCAGGGTGCAGGCCGACGTGGAAGAGGAGCTGGTCGTGCAGCTGGTGGTGGGTGATGTTTCGTGGTTTTACCGCCACCACCACCCGGAGGTCCACCCCGACTGCAGGGAGCAGGTGGACATGCGAGAGCTCAGCTCGATGGAGCTGAGGAATACGATAATGGATCTCTGGAGATGATTTGAGGTATAGTATTTCTCTACTCCACCGTAGATGTAGCACTTATAGATAGAGGTTCCATTCACTCTTTCATTTCCACTGCCCTTATTTAGAGATCATTGATATCGACGGAGTCGTTGGCTCAATCCTTATGGCTAAAGACTCCTACGAGAGCAGACTCGGTGATTACGCACTAGTGTCAGTAGTGTGAGCCTACTCTAAGAGGTGAGAGATTCGGTTGGGATCTCCTCGTAGCGGTGTCAAGGCCATAGGACGTCATCTTGGGTATGGACTGGTAATCTGCAGTCTAAGCTCTGATCCATAGTATTAGGCACAAAGTGCGGTGTGTCCACAAACATGGAACTAGGATTACCTTCACCGGAAAGAAGGGAGCCTTTGCAGCACACGACAGACTTACTCAAAGGAGGGTGCAGCCAATCACTTATCAGTTGGCCTGCCATACCCTTAGAGTAGTTGATGCGGAGAGTCTGAGCTATCCTATAGTGGTGGACCAGTACGCGGATGTTTTTCCTGAAGATGTTCCAAGACTACCCCCTCGTAGGGATGTGGACTTCTATATTAACATGTACCCCGAAACGACACAGATATCTACCTCAGTGTATCAAATGGCTCCCTTGGAGCTTCAAGATATGTGGGTACATCTAAAGGACTTGTAGGAGAAGGGATTCATTTTGACTAGTGTTTCTCCCAGGGCAGCCCCGATTCTGTTCACCATGAAGGATGATGGAAGCTTGAGGCTTTTTGTTTATTAATGTTTCTTGAACCAGGTGACCGTGAAGAACAAGTACCCACTCGAAATTATTGAAGACCTCTTTGATCAGATGAAGGGAGCACAATGGTTCTTGATGATAGAACTCAGATCAGGCTATCACCAGCTCCGAGTTCGAGATGAGGATGTGCAGAATACAGATTTCAGATTTCGGTACAACAACTATGAGTTATTGGTTATGAATTTCAGCATAACCAACACACCTTTAGTGTTTATGAGACTCCTGAATAGTATTTTCTAGCCATACCTCGATCACATTGTCATAGTCTTCATCGAAGACATTCTGATCTACGTGAATGCTGAGGAGGGGCATGCCTAACATTTTTAGGTGGTACTGGACACACTCCAAGAGCACCAGATTTATGGTAATCTCTCGATGTTCCAATTTAGGATCTGAGAGGTTCACTTCTTGGGACACGTCATCTCGAAGGCTGGAGTTATAGTGGATCTAGTGATGATTGAGGCAGTACATGTTTGGGAGCCACCCAAGAGTGTGAAGGTGGTATGTAGTTTCCTGGGATTGACTAGATACTACCGGATATTCATTATAGTCTTCTCCAGAGTTGCAGTAGCACTATCAGCATTGACAAAGAAGTGGAAACCATTCATGTTGTCAGAGTAATGTTAGTAGAGCTTTCTGGAGCTGAGCAAGAGGCCCACAAGTTCACCCATCTTGAGTCTTGCATATGAAGGTGTCGGGTACATAGTCTACTGCGACGCATTAGGGACTAGACTCAGGTGTGTCCTAATGCAGGAGAGAGCAGTGATCGCATATGGTTCTCGGAAGCTGAGACAACACGAGCAGAACTAATCTACCCATGAAATGGAGTTAGAAGTAGTGGTCTTTACCTTGAATATGTGGTGACACTATCTGATGGGTGAACGTTTTACTGTGTACTCTGATCACAAGAGTCTTAGGTGTATCTTCTCTCAGAAGGACCTGAACTGGAGACAGTGGCAATGGCTTGAGTTCTTCCAGGATTATGACTTCAAGGTAGTATCTACTCCTGTTAAGGGTAATATTTTTGCATATGCACTCAGTAAGAGATCTGGTATACAACACCTAGGTGAGGAAATAGAGCACCTGGATTCTTTACAGATATCCTTTGTCGGCCAGGATAAAGTATCTTTCCTTCAGTCTCTTACATTCACTCCCCCACATCTTCAGCGAGTCAGGGAGGGACAACATGGGGACGCTGACTACGAGACACGACATGCTCAGATATCTATAGGGAAGGCACCTGATAGATATTCAAGATGTGGAGAGCATGTCATCCTACTCAAAGGTTGTACTATGGTCCTAGTGTCCATTCAGGAGGAAGTGTTGAGAGAGTTCTACACTTCACTCTTTCTGTACATCCAGGAGTGGAGAAGATGTATCAGAACCATAGACGACAGCACTAGTGGCCAGGTATGAAGAAGGCAGTAGGGGAGTTTGACCCTCAATTCCTCACTTGTCATCAAGTGAAGGCAAAGCATCAGGTACTAGCAGGCATGGTATAGCCATTAGAGGTCCTAGAGTGGAAGTGAGATGGGATATCCATGGACTTCGTGACAGGACTTCCATGTACATCTATGGGGCACGACTCAATTTGGGTGATCGTGGATCGACTCTCCAAGTCATCCCACTTCCTATCGATCAGAGAGTAGTGTTTAGTAGAGATATTAGGATGCCTCTACATGCAAGAGATTTTGTTGCTACAAGGAGTACATTCTTATATTGTCACTGATCATGATGCATGATTTAATTCCCGACTATGGAAGGCATTGAAAGAGGCTTTTGTGACCCAGCTTCATCTGAGAACCGCCTTCCATTCTCAGACAGATGGGCAGATTGAGTGGGCCATTCAGACCCTTGAGGACATACTTTGGGCTTGTGTCCTCGACTTCAGTCCCAGCTGGGAGGATAACATACATTTGTTGGAGTTTGCATACAACAACAGCTATCACACCCCTATATGGGTGGAATCTTTTGAGGCATTATACAGACAACCATGCAGATCACCTTTATGCTGAAATGACCCTGGGGAGTCAGCACTAGTGGGGCCATAGATGATATGGGCTACTACGGAGAAGGGGCATATCATCCAGGAGTGGATGAAGACTTCACAGAGCAGATATAAGTCATATGCTGATAAGAGACGGAGACATCTGTAATTCGAGGATGGCGACCACGTCTTTCTACGGGTCTCACCTCGACGAGGACTACAGAGATTTGGTCGACGCAAAAAGTTATCTCCGAGATTCAACAGACCATTCCAGGTCCTCAGCAGAGTTGGCAAGGTGGAAGACCACTTAGGTTTTCCACCTCAATTGCACCAGGTGCATGACGTATTCCACGTATCATAGTTGAGGAGATTCATTCATGACTTTTCCAACATCATTGACCATGGAGAGATGGACATCAACGATGAGGTGACCTTTTCGGAGGTTCCACTGGATATTGAGGATCGACATGAGCAGGTCCTACGTGGATGTTCGATACCTTTGGTGAAAGTTCACTGGAAGCACGAGAACCTCCAAGAGAGCACATTGGAGTGGGAGGCTCAGATGCATGCTCTGTACTCCCACTTGGTCCCTTAGTTCGAGTTTTACCTTACAGGGATGTAATGTCCTGAGGTGGAGAGAATGTAAAAAATAATAAATTCCATGAAATTTTTTTCTCGTAAATACATGGGAATTTTACAAGTCCGCAAAAATTGACAGTGAATGATTCCGAGGCCCAGTGTCCCCGAAATCAATTTACTGATATTTTGTTCGGTTACATTTAGTAAATGAATGATCGGTTTATTATAACTTTTGAACTGGTGCTTGGAAGTGAAATTTGAGGACACCATTGAACTCGCAGCGTCGGTATTCGCTTAAGATTAATATCACCTTGACGACAGTGGGTCGAGGATAAAAAATAGTTCTTTGGGTTTCTAGAGAATTAATTAAATAAAAATAATGTGTTTGGCTTAATTTTTATTTATTTGTTAAAACCTCCTCATAAAAGTTGTAGGTGGGACCACCAGAACATAACCTATCATGAGAGGTTATGGTGGTGGGGCCCACCCGAACCTATCCTCGTGCAATAGGTTACGATGTGGGGACCACATGGGACTAATCCCCCTATTAATGGTTGTAGATGAAAACCTCTCAACTCCCCTCACTAATTAGGGAGATTCTCACACACCCCCCCTCTTATATTGGTGCCAACTCCCATAATTTAATGGTGCCAAATCTTCTATATTAATTAAGGGGGAGCCAAGTCAATTATTTCACTGTTTTAAATTTTTTTCTGACAAATTAAATAATAGATTAACACAATCTATTATTATTTTGGTTGGAATTGTTCAATTTTGTGGCAGCTTTGAGAGGAGGATTATTGGGAGAAAGCTCCCAAAAAAGAAGGCCTTCGACTTCAAAGAACGCCAACATTCATCGACTTCTTCCTCAGAGCTTCTACTGATGTGGGACATCTTTAACCGACCTTACCTTCACATCTTTTTCAATGAGCCGAAGCACAAGCTCAGGATTGGAAGTGTGCAGTGGATGCGTAAAACAAAGATACCAATCGTCTTCTTCCCGTGACTTCATCAGAGATAAACGAACAAAGGTAGGGGTTGTTTTCTTTTATGTGTCATGTTCTCCTTTTCATTCAAAATGAAGAATGGGGATATGTTTTCTTTTACAGGTGAGTTTTTTTTCATCGTTCTCCTACCATGATGAATTGATTGTTATCACCCTAATCATGGAGGGTGCGGGCCAAACTAACATGCCCCAACTCCCTCTGTCGATCAATTTTGTGATATTCTTCAGCATGGAGATGAAGCAATGATGCGATGAAGGTGGTGAAGACAAAGGTCATGCTACCCATGACCTCTATGATCTGCACCGCCCCCGTGTCATCCCGTCCCGCCGCCGGCCGAACCATCCCCAGCCATGCCCACATAGGCCGCACCACTCATAGAGCCATGTTCCTGCCCTGATCTAGCCTACACCCTGCCGGCCTGCCCGGCCTCCCTCTGGCCCACCTGGCACCCTACCCGGCCGCCCGCTGGCCCCCTGTCAGCCTGGTCGATCCCAGCCCAGCTACCTCTCGGCCTGCCCCGAATACCTCCCAGCCGCCCGACCTCTCGAGCTAGCCTGTGGCCCCCCTTGCGGTGCCCTGGCCGAACTGCCCGACCACGATCTCTGGGACAAGCTGCACTGGGCCACACCCTCATGGCGCTCTGGGCCGAACTGGCCCTAAGCATGGGTCGAACCTCCCATGCAGCCGGCTGGTCTGGGCCCAGCGGGCCAAGCTGAACCTAACAGGCTAGCATGCCCAATGGGCTAGGCCAGACACAACAGGTCTGACAGGGTGGGCCCAGACCGGGTCGGCCCAAACCAGGTCAGACCGGACCCAGTCTTGTTGCCGACCCTTTATTTATGTGGCCAAATCTTTGGCCCTGGACGACCGTTTGATGAACCATCAGCATCGTTGGTATTCTTCGAGCACAAATATCCCTTTCGGTGTACCCCACTTGAGTTCTGGGTAATGTTGAGATACTGTTAGATTGGATCATTCATGAATCCAACTGGTCCCGCGGGACTAAAAGTCAAATAACTCACAGATCAGGCGTCTGATTGAATCCCCATTTGTTTCATTGATACCCCCGTGATGTGGCGGACCTTTGAGATACTTCTACAATGGAATTCATGACAGTTAGAGTATTGATCAATAGCTGATGGAGCAGATCCTTCTGGAGACGAGAAACTAAAGTGTGGAGACCTAACCGTTCACTGAGACCGGAAGACTACTAACCGATTTGACTCAGAGTGACTCAACTAGCCTAGTTGGTAGCACCTTGGTGTCCCTGCAGACCCACAATGGGTAGCACCTTGGTGTCATGGTAGACCCAGGGTACTCGACAGGAGGAGTACCTCAGCAGTCTACGAGGGAGAACGCCTTGGTGACGTGGTAGACCGCTAATGGGGAGCTCCTTGATGATGCAGCAGTCCCACAGTACTCGATAGGAGGAGTACCTCATTAGTCCAAGGTTAGTGGGAAGCACCTTGGTGTCACGGAAGGCCCACTGTACTCGACAGAGGAGTTATCTAGCAACCATGGATTCATTAAGGTTAATAAAAATCCAGGTTGAGCTGTGTTAGTATCTTTTGTGTTTACCACATCATTGAGATGTATTACATAATAACATAGGTATATGTATGGGAATATACCTAAGTAGGGTAATCTATTCATTTATTACTCTGTGGTTTATCCTTGTTGGGTTTTTGAGACCTTGAGGGTCTGAATGTGCCTACGATGTATCGTTATACTCACCCTTGCACGGGCTGTGCACGCACCTCGTTGTGTTGGATGCACATGATGGCAGTGATGACCAAGGCTGAGTGTACCAGTACTGGACAGTAACCAGAGGTGGACCACACGGTGTGACAGTACACGGAGGAGACGGACGAAAGTGGAGTGATGTGGTGGTTATCTGTACCTACCCTTTATTTAGGATTTCTTGGTGGATGATCCAGGAGACGTTTTTCCTTTTTCCTGTTCTTGTACATTTAGTTTCATTTGACTTTACAGTTTCCCTTGTATTCTATTCCCCCTTTTACCTTTAATCACTCCTTTTGTATACAGTTTTATTTAGTGTTTTATTTCCAGCTCATACCTTGTTTTGTGTGTTTTCACGTTATAAAGGCGAGGCCTTCCCAGTTTAGGGATTTACACCTTTGGTGCTAGTTTCTAGCCATTGTCCTATGGAAGGAGGGATTGGGGTAGTCACGACACAGACCCTGGGTGACAGGTCGTGACAATAAAAATCACAATAAAGGGGTCTAATTAGATTCTCAGTATGAGTATGTGTATAGGGAAGAATAAAAATAATTAAATTAGAAATGAATAATACATCGGATATAATTACTAAAAATATATTCCATGTAACAAATACCATAAAATAGGGTATGAACTCCTTGGATAACATCGTAATATAAATTATCTCATGGATAATAAATACTAGTTTCACAAGTATTTAATGAATAATACCAAATATTATAATATTACATTAATGTCCTTAAAATACAAATTAAATAATAATGTAATGTGTGTGAAAATTTTCATAACTATTTTTCCACAGTATACATAGCAATTCGTCTAGGGGTTGTAGTGGGTCCTAGTCTTTAGATACTGTGTCCAATGCATTCATCAAATGAAAGGGGTGAGAATTAATCGACATAAATATTCATATTGAAATACGAGTTTACAAAAGGATTAAAATTTCATTAATATATAATCATAATCACAAATAATCCCTTTTTATATTTAAAATGGAATCAGAATGTTACATTCTCATTAAATAATCTTATTTATAAAAAATTAATTACATACATGAATATATTTTACAAATATCACTTTAATATTTTATGCAGAAAATACCCTTTTAATTTGGAATAAAATTTTTTATAAATATTAAGGAAAACATTTTATCGCAAAATTGAAATTTGGAAATTTAATGTATGATTCAAAATTTTTGTTTTCATGATGGCTGAAAATTATATTTATGTTATCTATGTTAAAGAACATTACATAAACTATGTTTCTTATGAAATCAAAAAGAGACTCATTTCGAAAATGATAGGATGATTCCTTTGCACCCATTTTATAAATTTAACTATATGATAAATTTTTTTATAAATCAATTTATATTATTAAATATATTCATTAAATTATTTTATGTATGATTTTGATATGTAAGGTCATGACTGAGAGGAAAAACAAACATGGTTCTACCTTAATAAAAAGTGGTTTTAGTGTTATGAGTATAAAAATAGTGGAAAATAAGTGGGGAAATTTTATTTATCATAAATATATATAGTATAAGAATATTTCCTCAGATTAATATAGGAATATGTAACAATTCCCATAATATATACATTAGCATAAATAATCCAGAATAAAGTTGAGATTGCAAAAAAACCCTTACCTCATGATCAAAATATTTTAAATGAATAGAAGACTCCTTTATAATTAATTAAGATTAATTTTATATCTATTATAGAAACATAACCATATTAATAATACCAAATATGATTTAATAATAGTCTTTTATCATTTATTTATTAATAATTATTTGTTAAATTAAATTATATTTATAATTACTACTTCATTATTAATTTATGGTTTCATTTTTTAGTTTTAGTCTTTTACAATGATCATGGTTTCATAATCTACAGAATTTTAGTCATGATAAAAATATAATATAGAGTCCTAATGTAGATATATTATGACATATTAAATTTATAGATAAAAAATGAATTAAAAAGTTCGTTGAGATGGTAGGTAATACATACACATGAATATCATTTCCATTTTTGAAAAATTGAAAAAAAAGGAAAATACTAAATACTAAAATTCCCATGAACATTATTATTAAATATATATAATATATAATTATTAAATATATCATTAATACTATACATGAAAATTATAAATGAAAATAAATAAGTCATAACGCATCATGGAGGCATTAGTTCACACATATACACTTACAATGTTATCATTTTCCAATATAAATGAAAGTAAAAAATTTATGGTTGCTATTTTAATTTAAGTAATATAATTTTTTTTATATATCAAATATATCTATATTAAATTCATCAGTTTTTCTATCAGTGACATTTTGTGATTGAAACAAAATACAATAGTGCACTATGCGGTTCTCTGCCCTTTAAATGATCTACAATTTTATTTCCAATTTAATGGAAGAAGATATGGATATAGATTATTACATTAATTTTATATCAGAATTTTATTAGAAAGATATTGGTCTATTGATTCATCAGAGATGAAAAATTCTTAAAGGAGGTAGGTGCATAAGTAAAATGAAAACACATGCGAATGAACATTATCTCTTTTTTCAAAAAACCTCTTTAGTTTTATACCTAAGACATCATAGGATATTTTTATAATGAAACATGGATTTTATGTAATGGTATGGATTTTAGGAAGTTATTGGGATAGGAATTAAAATTAAAAAAGGTTCATTACACTCTAAAAGTGGAGGAGGGTGTGCATGCTTTTATATATGGGCGATATGATACACATCGAATATCTTAAAAGATTACAATATAATAACATTGTAATAAAAAAGGACCAAAAATAACATTATCTCTATATAAATTTTAGTTCTGTTACAAAATAATCATTTGATGAAATTTCGTTTGGCTTTTGTGCGTATTTTTTATTTATCTTTTTTATTTATTCGTTTATTAATTATTTTTGTCCTTAAAAATAGTAAAAATTATTTAAATTGAAATAAAATATTTAATTTAACATAAATGAACATGTGATAATTTCTTTTCCATATATGATGTGATAAAGCAACTTTCATTCCAAATTCTGAAGATAATATTTTTATGTGTTTTTAATCGTATAATAAATTATAAATTGTCATAAAATATAATTACATTAAATTTTGGAACAATTTATGAAATTTGACATTATTGACAAGACGAAAAAAATAAATTTAAAATATAAACCTCTGAAAAAAAATTATATTTATATAATAAATTATTCAAAAAATATAAATCACTCAAATGATATTACATTTAATATTAGTAATATCATTAATTTTATTTTAGTTTTAATATCATAAATATTGTGGCAGTGATGCAAATGAATATGAAGAAATTAAATAATGAAAAACAATAAAAAATTCATTAAAATTATTAATATTATTTAATTATGCAAAATAATGGCCATTAATATTAATTAAAAACATTATCAAAACCATATTTGAACACATAAGATATATTTAAAACTAAGAGATTTACTTTTCATAAAATTCATTCCTTCAATTGTTATATACATAATTTTCATGGAAAATTGTCTCCTAAAAAACTATGTTTTTACTAATATTACACATTTTAAATTCATTTTATGCAATTATAATGCAAATGAAAAATTGTGACCATAAAACATTGATTTAACCAATATTAAAATTATTTTTTCTTTTTGGGGGTTTGAAATTTTATCACAGTTACTATTAATAATGCATACAAATAAAAGGAAACTATTTACCAAATTTGAACCTATAGATTCTAAATGTGGATAAAGATTACAATTCAATCCTTATGAATATAAAAGTTTAATTTTAAAATAACTTATCAAAATATGACGAAATATATTTTTAAAAAATTAAATCTTTTATGAATAAAACTAAATTTAATATAATCCCATGCATAAAAATTATTATTTTAATGATTCAAATTTTTATATATTATATAATTTATACATTTCATTTAAATTATTCATCAATAATTTTCAATTTATTTCATTATATAAAACCACATTTTTTCCCTAATAAAATTTACCAGTAATACATTTAAATTACATACATTACATTTTTATTTTTATTTCCAATTAATTGAGAAACGTTGATTATATTTTATATATGGGTAAATCATATAGTTTCTATATTTTATTAATCCATATTCATACAATTAATTTTTAGGACTATTTTATAATGTTATATATCATTGAGGATTATTTAGACTCAGGATATTGTGTGTCATAAGACACAAAAAATAATAAATTTAAATAAATATATAATAAAATCATGTGATGTAACATTCTGAACACAATAAACAAAATCATCATATAAGTGTCTAGAATGTAACATCATGAAAATATGTTGATAGTTCATTATCATAATTTATTCTGGTTCCCATGTCTCCCCTGCAATATTATCATTTATATATAGTACCATTACCTGTTGAGTCATCCAAATCCTCAATACATCTTCTATATTATCAAGATTCATTATAGGAACATAAATTTAAAAAAAATTAAGTTCCAATTCTGTTTATTTAGAGGTGATTGCATGTGATGGTTCTATCATGTGATTCCATATCAATTATATATAGAGAAATCATGTATTGTAGAGTTACGTTGTGGAATATCTATGCGGTAATCCATAACACCAATTATTTCTAGTATTGAAAATGGTATGATTTATGTTTGGGTTTGATTCCCTTTTTGATCAAAGAATACAACATCTTACATAGAGAAACATTCACAAAATCATGGACCCCTAGTTAGAAATCCAATATGTCCACATCTTATATATATATATATATATATTTATTTTTTATGATTTTTTATTATAGGTTTGAATTTTTTTTACATTAGATGTTGTCTCTTGAACATGTTTTGGGCCTTTTAGCTTCCTTTCACTAACTATATTCCATTACGTTGAAGTAAGAAATATATATCTATATTGTGAATCATTTGAAAAAATTTGAATATGTGAATGGAATATAATATTATAACGAGAGTATACCAAAAGTAAATATTGAACCCACATACCATGAAACTTAAGTGGGAATGTCTGTTAATTTTTTTCTATAGTTTGTATAATCCTTTATGTCAACCCATATGTTTGAGGATGATAATATGTTCTCAAATAATTCTTTTAATAACTAATAATATTCTGTTGACAAAAATTATTTTAAATGTTGTAAAATTTTATCCATAAATTATACCTTTTCTCATGAATTCCATGATACATAATCACACTCAAGTCCCCGGGAAGGGGAAATATAAGATATGGTGATCTCAAAAGATCCATAATTTATAAAATATGTATTTCTATAATTAATTTATGATAAATATTTGTGAAGGAATTAATATATAATAAATAATAATTTAAAACAACATTAATTGATAATAATAAACTATAATGATGAAATATAGTAATATCATCTTGAATCATAACAATTTTTACTATGGAATGATAAAAATAAAACATGAATCACATATGATTACTCGTCATATATAGGAATTAATGTTTTATAATCCTAAAAAATGGATTTCATATAATATTTAACATGGATACCCACTTAAATGTTGAAACATAAATTTGTGAGTAGATAAAACTACAATCACAAACAACATTTGTGAACATAGCTTTATGATGACGTTTTCACCAATCATTTGCATCTTATGAAATTCTTGTATTTATGGAATGAATTAGTAGTTTAAATAAGTCTCTCCAATATTATAACATGATTATATATATTCCACATGAAAATCATCATCATATCCTTATATAACCAATATAAATGAAATATGTTTCATATTACTATCAAATCATCAAATTTTAATGAACCAATGGAAGGAAACATGTTTCAAACATTATAAAATGGTATATCATAAACTAGAATAAAAAATCAATTAAAATGGAAAAAATAACATTTTTTGTCAAATTAAATATAATATATGAGTAAATAGAAGGTTACTAATGAAGTATAACCCCATTTGATATAAATAGTATTGAGAAATTGATGTAATTGGAAATAGAATGTTTTCAAAATATATATATATCATTAAAACCCTTGAAAATTTATTGTAACCTTGTCTTTATAATCTATTCACAAATATTTTCATAATGTTTTAATTATACTATTAATATATATATTTTGTAAAAAATTAATTTTAAAGGTAGTAATGTTATCGTAAAAGAAATTTTAGGATAGAAAATGTAATAAAATACCACGAAATAAAAATCGATTTCATTAAAAAAATATTTTGGAAAAATAATGTTATTAGGATTTGATGAAAATCCATATAAAAACCGTTAATGAAAAATATAATAATATTAAGAGATAAAATATCATTTATTTATAATTTATAAATATATAATTTGATAGAAGGAAAAATATGGACATCAAAGGGAAAAGTTATTATAAACATTCATAATTATTCTTTTTAATCTAACAAATTACAATTAAAATCATCAAGGAAGAAGTAATAGATATAAAAAATATATTTTTTAAATAAATTGATTTTATAATATAATATAATTAAAGGGATGACTGTAAGAATCATTTAATAATTATGATAAAATAATTTGTATGAATCAATGAAAATTGACTGATAAAAACACTTACAATGAGTTTCTACTAAATCGGCTTTTCTCTAACCTCTAATATAATGAAAATATAAATAATATATATTTAATTTAAAAACAAATTCTTATTAATAAATAACTTTATTTATAACCCATTATTACAAATACAATACTTACCTATAGATATTTTTATTAATGTAATTTAGATAATTTTATTGTTTCTCTTGTTCAAATAACACCACAATAAAATTGGTTTTCTACAGTTCCATAATTTAATACTGCTAATAAACGTTGATAATGGTACCCACTTTATCGTCGTTCTTTAATAGGGTTGTTAAAGGGGCCCCTTTTATCAGTGATTTTTTTGGCATTGTTAAGGGGTATATTTTAAAAAAATTACTAAAAATAATATATAAATTTAGAAATTTAGAAATATATATTTATATTTAAATTGATATAAATATAATATATATATTCTAAATGCATTTCATATAAGTATAAATAGGCATTAACATTTAAAATATAACAAATTAATGGAAAATGGATTAAAAATATTTTAAAAAATATTATTAATTATTAATTTTTTAATTATCGTCAACTAATAATAGTTTCATAATAATAAATGTAACAATATATACATTTTGATTTTATGGGTTTGAAATTTTATCATTTTTTCACAATGTAATATTAGGGGTAAATAATCATGTTTAATGTAATGTGGCACTGTTGTTTCGAAGGATGATGTGAATCAAGATGATGTCTTGATTCAGAATGATGACCTCACATGGGGAAATGAATCTTGTGATGCAGAAGAATCATCAGATGACGATCATGAGGGATCTTGGCAGTCTACCAAGCAATGGAAGAGAGGTCGACATCTAAAAGGTTAGGGCGGATCTCGAGGGAGAGTTTCCAGACGTACTGGATGGTGATCATTTTCATGATTTCTGTACCAGAAAGAAGGCATTTATCAGTGCATAAAAAAGCCTTTATCATCACTATAAAGAACTATTAATAGAGCTTCTATTAAAGGGGGTACCCTTTATCAGCACTAAATAAAGCACTGATAATGGACCAACTTTATCAGTGCTATTTGAAGTGTGCATAATGTCTACATTTAACATCTGTTCAACTAGAACAGATAGAGGCTTCACTGTATGGGTGTTCTATTTATATAACATCATGCCCAAGAGCCTACTAAAAAATAAAAAACTAACCAAAATAATCAAACCAGCAAAAATAACCTGCACAAACTTGAAAAAACATGTTAAAAAATAACCACTCATAGAATATATATCCAAAATCACAACATATATGATTAAAATGACGAATAAACCAGTACCACACACAATAGTTTGGAAAACAATACTATATACATTCAATTGAAATCATGAATAAAAAATTATTCACTCATGGTATATACCAATAAAACATCTAAATACATTATGAACCATGTTTTATAAAATTAAATTTACCAATATCCAACAAATAGTTAAAACATTAATGTTTTCTCTTTTTTCGTTTGTTGTCACCACAAAAATAATGTCCTCTATTGGTAATAATTGTCGAAAAAATCATCCCAAATAAAGAAAATGATTCCAAATATAAAATAAATCAAAAAATATGTTAATAAAACTATAAAAATAATTCCATTATAAATATGAATAACACATAAAAAATTGTCAAATTTTAATAAAATGACATATTAATAGTCATACCAATGACACCATGTGTCATATTTGAGGTGGAGTCAATTCTTACACATTAAAAATGACAGATGGATCATTTTCCTAAATTATCAAAACACTTAGAATGTATTTCCTCAGTTTTCGGTATTCCAGTTGGGTTTTTGTACTAAAATGTCATTTCAAACCGAAAACATGTAATTTGAGTCATACAGGTCGAATTGTGTGTCTTATTGATGTCAGCCTGCAACATACATGTAACAAAGGACAAACGAATTGTTGTCCTTAATTTAAAAGACAATCAAATTGCATTTCCATTGTTTTTTATGAGTTATGTGTTTGAGTTAAAATGTTAATTTTAGACATATAGCAGACACTTTTAGTCATTCCAGTCACACTATTCATCGGATTGAGTTAGGGTTGATTCTTACACATCGCAATTGACTCATGGATCATTGATCTAAAATATCATAAAAATATGATTCTGTTTTCTCAGTTATCAGTATGTTAGTTTTGTTTTTTTACAAGAATTAGTATCAATTTTAAATAACGAGACAAATTTGGAGCCATATATGTGACACCAGTTATCAGATTGAGTTTAGGTTGATTCCTACATTTCAAAAATTATAGATAAATTATTGTGAAAATGTATCAAAACAATTAGATTTCACGTTCTCAGTGTTTAGTATGTCAGTTTTGAGTTTTTACTAAAATATCATTTGAAATCGAATAATTGTAATTTGAGTCTTATAGGTCGCATTATGCATCAGTTTGACATGAAACTTTTTCATACACATAAAAAAGGAATAAAAAATTTCTATCCTTAACTTCGATTAAACTCGGTGAATGTTTTCATCTTTTTTAGTGAGTTACATGTTTTGAGTTAAAATGACAATTTTAAACCAATAGCAAACACATTTAGTCATAATGGTCTCACCGTTCATCAGATTAAGGTGGGGTTGATTCCTACATATCAAAACTTATTCAGTGATCATTCTCCTAAAATATAAAAATAATATGAATGTATTTTCTCATTTTTTTCAGAATGTTAGTAGAGTTTTTTTACTTGAATTAATGCCAATTTTAAATAACAAGACAGATTTGGAGTCATACCAGTGACACCATGCATCAGATTGATCTTCGGTTGATTCCTACATGTTAAAAATTATTGATGGGTGGTTTTCCTAAAGTATAAAAAAAATTGGATTGCATTTCCTCAATTCAATGTATATTAGTTGTATTTTTATACAAAAATGTCATTTCAAACTGATAACATATCAATTTAATGTGAGACTGCATCATACACGTCACAACGAATTTATGAATAGTTTTCTTTAATTTGTATGACAATCAAAGTGTGTTTTCTTGGGTTTTAGTGACTGACACATTTTGAGTAAAAATATCAATTTTAATCTCAAAGCTGATACATTTATTCATATCAATCACACCATTCATCAGATTGAGGCGGGGTTGATTCTTACACGTCAAAACATACTCAAATATCATTATATTAAAATATCATAGCAATCCAAGTGAATTTTTTCAATTTTTAGTTTGTAAGTTGTGTTTTTTACTAGAATTAGTGTCTTTTTTAAATATGAAGACACATATGGAGTCATACTGGTGAAACAATGGGTCCGATTGAGGTTTGGTTTATTCGGACATGTCACAAATGACCAATTGATTGTTTTTCATATGTATAAAATCAATCAGAATGAATTTCAACCATTTTTAGTATATAAGTTGGGTTTTTTTACTAAATTGTCATTTGAATCTGAAAACATGCAATTTTAGTCATACTGGTTTCATAGTGTATTGCTTTGTTGTCATACTACATAATACATGTCACAATGGACCTACGAACAATGTCATTAACATAGAAGAAAATTTGGCATGTTTTCTTGGTTTTTACGGAATAAATCATTTTGTGTTAAAATCTCAATTTTAAACTGATAGCAGACACATTTAGTTACACTGGTCGCACCATTCATCGAATTAAGGTGGGGTTTATTCATTCACGTAAAAATCAATCATGGATCATTTTCATAAAATATAAAAACAATCCAAATGTGTTTTCTCCATTTTCAGTATGTTAGTTGTGTTTTTATGTGAATTAATGCCAATTCTAAATAGGAAGACACATTTGGAGTCATACCGTTGACACTGTGATTCAGATTGAGGTGTAGTTGATTCTTACATGTCACAAATGACTGATAGATTGTCACCTAATGTATCAAAAAAACCATTTCCTCAGTTTTCAGTATGTCAGTAGTTTTTTTATTAAAATGTCAATTCAAAACGAAAACATGTAATTTGATTCATATCAGTCTCATCGTCCATCAGTTTTACCTACGGCTTATTTATACTCATTAAAAAGGACATAAAAATCAATTTCCATAATTTTGAAGACAATCAGGTTGTGTTCTATTTTTTTCAGTGACTGACATGTTTTGAGTAAAAATATAAATTTTAAATTAATAATGGAAAATTTTAGTCATACTGGTTACAATATTCCTCAAATTGAGGTGGGGATAAATCTTACACATCAAAACTAACCCATGGATCATTTTCCTATAATATGAAAACAATATGACTGTGTTTGGTTAATTTTCATTATTTCAATTTTTTTTTGGAATAAAATCTCATCTTAAATAAAATAAAACATTTGGAGTCATACCAATGAAAGTGTACATCAGATTGAGGTGAAAATTATTTCTACTCGTTATAAATGACTGATAGGTCATTTTTATAAAGTATCTAATCGATTGGAATGCATTTCCCGTGTTTTATGAATATTAGTTGCGTATTTTAATGTAATTTCATTTGAAACCGAAAACCTAAAATTTGAGTCATACCGTTCACATCGTGAATTAGTTTGATGTGAGACTACATCATACATGTCACAAGGACAAAGGAATAATTTTATTTAATTTGAACACAATCAGAGTTTGTTTTTCCTGTTTTCAGTGAGTGACATATTTTGAACTAAAATTTCAATTTTAAACTAATAACAGACACTTTTTGTCGTACTAGTCACACCATTTATCAAATTGTGTTGGGTTTGATTCTTAAACGTCAAAAAAATATAATGGATCATTTTCTGAATGTATAAAAATAAAACAAAGGAATTTTCTCAGATTTTAGTATGTCAGATGTTTTTTTACTTGAATTATTATAATTTTTAAATAACATGACACATTGGAGTCATACAGGTGGCATCATGCATCTGATTTTGGTACGGTTGATTCATATATGTCAAAAATGACTGATAGATTGTTTTCCTAATGTATCGACCTAATTGGAATGAATTAACTTGGTTTTCAATATGTCAATTTTGGTTTTTTACTATAATTTCATTTCAAATATAAAACATTCAATTTGAGTCATATCGGTCGTATCGTGCGTCAGATTGATGTGATACTTATTCGTACACATTGGAATGGACATACGAAGCACTTTAATTAATTTGTAATACAATATGAGTGCGTTTTCATTGATTTCAAAGAGTGGATCATTATGCACTAAAATGTCCATTTAAAATTGATAGTAGACACTTTTGGTCATACCAGTCACACCGTTTTTCAAATTTAGGTGGGGTTGATTCATATACATCAAAACTAACTTATATATAGATTTCATAATGTATAAAAACAATCTGAATTCATTTTTGTGGTATTCAGTATGTAATATGTGTTTTTTTACTTGAATTAATGTCTATTTTAAATAAATATACAAATTTGGAGTCATACTGTTAACATCATGCATCAGAATGAGGTGTGGTCAATTCCTAGAAATCAGAAATTTCTTATAGATCAATTTCCTAATATATCAAAACAATTGTAATGAATTTCTGTAGTTTTCATTAAGTTAATTTTTTTACTAAAATGTCATTTTAAACTGAAAACATGCAATTTGATTCATACCGATCGCATCGCGAATCAGATTGATGTGATACTACTTCATACACGTCACAATTGACTTAAGAATCACTGCCCTTAACATTAAAATATATCAGAGTGTCTTCTATTTCTTTTTAGTGAGTGACATGTTTTGAACTAAAATTTCAATTTTAAACTTAGTGGAGACACTTTTAGTCATACATGTCACACCGTTCGTCTTATTGAGGTGTGGTTGATTATTACTCGTCACAAATGACTGATATATATTTTTCAAAAAGATTCAAAATAATTTAAATGAATTTCATCAGTTTTCAGTATGTCAGTTGTATTTTTTTACTTGAATTAATGTTATATTTTAAAAAAAACATTTGGAGTCATACAAATGGAATTGTGAGTCGGATTGAGGTGGATTTGATTCTCATACATCACAAATGAATCATGGATTGTTTTCCAAATGTATCAATATAAATTTTATGTACATTTTTCCTACTGAAAATCAATCCACCGTTGCCTCTTAAACCAATAAAAGAGTCCTAAATTGCTCAATATGTTCAATCTACCTTGTTTATAAGGATTATGGGAAAACCATTGATCAATGTTTGTTTGACCCAAAATAACATCTTCCTTCTGCATCATAAAATTAGTTATCCAATCGAAGAACCAACTGTTATATACTTAGGACCTCTGAATTAATATATGACAGTTGGTTCTTCATCAAGATTACTAAATTGGATAATGACCAATGTTTCTATTTGAATTTACGTTTCTTAGATAAAAACCCTTCTTGTTATTGAAAAAGAGAAGTGTGGGGTAAGCTCATGGATCGTTATAAATCAATATGTCAAAAAAAACTCCTAGGAATGGGGAAAAACCCCTTCTGGATACTCTGTATCTTTTGTGGTCTATCAACAACACACATAAAATTTAAATGTGGACCACCAATTTCTATTAAAAAATAAACCAACATGAAATTCATCTATTGTGAAAACAAGGACCACCAACTGTAATGATTTTTAGTAGGGCATTTATCCTGTACAAATAAAAACATTCCCATAATACAAAGATAAATATAATGTTGTAAAGATAATTAATGTCCAATTTATTTGAGATGTTTACCATCTTTATTCTATATTTGTACATTCTTCCATTTGGTATGCAGCCCATTCATTTATAAGCTTATAAATATCATCTTCTGAATATGTACATTTTGGGTAGTCATGGTAGTTCTGAAAAAATATTAATACACAAATGATTAATAATTATTTTCAATGAAATTGAAATTATCTTTTAAAATACCTCATCTGGGAGATTTTCAAAGATAAAATATGATCGCTATCATAAAATTGTGTTAATAATAACAACACTCTTTATCGTTTGTTTGTTTCGGGCGCTACAAAAATCATTAATTGAAATAAGTATTTTATAATATGATTGGATAGTGAAATCTTATTATATATACCCTAATTTGTATCGATTCTTAATACTTTTTAGGTTTATTATCCATTTCCCCCAGCCTCATTCCATGATGTAGATGACATTCATGCACTACAATATCATAACATAATCTTCATTAAAAGATAATATAAATTATATTAATGGATTTTTATTTCTAAAATGTTGGATTTTTTGTATTAAAAATTGATAAATGCCATCATTTGTGGTCGGTTTGTTGGATATCATTGCATTGAATCCAAAAAAAAAATATTTGGAGTATTCAAATTGATAGCAATTATCATCTTATGCTTCTTAATAACAAAAAAAATATTAAGTAATGAATGATATTAAAAAATATTTTATATGATTAAATTTTAGAGTTTTACCCCTCCACCATTGGTTTTAATAAGAGTCTGTCATCTGTAATTTTGTTGTTAAACGATTTGGGAAGCCCTGAAACTATTTCAACATGTATCATGGAAGTAATGTTTTCTTGTTCTATAGAGGTTACGTGAGGACTAATGAGTCCAAATTGTTGTTCATGGAGAAATCCCATCAATTTTTTTTTCATATATATGACTGCAAAAAATATAAATTGTATTCAGTCATAATTATCATAGTATATCATCTTTTGGAAAATCAAATCCTGAAAACATACCTAAAGTAATCATTTACAACTAAGTCACCTAACCAATGATATTTGAGGATTTCTATAGCAATCTCGACACCAAATAAAGTTTGGATCTTCCACTCCTTATATATTTTCATCAAATTCAATTATGTGATTACCAACATATTTCAACACTGTATACACATGAGCCTTCTACGATAATAAATTTGGATATAGAATGGGGGTTAAGGTGTTTTGGGTTTATTGTTTTTATTGGATGGTTGATCCATTAGATGTATTTGAATGGAAAAATTGTATCACCCCATCCCTTAGTTTTTTTATAATAATTTCATCAGTTCATAACATTTTTAATTAAAATTTTATGATTTTTCTTGAAAATTATACTGGAAATGAATAACTCATTGTCAACATGTTTTTTAATGATGTGACAGTTTTGCGATGAATGATCCTATAGCTTGTTCAAATTTATGAATATCTTAATCATCAATTGTAATAGGTAGCTCAGCACACAACCCTAGGGATATAGTAATTCAAACTATGGCATGGTCTGTCGAAAGTGGTTTATTGTGTAGCAGGTTGTTCTGAACATTCAACACCTTATCCCTTGGTACAAAGTGATTGGTTAGTGTTTATATATATAAATCCTAGTCATTTTTACCCTATAGAATATCAATACAAGAAATATATCAGTTTCTAGTGTCTAACTGATTTACATTTCACATAAAAAATTATTAAAAAATTGACTAACTCAGTTAATAATTGTTTTTAGGGGAATGGATCGCCTCACAAATGGTGAGGGTGGGGAGGGATCATCACACTCTGGTAGTTCTTGATTTTTTCCTTCTCATTACCCCCTATAAAACATGGTATTAGATCTCTCTGGTATTGAAATATTTCTTAAAATACATCTAATTACCCACTCATCTTTTCCATTTCCATAGTTTTATACTCCGCTTGTATTTTTTCTCAAAAATATGTTCGGGGTATTACCCCAAAACCCGCACCTCTAAAATGGACATACTTTTCTTACTTCTTCAATTCCATTGAATGTATTTCATCATCTGGTATAGGTGTTGTTGATTAATGTGACTATGTATAATAGAAAATACAGAATAATAAGAAATCATTATTATGTAATATCTATTTAAATCAAAACAAAACATTTATGTCATATTTATACATGTTTCCTACATAGTTTGTGTGTTTTCATATATTAGTATTTCATTATTAGTTACACAATCCTCCATCCATGGGACAGGTCGTGGGATGGAAGTGAATGGGGATTTGGACTGTTCTAAATGCATATAAAAAAATAACGTAGTTATTATGTTTTTTCCAAATTAAATTATTAACGAATATTTAAAATACATACAATTTTTTTCAAGTTATGCATACCCCATCCTTGATTTAAGATTGGGGTACTCTGGGATTGAGGGCCATTGTTTATTTTTACTACTTAGTTAAGGTTTCATAAATAAAACACTTTCAATAAAAGTGATGAATAAATGTACCATTAAATAATATATTACTAGAGACAATGTACCTAAAAATAATACTTCACACTATGGTCAGTAAAAACTTCTCACGATGCTTGGGTTTTCATGGGAGCATATATAAGACCTGGGTGTGGTTTTATTTTCCCTTCAGCAGCTTTAAGATGTTATTTCGTTAAATGTGTGTGAAAACACCTGTGAATCCTTCCATCTACAATTAAGGCATATTCATTGTGTTAGTCATCTACCATTAATGCACTCTACAAGAGATGATGAAGTGTAAGTAAATGTTTTGTTATTTTATTTTTATTAGATTAAAAAATGATACCATAATGTTACCGTAATATCTCCCCACATCAGTGTCTTAATATTAGCCATAACAAAGTTCCATGAAGTTACATCAATGTTCACATGTTTTCATGTGACGATTCCAATGCAACTTCTGAACATGGACTTGTTGAGATTAACATGTTATCCCTACTTACTCCATCCAATCTCTTATTTGATGCCTTTCTCTTTAGCCTTAATTATTTTCCCTAATACCATCAAACTATGTCACTCTTATTTTTTTCTACATCATCGGTGTTTCTTCAACTTTCATTTCATCTGATCCAACATCATCAATATGTTCCTCTAGCTCCGAATGGCTAGCATAAGCATGTCCAAATGGTGTATGTGCCTCTGTATTAAGAGTAGCAACAAGTTGAGAATTTTTTTATGTTTACACTACGAGCTGCAGTAGGTTGAGAAACCTGTTGTGCCTACGGATTAGTAGCATCATCACGTGCTGATGTCATTATGTGGAAAAATTGATTAAAATTTAATTTAGATAAACTTAATTCAACAATAAACATATATTAACATAAGGAAATAGGTTGAGAAACTTGTTGTTCATCTGCACTGCGCCCAACATCAGGTTGAGAAACATTTTGTGCCTGGGGATTGGTAGCATCATCGCTTGTACAAGTCATTATCTGTAAATGTAGTTTAACAAAAAAAATTAGATAAATTAATAGAAGTTATTAACATACGTTAACAAAATGAAACATGTTAAGAAACATGTTGTTCTTATGTACTACGAGAAACAACAGTCTAAGAAACCTGTTGTGCCTGGGGATTGGAAGCACCATCACGTGCAAAATTCTTTATCAGGAAAACGAGTTTAACATTAAATATAGATAAGTTAAAAGTAGAATTGAATACATATTAGCATAAATTTTCAATATTTATGTTAGAAATAAAAATATATAGCCTCATTATTGAACTCTCTTTTTTAAAGGTTGAAGTGATTTGACCACTCTATCGACTATACAAATTATTTCATTATGGTCTCCACTAACATAAAAAACTATGTATAAACTAGGAACTCTTCAAAATTATTTTAATTTCTTATTTATATGTTCATCCACTGTGGAATTTGGATCTTAAAATTCAGTGGTTTTTGTCGATAAAGAACAAATGAACATTATTGGTTTGGAGGATCTGAAACATAAAATACTTGTATAGCCTGAGATTCCATTATAAAAATCATGTCTCTGTACCCTTACTGAAATCAACTTTCATGTATGCCAAATCATCTACTATAACTACACTTCTGTTATCAACCCACTTGAATTGAAAAATCATCACTTAGAATGTCGTATAATCCAACTCCAATATTTTTTTTATGTTGCCAAAATATGACATATTCCCGTAAATTAGAATTCTTTCCATAGCACCAGAAACATGTATCACTTTAGCCACACATGTAACTAAACTATTCCGTTTGGTGCTCTCTTCATTATGTTCATTAGTATAGAATGTATAACCATTAATTACATATTCATTTTATGATAATACATACACACGTGGTCCTACATCTAGCCTTCAAAGTCGTTCTGATATTGTGTCTAGATTTTTATTTCACTCTTTAAAAATATTGTCATGAAACCATCCTATAAATTGTTTATTATGTTTATTTGATATCAATGTTTCATCATGTGATGGATTCTAATGCCTAAGAATTTCTTCGTGGGTTTCGACATATGGGTCTAAATCCAAAATTTTATACAGAAGGTAATGGTGGGTGGGCTCCTGATTTGTATTATTAATTGTGATGACCCCCTTTTCAGAAATTACTTCACTCAAAAGTCACCTCGTGTAGTGAGATTTCATTAGACTAATGCCTTTCTCATCGGGATGGTATTTGGTAAATAATTCATCATTTTCCTCAAAAATATATTGCTCTTTAATTCAACCCTCTGACCGACATCTATTTTTCACAAACCCATTCAAAATATCCAGGTAGTTTTTAATGGGGTACATCCATCTAAAGTGAACAAGACCACATATCTGAATATCCCTCACCAAGTGAATCATTAAATGAACCATCAAATAAAATAATATAAGTGGGAAAAACATTTCCAATTCACATAATATGAAGACAGTTATTATTTTCATAGATGTAAATTTTGTTGGGTATAAAAATTTTCTACATATTTTTTGTAGAAGAAACAATGATTAATTATTGTGTAATGGGAATTCTTGGAAAAAATTCAATGTAAACCTATATGAATTAGATATTTTATCAAAACATGGATGTCATGTGATTTCGGACCATTTAACATTAAATCGTGCATTGATACAATTTTTTTGATATTTGATGAATACCCCTCTGAAACTGTTACGTCATTCAGGATGTACCAAAACTAATATATCTCTTGGCTAGAAATAGTGTAAGCAGTAGAAGGAATAATTGTTCATTTTTCACTATTCATGGGTGCCAACGCTTCTCTTATGCCAATGTCAACCCTGTCCAACGAAGCATTAATTCCATCCTTTGTTTTATCGGTTCCATTTAGCAATGTTTTTGTGAATTTTTCACATAATTTTTTTCAATATGCATAACATCAAGAAAGTATCTGACGTACAGACAATTCTAGTCTGATAATTCACAAAAAAAGAATTATTTGCAACATATTTTCATATGGTTTTCCAAAAATATTTTTCCAAAAGCAGTTTCCACCTCTTTAACTTTCTCAGACAGTTTATCACCTCATAGTTGAGATGATGGTGTACGTTCTTATGAACATATATCGAACTTTGTAGTCCCAAATCGGTACATATGTCATCAGGGGTAGAAATCTGTGATATCCTATAAACATAGTTTTCAAATAATGTTTCAACGTAATTGATCATGTACCTTTTTCAAATAAAGAACGCCCATTATTTTTTTTAATGTTATATCCTGACAAATTTGCCTAAGTAGGAAAGTCATTTTTCATCCAGCACAACATGGCTCTCAACATTAAATATTCATTTCTGTGAGCATCATAAATCGTAACACCTGAATCCCACAATAATTTCAAATCCTCAATCAATGGATCCAAATAAACATAAATATCATCAACCAGGTGTTTTGGACCTGATATAAGCATAGATAACAGGATGTGTTTTTATTTCATGCATAAGCAATGTGAAAATATATAATTTACCAACAAAATCTTCCATGTAATATGAGTGCGCCATTGAAAATTAAAAGGATACAATCATTCAGTAGATAACACAAGATGAAATATTCGTAGATCATTTCTAACATTAGGATACTCATGATCTATTATCTTCCACTAAGGAGAGTCTGCCAGATGTCATAGTTTCGATCATTGTTTATTCTCTCTATGTGCTATATGTAACTCCCCGACCCTAGTTACCCAGAGTCGGTGCATTATTACATAACATTGGCATGATCATGAGAAAGATCAAGTCTCGAAAGACCGATTAGTTTAGTAGCCTTGGAATAACTAGATACATCCATAAATTTTTATATTACATCATAAAAAAACATCTTGTCTTCATATCCCCTCATACTATCCCTGCAGGTCATTCATAAATTACTTCTTCATAATCATGGAAAAAAAATAAAACATTGAAAGGGGTGAGCTCGGATGCTCAGTAAGGATAACATTATAGCAGAAGCTTTCATAAATAAGCATAAACACTTAAGGAAATTTATAACAAAAACAAAAGCCTTTGAAACTTGAACTTCAGCATAAAATGGCAAAGGTAAAATGAAATAATGCCATTTACTTACTCACATGGATATTCTACTAGTCGAATGATCACATGCAATATCAATAACCACTTTCATAATGATGGAATGCATAATGCCAGACTATCATAACCACATAGCCAAGGCCTCATGCCAAGACTACAAATAAGATTTTTCCAAGGCCTTGTGCCAAGACACTAGTTTGACTCATGAGACCTACCGATGCATCGAGGAGCTATAGCGGGCTCCACCCGTCACTTATTAAGTCCAATTCATTCCTCATATGAATAGGTTTAAGCATAAAATAAACATTCGTATTAAAACTAGCATACGAAATGTCAATACTTTAACCACAAACCATGAATGGTATAAAAATAGAACATCCACAGTCAAATATAACTCATTTGATACAATATGGAAGCTTTTATTGTATCACATTAACCTCAATCATAAATAATGAAGGATGTTGACATAGATGAAAATAATCATCAAAACTATTTGAGAGAAATATCCCCCTTTTCTTGAAAACATTTAAAAGTCACACTATTTGTCAAGAAGCCATTTAAAAATAGATTTTTGAATCAAAGTGTCCCATACCACTTTGAAACCTTTTAAAAGGATTTTTAATTTCTAAACTTTAATGTCCATATAAATAAATCCTTAAAACCATTTTTAAAACATGGACATTAATGAGAAAGATTTAGATGAATAAGTCTTTAAAACATTTAAAAATGGTATTTTAGTTAGAGATTCTAACCAAAAGAGAGACACTTGAATGAAAATAATTGAGGTAATCAAAACTTTGTAATATCATGAGAATAAAGGGAATTCATGATATACTATGTCAAAGTACATTATATACACCACATAAAAGTGATTTGGTGTATATCAACAAAGAAGTCTCAATGGAATGTAAGTTGAGATGAAATCTCTCATAAAGGCCATATCCTTAGGTTAAGGATAAATCAATAACATAATTATGTGTGAAAAATATAAATACACTAAATATGATTGGATATTTAGTGTAAAACAATCAAAGTATATTCACACATATTCTTATAAAAACAACACCAACGAATTGGATGTTTAACTCAACAAATGGTGAAAGAGTTAAAATTACTCTTATCAAATTCATATCAATGACTTGAGAATTTTCAATGGAGTGATTATGTGTATCAAAAGTATATCCACAGGAAGGGGAGTGGAAATTATGACATAATCAAATGAATAGTTATTCCACACATAATCTTGGGGTAATATAATCAATGAAATATGCGTAAAGCCAAATGAGTGGAAATTGAAATCTCAAATTCACTTATTGATTAGGTAACTTAAGAAAAAAACACCCATGAAAGAAATATCATACCATGATGATGTAAATACCCATAAAATAAAGTATATTACACAATGAATACAATCATTGGTAGTACACATACACCACATGCAATAATTAAGTGTTGATCAATGGAATTCTCACGGAATTAAAAGTGAGACAAGAAACCCCTTACCACGTTAATCAACTGAGTCGCATGGCCAAAAGTTAATAACCACAAAATGATTTACAGAATAACATGAATATAAAGTGAATCATGATAATATATATCAAATAGAAGTACACTATACACCACTTTCAATAATTTAGTAGCGAACAATGGAAATCTCACGGAATTGAAAGTGAGATAAGAGAATCCCTTACTTTGTACTTTTTCCTTGGTCGATGGTAGGTTTACCTCCTGTATAATGGTGAAATAATTGTTATTGAATAATACAAGAATCAGTTACTTTAATATGATATCATATATGATCTTTTAACATTGATTTGTTAATAATATCTTAGAATTATCGTCATTTCAGGTGTTAACGGGTTCATTTTACTTTACATTCTTTGTTATGTGAGCCTTATTCGTTATTAATGGGATGTATATCATTCATATCCAGAATGGTATCAAGTCCTTAAACATCATTTTTAAATCATCAAATGATAATTATACTTGAATGGATATGATGGAGAATGAATCTCATCGCGTTCGTGGAGACGGTAGTCCGTACGTACGCACGAATGCTACTTCCATTTAATTTTTATTTTAAAAGAATCGAATCCAAATGATACATAGGTATATTAATATTCCAGTAAAATATAATATTTTATATATGTTACTTAAGTTCATTAACACCATCCTTTATACGTTCCATGTGTGGTATGAACGAGTCATATCATTTTAAGGGGGCGGTAGTCCGCACTTCCTCAAATGAAATTATCGTATGTATATACAACATGAAACGAATAATTGTATGAAATAAAATGGAATTACAGAAGCTTATATATAAAATATATATCATTAATATCATATTTAATTACACTGCCATCCTAATGGCCACCATGAGAGGCGGTAAGATGTATTTGAACAATCATCGTTTCGTGAGGCGTTAGTTTGCCATCCACAGAAACATTATGTTCATCATCCATTAGATGGAGTTGTGTAAATTTGTAGTTTGAATCCTTCTTATAACAACATCCTAGTATATTGTGGATACTGGTGTTGTTACAAATGAAAGGAAATAAAAAGAGTTTGGGGGTTGGAGAAGCAAAATAATTGAAAATAATTTAAGAGAAAATGTTACCTTTAATTTAGGTAACTCACATTGGTTGGAACCAAAGGACTTCTTGAAATGCTTTCTGCCTAAGGGGAAGCTTCAAGGAGGAGGAGAGGGATGTGGGGAGCTTAGTTGGGCAGAGTTTGGACGAGCCAAGTGGCTTGAGAGGTGTGAGGAATGAGTAGAAGTGGTCTCCTTTTATAAGGGAGAGGAGGGGCTCTTTAGGAAAGAGTGAAAGTATTACTTTATAATATAATTATATTCGGTTTATAATGGTCCAAAAATCATTGAGGTCGAAGATAAGATGACTCATATTCTAAATAACATCAACCAATAAGAATTGGACAGGTTTTAGATAATATTTTAATCATTATAATCTTATTTATTTAAATGATTTATTAATGAGGTAAACGTTGCATTCATTATTGTGTCATTAATAATTTAAATTATTTGATGTCTAAAAATTATAAATAAAATATCATTATGTCGGAAATCGTTTTATCTTTCTAATGAATATTTATAATCGAAAATCCAACATGTATAACCCTATGTAAAAATTGTTCTTTTAAAAGATGTAAGCTTATGCAATTTTTGTATTCATTTTAACTTAATTAAAATAAAGTGTCATTATCACTTACAAGTGGATCAATGGGGTCCCAAAATTGACCCAAAGATGCCCATGGTCGACCATGTATCAACCAATAGGGTTAAGACACGTTTTAGGGTAATTTAGTATTATTATAATATTATTTTTTAACCCTTATTTACCGGATTTATCCTTAACCATGGTAAATAAAATATTTACCGCAGTAATTATTCAAAATGTCTAAAAATAAAAGTTACCTATTTACACAATTTGAACATCCTGATTCCAAATATGGAATCCATTTTTCTAAATTCAAAACACAGAAGTGGCAGAAATTAATTTAAAATTAATTCCCGCTGTCAAAACAAAAAGCGTGTTTTTAAGAGATAATAACTATCAAAAGATTGACATTTGTTTATGTTCGGTTTAATTGTAAAATTATGTCCAATGACCAAAATTATATTAAATGGTAAAAATATATTATAAATATACTTTAAAACCACTCAAATTCATAATTTATCACTATTAATTATTTTGATTAAGAAAGTTGTTTTTAATTAAAATTTAGTAATTTTTACTATTCATCAAAATATAAAAGTTATTTGAAAAGTACCAAAATTTCACCTTAGGCTAAATTTGATATTCCGAATCCAAAAATGAAGTCCATTTTGAAATATAAAATATATATAATTTCAAAAAATTAAGTATTACTCTTCATAATGGCTAGTTTGATCAGTTGTGGTGTGTGTTAAAACTCGAAGTTGCGTACAACACACGCTACTGTTTTATTCAAAGGAAAGGGTACCGTGGAAGCTTGGGATGTTTTATTTTAAATTTTTTTGATGTCCCCATTTAGTCAAAAAGTTTAAAATATTTTATTTAAAAAGGGTTCACTATTAAAAGTTGGTAAAACTATAATACTGAAGATGAATTTGTTCTTACATTATGTCTAAGAAACTCATAATATGGATTATAAAATTATAAGGATTATATAAAGTTTAAAATTTAGTTAATACTATTCATAACCTTTTTTGAACGTCTTGTTTGGTAAGTCATGGTGCGCTTGAACTCGGTGTTGCGTGTAGTGCAAGTTATTGAATTATTTTGAAGAAATAACACACTATGAAATCTTGGGGTGTTACATTCTCCCCTCCTTCAATAAATTGCGTCCTCGCAATTTGAAATTGTTCTTCGAAAATAAAAGGTTGAAAATAGAAAATATATTTGTGGGAAAACCGACATTGGAAATTGGTTTACTAAAATTTAGTCTTAATATGAGGAAAAGAGAAATGAAAGGGTCACCACCAAATTATGATCTCGATTAGGAGAACATTGGTGGCAATTAGAGACATATAATTGGAGGAAAAACGTAAATATTTATAGGTTGTGGTTGAGGTCATCAATCACAAACAAGTATAAAATTGAGGTCCTTAAACTGATCAATCTATGATGATTTGAAGTACCATCGGTTCAACAAAATATAGGGTATTGGGATCACATATTTTGGACATTTCAAAATATCTTAGTTGAAATCCCACATCGAAAAATGAATTAATGAGGCCTCTATTTAAAATAAAGAGTGGAAAGTATGAAGATTACCAAAAATAACACATACTAGGGTTCCATGTAGGAAAAATATGGATATGGAGGAGAAATATAACCCTCAATTATCTGATGGAGAGTGGTAGAGAACATGGCTATGAAAAGGCCAACAATCCCAAAGCCATAAATTAGTGATGATTTAAGGTACCATCTAGGACAACATTTTTTTTAAAGTTACATTACATAAGGAAGAGGAATTCATTTATGATATTGAATAAGAACATTATGAGATATACTTAAATTTTAAGTATATTTTCATTCTTTAATAAATTTCCACCACTAACTCAATTTTTTTTAAACGATGAGTATCCAAGAAGACTTGGTCACACTGGAAGAGTTAGAATAAACTTCTATAGAATCACATGATCCATGCAGGATAAACCATATATTTACATTGTCTTTGAAGATTAATCAAAACCAAAATGGTTAGTGAATGATCTAATGATCCCCCAAAAGGATATTCATTGAGATAAATATGCACTAATCTTAATTTCTAAAATTAAACCAACAATACCCCAAAGTTAAATAGATACCATTCAATAACCAATTGTCCTTAAAATCCTTTAATATAATCCAAACTAATATTGAAACCCAAAACATAGAAGAATTTGATTATGTAGTCTCCCATGTTACATTGTATCTCCAAATGACATCAAATACTCTTAAAGTCACATACTTAAAAGTAATTGACACCATCACATATTCTCTGTTATAGGTTAATCATTTCCATAAATAACCCAAATCACTATAAATCAACAATAAAAATGTAGATAAAAATCCACCATTACTCTACAAATGAAACCTCATTGTATTCTATTTTCCTTGGTCATATAGTGTTCCTAACAAAATGAACATCTTCCAAAATAACATTTATCACTTAATCACCAAATCATTTTCCTATACCAAGGGTATATATTTGATAAGACATAAGAACCCAAATCATCTTATTATTGATCAATAAAATCATTTAACAAAAAAAATAGTCATATAAACCAGGGACTTCACGTAGTCCAGTGGTAGGCGATAAATCCCAATCGCACATTGGTTGTGGGTTCGATTCCCACAGCTTTGTCCGACGCGACGGGTTGTCACACGGTCTACGTGTTGTCCTTTTTCAAAAACTATATTATATTATATTACCAAAATGAGATAAATTTTTCATAATTTAACAACAAATGTTATATCATACTTTGCATTTTCATCCCAAATTATAATAACTTATCATTTTCTCAAACCCCAATGATCATATAAAACCAAATGGTTATTTATACCTATATCCACAAGAGAAGAGACAATTATTCCTCAAATATCATTCTCACATGGAAAACTGAGGGGTTACAAATACAAGAGAAAATAATTCCAAAGTAAACCCATCAACAAGGAGTGCTAATACTTTTTAAATTTTTCTCCAACCATTTATTTCCACATAGCTTCTTCTTTGAGCAAGAAAATATCCTATAAAATAGGACATTCACTCGGGTAATGGCCAGGTCCCCTACATTTACGGAAAATGACTGTAAATGGACTCTTGGGACCATTTTTATCTTCTTCCATAGTACTCTTCATTTTTCTTCGGCAATTCTTCACTTTATGTCCTTCCTTCCCGCACGTAAAACATTTCATTGTCCCATTGAGACACTTTCCTGGGTGTCTCTTTCCACAATTCCTGCATGATGAAAATTGAGGTTTCTTTTCTCCATGGTCTCCATTGCTGGAGATCTTATCATTTATCACCTTTCTCTTCCTTGTTGAGTCTGGGAGTTGGTTAATATATATGTTGTTGATAATATTTTTGGAAAACTGATTTGGCATAAAGACGATATCTTTTACGCCTATCAACATTCCATTTTGTTGCTCATTTCCACCACCGTTCCCACCTTGTACATCATTCTCAAAGTCACTATGACTTCCTTGGAATCTAGCCATTGACTAAAACCAGAAAGCATTGTGTGAGTAATAGTATTCGTAAAATCATTTAGAGATTAAAATGTCACCATATTCTCAATTTGAAACATATTAGGATTAACCAAGGTCATTTACTCTCATCTTATGTATATATTACTTAAATCGGTTTGTAAAGAAAATGTAAATTATCCTAAGCATATCCCCCGGGAGTGTCGTAACCAAGAGTGCAGCAAGGCCCGTTGTCGTGCACCAGTTCCCGTTCGAGTCTAGCTCAAAGCGGTGTTTTCGGGTTTTACCCCTAGGTACATCTGTGCCAGAGCCGCCTCTACCTGCTCGTATCCAGACAGGGATGTATTGCTCGGAAAACTCACAAAATCTCTACAATACCAAAATTCTAGGAAGTTCTTTTATACTAATCCTCAAAGTTCATCTTAGGTCTACGTGCTCTAATCAGAGTTTATCTAAATCTAGCTACCAAGGTTTGTACTAAACTTCCTCTGATACCAACTGTAACGCCCCGACCCTAGTTACCCAGAGTCGGTGCATTATTACATAACATTGGCATGATCATGAGAAAGATCAAGTCTCGAAAGACCGATTAGTTTAGTAGCCTTGGAATAACTAGATACATCTATAAATTTTTATATTACATCATAAAAAAACATCTTGTCTTCATATCCCCTCATACTATCCCTGCAGGTCATTCATAAATTACTTCTTCATAATCCTGGAAAAAAAATAAAACATTGAAAGGGGTGAGCTCGGATGCTCAGTAAGGATATCATTATAGCAGAAGCTTTCATAAATAAGCATAAACACTTAAGGCAATTTATAACTAAAACAAAAGCCTTTGAAACTTGAACTTCAGCATAAAATGGCAAAGGTAAAATGAAATAATTCCATTTACTTACTCACATGGATATTCTACTAGTCGAATGATCACATGCAATATCAATAACCACTTTCATAATGATGGAATGCATAATGCTAGACTATCATAACCACATAGCCAAGGCCTCGTGCCAAGACTACAAATAAGATTTTGCCAAGGCCTTGTGCCAAGACACTAGTTTGTCTCATGAGACCTACCGATACATCGAGGAGTTATAGCGGGCTCCACCCGTCACTTATTAAGTCCAATGCATTCCTCATATGAATAGGTTTAAGCATAAAATAAACATTCGTATTAAAACTAGCATACGAAATGTCAATACTTTAACCACAAACCATGAATGGTATAAAAATAGAACATCCACAGTCAAATATAACTCATTTGATACAATATGGAAGATTATATTGTATCACATTAACCTCAATCATGAATAATGAAGGATGTTGACATAGATGAAAATAATCATCAAAACTATTTGAGAGAAATATCCCCCTTTTCTTGAAAACATTTAAAAGTCACACTATTTGTCAAGAAGCCATTTAAAAATAGATTTTTGAATCAAAGTGTCCCATACCAATTTGAAACCTTTTAAAAGGATTTTTTAATTTCTAAACTTTAATGTCCATATAAATAAATCCTTAAAACCATTTTTAAAACATGGACATTAATGAGAAAGATTTAGATGAATAAGTCTTTAAAACATTTAAAAATGGTATTTTAGTTAGAGATTCTAACCAAAAGAGAGACACTTGAATGAAAATAATTGAGGTAATCAAAACTTTGTAATATCATGAGAATAAAGGGAATTCATGATATACTATGTCAAAGTACATTATATACACCACATAAAAGTGATTTGGTGTATATCAACAAAGAAGTCTCAATGGAATGTAAGTTGAGATGAAATCTCTCATAAAGGCCATATCCTTAGGTTAAGGATAAATCAATAACATAATTATGTGTGAAAAATATAAATACACTAAATATGATTGGATATTCAGTGTAAAACAATCAAAGTATATTCACACATATTCCTGTAAAAACAACACCAACGAATTGGATGTTTAACTCAACAAATGGTGAAAGAGTTAAAATTACTCTTATCAAATTCATATCAATGACTTGAGAATTTTCAATGGAGTGATTATGTGTATCAAAAGTATATCCACAGGAAGGGGAGTGGAAATTATTACATAATCAAATTAATAGTGATTCCACACATAATCTTGGGGTAATATAATCAATGAAATATGCGTAAAGCCAAATGAGTGGAAATTGAAATCTCAAATTCCCTTATTGATTAGGTAACTTAAGAAACAAACACCCATGAAAGAAAGATCATACCATGATGATGTAAATACTCATAAAATAAAGTATATTACACAATGAATACAATCATGGGTAGTACACATACACCACATGCAATAATTAAGTGGTGATCAATGGAATTCTCACGGAATTAAAAGTGAGACAAGAAACCCCTTACCACGTTAATCAACTGAGTCGCATGGCCAAAAGTTAATAACCACCAAATTATTTACAGAAAAACATAAATATAAAGTGAATCATGATAATATATATCAAATGGAATTACACAATACACCACTTTCAATAATTTAGTAGCGAACAATGGAAATCTCACGGAATTGAAAGTGAGATAAGAGAATCCCTTACTTTGTACTTTTTCCTTGATCGATGGTAGGTTTACCTCCTGTATAATGGTGAAATAATTGTTATTGAATAATACAAGAATCAGTTACTTTAATATGATATCATATATGATCTTTTAACATTGATTTGTTAATAATATCTTAGAATTATCGTCATTTCAGGTGTTAACGGGTTCATTTTACTTTACATTCTTTGTTATGTGAGCCATATTCATTATTAATGGGATGTATATCATTCATATACAGAATGGTATCAAGTCCTTAAACATAATTTTTAAATCATCAAATGATAATTATACTTGAATGGATACGATGGAGAATGAATCTCATCGCGTTCGTGGAGACGATAGTCCGTACGTACGCACGAATGCTACTTCCATTTAATTTTTATTTTAAAAGAATCGAATCCAAATGATACATAGGTATATTACTATTCCAGTAAAATATAATATTTTATATATGTTACTTAAGTTCATTAACACCATCATTTATACGTTCCATGTGTGGTATGAACGAGTCATATCATTTTAAGGGGGCGGTAGTCCGCACTTCCTCAAATGAAATTATCGTTTGTATATAATACATGAAACGAATAATTGTATGAAATAAAATGGAATTACAGAAGCTTATATATAAAATATATATCATTAATATCATATTAAATTACAGTGCCATCCTAATGGCCACCATGAGAGGCGGTAAGATGTATTTGAACAATCATCGTTTCGTGAGGCGTTAGTTTGCCATCCACAGAAACATTATGTTCATCATCCATTAGATAGAGTTGTGTGAATCTGTAGATTGAATAATTCTTATAGAAACATCCTAGTATATTGTGGATACTGGTGTTGTTACAAAATAAAGGAAATAAAAAGATTTTGGGGGTTGGAGAAGCAAAATAATTGAAAATAATTTAAGAGAAAATGTTAACTTTAATTTAGGTAACTCACTTTGGTTGGAACCAAAGGAATTCTTGAAATGATTTCTGCCAAAGGGGAAGCTTCAAGGAGGAGGAGAGGGATGTGGGGAGCTTAGTTGGGCAGAGTTTGGACGAGCCAAGTGGCTTGAGAGGTGTGAGGAATGAGTAGAAGTGGTCTTCTTTTATAAGGGAGAGGAGGGGCTCTTTAGGAAAGAGTGAAAGTATTACTTTATAATATAATTATATTCGGTTTATAATGGTCCAAAAATCATTGAGGTCTAAGATAAGATGACTCATATTCTAAATAACATCAACCAATAAGAATTGGACAGGTTTTAGATAATATTTTAATCATTATAATCTTATTTATTTAAATGATTTATTAATGAGGTAAACGTTGCATTCATTATTGTGTCATTAATAATTTAAATTATTTGATGTCTAAAAATTATAAATAAAATATCATTATGTAGGAAATCCTTTTATCTTTCTAATGAATATTTATAATCGAAAATCCAACATGTATAACCCTATGTAAAAATTGTTCTTTTAAAAGATGTAAGCTTATGCCATTTTTGTATTCATTTTAACTTAATTAAAATAAAGTGTCATTATCACTTACAAGTGGATCAATGGGGTCACAAAATTGACCCAAAGATTTCCATGGTCGACCATGTATCAACCAATAGGGTTAAGACACGTTTTAGGGTAATTTTGTATTATTATAATATTATTTTTTAACCCTCATTTACCGGATTTACCCTTAACCATGGTAAATAAAATATTTACCGCAGTAATTATTCAAAATGTCTAAAAATAAAAGTTACCTATTTACACAATTTGAACATCCTGATTCAAAATATGGAATCCATTTTTCTCAATTCAAAACACAGAAGTGGCAGAAATTAATTTAAAATTAATTCCCGCTGTCAAAACAAAAAAGCGTGTTTTTAAGAGATAATAACTATCAAAAGATTGACATTTGTTTATGTTCGGTTTAATTGTAAAACTATGTCCAATGACCAAAATTATATTAAATGGTAAAAATATATTCTAAATATACTTTAAAACCACTCAAATTCATAATTTATCACTATTAATTATTTTGATTAAAAAAGTTGTTTTTAATTAAAATTTAGTAATTTTTACTATTCATCAAAATATGAAAGTTATTTGAAAAGTACCAAAATTTCACCTTAGGCTAAATTTGATATTCCGAATCCAAAAATGAAGTCCATTTTGAAATATAAAATATATATAATTTCAAAAAATTAAGTATTACAATTCATAACGGCTAGTTTGATCGGTTGTGGTGTGTGTTAAAACTCGAAGTTGCGTACAACCCACGCTACTATTTTATTCAAAGGAAAGCGTACCGTGGAAGCTTGGGATGTTTTATTTTAAATTTTTTTGATGTCCCCATTTAGTCAAAAAGTTTAAAATATTTTATTTAAAAAGGGTTCACTATTAAAAGTTGGTAAAACTATAATACTGAAGATGAATTTGTTCTTACATTATGTCTAAGAAACTCATAATATGGATTCTAAAATTATAAGGATTATATAAAGTTTAAAATTTAGTTAATACTATTCATAAACTTTTTTGAACGGCTTGTTTGGTAAGTCATGGTGCGCTTGAACTCGGTGTTGCGTGTAGTGCAAGTTATTGAATTATTTTGAAGAAATAACACACTATGAAATCTTGGGGTGTTACACTATATCAATTACTCTACAGTATCCTCACTTCCATATAAGCATTATATACTTGGAATGACTAGAATGTACCATGAAAAATTTATAGGACCAGATTCATCTTTCTTATATCGATTATCACCACACATTGGGAATTATTTATGTGATTTTCAGTCCTTGCAAAATAGTTTACATTCAGGCAAGCATGTATTCTTTCAGTGATCATACCCATCAACCATTGAATTCGTTTGGCGTTGTATATTCATCTCGAGAGATAATTATATTTTTGGAGAATTTAATTCAAGAGGGAAAGTAATTATATAAAAATACATTCTCTACATACACTTGCATCTTTCAAATTTTACATCTTCAATATGGCTGATAATGTTGTAAATTTAGTACAACTATTATACAATGGAATCTTTGCACTACTCTTTAACTGCTCAAACTATTTTGGGCAATCACGTGGTTCATCTTCAACTGTACTTATAATTTCTTTACTATGATCTTCATCATCCTTCACATCAGTAATCATGTCTGCAATATGGTCTTCTTCATTGTCCATGCCTGTAATCACATCAAATGATCCATAAAACACATTGTTATCACTTTCACTAGCTATATTAAAATTTTCCCTAGGTTTATTCCAATATTTATAACATTGATCAATTCCATGATATATCAAGTGTTTTTTTAACTCCTCTTGAATAACATTTCATGAATAACAATAGTGTAAACATGAAAAATTGATTTTAGAAGGATCATATTCTTGGTATTTTGAAAACATGAAGAGCTCTTTCACTCCATCTTCATACACTTTTGTCATATTATGGGCATCAATCCATTATTTATTCATATTCATACTATTTTATTCAATTATATTAAAATTTAACAAAATATAAACACAAAACGTTAATTTTAAAATTACCCAAGGCTACAATAATTATAGACATTAAATATATATTTGAAAACTGTTTATAAAAACATAGTTGAAATCCAATTAAAAATAAACATTTACAGAAATTCATCTTTAAAATAACAATCCCTTTATATAATAATCCTTTTAGTTCCAAACATCCATTCTCAAACCCAAATTATTTTTTAAAATAAATTTAATGTAATTTAATACCAAAAAATTGTATGTTGGACAAATATAATTATTTAAGAATCATTTCAAAATAGTTGAATCATTTTAAAAGTGAACCACTAAAAAATCACTAGATTCCATTGTCACTTTCGTATATCTAGACAATGTATATCATTGATGGTAACACACCTTATATGTTTCATGACACCCCCTATCTAGCTCTTATCACTAGTTTTCAGTGTTCCAACAATCAACCATATGGACCGGCCAACCAATCACTCAGGGGTGATCACATTTTCCGATGTTCCACCCTCCCCCCCCACTATCTACCAAAATCCATATTCACATTTAAATTTATGATTTGATATTAACACTGTCACACTCACCAATAAAAATTGAAACTTGATAACTTATTCATATGTATTACTATGAGTACAAATTAACGCAATCACACTTCCCATTTTTTAACGTATGGAAGTACTAACCTATTCACATAAAATTTATATATCATGAAATATAATCTATCACCCAATTCATTGGAGGGATATAAAGTTATTACCCATCTCATAATAGATAAATTTGTTTGACACAATAAAATGAAACATTAATTGTCTCACTAAGAACACATATTGACTGGATAAAATTAATTCACAATGAATAACGGAACCATGTGATCAAGGAAAAATATAATATTTAATAAAACAAATATTAATAGTTACACTAATGAAACAAGATTAAGGGGGATGTAAACAATATAATAATTTGATCCTCTATATAGAACCACGAATCAAGGAACACAATGTCATGGGATATACCCTAGGAACTAGTGTTTGACGATCCGAAACAACACTATAACTATATTGAACTACATCTGATATATGCATCATCCAAAAATTACATGATCCAACCAATTAAACCATATTGAACTCATCATAATTGATCCTTCCGACTAGCCCTGTCTTAAACAAAACTAGGTGGACCATATAAATGAGCGTACCTACTAGTGTTGCATGAACTAAGACCTCCCCCATGACAACCAGGTTACCATAAACAATCAACCATGGTGGTGAGAAAGAAATCAAGATAATTTCAAAAAAAATTATAGCACCTCACCTCCAACACAATCACATATAACACCCCCTTTTCTCATTATACATCCATCATATAAATAATCAATAACCCATAACCGGTGAAACAAGTATATGGAAAATCATTGAGGGTCACATAAGAAATAATTCATTTACTTTTTAATGTGAAAAATGGGTCTTTATAGGAAAACCTACTTAGAATGTAGAGTATCACACCCCTTCGTTAAAGTCTAAAAATTTCAATGATTTTGGAGGTACTTGAAAAAAAAATCCTTTTTTCATTCCAAAACATTCTCCATGAACAAGAAAATTTTCATTGAAACCCCAAAAAAGAATAAGCCCTAACTTTACAATAAAAACATTAAAATGATCCTATGAACCTTTTCAAATACACTTTTCATCTAAATTAATATAATATAATAGTAGTAAATGATATTCTCAGAAAACCCCCTTATGAAAGACCATGAATTTAAGAAAGAAATTTATAATATAACCCAAGATCCCATACATTACTATACATTAAATTAATATAAATATATAAAGTATACACATTCTTTGAATTATATAACAAAGGAAGAGAAAATAAATACCTAATTTAAACTGAATGGTTACCCATACACATCATGTAACCATCCCAAGAGAACACTCAAAAACCTAAAGCCCTAAATCCTCAAAAAAATTGAATTTTAGTTCCTTGGATATAGATAAACCTATGAATAATAGAGAACATAAGTGGGATGGGTGGATAATGGATATTAGGTGGTAAGAATTCCTGAAATGGAAAAATAATAGTTTTCTTAAATAATTCAAAGAAAATCTAATATCATGAACCTATGAAATCGTAGAATTTTATAAATCTAATTTTCTAAAATAAATCATATCATAATAACATATAAATTATGATTAAAATATCAATACATGGAAAATAATCATAGGATAATAAATATAAGTGAAAATACAAACCTTTCCAAAACACTTTAGAAAACATATAAGTGATAATTTTATTTAAATTTTTTTAAGGGACATATATTATTATTGAAACCATTTTTATAAAAGGATGGGTCCTTGAGTTATTAAATTGTGTTCAATGATGTGATCCTGTTTTAATTTTTTTGTAAATGATTTTGAGTGTAAATATTCATATAACAATGAGATATGTTCACGCTTATGTTTTGGTTGTGAGGAAATTTCTTGGTGCACATTAAGAGTGGTGTTTAATTGAACCTAACCTATAGGTCGAGGAGGTTTGTTTTGTGTGTGCACATAAGTGGAGTAGTTGCATTGGTAGATGACAAATACTTGTGTAATGTTATCGATTAGTGGATATCAAGGATGAATCAATGATGTCAACCTATAGAGCGTGGCTTGAGTTTTTAGGGAAACTTGGTGATGGGAGCTATTAGGGTTTTTGACTTAGTTCATGGGTAGAGTCAAGTGATAAATCATATTTATGTTTAATTTGGTCATCTACACATGGGAAATTAGGAAAACAAGTTATTATATAGACATCATTTGAGAAAAATATAATATGAATTATTTATTGGATTGAAAAGTTATTGAGAAGAAAGAAGATAGAACCACAAAGGTCTTCCTAATCCACATCAAAAAATTTATAAACTCCCCATGACATGAATAAATCTTAGACATTCCCTTAATAGTGTGGCAGTTATTTCTACAACATGGTCAACTCTTATATATAAATGTAATTATCTATATTCTGATTAAAAAGATCATGAATATTGATATTCTATCTCCCATAGTTTGATCAACTAGTCACCTTCAAAACATCTCGGATCTTAATTCTCATGGGTACCTCTACATGGTGTGAATTATTTATCCAGAAAACAACCATCTAATTATATTTTTATCGAAGTTAATTATGGTGATAAGATTTTACATATATCATATATATATATATAATATCTATAATTGCTTCCCATTACTATGCAAAACTCCATTAGCCTTCTCTATGACATCATATTCTCTTTTGGGAGTACCTTACACATTGGTACATGTGACCTCCATGTATCTCTATATGGATATACATATATTTTCATTTCATTTAAAATGTGGTCTGTATAATTTTATATATATATGGATTATTATGAATTTTTTGTTTTCTAGGAACTCTACTCATGGTGTAACACTTAAACTCATTCCATGGTATTTTCTACAACTTTTGAAAATTATCTAATGAACTCCATCCAACTCAACTACATTATAAAAATTATTAAATAATTCATTTGAACCTATTCATCCCCTCTTATAGAATAGCTTCCAAAAAATATCAACTACATATTTTATAATAACATCCAGAACAACCATATATCATTCTAGATATCTACATACAGAACAACAACCTATAATCAATCATATGTTGATAATAAATCCATCACCAATAATCAACGTATATTGAAAAAAAATTATCAATCAACATGTTCATAAAATAGAGTTTTATTACATTTTTTCCAATAAATGCATCCCCAACATGTAACCAATAAATCCCATACTAACATATATCCAATAAATTTAATATTAACACATTTACAATAAATTTAATACTAACACCAATTCTCAGTTAAATCTTGATAATCTCCCCATATTAATTATTTGGCACAACAATAATGAATCCAGAACATCATCACATCATTCTTTCTACTCTACGTTTAAGGGACCAATAGATTTATAGATTAATCACGATTTCCACTACCCATTTCACAATAAATATAAAGAAAACACTCAACATTAATGAAAAATATATAGTGTTTTATCAATAATGGAAGGTCACTTCCATGACCCCAATTTTGAGGAAGATGGTATATCACTATAATAAAATGGACCTAAAATATCTACCATCTCGGTCCCCTATAATCCATTTATTTTATCTTAAATAATTTTGTATATGTTCTAAAAAGTTCATGTACCCACATAGTCCACAATGATCCACTGTTGTTATCTTAATTAATTTTTTGTATGATCTAAAAAGTTCAAGTACCCACATTGGAAATACTAATTGACCTCAGTGCAAGGGAATGAAGGGTTCAAGGTCCAAATTGTAAAATTCCAAAAATTTAGGACATCCTTTTAATAAATTATTTCTGTTTTAGATATACTACTATACCTAGTGAAAAGGATTTACTTCCCCCGAAAGAAGATGTAAATAATATGAATATGCATTTTTTTCATCCATGTTTCCCAATTACTCAAATCAAGGGGATATTCAACCTTTGAGGGGATATGCACTCTGGAAGATGGCTGGGTAGCTTTTCTCATGAGGGTGAAACTATTATTTTGAGGGGATAAACCCCAAATCTCCAACCACTTCTTATGTATTTTATAAACGTTGTCATTATATGGAGTAATCATATTTTCCAACCAAAAGAAATATTTTAAACTCCCCCAATCCCCTCTATACCCAGCTATAAGAGGACCCACAATAATGGATTCTTTCTTTTCCAATCGACCATTTGTGTATGAGAAGATCCATGCCTCATCATAGGACTTATCAATACTCGTTGTGTTATCTATGGGAAAATAATAAATCTAGTAGCTCATGTTTTCTTATGTGAACATCAAGAAAATGTGATTTCATTTTAATCTGATTAATTTTTAAATAAACACTATTAATCGATATAGGGGACATATTTTGTATGAAATGGATCTATCAAGAAAATTAACATTCTTAATACCGTTCACTGATAATCTCTCCATCAATTCTAGAAACTAGAACACCCACCCCCCAAGAAATGAATTAATCCCATCTAGTTTTAAATAATGATACAAAATTTTCCAGGGTCCCATTTGGAGAAGAATACGGGGTGTCTAAAAACTAGTCTTGGAAATTGTAACGGTCCATTACATTATATCCTACCAAGGCCAATTTTTTACCCCACTTATACATTGTAACTATGTTAGGAATTGATAATTTGATATTCATTGGATGTTGATGAAATCTTACCACTACATGGGATTCTATCCAGCCCCAGATAATATAAAATGGACCCAGGAATTGGTAGGGCCAATTACATAGCTTTTATATCGTTTAAAATATAATTTCATCACTGGTATAGGGACTGTAAAATTAATGTACCTCTTACTTGAGAGGCGTGGCGGAGGAGAGCCACTGTTGGAGGAGTTAGCGGCGAAGCTTGGTTCGAGGTGTACGAGAACCACATGGAAAAGCTCAGTTCGTGGTGGTGGATGATTCAGCGGTAGAGGTGGATGAGGAGGGGGGAGAGGAGGGAGGAGAGGAGGTGGCGGTGAAGGTGGTAGCATAGATAGCGGTAGCGACATGGATCGGCTTCTGCGAGAGGTTTAGGGAGCAAGGAAGGAGGATAAATCTTGGGTTAATTTATAAAACTCGGTGACACTTTTATCAGCCCTAGAAAAAAACTAATTATAATAGTATGTTTTACCAATGATAAAATTAAAATTGCTGATAAAACATGGATTTATCCACACTCTTTTACCGCTGATAAAAGCCCATCTTTATCAGCGCTAAAATAGCACAGATAAAAGTATATTTTATCAATGCTACAATTGAATTTTCTGATAAAACATGACTTTATTAGAACTTTTTAGCATTGTTAAAAGCGGATTTTTATCAGTGTTAAAAATTGTTGATAAATTGATATTTTATCAGCATTTTTAAATACCTCAGATAGAACATACCATTTATTCATAATTATAAAATTATAACAAATATATTTATTAAATTTACAATTTTATTAATATATATAATTAATATATTTATTATAATTTAATAATTTAAATTACAATATATGGTGACTGGGTGGAAATAATAATTAAATATATATATAATTTTATAATTTAAATAACAATTAAATATATATATATATATATATATTTACAATTTAAATTATAATAAAATACATATAAATATAAATTGATATATTATTTTTAATTTCAACTTCGTAAGTATTTAAATATATATATTTATATATATATTGTGTGTGCGTGTGTTCATCTATGTCTGTGTATATATTCATTAAAGACTTGTATTTATAAATAAATATATCCAAAATGTATTAATAAATATATATTTAACATATAATTTTTTTTAATTTTATAATTAATTAGACATATTTATATTTAATTAGAAATTTATAATTATTATAAAAAATAATATATTTAAAAAGTAAATAATTATATATAACTAAATATTTATATTTTTAAATATAATAAATACATATATTTCTTATTTAATTATATTTATCGAGATTTTAAGTATTTATGAGAAGATAAAGCTTCACATATATATGAAACAAATGAATACACCAACTATATATAGTACTCTAGTATATATGGTCAAAATTAGGGAAATCAATGAATATATATTCCTGAGAAGAACGTACATATCATTTGACACATTAATTTGGAAATATATATTTATTTATTTAATATGTATTTGTATATAAATATATTTTAAAAAGTATTAATATATAATATTATAAACATATAGTATAATAAACATATAATAAAGATACTACTAAAACTAATAAACAGAATAAACATTCCTTTTTAATGTATACATATAAACATTATTCTTTAATTGAATTAAAATATTATTATCTAAATTAATAATATTTTATATTAAAAACTTTTATCAAAGATAATATTAGCACTGATAAAGGGTAGATTTATTGGCACTTTTTCTTAGTGCTAATAAAAGGTCCCCTTTTATCAGAACATCTTGATTACCACTGATAAAACCAGAGCACTTCTCATGCCCACATTTGTGGAAGTGTATGATTTTTATGGAATTGTTTGTTCAATGTTTCTACTGTATCTCTCACTATCTCCTTTTCATGTGTTCTTTCCTTTTCATAACAAATTTATGGGACCATGGATTTTAATCCATGGTTCACATAGATTCTCTTATATATGTAACAATATATACATATTTTTTATATTTACACACATAAAAAATTAATTTTATAAATAAATAATTAAACATATTTACATATAAATATTATTTCTCAAAATATAATCCTTGTACTATAAACTTTATTTCAAATAAAAATACCTGTATATTTATATACCTATGTTGTGTTTGTGTGTGTTTGTGTGTGTCTGTATTAACCAACTGATATATATTATCTATATATTCTAACATTTGAATATACATATGAATATACAGATGAATATATAATATAGGTAAATACATATAAATATGTATAATTATACTTTCAGAAAGACACATATATATATTAAATATATACAAGTGTATGTCTCTTGTATGTGTATTAAATATATGTATGAATTTATTTATTTATAAACACCCAATAAATATATTTTATAAAGTTATTTAAATATATATTAATATACGAACAAATATAAAGATTAAAAAATATAACTAAATATATATATATATATATTTATATTCAAATAAATAAATATATATATATATACGTATTTATATATTTATATTAATATGTGACTAAATAAAGTATATATATAAAAAATAAATAGATATATCATTAAATTTAGAACAAAGTGACATGGGGGATTGGTAAAGGGTCCAAGCGCATGAGAGAGAGGCCTCAAGTTTGAATCCTAGGGAAGGTAGATGCACACGGACAAGTACAGGGAACTAGCGTGTGGGCGGGTGCACAGTGGGGGATAGTGCTGTTAAAGGGTGGTGGTAGTGGCATGGGTGGGTGTAGCTAAGGGATAGTGCTGTTTAATGGGTGGTGAGTCAAGTGCTGTTAAATTTATCCTCCAATTCAAATTCATTTTTTTCATTTTTTTAATTTTTGTCATTTGTAAAAAAATTATAAAATAACCTTTTATTAGTGATTTTTTTATCACTAATAAAGGATCCTTTTTTATCATCGTTTTTAGAACTACTAAAAAGGACCTCTACTTTATCTTCTCTGATATTAACAATGATTTTTAGAAAATTAAATGCCATTTTTATCTCTTTTATAGGACATATTTGCAGTAGTGCAACAAATAATAGAGGGGATTAATATAAATTTTTTTCATATAAATCCTTTAATTTTTTTAGTGATATAATAATTTTTTTTCCTAATTATTCATTGTGCATTATTTTCATTAATTGAATGACATAAATTTGGTTTGTGAAAATGGTATGCTTGATAAACGTGTCAAATCAAGCATAACGATCAAATTGTACTATATTAACAAGTACTTAAAATATATATAACACTAAAATTGAATAATTAGGATTTATTAAAATCATTAATTTTTCAAGATAACAATATTATAGAACATTCCATAACTATTTATGTCATATGCATTGTAACACCCAACACAAAGGTAGTAATAAAACACAAAGAATAATGTTTCATAATGATTTCTAGTGTAATGAAAATTTAAATATATGATAATAATATGAAATATTTAAACATTTCAATATTTTATAATAATCATAAATTTTTAGTCAATATAGTATAAAAAACATTAAATATAGGTCATGATAAAAGAAATCTAATTCTTTTAATTAATAAAGATAGATTTATTTTACTTATGATATATCATAGTTCCTAACAGTAAGTATCATGGAGGTAGTGTGTTTAACAATGTGTCTAATATAAATTCATATCATTGTTTAAAATAATCGAAAAACATGAATATGGGATAAAATATATTAATTAAAAAATTTTATAATAACAACCAAGAGAGGACACATAAACAAAAATAAAATAAGAAAATAATTTTAGTAGGAATAGAACCAACCACACATATATCATATCTCTACTGCATGTCATTGATCTGCAAATATTAAACCAACAATTCCTAATATCAAACTTTACATGATTGATCTCTCCACAATTTAATCCTCCAATCTTTAGATAGTGAATAAACACATATAAAATGCCTCATTTATCTTGAACAATCCCCTCACATTAAAACAAGTCTCTCGGTTTTAATAATTTTGAACATAATCTCTCCCAAAAAATCAGATCAGAGATAGGTAAAAAATCACATAAAAACCTAAAATATTAATTTTATAAAATAATTTATTAAAAAGAAAATTTAAATCAGTTGGGATTTATAATTTTCCATTTTAATAAATACAAACTCGAATATCCTTATCTCACAATAAAAATATATAATGAATGATGATGATCCTGTTTTTTATCTCAATTATGCATCAAGAATATCCTCAGGGATATAGGCCTATAACATGGACCTCCATGACTTGATTATTGAGGTAATTCCCTAAAAAATTTAATGAAAAGAAAAATTAATTATTTAGTATAACAACACCGAAGTGAGAAGGAGGATAAGATGTGAGAAAGAGAGAGTCAAGATAAATATAATACTGAAGAAGGGTTTCCCCTAATTTCTATATGATAGATGACAATATTTTAATGATATAATAATCTAAATAAAAAAACCACTAGTAATTACAAAATGTTAGTCTCTATCTTTGTCTGGTGTAAATTGAGTAAAAATCATTAATAGAAATATGTCATCTCTCAAATGCTGAAATTATTACCTAAATAAAAAAATTAAATTACATTCCTAGTTTCAAAATAATATTCAAAAACCTCACCAACTCATTTTTTTCATTATATATTTACCATGTGGAACATTCTAGTTATATAAAACCTATATACACTACATTGAAATCCCTGCATGGAAGAAACCATACATTTCATCAGAATATACTACAATGAAATAAATGCCCAAAGGCTGTCTCGTTCATTTGGATTCAAAAAATATATAAAGGTTTGGGCCCCCAATCTAGGGCAGCCCAAGTAAAATGATTTTCAATGATGAGTGTTAACATTTTTTCCCATTATTTTAGTAAAAAAACAACATTAAAAAATCAGAAATTAAACGAATCAAAAAAAATCACTAAAAATCAAAAAATCATTGAATCAAATGTATGACCTCCAAAAACTAAACAGAAACCACATTGAAATGATTTATATGAAATATAAATGAAATTTTAATAGTGGTGATTATAATTATAAATTTAAAGAACATAATTTCATTACAATGATGTGGGGACTGAGTTTACCATAACTTACGTGTGCATGGGGAGATAAAGGAAGCTAGACTGGCCTTGCTGGTGGACCTTCAAGAGAATCAAAAAATCACAACACCATTTGAATCAATACCAACATAAGTGGGTGGTATTGATGATTTTACTGTGAACATATCTGTTATATCTTCAATGGAAGTAATAAAACGTTCTGGGAACTATTCAATTCGGCAGTAAATCATTTCAAGATATAATACCACCTAAATCCACACACAAAAACTGATAGAAATTAAAAATATCAATGAAAAACATCAACTCATATTCAAATAATTAAATAATAGTTCTATTTTATTATTCAATTAATCCAATATAAATTCATCAATGTAAATACACCCTCACAAAAAATGGGGAGAAAAAACTACAAGATAGAAAAATAGTGAAAAATGAAGAAATATTAAGTAGCGTTGTTTTGGAATTGTGGCCTACATTAGTCACTAGCTAAGAAATTATATACCTTGTACCATAATGATTCTCAATGAACAAATAAAATTAAAAAAACTAGTTCTACCGTAGATTCAATAAACATGTAAAGGCCTAAGGGAAGAAAAGAAAACATGCTAACTGGAAAATGTGAAATTCAAAGGATTTGAGAGTAAATTAGATAATAAATCCAAAACATATAGATTGAATTAATAATAAGGAACAAAACAAGAGTCTAATGAAATATCACCTATTCCAATGTAAAATGGATGTGCTGAGTCCATGAATAAGTAGAAGGGGAGAGGGATTTGGGGAAGATGTTGGAGAGGTGGAGCTAGCGTAGCCGACGTTTTTGGGTGTGAAGTAGGGTCGGACCTGGTAGAGAGTAGGTGTGGGAATGGGAGATTTTAGAGGTGGGAGATGAAAAAGTGGGAAACCCTACATTAATAGAGAGGAGGTAAGTTGGTATGGTAGAGATACGATTGGAGTGACCAAGAGGCATGTTAGGGCTAGGTAGGGTCGGGAGGCGCCATGGCAGGTGGAATGTGAAGAGGGAGTTGTGAAATGGAGAGGTGGGATTGCCCCCATTATGACTCATTTCCTTACCCTGGGGGCTTGTGAGGCTTTCCCTTAGTTAGGGCCTACCCACAATCCTCAACATCAACATTTATTCATTTATCTCGGAATTCAAACAGTCGATGCCATCATTAATTTCCGCCGATGTAATGCATTTATCACTTCCAACAGTGAAAATAAAAAGCCTGATCTCATCAAGGAATATTACCATAAATAACCAGTTAAATATACTACATTCATAATTTTTTCAACCTAGAGAACTTCAAATCCATATTGATTTCTCTAATCCACCCATAAATTTAAAACAAAAAATTGTTTTAAACCAATCAACACATTCATTAATATTTTCCCTTTTAAATAGTCTTTATCAGTAAACCTAAATCCTCATCTTTTCCATAATAGAAAACCAGTATTATTTTTATTCAATATTTTCATAATAAATTATTGGGAATAATAATAATTCAAATCCAGATCCAATGATAACTTCAATTAGAAATGGATCACCCTAAATCATAATATCTTGAATGGATCTCTATAACAATTATTCGTCACCTTTATTTCATCAGGTCTACATCATGATTATTCCAAGCCTAAATAAATGACTCAAAATCAACCTAGTGTTTGACAATGTCAACAATATACTTTCCTTCTAATTGGCCTCCTTATTGATTCAGAATATGAACACCCCATGTTAGTATCTTTATCAATATCATATGGAATTATCCAGTTTTGACTTTAGGCTCTGCCAATAATAGTGGGAGGAGAATCGAGTACATAGTATTTATGTACCAAGTATAATTGACATCTCAATATCCTCCTTGAAAATTTTTATACACGTTTTACCATAATTTGTAGACATGTGTTTTGAAAATTTCCTAAGTAGGATGTTCGCTACGTGAACATCCAGTTTGAATTTTTTCAACGTATCAATTTGGAAATGTAGATAACTCAGGGAAATTTAATCATGGCATGAACAAAAACCTTCTATGAGGCTGAATTATTGAAGATTTAACCTAAGTGTCCGTAGATTTAATAATCATTTACAAGAAAGCATGAATTTTTGGGAATTTAAAATTAAATGAATACATAAATAAACAAAACGTGATTCTATAATATGTTAACTATATCTTAAATATAAAATTATGTTTAAAATTTGAATCTAATATTTATAACAATTTCATACAACATATATTAACAAATAAATTGAATGATTAAATTATATAAAATATTTAAATAATAAAATAAATTTGTAAATTGATTTTTTATATAATTACTTATATAATTAATATGGGAAAATAAAGGATAAAAAATCAATACAGAAACAATATTTCAATGAATGTTCTAAATAATTAAATTGTAAAATTAAGAGATTAAAAATTAATTTAATATGTAACTAAATAATAAGTTAAATTAAATACAAGTAAAGGAAAATAAAATTAACAAGAAAAAAAATCTCTATGAAACAAAAAATTTATATTTTTAATCAAACATTAATACTAAATTAAAAAATTCAATGAATTTACATTTTATATATTATATTTGAAAACAAAGACAACGACACAAATTCCATTGATTTGATAAACCCACTATAAATTCACCATAATTGAATAAATAATAATTAATTTAAAAAATAGACATTTAAATACATATGTAATAAAACAAATCCTATTGAAATGAAAATTCTGACATAAAATTTTACCACACTTATGTTAAATCTTGTCCTCAATAAACCAACTTGTTAAAATTATAGGTTTTTAAAATATATCAAATTTGACATACTAAAATTCCATAGTGAATCTATTTTCCAAATGGGTTTCCCTCATGGTCTCTATCATGTGCAAAGTAAGATTGATGTATCCAAATTATTGTTATTTATTAAAAAATAATTAAAAAACTACATGGAAATTTTAAAATTGAAAATTTAAATGAAATTTAAAAACTAAAAATTTGTATCCAATTAAAATTCCAATCATCATATTACCTCAAGGAGAACATGTTTTTCTAATATAAGATGTCATAATTATTAGACACACTATTGAATGGGATTAATTGATTTTTTATTATTATAATAAATAGAACATCCATCGACTATAGAATAAAAGATTAAAATAATGAATGAATTGTTTCAACCTATATTACGATTTTCATTTTATAATTCATTTTGATGAATATATTATGAGTTTAATTCTAATTAAAATGCTCAATGAAAATTGTTATTTTATACACATCACCCATCATTTTATCAAAATCTATTTTTCTAGTGGTAATAAAAATAAATTTTCTAAATTAAATCTATATGGTAATAGAGATTAATTTAACCAATGTGTTATCAAATAATTATGTTTAAAAAAAATATGTCACACACAAAAATATTCATAAGTGATCCTTCAAAATTAATAATTTGAAAATATTTATGTTTCTTATGGGATAATATTAGAACATAATTAAACACATGTTAGACCAAAAAATTACCCCAAAAAAATTGTTTCATTCACTTAGGAAACTAAATAAATAAAATTTTAGATTTAATAACTAATAAATTTGAGGGAATGAAATGCTATAGTGTATTTGTGGGAATAATTAAAATTACCATCATATATTATCTCATGTAGATTGTATGACCACCTTATCAGAAATGAATGTTATTAGTGAAAATTTAGTTACTTTTATAATAAATTAATTAATATATAAAATTTTAAAATAATATAAAATAATAAATTTGTACAAAAATTATATTCCAATCCTCTCTTCACATAGAGTAGAATTACTCAAATAATGTATAAAGTCAAAATAATTAGAAATGCTGATCGTTTGGTTGGATTTATAATTTATCGAGGAAATAAAAAAACCATCAATCAGTTAATGAATAATGAATTCAAGAATGAAATAATGGGTTCATCTAGGATTGTTATTTTTATTCTATAAATAATATGGATTTATATATTATTAGTTAAATTTTAATGTTGATGTTAAAATTTAATGATTATTTTATAATAATCTCCAAACTTTTAGCAGAACTCATTTTTTTAGAGTTTGTAATGAAACATTATTTACTCAATTATATACATATTGTAATCTATATTAATCTCTTCATAGTTTTGTGAGAATATTTAATATTAGTGAACATTTTTACCAATTAATAATTATTATGATAATGTTAAAAAATTAAAAATTTTAAGAGAAAAGATAGGGATTTTCATTAGCTAACATTGGTCCATCATTAAGAACAAACGTTATTATTCCCCCACACATAAAAAACAACATTTTCCCATATGATGAATTCAAAGGTGGGAGAATGATTTTAAAAAAATGATAATGCAATATTTTCATTGATTTAGTAGTTAAAAATACATGTAATAATGGATAACAACAATGACCAACAACCTTTTCCCACAGAAATATTATTAAAAATAATGAATTATAAATACCAATTAGTTATTAAAAACCTTCATCCAAAATTTAATGTTTTAAAATAAGATGGATGTAATAATTTTATGTACAATAGGTTTTTTTAGAAATGTCTGGATTTTGACACACAACCAAACATTTCAAGACACAAATGTTATTACAAACATAATAATAAAAATAAATATATTTAAAAAAGGATTTAAACAAGAATAATATCTTAGATATCAACATTTTAATCGTTAATTAAACCAAAAACAACATTAAGTATATTATTATTCAATATGTAATGTTAAACACTTAAGATAACAACTAGGAAACATAAATTTTACTCAGACCACCTGGTTAGAAACATTAGCCAATGATGTTGATCATGAGTTACCCCATTTTTTCATTTTCAGTAATATTATATGGTACCCATATTGAAGCTCTTAATAAATATAGTTAATATTAAATAAATTAAATATGTTTAATTTAAAAATAGAATGAAAATTGGGTGAATTTTTAGGAGAGTTTGATCTTATTTAGTCTAATAGGCTACTTATCTTGAAAATTGAAAATCTATGTATTGATATTTTAAAATAATGTATAATTAAACTCACCACTATAAAAACAATGTAGATAATCTAATTTACATTTATTAATTCCTCAAGAATAACTTAATATATTTTGAAAACAAATTCAGAATTATAATGTTTCATATGGTTATTTCTATCATGAAAACACACAAACACGTGAATTTCAATTCATAACTGAAATTCATATATACCCCTTCACTAATAATGATTTATAAGATGTAATTGAAATTTTTAAAATTTAAAAACATAGGGTGGATGGACCCAACTTCAATGCTTGCTAAAAATGAATGAGGTTACATTATATAAGTTCTCACATAGTGGTATGTGACACCATCATGTTTTCTGGTAAATTATTAAATAATCAGAATTACTTTCCAATGAAGTAATAAACAAATATAATGAATACTAAAAAAGAAAAAATATTAATCATTGGTTTAAAAAATATAAGGGTTCATTATTTATACCATTGACATATGTATATCCTCAAATAAAACCCTATACTATTGGAGGATGTGGATTCTAACTTAAAACCTCTATATGAGATTATTTGTCATTTTTTAATATAAAAATTATTTCATTGTACAAGGATAATATATTTTGTAATTTGGACACATTTAACAAATTAATATAATTTCATCACCTCATCTACATTATAATATTCTTGATTTATGTTCATGGTAGTTGATGAAAAAAATTTAGGAACGTCAACCTCAAAGATAAAGTTAATTTAATCCCTATAAATTTATATTATTTAGTCATTTACATATTAAATTTATATAAAAAGGAAATTAAATGGAATATATAATAAGTAGGATGAAAAACAAAATATTTCATTTGGGACACCATAGCTATGACCTAAATTATATAATTTCCCAACATCACATAAATTGATGTTTTCAATGAGTTATAAGAGATTCATAAAATCATAAAAATATAAACTGGAAAATTGTTCAGGCCACTCCAGAAGCTCAAAAATATTTTCTATATTCTTAATATATAAAAAGGGTGAAATGGATGAAGGATCTAAATAAAAAATAAATTCACTAGTGATGTTTTCATCAAAAAAATATGAAAACTATTAGACATTTTTTATCTTATTGTTCATCTAATTTATATAGGGAACGATAGATAATTTTCAACATGGGGCTCATGTACTCACCTATACAAGGATATTATCAAAAAGAATCACCACAAATATGGACTCTTTATTATAAATAAGGGGATTCATGATACAGTTTAATCTGTCGAAACATTTAAAATTTAAATTATTGTATAATAAAATATAAATCAAAATATTTTAATATTGGGGATAATAAAATAATCAAAAAAATGTTAAACATCAACATGTTATATGGGTCTCAAATTTTTCCTTCCCCCATGAAAATTAAAAAATGAGGATATTTATATATGATCCATGTTTCATTCTCCTAGACCTATTACACAAATATCAATGTTCTGACCTATTCTATTTGAAATTATAATGCATAAAACATAGGAAATATGTATCAAAATTCAATGATTTTATTATCTATGGATTATACCATAAGTCACCTCAATACCATGTAATATTCAATAAGATTATGATGATATTAAGCATTCAAACATTTAAATTGTTTCCTCATTGTAAAGTCAATAAATTCTGATATGTGTTCTAAATTGTTAAGGAGGTTTCATATTATTTATATTTTTAATTAATTTATTAATTAATTTAAAATTAAAAATTGTAATTGTGAAATATTTATAACATTTTCTCATTCATCATGGTAGAACCATTTTTTGATATCCCAACATCATTACTATCGATAATATATTTATATTATATTACATATAATATACAGGATATCACCATGTCATCTCATAAAGAGGAGGTTTATTTATCAAAGTGACTTTTAAAAAAAATTACAATTTTTTATTTTGAAATATATAAACTAAAACACAAATAAATCAAGGAAAATATGAAGTAAAACTTTAAAACATTTATTGAACAAAATGAATGAGAAATAAAAAATCAAGATGAAAAGAAAGTTAGTTTGATAATAACCTTCTCTAAATCGATCGACACTCTACATCATATTGAACATAAAAATGATTAATTAAACAATACTCAACCACATATCAACAATGAACCACCATTTAACTCATACACCTACCACTATATTAATTTTTAACAAACATATAAAAAAAATAACCTTATACATGACCTCTCTTATAAATTTGAATGGATTATCGAACTCAATTAATTCTTTCATATAATAACTTCCTTGAATATATGATCAAGTATAGGTTAATAGATTACCAAAAAACTCTAGAGACACTCTTTTGAGTGAAAAATAAAACTAGAGGAAAATAAAAAGTAATGCATAGTTGTAACCATCAAATTAAAATAGATCTCTCTAGAATATACATTATTAAAATTTGAAACATTCTATGAATGATGATGGTCACAATGAGAATCTAATTTTTTATATAAAATAAGTATCATGAATCACCTCATTCCACTAGATACATAAATTTTCCCTACATGTATCAATGTTGATGATCACAAAAAAATGAAGAACAACCACCAAATTCTTTTTATATAATTAGATAATGAAACAATGAATTAGTGGATATCATGAAAAATATTTAAAGATATATATATTACGAAAGAAGAATAAATATTTAGAGGTTATCAATATTTGAAGAAATAAAACAAGAAAATAATTGCAATAAATAATAATCATCATCAAAATCATATTGGTATAACACAGTGTTGTCATCCATCTTAATCTTGTGTAGATTATATGAATCGAGTTAAAAAATATAATATAATGACAAAAAATGATTAACTATTATATAAATTTATATCATTTTATTCCTCACCTTATTTAAAAAATAATACTCAATGGAACTAACTTATCCTTCTATATCATGTAACATCTTATCCTTACTGACTATGAATCCAATAGCCAGACAAGTAACCACAACACCTCAAGAATGCCTCTCCATACGAAATAGTATACCTATTAGTAGTGAGGGTTTATTAGTGATCCGTTGAGGATATAATATCCTATTGATCATATTATCATAGTGGTGTTATAATAAGGACACAATAAAAAACAACAAAAATAGTAATAATAAATGACATGAGGTGAAAAATAGATCTAACAACAACAAAAATACATCTAATTACAAATACATATAACTATACATGCATGTCAAAGTGATTCTAAAAGTACAATAAGAATAAAATAAATAGGGTAGTATAATACATAACAATGAACAAAATCATAATGGATTACTACAAGAGCATTCTGAGTACTAGATCAAAATTGTACTCATAATCTCTCACATACAATGAAAAACATAATAAATAAATAATAGTCTTGTAAATAAATTAATATTTACTTAGTAAGTTTAGTGGAATGGAGGACTAAGTAAGTTGTGAGATATACTAAGTAGGCCACCACCAACTATCTCTAAAGCATAATCTTGTCCATACATATAAAATAAGTAGTATAAATGTGAATCAAAAAGTAATATAAAACTGAATATTAAATAAATAACAAATTAGGTCATTGGTATAGTGAACCGTGCGTAAAATACATGAATATTACATCATTTTATAGAAATATTTATTACATTACAATAATACATGTGTGAGGATAGTAATAGTTTTATGTCTTTGCAATCAAGGAAACAAAATATTATATCCAGGTGAAAGATCGTTAGCATCTCTCATAATTCTCTACACCATTATCACTTGTACCTTAAAACATTATTCATAACACGGTGAAATAAAACAAAAGAGTGGGTGGGATCAAATTCTCAGAAAGGGTAAATAAAGGAAATGATTAAGTATAATATGAAACAATTGAATGAATAAGATCATAACATTTGAAAATTACAACATTAATATTAGAGATCTTAATCATTATTTTCAATTTATATACCATGTATCATAATATAATTAAGAGAAAAAGTCAGTAAAGGACAATATAGAAATGCATCTTGGAATTATGAATGACATGTAAGAAAATAATATGATTTCCATGGTATCCAAGGAATTACTACCATAAACAGCCTAGTAGTACGAGTTCCCTCCCCATACCATCTTTTTAGTAAGGGTTTAATCCAAAGGCCATTATAATATAATGATTTCACTCCTCATACCATCATGGTAGTCATTGTTCACTCCCATTTCCATATTAATAGGATGGGATGAAATTCCCCGACCCTAGTTAACCAGTGTTGGTGAATTATTTTAATACATTGTCTTGATTACAAGAAATCATGTCCCGAAGGATCGATTGGTTTATCAGTCTTGGGAAATAGATTACAAACATGAATGTTACATTACACTTTATTACATAAAACACAACATAAGTAATCCTTTATAAATGCCATTATTCCCTTAACCTTACCCTACATATCAATCACAACACCCTTCTTGGGATCCATGGAAAAAACAAAACATAGAAAGGGGTGAACTCAAACACTCAGTAAGGGTAAGAAATCCAGTGGAAGATAACCAAAATATTACGCATGGTGAATAATTGAAACCACATGCCTTTACCAATAATAAACATGAATACTTTTATGGAAGTAATATGATCTGAGTAAATAATTCCATATCTAAAAATAATCATGGGTATTCTTCTAGTCGAATGACCACATAAACCATTAATATTATTTTCATAATTAAGGAATTTATAATGATGGACATTCTGAAACATTTTTTCAAGTCCTCGTCCAAGACATTTAAAAATTATTAAGGCCTTGTCCAAAACCATACCTCAAATTTGGAAAGGCCTCATCCAATTCCATGGAAAGTTGCCTCATGAGACCCGCCGATGCATCAAAGAGCTATAGTGGGAAACACACATCACAGACTATGTCCAATACATTTTTCATATGAAAAGGTTGAAATATAACATAAACATTCGTATTAAAACTAGCATATAAAATGTCTATACATTAACCATAATCCATGAATGGTATAAAAATAGATCATCCACATTCAAACATATTATAACTCATTCAATACAATATGGAAGATTTTATTATAATAAATCGACCTCAATCAAAAATAATATCCAGTAAAGGATGCTGACATAGTTGAAAATGATGAGTAAAACATTTTAAGGGAAATATACTTTTTGTAGAATCATTTAAAAGTCACATATTTATAAATGAAGTAATTTAAAAGTGATTTTTGAATCAAAGTGTCCCATACCACATTGAAACTTTTGAAAAGAATTATCCTTTCAAAAAATTCATTTCCATATAAATAAATCCTTAAAATCAATTTGAAAACCTGGATGTTAATTAAAATGATTTAGAAAGATAAATCTTCAAACATTTAAAATTATGATCATGATAAATAGTAACTTTCAAAAATCCTTGAAATAGTAATTTTGAAATCATTATTTTGAAAAATGGAAATGGATAATAAAAATTTTACAGTAAATACTTACACATGAACAATCTCGGATAATAATGAGATTGAGGAATTAACCCTTACCTTGAACATTTCTTTAGTCGAGGGTACTTATAACCTTTTGTATGAAGATCATAGTATTTTATTAAATTATACCACAACCATATTAATATTTATGATATCATACATGATTCATTTATGTCTTTATACTACCCATTTAATATTAATTTCCATGTTAAATTAACATTTCGGGTAATAATTGCTTTTTTTATAGTATGTGTTTTAACTTGTCACTCTTGATTTTATGAATTAAATAAAAATTTAACTACATCCTAAATATATAACATTATTTAGATATCATATATATTTAGAATATAAATTTGTATAATAGACATATATATGAAATGAAAAAAACCGTTTATGGAGACGGTAGTCCGTACGTACTCATAATCGTTGTTTCTGTTTTCCTATCGTATTGAAGAGAACTAAGTGAATTAAGATATATGTAAGTACATATATATATATATAATATATATCTCCAGTAGCATTATTATTTCATACTTATTAGTAATTTATATTTTTATAATCGTCGATGAAAAGTGAACGTGGAAATGAATTTCATCACGTCGTGGAGATGGTAATCCTTATGTATGCACAAGGAACAATATCATTTCCTTAAAGGTGTGGAATTGGATGGTATATTAGTTTTAAAGATACATTATCATGTTATTTTCATTATTTATATACATATTACTCATCATTATATCCATCCAAATAACATAGTGTTGAATAACAAATTACACCACAGGGTGGAGATGGTAAGCCATACGTACGCACGCATGGTGACATTATCATTCGTAAGATGGATAGAATAATGAATATAGTTTTCCATATGTATAATAACATCATAGTATACATAAGATATTTTAGTTATTTTTTTATAATGTAAAAAACAAAGAAAGAGTAAGTGGAAGAATAAGAGAACTTGAAAGAGGGTGGTGAAATCATTACCTCTTCTTCGGGTTCTTCCTTTTGATTTTATCAAAAACGACCCTTAAGATGGATTTATGAACAAAAGAAAGGCCTCTAGGATGAATTTATGATAGTTGGGAGGATATTTGGGCAGGTTTTCGCCAAGACAAATTGCTTTGGAGGTGTGAATTTGATAGAAGGGGAAGTGCCCATTTATTAGAGGGGTGAGGGGCAGCTTTGGAAAAACTAAAAATATTGTTTTATAATAAATTCATATTCAGTTTATAATGGCTCCAATGTGACTTATTTAGAGTATAGGTTGGGTATGGGTCAAAATCCTCTCAACAAATAGGTTTTTGACATGTTTAGGTTCCCATTTTAACATTAACATTTAGATTTAACTCTAAGTTAAATAATTTAACATTGCTGTGTGTTCTTGTATTCTTACAATATATGGTTTATAAAATTATTATATACTGAAAATAGAACCCCAATTGGTTACATAATGTGATATATATTATTATATAAGACTTTCTGCTGAACCGTATAATTTTAGGACCATTATATCAATTAATACTATAATATTTGAATTAAAAACTATTTTAAGTCAATTTTGACAATATTTGGTATTTGTTTTTTGTTAAAATAATAACAGTTTGATTACTTCAAAAAAATAAATTTTATAAATTATAACATGTCATATTCACCTAAATTTTTTTTTGATGTCATAAAAACAATGAAATTATATTTATTTAAATATTAATATTTCCATTTTTATTCATTAATTAATAAAGTAATTACTGAGTCACCATTGTGTCATTAATAAATTTATATATTTAATCTCTAAAAAATATAAATAAAATAAAATTATTTAGAAATTTTATTATCTTTCTAATGAATATTTATTGTCAAATTTATCTTATGTATTACCCTATATTAAAATGGGATGGATATTAAACATTGATTTTAATTCTTTCAACTCTTCTATAAATAAAATAATAATAAATGTCTTAATCTAATCCAAGTGGACCTAAAGGGTCATATTTTATTCCTATTGTTGTATTTTTTCGAATTACACTTATACAATAGAATTATTACAAGCGATAGGGTAATAATAATATCATTTTATCCCTTAATTACCCTATTAACTTTTAACTGTGGAAAATAAAAGTAAAAGGCTACTATTAAACAAAAATTATTTGTACCTTATTGAACCACATTTTACTCCTTGATACTAACCATGTCTCTCAATGTTTCGAAATTCAACTCACAGAAGCAGTAAAATTATGTTTTATGTAAATTTGCAAATGCTCATAGGAGGTGGGTAAAAGACGGTAAAAAGTTTGACAAAATTTTTATATATCTACAATTATTATAAACTGACTCCAATGAATTAAATTGAATTTATATAGGTATTATGTAACTATTTTTACCTAAAATATATTTAAATAAAATAAATAATTATTTAAATAAAAAGCCGGTTTTAAATAATAACTCAATGTATTTCATTATTCATCAAAAATTTAATGTATTCAGAAAAATACTAAAAATTCTCCCTAAGATAATTTTGATATTACAAATTCATAAAAAAAATTATATTTTACCAATTTTAAAACATATAAGTTCCATTAATTAATTTAAAATTAATTTCTGTTGCCAAAACCAAGAAGCATATTTTTAAGAAATAATACCTATCAAAAGATTGACACTTTTTTATGTCCAATTTGAAAGTGAAATTACATACAATGACCATCATTGGATTAAATGTCAAAAATATAATATATTTATAATTAATAACCATTAAAATGTATAATTTAACACTATAAATTATTTGGATTAAGAAATTTGTTTTCAATTAAGATATAGTATTTTTCACTATTCACCCAAAAATGAAAGTTATCAGAAAATCACCAAATATTTATTGAAACTAAATTCTTATGTCCTGATTCTAAAGAAGAAGTTTATTTTGTCAAATGGAATATATAAAAGTTTCCAATATTTTTTTTAAAAAGGGTCCACCATAAAAAGGCGGAAAAAGTATTTTTTTTTGAAAAATTCTTCTTTTATCTGAAAAAAATGAATTAGTACTCACATTATGTATAAGAAACTCATAATATGGATTCTAAAATTATAAGGATTTTATATAGTTCAAAACTCAATTAATATTATTCATAACTTCTTTTGAAAGGCTAGTTTGGTAAGTCATTGTGCGCTTGAAGTTGTTGTTCCGTGTAGTGCATGTTATTGAATTACATTGAAGAAATAACATACTATAAAATTTTGGGGTGTTACATATTTCCCTCCTTCAATAAATTGTGTCCTCACAATTTGAAATTGTTCATCAAAAATAAAAGATTAAAAATAGAACATACCTTTGTTGAGAACTCATATCATAAATTGGGTTCATAAAATTTAGTCTTAATAAGAGGGAATAAATATATATATATATATATATATTTGAAATGTAGAGTTACATCCTTTAACTAATTCTTACTACAAACTCATCTTTCACTCCAAAATATTTCAAAAAAAATATTATATTTATATTAATCATATAGGGTTCCAAAAATAATGAATTTATAATTCACTTATAAAACCCTTAAAAAACTAGATTATTAAACCTTGGACATCACGTGGTCTAGTGGTAGGTGATACACCCTTTCCCCACTTTGGTTGAGGGTTCAAGTCTCACGGCCTTTCCGGACGAGATGGGTTGTTGCCCGACCTCCGGGTTGTCCTTTTTATAGAAATCTAAAAATAATCTCAAACTAAACATATCCAAAATACTTCTGTACAAACTCACAGTCCATAATTTATAAAAAAGGTAAACACAATTTGGATCCTTTTTTCCTTGAGATAACATGTGAACACCTTAATCATGTATTTTTTTTAACACTACAACATCCTGAATTACCATAAAACCTTATTTATTACATTCATTCTCCGTTATTCCTTATAGAATACTGGATATACTGTTTCTATCCAAAAATGTTGTAAAATCCAATAATGATGGAATATACAAATCATTAATCAGTTCCAAGATAGTCAAGAATATATAATATAATTTATCCAAATCAACAATATCTTATTCCAAAATTACTACCTTAGTATCAGGACCATGTAATCTCAAATTCCCAATGAAATAGTACTACAGTACAATCCTTATTTATTTTCATAACTCATATAACTAGTAAATCATTGGTACAACACTCAAATGACATAATACTTTAATAACAACATAAGAAGTCTTAATCATTCCTATTCATCTTCAATAGTACATAACATGATTTTATCCAATAGCAACATTTGGGGTATACCTTGATGATTCGGACATTGATTCGCATAGTGTCTCATCTCCTTGCAAATGAAGCATTGTACGTTTGAAACTTTTTTCTTACCCTTGCAATCACATACTTGGTGTCATTTTCTCCACTCTTATAACAAACACCCATTCCCTTCAAGCATTTTCCAAGGTGATTCTTTTAATAGTTATCACATATGGGAAAATCCTTATTTTCCCTCTTCCCTTTATCCATCATTCTTTCTTCCATCCTTTTCTTGTCTTGCTTCCCTTCAAAGCCATAGGATGCAGAAAATTCTTTACTTATATTATTAACAAATGATACTATTTCTTCATATGTTTAGAATACATGGGAGACTATTTCCCTTCTAAATGTTGGTTTAATACCATGAAAGATATGATCCTTATTACTCATTGGATCATATGAATTGTTGGAATTCACATTCCTTCCATTGGGCACCATTTCTATACAATGGCATACAGTAGACCAGTTTATGAATTGTAAGGAATAATTTCAGACTTGTCAAATACCTAACTCAAATTGAACATTTTATGGATATAATCCATAAAAATATTATCTTTGAGGAGGTATATACTTGTAAATCCATCATAATGATTTGTAAAAAAATGAGAATTATCCTAAGAATATCCCCCAAAAGTGTCGTAACTAAGAGTGAAACAAGGCCCGTTGTCATGCACCAGTTCCCGTTCGAGTCTTGTTCAAAGAGGTGTTTCCAGGTTTTACCCCTAGGTAAATCTGTTCTAGAGCCGCCTCTACCAACTCGTATCAATACAGGGTTGCATTTTTTTGGAAAACACGTAAAATATTTTCATTACTAAATATCTAGGAAGTTATTTTATACTAATCCTCAAAGTATATCTTAGGGTAATGTCCTCTAATCAGAGTTTATCTAAATCTAATTTTCAATGATATTTATAAACTTCCTCTGATATCAACTGTAATACCCCGACCCATGTTACCTAGAGTTGGTTCATTATTTTAATAAATTAGAAATATTACAAGGAATCAAGTCCCGAACGACAGATCAGTTTAGCAGTCTTGGAAAATAGATTACAAATATGAATGTTGCATTACACGTTATAACATAAAACACAACATAAATAGTTTTTTATGAATATAATTAATCACTTATCTTAACCCTGCATATCAATCACAATACACTTCTACGAATCCGGGGAAAAATAACACATAGAAAGGGGTGAGCTCAAATGCTCAGTAAGGGTAAGCAATAAAGCGGAAGATAACATAAATATTAAGCATGGTGAATAATTGAAACCACATGTCTTTACAAATAATAAACGTGAATACTTTTATTGAAGTAATATGAGCTGGGAAATAATGCCATAATAAAAATTAATCATGGGTATTCTACTAGTCGAATAACCACATGAACAATCAATATTTTTTTCGTAATGAGGGAATGTATAATGCGAGACATTTTGAAACAATTTGTCAAGGCCACGGACAAGACATCTAAAAATGATTATGTCCTCAGCCAAAACCATATCACAAATTGATAAAGTCCATAGCCAATTCCACATCTAGCTGCATCATTAGACCTACCGATTCATCGAGGAGCTATAGTGGTCTCCACGCGTCACATACTAATTCCAATACATTCCTCATATAAAAAGGTTGAAATATAACATTAATATTCATATTAAAACAAGAATATGAAATGTCAATACAATATGGATGATTATATTACAATAAATCAACCTCAATCAAAAATAATATCAAGTAAAGGGTGCCGACATAGTTGAAAATGATCAGTAAAACATTTTGAGAGAAGTATCTTTTTTGTAAAATCATTTAAAAGACACACATTTATAAAGGTAATAATTTAAAAGAGATTATTGAATCAAAGTGTCCCATACAACTTTGAAACTTTTTAAAATAATTATCATTTCAAAACTTTCATGTTCATATAAATAAATCCTTAAAATCATTTTGAAAACATGGACATTAATTAAAAATATTTAGAAAGATAAATCTTTAAAACATTTAAAATTCTGATCTGGATAAAGACTAACATTCAAAAATCCTTAAAATATTCATATTGAAATCAATTTTATTAATAATGTACATGGATGATAAAAATTTCCTAGTAAATACTTACACATAAACAATCTCGGATAATAATGAGATTGAGAATTGACCCTTACCTAGAACATTCCTTTAGTCGAGGGAAAGTTTAACTTCCTGTATGAAGATCGTAGTACGTTATTAAATTATACCAGAACCATATTAATATTTATGATATCATACATGATTAATTTATGACTTTATACTACACATTTAATAATAATTTCCATGTTAATTTAACATTTCGTGTAATAATCAAATTCTTTATGGTACGTGTTTTAACTTGCTACTCGTAATTGTATCACTTAGATCAAGATTTAAATACATCCAAAATATAAAATATTATTTATATATAATATATATTTATAATATAAATATGTATAATATACATATATATGAAATGAAAAACACCATTTATGGTGATGGTAGTCCGTACGTACCCATAAACACTGTTTCCGTATTCCTATCGTATTGAACAGAACACAATTAAGTAAGATATATGTAAGTAAATATATATATATATATATATATTATCATTATTATTTCATAGTTATTAAGAATATATATTTTTATAATTTTCAATGAATGGTGAACGTGGAAATGAATTTCATCGCATCGTGGAGAAGGTAATTCGTACATACGCAAGAGCTATAATATCATTTCCTTAAAGGTGTGGAATTGGAAGGTGTATTAATTTTAAATAGACATTATCAGGTTAGTTTCATATTTATATACATATCACTCATCATTATATCCATCTAAAGAACATAGTGTTGAATAAAAAATTACACCACAGCGTGGAGACGGTAAGTCGTAGGTACACACGCTTGGTGACATTATCATTCAGAAGATGGATAGAATAATGTATATAGTTGTTCCATACTTATAATAACATCATTTTATATATAATATACTGAATTTATTATTTTATAAAGGAGGAAACAAAGTATGAGTAAGTGGAAGAAAAAGAGAACTTGAAGGAGGGTGGTGAAATAATTAACTCTTCTTTGGGTTCTTACTTTTGATTTGATCAAAAGGGCACCGTAGGTTGGCTTTCAGACCAAAAGAAGGCCTCTAAGATGAATTTTGGATAGTTGGGAGGATATTTAGGAATGGGATGGATGATCCAAATGGCTTTGGAGGTGTTAATATGAGAGAAGGGGAAGTTCCCTTCTATAAGAGGGGTGAGGGCCACCATTGGAAAAACATAAAATATTATTTTATAATGAATTTATATTCAGTTAATAATGTCACTTAAGTGACTTATTTCGAGGATATGATGGGTAAGGGTTGAAATCCTCTCAACCAATATGTTTTAGACAAGTTTAGGTTACCATTTTTACCTTAAAATTTAGTTTTAACTCTATGTTTAATAATTTAACTTTTATTGTGTCTTCTTGTATTCTTACACTATATGGTTAATAAACATACTATATATTACCAATAGAACCCCAATTGGTTCATTAATGTCATATATATTATTATATTAGACTTCTTTCCTAGCAGTAGATTTTTAAGACCATTAAATAAATTAATAATATAATATTTGTTTTAAAAACTTTTTTATGTCAATTTTGACACTATTTGGTATTTGATTTTTGTTAAAATAATAGCAGCATGATTACTTCAAAAAAAATTAACAAATAAAAACATATCATATTAACATATAAAATTATTGTATGTCATAATAACGTTGAAATTATATTTATTTTAATATTTATAATACCATTTATTTGTTTCATTCATTAATGAGGTAATTACTGCATCATCATTGTGTCATTAATAAATTTAATTATTTAATATCTAAATATTATAAATATATTTCCATTATGTAGGAAACCTCATTATATTTCTAATTAATATTTATAGTAGAATTTATCTTATGTATAACCCTATATTAAAAATGGTTTAATTATTAATCTTTGATTTTAACTTTTTTAACTCTTCTTTAAATAAAATAATAATAAATGTCTTAATCTTATCCATGTGGATCTAAAGGGTCATATTTTAGTCCTAAGGTTTTTTTTCCGAATTACACTTATCCAATAGAATTAATACATGTGTTAGGGTAATAGTAATATCATTTTTGCCCTTAATTACCCTATTTACTTTTAACCGTGATAAATAAAAGCAAAAAGTTACCATTCGCCAGAAATTATTTTTAGAATTTTGAACCAAATTTTACTCCTTGATATTAACCATATCTCTCAGAATTTTGAAATTAAACCCACAGAAGTGGTAAAATTATGTTTTATGTAAACTTTCAAATGCTCCAAGGAGGTGGGAAAAAGATCGTAAAAAGTTCGACAAAATTTTTATATATCATCAATTAAAATAACCTAACTAGAACAAAAAACATTAAATTTGTAGAGGTATTATGTATCTATTTTGACCAAAAATTAATTTAAATAATATAAATAATTATTTAAATAAAAATCTAGTTTTAAACAATAAATCAATGTTTTTCCCTATTCATCAAAAATTGAATGTTTTCAGAAAAATACCAAAAATTCACCCAATGATAATTTTGATATTTCGAATAAAAAAATGTTTTCTATTTTACAAATTAATAAACATAGATGTTTCATTAATTAATTTAAAATTAATTCTCATTGTCAAAACCGTGAAGCGTATTTTTATGAAATAATAACTATCATAAGATTAATAGTTGTTTATGTCCAATTTCATTGTGAAATAACATGAAATGACCTTCATTGGATTAAATGTTAAAAACATAATCTATTTATACTTCCAAACCATTAAATTTATAATTTAACACCATAAATTATTTTGATTAAACAAGTTGTTTTTAGTTCAAATATAGTACTTTTTATTATTCACCCAAATATGAAAGTTATCATAAAATCACCAAAAATTTATTGAAACTAAATTCTTATGTCCCGATTCTAAAGAAGAAGTTTATTTTTTAAAATTTAATATATAAAAGTTTCAAATATTGGAATTAAAAAGGGTTCACCATTAAAAGGCGGTAAAATTAAATTTTTCTGAAAAATACTTCTTTTATCTGAATAAATGAATTAGTTCATACAATATCTCTAAGAAACTCATAATATGGATACTAAAATTATAAGGATTGTATATAGTTATAAATTAAGTTAATATTATTCATAACCTATTTTTAATGGTGTGTTAGATAAGTCGTGGTGCACTTGAACTCGGTGTTGTGTGTGGTGCAAGTTATCAGGTTACATTGAAGAAATAATGTACTCGGTGTTGCGGTTTTAAAATATATTTTTTTCAATGAAAATTTATTTTTAATACATAAAACTAGTTGAAAATCATTTTCTATGAAAATTTATTGAGAGATTATAATGAATAAATAAAATAATTTTTAAAACATTTTTTTATTAAAACATATAAAATAAGATTCAATACATTATAAAAACATTTTTTAAAACACGTTGAAAACAAATAATAAATATGTAAAATATTTTCAATAACTTTTTACATGAATAAATATGAATGGTTATTGAAAATATTTTCAACCAATTTCATTGAAAATACATTGAAAACATATAAATAATGGAAGAAAAATGTTTGAAAACTATATTCCATGAAAAATTACAAAATATGGTTGAAATCATTTTGAAAAAAAAACTCACTGAAACCCACTTCTGAAATCAGTCTCATAAAATCATATTTTTTAAAAAAGTTCAATGGAATCATAAAATATATGATTGTATGTAATTTTTACATGTTGTATAAGGTAAAAAGAATATTCCTTTTGCACGTTAAAAAGGTTGGAATAATTATTTTTTTGGAAAATGACATGAATATTCCTTTAAAGATTTTGGTAAAAGAAAAAAATGGAAAAAATAAATTTATAGATTAAATTAGGATAGTAAAATATTATTTGAAACCTTTTTTTAGAAAATATGATTTTGAACAAACATAGATTTTTGAACTAAGAGAGGGTTAAGTCAGTCCTTTTCAAAAATATATTCTTAGCTGTCTTATGTACCAAAGAGTGTAAGAAATGGTACCTATATATGAGCAAATCAGTAATAAATAGAGAAGAAGAGGATTATTTACTTTTATTGTGATATGGATCAAAATATTTCATCCACGGTGGAATAATCATAAATAATCTTGAAAAGTTATTAGAATGTCTCAAGGAACTCTTATAACATGGAAACAAGGGATCATACTCTCTATGAAAAAAAAAGTAATTAAATGAAACATATAATATAATTAAAAGAAGTATTTTCATGATATAACATGAAAAATGGATATATATATATATATATATATATATATATTCATGTTGAAAAATAATTTATTTGTGTAATAAAACATAAGTCTCAAAGAAGGAAAACTGAGACAGAACTATTTCCCGGATTTGGTAACTCTGGAAAATTCAACCCCATGTATGAAAATATCACAAAATCAATATAGTAATACACATAAATTCAAGTATATGGTACATAAAATAAAATCATTATAAGAACATGCACCACACGAAAGGAATGAGTGGAAAACATAGCATGTATCCCACCGAAATAAAAAGTAAGATGAAATCCCCTTACCTTGTGTCTTGATTATCGTCGTACATGTTCAAAACACCTGTATTATGAATTTAAATTTATTATAAATTTATTACCAAACCATATTATTTTATTTAATACAATAATTTTTTAATTACAACCTTATTTTACTCTATTTTAAACTATAATTAGTTAAGGTTTCACTTAAGATAATACTCTCTTTGTTCATTACATTTGTCATAATTTGATTGATCATTTGTCCTTATAATTATATCACGATTAAATAATTTAACCCATGAAATAAAAATCTTTTATATCTATTATATTTTTATTATAATAATATGTATTATATAGAAGTATAAAATGGAATACATCTATCATGGAGACGATAAAACAAATGTACGCAAGAATGTTGTTTTAGTTTTTTTGTCGTATTGAAAGAAAGAAATAAAATGACATATATGCATATATGTATATAATATAAATAATTTATAATTATAATGATATGTACATAACATATTTTCAAAAAACCCATCCTAAATACAATCCATGTAGTGTGTTAACGAATCACTACGCTATAAGGGGGTGATAGTCTACACTTCCCCAAAACAAAATTATCATATACACACCAATTAGAAGGTAAACATTTAAATGTTTAAAAAGAAAGAAATAATATTAAATATATAATAAATAGTATATATAATATATATAAACCTACTGTACATCATAATTTCCACCTTGAAAGGTGTTAAGGAATATTGAACAAACATCATTTTGTGAGATGGATGTTCACCGTATTGATAAACAATATGTTCATTTCCAATAAGATGGAGGTGTGTGTATGTGTAGGCAAAACCATTATCAAAGAAATATACCAGAATATTGAGGATAATATATTTTTTAAACAATCATGTATAAAATATATCAAAGGGTTTAGATAATTAAATTAAAAGAAAGGTGCTTCAGAAAAGGCATTAACTCTTAATTGGGAAACTCCTTTTGGTTTGTGCCAAAAGGCTTCCTTGGAAGACATTCTACCAAAAGTGAGGTTTAAAGGATTAAGGAATGTATTATGGAATGTTTATTGGAATGATATTAACTAATCCTATGTGGATTGAGTGGTGTGAAGAAGAGGGGTAGGTGGTGGCCTTTTATAGGGAAGGGAAAGGACACACGTGGTATTTTTGAAAACAGTATTGGTTTACCAAAGTTTTTACCTAGAAAAAGTAATTCCAAATAAAATAATAATAATTTAAAGTTAATGGATGAATAATTTCTATATAATGTGTTTTGGAAGATTTTATAAGTTGTTTTGGTTCTGAAAACTAATGGTTAGTGCTTAGTTAAGCTTAATTTTACATCAAACGTTGTAATTAATTTTAATTAAATTCACCAATAGTTTATTTCAAAAAATAATTTTTCCTTATTGGAAATTATAAATTATTATTATTATAAATATTTAATCCAATTTTCTAAATTCCAATCACAAGAGTGGCATAAATTAATTAAAAATGCATCCTGTTAATGGGACGACATAGTGGGTTTTAAAAGTAAAATGGACAAAAGCTTACTATGTTTTTATATAAAATATAAAATTGAAATTTGGTCTGAAGGACTAAATTGGATTAATTGATGCAAATATTATCTAGTTAATATTTTAAACCAATTAAAAATATAATTTATAAATATAAACAAATTAGATGAAAAATCACTTTTGAATTAAAGACTAGTTTTTTGAACTATTCATTAAAATATGATAAATTATTGAAATATACCAAATCATTATACTATCAAAATTTTTATTTTTCAAAACCAATGATAAATTTTAGTTTTAAATATTAATTCAATTAATGTTCCAAAAAATTGATTTTAAAATCAGTTATCCATTAGATGGTGTGAAAACTATCATTATAAAAAAGGTTTTGTGCATAAAATTAGGTTTGTTCTTCTGTTATGTCTATCAAATCTATTGGATGAATACCAGAAATATTTTATTGAATATATAAAATATATATCAAATTATCATCACTCATTAATTTAAAATAATTTAATTTATTCATTTAAATTATATTAATAAACATAAAAATATTAATATTTTACATTATGTTTAATCAGTTTTCATATTCATTTCCAATTTTTTGATAAACAATGAATTCATATTATTTTTTCATAAAACATATATGTCAAATAATTAGTCAATAAAAATAATTTAAATTCTAGGATATATTAAATTATATTAAATAATATTATTTTAATAATATATTATTGTTTGGTAAAAATGATCATGTGTGTTACACAATCCATCGAGGAAAGTCATTATTACATTTAAAACAAGATAACCTTGAGGTTCGTTGTGGATAAATATAAAATTTATGTTGTTTTTAGTTCATGATTAAATAGATTATTAGTATAATGGAATCCCAACAGAATGAATTAATATAAAATAATCCACTTTATGTGTTATGTGAAATGGAAAATATCAGAAACATAAAATTTATTCGAAAATATTAATTCATAAAAAATCATGGCTGTTACATACTACAACCCACAATTGATTTTATCCCTCAAAATATTATTAGGTTAACAATGGTTTAATGCATGAAATTTTAATTCATAGAAACCCACATCATAAACATGTATACTAAATCTCTCCTCAAAAAGGGAAAGATAGAACCATATAGGTTACCCAAAGTAAAATATTATTGGGTTTCCACAATGAAGATCATTGGTTGAGAGTGATTATTGGGTATTGAGGAAAATAATAAATATTTATATGTAGTGATTTAGTTCATTAATACCAAATAATAAAATTATCAAAGAAAAGTTGGGGGCCTCATAATCATAAATCAATGATGATTTTAAAAGCCATGGATTCAAGAAAATTATGGTATTAGGGAAATTTTTTATAATTATCCTAACATTGAGTAATTCTTTTTTTATGAAGATTATAATGAAATATACTTACTTTCTATATTATTATAAAAATATTTCATTTTTTAGATGTTCTTTAATCAATTTCTAAATCCATTACATTGTGTAATTGACATTAAAATATTAACTTTGATGCCTGAAGTGCTAAAATAAACTTTTAGTAGATATTATGGATCATAAAATAAAGAAAAGTATTACTATTTATCAATAAGTATCATTAAAAAATAAATATGGATAATACATTAAAATCTAAACATTAAAGTAAAAGTATTGTTCATCATAAATATTTATTCATCAAAATTATATATACATTTAATATGACATCACATAAGAAAATTTTAGGGATAAAACCCATGTCATCCTTATGTAATAGGTTCAAGACCAATGTCCATTCCAAAATTTATTGGTTGTAATCCCACAAACATGATGTTCTTTTATAAAACCATACAAATATAATCTTCATAAATAAATATTATGGGAATCCTTGAAATAAGCTTAATCACTAAGTACCCTTTTACCATGGTTTTAAAAACAAAATCAGAGAATAAATAATAATTAGGATGTTTAACTAAAACGTTTAATGAATGGTTAAACTTAATACAGTTCAAAAAAATAAAAATACAAAAATTTATAAATAGTGTCAAAAAATCATCTTAACATTGATCCCCCATATATCAAAATGTATACATGCATATCACAATCCAAACATGTGAATAACCTCATGGTAAATTATCTTGGAACATAGAGACAACCTAAATTATCATAAATTATTCTTGAAACATGAATTATTCATTATTTCATAGATTACATGTTATATTCCATAAATCCAATAAGTTATAAACATTATTCATGATAGTATAAACTACTTGTCAACAAGTCCTTAGTTAGGTCCAAGGTAATAATTACCATCCAATTAAACTATTCATTTCCTACATATCTATATCTATAATAAATTATCATAAAATAAGTAATATATTATGGGATATCATTTAATTAATGATGTTCCTTCCAAGGATATCAGATTTCCATTATATTACTTTTCAACTCCTTCGTAACCAATGTATTCTTGTAAATCCATAGAGAAAAAAATAAACTGAATAGTCCTTATATACTTCACCTTCCATATAACATACATCAGGAATCCAAATACATAAATTATGTTATTAATAAAAATTATCCTTATTCCATTCCATTTTCAAGGGTACTTCATCTTATTTCACAATACCTCTTTCCTTTCACATTTCAGCTATAGTTTCTTAATTATCTACATTGAAACCAATACTCATACCACCTTGTAGATCCACATTAGGATCATAACTATTTGAAAATTGAGTTTCATTATCACCATTTATTCAACACATAAAAAACACAAACAATGATGATTTCTTTTGGAGGCCAATATTTTCATCCATTTTGTTTACCAAACTCATCATTTTCCCTTGTAGTCAATTACTTTATGTCCTTATCTTCCACTATTGAAACAAAATATTTTTTCTATAATACATCAATTAGGTGATTATATCCACACTATTTTCATAAAATTAATCGTATCTTATTTCCTCCATTTCCACCATTACCCAAACTCTCAATGATCCTATGCTTTCTTATCATTGGTGAGTCCAGGAGTTGGTCAAGGGATACATGGTTAATCATGTTCTGTGAATAATTGATTACACATGATAAAAACATCTATCACTCCAATGATCATCCCACCTGACTACTTATTAGAAAATAGTCAATCATGTTTAACATTAAACTAGTTCCTTTTGGTTTCCCTCAATTAATGAAACCTGAAGTCACAATGTGATAATTACCTATTATAGGGGAAAAAACATAGTCATGAAACAAATTACTCATATGATGTCTAAAATATGACACATTAAATAATATCTGACACCCTAGTTTCATCCTATGTTATTCGTATCCAACTTATATTTAAATTATTCATATGGTTTCGTGAATATTTTTTGAATTCCCAAAGCATATCCCCCGAGTTCCACAAACTACTTGTGGAGTATGGCCAATTTTCATGTACCATATTACCTCAAAATAGGCCAAAAACAACATATTAATAATGTTTACCGTAGTTATATATGTTCTAGTGTCACATCCAATTATAGTATCCCAACATTTATATATTGATATGAAACCACTCAATCAGTCCTTTACAAAAATTCTATATAATTTTCTTAAACATTAACCCATCCTTATACTTATTCTTAGAGGTATCCCTATACATATTTTGATAAGTATACCGAGGGATATAACTAATATTTATCATCATGTGTTATTATGTACTAACAAACCTTTCATTTGATACCAAATATAGAGATAGAGGATTCATATACATGGATATTGAACTATTTTAGATGAATATTCTGTATAATGTTATAATATATGCCCGAGAACCATGACAGATTAGTGTATTTGGAAACATGGAATCAAAATCTTATATCCTTGTAATGATCTTCCAAATATCCCATAAAGATATCCCCCTTTATTAATTCTACTTAAAATTTTTCTACATTACCTTGGGAAATAAAACATAATAAGGGGTTGGCTCAGATGATTAGCAAGGGTAGATAAAGGAAACATGTAAGCATAACATGAACAAAGGGTATGTACTTGAGAAAAAATTGACGATTTTACCCTTCATATTGGATATCATAGAATATACCAGTAATTCATAATACTTGAATAGTAACATAATTAATAGAATATTTCATGAAAGAACAACTTAGAAATGAAACATTGAATTGTGGTAAACCCAAGAGAATACAATATGATTTACACAGAAGCCAAGGCATTACTACCAAGACCATCTTGTTAGTATGGCTTCACTCCCCTTACCTTCTTTGTAGTCATGGTTAAGTCCCATGGTTATATTAGTAGCACGAGTTCACTTCTCATACCATCTTGGTCATCATAGTCCACTTCTATATCCATCTTAGTAGCAATAGTTCACTCCTCATAACATCATTATAGTCAGGGATCACTCCCACGGCCATCTTAGTTGTCAAGGTTTATTCCCATGACTATATATGTCTATATCATTATCCATAAATCATTACCCTATGCTTTGGATAATGATATAAGTCCCACCCATCTCATAGTGAAATCATACATCCATGTAAAACAAGGTTATAAATAATCATATCATAACCCATGAAATGAAATGGTTTTTATAAACATGTAATCATATACGAACATCTAAAAAATGATAGTTATTTTAATAATTTCATCAAAATCATAACTTGGTAACGAGAAATGGATTTCATAAAAATATAACCTGTGAATGAGTAATGGATTTCATATAACATATAACCCATGAATGATAAGAAGGATTCATAAACACCACGAAATTAAACATAACCCACTCATATAAATAATATGATTGATACATTTTGTTTATTTCCTAGGTTTTCATGAGTTATATCCACATATTCCGTATTTGATGAAAAATAATTTTTATATATCTTTAAAAAAAATCTTGAGGATTTTATCCTTTTATATTTTAAAAATGATTTTTAAAACACAAAACCAATTGAATCCAATAGTCATATTGAATACCTTGAAAACCTATATATATAATACTTGAATTCATATTGAAAACCATTTTCAATTAAAAATTATAAAATAATTTTCAATGAATTTTATAAACCATTTTATTTTAAAACCATTTGAAAAATTATAATAAATAAATGAAAATGATTTCAAAACATTTTGAATTGAAAACATGTTAAAGGATATCTAAAACTTATTGAAGCCCATTTCATTTAAAATACTTTTAAAACAGTTAAATAAGGCTTCAAAACATTTTGAAAAAAAATTCTATGAAACATTATGAAAGAAGGATGAAAAGATTTTGAAAATAATTTCCTTGAAAATAAAGTTTTTTGAATTGTGATATTTAAACGTTAAAAAATGAAATGTAAGCTTAAATGAAATGAAAATGAGTGAATCCACACATGATGTACTAGTTAAAATGAATATTCTTTATTCGTGGTAATAAGGATATAAAATTACATTGCTCACAAAGTGATAATAATATTTATTTAGAGAGATCTGTAAAAGAAAAAAATGGGTAAAAATGTATTTTAATGTTTAAAATCTAATGGTACAGTATTTTTGGAAACCCTTTATTTAATATGTTTTTTAAAGAACATTGATTTTTTACTGAAGAGAGTATAATGTCAGGATTTCTAAAAAAAATTATTAACTATCTTATACAAAAATGATTAAATAAAATGGTAATAGTATATGAAGAAACCATTAATTAAAAAAGTAGATAAGAAACATGATTTTTTAGAGAATTATCATAATATTTCATCAAAGGAAGCATAAACACAAACAATCTTGAAATGTGATGAGATTGTCTCAAGGAACTCTTACAACATGGTAACATGGAATCTCCCTCTACAGGTAAAAAAATTAAATGAAATGAAACATAAAATATTAATAAAATAATTACATTTTGATTATAACATCTAAAATGGAAGTATATACTTCTTAAAATTAAATTTATGTTCATAACATAACATGATCCTCATAGAAAAAAACAGAGACACAACTATTTCACTGATTTGGTAAATTATGATTCTTAATCCATATGGGAAAAATATCATAAAATGTATATGTTAATACCCATATATTATGAATGTGATCTATATAAAACAATTAATGGGATGCACACACACAACACAAAAGTAAATAGTGGCGAACATAACATGTATCTCATAGAAATAATAATTGTCATAGCTTTACCATGTCTCTTGACTCTCATCGTAATAATTATAAACAAATGTATAATGAATATAAATTTATCATAAATATTTTATAGAACCATATTCTTATATATTATACCTTATATTATTTTATTATGACCTTATATTTCCCTCTTATTTACCATCATATGTTAAGGATTCACTTCGAATCATATTTTCTTTGTTCATCACATTTGTCTTAATTTGTTATATCATTGGTCCTTATACTAATATATTGATTTCACAATTTAAAACAAGATATAAATATAATTTATATCTAGTATATTTATATTATAATAATCTATAGAATATTGATGTATGAAATTTAATACACCATTCATGGAGACGGTAAGTTGTATGTTTGAATGAACGATGTTTCTTTTTTTATTGTCTTATTGAAAGAATGAATATTAAATATATTTATGTATATATATAATATCCTTAAATTATATTTTTAATTTTTTATAAATCATATATTTTCACTAAGCCCATCCTTATTACATTACATGCATTGTTTGAATGTTTCACATCACTTTGAGTGAGTGGTTGTCCACACGTCCTAAAAATAAATAATCATATATAATCCAAATAAAAGGTAGAAAGATATGTGTTTTAAATTGAATGTAAAATATTAATGACGCAAAAAAATATATATATTTTATATAAATTGTTTTTCTGTCATAATTCCCACCACCAGAGGTGGTATGGAATATGGAACAATCATTGTTTTATGAGGGTAGAAGTTCAATGTACACATAAAAAATATGATAATTTCCCATTAGATGGAGTTTTTTGTAAGTTTAGTGTGAAAACATAGCATAAAAGCATAAAATAATATTGATTATAAATTTTCTTAAATACAATCATGTAATAATGTTAGTGGAGGAGTTGCAAAAGAAAAATAAAACAAAGGAGCTTGAGAGAATCCATTACATCTTAATAGGGTAACTCTTTTTGGTATGTTCCAAATGTCTTACATGGTATACTTTTTCCCCAAATGGATAATTCAAGGAGGAAGGAAGGTATTTTTGGAAGTTTATTTGGAAGATCATGGACTAACCTACATGGTTTGATTGGTTTGATGTAGCGGGTTAAGTGATTTCCTTTTATCCTGATGGGAAAGGACACATTTGGAATATTGGAAAACAAGTTAGCTGTTCCCACAATTTTACAATAAAAGTGTCATAAAAACCAAATAATACTCAATAATATTAGGATATTTTAAAAATAATGGGCATAAAATTGGCATTTAAAAGATTCTATGTTGTTTTGGGTCTTAAATTTAATATTTTGTCATTAGTAATCCTTAATTTTACCTTAACCAACAGAAAACAATTTAATTAATTAAACTTATAATTTGGATCAAAACTAAGCTGACCATATCAAGAATTATAAATTAATATGATACTAATTATTTAATCCATTTTTCCAAATTCTTATCATAGTTTTTTAGGAAATTAATTTAAATGTAAGCCATCTGACGAGACCACACTATGAGTATTTAAAGTAAAAGGAAAATTGTTTTTCTACGATTTGATATCCAATTTTACTGTGAAATTGTTTACAATTACCTAAATTCGATTAATTTATAAATATATAATATAACTAAAATATGAAACAATCTTAAAATATAATTTATTCTTATATATAAATTATATAAAAACGTTTTTTTGAATTAAAATTCATTATTTTAAACTCTTTGGTAAAAATGATACATTATTGAAAAATAAAAAAGAATTATCATAAACAAATTTTTATGTTTCTATTCAAATTATAACTTTTATTGTAACATATTATGTCTATAGAAGTTCAGAAATTTTGATTTAAAATGGGTACTCTGTTAAAAGGTGTGGAATATACCTTTAGAAAAAAAGATTTTATGCATAAAAATAGGTTTGTTCTTATCTTCTGACTATCCTATCTATTAGATGAGTACAAACAAGAATTTTTTATTATATATAATATGTAAATTACATTAATATCACTCATTAATTTTTTTAAATTTAATTTATTAGTGAAAAAAAACTTTGGGACCACAAACAATATTAATATTTTCCTTTATATTCAAGTAGTTTTCATATATTTTTCTAATTAACCAAAAACCTGTTGATTCATCATATATTTTTGTAAAACATTTAATTCATAAAATTAGTAAATACAACTAATTTTACTTCTCGGTTATATCATATTATATTAAATAATAATATATCATTGTTTAGAAAATCTCGGTCATGTGTTCTATGCAAGCCATTAAGGAAAGTCATTATTCCATGTAACATAATATAGCTTCAATATTTTGTGTAGAAAAAGATAACATTAATGTTTTTAGTGAATTATTACCAAGGTGTTCCGTATAACCTATGAAAATTATTTTGAATTTATTTAAAATTATTTATTTTTAGTGTTATGTGAAATGAAAAATACCACAAAGGTTAACTTAATTAGAAAAAAATAATTCACAATATCTCAAGGTGTTACATTGGGTTTCTCAAGGATACATAGCACATAAATACTTGTATCACCTTATGCCAGAAATTGGTAAACCATAGGGAACCTAGAAAAATTTCATATGGGGGAAAATATAAAATGTCATAGAACATGTATGATGAGATGAACCAATCCCAATAAGGTGATTTGGTTTGGTAGACGTGTCCCTTGGATAAAAGTTATAAATCATCCTCTATAATTATAATTTTAATTACAAAAATTAAATAAGAAGCATCCTGGGAATGTTTGTGTCTATTTATTAAAAATAACATATGTATCGCACTAGGATAAAAATAAAAAATCACTCTAATGAATGTCCAACCATTATGATACATGAATGGGCTTTCAAGTATCACTCCCAATCTAAGGTGAGTCAACAAATTTCTAGCCCTTACCTGATGTCACACATAGGGGACCAAGTCACACTCTTGGCTAGTAAAACCTTCTTTCCAATATTTCCATCCACAATTTTATTCATAAGGAACAAATATCAATCATGAAGACAAATAAAAAATAGGTGGTGAGCCTATACTGGAATATCAGTGTCACCCCCATATATATATATAATTCAATAGAAAATATAATCATGGGAATGATGAATCTATCTTAGACATTTCATGAACGGAATCCCTATTATCACCGACATCATTCATTATTTAATTAATAACTAAAATTAAACTGTATAAAAGGCCATGATAGTGATAATTCAACAATATGAAATAATGATATTGTAAAGGGCCCCACCCATTTTCCATTTCTTTTTAAAATAAATGTTACATAAATATATTAATCTATATCAATAAGAAATGAAAAAATAATCCCATGGATAAAAACCACCGTAAAAATATAATAAAGTGATAACAAATATCCCACTTATATTTTTTAATGACAACACACCTCATAAAGGGGTTTTATTAGAAACAATTAAATTTCTATTAAAAAAATCATTTATTTCACTTTAAGAAAACCAAATCCATCACAAAGAAAAGAGAAACCCACCTCATGGTGTTTTTAAATAGGCTACGTGATATATATATATTTATATAAATAGGAAACCCAAAAAGGGTTGGCTCTAAAAATGGATGGAATCATTTAGTAAAGGAGTTTAAATAATCCCACCCCAAAGGGATGGTTCAGGTTGATTTCATAACATATAAACACAATAATAATGTTTTAAACACATCCCAAGGCATGACAAGAAAATTAACTCAAGAAATTTTATTATTTTTAAACTACATATGGTGTTTTTGGATGCTAGAAAAATGATACACTATAAAGGGGGTAATATTTAAAGAAAACTATATAGAAAAACTACATTACCATATGATTAGCCATGTGAAATAAATATCAAGACTTGATTCAGTCTGGTTCGAGAGAAAAAAATAACACATTCTCTTTAAAAAAATTGGGTGAATTATGTTACATAAAAATAGTTCATCATGTGGGGAGATACATGAAGAATGATGGAAGTTAGAGTTGTAGAATTTCTGAGCTCTCTCTAATGCACTTTAAATCACTTGAATCCAACTCTAAATGTGGGACATATATCCATGGAATGGGATGAGGGGTGAAGCTCCCAAAAAGGGGGTTCTACACATGGGTGAGGTGGAATATAAGGGTTAAAGTAGAAAACCATTGGATAATAAATTGGGTAATTTACTAACACTTTAATGAGTTACATAGTTTGACCTCATCATTGTCCATAACATATTCCAAAATTGAATGTTACAGTATCTATGAAGGGAGGTCCCATGGTTCATGAGAATGGTTTTTTAAACTTTGCACAGACCGTGAATTTTTCCTCTATCCAGAACCTTTAGTAAGACACACATCCGTGTGTACTATTTTCAGAATTAAACCAAACCATGATACACCCTCATCAACTCTTAGAAGGCTGGACAATTTTTTCTATGGGTCTAACGGTTTTAGACACCCTGTGTTCCCATATCATAATTCTCCAAATTTGAGGTTTTGTGTTTGTCAATCCTGAAGCGCATCAGGACTCCCAATTCACCCCTCAAGACATTAGTGAAGTATAAAAAACATTATTATGTATTACAAAACACAAATTTTCATTTTTAATCTCAGTTTACTAAACTAACCATCCACTAAATAGAAATGATTCAATATCCTTAGAAATTTTGACCAGTACATAAACATAGGTTGATACAACTTCTCCCTCGTAAAAATACTAATCCCCAAGAATCCTAGAGAAATATTGAAATCAACACCCAGCCTATTTGGGACATGTTGTTTTTTCCCAATGACTACTATATGTTTCCGAACACCCAATGGGACTTTGAGTATCCAATTAATAATACGTTATAGGAGCCATAGAAAATCAATCCAACAATTTCTTTCTAAATAATAACACCAAGACAGAAATTACGTGGACCATTCCACCAGAGAGATGATAAAATAATTATCTATTTCATCATATTTTGTATTTATATTTCCACTATATTTTCTGCTATTTATAATTTTAATTTTTATTTATTTTACTCCACTTTTAAAATAGTTGTTTTAAAAATTCATTTAGTGTTATAATTGTTATTTTTGAAATATTACAGATTGAATGAACTTCCAAATCCACATAGATATCAGTTAGCCCGATTCATATTATAATATATTAAGAACCTTATTGGAAACATTCATCATAACTAAAAAAACCAAACTTTTTTCCTATAATGGTTCCATACAAACCATATTCTTGAAAATGGGAAAAATATAAATCAACCACCTTAGGGCCAAAATTTTTTCAAAACACTCATCATCTAACACCGATGTAACACACCTTTTAGGAAAATTCATTTCTCTAAGTAACGTATATTGTACATCAGACACATTCAAAATTTTCTATAATTAGTTTTTGATGACATTACAATCCCAAATTCTCAGTTTATGATGATGTGCCTCAACACGAACAAGGTGTGTTCTCGATGAAACACACTTCGATATCTCCCATTTAGAATTATCATCTGAGCCCAAATGAAGTTCATGGAATCCTCATAATAAAAAACAAGGTTAAAATTTTATCATCCATGGAAAACCATATTAGTAATTTTTATGCCTGACATATGTACAAGGAAAAATGACCATGTACGAAGAAAAACTAATAAACCCCAAATCAGAATCCCTATAGTGAACTTGTCAAAGGTGAACCACCATTATACATGAGTCTATCCATGGGGTTCCTACATGGGATCACATGATTCAAACATAAATAACCATGAATCTAAAAACAACCATCCTTCTGAAGAACACTCTTATATAGTTCACCCCCCCAAGATCAACGACATATAAATTTTTCACATTATATTACCAACTCTCCCTCAGTGTACCCAAATGATATCTTGAAATGAATCATTGTCAAATAAATGGATTACTTATCTAAGAGGATAATTGTAAATTCATAAAGACATTAAAAACTCAAGATATAAATAGAAAATATGAATGATATGGTTTCGAACCAACCATAATTCAACTGACATAGTGAAATTAGTCAAACCATAATTGATCAACATTATTTAGAAAAATACTCGACATCACATATCGATTAATCACTTTCCAAACCACCATTCATTCTCTACACAATGAATAAAATAATTACTAAATAACATCCACTATATTCCATCCTTGAATAAATGTATTTATAATTTTTTCATACCATACCAACCATCTCGTCATTTTACTACTCTTCAATCACCAACCTAATCCAAGATCACAATCATCGTCAGAATAAAAAATGGATGACTAACCATTAATAAATGATCATTATTACATCAGTTACTTATATTATAAAGGAAAAATATTACTAAGATCAATAGGTATCTACAAAAAATAGAATGAACCTTATCATTGAATTTATTAAAAAATTTACTCATCCCATGACACTCACACCATCATCTACTAACCATAGGTCAAATAGGTAGAGGACATTCTTTTAATAGCATTATGCAGAATGATGAGAAAACAAGTATCTTAAAATAACAATATGAAAAATTTATTTTGGACTAATATGTGAAACATATTTCATATTTCTTCCACACATTGAATAATAATAAGCATAATGAGAAAACAACTAAACAATGTTTCCTGTACCCGATCCTCGAAAACATCATATCGAACATTGGGGAGAGTTATTTATTTTGACACCCATGCCAATCTACTCTAGAGTTTCCCAATTAATCAATAGTAAGAGAGAACTATTTAAAAATTTATCATTTAACACATCTTATTTCCTTAACTATATCAAAGATATGAAGGTTACTGTGTATATCAACACATACTAACCTAAGGATATGTGAGGAATACATGAAATCCTTGATAGAATATTTCAGCTCAATACCCCAATTCATCCCATTATCTGGTGGCATATAAATAAAATCTTCCCAAATATTTATTATCTTATATGACTATTAAATATGATTCTGAACTACCGTGTCATCCAACATATAATTGGGGAAGAAAAAGGGCAACAAGACCCACTAATTGGCAGACCATTCACTTGGAATTTCAAACCCTTTGAATCGAAGAATTACTCAATTATCAATCCTATAATGAGGGTCAAAACCCAAAATGAAAAAAAATCTTAACATGGTTTAAAATTTTAAATTCTTGATGTCCATTGATGGAAAAATTCCATTTGAACTTAACCTCACACCAAAAAAGATCCATAAGAATCTAGATTGAGATTTATAGGAAATAAGGAACTACCTACTACAGGGTCTACCCTTACTAAATCATATTTAATTGATGAAAAATGAGGTCACACATAAAAAATGTAACTAGTTTTAAATGCATGTGATTTTTATTCAACTATGGATTAAAATGTCTGTGGAAAATTCTCATGTCGTAGTTTCAAGGGAAATCCTCGGTGCGGTTAAAATTACGCTTCCATGGGCATTAAAGCTAAGAACAGAAATCCATGTTTCATTTTATGTGATTTCAATAATTCACATATAATTACTTAATCATTTATGTTCTCAAAATAATATAATTTACATGTTAGTAATAACATTAAAATGTGGTAATTTATTTAGAACAATTCACAAGTATTATGGAATGTTATATCATACATCATGTTTAATAAATATTTCTCTTTTTTAAATCTTATCACATTGAGGAAATTTACTTCATTAACAGTATTTTAATTATCCTAAAAATGTATTCATATGGTTACAACTATTTGATGTAGATAAATTAAATTTTAATTGTAATCTATGTAGGAACCAACAATTTAGTTTGAAATTGTTATCTTAATTAAATTGTCCAACAAATAATTACATCCAAATGTAGTTTAAAGGTCTTTTATTAATTAAAGGTGTGTATAGTCAAGTAATATTCCATGATAAAAATATATTTAAAACCATATAGGTAGTTTCACTAGTTTTAAATGACTATCCCTATATAATATCAACATACCCCCATGGGGTTAATTTCTAAATTAGAACACATAAAATGACCTATAAGTGATGGATCTGGACATCCTATGTTCCTAAAAATTCATCCCAATGATTTTATTTAAATCCATTATATTTCAAAAAATACATAATTGATTAATGTAATACGTAACATGCCTAAACATACCAACACAGGTCCAGTTTTGAAATTTAGAATAATATCTATATGGGTCGTCATACCAAAGTGATAGATTTACAAACCATTATATTGGAAACAATTTTTTTGAATTACAAAAGTTTACAAAATTTATATTTACAATGGTTTTAAAAAACGTCATGATTTCTTATATAGAATGGTTCTATTATGTGGGTAACCAACACCCAATTTATAATGTTCTCATACATACTATAAATTAATATTTGTATCCCTTTTAATCTCAACCAATATTGTTATATCCCATGTAACCAATTAATCACAACTCAAACATTTCATGATTGGTTTTTAAAAAATAATTTCATCATCAATCTATGCTAAAAACACAACCTATATTTATGTTCTCATTTTATTAAATGCAACATTATATTAAAATTATATTAGTCCATGAAATCATGGGAAGTAAATATAATTAATAACTATGAATAAGAACTAAATTATAAAAAAGTGACAAGTAAACTAATATATAAATTAAGAACACTCAACCATGGTATTCAAGTGATGTGATATAATCAAATCACATAAGCTTTATGCCCAATAAAAGTACTAAAGAGATCACACTCCATGATACACTATAAGAATACAATTAGAATACCTTATCATGAATAAAACTATACTTGTAACTAAAAATACATAACATGGTATATAACATGTATGAAATTATCACATCAGGGAAATCAATAGTTTTTTAAGTAGCCTATCAATGAAATCTACATAGAATAGAATATTTTTGGAATGGGAATTCAGGTATTCATGTAATGATTCATATAATTATATTTCATTATCTTATGATTACATGTTCAAAATTTGATAAATATCATAAATCATAAATCATTTGAAAGTATACAAGTCATTCTAGGTGAAATCATAATCCTTTATAATAGTAAACATCACAAAAAACAACCCCATACATGACCACTTGGACTTCTCCATGTACATGGTATTATCACTCCCAGAAGACCAATTTACAAATAACTGACACATTCATAGTCTTCTATATACATTCCCAGAACAGTAAGTCAATGGAAAAAATAAAACGTTTGATAATTTTTTGTAATGTCTCAAAATGAATGACTATAAACCAATTTCTCGGAATTGTCACCAAATGGACACAGGAATGCCTCTCTATATGCTAGAGGTTGTGGAAATGAAGTGAGGGTCTAATGGTTTTATTCTAGGGAGACTATACCACCATGATCATATTCACCTACTGGTGTAAGAATAAGGAATCAGTAAATAAAAATCAAAACATTAATAATTAATGAAAAATGAATATTAAAAATATAACCACATAATAATGATGGACAATGCAACATTTATAAAACCATGAATTCATTTCAATGTTATAATATAAGTAAATAAATAATAAAATATAAGGATGTATAATAAAAAAATATGAAAAAAATCCAAAAGGCTAACTCCATGAGAATCCTAAGTACTACCTCAATACTATAATAATATCCAGTAATGTAGAATGCACAATGAAAGAAATAAATCATAGACCTGTAGACAATAAAATATACTCAAGTACCCTAGTGGAATGGAGTACCGATCAGGGTCTAAGATATACTAAGTATACCATGACCAAAACTGTCTAAAGCATAATACAGTTCATGTATGTAAAATAAGAAGCATCCATTTTTATCAAAAATTAATGAAGAAGAGTGAAATAAAATAATAACAATATTGGGATTAGGATCCACATAGACACCTAACTCAAGCATAGCTAGTTTATCCTAATACCAAAAATTTCGAAACCATATGCAACATATACAAATTAAATTTGTGGGAAAATATAATAAAACATCATAAAACATATATAATGAGAAAGATCAAACCCAAGAAGATTATATTTCTTTGTTGACACATCTATTGGATGAAAATATAAATAATAATACATATTAATAAATGTATCTACGAATATTACATGAGAGTTATCCTATGACCATTTGATGAGAACCATAACAAGGAACCCATGTTCCTCACCCAAAGTTTCATAAATTCTTAATTGTTATACGAGTCCATAAAATGTGATCCATGAATGGAAAAACAAGTATAAATCCCAAAATAATGTTATCTAGGGACTTTTATGGCCACATCTAGTGTCACAAGAATTGGATTGTGTTTCACGCTTGACATTGTGTTACAATCATTCCATGAAGCCCATCCAATGGGTCTCCCATTTGGAAGCAGTATTGTTGATGATGAGGTTAGAAAAATTTATGGTGATCCCATCCTTGAATACCTATATCGCCCATATATATTCAAAATCCATCTGTAAAGATGGTAATAAGAATGATGAACCATTCAATGGTGTTTTGTGGAAGTAAACCCTAGTATCACTCAGGTAATTCATAATTTATTTAGTAAATTGAATTAAAAAATAAAAAAGACTATGAAAGTGACTATTCTATAATATGAAAAAATGATTCCTTAAAGGTACAAACCCATTTTTTATTTCATATTATAATTAAAAGGTCCTAATAAATAGTAATCTACACTATGAAGTAGTTACCCCAATGAAGGCCTTCGAAAACACCTATGCCAGAAATACAATCAAGACATAGAACATATCCCACTTTTACAATAAGAAAACAACAAACCTCATCAAGGGGTTTTCTTGAAACATGATTTTGTTATTCCTAAAAATCATTTACTTCCCTTTAGGAAACCCAATTCCTTCACAATTTATAATAAATCCGATTTTAGTTTTTTTTTAACAGACTCTAGTCACAAAATAATATATATAAATAAATAGGAAAACAAAAATGGGGTGTCTCGAAAATAGGAAAACAATACTTAAAAAGGGATAGTAAAATAACCCACCCTAAAGACGTTCTTTGGGTTGAGGTCATAACTTTTTTACAACACCATTAAGAGTCTAATTTAATTCCTTAAAAATCAAATAAAATTAAATGAAGACAATTTATTTTTTTAAAATGATACCGCATGTGTCTATACCCTAGAAAAATGACAATATCTTATAATGTAGAAATACATGGAAGTACAATCTTTATATAATCTATGTTCTGATTATGACAACCCACAAGAATAATATCAAGTCTCTATTTTGTATGTTTAGAGAGAAAATCAAGAAAATGAAATTTCCCGAGAAAATAGGGAGAAATAGGTTTCACCTAAATAGAACAACATGGGGGAGATAACCAAATAGAGGAAGAAGGTGGAGTCATAGACATGCTAAGGGATCATCAAAGTACATAAAAACACTTGAATATTTATATGCCCATTAATGAGGCAAATATTTTCGTTTCACTATTAGATAACCTGTGATCTAACTGTAAATGTACCACTACCCCAGATTGTATGACATTCATTTCATGCTCAAAGTTTTGGAAACCATGCACAAAACATGATTTTTTTACCTCTATTTAAGACCTATGTAAACCACATGACTATGTGTTCTATTACACATGGTTAAAAAAACAATGAAACACCCTCACTGCCTATGAGTAGGCCACATAATTTTTTTAGATGGGCTAAACCGTTTCAGAGAAACCATAAAACTCCATTAGCTTTCTCTATATTTGTTTTGGTTTGTAACTCCTGATACTATTCAGAACATGAGAGGAACCACTTAGGCCTTAATCTATGTATAACAACCACACTTTTATGTTTTCTGAAACAAAAAATTATGTTTTTAGGATTGTTTTAAATAATTAACCATCTAAAAAATGGATAGGATTCAAAATCCATTTTAATTTCATCCATTCGTAAAACATGGGTCTCTAAGTACAAAAATCATTTACCGATTCGAACATTACAATTAGATAAAACTGAAATCTGTAACATCAAAATATATGTAGGGAAAAAATCATATTATCAAAAATTTATTAGATAAATGAAGCAAATTTCTAACCTCCATTCCATACATTATTCTTCATAAAACCTCATAAAATTTTCAATGAAAAACATCATCATCAAAATTAATCCAACATTCATAAATCATAATCACGTGATATCGTCATTAATTTCCATCACTACAAATAATTACTCACTATCTACAATTCTAATACATAACATTAATGATATAAGAAATTCTTGTAAGAATATCCATTGAAATCTAAAACTAGCATGATGTCATTGTAAAAGATAAAATCAAATCTAGTACTTCATCTCCCATCCAATATAAAAAAATATTCCCTAAAAAATCATCACAGTAAATAAATTATTTCAATATCAACAAAATTAACCAAAATTAATGAATAATCAACTTCCTTAGAATAGAAAACATATGTTCATCTCCTCTATTATGACTCAAGTAATCTAATGGTAATCAAAATAGTGATCAAAACTAGATCTATGACTAACCGTACAACTACATTAGACACCCTTTATTATAATAGTTTCAAATGATCTCATTATAGAGTCTTATTCCCCTAAATTTTGGTGGCCCCAGATACCTATTCCACTAAGATTAATTTTTTGACTCAAGCGTGATTATACTTCTTGACACAATAGTCTTGAAAAGAAAAACATTTTATTTACAAATTCTTTGTACTAAATATTGAACCAAAATTGACTCAACCCATTCCAGATTCATGGTCAAGATCTAGAGGTCATTTTGATAACTCTTATTCAGCCTCCAAAATCTCATTCCTTGATGAATAAAATTCTTTATTTTAACATTTTCATAACATGTTAAATTTCTAGTTGATTTTTTTATTGACATTGAATTTTCCAAATGGTTTCATGGTGAAAATTGATTATGGGGAATTTATGATCCTGATTAAATCGATACATACATTTCCATCTGAAAAAAAAATATCTTGAAATACCCATATGCGTTGTTACATTGAAATATCACAGACATATAAATTTTTCGATGATAAATGGATATTAGAAATTTTAATATGTAGAGATTTGGAAGTGTGGATATTCGGGGTATTGGATATATGATTTATAAACAAAATCCTATATTTTTTCTTCCCTGATAATTTAACATAACTAGGTAGTGGATAAAAAATATATTTTGAGGTGTCCTTGACATAAAAGTGAGGATTCTAAACAGAAATATATAATAAAAAAACATATATTTAAAAAAATTAAATGTATATTAATATTTTAAAATATGGTAATTATTTAAATATAGAAATTAATCCAAATTTCAAAAAACTGAATTAATCATTAAATTGAATGTTAATATTAAATGACTCGTTAAAAATACAATAATAATAAATCCTTAAATTCAATTTTAAATAATTAATGATTTAATTAGTTAGGACAAAATCAATGAATTTTTGACAATAATAACTAAATAAATGTATAATTTCTTATCAAATTAATATATCATTAACTAAAATATATTATTAATTTATTAATCCTTTTATTAATATAGTATTTAAATATATGGAAGGGGAAATTAAATTAACTAAATAATAAAACTATTAAACTAAAAATTATCTTTTATAACAAAAATCAAATTAAAAAAAGGAGGAATAATGACATATAATAAATGAAAACAAACACAATTAACATATCATTTTTTAATGTAAGAAATAAATAATAAATGAACCATAGAAGAATAAATATCCATTAATTGACTAACATAATCATTAAAATAATAAATAATATAAGAAACACTGTATAAAAGCATAAAAAATAAATGACACATCAATGAAATACTAAATTCGTTTTTTGTGGAGGCGGTAGTCCACTTTCGCAAAATTAATGACCCACGATCTCAATGAATGAACATAAGAATGGTATATGAAAAATGATTGTCACCTCTCCTTTTTCATCACATTTGTCTAATAGAATAGAAATGGAAATGACTTAGCACAAATTGATTCATCCTTTGAAGAAAACATCAAAAAATCGTCAATGTCATGAAAAATGATTCAAATTCCCAAGGGTCGCGCAAGTTTTATCACTGTCATGCAAGTATACTTGTGCGCCAAATAATGGGTGCTCAATTGACTTGAGCGCCCTAATGTATAACCGCTAGGGGTTTTCTTAAGCATATAAATAGACCTTGTGGTCCCCCCATTAGGAGGAGGAAATTTTCTAGAATTCAGATATAGAGATCTGAACGCCCGAGTCTCTTCATCAAGTCATCTGAACACTTCTAAGGTAATCCTTTACCTATAATGGAAGGTATAGACAAGAGGAATAAGTTTTAAGTGTTAAAATTCACTAACACTTGTGTGCCTAAGTGTCTTTTAACCTTAAGGGAAATGGACACACTTGCGCGCCTCCTTACCTATTCATTGAAACTTGTGCATCGCTCTTCTTGAAGTACCTCCGGATTATTCTAAAGGATTTGGTCAAGAATTGCCCACGTATTACTCTACAGGGCATGTATCATGCAAGTACCCCTGAGCCGCGCAGGTATACCTGCGCGCCCAATACTTGCACGCCCACGTAGTACCTGCGCGCTTTCCAGGACTTGTGTGCCCCTCTCTTTTAGGGTGCCTTTCCTATCCAGTTAACCCCTCTTATGCCATTCCACATCCCATATTCAAGATTCAGTCTTCAAGACACTCTTCAAATCCATTTATGGCATGTTTTCTTGATTTACTTCCTTATATGAAAGGAGCTCCGTGGAATATCTATCAAAACTTAGTGATTTTCACATCTTTATGTCACTAAAGTTAGAGAGTTCATTAATTCAACCTCATCCTTTAAGATGAGAAAATCGTTACCTTGGGAATCCTCCTTAAGAGTAAGCCCTAAGTCCTCATTTAATTTGGGCCTCCTTTTCAAGAGTAAGCCCCAAGTCCTCTAACCTGGGCCTCCTTTTCAGGAGTAAGCCCCAGTCCAAATCCTCATTAATTTGGGCCTCTTTTTTAGGAGTAACCCCTAGTCCTAATCCTCATTACTTTGGCCATCCTCCTTAGGAGTAATCCCCAAGTCCCCTAACCTGGGCCACCTTTTCAGGAATAATCCCCAGTCTCAAATATGGGCATCCTCTCTAGGGGTAAGCCCCAAGTCCCTTAATTTTCAAATCCCTTTAACCTGGGCCTCCTCCTTAGAAATAAGACACAGTCTTAATTTCTCTTAACCAGTCACAATTCCTTTTGATTTGGGATCCCTTCTCAGGAGTAAACCTGAATCATAAGTCTCCTTCAAATGTGGGAATCTTCCTTGGGAGTGAGCCCCAAGATTAAAGTATCCAAATCTCCATGAAGCACATATAACTTTATGGACCCTGTTCATGGATTTCATCCCTGAAGTAAATCTTAATCCTCATCTATTTGAGTAGTCATACATACCTAAACCCCACATCATTGCATGGAACAATTGTCTGGTTTCACCAATACCTCTTGTTTCTCACACCGAGCATGACTCACATGAGCATAGAGCATAAAAGTAATCATGACATGTTCCTTTGAGCCATCAATCATGTTGAAACATCATACTACCTTACTCGAACTACATGGGTTTTTATTCCTATAACAAAAAAAGGATACATAGGTAGCCCATCAGTGGGTACTATCCCAACTCTGAAATAATCCCAGTCCTCCTGAATGAAAATAAACTTCAAGTGCCCCACTGAGTGGATTTAAAACCAGTATGGTCATCATAATGACCAAGAGACTTTTATGTATTTATGGATACCATCAACTAAGAATCTATAACAAATACAAATGATTATCTATCGATGAAGAACCTCGAATACATATAAAATATTCTCTAAATTTCCTATATATTCAATCATTGATTGTCAGATCTAAAGGAAATATCATTTTATATTTGGTAATGTAATAAGTATTCACAAACACAAGTTAAATATATAAAGAGAGTCCCGGAGTAGAAAATAATTCCCCTCAAAAAGGTGTGATGAGTCCGACCTCCCATCCTCTTGACCAATGCAAATTATTAAGCCTCATCAGTCCACATCTAATGAGCACCTACCTTTGGAAAGTATGTCCAAATGGATATGGAATCATTGGATGTTTTTGGTTTTATGAACAAACCCATTAGAAACCGATTGGAATGATTGAACCTTCAATCAATGAGGTCATCCCCAATTCCAGAGGGAAACAAAAAACGGTGAACCCGACGTGAATCCTTAACCAAGTTAAAATGATGTTTTACTTATTTGTTAGGCCCCTATTTAAAACTCAATGAGAGGTACAATGAAAACAATCATTGATATATGTGCACATCCAAAAGCTGTAATGGCTGAATTTATCTTGATTATGTCTGTTATATCAAACAGTCACTCTTTTCCAAGATTTTCTACATTCTAACAAATGGCTGCTCTCATGTTCACACCCGTGAATACCTCTGCTGTGAAAACCTTTGCTGCAAATGCCACTGCTGCTACTCCTGCTGGATCATCGTTTTCTCTGAGGATGACATCACCTACTCAGCATCTTCAACACTGGGTATCAAACACGCTGGTTATGGAGTACCTTCAACACAATTCCATTCCAACTCTGGAGGATGCCCAATAATCCCTCCAAGTGAACAATTCACCCTGGTCGTCCGGACATCAACGATCAGTGATCAAGAAGCAAGCGGTGCTAACCACTGTCTCCAACCGTTTCAGGTCGTTATCCCCAGAATGAAATCAACATTCGCTCCCTTATTCTGGGGAGGTGAATGAGGAGTCCCTCAGGGCCTTAATTTAAAGAGATAGGAGTTCTTCCTGAGGGATACGATCAACAATCGCCGCAAGACTCATGCGGCAGTGCGCCCTCAACATGATGAGGGTACCAACTCCAGGCATTCAGATTAGGTTCCTCGAACCCGAGCAGGCAAGACGAATCTCCAGAGGAGAAATCCAGTTAATAGTGAGCATGTTCTCATCTCTTCAATTTCCAGAGAAGTCCACCAACTTAACTTGGTGGCAAGCAATGAGCGGGAACACACAGCTACCCGTTTTAAAACCGTTGACCACGAGACTCGTCTGGCAGCATCACACCAATCCCGCCAGGCAATTCCGGTGGAGTACTATAGGCAGGAACATATACCTATTTATACATCATCAACTAGTCAGCAGGTTCGTCTAACTACATATGATAGATCTCGTCCACCACGATCGACGAAGTGCAATTAGTAGGCACATACAACTGCTAGTATTGATCAATCCTACCAACAGTCTCTCTTGGTTGCACATGGAAAAATCAGTCAGAATGCTCCGGCGACAAATAGGAGGCAGACTCAACTCTCTTCCCCCACACTTGAGTACTGTTAGGATTCACTAACAGGAAAAGGAGGACAGGAGAAGGAACACACACCTACTCCAAGCATGGAATGGACGTATATCCCCATTCCAGCAGCTAAAGTCACCAATCGTGTTCTATCAATGGTGAAAGAGCAGAAGAAAATCTCTGCACATATTCTGGATGCCTTCCATGATATTATAACGACATCAGCAGCATCACGGAGAAGGAAATGAAAATCTATTACTACCAATGGAGTGACACATCCACAGTTCACTCCAGAACAGACACACACATTTGTTCCAGTCCAAGAGGGTTGTGGGGCATACTTCACCATATCAAATGGAAAACCAAGTCAGGAACATACACCTGATTTTAGTAGAGATCGTCAGCCTATCCTGGCCATCTCTCATTATCAGGCATATACACCTTCTCAGAGTAGCCACATTCATCAACAAGTGGTTTCCAAGGGGAGTAAGAAGGCGTCTAAGAAAAAGACCCGCCCAGCACAGTCAAGCGATTAAGATCCAATATGTAACAAGGCCTTGCTTGATGCTGGAGTTCTTGAAGCCCTCAGACAGATGTCTATTGGAATTCAAGATTCTACTCCCTCATTCCCCAATAGTGGGAACATTAATTCCATAGGTCATCAACAGACACTTCCTCATGAAGGCTTGCTTCATGACCATTCGGTCGATCTCGAAGTTTCATCTTCAGATGAGAGCTACAATAACTCTCTGTGTGGCCAGAAGACCGTAGAGTAAGAGATCTCATCTTTTTTTGTAACCCACCTTGGTGGTCCTCCCCATGATGATGAATTTCGCTGCGAAAGCCCTCTCCGTAGTAGTGATGCACATTTCCCGGAAAATGCTCTAGTGGACAATGTAGTGTCGAGAAAGCCCTCTTCTCTTGAGGCACATACAAATGTGAAACCAGTCATGTCTAATGCTTCATCGCTAGTAGGTGAAATACTTTCACAATCTGAAGATATCCCAGGGTGTAGGTTATTCTCCAAACCACCCCTAAGTCATGCATATTCTATTTTGATCAGTGGTTTCTCTACTAATCTTGTTGAATCCGATGAAGCAACAAGGAAGCACCAGCTCTGGCCAAATTAGGTAAAAGAATATTCATTGAATGATCAAGAGGAAATGATGAACACGAGAAAACAACTGGCGAAGGGTGAAGTGCTAGTTATGTTTTAGCCTCTGGTTGACTCTCAGTATGACATTCCAGAGATGTTGACGGAAGATGGGATTCATGATATTCATCTCAACATATGGAAAACTCTTTGTCAGTTGAAAAAGGAAGTATTATCTTATGATGAATATGAAAATCATGTTACAATAATAGATGGGTTACAACGTCAAATTGACTTGGCATCTCTATCAGTCTCTTGATATCCGAAGGCTGAAAAAAATTAGAGTGCCCTTCAGCGTTCATGCATTGGCGCACTAAGAAGATTGCACCAGTTAATTGCCAATGACCCATCTGGTATTCATGTCAGAGGATTGGGTGTTCACAGACCACTACATTTCAATGTGCTCTCCAGTTATCAAATCCCGCCGAAAATGGTCTCATGCAATGTTATTGCTCGTGGTCGGCCATAGTCAATGGGTTTTGTTTCTAATCAAAAGTTTTCCCAAGAACAGGCCTCATCTAGTTCTTCTCGAATTCAATAATACAGAGAAAAAGTTTTTTAATTACTCTTGCATCAATAAAATGAGAATATTGGCCAGGCCTCTCTTATGGAGAAATCACATCATTATGTGAAAGAAGTGTCAGAAATCATCCAACGGTCTTTCGAGCCGGGTGATAAAAGTGGATACAGGTTGATGCATCCAGCTAATTTTCGGACCAAGATTTTCAAAATAAAGATATCTTTTAAGAAATTCTCAGACATAGCATGTCAAGAGCCACCCCATCTTGCCAGACTGGGCACTCCTTTAAACCAACCCGGGGAAACAACAAATAGAATTCGAGGAGATGAGCGGGAACAACAGGAACAGCCCCAGTCCACCAGACTGGGGACTTTTTCAAATCATCAATCCCCTCCTCAGAGAAAGTCAGTCTTTTCTCAATTGGGGAAGAAGCCTCAAGAGGAACGAATAGCCAAATTATTAGGATATTCCATCCAAATTACAGTTTGTCAAGAAGTTCTTGAGGGATTGAATCAACAAAATGCAATGTCTCATCAAAGACATGGAAGAATACAATATCACAGAAATGATGATATAAGGGATTCAATGAGTTATGCATCAATCAATGTCATCAATGTCGTTGTTTCTGATCCACCAGATGAGGATCACTCAGGGGACTCAGATGAAGAGGTTACTACCCAGGAATTTTTACGCACAGACACAAATAAAGAAGGTGTGCATACACAAAATCAAAGATTTTCCAAAAATCTGGGTGTTCCTTCAAATAAACCACTTCCCCCTCTCCGAAAGGGATCAAAAAAGGGGAAGTGAAATAATCATGATACATATCCTTCCTCTAGAGAAGTCCAATCGCTCTCACTAGAGCAAATATTTTCACAACAGGAGGATGAAATGAAGGAATTGAGGAGGATGAATGCAGAACTACTTCAGGGTAGTCTTCCACCTAAGCGTGCTGGAGTCAGTCAGCCAAGTGAGTTTTTTGCAGCTAATAAGATGGATAAAGAATATCCTCCTTTATCAGTACACACTCACAGGTCTAATCCTATGGGTCAAGTGAAACAATAATTGACAGTGCTGCCATCAGTAGCAATACCAGCTACCATACTTGTCCAGACTCCAGTTATTGCACCTTCCCAAGTCCAAGTTCAACCAGATGTTTCTCAAAAGTTAATAACTACCATTGAGTCATTAAGAACTCGGTTAGAGACTATGGAAGGGAATCGTGCGCAGGTTCAACCAGAAAAGTAAGCTTACCTTGAATGGGTAGATTCAATATCTCCCCCATCAAATTTTGGGAACCATGTATTCCCTATTTTTAATGGATCAGGCGACCCTGAACAGCATTTGACACATTACGTGTCTTTTTGAGATCCTATGATGGGAACTCCAGAGCAGCAAGAAGCAGTTAAGCTCAGATGCTTCGTGCGGACCTTGCATGTACCGGCTTTTGTCTAGTATACAAGCTTGAAATCCCGGTCAATTACAGGATGGGATGATCTCTGTCAATGATTTCTTCTTCAATTCAGCTCATCATTGCCAAAGACAATAGTTTTTGATCTTACAAAATGTATACAAAGAGATAATGAAAGTGTCTCGGATTTCATTGCTCGCTAGAAGGGATTAACATATTCGCTGAGCTTAGCACTCCCTCAAGAGGAACTATTGTCAATCTGTGTGGAAACTCTGTATGACAAATTACACACACCACGGATCCCTGTGAAATACAGAGGAGGGTATCGAGACCTTACCTCAATCACTAAACAGATTCAAGATTCTATTATACAAACTATGGTTAAATCTCGTGTAATTCCATCGGCTCCAAGAAGGAGAATGGGTAAAGTAGAAACTACTACAGTTTTTCTTAAACAAGCACATGTACCTACTTCTACCTCAAAACCATCATCTTTTTTAATGGCTCAACCTCTTGAGAGCCAACAACAAAGGTCATTTCATCAAGACGATCAAAGAGATCAAATACAAAAATAATTTGAGGATCTGAAGAGAAAAACATACCCTTTCTGAAATAAACAAGTTCCTGGTTACTTCATTTCGGCTCTGGAAAATAATTTGGTTCAGTTTCCAAGGCCTAAAAGCCCAATCAAGGAAGGAGATGAAGACCATCCCAATTATTTACCATTTAATCAAATGTTGGGGCATCCCATCCAGGAGTGTTTTATCTCTAAAGACCTCCTGAAAAAGATGGTCAACTCAGGACAAGTCAAATTGAAAGGATCTTCAGCTCAGGTAGTATGTGTTACTGCTATAGTTCCAGAAGAGGAAGGCGAGTGGCAGGAAGTTAAGAACAAAAATGAACAAAAATATGATGATTGGATGGTCAGAAAGACGATCAATCGAACTCATGTTATTTTGTGAACACAATTGAAGAAACCAATTGTACCATCTACCATGAATGCCACAGCAAAACCCTCTTCCTTAGAGGGAAAATACTCAATGAAACGACATGATTCAAATAAAAAATAATAATCATAAGAAGATGAGTACCTGTCAAAGCCTATGTTGTCTTTGACCATCGATGGAATCATGCCATCTACATCAAATAAACGGGCACCGTCCCACAAAACGGCACAGCCTAAACAGGCTAGTCATGCAGAGTCTTCATTGGATGAAGAGTTGATTTTCGTTTCTGTTAATATGATTCAGCTAACAGATCCATATGCCCGTCGCAGTTTCGATTTCGATGAGCCTAAATTCCCTGAATCAAACAGAGGAATCAGAGGAAGTTCCAGAGGCTCAGCATACAGGGGAAGACGTGGATCTTTCAGAAGCCACTATTCCAATTCTACCCCTTCTAGAACTGTGTACGCAGCAGAAACTTGTGGTAGAGTCCTTCAGCGAGCTCAGCAAGAACAAGAACGTTATTCTACCAATAACAAATTCAGTCCTGGCATAGTTATTTTGGAATATTGGTTGAAGGGTCCATCTTCTTCCTCTCAACAAGTAAATAGATCTAATCGATATAATCTTCCAAAACCAGGAATATTGCCAACTCCTATCCCAATACAAGATGCATCAACATCCAATGCATCTGCTTCCAAGGCACCTGTTAAACCACATGTTCCTGTGAGGAAACGTAGACCTCTGGATCAAAAGTATGATGTATTAAAACACTTGTCCCATGTACTATCCAAGTTATCAATTTTGGATGCTTTGAATCTGTCAAATGATATTCGGGAGGCACTAATCAAGGCTGTGTCATGTCCTCAGGAGTTTGAAACTGAAATTGCTACATCTAAAGTCTATGACATGGAGAATAATCCTATAGAATACCATGCCATAATATCTTTTACTGATGAAAATAAAGATGATGTTGTGTATGGGAATATTAGACCATTGCACTTATCTGGCATGGTCAATGTCGTAGACATCCGAAGAGCTTTCATTGACAATGGTTATGAGTCAACCTCATGCCCATTCGTACCCTTCGTCAATTGGGCCTCACAAAATCTGATTTATCTCCTTCTTCCATGATGTTACAAAGATATGATAAAAATGAACAAAAACCACTGGGAAAAGTTACACTATGAACTCAGTCTGGAGATCTTGTATCCAATTCAGATTTCATGTTTGTTGATCAAAACACAGCTTTCAACATCTTGTTTGGAAGACCCTGGCTACATCAACATGCGGCTATCTCTTCATAATTCCACAACTGTCTCAAATATTGTTTCTATGGTCATGTTGGTACATTATATGGTGATAAGGCCCCATTCAAGACATTTGAGTCTCAATACAGTGAGGCAGAATTCTATCACCTGAAAGAAAAGGATAAATCCACAACAAAAGAGATTACCAAAGTTAATGATCCATATGGTATGGAGAAGATTCAAGTAAATCCATTTGCGCATGTGAGTACAGATTATGTCTTACCTATCAGTCAAATTGACAGGATATACCTAAATCAAAATACCCTTATGGAAAGATCCATAATGTCAATTACGGTAATCAAGCCAGACAACATGGGAGAAATTGGTGATCCTCCAAGCAGTGATGAAATCCCAAATGGTGACGTCATCATTTCATCTGCTAAAATCCAACAAGTCTATACTTCTCCGATCAGGCCAGAAGAAGTTATAGCAACATCGGAGTTGAACAATGATGTCGATTCTCAATACATCATCTCCTCTTTATTTCCCAAGGAAGACCCTCCATCGTCAATTGGGTCAGAAATGGAAGCTTCTTCTTCAAGATGTTCAAATTTTAACATCTCTTCTGAGCATGGAAATTCTGCTTTATCTTATACTATGCAAGTAGAAATGGAAGAAATAACACATGTTGAAGAAGAAGAGGAAGATATCAGAGATGCTCCTCTAGCATTTGAAGAGGGTATCTCTACCACCATTGATGTACTCAGATAAATAAATCTGGGTACAAAATAAAATCCACACCCCACTTTAATCAGTGCGACCATGACTCTTGAGGAACAAGAGATGTATATTTCCTTTTAAAATAAAAATCGAGACATATTTTCTTGGAACAATACAGAGACGCCCGTACTTGATCCTGATGTTTCTACTGATCATATGGGTTTACCAGAAGAACATCGAGGATTTAAACAAGCCGCGGGAAGAACACACCCAACTTATGCGTCCAAAATTGTAGCTGAAGAGGATAAGCTAATCAAATATAACTTCTTCAAAGAAATTCAATATCCCAAGTGGTTGGATAATATTGTCCCTGTAAAGAAGATGAATGGACCAATTAGAGTTTGCATCAAATTCATAGATCTTAATCGCCATTGTCCTAAGGATTGTTTCCCTGTTCCGATTATAGAACTTTTAATTGATGCAACAGCTGGCTATGAAGCAATTTCTTTCATGGATGGATATTCCGGATATAATCAAATATGAATGGCCCCATAAGATGTGGAATCCACAGCCTTCAAATCCCCTCAGGATGACTTTTACTACCCGGTAATTCCCTTTGGCTTAAAGAATGCAGGTGCAACATATCAGCGTGCCATGCATCGTATCCTCAACCCCTTTTTAGGGAAGTTTGTTGAATGCAATGTGGACGATTTTGTGGTCAAATCCAATCAAATTTTTAATCAGTTTTATGATTTTTAAGTCATATTCCGCAAGCTTTGACAACATAATTTGAAGATGAACCCCTTAAAATGTGCTTTTGGGGTAACCTCAAGAAAATTTCTCTGCTTTTTTATACGCCATCATGGTATTGAAGTCGATCCTGAGAAGAAAAAGTCAATACTTGGTATGTCACCTCCTCGAAATTTGAATGAATTAAGAGGACTTCAAGGACACATAGCCTATATTTGGAGTTTCATCGCCAATTTGGCAGGAAAAAGTTTAACCTTCACCAAATTGATGAAGAATGGAGTCACTTACCAGTGGACTGAAGAATGTCAAGAATCATTCGATATTCTCAAGAAATACCTCTTGAGTCTATTGGTACTCATGCCACCTATTGAAGGAATACCACTTATCCTCTACGTGAACACTTTAGAAGGATCATTGGATGCCTTTATTACTCCGAAGAATGATGCTGGGAATAAAAACAGCCTCTACTATCTCAGTCAGACTATGCTTGAAGTAGAAACCCGATATTCAAGTATTGAGAAGTGCTGCCTGGCATTAATCTTTGCAGTTCAGAAGTTGAGACACTACCTGCAACATCACGATGTCCAATTGGTATCTCACAATAAGCCACTCAAATTCATCCTTAGTCATCCAATGCTTATAGGACGTCTAGCAAGGTGGGCAGTTATTTTGCCGTAATTCGATATTCAGTATGTGTCTCAAAAGGAAATAAAGGGCCATGCTTTGCCTGATTTCCTAGCTAAACACCCTTCAATGGAAGACACATCTTCAGATATTGAACTCCCTGATGAAGAAATATTCTTTATTCAAGAAATTCCTCAAGCATGGGAAATGTATTTCGATGGTGCTTCCAGAAGTCCAACAGGGATAGAAATGGAAAATCCTAAATTCAACAATGTTGTCTTAGGAATTGTGCTCATTTCTCCAAAAAAAGGCAGTGTTACCTTATTCCTTCTTATTTTGGGAAGGTGGTACCAATAATGAAGCAGAATACCAAGCTCTCATCGCAGGATGGGAATTGTTGCTCCAAGCACATGTGAATCACTTAAAGGAGAAAGGTGACTCAGACCTGGTAATCAAACAAGTCAATGGGGATTATGCCATCAGAAAAGAAGAACTAATACCTTTGAATGATTATGTTCAAGTGTTAATCGTAGAATTCCCTTTGGAATCAACATTTTCTTATGTCCCACAATCACAAAATGCTCAAGCTGATGCATTGGCTAATATAGCCACAGCTCTGGTAGATCCAAACCAGGACGAGACAACCATCAGTATTGCCCACCGTCATGCAATTTCACCTTATGTTCGAATCAGAACAGAGACAATTAATGAAATTAGTCCCATTCCTGAACCGTATAGTCATACTACAGGATGGATGTCACCTATCAAGGAATACCTTCAAAATGGAACACTTCCACCTGATAGAGCCGAGAAAGAACAAATCTGGTGACGTGTGTTCAATTTTACTCATTATGATAGCCTAGATCACCTAGGGGAAATTCTATAAAAACGTGGTTTTGATGGAGTTCTCTTCATATTCATTGATGGTGAAGAGACAATGACTGTCATGAAAGAAGTGCATGCAGGAGTCTGTGGTGCACACCAGTATGTACATATACTGTCAAATCAGATTCTAAGGCATGGATACTTTTGGCCTTCAATGATACAAGATTGTGTTGATTTCACAAAGAAGTGTCATTCATACCAAGTACATTCCAACTTCATTCATAAACCTCCAGAGTGTCTTCATATAGTTAAATAAGCGTGGCCATTTCCCACATGGGGAATGGATGTAGTTGGACCTTACCCTTCAGCTACGGCCAAGCAGTTTAAGTATATTTTTATTACTACTGATTTCTTTTCCAAATGGGCAGAAGAAATACCTCTCAAGGAAGTCATTTCTAAATGCATTGTTAGCTTTATCAGGTCTAACATCATTACTAGATTTGGTGTCCCTCATACCATATTGACGAATAATGGCACCAACTTCTGCTCATCCGAGGTGAAGAAATTGTATCAAGAATACAACATCAAGTCCAACCATTCATCTCAGTATCATGCAGTGGCCAATGTCTAGATAGAATCCTTCAATAAGACTCTGTCAAATATACTACAAAAGATGGTGGATAAAGATAAGAAATCATGTCCTGATAAACTCTTCCATGCTTTAGGGGCTTATCGGACTACCACCTGCACTGCAATGTGGTCGACTCCCTATTAATAGGTATATGGAACGGAAGCCATCTTTCCAATTGAAGTTCAATTACCCTCGCTCAGAATAGCCATTTTTGATCAGTCATCTATAGATGATCAATTTAAAAAGCGATTGAATGAATTGGAATAGTTAGATGAGAAAAGATTATGCACATTGCACCACTTGGAAGTTTATCAGAATCAAATAGCACGAGATTTAAAGAAAAAATTTCTTCTTCATTCATTCACTCAGGGAGAATTGGTGTTAGTTCTCAGAACTCCAATGATGCCTGGAAGGAAGCCACCCAAGCTTGATCCAAAATGGGAAGGACCTTACTCGATACATAGGTTCTACTCCAATGGAGCTTATTCATTAATATCGATGGATGGAGAACTCATCACTACACCAACCAATGCCAGATTTTTTAAGAAGTGTTTTGTATAAAAACAAAATATATCATCATTGGTATGGTATGACCTTAAACTGTGCCCCTGTCCCACAAGACGTTAAACTATATAACCAACGGTCCATCCATATGACCCTAAACTATTTTCACATACGTCCAACATGACGTTAAACTGTGTCCACTTCATCGTCCTTGTATTATGACATTAAACTATACAGAAATGGTCCATACATATGACCTTAAACTATTTGTACTTTCTTCCAACATGACGCAAAACTGTGACATCCTGACTACATGACTCTAAACTGTATAAAAGTCTTTTATGTCCAGAAAGATGTTAAGCTACATAACCAATGGTCCATGCATACGACCTTAAACTATTTTCACATCCCTTACGTCTAGCATGATGTTAAACTGCATCATCCACGATCCATACATATGAACATAATCTATTGGAACTTACGTCCAACATGACACTAAACTGTATTGTCCCTTTTTCATCCAACATGACGTTAAACTATGAAAAAGTCCCTAATACGTCCAACATGATGATAAATGGTGTACTCTTTTTTCCTCACTGCATGACATTGAACTGCACAGTCCTCTTTTTGTCCAACATGACATTAAACTTTTTTTCCCCATCGTCCTAACAACATGACGCTAAACTGTACAAAAAGTCCTTTGATATGTCCTTTATGACATTAAATTGTACTTTGTCCCTGCTACATGACACTAAATTGTGCAGCACTTATAGTTATAACTGTGAGACTTTAAACATTATAGTCCTTTTATACGTCCTACATGACATTAAACTGTCAATCGTTAAGGTTGTTGTTACCTCTTGTTTCTTACACTGAGTATGACTCACATGATCTTAGAGAAAACTTCAACCATAACACTCTCTTTGGGCTACTAACCATTTGTATGTCCTAACAACATCATTTTTAGGTCGTTGTCCCCAAGAACAACTTGATCATATGTTCATTCTTTAATTGAACTATGTGGAATTTAATCCTTACATTCCAGGCTGGGTACGTAGGCAACCTCCCAAGGTTGAAGCCCAAAATCAATCTCTTCACATCTGTTCACCTCCATCTCATAAAATTTTGATTCGTGAAACCGCCCCTAGAATCAATATCATTACATTGGTTCACATTCGTCCTTGCTATAATATGCTAATCTATACAACACTTTTTTCCAGTATGACAATAAACTATAACATTCGTTGATACCCTCACCTGAAAGGGAATCATTATTTAAATTGATTTAAAATCATGTTCCATTCCAATGACTACACGTATACATGGCAATGCCCGAACCTTTATGTTGGGTTAAACCATCATTCCACTAAAGTCCCTTTTCACCCTTCACATGTACGAACCAAATTTGTAAAGAGGGTAGTTCAAGAACTATGTTGGATTTATTCCCATCCTTATGGGATACGTTGGAATGTTCGAGTGTCCCTCGAATCCAGCCCCAAGTCTACGGGCCTAACCCCAGATTTCACTTTCAGTCCCTTGGCTGAAAATTCCCCATGAAAACACACAATGTGTATTTCTTATAATGGTCCAAAATCTATGACCCTAAACTAAGATCTCCAATCATTTTGTCCCACATGACGTTAAACTGTAGTTTACGAACTATGTATGGATTAATTCCCATCCTTATGGGATACATAGTGAAGTCCAACATTTCCATTCAGGACCCAGCCACAGCATGATTATGGTTAGCATTGTTCTGTGTATCTCTGCATACATTTGACAATACCCATCTTTATGTGTCATAATCCTAATCTTGAATAACTCTAGATCTTCATAACGCCTTTCAAGACTTCTAATCATAAAAATCTTGAAATTCTGTGAGTTCTATTGCCTGACCATGCAGCACTTGCCCTTAGGCGGCCTTGCATAAATAGTCTACATAACGGATTTATCAGCCAAAAGATGCTATTATTTGACTGTGCAGTCAATGCCCTTAGGTGGCCCTGCATAATTCAACCCCCTAACGGTTTTGTTAAATACTGGTAACATCATTCATGGGAAGAAAGCTTCTTTTGTCCTTATTTGTCTTAATGACAATATGAAGGGATCCTCAAAAATAGCCATCCTTAACATACTTGTCCCATATCCTTTCTCATGATCTGAAAGTATTCAAGTCTATGGTTTATATTCTTCTTCCTTAAATTTAGGTCATACCTTCATAGGAGTGATATTCATCCAGTTCTTTGATAATCTTGTTTGGAAATATCTTCTACATATTCAAGTACCTCTTTCCATACAGCAAACTCTATACTTTGGAAAATTTGAATCTTCATAAACATTCACTGGCTTTTTAGAAATAGGAAAGTAAATTTCTGAGAGTTCTTTTTCCTGACTATGCAGCACGTGCCCTTAGGTGGCCTTGCATAAACAGTCTACATAAAAGACTTCTTAGCCAAAAGATGTTATTTATTTCACTATGCATCCAATGCCCTTAGGTGACGCTACATAATTCAACCCCCTAACGGGTTTGTTAAATAATGGTAACTTCATTATTAGAAACTACTTCTTCTAATTCCTTTTAGTTCTTTTTCATATCATTCTTCATATTCAAATATTCTTAAGTCATAGTTTACATATTTTTTCCCTCATACTTGAGTATGGTAATGTGTTTTCAGATAAATTTTCAAGGAATTGAGTCAATTCTAATCTATTTCGGTCAAAGCTATTTCAACCTTAAACATTTGCATGTTCGACGTTCATGACATTAAACTGCAAAAAAAATACAAAGGAACTCTGAATAAAAGTCAAGTTCCATCTCACTAAACATACATTTTTTATGATTTAGGTAATATTGAGAAAATTAAAAGTTTCAAAGTTTGTACGGTTATTTAAATTAATCCTCGTAAAAAATCAAACAATTATTACTAGGCCCATTGGATTAGGTAAAATTTAAAGCAGGTAGCAGGAAAATACGTGCCCAAGTGATTGAAGATAAAATAATTCATTCCATTTGATACACAATAATTAGAGGGACATCCACAGATTGGAGACTCATCTCTTTTTCAGGAAATTAAAAAAGACTGTCAACATAAGTCTTCAATTGATGAACTACATCCTGAGCTTCATCAGTAGCTACTTGAAGCTCATGTATTCGACCAACTTCACACTTTTCTGCCTGATGGAGTTCTTTTTTGGCATTCACAATGGTCTTCATACCATTCATTTGAACTCCCTCCAGTGAATTTTTGAGTTGGTCAAGTTCCCCAGTAACAGCATCTAACTATTGCTGAAGGTGCATCTTCTGGACGACTTTTTCTTTGATCTTATGCTTCAGCTCCTTCATCTTGGCAGCATAGTCAGCCTCAGATCAAGATACCGAACCTAGAAAATTGCCGATGTTGACTGACAGTTTCACCCTGGTAAGATCATCATGACACGTTTTCTCCTACTCCCTCCTGATGATGACTTGTTTCACCGCGGTATGGATCCCTTGGTATCCAAAACCGCCAAGTCATAGCTTGATAAACTGGGATGAAAATTGAGGGATCTTCGATGATAGCTCTTATAAAGGCACCGCGGATATGATTTCCCATATGTTTTTCCATGCCTTGCATCGTGAGAAGCTGAGCGCCTTAAGAACTTCTGGGTCTGATTCAACATCATCATCACAGGGGGGCTTGTAATATAGGATTAATACACTTAAGGAAGTGCCCTATTCTGCTTCTTCCCCCCTGACCCTGGTTGCTTCACCTTCTTCTACTATTTGGATGGATGTTGAGACCTCACCTCCAGTTCTAACCATTGAAATTGATAGCCCTATTTGATCAATTAAATGTATGGTTAGTTTCATAAAATAATGGAAGTTGGTTGTCTATGTTGAAAACTCATTCCAATCATTACCTAACAGTAGATCAGCATCTTGAGAAGACTCCTCCCAATATTTCCCAGTTTCAACAGGATCATCAATATGGGTCTCATGAGGGTTTACTATGATTAGATCCACTTGATCTAATGTTTCTTCAATGGTGGGGTTGAAATCAGTGTCCACACCCTCTTCAGGCATTGGATGTTCAGCTGCTTCTATGGATGGAACTGCATATTATTTTCAGTCATGATTAGAAGTGTAAATTATAAGAAAATTTACTGGGTGAAGGATAAAACTCACGCCCAAGGTCTTCTATATAACATGATAACTTAGCATGACTATAAAATTCTTAGAAATACATGCCACGATTCATTATTTCATTCAATGATATTTCAGAATCCTGGTTAGTCTCACTGGTGGGAGCATTTGATGTGTCCTCTTGGCGACCCTCATTCTGCGGCCCCTGACCCTGGGCAGTTTCTTCAGGAAGGATGGCAGATTCAGTTGCTGCGGCCATCATTGATTCTGGTGCGGGTTCTTCTCTACTTGTAGCAGCAACAGGGGCAGTACTGGGAATAGATGTTGGCTCTTTTTTAGAAGCATCCAAGTCAGCCTGAATTTGTGTTTGTTCCACAGCACCCTCAGTGGTCATTAAGGGAGGATCAGTCCTTTCCCTTAGAGGGGAAATTGAAGAATCCCCTTCAATCCCAAGGAAAGTGAGAAATCTTTTTCATGGTTTAAAATTCATGATTAACCAAAGGACTTACCACTATTGATAAATCATTTAGCGATGGACTTCCCCCTTCATCTCCTTTGTCCTTTTGGTTTTTTAGGAGTATCATCAGTCTCCCTTATTGGAACTTGAATTGGAGAATGGAAGGCTATCTCCAACGCCTCATTCATGGCCTGCTGGCCTGGAGATATCTCACACGGTTCCCGAGGAGAACCAATAGCAGTCCCAATTGCAGTACCACCAGGGCTATATTGTGGAAAAGGAACCTCAGTTCCTTTTTTGCAAGTTGCATGATGAAGAAAATAACTTCTTTACGTAACAAAGCATTTACTGGAATCAAGTTGCAAGAAAATAAGGAAAGAAAACTTACATCTTCAGGAGCCACATAATCATTCCACTTCCCATCTCCAGAACCACCATCCCCCTCAGTGGCGCCACGATCAATCATTTCCTTCACCCTCCTAGTGACAAGAATGGACACATCAGTGGCATATATGAGCATTTACAACTCTCTGATGTAAGCCCTCAATTAATTGGGGTTGTCCTCGTATTGGATATCTGTAGAAGCCAGAAGATTCCTTATTCAAGGAAGTTGTAGGCCCTCACACAAATCCAGCCAGGCGGTCTCAGTACCACAGTATAAACTCTCCCATGATTGGATAGCCTCTGGTCTTAGATATGAAGGATGCGAGGAAGGTCCTAAAATCATTGACTTCAATTTCTTCCCATCTCATGAAACTACAGATAAAGAATGATAAAATAAGACTTATTGATTTATAATGTAGTAGTGATTAAATTGCCACAATGAAGTAACTCACAAGGAGTTGATGGAGTATGACTCTTGAAACTAACCGCAGGATTATATCGGGCATGAGGCCACTTTTCCACTTGTTGTGCCTCATCATCCCCATCATGGGAATCCGGTGAATCAGTCCTAGAGGAGGAATCTAGCGAATCAGCTTCAGGTGGGGAAACACCACCTTCATGAGGAAGGGTTTCCTTCTCTACAGTCCTCTTCCTTTTCCCCACCTGATAAACTGGTTGATTCATCACCCCATTGGGGTATGATGCTATCTAGTGCTCGGCATACCAAGTAGTCAGGTTATGTGCTACTTTTTTAATTGGAAGATCAAATACCGCCCCAATATTATCCCTTGATTCCAGCAGCCACAATTTCCGAGCAACCATCGGATGTAGCTCTAACCTGACATGTACTGGGGGAGATACAGCAATCGGTTGCAGTCAGTTGAATTGTCTTTAAAATCTATATAGAGCATAGGACTCGCATATATTTTCTCCTTCAATCCTTGAAACTAGCACACCATCTCTACAAGCTAGCATGTATGCCCTCAGATCTAAATGGGTTTTTCCATCAACAACAAACCGCCCGATTGGAGGATTTCCATAGGGAAAGAATTTGAATTCCTTAAAATTGCTCATCCTCACTTTCATGTCATAGGCATTAACATCTAATGGAGAAACTCTAGATAATGCTTGCACTGATGGCCTAAAAGAACTTCCAGGAATTTGCAATCCATTCTGTACATTGTATGTCCTGAAGTGAGTGGCGATCCATCCTCATAAAACATGGAATGGTCCCACTATTCTGAAAGGAGATTTACCCATGAATACATGAAGTAAACTCCTGTGAATCTTTTCTAAAATGGGGGTAGCCAACCCAACCATTTTTCCCTCAGCAAACTTTTTCGCAATGACGAAGGTCTCAGGCCTGACGCCTCCCTTCAAATCCCTGACTGGCAAGAGATAAATGCCGAGCTATAAAGCCAAGAAGCCCTCCAGATGAGTCTTCTTTGGGATCCTTTGATTCACCTCATATCCCCATTTCTCATACTCTCCTGCTTCTAGATTTGGCCAGAATGTGTCAGGAGCACCCCTTTTCTCGGGTTTTTGGCATGTGGTGGGACGTTTGGGCCTCTTATCCTTGGATTTAATTTTCTTGGATCATTTCTCCTTCGGCTCCTTCTCCTTTGACTCCTTCTCTTTCTTATCAATAAGAAATATATTCATCCACTCCTCCCAATGAATATCCCTTCTAGAATGAGTTAACAAGGTCTTTGAAATCTTGAGCATATGAAAGATCTTAAATAATTATCGACCTAAAGCATGAGTCTTCTCTGAATCATTCCAAGTCACCTTGGGTGGAATGAATTAATCATACATGTCACTCAAAATTGGATCCCCTGAGATCATGTGGACATCCCACAGACTGATACCTACTTCTCCATGAGTCAGATGGAAGGAATTAGTTTCTGGGCTCCAGTGGCTGAGTATCTACAGCATGATGTTATCATGTCTGTAAACATATGTTTTCCCAACCCAAACAGCTTCGTATATCGCAACATCAATCATATCCTCGACAAACTCTGCACAGGTTTTTTGCACCCAGTATTCCCACATCCAAGTTGGCTTGACACCTCCCCCAGAACGGAAGTCCCAAATTTTCTTCCAGCCTTTCGATTGATCCATCTGATCATTTCGGAAGATTGAAGGATGAAAATGTGGTTGCAGCTCAGGCTTATGAGGTTTCAGATCTGGCGTAAAAGTACTATGATGCATCATGTGGGCCTTCTCCACTGTTCCAGCATTTATAAATAATCCTCCAAATGAGATATTTGCTGAAGCAATGTTGGTATGATTCTGATACCTCAAAAATGGGAGATAGTTCTTTTCTTCTGGAATAGTAACTTCTCGCAGATGACCATAGCCATACAAAGGAAAATAAAAGCTTTGGGGGAAGTCGTGATGATATTTCATCAGATACATAGCCAAATCCGAAGGAGTGCTACTTTTGACGGTATAAAAATCGTGGCCAATGATGTTTATCATATCATCAATCAGCTTGCTAGCCAGTTCATCAGCTATTCCAGTTCTAAGAGCCATTTGATTCTGCACAAAATCTGAATAAATTAACTCTTAAGTAAGTTGATTTTTCATAAAATTTGTGATGGAATTTTAGAAAAATGGAAAAGGCATTAAGGAATTCAAGTCTAAACTTGACGCGCAAGTATGGATGTGTCATGCAAGTGTTAATGTGCCGCGGATGTTTTTGGCACGCAAGTATCACTGCTCAAGTCCTATTACCTTGACAACAGCGTGACAGCGAAGAAACAATGGAAAACGAGCTACTTGAACGGTGAAGGGGACCTATGCGGCGAGAGCTTGAAAATCCGGAAATCTGATGCTATTTGCGGCAAATGATCGCATATTTATAGGCCAGTATTCCCACCTGCGCACCTACAGTTAGCACACTCCATCCATGGCACTCTAGCCTTGCTTGACTCGCACCTTCTCGACTCACAACTGCGCGAATCGCACCTACGCGCCTCTTTCCCTTTGGTTTTATTCTTTTCTTCAGAGTCACATCCTAATTTTTTCAGATCCAACTTTGAGGGGGGAATTTTGTTGACGCTCATTTTTCATCACATTTGTCTAAAAGAATGGAAGGGGAAATGAATTAGCACAAATTGATTTATTATTTAAAGAAAACATCAAAAAATCGACCAAGGCATGAATAAGGATTCAAATGACAAGGGTCGTGCAAGTTCCATCAATGTCACGCTAGTATACTTGCACGCCACCTAATGGTCACACAAGTGACTTGCGTGCCCTAAAGGATAACCAATTGGGGTCTTCTCCAGCCTATAAATAGACTCCATGGGCCCCCCATTTGGAGGAGGAAATTTTTCCAGAATTCAGATATAGAGCTCTGAACGCCCAAGTCTCTTCTTCAAGTCTTCTGAACACTTATAAGGTAATCATTTCCCTAGAATGGAAGATATAAACAAGAGGAATAAGGTCTAATTGTTAAAATTCACCATCACTTGTGCGTCTAAGTGTTTTTACCATTAATGTAAATGGACACACTTGCACGCCTCCTTACCTATTCATTGAAACTTGTGTGCCGCTCTTCTGGATGTACCTCAGGATGATTCTAAAGGCTTTGGTCAAGAATCTCCCAAGTATTACTCTACAGGGCAACTATTACACAAGTACCCATGAGCCGTGCTGGTATACATGCACGACCAATACTTGCGCGCCCACACAGTACATGCGCGCTTTCCAGGACTTGCACACCCCTCTCTTTTTGGGTGCCTTTCTTGCCCTTTTAACCCATCTTATGCCACTCCACCACTCCTATTCAAGATTTAGTATTCATGACACTCTTCAAATCCATTTATGGCATGTATTCTTGATTGACATCATTATCTGAAAGGAGCTCCGTGGAACATCTCTCAAAACTTAGTGATTTTCACATCTTTATGTCACTAATTCTAGACAGTTCATTCATTCAAACTCATCCTTTAAGATGATAGAATCATTCCTTTAGACATCCTCCCTAAGAGTAAACCCCAAGTCCTCTTTTAATTTGGTCCTCCTTTTCAGGAGTAATCCCGAAGTCCTCTAACCTGGGCATCCTTTTTAGGAGTATGCCCCAGTCCAAATCCTCATTAATTTGGGCCTCCTTTTCAAGAGTAATCCCCAGTCCAAATCCTCATTACTTTGGGAATCCACCTTAGGAGTAATCCCCAAGTCCCCTAACCCAGGCCTCCTTTTCACGAATAAGCCCCAATCTCAAATATGGTCATGCTCTTTTGGGGTAAGCCCTAAGTCCCTTAATTTTCAAATCCCCTTGACCTGGGCCTCATCCTTAGGAATAAGCCACATTCTTAATTTCTCATAACCATTCATAATTCAATTTTGATCTGGGCTTCCTTCTCAGGAGTAAAACCCAATCATATGTCCCCTCTTAACTTGGGAATCTTCCTTAGGAGTAAGCCCCAAGATTAGATTATCCAAATCCCCATGAAGCACATATACCATTATGGACCCTTATTATGGATTTTTCTTCCCTAATGTAAATATTAATCCTCATCTATTTGGGAAGTCATACATACCTAAGCCCCACATCATTGCATGGCACAATTTTCTGGTTTCACCAATACCTCTTGTTTCTCACACCGAGCATGACTCACGTGAGCTTAGAGCGTAAAAGTAATCATGACATCTTCCTTTGATCCATCAATCATTCAGAAAAATCCTACTCTCTTACTCGAACTACATGGTTTCTGATTCTTTTTCCAAAACAAAGGATACGTAGGTAGCCCATCAGCGGGTAAAATCCCAACTCTGAAATAATCCAAGTCCTTTTGAATGACAATAAACATCAAGTGCCCCACTGAGTGGCTTTAAAACCAATATGGTAATCATAATGACCAAGATACTTTTATGTATTTAAGGATACCATCAACTAAGAATCTCTAACAAATATAGATGATTCTCTATCGATGAATAACCTCGAATACATATAAAAGATTCTCTAGATTTCCTACATATTTAATAATTTATTGTAAGATCTAAATGAAAGCTCGTTTTATACATGGTAATGTAATAATTATTCAAGTACATAACTTAAATCTATAAAGAGAGTCCCAGAGTAGAAAATAATTCCCCTTAAAAAGGTGTGATGAGTCCTTCCTCTCATCCTCTCGACCAATGAAAATTCCCAAGCCTCATCAGTCCACAACTAATGAGCGCCTACCTTTGGAAAGTTGGTCCAAATGGATATGGAATCATTGGATGATTCCGGTTCTACAAACAAACTCATTGGAAACCGATTGGAATGTTTGAACCTTCAATCAACGAGGTCATCCCCAATTCTAGAGGGAAACAATGATCAATCAAGAATTTTTTTCCCAATGATTATATATTTATTCATCAATATATTCTTATAGAGTAATTATTGAAATTATAACAAAATTTATTTGATGGGGAGGTAATTATCAAGTATTCATGATCGATGTAATTTTGTTTTTTATAGGATGATAAGGACTCATTAATTGTTTCCCAATGTATATAACAAAATTATTATTACAATAATGAAACATATTTAATAAATTAATAATTTTATAGATTATTCTAATTGTAAAAATAATGATAGACACACGGTGAATAAGTGGATACTCACAACAAGGACATGGGTTTTCTCTATGAATTCCCTTTTCCATATTGGTTTTATGGTTTGAAATAGTTAAAATAAATATTTTCTTGTTGGAAAGGATTATTGGAATATTAAAATGGAATCTATTCAAGGAAAAATTAGAATGAAATGTGGGTCATGATGTGGAGAAAGTTTATTCTTATTATAATTTATGAGAATGTAAGTTATGGATGTAACCATTACACATTCTATATTTTATATTTACTATTCATGAGAATATAGAAACAAAATGAAACAAAGCTATTGTGAATGTGAGTGCTGGTCAAAATCAAATCAACCACTCATTATAAAACAATATTCCCATATTTTTTTATATTCAGTAACATCATTTTTACCTTTTTTACATTTTTATATAGTATCTATTGTTTTTTTGCAGTGATTAATTTTAATTGAAAAAATATAATTGAAATGAAAAATAATTTTAATTATTTTATTTATAATTTGAATATAATTTTATCATAACATGTATCAAAATTGGTGAAATAAAATTTTAAAAATAACGAAACAAAATCACATAACATATATCTTTTTAGAGAAATAATCCCTATAAAATTATTAATATAATATAACATTTTGAAAATTAGAAATTATAATTCTATAAATTGATTTAAACTAATTTTAATAAATATTAATTTCATTTCATGGAAATAAACTACTAAATTTTCAGAAATATTGTATTTATGAAAAAAAATATTTCAATTTATGAGTAAAAATGATGGACAAAGGATTTTCAAAATTAAATAATATATTGAAATTTGAAATTGTAATCTTTTAATTAAAGTTTTCTAAAATTATGGGTTTTTAGACTTATAGTTCATTCTTTCGAAATGATGAAATAAATTAAATTAAAAACACTAAAACATTATCTTTCAATTACGAATAAATATTTTAAGAAGAGAATAATTAATTCATACTAGTTATATTATAATATTTTGAATTCAAAATAGATGGTTATTAATAAAAATTATAATTCATAAATTTAAACTATTTTATTTGTAAATAAAATATATAATATAGTCAATGCCTCTATTACTTATATCTATTTTCAATAATAGATCATATAAATTTTTTATCTTCAAATATTAATTTTTTAAAACTTTTACCAACTTATAGTTTTTAAATCATTATTATTAATGTTCTTATAATATTAATTGGATTTATTAAATTATATGTGGCAAGTAATTCATGATATTAGACCTATAATCTATTTAAATATATATATTATTTCATGTCATTTCTTGATAACACCAAAAAATAATTTTTCACCACAAAATTTTAATACATAGAGGAAAAAATTTCTGATAATTTTTCCCTATAACAATCTCAGGTTACAACTTATCCTCATAATTTTTTATTTTTTAGTATATATGCTTGACTATATGGGTGTAATATTTCTTATAAAATCAATAATTGATCCAATATATCATTGGTGATTTCATTTAAAGATAGGTCTTGTATCCATGTCATAGATTTTGGGATTTTTATATATAATGGATATTGTAAATACTTCTTTAAAACTTATACATGATAGACATCATCATCTTATGAGTTTTTATGAGGGAGTTCTAAGAGAAAATATAAGACCATGATAGAATAAAGTATAGTTAAGGGATCAATATATATGAGGATGAACATCCCTTTCATCCCAAAACTCATATCTCATTTCCTTTGGGGTGCTTATATAATAAGCTTATAACTATCTATAATCTTTACATATATTTGATGATTATCATTATAATGAATATGTATACATTGAAAAATATTCATATATTGATGAATGATTTAGATATTCTGTTGGTTTTTTTGGAAAAATTATGTCTATATCATCTTTTTTTACAAATCATAATCCATCAGGTTCGAGTTTATTATATAATCCAATATAGAAACTCGTATAGTTTCAATTGGATGGTATAATGAAAATTTTTATGTGATCTCATTAATATTATTATGTTGATCCCAACATCTTCTGAAAATAATTAAACATTATCTCATCATATCATTTAGAGTTTTAATGGTTATATTAAACTGAACATCTAACGATGGGGGGAAAGTAGTGATAATATTTAGCACATCCCCCAAAACATGATGAATTCAATTCAAAAATCTCAATGTAATCATCATATCTCGACCATATTCAACCACATGTGTTAATCCTTGATGTTTAGCCACCAATTTAATATATATCATATTTATATTTCCTTATGTTAAATTATATCTAATTTGAATAAAATACATGTACATTATATGAATATCTACAAAATTCTATTTGAATTAGTTACCCTTAAATTTACTTTGGCGTCAAATAATAAAATACATGGAGATATTTTAATAGTTACATATATATATTCATAATTTTTGTATCATCAAAATAATTTTTTTCAATTTACCTAAACCTTTTGGCATACATTGTTTTGAGATAAATGCTTTATGATTTCCCTCTCCATGTTATCCTCAATGTTTCTTTTCTTAATATATAAATATAAATATAAATATAATTGTGCCTCTGTGATTGATTTAGAATTATGATTTATGTGCTTCTTACAATTGATCCATATTCCACTGCAATATTATTGAGGGAAATATCTAATTTCCGAACCATATATCACTTTATTTATCAATGTGAAACTATATAATACTCTATACAACTTGTATTTATTTGATGTAATACTTTTATATTTTTTAATCAATAAATTTTTAGATGTTTTAGAATATTCCTAAAAATAGATAGACATATCTACATCCCATAAGACAAATATATTTATTATTCATAGTTATGTTAGTATTGGTGCTATTAAACACCTATAAATAGAAAATTTATGATGATCTTTTATACTCATAACTTAACACACTATTTTTACTTTTCTATGGTGGTAATATATCAAGAATTTATAATAATTTATTAACATTAAAAATATCCATTGGTACATGTTTAACTCAATCTAAATATATAAAATTTCAATATCATCTGAGAGGTGTATATGTCACATTTATCACTATATTTTTATGTAATTTATATATACATTTCAAATACAACTCTGAGGGATTCATAATAATGTTTTGGGAAATTTTTCCTTTTATTATTAATCATTGTGTGGTATATACTATATAATTTTCACTTTTACAAGTTGATATGTACCATTATTTTTAATGATGAATTACCATAAATTATAATCCCTTCATTTCTATTGATAAAATTAAGAAAATGTGTTGTGGATATCTTTTCCATATGCTCCAGGAATAATTTCTCACATTCTTATCTCCAAAGTAAAATAACTCTATTACATGTTCCTATTATTTATATATTTGATCTTAATGAGTAACTTCTCAAAAACAATCAATAATAATCTAAAAAATTAATGAAATTAAAAATTACAGACATAGCAGTTTGTTTAGACTTTTTTTGAATAGCCTCATTCCATAATAAATATAAATATGTACCCTGTCACATGATTACAAGACCAAATAATGAATCATTTTATAGATATAATTTTTTATTTTTGGAATTTGGAATATATTCACATATTATTTAAATCTATTTGTATAGTCCTTCTGAGATATTGATTATTATAATTTATTTGGTAATATATAATAATATCATAGATAAATACTAAAAAAAAATAAAACATTTAATCTCTAAATTCATTGTTTATAAGATCCATTAATATAGAGGCAGAAAATGGTATGTTAAAATAGAATCTTTATAAACTCAATGTATTCATGATATATCTATAATGGTGTTTCTGGATTATCCTCCCTTGTAATCCCTAGATGATGATATACAGAATAAAGGATAAATTCTTTAATTAAATTAGGTCAGTTTTTTAGCACAAAATGGTCATCAATATGGGAAATTTTTGTCAGAATTTTTTCCAGAACAATATAATCAATGAAAAGATGTGTTGATCAATCATTCTTCCTAACAAAATTTTTCCATTTCATCAGATCGTGAATCAAAAGGGAATTTAAAATCCCTATAAGTATTATATTATAGTTTTTTCATAAATTCCTACAATTTTATGGTAGTCATTTAATATGGATTCAGTAAGATGTGAAAAAATATTGGGAGGAGTTTTATTGGGAGAATCACCTCATATTCTTGTAGAATATGAATACATTCATTTGTAAATAAATTATCATATTCCTTAAAAATACAGAAGAATTAAATTTTTACTTCCCCTATAATAATATGAGATAATAATATTTCAGTGTGGGTATCAAGACACATATTGTTGAGTTTTCATATGAAGAAGTTCTATTTTAATCCTTTAATTTATTGCTGAAATCTTTTTGATTTGGGATGTTAATGGAGATATTACATTCCATTAAAATGATATACAATTTATATGTGGAAGATAATATACACACCCAATATAATATAATTAAAATAATTTAAGAATAACTAGATTTCTTTAATGAGTATCCCCCACAAAACATGATTAGGTAAGAGATGTAAACCTTTTTTGTATTAAGCACGCCATTATGTGGTCTCATGTATATATTGATCCATAATGTTTAAGGTTGAGAATCCCCATTCATAAAAAAATTTCATGATATGAAAAAATATAATGGAATGGAATAAAATAATACATTCATGGATTTATAATGGGGATTTAGTGTAAAGTATAACACCTTGTTATTATTTCCCACCTTTATAGTGGTGATGAAATGTTCTCTCACTTACTCCATTGTTGAATAGTACTATAATATTTTAATTTTTTTACTCTAGGGTAGGGAATTTATTTACATTGTACACACACTCTAGGAATTAAAATCATTTCTTAACTTCTGGATCATCTGTTAGGATCTTTATATCATTAGTTTTCTTACATGAACTATTTCAATTACATTGATAATCATTAGGTAGGTTTCCCTGTTTACCACAAAAGTAACACTTTCCTAGAAATCTAATGAAATTAACCCTGTTTTCCTCCCTCATATTAATCATGTGGGTCATTTTACATTATTACCCCAAAATAGATTTCATCGTGGATTCAATGAAATTTCATCTTTTTCTTCATTTCTCATGATTAATGTGGATCTATATTATCCATTTTCAAAATAATGGTTTTTGGAAATAAACTATATTTCATTAAAAATATCTTAAAACTAATTCCATTAAATGATAGGGCATTATGCCACTATATAATCAATCATTACACTTTTCATGTCAAAATATAGACTCTAAGGAATTCTATTTTATTATCATTTTGTTTTCTTCCTAATATTTAATAGTCACGTCTTATTTTTTTAAAAATTAAGTAATTATCATTATATCATAGGGATAAGTGTTTGTGGGAAATATTTATTGATGAATATCCCCTTGAAATTCTCCCAATCCAAGGAATAAAATTCCCATATTTTTTTTCCTAATAGAATTAGACAATAGGTTTTAATCACATCCCATATTACATATATCAATAATGACATTCCCATCCCAAATCATTAAATAATATCAAATTAATTTTCAATTAAAATCCATTAAAAATTAATGAATGTGTTGAACACCTATTAAAGTATGGTTAATTTTTATTTGTAAAAGACTCATTATAATGTTATTCTATTCTTGATGTGTTCAGGGGATCTACATTTATCATGTTTTTATTCACAACAAGAAAGATATGAGTGATAATTTCAAATAGACGTTGAATATGAGTTCTAATATCATTTAGGAAACTACCATATTGTACGTTGTATCGTTCATTATCTTGTTTCTTTTTGGTTCTATATATATCCTTGTTAGTGTAATGTTCGTGGTGAGGATAATTATATTATAAAACATATAATTTAGAAAAAAATGATCATATAATAAATAACTCCATAATAAAGAGTACATTCTTTCATAATATGACTCTATGTCTCAATCAAGGTAATCCATTTATATTTCACAACAATGTATTTCATAAAAATTATAGGTCAAGTAATGAATAGTAAATTTATATTTTTGTAACATTTAATATAATGTAAATTAACAAATTATTATCCATTGGAAATTCCTACCACATATTGAGGTTTTGATTCTTTATCATACCATAGGTCATTAAAATTTTAATACCAAAAACCACAACATAAGGGTTATTTCCTCTGGATAAAATAGTTCACGATCCTTCATTCACATCCAGGAATATAGATATAGATATATATTCTATGAAAATCACATAATAAATATATTTCAAATTTATATTATTCATATCATAGATATATGATTTTTATTTTCATCAATTTATTCTCAACATAATCCTTAAAAATAACTAATCCTTTATCAATTTAAATTTGATTTGAAAGATGTGGAACATAAATAAATAATGCACTAGAACCATTGATTAATTTATAAATATCTAATATAGTCACACAACAATATAAATTATTGATTAGTATCATAGAGAGGATAATCATAGAAACGCATAATTTACATGTAGAGAATAATTGAACAAAAAAAACTACTCCCACAAATTCTAAGAGAAATATTCATTACAAAATTCTGGGGAATAAAGAACATGTATAAGGGTAAGCTCAGATTATCTATTAGAGACACTATTTCAAATGATATAATTTATAGATTAAAAATATATGGGAATTAATGAATAATAAGAAATATTTATTTATAATAAAAAACAGAAATATCATTTACCCATAATCATGAGTGATAAAAATATCTTCTCAAATGATAACACATATAACCAAACCATGAAAAAATAAAATATGAACCATAATAATTGATTCATTTAGTGTGTGAATGAATGTTTCACAATCATAAGCATTTAAATTATTATAATGTGATCATTTATACCCAAAAAAATATTAACAAATATAATTTTAATTTGGGCTAACCACAATCATACTCCTCCTTTATGAACCTATATACATCCAATTAGGATCATATAACATTAATCTCCCAGGCTTTATGAGCATTGAACCACTCTATTATAGGTAAATATAAGACCAAACAATAATATAATCCACACATATTCTATTCAGATGATAAAATAATAATAAAATAAAATAAAATCGAGACTGAAAAATGGAGTTTATTTTATTTAAAAATCATAAAAACATAATTACCCGGTGGAAGGTAAATTGTTTTTTATAACCTTAGTAAATCGTGTCTCAAAAAATAGTATCATAAATTAAAATAAAGAGTAAAAATAATATTTGACACAAATTAATTACATTATAATATTACATTACCGGATAATAATTATTCAAAAAACTATTAGATTCATATCTTTTAGATAAAGAAAATAAATTTGTTTTAATTTTTTTTAAACATATACCCTTAAAACCATTTGAATTATTTTGGTAACATGGTGTCTAAACCATTTAAATAATATTTTCTTAATAATTTTCTAATGGATTATACATATATTTAGTAATTATTTTTTGAAATAATTAATTTTTAATAAATAGTTATAATTTATAATATAATAGTGGTTTCAATATAAAATATAAGAGCACGAAAAATAAAACAAATATTTGAAAAATTCTTTTATCAAAAGACATATCATTTAAAGAGTTAACAAATCCTCATTTTAAATAATATTTATTGAGAAATATGATAATAAAAATACATAAACATAATATCATTCAACATAAAAATGGAATCATTGACATGAAGGGAAAACATGGACCTAGAGAAGAAAGGTTCTTTATAATATATTTTAGTTTTTCCTGAAAATCTCATAAATTATAAAATAAATAGTCATGGAATAATAAAATGTTATTATAAATAATTTTATATGAGAAAATATTTTTTTATATCATATTTTCATTATAGGGATTTTTATAAATTTGTAATGAAAATTTTCAATAAAGTCGAGTATAACTCAACGAGTTTTAATTTAGTTATGAAAAACATTATAATTAGTTTTTGGTAACTCCATGTTTCTATAACCACCTATATATTGAATATTGTTTACATATGTTACTAATTATGGACCACAATTAAATTTTTTTCCCTTTATATACATTATTTATACCCTCTCTTTAAAAACATCTTAGATTGTTATAGTTACGTTCACAAATGAATGTATCATCATTCATTTGTTTTTTCTTACTAAATAGCATGGTAACAGAGTATATTTTTACAATATAGTTTAGTTTCATTCATTAACTAATTATCCAGACTTCTATAATATTTTTTTTCTAATTCTTAAATTATTTTATATTTACTAACTGAATGAAATTATTTCTATGTTTTAAATTGGGAATGATGATAAACAAGTTCTGATATGCTTAACGATTTAAAGGTGGTACATTAATAAATATTGAAAAAATAATTAAAAATTTTTATATAAATTTAAAAAACTTAAATTAATTATTATTATATTTTATAATAATTATATGATATCCAATAGTTATTTGGTACATAATAATTAAATTATGATTCATGTAGGTGGTAAAAACCCAAATGCTAACATTTTATTATGTATTTTTTGTGATATAAAATGGTTTTAAATAATGAAAATATGAAATATTCTAAAATGAAACAATAAATTAATATAATATGTCTTTATAAAGTCTATTTATTTTACCATCCATGATGGTCGAGGATTAAAAATGAAATTCATTATTCATTAAGTTAGTAGACTTCCACACACATGATTAATTATAACATTTTTTAATTTATGGCATGAATTGTGTTATTTGAAAAATTACCTTGTAATAATTATTATTTTTTACATTTAAATGGAATTTACTTATCATTTATATATATGATAAATAAATTTATTGGTGTTGATGAAAAACAAACAATATCACTTATTGGAGGTAGTAATTCATACATAATCATGATCAATCTTATTTTTTATAAGGGATTTATATGATTTAATAATTATTGTAAAATTAATATATTGATATTAATGTGTACTAATGATAAATATGTTATTATTTTAATAAGTCCTTATAATTTTATAAAATTATTAATTAATATAGATACATTAAGAATAAGTGGATACTCATGTACTAGAATTTAAATTTATCTAGTAATTAATCCTTGAAATGTTTGTATTTGGATTAATAATGTGAAAGGATTATTTATGGTATGGGAGAGGTATATAATAGGATTTAATATTTATATAATCAAGGAAAATTTAGTCTGAATATGAGTCTTAATGTGGTGGATTTTTTATATGTGAAGATTAGGGTTGTTTTTGATATAGCCATTACATTTTTAAAACTGAAAAGTGACTCTTCAAGGGATTGTGGAACTATAATTGAAAATAATAGGATGCTAATATGGGATAATGTTTAATATCACCTAAACTAGTAATTTGAAAACATTTTATATCCTTTTATAGAATATAAAATGAATTTTGATCCATTTTACCTTTTAATATGGTAAATATTTTATAAACATAGTAATTATATAAAATTTAAAAAATTTCTTAAATTTAACTGAAATTTTTAAATTTTTATATGAATCTAATTGTGACACCCCATACCCAGATTCCACATAATTGGTTCCCTAATTTCGGTGGCCCACATGGCCTCAAGTGCATCTCTTAATACACTTGAGAATACAGACTAGTAGCAAGGGCCTAGGGTGTGTCTTTGGGGAGACTATCACATCATTACCAATGTGTAGCATATTAGATAAATATAAACAGAGGTAAATTGGGATGAAATGTATGTAAAAAAGAACGCACAATGTAAAATTGAGACAACAACAATTGGAATAACATAATACAATTGATTATGATATGTCATGTATCTAGAAAAATGGATAACATGGATATAATACACACATGAATAACATGTTTATAATAATAATAATGGAAATAAAAAGACTATTCAAAGAATCACGAGCTCTGACTCATTCATTTGCTATCAGGATACATCCTAAACAGCAAGAAATAAAGTGTTCGAATATGTATGCTTTCCATTATCAAAACACGTATTTATATAATCTTCTCCACATATCAAATGGTTCTTATAGTGGTTGTGAGATAAATATCCCTGGCCCATAATGAATAGTGTCCACAACATATGGGTCGTGTAATGAAAATGTGACATTGTGAAAGAATGAATATATTGAGTAAATTAGCACGATGTAACTGAATACCCATGTACCTACTACATTCCTTGGCTGGAATCTTAATTTAAAGAGTACAATAATTGGTAATTAATAGTTTATAAATTAATCACATGTTAACATTAGTGGAGGTTCCAAGTTATGAAAAGAAAACCTGTAATGACATTTAATAATGAAGTTCCATGTTAATAACCATGGAAATGTAGTCTTCAGGGGTCCCAAAATTAGTAATAATTATAGAGTACATTAGTGTAAGAGTATAATACAAGGAGAATATTACAAGGCATTCGAAAATAAGATTCCTATTAAATACAACGTTGTCGTCCAAGATAAAATGGGGCAATGTAGTGACTGGTCCCTATGTGATTTAACCATGGAACCAACCTGTGAATGATAGATCTAGGGATTGTATCTATGGAATCTTTTTATACTATGTGAGGGATCCTATAATTTCATACCAGAAATTCAGTGATAGAAAAGGATCGAGATCTAGGTGGGTCTCACTCTAATCAAGCCATATCCTTGAATCAGAATAGTGTTCATGAGTGCTCAATATATTCCATGATACAAATACAAGGCAAGATCAAGTCATAATACACATGTTTAATTACAATTTAATTTATATTTAACTTGTTTCAAGACTTACCTTTCATTAGTATGATAAGATCATGTAGCACGAAACCATTTAATAATGTCATAATTAATAAATAAGTCCGTTTAGTTTTAGCATTTCCTTTCATTAGTGTTATAAGGCCTAGTATCATAAAAATGTTAATATTTCAATTTTTGAAATATTCAAGTATTAAGGTTCATTCATCTCCCGTCCATAAATGTTGTAAGGGATTCCATGAAAATGCAACATATTAATCGTTAACATTTAATCTGGGCAATTCATATACCTAGTAAACATTCCAATTTTCCATTCTCATATAATTATCAATTTTAACTGCTTACCTTAGGTGGGTCATGTAGATGTTTCATGGAACATTATATTCACCATTACATGATACAACAAGAATTTTTTATAAGGATTCCTACCATTACATTGGTTATCCTCGAGCAAATTAGAACAATGGCCCAAAAGTGTCAAAACATTAAATAACTCAACTATAGAATATCATCATACATGGTATGTAGGGTGATGTAGGTGTAAAAAGCAACAAGTAAGAACATATATAGAAATAGAATAACCATATGATTCTAATTATTATAATCATTAAATATAAATTCAATAAATGACACCCAATGAGATTAGTGGGCCGCACATAAATATTCCAAAAAACAACAAACCTTAGTGATGAAATTTAGACCACCCACCATCAGGTTGTACAATCCTTATCCTATATTATCAGCTTCTACTTATGCATAGAACATATTATATCTGGTTAAAATTTAAGATAGGAGAATAATGGAAAAAAGGACTCAAGTAATTATCATTGTGCATCCAACGTGATGAATGGAAGCTCAACCAGATCCCGGATGAAGGAGATATTTCAATCCCTATCTTATGACTTAAAAGAGATCAAAAAGGGTATAAAAACAGTTCAATACTATATAAACTCAAATTAGGATGAAGGATGCGGCTTAATTAGATCACAATGTGAAATTTTTTAAAATTATACATAAATTACCATGTGTTCAGTTTGTCCTCACGGTTTGACTAACCGTGTGAAAAAACATGCCTGTATAATTAGAGAAAAGGGGAAGTCACATAGTTAGGTTGTACAACATGGTAAAATATTCACCAACTTTGTAGTAAGGTTATATTTAAAATCATACTAGCTACATGGTTTTCTATAACCTTGCATCCTTCCGTCACAGTTTACTATAAATAGTGTGCCTTGCCTATTTTCCATAAAAGATGGTTTTTGGTATCTAATCAAGCCCTAGAAAAACTCAGGGACTTCAATAACTCCTTAATCATCAAAAATATGTAACAAATAAATTATTATGTTAAATGAAAATGGACCCCTAACTAAGTAAAAAATGGGTTCTTACAGTTCTCATCTCTTAAAAGAACGCATCCCTGAGTTCACCATCCAACGGTATAGAAGAACTGTTTGAGAAAAATTCTTTCCACTGAGCAAGTATTTGGGCCTCCGACACCCATGTCTCACCTTACCTGTGTCCATGATTCAATAACACCCATACTAGAGGGACATACCATCCTTAGAGAAACTATGATCCTCGGTCTTCGTTGAGTACTTGATACTACTCAAAGGTAGCATCATCATCGAAGTCCACATCCTTTTGAACAAAGGTATGATATGGGTCAGCATGATACTAGTGAAGATGTCAAACATGGGAAATTTTTTTCATGGCATAGTTCCTATGAGGTAGTATCAACCAATATACTACCGAATCGACTCTCTTAGTATCTCATACGGACCTACGTAAAGAGGAAAAAACACCCCTTTCTCTGGTGACAATATATGCCCTAGTCTCGGAGATACCCAAAGTAAAACATAATCCCACCCCATGAAATAAAGATTTCATAGATGATGATATTCATAATATTTTTTTCTGGATTGGGAAGTAGTCATATTCTTTCTAATCAAATCAAACAATTATGAAGTCTCCTTAATGAGATAAGGACCTAGTAGGGTTGCATCACCTACCTTTGGCTAGTACAAGGGTGAACAACAAGGCATAAAATATATGGGATCAAAAGGATCCATATGAATTGTATCCTAAAATATTTTATTATATGAGAAATAAATGATAGGGATATGCTTCTCTCATAAACCATAGATATCAAGGACACAAGCTCGGAGAATATCCTCTTGAACATGTATTGTATGTTCTGATTTTCCCTCAGTCTAAGGGTGAGAAACATATGATTAGAAGAAATGGTGTTCCCAAATCCGTCTAAAATCCCTACTAGAATTGTGATGTGAAATGATAATCCCTATCTGAAAAGATTGTACATTGGACCATGTTGAGTCGTATGATCTCATAGACATACAGTCTTCCCATATCATCTACTAACAAAGTCTCCCTAATAAGAATGAAGTGGGATGATATCGTTAGTCAGTCAGTAACCACACTTATAGAATCTATACCCATCAATGGACTTGTTATGCTGACTAAAAATCCCAAAGCAACATCTTCTCATTTCCATTCTGGGAATACAAGTGGATGTAGTCTGCCCGTAGGTCTCTATTGCATCAACTTCACCGGTTGAAAGATGGAACACCTAGTGATAAAGCATTCAATATAATATTTCATCCTAGGCCACCAATACTAGTGTTATGTGTCTTGATACATCTTTAGGTTTTCCAGATGAACTACACACTGAGATGTATAGGACATGTGCATCAACACCTCTCTAATTTCTACATGACCCAAACATGTCCATGAATACACCAGTTGTCATATTTGTCTACAGACCAATCTGGAGGCGGCTTGTCTCCTAATATACTATCACTAAGTACACGAACATCAGGATCAAATAATTGTATACCATTATCTCTATTGAGGAGAGAAGAGGTAACTTCCAAATTTTATGGATGAGACTACTCATGACTGTCATGAAACTCTAGGTTCTGCTCATAGAAGAGCCCTATTAACTTCCATTAAACATTGGATTCTTGTACTGCTTGTTCCTGAGTTATCTAATTAAGTGTATATGTAACCAGATTTCTCTTCCTAATAAAATAGATAAGATTAAAATCAATGGAATTGAGATATTGAAAACGTATAATTTGTTTGAGGTTTGAGGCACACAGATTAAATACATATTTGAGGCTATAGTGGATTGTATACACTAAAAAGTACTCACCTAATGGATAGTGTCTCCAGTAACATAAGGTGTGGACAACTAAATCCATCTCATGTTCATGTGTTTTTTAATTTCATTAATGAGGCCTCAACTAATGAGATCCATATTTAATTACTCATTATTCCTAACTCATCACTACTCTTAGGATGATTCCTGATACCTCACCTAAGATGGTATAATTTACACATGGCTTTGTACGAATTAGAATAGGTTCTAAGAAAAGCCTCACATTCATCTCCTGGAAGTATTTCATACATGATTCTGAACAAATGAGCATGAAACACTTATTTGTAATGTAATTGATATGTAATGAAATATGTGAGAAATACTTTTTTAATGCCTGAAATATCTATCCATACCCATGAAAATCTGTATATCAAATACTTTCTTGGGTTACTCCATGGAAATTATAGAAATATCCATACTTGGGTCAATGGATAAATCTAATTCTGAAATAATATAACCTCAAAACTGAAATTTTCTGATCCATAAGGGTAGTTATGAAGCATGGAATAAATCCAATTCCCTATCATTATACATAAAATGTTCTCAAGGTGGTTGGAATGGTGATTATTAGTATGATAATACACCAAGATTTCAACCACGAAGACCACAAAGGAAGTGTCGAGATAGGTATGAATACCCATATTCATTAGATCTAGGAAAATATAGAGTGTGTTCATAAGAAACAACGACATAACTAAGTACTCATATAGACCACACCTTCTACAATAATATGAATGAGTTATATATGATATCCTTACTCACACCTGATGATAACTTGATCTTAGGTCGATATTAGAGAAGACCCTACATCCACAAAGGTCGTCAAAGTGATCACCTATACAAGGTAGTGGATACCAGTTCATGACAGTAAGTTGTTTCAACATTCTTTAATACATAAAAAGATGTATGATTCCATAAAATTTCTTGGAAAAAATCAGTAGTGAACCCCAAGAGGTTGTACTAGGCCATATAAAATCCTTGTACCCTAAATCCTCTAACTTTCACTTCAGCTCTCAAAGCTCTATATGTACCAGCCTCTACAAAAGATAGAAAACATGAACTTTTTCTGGAACAAGACCGATCATAAACTATTCATATATCTGAGGGGGTAATATTGATAAATCGATGGGAAAGACTTCCTTGAAACAATTCACTACTTGAGGGAAATCAGGCTTCTGTAGACCGTGATACTCTATGAATATATATGAAATCTGGGAGGTCACTCCACTTGTCTCATGATGCTTTGGTTTAGATCTAGTAGCCTGGACATCCTAATTACCCTTATTAGATAAATACTTCCTTCTTGTGATGTAAACAATACCCTGTAGTGGTATCTGCATATAAAAGAATGATACACAACTAACCAATCCATCCTAATAATTACATCGAAGAATGTACTATCGATAACAAATAGGTTCCATAATAAAGGGTAATTTCCTACCTCAACAGGACAGTCCTTTCAATGGTGTATACCCTCAGTTCATACCCATAATGAAATATCTAGGGTCATTACACCTTTGTAATATTTTAATTCTTGTTTGAGACATTCCATGATAGATATAGAGATAAAATATTTCGATGTACCTGTATTAAATAATGAAAATACTATAGTATATTCCACAAGAATAGTACCTTTTACTATAGATGGTACTACATCCTGATCCTTGGGAATTGTATGTAGTGCATGAAATTTACCGGATCCATGACCTTATGAAACATATAGACTACAATGATCATAATTTCTCTCTTGGTGATACTGGTGATTAGGGGTCTGGCTTCAAATGCCATGACCTCCTCTTCAACCAGTCTGATCGATGTTAATCCAACATCCCAGATGATGTGGCACAAATGTACCCACTCTTGAAGGAAGAGATGGTGCAGATCATTTTCCACATGAATCTGATATAATGTAATTTCATAAATACTAAATATAACCCACACGACCGCAATACTGTCACTCCATTGGGTCACTATAATAACGAGACTTCAGGGTCCCCCAATGTCTTCACTGATGAAACACTTTGGAACCATCAAAATGGGAACTCTGGTTGTCATTTTCCTAATGATAAACCTCAATAGAATGCTTCCATCCACCAAAAGAACTATTGTCCTAACATGACATTGGACCGCTATTTCCAGTACTATTTCCATCCCTCACATTACAAGTTGTGAGAAAAACCCGATGGACTATTTATGAAATGGTGGGAATGCAATATACATTGACCTTCATACGCATGGCACAACACAGAACATCCATGAAACGTCTAACATGAAAAATTACCTCACCTCCTAGAAGTGGTGTGAAGCCCTAAAACTCTATGAAATGTGATAAATACTCTATGAATGAAATAGATCCTTACTTGAGATTTATAAACCCTCTGGATCTGTCATATCTTAGAATCTAATGAATGAAGTAATAATAAATGGTAGTTTTGAAATCAACCCTCAACATGCCCTCATGACGATCATCCTGGGTAAGGACATCCCACTAGTGCATGGCTTAACCATAAAGCATGTTTGTGCTAGGCTCGACCCTCTGCAAGGGAGGTGTCTCTAGATTCACAAAGATAGATAGGGTGGATTCTATCAAAGACACTATAGCATCCAGACAGTCATCCTCATAGAAAGTAAGAGAATGCTACTATTATAACTCTTAGGTCAGATCATCCATCCAAGGCTCAAGCAGTGTAACATCATTCATGGAGTACATAAGACATTGGAAATTATAAAAAACTAGGGGATTAGTTACCATATCATGTAAAACAGGTGGTACACAAAGGGTCACTGTTAGAGGTAATTGTGGCGGATCGGGCCCCAACACATTTGGAGTGTGGTCATATCCACATTCTTGGCATATGATATAATGAAACCATGGTGGAATTTTTCAGAAATGCCACGAATACACCTCAGATCAAGCTTACGAAAAAAGATAAAATGACTAGTGGAAGTTGGACATAAGAAAATTCACAACCTATGGCATACTACCCAAATGACTCGCTTAGATGGAAGATTTTTGGTAAGTACTCATGTATAAGTTTCATATTATTTTACATATAATTGTTAGGATCCGTCAATTACCTATCACAAACATAACAATCCCTGATAAGGATGTGAGACCAATTATTTTTATACATCATGATTAAATTTATAATAGATATCCATTCTTGGTGAATCTATTCCCCTTCAACATATCACTAGAAACAATAATCAATTATTTATAGAATAATCTCTAAACATGGAATATTACTCATTCCAACCCATGAGGACCCATACACCTCATGAATTGAGAGTAAAAATCACTTAATCCCAACAAAAACTAACACATGTAAAATCTAGTTATCATAACATCACTCAACAATAAAAAACATATCAACCAATGAAAAATAGTTAAATGAACCAATATGGAATGTCAATATTCCTGAAATATGAATCATATGTGCCTAATATGATCAGTATAAAAATTCGTATTTCCCTCATATGATCGAGCCAATGATGAAATAAATACTCAATCAGAATAGAAATAAACAACTCCACACATGATGGGCGTCACCCAATGGTGAAATAAAATCAATTGTAATAGGAAAAAAAGATCTATAATTATATTATGGGTAACTTGGATTCTAACCAATACCTGGGGTCGCTACATCCAATCATGTATTATGAACAAGTTTCCAGTTTTCCAAACCCATAATATATTATCTCTAAATAGTAAATAAAGAATGGAACCTCCTATAATACCACTTTGTGACATTGTGGGCCCATATTCCTCTTAATAGGTTCCCCATGCCCATTGGTCCACATGGCCTCAAGTGCATATCATCAGACACCATAGGCAATATACTAGTAGCAAGGGCCTACGGTGTGTTAGGGGGGAGACTATGCCATCATTATTACAGTGTAGTGCATCTGATAAATATAAATAGTGTTAAATGGAGGAATCAATACAAGTAAACAGAGGGAAAAACAGAAAATTGAGACCACTGTAAGAATAATAGAAATAACTATAATAATATTCAACAATTGTTGACGATATGTCATGGATCTAGAACACAGGAAAAAATTGATACAAGATAGTAGACCTAACATGTTCAATATAATTTCAAATGAAATAAAATATATAACCCAAGAATCCGAAGCTCTGACTCGGTCATCTACTATCAAGAATCATCCTAAATATTAAGCCATCTAGTTTTCGAAGTCATATGTTTCTTTATAATAATACATTAATTAATGTAATCTTCCCCATGTATTAAACGATGCCTGAAGGGTGTGTGAGTTAATTCTCACTTATGCCACCACCAATGGTGTATATATCATCTGGCTTGTGTAATGGAAATGTAATAGTGTGATATCATTCATATATAAAGTAATAAAAGTAAAATGTAGCTAAATACCCAGGTACCTTCTTCATCCCCCAACTTGCATCTGAATATTACAAATCCATTGATTGATTGTTACCCATTTATAAATAAGTCACATGTTACAAATAGTGATGGTTCAATGTTATGACAAGGAAACCTGTAAAGAAATTTAATAACGAAGTTCCAAGGTAAAAACGATGGAAACGTTGTCCTCAAGGGTTTCCAAATAAGTAATAATTATAGACTACATACGGGTATGAGTGTAATTAAAGGTGCATATTACATGTCATTCCACAATAAGATGTGTACTAAATCCAAGGAGATCGTCTAAGTTAAAATTGGGTTTTTTAGTCACTAGAACCTATGGGATTTAACCATGAACCATAATTTTTAATGATGGATCGAGGGAGAATATCTAAATAATCCATTAATACTATGTGATGGATCCTATAGTGTTATACCAAGAATCCAAGAATATATATGTATCAGGATCTTGGTGTGTCTAAACCTAATCATGTCGAATCCTTGAATTGGAATGGGGTTCCCTAGTGCTCAAGGAATTCCCCGATAAGAGTCCAAGGAGATATCGATTCATGCCACTCCTTTTTAATTGTGAATTCATGTAATATTTAATTTAGTTCAAGCATTTCCTTTCATTAGTGTGATATGTTCACTTAACATGCATCCTTTTAATCAAGTCATAAATAATCAATGAGGCTGTTTTGTTTAAGCCTTCTCTTTCATTAGTGAGATAAACCCAAGTATCATGAAACCCTTATTAATTCAATTTAAAAAATATAAACTAATTAATGTTCTTTATACTACCTTCAATTAATGTGGAAATGGATTATAAAGACATGTAACCTATTAATCACTCACATTTAATCCAGTGAATTCATATAATGTGTATACTTTCCAATTTCCCTTTCAAAAGTTTTTGTCATTTTAAATCAATTACCATATACAGGTCAAGTGTAAGTGACATGGTAATTTCCATTCACAATTACATGATATAATAATCATTTATTATAAGGAGGGAAACAATTAGTTTGGTCATGCTTGAGAACAATAGAACAATGGCTCAAATGTGTCAAAACCCTAAAAACTAAAATGTGGAATATCATTCAACACAGGATGCTTGGTATCGTTGGCATAAACACCAAAAATTAATTACATAGATATAAATATCATTATCATATAGTCATAATTATTATATTTATGACATATAAATCCCATAAAAGATAGCCTATGAAATAGGTGGTCCCCAAATAACAATTTTAAAATCACTGAACTTGAGTGATATGTTATCGAACACCCCCTTATGGTTGTACAATCCTTCTCCTCTAATTTTGGCATCTAATTTGTCATAGAACATAGTAGATATGTGAATGTGGAAAAAATTATCACACATCGATAACTAGGTCAAGAGTAAGAGAGCAGAAAAAGGACTAAAAATGACTCGAGTACATACTTTAGCACATCCAACATGATGAACAGATGCTCGATCAGATCCTGGTCGATGGAGAACATTCAATCCTTATACTAAGACTTAAAATATCTCCAAATTGGAAGAAAAATATGTCAATAGTGTAGAAACTCAAATTAAGAGGAAGCACGAGGCCTAATTTAATCATTAAGGGAAAATAGTAAAATCACCATTAAAATATCATGGGCATGGATTGTTTACATGTATTGAAAATATTTGTGTAACCCATGAATGGGTTTCTGGGGTAAAGGAGAACTCCCATGGTTAGGTTTCACAATTAGGTCAACCAACCACCAACCATGTGGTAAGTTTCAGTCCAAAAAAAATTACACCCACATGATTTACTTTTACAATGCGGCATTCTACTATTGTTTACTATAAACCGCATGTGAAGCATTTCTTCCCAAAAATTTGGGTTTGGGGCTCTGATTACGCCCAAGACAACTTTGAGACCTTTCACTAACCCATTACGCATAAAAAATAGGTCAAAAATAAAGAATCATTCTAAAATTTAAATTATCTATATCTGAGTGAAAATTGGGTTGTTATATTAATCATATAGAATTTATAATTTCATGCTAACTTTATTTAATATGAACAAAATTATTCACATAAAAACTCTATTTTGAAAAAAGGATTCTAGTTTTCAATTTATATGTATGAAAAAAATTCTCATTGTCACTGATTTTATTATCATAAATTTATTTATAATAAATAAAATATTTGGTATGAGTTATTTGTGGATATCAAATACCGAGTGTATCCTTGCATATAATTCTTTTAAAAAATTGATAGAAAATAGTTATAAATAAAAACGCATTTAAATTGTGATATAAAAATAATTTTAATATAACTTATAGTATGCAAAAATATATGAAAATAAATAATATCAATACATAAATACACATAAAATTTAGTAAAGTATTTTTATTATTTTATAGTTCTGGCTGTCATAATGAAATATTCATAGAAATAATTTTTTTTAAATAGAATATTTTTGTTAAAAATGATCATCTTATTAAAAATATCAAAAATTCATATTAATAAATATTTTGAATGTTAAATTCATGAAATAACATCATTTTATGGAATTCATAATATATATTTTTCAGAAAATTAATATAGTCGATAAAATATTAGGCAAAATTATTTAAAATTTCATTAATAAAAAATAATATTTATTTTTTAATATTTAATGGAAATATTTTTTAATTGTTTTAAATCAAATATTTTATTATAAAAATAAAAAAATTATTATAATAATTTGTGATTAATTTTTTTTGGATGTGGTGCGCGATGAAATCTAGAAAATGTATAATTTGTATTACATTACATTTTATTTCATTACATTATTCATTTTTATGGGGTGAAGAAATAATAAAACATAATAACTATTATTAAAATTATTATTTTTTCCTAAGATAAAATCAATTAATAATCTCCAAAATCATTTATAAAAGGGACTTGGGGGGACCATATCCTCTTGGATGAGTGAAATAAAATTGGGGATGCGTGTTTTGAGATATTTTCCAATACATGATCCTCATGATTTTGAGAGAATTGGTGCTGCTGAAGATCAACTATTACCAACCAAATTAAATAGAGTTTTTGAAAATAATAAATAAAAAATTCTTAAGATGGTAATTTTAAAACCTCCAAATGGATCATGAATAGACCATGTATGATATTAAAGACCATTTCTCATTAGCATTATTCATAGTAATATTTTTTATGATTGACGACTATTTTATAAGTAATATTTAATATTAAAATCCATTTATTTTCATTTTCTTAAAAATATAAATAATTTGAATTCAAATATTTATTTATCATTGGATGTAAAAATTAATTTATTTAATCACTTTTTAGATACTATTTTCATCCCTATATATCATCAACCACTAAAATTAATCAAAATCATATAACTTTTTATTAATTTTAAAACTATTTACTATACATTTTTACTACATTATAATGTCACATGGGTGGATTTTTTTTCATATAGGATCATCAATAATGTATTTTTACATTTATCATTATCATGAAATATTTTTATGTTCACAATTGCGAGGGGTGGAAATTTGTTTAATATTATTTTCATTGATTAAAATATTTACAATATTCAATGAATGTTTATTCAAAATTCAAAATTTAAATAAATATATAAAATATTTATATGTATTGAATATCCTCATAAAGTATTATAATTTTTTTTATTATTATTTTTATTTAAAAATTTGATATTACATTTTTTCATATTTTAGCGATTATTGTGTTGTAAGAAGTTTACAAAGTTAATTTGTTTTACCAATAAAAGAGATATTTTCCCTACTAAAAATAAGATATTAATGATTATAAATATGAATATAACTTTTAAATTTTCAATTAATAATATTTATCAAAACTGAATTAATATTATCACATATAATTCGTTAACTCCATTTTTTGGAAGACTAAATAATTAATCATTGAAATTATTAAACTCACATTCCATAATATTTAATAAATAATATTAGACAAAAATTAATTAATGAATATATATTATTATTAACTCATAAATATCTATTTTTATAATTTATAAATAAGTTTAGTTTAGAAATAAATATTTTGCATGTATATAAATTATTTTTTATAAAATTTAACATTTATGATCACATGATTTTATCTTATTTTATAAACAATTCTGATAATTGAATGAATAATTATTTATTTTTAATTACAATAAACCAAACATTTTCTAAAATATTATACAATAATTAATATAAATTTTTCATTTAAATAAAAATATATAATATTTTGTAAAAAATATATTTGTAATAAGAACACTTATAATGAGACCTATATTTTATTCTTAATATTCATCATATATAATTAATTATTTATGGGATGTTATTAGATAATTTTTCTACTATTTTATTCATTATTTTTATAGTTTTATTTTAAATGTTATTTTATAAAATTTCTAAATGAAATTAAAATTAACATCTCATAGAAAAAATTATTTTGTATGAAATGGTAAATTTTCAAAAGAGTTTGAATCTTTTTATTACCATTCTAAAATAATTTGTTTTATATATTTAATTTCATTTTACTTTTTTGAAAAGTTCCTTAAATTTTTGTTTTAACATTTATTATAATAGGGCATTGTTAACTTTTTTGGGTCCTCTTTATATCAAACATGGTACTCATTTAATGGGTAATATATACTAAAATATTTGGGTATAATTCCCCTTCTAAAATTATGTATTCACAATTTTATTTAATAATTTAGAAATTAATATGTAATTAAATAAAAAAATGATATATATATATATATATAAATTATAAAAACTATTATTATTGTGGATAAAACTATGAAATTTATTATTCTATAAATAGATATTTCAAAAATAATGTATATACTATTGTTTGTTTCATACAAGAGAGTGATATTCTAAAATAAAACCATGATATATGATTGATGATTCCCATATAAGACATGATATATTGGTATAACTATATGTTGAGTATGTAGAATTATTTCATCATTGAGATAGATGATCAAACAAAATATACTTTTAGGACTTCTTTATATTTCTAAAGCACACTTTCTTCGATCTATAGTGTCTATTGATCAATTTTAACCTCCGTTTAATTTCATATATATATTTTTAATGATTAATATACATTTTTAATTAATTATCATTTAAAATAAAATCTTAATGGATCATTACATCTATTAATGGGTATGGTATTTCAATTAAAAATACATTTTATGACTAGTTTTACTAGCTTTTTCAATATATTTTTGACAAAAATGCATATAATAATTAATTATAAAACTAAATAGAAAATTATTTAACCTCTATATGCTAAATTAACACAATAATATCAAAAACATCAAGAAAATAAATAGAATCCCATGTTTATGTAAAATAATTCTATAACAAACCCCTAAAACTCTTCTATAAAATTTGAAATTAAATTAAATAACCAAAAAATTGGATAAAAAACATGATCACATATTACCCTAAATTAAACAAAAACATTATAAAAACTCAACACATGTCACTCATGAAGATACGTAAAAAATACGACTTTAACATAATAATATATATAAATATTTGCAAAAATAAATCCTGAATAAACATACAAAACCATAATAAATTTATATATTATTCTAAAATAACAAGAATATTTTTAACACCCCAAAAACAAGAAGAGTATAATAAATAAATTTTACAACCCATTACAAAAAGATAAAAATTTTATTTCTTGAGTCAACCTTATTAGAAAACAATAGTTAACAAAGGTTGTCTTATAATATTGATCATGATGGTTAATCTCATATGATTATTCTAATTGTGTGTGTGTGATGAAAATGTATAATAATAAATTTTTGATGGACTATATGGATATACATTGGAACTATTACCCCATAATAAACAAGTATGTTCTCTATAAGGGGGGGAACGGTTTATATAAGGGTATCTAGTTTGGATTTTTGGCCTAGTTATTATAATGGAATCAATATATACACTAAGAAATAGTCCAAATGCATGTAATATATTATGATTTATGGATCACACTGAAGATTTTTTTTCTCAAAATAGGGATGAATTTAACACTCCAAAAAGATCAATGGTTAAATGAATAAATCCTACTACCATTCTCAATAAGGTTTACATTTATTTTTTTTCTCCAGCATGAGAAAAACTCAATATTTAATGAAGATTAGACTGGATTATTTATTTGTAAAATTTAACTCATTGATATTTTTCATATTATTTTTTTGAAAAAGGAATAAATTTCACTAAAAGAACATGAGTTCACCATTTGGTAAATTCATTAGAATGATATCATATTCAGGTATATGGGTAAACCCCAGTGAGGGTAAAAATCATGTCTAGGGGGAAACTATGGTCTTTTTGGTGGCCAATTGTTATAATATTAATTTAAAAAATAATATAAATAATTATTTTTAAAAAAAAATCATTTTTTTAAATATCATCATATTCATAAATATTCCAAAAAATTATTGATCTTCATTTAAAACAACATCAACCACATATCCACCAAATATATTTTTATTCTACGTGGTTAATTGTTTAATAATCTTATTTTCTCAAAAAATGATTTTTTCCCAAAAAAAATTATAACCAAAAAATAAACTAATATATCCATAATAAAAGTTACATATTCCATAGTTTTATATTAACTTAATTCCTAGAATAATGTAAAACTATTGTTAATTCCATTAAATATCAACATAATAAGCCATTATGAATATATATATATTCTATTTAAATCATGATAAAAATAAACATATGAAGTCATTTTGATAGTTCATTTCCCATATTTTTTTATATAATAACATTATGTCGATTATTTATATGAAACCCCTACTATGTTAAAAACAAAATCACTTACAACCGATGAACTAAGATCTGAAGGTAAAACATAATCATTATTCAATGTCTCTAATTTTAAACAAGATGTCCAAATCAGAGAAATATATATTAATAATATATTTACAAAATATATCATCACTTGTATAAAAAACATCTTTTTGGTTCATAGATTTATAGAATTTTAACAAAACCATTTCAATAAAAAAAACCCCATATTTTTCCCCAAAATTTTATTTTCTCACTATACCAAAAATTATATATTTTTCATTTTATCTAAAAATATAACATAAAATTATTCATATTTGATTATTGTATTGGTATATCATTTGTGAAACCATTTTGTACACTATGGAAATGAAAACATAATAATTAAAGTGATCAGATGCATATAATTGGTAATCCTCATATATATTAATCAAATATAATAACTAATAATAATATGTGTCAAAAGGAATGATAAAATAATCTATGTGAATATATATATACAATAAATTATTCAGAAAAATAAAAAATGGACCAAAATGTCATATAAATGAATAAGGTTTTTTCAAAAAAGAAAACTAGTCAGATGTTTATGAAAAAATAAAATAATAATCCTGAATTATGAGAGCATATCATTTAATGAATATGAAATTAGTTAATAATGTAAGAAATAAATTGAAATCATAACATTTTTTATGCCTAAACCATAAAATATAACACATAGTTTATAATGATAACAACCATCCCATATCTCATAAGTGATGGGATGACAACTAGGGTACCATAACCATCTCCATTAGTATAACTACATTTGTACAATCATAATTTCACGTGACAATAGACTTTATTCAATTAATTGGATGTAAATTAATGACCCAAATGTACCATAATGATAAACCACAAATATGTGGTCCAAATATTTCATAGAAATTTAATAACACCATTATATATTTGTAAATAAAGTGAAAATAAATTGGTTTCTTAATTATTTCCATACAAAATAATTACAATGGAACTATATAATGAAGTTATATAGTATCATTAAAACATATATATTATGGAGAGAATTATGTTGTAATTGATTAAAAATTTATTAGAATAAAAATTGTATAAATACAATATTGATGTGGTATCCCATAATATTAATATGGTGATTTGATTAGTTTATACCAAATATTCAATATCCTAGTAGCAGTATTTGAAAACAGAACATGGAGTATGATCAGTAAATTTACTCCACAATATATTGTATTCTTGTGTAAATGGTGTAAAATGTAAACTAAATAATAAAGATATTTTTTTATATGTTTTTAAATTATTTTATAAAAAAATATAGTTTAATATCACATACATATATCATTTCGAAATATTTAAAATATATATTTAAAAAATACTTTAAAATGAGGCTCAAATATTGTAACCTTTAAATAGATTCAAGTATCAAGTAAAAAAATATGGGTTTGAAGATAAAAACATACATATATGAAATGAAATCCATTTTAATTCTCTTAATATATTATTATTTTAAATGGAATATAAAAATCATAATAGATGTAGATATTTTCTAGAAAGTCACTAAAACCTATAAATAAATCATAATAATGATGACCATCCATGATAATTGCAAATTCATTACTTCAATAAATGTTAATAAACATTAAATTCGTACATTTTAAATGAAATATAAAATAACATGGGGAAAATTATAAAAAGATTTCATTTATAACATTGAATAAAAATAATATCATATTATTGGGAAAAAATCCCTCAAGGTAATAATGAATCATTTTTGGGACGATTGTGTTTATTGAAAAAGCAGGTGTCCATGGAAATTTGTCGAGTTCCATTGAAGTTGTTGACAATCCATGATGACAAAGAACCAAGATTAAGGAATGGACGATCTTGAGGTGGTACAAAAGAGCAGTACAAGGTGGTGTCATTTCCCACTGTTTGCCAAATTTTTATGGTACACAATTTGGAGTTTGGTAAGCATCGTAAAAATTGGATTTCCTTGGAGAACTAATTTAAATATGTCAAAGGCATGAATTTTTAGAAGATAGGCTTCATGGATTGGATTTCACAAAGACAAAAAAAACCGTTTACGGTGATGCTTCACATTTATGACGAGCTTCGCAAACGGCAGTGTTGAAAAGAAAACCCAAGGGAGCTTCGATGTGGCAGCGTGAGGTAATTGATGTAACGCTCCATGATTACGACGAGCTCTGTGATTCTAGAATTATCGAGCTTCTTCGCGATTTTGAGAGAATTCCTGAGGAAATTTCAGAGCTTCGCGATTGGCAATGACGTGGCGCTGACTTCAAGTGGAAGGGTCGAGGGTTGGTGGAATTTCATATAAATAGAGGTTGACCCCCTTGAGATAATTAGAGAGGGTTTTCGAAGAAATTATTTTTCTCTCAGTTCATGAAGGTGATTTGCGGAGGTACTATTCTTCGCGAAAGAGAGGTGCTTTGCGGCGGCTAATCTAGCTCTGCGAAGGAAGAGCACTTAATAAGGCCACATGATCTAAGGAGTGTGCTTCATGAAGAGGCATGAGCTTCACGAAAAGGAAAGAGCTTTGCGAAGGCTTTTTGTGATTCACGAAATTGGGAGCCACGTGAAGTACAGTTCATTGTGAAGGTATTTACAAATTAATTGCCCAGTGTTAAATAGGAAATGGGTTATTCATTAGTGGTTGAAATATTTAATTTAATAGAGAATTTATATATAGTGGAGAATGCATTCATTAGTGATAATGAATAGTCCTATTTGTCTATAAACGGTGAGTGGATCCCTCCCAGAGCAGTGAGCAAAGGAATAGGAAGAAGGTGATCCTCTCCAACGGCAGTGATCCAGAGAGAGGGAAACATGGAGTGACCCTTGGGAAAGTAGTGATATGACCCTAAATTTTTTTATGGTAGTGAGCCTTGGCATAGAATTGATCTAGCATGAACATTATTGGCAGTAAGCTTTTGTGGATTTGGTATAGCGGCACGTCATCGTTGTATGCTCCTTGGACGTATCCCAGTGACGGTGATCCAAGTAAAAATCTCTGTGTCTGCTTGGTTTCTTCCCTACAATGCATCTAGATCATAACCATCAGATAAAGATAAAGAGAAGTGATCAACATAAACAGATAAGAGCAAACAATGTGACCCTTGTAATAAAGAGGTCAAGATCTAGTGGGGAAAGAAGAATTTTTGAAAAGAATATCCATAACCTGATTCACCCCCACCCCCTCTCTGGGAATATATGCCCTTATTAGTCCTAACAAATACTATAAAATTAATTTATTATATCATTAGACTATATTGAGTGATGTTTTTGATATGTGATAAATAATATTGACATAGAGGTGTATGACTCTAAACTAAAAAAGTAGTGATAATTATAGTTAAAAAACATGCATTTTTTTCTAGTTTATTGAACAATGGGGGGATTAAATGGTTTGAATTCATGAAAAAATCAACAATAATAATTTTAGAATAAAATATATGGTATTAAAGATGGAATTTTCATAAAATTCTCCAAAAATGATTCTAAAAACACAAGCATCATGTATATTAAATTATAATTAAATAAATTATTTATAAAATAAATTAAAATTAAACATATTATATATAATTCACTAATAAATTCTTAACACCTATTTTGTTGTATTTTTAAATCAATTTTTAAGTTTGATTATATCATTTTAAATGCTTGTTTTGGTTTTTCTATTTTGATCCTTAAACCATGGCCATTGATTGAAACCCTATGAAATTTTATGGAATGTTTATAGAATTATATTTATATATTTTTGTAGTCCCATTTTTATTTAATATAACTCATATAAATTGTTTTCTTAAAACTATTAGAAATCCTGAGTTTATAAATTTTTATTCCCATAAAATAATATATTTATTATGTGAATAAAAATTTACAAATAACAATAGAAGAAGAATTAAGGAAAATAAAATTATTCACTGTAAATTGTTTAACCTGAAATAATATTCCCTTTCCCATTCATTATATAATCATTATATTGTTGATTATTTATTTAAAAATTGGGACTCAAATAAGAGAATGCAATAAATATGAAATGAGTATGAACATATTATATTATAGTGAAAATATTTATCATATAATGGAAAAATTACATTTCACTAACCATAATATAGTTTCAAATATAATATTTATTCAATAACTCTAATTTACATAAAATTATTATCTATTATTGATGAAATTTAAAATTCCATATCAATGGTGGAGTAGTCCCCACATAAAATGATGGCATTTTTATTTAAAAAATGTAATGGGTGTAAAGGCAGCTAATTGTTTCCACCTCATAATAATAGAATATCATTTGGATAATTATATTTAAACTAATATATTATAATAGTTATAATATATTTCTAGTAACTGGGGGAGGAATGAATATCGAACAGACTTTGATAAACCAATTATATTTTTCTGGGACATCATCCTTTTTTGTTACATTAAATATTTATAGAATAGTTTATAGGGAGAATAGATCCCTTAGTTTATATGAATGAGATTTAGAGAGATATGTTTTTTATATTATTTATGCAAAGTTGAACATGATGTTTCGAGTAGTGGGGTGCAAATGGGGTCCTTTTTAATTAAAAATAATAGCATTTTTATAATATATCAATATTTAAGGGTGATGATTAAAATTTATAAAATACCAAATTTCATGTAAATGGGAAAACTCACATATGATCTACCATTTAGATTAAAAATAATATGGTTTTTCTTATGATATATTATTGAATTATTAAGAATTGACAAAAGTAAGTAATATTTAATTTTAATTATCCGGAGATTTTAATATGTTGATTAAAAAATATCTTTATTAATTGGGAATTTGAATAGTAATTTTTTTTATAATTTCAGTACTTTAATTTTCATCATTTTAAATGATTAAACACACCAATTGAACAATTTTATTTATCTTTAAATATTTTTAAAACTAGTTACATTAATTTCATCTTCTAATATGGACGATTTTTAGATTCTTCTAAATCATTTTTTTAAAATTATACACCAATTATACATTATTAATAATCTATTTAATTACATATAGTTTATTATAAATAATTATTTTCATATAGATTCATTAATATATGAGTTTTTTCACAATCATTTCATTAACGATCCTTTCAAATCCTAAAATTGGGGTGTGACATTTGTAAATATTAATTTCATAATAAATGATAAATTTTACATGAAAATAAATTTGAAAGAAAAATTAAATATATATAATATTAACCAAGGGTATTCGGGGTATAATATCATCCACCAATTTAATGATATAGTTTTTTTGATATTTCATAACATCCCACCAATAATTAATTCAATTAATTTATTTAACCAGTATTTTTGATTACTAACTTTCACCATGTTATCTAGTTTATATAAATAAAAATAAGTTTAACATGTTAAAATTATATATGTTATGATTAAAAATATTTTAGAAAATTACTATAAAAATAACTAAAGCTGATAGATTTTTTAAACTTTTAATTCACAAAACATGTCAAAACCAATTTTATGAAAAATGAATCTTTAAATATATAAAAAAAATTCTTCATATTCCATGATATTAATTAAACATATTATTATTTTTAATTATCTTCCTAATATATGTTACCAATATAATATTCCAAAATAAATTACTACATATGGTGAATTTAATTATTTAAGATCCAATTTATGATATAAATGATAATTATTTTATGAAATTTATCTCATTTACAATAAAAATTTGTTATATTCATTATAACTAAAATAAAATCATTGTATGAATAATTATTTCATTAATTTTATTTCCAATACATCTAATTAAATTAAATCCACTAAATAATCAAAATTTATATTTTTTATAAAATTATAAAAATTATAATTCAAATAATGTCGGAGAAAAATTATTTTGATAAGTCCGAAATTATTACAATAATATTCCTTATAATTATGTTTTTATTTCATTCATTTTATAATATCATATTACTAAATAATAATTTAGGTCTTACAAATTAATTTTATTAATAATATTCCATAAAATTTAAAATAATTATAACATTTCATTTTTGATAAAATAATTTCAGTAAGATACAATGTTGTTTTGAAAAATGGGATTCATTATTTTTATAATTTTAAAATAATTTACATTTCTAAATAAATTTTATTTTATTATCATGGGATGTAATCTATTTTTTTATTTATGAATAGAACTAAATTTTCTCATTTTATTAATATTGCATATGTTGCTAGCTGTTTTTCATTTCATGGAAAATATTTTCAAAACTAATATGGTGTTATATCACCAATCATGGATTATATATATTTTTTGGATATTCTTATGTGAAAATTTTTACGGTTGTGTTATTTTTTGTTGTAGTTGGGTAGTGATGTAATCATTCAAAAGGTTTCATAAAATATGTTTTCTTGTTAATGTATAAATCATGATATGAAAGCCTTAATTAAATTGATTTTCTTCACTCATTAAAATTTTTAGACATCTCAACATAATCATAATATCCCTTATTACATAAAATTTCACATGTAATGAAAGTAAAAAAATGATAACAAATTTATCATTTATTCAATAATTATTATCTCATTTATGTCGATGTGTGATTTAAAATTCCAATATATATATGTCTAGTCAGAAGAATATTTTTATTAATGGAATGTAACCCAAACCCTCCAATTTTTTAACCGAAATCATATTACAATTATAATAATAAAACAACCAATCCACCATGTAGAGATACAATTTAATCAGGATATCTTATGTTAGATTTTTTAGCGCGAAAATAGATTCAAAAAATAAATCCTACATATAATATAGTCTCTGGTTCGTAGGGGTCTAATGATAAATATAAAATAAATAGTTTCCATAATCGATATAAAATGGATTATAATTTTAATTTTTCTAAAAAATTTAATATTTTGGTAAAGGAATCAAGAAATAATTATAAAATAACGTGCCCCAACATTGATAACAAATATTTTATGAAAAAGAATTTAAAAATATATATTTTAAATTCCACACATGATTAGGTATAGAAATATATGATACCGATATATTATTTGAATAAAAATAAATAGAGAAAAAAAATATTTTAATGAATGAAAATCCAAAAAATTAAAACACATATAATGTTTATAAAATATTCAATTTCAAAGTAAAATAATTTCTTTCCAATGATAATGTATTAATATTGGGAATAGATAATTAATTCATTCCTCTTCTCGCATATTTTCAATAGTTTATAAATTATTTTATTCAATATAACTAGATTAGTTTTTATTTATTTAATAATATTATATGAGTAACCATTGAAAGAATAATTAAATAATATTATGAATATTAAATGTAAAACATGGGGCTATAATTAATTTAATATCATTACATTTTAATAAATAATGGTAACATTATTGAGTTTTTATCCAATTTACCAAAATTGAAAAAAAATTATTACATATTTTATATCAAAAATTTTTTTAAATAAAAATGATAAATAAATTAAAAATAAAATTATCATTCATTATAATAAGTGATATATGTTATGTAAATAACAATAAATTATAAATATATATACATAATAAAATAGATAAAGGGTTTTCTTCATTTGATCAACAAATAATCTAAAATTTCACAAAATTTTTAAAAAATAATAATTCATGTTGTTATAATCTAGAATTGGTTTTTGATTTATAATTTATCTAAATACTTATTAAAAATGGGTTTTAATGAATTTAAACAATAACCATCACCTTGGTTTTATAGAATCTACTATCTATAATTTGTGACATAAAAATACTCAGAAGGGGGTTATATTTTTTAATTAGTAGAATATTATAGTGACTCGTGAATTTCTTCCATATTATTACATTTATTTTATTGTAAATATAAATTTAAAGATAATAATGTATAAAAAAGTAGGGTATCTTTCATATAAAAGTATTTTAATACATCAAGGTGAAACATAAATAAAATTATTATTTTTGTATCCATAAAGATCCCACATGCCCCTTTCTAATTCTAAAACTACATGGAATATCTTGAGGAATACCAAGACCGAATGGGTGAATTAAAAATCCCAGTAAGGAAAATCACATGATAATGAAACAAAACATGTTATTAGAAGGTATAACATGATGTCACCATAGTTTAGTATCAATAATAATCACAAGGGAGCAAGACATAGTGAACATAATATCCTAAAGCAATGGAGACCTAGAAAATGTAGAAAATATACAACATGACAGAGACATGATTCAAGGATATCAACCATGAAAATATCACATGTTATAAAATGTTCTATAATGGTTTAGGTTCACTCTGTAATCCCATACATAATGTTCGACGATAAAAATGTGTTACCAATGAATTGAAGAGCTATCTAGGTGAAACCATAATAATTTTTACATTATTTAGGTGTCCACAATGGTAAATATATATTAATACACATAAAAAAATAATTATTTGTAGAAATAAATGTGCGTTATAGTCATGAATCAAATCATATTCAAGAGATATTTCATAAATAATTAATTTGATAAATGATTATAAGGAATTTATTACCCAATTAATGGTTTGATGAATAATTTTGGTATATATGCGAGGAAATATTTATTCAATTTATAATCAATATATAATATTTTTGAGAGATATAGAGTTAGTTAGAGAGGGAATGGTCATCACCCAAAGGAAATTTGTGGTATATAAATATCTCTTACCATGAACATGAATCTTAATATGAATGAATTATCTTCTATATTAATAAATTTATGTTAATTTTTTCTTTTTTGTAAACTATTTTCATTTTTATTATTCATCTTATATTCAATTATATTGTCATTCATGTTTTTGTCATAGGTTTTGATGATATATGAATCAAATTTCCAAAATTTCATTTTTAGGATGAAAATGATAAAAGATATTACTAATTAATCATGAAAATAATATTAATCATTAAATAAATAACTTTTATAAACTGAAATTACAATTTTGAATTTATTTACGGAATAACATTTCAAAAATGAACAATGTTATAATAATGGTGATGGTATGTCATATGTACACATGAGTCACATACCAATTTTCCAATTATCATGATTTAAATAAAGTAATTGGTATTTTAAATTTTTATAATGTTAATTATATATGATATATCATGTTATTTAATTATGTTAACATACATATACCAGCAATGTCACATGGTAATGAAAACAAATCACATTATTTCATTGAGGTGTTATTCCACATAATCTCATGAATGATGATATCATGTTGTAATTAATACCAAGGTAAAAATAATATGGTATATTAAATTTAAAAAATGATTATTATTTCATTAATATCATATAAATACCTTAAATTCATAATCATAAAAATTCATTAGTGGTGATTACGGATTAAGAAATACATCGGTTAACAATACGGTAGTTCGCTATACATATGAACAATTATTTCATTTCCCATTTGATATATTATGATATGGATTTGGTATCATCAATTTGCATAATAAAATATCATTATATGAAATATTCTTATGATATTATAATATTACATTGAGTAATAATTTAATGAGTTTGATGTAGAAATAAAACAAAATGCTCAGTTAATAATTATACATCTTATTTGTACATCCACTATAGTTTTTTTCACCAAAATACATTCTATGATTTTTTTATAAAAATGTTAAGGAATCATGGATGTTGTAAATGATACCACAATGTTATTTATTTATTTACATGGTTAAAATATAATTTATTGGAAAGTGAGTAAAAGAGGAAAGGACCTCTTATAATTGATAATGGGTGGCATTTTATTAAATAACAAAATCTGTCCAATAATGTGAAGCAAATAACAGACCATATTTTTTAAAAAATTTATATAAAATGGATTATAACCAAGAAAAGGTTGAACCATTCCCACTCTATTACTTTTATAAATGTTATTTCTTTTACCTCTAATGTTAATTTTTTTTTATTATATTAGTTTTCACTATGGAAACTTGTTTTTATCTAGGTAATGATTCCATTAATTGTAAGAATAAAATGATAAATATTTGAAAATTTAGATAAAACTATTGTATATATGAAATTAATTTTTTTCAAACAAATTCATATGTATCTGGAAAATTAATTAACACCCATGTGAATGAAACACACAAACAATATTTAAACATAAACCGGGGTATTTAATTTTGACTGATTTTCATATTCATTATGATCCAAAATAATGTTGAACATATTAAATAATATTATATATTATGATTCCAAATATGGTCCCTATTATAAAATTGTAATTGTTGAATTTTAAGATTTTAATTTCAAACGAAACACATAAAAGGTGTCAAGAAAAAATGTCTTCCATGAATGAAATGTCCAGAAATAAGATAATAGTATGATTATAGTATGAGTTGTATTCATCATTATATGAAGTTAAATTAATATATATAGATATATAATGTTTGAATTATATATAAATAATTTTTTAGTGTTTATTTTAAAATAATTATAATGTAGAAACAATATGTAGTAACACAATGTTTGTTGAAAATCGAGTTTTTAGAAACGGAAACATATTAAAAAATAATGAAAATTAATAATTATATGAAATTAATAATTATATTCTGAATAAAATGTTTAATTTTATAGGTTATGAAAAAATAAAAATAACATATGTATAATTTTAATTTTATTTATTTAATGAAAATAAATTATTGTATTTGAAATAATAATAATTTTCACTATTTAATGAAAAATTCATCAATTCAAGAAAAATACCAAAATTTCAAGATAAATTAATTATGAGGAATATTTTCATGAATTAATTTCTTTTTATCAGGTATATATATATATAAACAAATTTACAAATTCATAATAATATTTTCTCCCAAAAACACTATAAATCATTATTTATGGAAAAGTAATATTGATAAGAAAAAATATATTCAGTTATGGTATATTACATATTTTAATGGAATATAAAAATAAGTTTATATTTTTTAGGACCATTATATATATATTTCTTGAATCATTAATCTTATTCGTAAAAACCTATTTAATAGCAAGGTTTTAACAATCATATTTAAAAAATGATAGTTTATTTGGCTGTGGTGTAGCATATTATTTAATGTATCAAACAATGCATTTTTTTCACAAATCATGGATTTGTATATTCTACCTAATTTAAGGAATTCTTACCCTCAAATGTTTTACTAAATATAATGTTTATAACTAGTGAGTGTACATATTCATAATTGATTCTTCTTGCTTACAGGTTTCCACTTCATATTTATGGTTCCCACATAGAACATTGATTATGTAAGATGTCTTGTTATAGAGAAAATTTTATATATGTTCTAATGTAATGACCCATAATTTTACAAAATAAAATTCCTCTTTGTCTATTTAAATGACTTTTTATGGTTATGTAAAATGTATGCACTTATTTGTATATACGTTTGGGATTTTAAAATACAGTAATGAATTTGAATTGTTGCTAATATAGTTGTTGAACAATGATAATTAGATCAATATAAATATTGAGTTTTAACAAATCCAATTTACTAAGACCAAGGATATGATTGTCTCTTTTAGTAGACTTTCCACATAAGAATCCCATTTTTCAGAGCTCAAAATGGAGGTGGTGTCATTGCACTTCGCTCTGGACCAAGCCCAAGATAAGATTGAATAAGTTAAGCTCTAGAAGAATCTCTTATGAGAGAAGTGGAAGTTGGTAGAGATTACCCCTCGAGATATGTTATCTCGGCCACCCCAACTGTATATCACCATCGCGTGCCATACCCTAAGGTCTTATGCAGGTGTTTTAAAGGCTTATGTAACTAGACCCTAGTATTACTATTGTGTACATTATTCTAGTATAGAGAATATACATTCTTTTAATATTTTTACATTGTAAATAGTTTGTAAAGCACAACAAATATTTTTATTTAATATTAAACTACGAAACATATTTTAATGAATTAATGGATTTTTGAATTAAATAATATTTCAATAAAATATTATTATTATTAAATTTCTTTTATTAGAAATAAATGATTTTATAATTTTACGAATTCCATTGTATTTTTAATCATGGTTTAAAAGCTAATTTTGTGTAAACCCCTGAATTTTTTATAAATGTCGGTTTTTATTTTGAAAAATCACATATTAATAAATTATTTCGAAAAAATTAATATTATATATGGAATCAGGATGTCGATTTTATCCAATAGTTAATTTTTCATTATCTTTATAGACAGTTGAATTCTTTGGTAAAAATTAAATATAGTTTAAATATATATTGTGTTTTATGACGTCATTATGATCTAATAGTGATGTAATAAATTACTATAAACATTATGTTCAAACAATATATGTTTTACCATTAAAATAATTTGATTTCAGGTTTCTTTGATTTATTTTACAAAGCATTAGTGGTCCTTTCAAGTATTATAAAACATTTTATCATTTTAAATTTATTTCATTGAATTTGTGACTCACCTCCACATAAGAAACCCTATTATATTATGAATTTACAACATAGGCCTTATATAATATTATTTTCCACTCCCCTTTGGAAAAAAATTAGGGGCTTGTTTGTGGTTTTGAATAGTTTAATGTGTGGTGTAATAAAACTAAATAATAAAGAATTCCCTCTCAATTCCTATATAATCCCTCCCAATATCCCACTTACTATTCACTCAAGGAATTTGAAGGTAGTACAATATTTTCATTCCTTTATCTAGAATCCTACCAAGGTACCCCAATCTTCCACGAAGCCTCTCTGAAGACCCTCCTAGGACTTTTATATCATTCTTCCAAGTAAGGGAAATCTTACTTCCTAAATTTTGTCCATGCTTCTTTATATTGTTATATCCTTTTTCATTCAGTTACAAATCACTAGGTATGAATTTCCACATCCAACATATTACACTCTTTATGATTGAATTATGAGATACCCCTTTTCACTCTCATCAATGCCACCCATGTACACCTATTACCATACAGAAATTTCGTATGAAAGTTTTCTCTACTCATTTACATTCAAGAATTTCTTTTGTATTATGTATCTAAAATAAATTAAATTTTTTGGTACATGTATCTATATTACCCCATTAAATCACATTTCTTGTACATATTATTAGACACCAATTTCTCTATCAACAACCTTTTTATGAATTTGTATGTCTTGTCATTATGCTGCCGAAATTGCACAACGTTTTTCCAATCCAAGATCATTGTTTAGTGAATACCATACGCATGTCTCTATCAAGGGTATTCACCTTTATGGAAATATATAAATTGAATGTTACATTCATGTATTTATTCCACATTCCTTAATCATGGAATAACTTATGATGTTTGTTGATTAAATGTTATATGATTGATATGGCACACTTATGCATGAAATGAAATTTTAAAAAGGGTATGCCCTAATAGCCCTCCAATGCATTGGGTAATGTATATTATCATGATACGTTATATGGAATGAGTTTTCAATCATACCAATTCACGAGAAATGAGGGTTTATTAGTGATTCATGTGCAATGAGGGTTTACTCATGCTCCATGTGCAATGAGCATTGGCTCATCCTAATGCCATGTTAAGTGTTGTTTCCACATTTCCTTGTTATAATTATAATGATTTATTATGACTTTATTTTCCTATTTCTATTGTACTCCATTGATATTCCTATTGTCTAATATGTACAATATTTCTAATTTTATTCCATGTTTATTCCCTTACAGGGCTTTATAGCTCACCCTTTTCTTATGCATGTTCTCATGTTATCGTTTACAATGCTAAGTATGAGGGAATGTACTGGTCATGTAAAGGATGTTTTTAATAATATGTTGTGTTTTATGAATTAAGTTGTTATGTAATGTTTCTATTCTATAAATACACTTGTCCTCTGGATCTTCTATGTTGTATCAAGTGAATTTTTTATGTAATAAATCATTTTTAATTATGTAATAATTAACACATTTTTTATAGTTGGTATCACATGAAAGGTTTAGTTATTTTTGGGATTAGGATTATAAAACCCTATTATTTCCATACAAAAAGAATAATTATAATGAATAAATCCCTATGTTTTTTTGGGTATTGAGTAAGTGGTTAATCAATAAAATACATCCCTATCTAGAGAGGATCTGGTAGAAGCAGCTCTAGCCTAGATATACCAAGGGCTGAAAACCCCAACAAGTAGTTTTAGGCTTGACCTGGGGTATCCTTTTACACGACAACAGGCCTCTATACACTCTTTTTTATGAAACTCTCGTGGGAAATGCATTGTTAAATTCACAAGTTTGGTATGAACCATTATTAAGGGAATTTAAAAAAATAATCTTTGAATATATGGTAGAATGTAGATCTTGGATAACATAGATTAAGGCCTATATATTCATAAGATAAGGAACTAAAATATATTTATTAGTCATCTATTTTTTCATTGGATTACCCTTTATGTGATACATATAACATTCCTTTTATTTCATCTAATGTCCAATAATAGGAGGACTTGTGCTAATAATCGATGTGAAGATCCATGTGATGATTGTGCTAATGAGATGACCAATTCGGTCGAAGCATGAATCATGATCATTGTCATGATCCTCTCTCAGTTAACACAAGATTTGAATAAAAACATGGGTCAGGAGGAACATTCAACCCCCCATAAGAAAGAATAAGTCACAATCTAGAGCTTCATGAGACAAAGTCCTTCTACTTTTAATGGATCATATGATCCCTCAATCACCGAACAATGAATAAACTCCATTGAAAAGATCATATCCTTCCTTCAATGTTTTGAACAAGAGAAGTTTCTCCTACATAATTCTCGTATGGAGGGTGAGTCTGATCAATGGGGGACATTGATCAAAAATACCTATCCTAAGGAGGAGATTGAGGCATTGTAATGGAATTATTTCCAGAAGAGGTTTTTTGATAAATATATTCCACGCACCCAGCGGCTTAACATATAAATGGACTTCATTTCCCTCATGAAAAAAGACGAAAAATCTATCTCAGCATTTAAGGATTACTTTACAAGGCTTGCATGATATGCCTCTGGATTTGTCGATACCTCAAATTCAAGGCTGACCAATTCTTTGGTGGTATGAATCCTATCCTACAGAAATCCCCTGCAATCTATTTCTTTGAATTCTTTGAGGAAATTTTCTTATGTTCCCTCAAGGTCAAAATGGAGATTTTTGAATCTCAAGGGTATCTTGGGGATAAGAATCATAAGGTGGATTTTAATTTTTGTGGTCCGATTAATAAATCCAATTTTTCTAGGAATATTCTACACCCCACATGCCAAAGGTGTGGAATGAAGCACCAAAGAAATTTCCTAAAGGGGATGAGGAAATTCTTTAGGTGTGGAAGCAATGGACACATAGATATTAACTACAGACAATAAAATCCCATGACTGTGATATAGGGTAGAAACCCTTCATTCGACTCCCAATTCATTGTTCATTTCACCAACTGCAACGAATGAGGGCATCATACAAATATGTTCTCTAATCCATGGGTTTTAGGAGAAAACCAACAACCTCCAAGGCCGCAAGGGTGATATTTTTCCATCACTACCACCGATGTGAACCCCGAAAATGAAGTGGTTATAGGTATTATTATTAGTCATTCATGAATAGAAAACATAATTTTTTTCGGGTTCTAAGAATTCTTTTATATGCTAAATGATTAGTTAAACAATCCCACCACCTCCACAAATCATGGAAGTAAATATGTTGGTGAGTGTAGAAAATGGGGAAATCATTTCATCCCATGAATATAGCTCCTCCCCTATCATAATTGGTGGATTAAGCTTCCTAATGACCCTCATCACACTCCCTATGGTACAATTTTATGCAACTCTTGGAATGGAATGGGTTTCCTTATATAGATCCGGCATAAATAACCATGAGAGGGAAATCACTATCTATGTGTAGAATCAAACCCCTGATTCTGTACAAGTGCATGGAAGAAGATGAATCTTCATTAGCTCCATAATCTCAAGTTTCGGTCTTTCTGCCCTATAAACATGCATAACTTGCTCTAATGATTTATTCTAAGCAGGTAACCATCCTTGAGGACATTCCTATTGTGAGGGAATTCACTAATGTTTTTTTCAAGGAATTTTCTGGTCTTCCTTCTAGAAGATATGTTGATTTCTTAATTGTTCATATACTAGGGTCATTACTAATATCCAAGACATTGTATAGAATGGTTGTTGTGGTGATTTGGGAGATAGAGAAACAACTACAGGAGAATCTGGATAAATGGTTTATATGCCCAGTGCTTTACCATAGGGTGCTCCGGTCCCCTTTATCATGAATAAGGATGGGTCAATGCTCCTTTTCATCGATTATCTTGATCTCAATAAATACATGATAAATGAAAAGTATCCTCTCCCATAAATTGATGACTTGTTTGATCAGCTGTGAGGAGGAGAATACTTCTCCACAGTAGTTTTTTTGTTGAGATATTATCATGTAAGGGTAAGGAATGAAGATATCCTCAAGGATACTTTTCGTACAAAATACAGGCATAATGAATTCAATGTAAGGCCTTTCAGATTCACTAATACTCCAGCAATCATCATCGACATGATGAATATAGTCTTTAGATATTACCTTAACAAATTTGTGGAAGTATTTATAGATGGTAATTTAATATACTCCAAAACCAATGAGGATCCTGAGGAGTAACTAAGAACTATACTAGAGACCTTGCAAATGGAGATGCTCTGTGTAATGTACAACAAGTGTGATTTCTGGTTGAAGGAGGTCTCATTCATGGGCCATATCATCACAAGAAATGGGATATCTGTGGATCCCTCCAAAACAACTGCAATATAGGGATGTTTGAGGCCAAAATAAGTAACTGATATCTGTAGCATTTTATTGTTAGCTAGATATTGTCAACGATTTGTGAGAAATATCTCATGATTTTCCAACCCTCTTACCAAGCTATCTCAGAAGGGAGTAATGTTTTTTGGGAGTTATGAATGTGAAGTAAGCATCAAGTTGTTGAAAATGAGGTTTATCACTATGCAACGTTTTCAATTTACCCACAAGTGGATAACCCTTTGTGGTATTCAGGGATGCATAAAAGAAGGGTATGGGTTGTGTGTTGGTGAAAAATCACAATTTCATTGCCTATGATTTATGGAAATAGAATGTTCATGAGAAAAATTATCCAACTAATGATCCAGAGTTGGCTACAGTGATCTTCGCTTTAAAATTTTAGCACCATTATATCATTAGGTAGAAGTGTGAAATATATATAGACCACAAAATCCTCAAGTATATATTCACATCGAAAGAGTTGAACGTGCACCAATGCAGATGGTTAGAGCTGATCAAAGACAATATCTGCTCAATCCTTTACCACCCAAGGAAAGCAAACAAGGTGTAAGATGATCTAAGTAGAAATGACCTAGTGATTATATCATTAATTAGAATTGGGAAGGATCTAATATTATTATATTTGATGAAGATGGAAAAGAGCATCATAAATAAGCAAACATCGTCAATACTTTCGCAAATTATTTCTCAATCGTCTCTTTTGGATAGGTTAAAGGAAGCTCAAAATGAGGATATGGGAATTTAGTTGAAAATGGAAGCTATTGGAAAAGGGAAATCATCAGAGCACAATGTTAATGATGATAGAATTGTGATATTTGGGAAAATACTTTGTGTTTTATCTAGTACAAAGATAAAGATGGAGCTTTTGGATGATGCACATAGTTAAAAATTTTCAATTCACCCAGGAAACACAAATATGTATCAAGATCTATGGGAAAACTATTGATTGTATAATATGAAGTAGGAGATAGATGAGTACAAATCAATGTTCTTGGTGTTCCAGCAAGATAATGTATAGAGGTATAATTCCATGGGGATGATGCAACAATTTCTCAAACCAGCAGGGAAATGAGAGAAAATCACCATGGACTTTGTCACAGAACTTATGAAGACATCCAAAGGAAATAATTCAATCTGGGTTGTTGTGCATCGTCTTAAAAAATCAACACTATTAATTTAAATTTTGGATGATTTATCATTAGATCAACTAAAACATATATATCAGGGAAGTGGTAAGGATCCATGGAGTACCACAATCTATTGAATCTGATAGAGATCCAAGATTCACTACTATGTTTTGGAAGAGTCTTCAGCATGCTCTAAATATTGAATTAAACTTTAGTTTTGCTTAACATCCTCAAACTGATGGAAAATTTGAGAAAACTATTCAGACACTGGATAATATGTTAAAATTATATTAAATGGTCTTTAAAGGAGTATGGGATCAACATCTTCCATTGGTTGAAATCTCTTATAATAACAGTTTTATCTCGAGCATCTGAATGGAACCTTATGAAGCCTTGTATGGGAAGAGGTGCAGAACACTGGAAAGTTGGGATGAAGTCAGTGAGTTTAAGATGCTAGAACCATAAGTGACCAAAGAAATGGTGGAGAAGGTAAAAACCATTCAGAAGGAAAACAAGGCATCCCAGAGATGACAGAAGAGTTATGCAGATAACCATCGACGAGACCTTGAGTTTAATGTTGTAGACAATGTATTTCTATGCATATCTCCTTGGAAGAAGGTCGTGAAGTTTTAAAGGAAGGGGATGTTAAGTCCTAGGTACATCATCCCCATAGAGATTCTTGATCGTTTTAGGGATGTGGCCTATTGACTAGCACTTCCACCTACCATGGCCAAAGTACATGATGTCATTCATGTATCCCTCTTAATGATGTACGTATCATACACATCACATGTACTCCCTTCAGAGATAGTAAAACTGGAAGATGATATTTCTTATGTGGAGAAACCAGTAAAGATCATAGATTATAGAGAAAATGTTCTAGCAAAAAAGACAATGCCTCCCATCACGGTGTTGTGAAAAAACCACTTGTTTGAAGAAGTAACGTGGTAATTGAAAGAAGTGATGAAGAAGAGTCACCCACAACTATTTTAGTGTGGGAAAATAAAATTTTGTCGAAGAAACTTTTTAAGGGGGAAGATTGTAATAACCCAAAAATTCATTAATGAGAATTCATCTTGGTCTATTTAAATTACTTCTTATAGTTATATAATACTTATGCACTTATATGGTTCTCTGTTTTGGATTTTAAAATTCCATTATAAATTTTGACCACAACTAATATATTCGTTGAACAGTGATCACAAGATTAGTACAAATATAAGACTTTAACAAATCGAATTTACTATGACAAAAGAAGCAATGGCCAAATCCAGTAGACATGCCCCATATGAAGCCCATTTTTCAGAGCTCAGATAGGAGGTCACGTCATTTCACATCTCTCTTGACCAAGCCCATGCTAATTTTGAATATGTTACACTCGAGCAGAACTGCCTATGAGAGATGTGGAAGTTGATAGAGATTTCTACTCCAGAAATTTTATTCGAGCCACCCTAAGAATCTTCCATTGTCGCGCACCTTATCCTAAGTGGGTGTTTTAAAGGGTTATGTAACAAGACCCTAGTACTAAGATTATATACATTATTCTTGTATAGAGAATATACATTCTTTTTATTATTGTTACATTGTAAATATTTTTTAAAGAAAAAATAGTATTTTTAGTTAATATTCAACTAATAAATCTATTATAATTAATTAATGGATTTTTGAACTAAAAAATATTTTAATAAATTCTTATTTTTATTATTATTAAATTACTTTTATTAAAAATAAATGACCGCATAATTGTATAAATAAAATTATAATTTTTATTAAGGTTTGAAAGTTGTTTTTGTCAAAACCCATGAATTTTCAATAAATGTCAGTTTTTATTTAAAAAATTCACATAAATAGAATATTATTTAGATTAAATTAATTTTATTTTTGGAATCATGTCATCGAAATTATCCAACGGTGATTTTTTTATTTTTTTCTGAGACAGTCAAATTTTTGGGTAAAAATTAAAAACCATATAAATATATAATGTGTTTTATGACATCCTAATGTCCCAATAGTGATTTAATAAAATATTATAAAAAATGTATTCGGAGAATATATGTTTAACTATAAAAATAATGTGATTTTGGGGTTGTTTTATTTATTTTACAAAGAATCGGTTGACCCTTCAAGACTTATAAATCATTTTAGTATTTTAAATTGATTTCATTGAGAGTGTGACTCAACTCCACATAAGAAACCCTATTATTTTAAGAATTTATGACATTTAACTTATAAAATTTTATTTTCCACTCCCCTTTGGGAAAAACAATGGGATGAAACCAGGGTATGGTTTGGATTTTTCATTAGATTAATGTGTGCTGTCCCTATCCTAAATAATACACAATTCCCTCTTGTGTCCTATATAAACCCACCAAAGCTCCCACTTACTCATCATTCAAAGAATTTATATTTCATACAACATTTTTTTCTTTCTATATAATCCTTCTAAGGTTCCCCATGCTCCCAACAAGTCTCTCTCAAGCCCTTCCCAAGCCGTTGGGATCACACTACCAAGTAAGAGAATTCTTCCATTCTAAACTTTGTCCATGTTTCTTTATATTGTCATATCCTTTTCAATTCAATAAAGAATGTTGGGGTATTATTTTTCACCCCACATACATTCCTATTTATGTTTTAATGATGAGGGACCCATTTTTTTCTCATTGATGCCTCCCACGTACACCTATTACCATGCCAAAATTCTGTAAGAAATTTCTCTCCCATCATTTACATTCATGCAAATCTTTTGTATTACGTGTCTAAATTCCATTAAATTTTTTAGGAAATGTATTTATATGAACCCCATTACTATCCATTTCATGTACCTATGATTAGACACACATTTATCTCTCATCAACCTTTTTATAAATTCTTATGTCACGCTGTTATGCTGTTGAAATTGCACTGCGTTTTTCCAAGCCAAGATCAGTGTGTACTGAATACCATACCCATATCTCTATCAACATTATTCCCATTTATACGCATATACATATTATAAGTTACATTGATTTATTTATTAACCATTTTTTAATCATGTAATAATGTATGATTTTGATTGATTACATGTTATATAATACATGTGGCACCCTTATGCATGAAATGAAATGTTTATGAAGGGTGTGCCCTAATAGTGCTCCAATGCATTGTGTAAAGTATTGTATCATGATATGTCATGTTCAATGAGTGTTGGTGAATGATAATGCAAGTGAAATTATGGATTATTTGTACTTCATGTGCAATGAAGTTTTACTCATGCTCCATGTGCAATGAGCCTTGGCTCATTCTAACTCCATGTTAAGTGTGGTTGCAACATTTCCATGGTATGATTATCTTGATTCATTATGCCTTTATGTTCATGTATATATTGTTATACATTGATATGAATAGTGTCTAACATGTTCTTTATTCCTCATGTTATTCCATGTTTATTCCCTTACTGGGATTTATATCTCACCCTTTTCTTATGCATGTCCTCAGGTTATCCTATGCAATGCTAAGTAAGAGGGAATGTAGTGGTTAGGTAAATGATGCTTTCAATAGGTTGTTGATTTCTATGATTTAAATAGTTATGTAATGTACCTAAGTCCCATTGTCACTAGACCTATCGATATTCTATGTTGTATCAAGTTATGGTTTTATGTAATAAATCATGTTTAAGTATATAATAAAGAACATGGTTGTTATATCTAATATCTTCATTGGATACTCCCCATAAGAGAGTTAGGTTTCATATAATTATCCTCTATATTAAATATCTATGATGGATTTATAGTGTATATTAACAAGAGTTATAATTTTAATACATCATGTATTTGAGAAAGGTTTGGTTAGAGTACTAGTCAACAAGAAATAACTCTAAAAAATTAGAGATTCTCAAAAGGGTTAATATATTTGTAGATGATTTTTCTCATCATCAAAAATCTCATGACTATAATATATGAAGTTATGTTGATAAAAATGTTTCCTCGAACTAAATCTATAGGTTTCATCGATGATTTTATGCATATCTCTTCTATCGAATCTGTGCAACCCTAATGTGTTTTTAAATAGTTTTGACCATGTCAACCATTTCATTAACCATTTCTAATCCAAATATCATGAATTCAACAATTTCATAAAATCAAAAAGGTGTTTAATATATCTTCCTATAATTGAATTCATATGTATGTGGTTGGAATCGTAAATGACATATATAAATGTATTAGAACTAAAAAATTGGAAGATGTTGGTCACATCCTCTTTTGAATCCAGTTGAGAATGATCACAATATTTCTTTGAGTGTACAAATTGGTTTCTAATATTGGCCATCATTTTTTTGGGTGATATTACATAGTAAGGATTAAAAAAATATTGTGATAATTTTTAGGATCATCTATAACATAGGGGTATATCAATGATCTCGATTGGATTAAATTGATTGTGGTGTTAAATACATCCCTGCAACCTCTTTTAGGTATATTGGTAAATTTTAACCAAGTGATAATTGCTCTCAAATTTCAACAATATTATAATTATTTGTAAGGTGATCCACCCTAATAAATATGGAATTAATTATTCTTTATGAATTTATTTGACCAGTGAAAAAATCTAGGTAGTATTTTCAAAATCCAATATCAGAATAGATACTTGTTTTTTCTTCCCTATAATTATTTTCCACTTAGACATAAAATTACAAAATACTAGCCATATAGATGTGTATTCAATGGTATCAATATTCATATTTCCCACTAATAGAGATTTGGAATGTCTTGTTACATATTTTTACTCTCTCTGAGCATGAGGAAGGTCAAGAATCATAAATCATTTACCATATATTTATAAATCATGGGATTTTGTCATACAATTATCATGATCCATATATTTTAAATTATTAACCAATTATGATCTTTGAGGATTTCCCTTTTAATATAGAATCCAACATCATTGTAATTATTATATTATCATCTTCAGAAACCTTGGACTTCTCCCTACGAATTAGATGAGAATAGTTTGAGAAAGGTACAATGATGTTACTTCCATTATTATTCCCTTTTCCGACCTTTTTAGGTCAAATATTATTACACCATTATCATATATCAACATAGAAAATGTTTACGGATCATTTCAACATGCAACATCTATAACTTTTATTGCCTTCCCAGTATTGTAATGGATTGAGTTGTTATATTCTTGGATCAGTTCAGACAATCATTACTATTGAATATTAACAGCCATATATTGGAGTATATTTTTTGATCTATTATGACCCATATATATTTCAAAATTCTAGAAATTAAGATAATGCTTCAGTATTTTCAATACAATGATCACAAATTCTAACTCTATATAATTTTCTGGATAGTTAGACACATAAAATATTATATTCCATAAAGAGTATACATTATCTTTTAAATATTACACAAACTACACAACCTAAAAACTTGTTTGATGCATACCTATATACCAAAATAATTTTCCAAGTTGAGGGTAACATGAGGACAAGTGTACGGATAAGCCTCCTTTTAATTACCTCTTCATATTCACCAATATAGAAAAAATACATCCCTTCCATATTATCATACATAAAATGAAAGAAAATTGTTGGTATTTTCTGAATGCTATTTATATTAATAATAATACCCAGGGAAAGTATGTATATCTTCTAAAAATATTGGTATGGGGAACACCTCAATTTAATTTATCATATTAGGGTCCAAAAATATCCTTTTTCAGGTGAAAATATTCCCCAACTAAGATAAATTCTTCATCTAAAACTCAAACATAATTTAATGTCCTAGAATTTCTATGTAAAAATATTTTTAATTACACTGGAATTTTTCAAGACCGAAAAATTTGACGGCGCTCCATTCAGAGTCCCGGAGTTCTCAGAATGATCTGTTGAAGTTTTGTTAATATTTAATTAGAACGCATAAGAAATTTCCTAAAAAAGTGGAATAACTGGTAAATGGTTACTCGGATCTAAAATCTAAGGGCACCGTTGCGCTACGGATGGCGGGTTTACCTATGCACGACTTATGTTTAGTCGGTGCAAGCCTCATGTGAGAAAACCAAAAATGGAATAACTGTTAATAAAATAATTAAAAAAATTATATTATTTTTAAAATGCTTATAACTCTCAAAAGGTAGCTCATATTAAAAATCTGAGTCCATAGCTGAGCTTGTGAGGGCATGATTTATTTAATCCGATACAAACTTTGGCCAATGCCGGACACCAGTGAATGTTAGTTTTTGGCAGTAAACAAAATAATAAATTGAAAATTATTTTATTGAGAAATGCATAGCTTTTAAATGGTAACTCAGATTGGAAATCCGAGAGTCCTGTTGGGTTCGTTGGGGCATGTTTCACTTGTGCAGAGCCTAAACTCGACTGGCGCGGGTCTAGGGTGACTGTTATTAATTTTATGAACACTTTTTTGGGTACATTCAGTAAACGTGTGATCGGTTTTTCTTAACTATTGAACTGGTGATCAGAATTGAAATCTGAGGGCATCGTTGAACTCGCAGTGCTGGTTTTCACTTAAGAATACATTCACCTAAATACTAGTTGGTTGAGATGTTAACTTTATGGGACATGTAATATTGATGTCTGGAGTTGCAATAAATAAAAAGAAGTTTTAGGCGGCACTTTCTTGGGAGCCACCCAGGAGTGTGACGAAGGTACGATGTTTCATGGGTTTGGCAAGATAGTACCGATGGTTTCTTCCAGACTTCTCCAGAGTTGAAGCACCAATATCATCCTTTATGAAGAAGGTGAAATCCTTTGTTTTGTCGGAGAAATTCTAGTGGAGTTTTCAGGAGCTAAGGCAGAAGCTGACTAGTGCCCCCCATCTTGAGGCTTCTAGAGGAGGGCGTAGGGTACGTAGTTTACTGCGATGCATCAGGGACTAGACTCGAATGTGTTCTGATGCTGGAGTGATCAGTGATCAAAAATGGATCCTGATAGCTAAGACATCATGAGCAGAACTACGCTACCCATTACCCATATTTAGGAATAGTTGTCTTCGCCTTGAAGATATTTCAACACTATCTGATGGGAGAATGTTTTACAGTGTAATCGGAGCCCAAGAGTCTCTAGTATATCTTCTCTTAGATGGACCTGATCCTGAGACAATAATCTTGTCTTGAGTTCCTCCAAGACTATGACTTCGAGATATTATATACTCTTAGGAAGGGGAATGTTATTGCAGATGCAATCAGCAGGAGTTCTGGTATACACTTTCTAGGTGAGGCGACTTAGTAGCTTGCTACTTTACAGATATCCTTTGTGGATAGAGATGGAGAAGCCTTCCATCAGTCTCATACAGTCAGTCACCCTCTTTTTCAGTGTTTCATGGAGGCACAACATGGGGACACTGACTGCGAGACACAACATGCTCAGATATCCAAAGGGCAGGTACCTGATGGATTTTCTGAAGGTGGGGAGCACATCATTATCTTCAGGGGATGTACCATGGTACCAGTGTCACTTCAGAAGGATTTTTTGTAGGAGTTTCAAACGTCCCCTCTAGTGGTACATCCACGAGTGGAGCAGATGTACCAGGATCTCGGATGCTAGCACTGGTGTCTGGGAAAAAACAAATTAGTTCCGTATTTTGACTCTTGATGCCTCACTTGTTAGCAAGTGATGGTAGAGCATCAGGTACCAACAATCTTGGTTCATCCTTTAGAGGTCCTAGAGATGAAGTGGGGTGGGATATCCATGGACTTTGTGACAGGACATCCACGTACATCCAGGGGTCATGACTATATTTGGGTGATCATCGACTGACTCACCAAGTTGGCCCATTTCCTACCCATTAGAGAGAAGGGTTCAGTAGAGAGCTTAGGATGTCGTTATATGCAGGAGATTATACGGGTACATGGAGTACGCTCGACGATCATTTCCGATCATCATTTACATTATACTTCCTTGCTATGGAAGGGGTTGTAGGAGGCTTTCGGTACACTGCTTCATTTGAGCACCACCTTCCATCCTCAGACGGATGGCCAGACTAAGCGGACCCTTCAGACCCTCAAGGACATGCTCTGTGCTTGTGTCCTCGACTTTGGTCATAACTAGGAGGATCACTTACCTTTGGTGGAGTTTTCATACAACAAAATCTATCACTCCACCAATGGTATGACATCATTTGAGGTGTTGTACAGGAGACCGTGCAGATCACCTTTGTGCTGCACTGACCGAGGGGAGTCACACAACTGAGACCAGAGATGGTATGGGCTACCACATGGAAGGTTCAGATCATCTAGGAGCAAATGATGACTGCAAATAGCAAGCAGAAGTTGTATGCTGATAGTTTATGGAGACCTCGGGAGTTCGAGGATGGTGACCACGTCTTTCTACGGGTCTCACCTCGACGAGGTTATCATAGATTTGGCTGAGGTGGAAAATTATCTCTGAGATTTTTCGAACCTTTTCAAGTCCTAAGAAGAGTTGGCGAGGTGGCATACCGCTTATCTCTTCCACCTCAATTGCACCAAGTGCACGATGACTTCCACATATCCTAGCTGAGGAGATACGTGCATGACCCTTCCCACATCATCGACTATAGAGAGATGGACATTGACGATGGGGAGACATTTACGGAGCTCCCAAAAGAGATTAAGGATCGATAGTAGAGGGTCCTTCACGGACGGTCGATAAGTTTGGTTTGCATTCGCTAGCAGCATGGGAACCTCCAAGAGAGAAAATGGGAGCGGGAGGCTCAGATGTATGATCAGTACCCCCACATATTCCCTTAGATTGAGTTATTTATTATGGGGACGTAAATCCTGAGGTGGGGAGAATGTAAAGACCTTAAATTTCCATGTAATATTTTAAAAAAAATAAATGGGAATTTTATGAGTCTGGGAAAATTGACGGCTCGTGATTCTGAGGCCCAGAGTGCCCAGAATAAATTGCTAAACTTTGGTTCGAATACATTTAGTAAAAATGTGAGAGGGTTTTTTTAACATTTGAACCGGTGCTCAGAATTGAAATATGAGGGTAGCGTTGGACTCGCAGCGCCAGTATTCCTTTAAAGAGACTTCCACCTTGATGACATTTTTTCGAGGGTGAAAGTTAGTTTTTTTCATGGAAATAAATAAAATTAAATACAAGTTATATTTTATTTTGTTGTAACCACCCTCCCATTAGGATGGTCTATGGTTGTTTTCATCGGAACTAAACCTCCTCTTCTATATTTATTGTGGTGGGGACCACCCAATATCTCAAACCTCCAATATTTAATTCTGGGGTGGGGACCACCTGACCCATATTAATGGGTGGGGAGGAAAATATCTCAACTCCCTCATTAATGTGGAGGAGCCTCTTGGGCTTCCTCCACAATTAACTGTGCCAGACCTCATGCTTTAAGTATGCCACCCACCATAAATAATGAAACATTTTGAATTATTTGCATCAAAATAATAGATGGTTCAATCTATTATTTTTTCACACCTTTTATATTGGGTGGAATTTGGGGAGAGGAGGAGCATGTGGGAGAATGTTTTTCCAACAACGAATGAAGAACTTCCTCCACGAGGAACGTCGGCGAGGAGCTCCTTCGACTTCTTCCTCGGAACCACCTTGCAGAGGCAACCAACATGGGATGGATTCAATGGCCGATCTTCCCTCCTCATCCACGTCAACCAGCCGACGATGAGCTCAAGATTGGAGGTGTGTGGAAGACGCGAAAAACGATGACAACTCTGTCATCTTTCCTGTGATTCAGTCGATGAACCACAAATGATGTATGAGATTTTTTTGATTGATTTTATATTCCTCGGATACATTCCTTCTAAAACAATGAACACCGATCAACTTCTAACTAGTTGATCTGCATATGTTTTCATTTTGTGGGTTTTGGGATTATTCATTGTGGGTGGGTTTGTTGTGCTTCGTTCTTGTGACCTAAATGCTACCACCCTAAACGTGGTGGGTGCGGACCAAACCAATATGGCCCGACCCCTCTGTCGTTCCCTTTTTCGGTGTTCTTTGAAAAGAAGGAAGGTGACAATTGTGATGAAGTAAACAGTCACGCCACCCATGGCCTCCACGACCTGTGTCGGTCCTACGGTGTTCTGTGCCACCGCTGGCCGAATCGGCCGCTCCCCCTCACGGTGCCCCGGGCGAACCTCCCTAGCGGTCTCCGCCCTTCCGACTGAGGCACCTCGGTCCGGGTTGAGCCGCCTTGGCTCGCTGTCTCCTGGCCGAACCGGCCCTAGCCACCTCGGCCTCCCAGCCAAACCGGCCCCCAGCCGCGGCGGCCTCTCGAGCTGTGCTGGACCACCGTTCCAACACCCCCATTGGCCAAACCGACCCTGGCCACGCCGAGCCTTGGCTAGGACACCCAGTCCCGTCGCCTTCCCAAGCCGTCCCAGCCCGCCGTCCTCCCGATCCCCTAGCTGAACTCGCGCCCTCGCAACTCCCTGGCCAAACCCACCCCTCGCAGAGCCCTCTAGGCCGAGCCACCCTCGCGATGACCCGCGGCCGGTCCATGCCCTCGCGACCAGTCTGCACCCTCGCGGCCCTCGAGGACTCCTCGTGGCTGGCTGGGCAGGGCCCAGAGGGCCGGGCCGAACCTAACGGGCTAGCCCACCCAATAAGATGAGATAGACCCAATTGTTCAGGCCGGGCGACCCAAACTGGGTCAGCCCAGACTTCTTCAGGCCAGGTCGGTCCAACAGGGTCAGACCGGACCTAGGCCCACTACGACCCTTTACTTTTTTGTCCATATCATTGGCACCGGATGTCTGTTTGACGAACCGTCAGCGGCCCTGGTAATCTAGTAGCATGACAGGCCCTTTGTAAACACCCCACTGATTTTTGGGTTATAGTTGAGATATGGTCAGGTTGGATCATGCACAAATCCAATAGGGCCCCCCTGAGACTAAAAGGCTAATAACTCACAGATCGGGTGTCTGATTGACGCGCTATCTATTGCGTTGAAACTCGTATGATGTGGAGGAGGTTTTATATACTTCTTCGTGGGAATTCATTAAAATTTTGTACCGACCAGCAGCTCGTGTAGCGGATCCTTCCAGCGATGAGCGAGTAGAGTGTGGAGACCTAGTAGCTGGCTGAGACTTCATGAATACTGACCATTTGACTTGTAGTGACTCCATTAGCCCAATGGAGAGCACCTGGGTGTGGCGGCAGACCCATGGTGGAGGAGCGTTCTTGGTGATGCGGTAGACCCATGGTACTCGACAGGAAGGGTACCTCAGTAGGCTACGAGGGGGTGTGCCTGGGTATGGCGGAAGACCCACAGTGGGGAGCACCTCTGTGTGACACAGCAAACCCACGGTACTTGATAAGAGAAGTACCTCAGCTATCCATGGTTATTGGGAAGCATGTTTGGTGTCCCACTAGGCCCACTGTACTCGATAGAAGAGGAGTTCTCCAGTAGTTGAGGTTTCGATAATGTGTTGGGGATGTTACATTGTAACGCCCCGACCCTAGTTACCCAGAGTCGGTGCATTATTACATAAAATTGGCATGATCATGAGAAAGATCAAGTCTCGAAAGACCGATTAGTTTATTAGCCTTGGAATAACTAGATACATCCATAAATTTTTATATTACATCATAAAAAAAACATCTTGTCTTCATATCCCCTCATACTATCCCTGCAGGTCATTCATAAACTACTTCTTCATAATCCTGGAAAAAAAATAAAACATTGAAAGGGGTGAGCTCGGATGCTCAGTAAGGATAACATTATAGAAGAAGCTTTCATAAATAAGCATAAACACTTAAGGCAATTTATAACTAAAACAAAAGCCTTTGAAACTTGAACTTCAGCATAAAATGGCAAAGGTAAAATGAAATAATGCCATTTACTTACTCACATGGATATTCTACTAGACGAATGATCACATGCAATATCAATAACCACTTTCATAATGATGGAATGCATAATGCCAGACTATCATAACCACATAGCCAAGGCCTCGTGCCAAGACTACAAATAAGATTTTGCCAAGGCCTTGTGCCAAGACACTAGTTTGTCTCATGAGACCTACCGATGCATCGAGGAGCTATAGCGGGCTCCACCCGTCACTTATTAAGACCAATGCATTCCTCATATGAATAGTTTTAAGCATAAAATAAACATTCGTATTAAAACTAGCATACGAAATGTCAATACTTTAACCACAAACCATGAATGGTATAAAAATAGAACATCCACAGTCAAATATAACTCATTTGATACAATATGGAAGATTGTATTGTATCACATTAACCTCAATCATGAATAATGAAGGATTTTGACATAGATGAAAATAATCATCAAAACTATTTGAGAGAAATATCCCCCTTTTCTTGAAAACATTTAAAAGTCACACTATTTGTCAAGAAGCCATTTAAAAATAGATTTTTGAATCAAAGTGTCCCATACCACTTTGAAACATTTTAAAAGGATTTTTAATTTCTAAACTTTAATGTCCATATAAATAAATCCTTAAAACCATTTTTAAAACATGGACATTAATGAGGAAGATTTAGATGAATAAGTCTTTAAAACATTTAAAAATGGTATTTTAGTTAGAGATTCTAACCAAAAGAGAGACACTTGAATGAAAATAATTGAGGTAATCAAAACATTGTAATATCATGAGAAAAAAGGTAATTCATGATATACTATGTCAAAGTACATTATATACACCACATAAAAGTGATTTGGTGTATATCAACAAAGAAGTCTCAATGGAATGTAAGTTGAGATGAAATCTCTCATAAAGGCCATATCCTTAGGTTAAGGATAAATCAATAACATAATTATGTGTGAAAAATATAAATACAGAAATTATGATTGGATATTCAGTGTAAAACAATCAAAGTATATTCACACATATTCCTGTAAAAACAACACCAACGAATTGGATGTTTAACTCAACACATGGTGAAAGAGTTAAAATTACTCTTATCAAATTCATATCAATGACTTGAGAATTTTCAATGGAGTGATTATGTGTATCAAAAGTATATCCACAGGAAGGGGAGTGGAAATTATGACATAATCAAATGAATAGTGATTCCACACATAATCTTGGGGTAATATAATTAATGAAATATGCGTAAAGCCAAATGAGTGGAAATTGAAATCTCAAATTCCCTTATTGATTAGGTAACTTAAGAAACAAACACCCATGAAAGAATGATCATACCATGATGATGTAAATACCCATAAAATAAAGTATATTACACAATGAATACAATCATGGGTAGTACACATACACCACATGCAATAATTAAGTGGTGATCAATGGAATTCTCACGGAATTAAAAGTGAGACAAGAAACCCCTTACCACGTTAATCAACTGAGTCGCATGGACAAAAGTTAATAACCACCAAATGATTTACAGAATAATATGAATATAAAGTGAATAATGATAATATATATCAAATGGAAGTACACAATACACCACTTTCAATAATTTAGTTGCGAACAATGGAAATCTCACGGAATTGAAAGTGAGATAAGAGAATCCATTACTTTGTACTTTTTCCTTGGTCGATGGTAGGTTTACCTCCTGTATAATGGTGAAATAATTGTTATTGAATAATACAAGAATAAGTTACTTTAATATGATTTCATATATGATCTTTTAACATTGATTTGTTAAAAATATCTTAGAATTATCGTCATTTCAGGTGTTAACGGGTTCATTTTACTTTACATTCTTTGTTATGTGAGCCATATTCGTTATTAATGGGATGTATATCATTCATATCCATAATGGTATCAAGTCCTCAAACATCATTTTTAAATCATCAAATGATAATTATACTTGAATGGATACGATGGAGAATGAATCTCATCGCGTTCGTGGAGACGGTAGTCCGTACGTACGCACGAATGCTACTTCCATTTAATTTTTATTTTTAAAGAATTGAATCCAAATGGTACATAGGTATATTACTATTCCAGTAAAATATAATATTTTATATATGTTACTTAAGTTCATTAACACCATCCTTTATACGTTCCATGTGTGGTATGAATGAGTCATATCATTTTAAGGGGGCGGTAGTCCGCACTTCCTCAAATGAAATTATCGTATGTATATACAACATGAAACGAATAATTGTATGAAATAAAATGGAATTACAGAAGATTATATATAAAATATATATCATTAATATCATATTTAATTACAGTGCCATCCTAATGGCCACCATGAGAGGCGGTATGATGTATTTGAACAATCATCGTTTCGTGAGGCGTTAGTTTTCCATCCACAGAAACATTATGTTCATCATCCATTAGATGGAGTTGTGTGAATGTTTAGTTTGAATCCTTCTTATAAAAACATCCTAGTATATTTTGGATACTGGTGTTGTTACAAAAGAAAGGAAATAAAAAGAGTTTGGGGGTTGGAGAAGCAAAATAATTGAAAATAATTTAAGAGAAAATGTTACCTTTAATTTAGGTAACTCACTTTGGTTGGAACCAAAGGACTTCTTGAAATCCTTTCTGCCTAAGGGGAAGCTTCAAGGAGGAGGAGAGGGATGTGGGGAGCTTAGTTGGGCAGAGTTTGGACGAGCCAAGTGGCTTGAGAGGAGTGAGGAATGAGTAGAAGTGGTCTCCTTTTATAAGGGAGAGGAGGGGCTCTTTAGGAAAGAGTGAAAGTATTACTTTATAATATAATTATATTCGGTTTATAATGGTCCAAAAATCATTGAGGTCAAAGATAATATGACTCATATTCTAAATAACATCAACCAATAAGAATTGGACAGGTTTTAGATAATATTTTAATCATTATAATCTTATTTATTTAAATGATTTATTAATGAGGTAAACGTTGCATTCATTATTGTGTTATTAATAATTTAAATTATTTGATGTCTAAAAATTATAAATAAAATATCATTATGTAGGAAATCTTTTTAGCTTTCTAATGAATATTTATAATCGAAAATCCAACATGTATAACCCTATGTAAAAATTGTTCTTTTAAAAGATGTAAGCTTATGCCATTTTTGTATTCATTTTAACTTAATTAAAATAAAGTGTCATTATCACTTACAAGTGGATCAATGGGATCCCAAAATTGACCCAATGATGCCCATGGTCGACCATGTATCAACCAATAGGGTTAAGACACGTTTTAGGGTAATTTAGTATTAATATAATATTATTTGTTAACCCTTATTTACCGGATTTACCCTTAACCATGGTAAATAAAATATTTACCGCAGTAATTATTCAAAATGTCTAAAAATAAAAGTTACCTATTTACACAAATTGAACATCCTGATTCCAAATATGGAATCCATTTTTCTAAATTCAAAACACAGAAGTGGTAGAAATTAATTTAAAATTAATTCCCGCTGTCAAAACAAAAAGCGTGTTTTTAAGAGATAATAACTATCAAAAGATTGACATTTGTTTATGTTCGGTTTAATTGTAAAATTATGTCCAATGACCAAAATTATATTAAATGGTAAAAATATATTCTAAATATACTTTAAAACCACTCAAATTCATAATTTATCACTATTAATTATTTTGATTAAAAAGTTGTTTTTAATTAAAATTTAGTAATTTTTACTATTCATCAAAATATGAAAGTTATCCGAAAAGTACCAAAATTTCACCTTAGGCTAAATTTGATATTCCGAATCCAAAAATGAAGTCCATTTTGAAATATAAAATATATATAATTTCAAAAAATTAAGTATTACTATTCATAACGGCTAGTTTGATCGGTTGTGGTGTGTGTTAAAACTCGAAGTTGCGTACAACGCACGCTACTGTTTTATTCAAAGGAAAGCGTACCGTGGAAGCTTGGGATGTTTTATTTTAAATTTTTTTGATGTCCCCATTTAGTCAAAAAGTTTAAAATATTTTATTTAAAAATGGTTCACTATTAAAAGTTGGTAAAACTATAATACTGAAGATGAATTTGTTCTTACATTATGTCTAAGAAACTCATAATATGGATTCTAAAATTATAAGGATTATATAAAGTTTAAAATTTAGTTAATACTATTCATAACCTTTTTTGAACGGCTTGTTTGGTAAGTCATGGTGCGCTTGAACTCGGTGTTGCGTGTAGTGCAAGTTATTGAATTATTTTGAAGAAATAACACACTATGAAATCTTGGGGTGTTACATTCTCCCCTCCTTCAATAAATTACGTCCTCGCAATTTGAAATTGTTCTTCGAAAATAAAAGGTTGAAAATAGAAAATATATTTGTGGGAAAACCCACATCGGAAATTGGTTTACTAAAATTTAGTCTTAATATGAGGAAAAGAGAAATGAAAGGGTCACCACCAAATTATGATCTCGATTAGGAGAACATTGGTGGCAATTAGAGACATATAATTGGAGGAAAAACGTAAATATTTATAGGTAGTGGTTGAGGTCATCAATCACAAACAAGTATAAAATTGAGGTCCTTAAACTCATCAATCTATGATGATTTGAAGTACCATCGGTTCAACAAAATATAGGGTATTGGGATCACATATTTTGGACATTTCAAAATATCTTAGTTGAAATCCCACATCGAAAAATGAATTAATGAGGCCTCTATTTAAAATAAAGAGTGGAAAGTATGAAGATTACCAAAAATAACACATCCTAGGGTTCCATGTAGGAAAAATATGGATATGGAGGAGAAATCTAACCATCAATTATCTGATGGAGAGTGGTAGAGAACATGGCTATGAAAAGGACAACAATCCCAAAGCCATAAATTAGTGATGATTTAAGGTACCATCTAGGACAACATTTTTTTTTAAAGTTACATTACATAAGGAAGAGGAATTCATTTATGATATTGACTAAGAACATTATGAGATATACTTAAATTTTAAGTAGATTTTCATTCTTTAATAAATTTCCACCACTAACTCAATTTTTTTTAAACGATGAGTATCCAAGAAGACTTGGTCACACTGGAAGAGTTAGAATAAACTTTTATAGAATCACATGATCCATGCAGGATAAACCATATATTTACATTGTCTTTGAAGATTAATCAAAACCAAAATGGTTAGTGAATGATCTAATGATCCCCCAAAAGGATATTCATTGAGATAAATATGCACTAATCTTAATTTCTAAAATTAAACCAACAATACCCCAAAGTTAAATAGATACCATTCAATAACCAATTGTCCTTAAAATCCTTTAATATAATCCAAACTAATATTGAAACCCAAAACATAGAAGAATTTGATTATGTAGTCTCCCATGTTACATTGTATCTCCAAATGACATCAAATACTCTTAAAGTAACATACATAAAAGTAATTAACACCATCACATATTCTCTGTTATAGGTTAATCATTTCCATAAATAACCCAAATCACTATAAATCAAAAATAAAAATGTAGATAAAAATCCACCATTACTCTACAAATGAAACCTCATTTTATTCTATTTTCCTTGGGCATATAGTGTTCCTAACAAAACGAACATCTTCCAAAATAACATTTATCACTTAATCACCAAATCATTTTCCTATACCAAGGGTATTCATTTGATAAGACATAAGAACCCAAATCATCTTATTATTGATCAATAAAATCATTTAACAAAAAAAAATAGTCATATTAACCAGGGACTTCACGTAGTCCACTGGTAGGCGATAAATCCCAATCGCACTTTGGTTGTGGGTTCGATTCCCACAGCTTTGTCCGACGCGACGGGTTGTCACACGGTCTACATGTTGTCCTTTTTCAAAAACTATATTCTATAATATTACCAAAATGAGATAATTTTTTCATAATTTAACCACAAATGTTATATCATACTTTGCATTTTCATCCCAAATTATAATAACTTATCATTTTCTCAAACCCCAATGATCATATAAAACCAAATGGTTATTTATACCTATATCCACAAGAGAAGAGACAATTATTCCTCAAATATCATTCTCACATGGAAAACTGAGGGGTTACAAATACAAGAGAAAATTATTCCAAAGTAAACCCATCAACAAGGAGTGCTAATACTTTTTAAATTTTTCTCCAACCATTTATTTCCACATAGCTTCTTCTTTGAGCAAGAAAATATCCTATAAAATAGGACATTCACTCGGGTAATGGTAAGGTCCCCTACATTTACGGCAAATGACTGTAAATGGACTCTTGGGAACATTTTTATCTTCTTCCATAGTACTCTTCATTTTTCTTCGGCAATTCGTCACTTTATTTCCTTCCTTCCCGCACATAAAACATTTCGTTGTCCCATTGAGACACTTTCCTGGGTGTCTCTTTCCACAATTCCTGCATGATGAAAATTGAGGTTTCTTTTCTCCATGGTCTTTATTGGTGGAGATCTTATCATTTATCACCTTTATCTTCCTTGTTGAGTCTGGGAGTTGGTTAATATATATGTTGTTGATCATATTTTTGGAAAACTGATTTGGCATAAAGACGATATCTTTTACGCCTATCAACATTCCATTTTGTTGCTCATTTCCACCACCGTTCCCACCTTGTACATCATTCTCAAAGTCACTATGACTTCCTTGGAATCCATCCATTGACTAAAACCAGAAAGCATTGTGTGAGTAATAGTAGTCGTAAAATCATTTAGAGATTAAAATGTCACCATATTCTCAATTTGAAACATATTAGGATTAACCAAGGTCATTTACTCTCATCTTATGTATATATTACTTAAATCGGTTTTTAAAGAAAATGTAAATTATCCTAAGCATATCCCCCGGGAGTGTCGTAACCAAGAGTGCAGCAAGGCCCGTTGTCGTGCACCAGTTCCCGTTCGAGTCTAGCTCAAAGCGGTGTTTTCGGGTTTTACCCCTAGGTACGTCTGTGCCAGAGCCGCCTCTACCTGCTCGTATCCAGACAGGGATGTATTTCTCGGAAAACCCACAAAATCTCTACAATACCAAAATTCTAGGAAGTTCTTTTATACTAATCCTCAAAGTTCATCTTAGGTCTACGTGCTCTAATCAGAGTTTATCTAAATCTAGCTACCAAGGTTTGTACTAAACTTCCTCTGATACCAACTGTAACGCCCCGACCCTAGTTACCCAGAGTCGGTGCATTATTACATAGCATTGGCATGATCATGAGAAAGATCAAGTCTCGAAAGACCGATTAGTTTAGTAGCCTTGGAATAACTAGATACATCCATAAATTTTTATATTACATCATAAAAAAAACATCTTGTCTTCATATCCCCTCATACTATCCCTGCAGGTCATTCATAAATTAATTCTTCATAATCCTGGAAAAAAAATAAAACATTGAAAGGGGTGAGCTCGGATGCTCAGTAAGGATAACATTATAGCAGAAGCTTTCATAAATATGCATAAACACTTAAGGCAATTTATAACTAAAACAAAAGCCTTTGAAACTTGAACTTAAGCATAAAATGGAAAAGGTAAAATGAAATAATGCCATTTACTTACTCACATGGATATTCTACTAGTCGAATGATCACATGCAATATCAATAACCACTTTCATAATGATGGAATGCATAATGCCAGACTATCATAACCACATAGCCAAGGCCTCGTGCCAAGACTACAAATAAGATTTTGCCAAGGCCTTGTGCCAAGACACTAGTTTGTCTCATGAGACCTACCGATGCATCGATGAGCTATAGCGGGATCCACCCGTCACTTATTAAGACCAATGCATTCCTCATATGAATAGGTTTAAGCATAAAATAAACGTTCGTATTAAAACTAGCATACGAAATGTCAATACATTAACCACAAACCATGAATGGTATAAAAATAGAACATCCACAGTCAAATATAACTCATTTGATACAATATGGAAGATTGTATTGTATCACATTAACCTCAATCATGAATAATGAAGGATGTTGACATAGATGAAAATAATCATCAAAACTATTTGAGAGAAATATCCCCCTTTTCTTGAAAACATTTAAAAGTCACACTATTTGTCAAGAAGACATTTAAAAATAGATTTTTGAATCAAAGTGTCCCATACCACTTTGAAACATTTTAAAAGGATTTTTAATTTCTAAACTTTAATGTCCATATAAATAAATCCTTAAAACCATTTTTAAAACATGGACATTAATGAGAAAGATTTAGATGAATAAGTCTTTAAAACATTAAAAAATGGTATTTTAGTTAGAGATTCTAACCAAAAGAGAGACACTTGAATGAAAATAATTGAGGTAATCAAAACATTGTAATATCATGAGAATAAAGGGAATTCATGATATACTATGTCAAAGTACATTATATACACCACATAAAAGTGATTTGGTGTATATCAACAAAGAAGTCTCAATGGAATGTAAGTTGAGATGAAATCTCTCATAAAGGCCATATCCTTAGGTTAAGGATAAATCAATAACATAATTATGTGTGAAAAATATAAATACACTAAATATGATTGGATATTCAGTGTAAAACAATCAAAGTATATTCACACATATTCCTGTAAAAACAACACCAACGAATTGGATGTTTAACTCAACAAATGGTGAAAGAGTTAAAATTACTCTTATCAAATTCATATCAATGACTTGAGAATTTTCAATGGAGTAATTATGTGTATCAAAATTATATCCACCGGAAGGGGAGTGGATATTATGACATAATCAAATGAATAGTGATTCCACACATAATCTTGGGGTAATATAATCAATGAAATATGCGTAAAGCCAAATGAGTGGAAATTGAAATCTCAAATTCCCTTATTGATTAGGTAACTTAAGAAACAAACACCCATGAAAGAAAGATCATACCATGATGATGTAAATACCCATAAAATAAAGTATATTACACAATGAATACAATCATGGGTAGTACACATACACCACATGCAATAATTAAGTGGTGATCAATGGAATTCTCACGGAATTAAAAGTGAGACAAGAAACCCCTTACCACGTTAATCAACTGAGTCGCATGGCCAAAAGTTAATAACCACCAAATGATTTACAGAATAACATGAATATAAATTGAATCATGATAATATATATCAAAATGAAGTACACAATACACCACTTTCAATAATTTAGTTGCGAACAATGGAAATCTCACGGAATTGAAAGTGAGATAAGAGAATCCCTTACTTTTTTCTTTTTCCTTGGTCGATGGTAGGTTTACCTCCTGTATAATGGTGAAATAATTGTTATTGAATAATAGAGGATCAGTTACTTTAATATGATATCATATATGATCTTTTAACATTGATTTGTTAATAATATCTTAGAATTATCGTCATTTCAGGTGTTAACGGGTTCATTTTACTTTACATTCTTTGTTATGTGAGCCATATTCGTTATTAATGGGATGTATATCATTCATATCCAGAATGGTATCAAGTCCTTAAACATCATTTTTAAACCATCAAATGATAATTATACTTGAATGGATACGATGGAGAATGAATCTCATCGCGTTCGTGGAGACGGTAGTCCGTACGTACGCACGAATGCTACTTCCATTTAATTTTTATTTTAAAAGAATCGAATCCAAATGATACATAGGTATATTACTATTCCAGTAAAATATAATATTTTATATATGTTACTTAAGTTCATTAACACCATCCTTTATACGTTCCATGTGTGGTATGAATGAGTCATATCATTTTAAGGGGGTGGTAGTCCGCACTACCTCAAATGAAATTATCGTATGTATATACAACATGAAACGAATAATTGTATGAAATAAAATGGAATTACAGAATCTTATATATAAAATATATATCATTAATATCATATTTAATTACAGTGCCATCCTAATGGCCACCATGAGAGGCGGTAAGATGTATTTGAACAATCATCGTTTCGTGAGGCGTTAGTTTGCCATCCACAGAAACATTATGTTCATCATCCATTAGATGGAGTTGTGTGAATGTGTAGTTTGAATCCTTATTATAACAACATCCTAGTATATTGTGGATACTGGTGTTGTTACAAAAGAAAGGAAATAAAAAGAGTTTGGGGGTTGGAGAAGAAAAATAATTGAAAATAATTTAAGAGAAAATGTTACCTTTAATTTAGGTAACTCACTTTGGTTGGAACCAAAGGACTTCTTGAAATGCTTTCTGCCTAAGGGGAAGCTTCAAAGAGGAGGATATGGATATGGGGAGCTTAGTTGGGCAGAGTTTGGACGATCCAAGTGGCTTGAGAGGTGTGAGGAATGAGTAGAAGTGGTCTCCTTTTATAAGGGAGAGGAGGGGCTCTTTAGGAAAGAGTGAAAGTATTACTTTATAATATAATTATATTCGGTTTATAATGGTCCAAAAATCATTTAGGTCGAATATAATATGACTCATATTATAAATAACATCAACCAATAAGAATTGGACAGGTTTTAGATAATATTTTAATCATTATAATCTTATTTATTTAAATGATTTATTAATGAGGTAAACGTTGCATTCATTATTGTGTCATTAATAATTTAAATTATTTGATGTCTACAAATTATAAATAAAATATCATTATGTAGGAAATTATTTTAGCTTTCTAATGAATATTTATAATCGAAAATCCAACATGTATAACCCTATGTAAAAATTTTTCTTTTAAAAGATGTAAGCTTATGCCATTTTTGTATTCATTTTAACTTAATTAAAATAAAGTGTCATTATCACTTACAAGTGGATCAATGGGGTCCCAAAATTGACCCAAAGATGCCCATGGTCGACCATGTATCAACCAATAGGGTTAAGAAACGTTTTAGGGTAATTTAGTATTATTATAATATTATTTTTTAACCCTTATTTACCGGATTTACCCTTAACCATGGTAAATAAAATATTTACCGCAGTAATTATTCAAAATGTCTAAAAATAAAAGTTATCTATTTACACAATTTGAACATCCTGATTCAAAATATGGAATCCATTTTTCTAAATTCAAAACACAGAAGTGGCAGAAATTAATTTAAAATTAATTCCCGCTGTCAAAACAAAAAGCGTGTTTTTAAGAGATAATAACTATCAAAAGATTGACATTTGTTTATGTTCGGTTTAATTGTAAAATTATGTCCAATGACCAAAATTATATTAAATGGTAAAAATATATTATAAATATACTTTAAAACCACTCAAATTCATAATTTATCACTATTAATTATTTTGATTAAAAAAGTTGTTTTTAATTAAAATTTAGTAATTTTTACTATTCATCAAAATATGAAAGTTATCCGAAAAGTACCAAAATTTCACCTTAGGCTAAATTTGATATTCCGAATCCAAAAATGAAGTCCATTTTGAAATATAAAATATATATAATTTCAAAAAATTAAGTATTACTATTCATAACGGCTAGTTTGATCGGTTGTGGTGTGTGTTAAAACTAGAAGTTGCGTACAACACACGCTACTGTTTTATTCAAAGGAAAGCGTACCGTGGAAGCTTGGGATGTTTTATTTTAAATTTTTTTGATGTCCCCATTTAGTCAAAAAGTTCAAAATATTTTATTTAAAAAGGTTTCACTATTAAAAGTTGGTAAAACTATAATACTGAAGATGAATTTGTTCTTACATTATGTCTAAGAAACTCATAATATGGATTCTAAAATTATAAGGATTATATAAAGTTTAAAATTTAGTTAATACTATTCATAACCTTTTTTGAACGGCTTTTTTGATAAGTCATGGTGCGCTTGAACTCGGTGTTGCGTGTAGTGCAAGTTATTGAATTATTTTGAAGAAATAACACACTATGAAATCTTGGGGTGTTACATACATGATACTACCACTAGAATAAAATCATGGTTGTGTTGAGTCAGTAATTTTTTTCCTCATGATTGAGATGAAGTAATTAATAAATTTGGTATATATATATGGGAATATACTTAAGTATGGTTATCTGTTGATTCCTTACTTTGTGGTTTATCCTTGGTTGATTTGTGAGACCGTGAGTGTCTCGGGGTCCCTACTGAGTACCGTTATACTCACCCCTTCACGGGCTATGCTTGAACCTTGTTGTGTTGGTTACAGAAGAAGGACAACACTAAATGAGGCTGAGAGTACCAGGTATAACATTCAACTCACTAGGTACAACCTACTGACCATGGTGCACCTTTTCCTTATTAGGATTCCACTACGTAGATAGCTAGATAAGATTCCCAAGAGAGGACATGATGACGGCCCAATGAGCAACGAGGCTATGGTGCAGGGCCCTATAACTATGTTGGCACCTTCATGTGGTGTACCAGAAGCACCACCACCAATTGGGTAGCAGATACCACCAACTGCACTGGCAGAAGATGCATGCCCACTAAGCAAGTTGCACGAGTTTCAGCAGTAGAGGCCTCCAATTTCTCAAGGCGAGATAGTTTACCATGCAGATGAGGGCTGGTTGGAGGCGGTTGCTAGAGTTTTACACCTAGTTAAGACACTAGTAGAGAACTTGGTGATCTTAGATACTACACATTTTCAGTGAAAGACAATGAGGATGGTCTGCATTGTGATGAGGCATCAATACATGGACCATTACCCGAGATAGTTCTTTCTGGTAGTGTGTCAGCTATTTCAGTACCCGTTGGGCAGTAGTTACAACCAGAAGTACTGGTAAAGGACACATATAGGCTTAATGCCTTACCCGTGATTCAAAATTAGATACCCCTCGGGTTCTGAGGCGATCCAACTCACAGATGACTGAGGAATGGATTGAGGAGGTGGATGAGAGTTATTTAGAGCTTCTATAGCTTCGGCAGGAGGACATGTTAGTTGCCTAGTATTTATTGAGGCATAACAATCATTACAAGTACTCGATGAATATGAAATGTTCAGTTCTTTAGACATCGAACCTTTGAGAAAGGTGTCTTTAGGGACATCATAGGTAGCACTATTCCTCTATGAATTCCTACTTATGTTTGGGTGCTAGAGAGAAACATTGTGTTTGAATATTCCTTGGCTGATCGAATGTAGCCGGTGAATGTTAGTAGTGGGAAAGAAGGAAAATGGTGCAATTCTTAGAGACTTGGGAGTTTAAAAATGATTGAAGAAGAAGAAGTGTTAGGGACATATGAATCTACAGGGCTTCAGACATGGAAGCAAAGTTAGGGGAGAAATATGAGGTGGTGTACATTTTGACATGTTACCACCACCACCCATTGTGGTCCTTGCCAGACTCAGGGAGCTAGAGGAAGTGGGGAAGCAAGTAGCTTCATGCAGTCAAGGAGTGAGAAAATAGGGTTCTATGAATGATTTGAGGTACTGTCGGTGTCTACTACTAGAATCTGTATCATTATAAATATGTACCAATCATTCCTTCCTTCCATGAATTTTGTACAAGACCTAGAGTTTCTGGTTAAACTGTTTACTTGACCCTCACATATGGAGATTACTTTGGGATGAGACTAAATAATAACACGTATGCCGATGGTGTGATCGGACCCAAGAAGCGAGAGTTTGGGTTGGAACCTCTTGGTTGCAGCATCGAGGCCTTGCGACATTAGATTGGGTATGACTGGACATCCACAATTCATAAACAGAATGACTGTATTAGGAAAAAATGTTGTGGTTTATCTACAATGATGGGATGGGGTTTCCCTTTGTCATCAAAAAATGAATCCCAGACAGCATAGGATAAACTCCTACATATGAGGGTACAGATGATCACTCGTGAGTCTTCCAAACTCACCCTCGTGGCAGTAGAAGTTTTGAGTTTTTAGTTCCCAATATGAGTGGCTAGAGTTCCTCTAGGACTATGACTTTATGACAGTCTATACTCCTGGGAAGGGGAACCTGATAGCAGATGCACTCAATACGAGGTATGGACTATAGCTGCTGAGTGAGGCGATAGAGTAGCTATCTAGTTAGTAGATATCCATTGTGGATTGAGATGGAGTAGCTTTTCTTCAGTATCGTACAGTCACTCCCCCATTTTTTCAATGAGTCAGGAAGGTGGAGTGTGGGGATGCTGACTGCGAGACTCTATGAGCTTAGATATCCACATGACATGCAGTTGATAAATTTTCGAAAGGTGGGGACCATGTCATCATCTTCATAGGACGTACCATGGTACCAGTGTTGCTTCGAGAGGATGTGTTGAGGTATTTCCACACATACCTTCTAGAGGTATATCTGGGAGTGGAAAATATGTACTAGGACCTCCGATGACAAAAATGGTGGCCAGGAATGAAGAAACCAGTAGTAGAGTTTGTCTCTCTGTGACTCAATTGTCAGCAAGTGAAGGCGGATAATCAGGTACCAACAGGCTTAGTTCAGCCTTTATAGGTCCCAAAGGGGAAGTTGGGTGGGATATCAATGGACTTTGTGACATGACATCCACGTACATATAGGGGACATGACTCGTTTTGGGTGATCATCAACCGACTCACCAAGTCAACCAACATTCTACTGATCAGAGAGCACGGTTTAGTAAAGGGTTTGGGAAGCCTTTATGTGCAGTTGATGGTACTACTACATGGAGTATCCTAGGCAATTATCTTTGATCATGATGCAAATTTTACTTCCCAGCTATGGAAGGGGTTGCAGGAGGCTTTCGGGAAGCAGCTTCGTTTGAGCACCGCCTTTCATCCTCAAACGGATGATCAGACTGAGCAGAACATTTAAGCCAATAAGGACATGATTCATGCTTGTTTCCTTGACATCGATCATAGCTGGGAAAATAACTTACCTTTGTTGTATTTTGCATACAGAAGGTGCCATCCAAAAGGTGGAGTGATGGTATGGCTATATGGCGACCATGTCTTTCTACGTGTCTCACCATGACGTAGTTTTCAGAGATTTGGCCAAGGCTACAAGTTATCTTCGATCTTCATCGGACCTTTTCTGTTCCTTAGCAGAGTTGGAAAGGTGGATTACCACTTAGCTCTTCCACCTCAGTTTCACAAGTTCCATGACATAATCAACATACCCCAGCTGAGTAGATACGTGCACAACCCTTCTCACATCATTGACCATGGAAAGCTGGATATCGATGATGGGTCGACATTTATAGAGGTTCTAGTAGAGATTGAGTATCGACAACAGAGGGTCCTTCATGGATGGTATATACCTCTAGTGTGTGTTCACTGGCAGCACGTGAATCTCTTAGAGAGCACATGGGAGCGGGAGTCTCAGAGACGTGCTCATTTCCCCAACTTGTTCCCTTAATTTTGATTTGTTGCATAAGTGGATGTAAAGCCTATGGTGGGGAAAATTTAAAGACCCAAAATTTCCATGTAATTTTTATTTAATTAATAGGGAATTTTTCGAGACTACAAAACTTGACGGTGCTCGATTATGAGGCCCGAAGTTCCTGGAATTATCCTTTGATGTTTTGTTAAGATTTAATTAGCACGCATAAGTGGTTTTCCTAAAAAAGTTGAATAACTCTTAATTGGTTACTTAGATCAGAAATCCAAGGGCACCGTTGCGCTCAGGATGGCGGGTTTAACCTAAGAGAGACTTCATTTTAGTCGGCGTAGGCCGCCTGTGAGAAAACCCAAAAATGGAATAACTGTAAATGAAACAATTAAATAAATTATTTTATTTTTCACATTCTTATTGGTCACAAATGTTGGCTCATATTAAAAATCTAAGACCACTGCTGAGCTCATGAGGTAATGCCTTATTTATGAAGATACAAAAATTGGCCAACACATGCCACCATTGAAAGTTAGTTTTTGGCGGTAAATAAAATAATTACGTGACAATTATTTTATTGTAAAATCCATATCATTTAAATGGTAACTTGGATGGGAAATCTGAGAGTACCATTGGGTTTTTTGGGGCGTGTTTCACTTGGGAAGAGCCTAACCTCGACTGGTGCGGGTCCAGGGTGACTGTTATTAATTTTATGAATTTTTTTTGGGTACTTTTAGTAAACGTGTGAGCGGGTATTTATAACTTTTGAACTTGTGCTCACAATTGAAATCTGAAGGCACCAATGAACTCGCAGCACCAGTTTTCTCTTAAGAAGACTTTCACCTCGATGGCATTTAGTCGAGGGTGAAAGTTATTATTTTGGGTTTTTCATGTAAGAATAAAAAAAGTGTATGACATTTTGATTTTGATTTTTATTTGCAACACCCATGTGGGTGTTGGGTGGTGGGGTCCATCGGAACTAAGCCTCCATTTGGAATTGGAGGTGTGGCGACCACTAGACCATAACCTCTCATGAAAGGTCATGGTGGTGTGGACCACCTGGGGCTAAACCCCCCTTTAGTTGTAAGAAACATTCAACCCCCTTCATTAATGTGGAAGAGCCTCTTGAATTCCTCCACATTATTTTGTGCCAACCTTCCTCCATAATAAATTGTGCCCACCACACCACTTTATTATGCCAATGTAAATTAATTGGATTTCCCCCTTTTCAAATATTAAATAACAGTGTTGTTGGAATTTATGAAGGTTTCTAATAAATAAACATTCATAAATTCCATTATCATTACATAAATTACACCCTCTACTATATATATGGAGCTTGGGAGGAGGATTTGGGATGGGTTCACCAAGAAAAAAAGCGCTAGTAAAGTGACGTGACACCCAACACTTGGAGGATTATGCTCTTCAACGAATAACGTGTTCTCTAACAAAGAATGCGCTCCCCAATTAAGAACACTCTACCAAAGAAGAACGCCGACCACTTTTGACCATCTTCCCCGGGACTTCTTCCAACATGGGACATCCTCATCTACGGCGAATCAATGTTCGCACTTCTTCCGGCTCCAACATCAATGAATGAGGTATGAGTTTAATGAAATTTGTTTATCACTTTCCAGGTACTCCCTTCTTCTCTTGTGCAGGATTAAGAATGTTTAAATTACAGAATATCATGGTTGTTATTCTTTGCTTTTTTCTTGTGAACCCTATTCTACCACCCTAAATGCAGAGGGTGTGGGACAACTAACATGGCACGAACCCCCTCTGTCGTTCTTCATTGTGGTGTTCTTAAAAATGAAGGAAGGTGGCGAAGGCGAAGAATGCATTGAAGGAAACGACACTGCCACCCGTAGCCCTCGGGCCCACACTGCTCCGGCCGCCTGGCCTGAATGGCCCCGCACCCGCCGACCGCGTTGCCCACCGGCCGAGCCACCCGCCAGTCGCACCTCCCACCGGCCGTGCCCCCGGGCCTTGCCTCCCGCTGGCCGCACCTCACTGGCCGAGCCGCCCCGGGCCACACTGCCTGTCATCCACCTGAAAAGGCGTGCGCCACTCGTGGCTCCCTAGCCGAACCACGAATGCGCCCATCACCGTTCCCCGAGAAAACCAGCCCTACGCCCTCGAGGCACCCACGCGGCCAAGCCGCCCCATGGAACCCGCGGTCACCCCGCTCCCTCGCAGCTTGCTGGACCTCCCAGCGGACCGGGTCACATTACGGGTGAGGCCAAACCCTGTGGGTCATGCCGGGTCAACCCGAACTAGGTCTACCCAAGCCAGGTTAGGCCGGGTCGGTCCGACCGGGTCAGACCAGACCCAGGACCACTATGCCCCTTTACATTCTTTTGGCCATACATTTGGCACTATTTGTCCGTTTGATGATCCATCAGCGGCGGTGGATGTCTTGGAGCGAGACAATCCCTTTGAGTATACTCCACTATAGATTTGGTAATAGATGGGAAATGGCCAGGTTTGATCAAGCATGAATACAACCGGGCCCCTGGTACTAAATGTATATTAACTCACAGACCGGGCATCTAGTTGATGTGTTGTATGTTGCGTTGAGACCCCTATGATATGGCGGACCATTGAGATACTTCTTTGTGAGACTTCATGACAGTTGGAGTATCGACCAGTAGCTTTTGGGGTGGATCCTCCAGTAGATGATCAAGCGTAGTGTGGAGACCAAGTAGCTGGTTGAGACCTAAAGACTGCTGACCATATTGACTCGGAGTGACTCTACTAGCCCAGCCGAAAGCGTCTTGGTGTCATGAAAGACTCACAGTGTGGTACGCATTGGTGTCGCGGCAGACCTATGGTACTCGACAAGAGGATTACCTCATCCGGCTATGAGGTGGATCAAACTTAGTGATGTGGATGACCCACGGTTGGGAGTGCGCTTGGTGATGTGGAAGATCCTCGGCACTTGATAGGAGGAGTACCTCAGCAGTCCATTGTTAGTTGGAAGCATACATAGTGTCGCGGCCGGCCCACTATACTCAATAGAGGATGAGTTCTCTAGCAGTTGAGGTTTAGAAAATGTGACTGGGGATGTTACTTGTTACTACACCTAGAATAAATCCTAGTTTGAGCTATGTCAGTTTTTCTATGTTTCCTCATGATTGAGAAAGATCACTTGATGACGTAGGTATATGTATGGGCATATACCTAAGTAAGGTTGTCTGTGGATTTCATACATTGTGTATATCCTTTATGGATTTTTTGAGACCTATAGGGTCTAGTGGTCACTATTGAGTATCTTTATAATCACCCCAAAATGGGCTATGCCAGCACCTTGTCATGTTGGATGCAGATGTCAGAGAGCGCTAACGGAGGCTTAGAGTACCAGGACTGTATGGTACCTGGAGGAGGACCATACGACGTGTCAATATACGAAGGAGATGGATGGAAAAGGCGGGATGAGTAGGGGATCTGTACCTACACATTAGGTAGGAACCTCAGAGGATGACCCAGTTGCTTTTTCCCTTTTTCTTCAGTTGTACATGTACTTTGAGTTTCATCTACTTTCCAGTTGAGGTTTATATTTTGGACCCTTTTATTTTCAGCACTCTTTTATTATACAGTTTATTGGGTGTTTCTTCCAGTTTTGTGCATGATTGTGTGTGTATTTATATTTTATAAAGACAAAGCCTTCCCAGTTTTATAGAATTACGCCTTTGGTGCTAGTAACCAGCCTTTGGCCTCTGGAAGGTGGGCTTGGGGTAGTCACGGTACGAGCCCTGGGGGACGGGTCGAGACACATACAATACTTTTCATTTACAATATCCTTTCTAAATGTAATTATTATATTATTAAAATTATAATCATACTCCAAATTTCATCCACATTCTATTAAAATTCCATTTGAAAATACAACTAATAATTTTCTGAGGTGATCACTAAAGATTCTATTCAGTGCGTCCATAGGTTTTTATGGAGTGTTAGTGAGTTAAAAACAAATAATTATGAACCCATAGAGTCCATAACATGTTCAAAATGTACTTTTGTTATTATATTATTTTCATCACACATAATTGGTGATATCATGAATGATGGTCCACTATAAAGAAATACTAGGTCAAACATAGTTGATAGATGAAGTTATCTATTCATGGAAGGGGAAAATATTTCCTTATTGTGATTTTTTGAGTTCATAATTATACTTAAAAATGTACATTTAATAATTATTCATCTTAGTAAGAGAATTAGTGAACCTAATAGTGAAGAACTCATATATAAGAAACCATTTTCCATATCCTGTTTTAACTTGTTTTGTAGAACTTATAACTCAACAATGTCCACACTGTATAAAGTATTTGATATTGGGTGGGGTCAAGTTATAAGATAAGTTGAGAACATAGAATATTTTTTTTGTTAATATAAATTGTAAATCATCAATTAATATATCATTATAACCCTCTTAATATTTTTTTATTAAAGATTAATTCTTTCATTTATCAAAATTATTTGGTATATATATTTTTTCTCATAGGGTAATAATTTCCAGGAATTTAAAGATGATTCCAAGAATGAATAATCCAATTTTTTTACCTGTACATAATTATAGGATGTATAAGAATATGAAGTGTGATCTAACTCACACCAAAGATGAATTTATCTCTATATAAGTACAACAAATCGATTCCGAATATGGAATCAATATCCACTAATGTAAGTCAATATTTTCAAAAAGGATTTCCCCACAAAAAATGAATTGGGAATAATTATATAATAATGGTTCCAATAATTCTCCATTTTATATTACAGTAGATAGTGACACCCCCATGTTTTGATATTGTGTTGGAATGGTTTTACTAAACATGATGGATAATAATGAATTAATAAATAATTAATTAGAATGTAAATTCTCTATAATAGAATGAAAGATTAATATATCATTCACCAAATAAATAAAATGATCCACCTCAATAGTGATGATTGTATATTATACACTTTTATGTCTAAGGAGTGTTGTTTTGTATTGATTCACTTCGGGAATCCTTAGCCTGGGGAATTAGATTTTATAATTATTTTGTTCTTTGTAGTTGAAATATGGTATTGTTTTATGAGTGTTGATTTGAACCATAATTTTATCTTACTCATTTTTAAGTATCCACATTTACATTTAGTACAAATTAGCTATACCCCCTACTTTCACAACTTAAACATCTCTCACTTTTCTTCAGATTGTTTCCAAGATGCTTCATCCCACACTTTTTTAATTTGGTTTTTTGTTTATATTACATCTATTAGATTTATCAAATAATCCACATAAAGGAAAATATATTTTACATATTTTATATCCAAGCCCATGAAACCGCTGAGCATCTCCATCCTCTAAATTGACCTTGTAAAAAACAAACAATATCATTTTGACTATCAAATTCTTAAATCATCATTTTTGTAGACATGAAAGAAATCTAGTAAATTTATTTTTTTCGACATAAATTATTGGATGAAAACAAATTAGAAGGTTTTCTATGATGTTCATGTTATTATTTTATCATACTCAATGATAGATTCATCATCCATTTTTATCAGTCTATCGGACTCCATATATATTTTCAGATAAAGGCTTCTGGTAAAATAATTACTCCAAAATATTTTCTTAAATTATTATCATTCCATGGAATCAATTTCTACATTATAATTATTCTTCATTATCATTTTCCACCACGGATGGACTAACCCCTCAATGGGATAATTAATAGAAGAATCTTCTATTTAATAGTGAATTGGAGGAAGAATGATCTAATACCAATAATGTTAATCCAATTTTTTGTGATTAGGGGACCAGATGATACACTAAAGTTATGAGGACATTGTTGCTTAAAAATATTTCTTATACAATTTTAAATCATTTGATGAGGAGGGTGTTCTATTAATTTCAAGTTATTATTTATATCATGATCATATTTAGAACCATTACCATGAAATTATCAATTATGTCAACCATATTTTTTGGTATGTCATTTAGTAAATCCTCACATTTTCTAACACTTTGGTTGTTGAAAACAATTCCTTTATTCCCACCATTACCTAAGGAAGACAAAAATAATTATAATATATATTAACATAAAATAGTTATTATTATAAATGTTGATGAAATTCATTATACATTATATATATATATCCTATATTATGAATCTATAGGGTTCAATCTAAGTGATAGGTGGTAATTATTACTTTGAAGTTTAATAAACGAACAATCTATTCAGGTACTTCATTACTAATTGTATAGAGATTTCTAATTTCAAAAACATGTCCCCAAGGTTTATTAAAATAGGTTCTGTGGATGATCTATTTACCATTCACTATGTGATGATTGTGTCACATCACTATTTTTCCATTTTATAGAATTTCACACTAAATAATATTACGCTAAAACAACGTCCAATCATACTATCCAGACACAGATGTAATCTCATAGAAACCACTCACTCTAAAAATAATGAAAATAATAATATATTCAATGAATTATACTTATACATAGTTTTATCTCAAAACTATTGTAGTCCTACTCCATAAAAATTATTAAAACTACTATAGTTCCAACTATGTTAACTCAGTATTATTACACAAATTATAACTTGATTTCTAACTTAATAATATATAAAATACAATATAAGGATTGGAAATCATGGTTTCTTTAAAATACAAGGTTCATAAAATATCAATATAAAACTAAAATAATGTGAATATACCTTTTTATACATAATGGGATTAAAAACTACTATGATATAATTAATCTATAGGTTATATAAAAGGTAATAAGTAGATAATATTGGGAGATTTAATCCCAATAATAGAATATAGAATATAAGGAAATATAAAATTCAAGTTTGAGAAATATCATTATATCATGAAATAAAAGTCTCATGAGTATTCACAGGGGAGAATAACATATATAACATGGTTTCATAATATCATTAATTCATTAAAATTTTGAATGAATAATATAACATGCCATCAACATGATTTGATGCTAAATATATATAGAATACAACATAGTGGAGACAATTACATAATGGATTTTGTTTTCTCCCTAATCCCTTTAATAATGTCTCATGAGACAATTGATTTTCCCTATGAATTAGAGTAATTTCATGGTGCACCCATCGTAACATCTGAATTCTTATGTATGAAATAAATTATTAATCCATATACATAATAATTTCCCATGTATAGAAACAGATTTCATAATATTACCTTAATTTATAATAAAATGATATTTCATAAATATAGAAATTGAGAAATGATCATAGGACAAGTATTTCTGAATAAATGGAAGGCGGAATAATATAAAAATGTATTTGAGAAAAATATAAATATATTTATGAATAATTCTATAACATTAATGAGAGATAATATATGAGTTAGATAGGGAATGGTCATAACCCTTACAAATAGTTAGTTTATAGTGATCGTTTGACATGATTCTGACTAATCAAGTGTGTTCCTTGTCTTCCTGAATGATAATATTAATATAATTATTAACATTCTTAAGACCTTTTTTCTTGTTGTTAATTCACATTATGTCAATGTAATTAATCAGTCACATTCATTTTGGACATTTTAATGATACCAGTATCATAGTTTAAAAATAACATTGAAATGTTGACTAAGGTCAACAAGATTATTAATTTAATACATCAAGAATAATAATGATGACAAAGTAAAAATTTTAAAACATTGAATATAATTAATAATAAAAAAAATTCAATATGGTTATTAAAAATAAACTATGTTTCAATCATGTATATGGTAGGTGGTATGTACACATGAGTAACATTTCCATTTATCAATGTTCATGATAGAAATAAGGTAATGCTGTTTTTTCTGTCCAAAATGATCATTATATCATAAATATAATATTATTCAATAATTTACACTAATATATTCTGTCCTTCTAATTCATTAATGAAAAATGAATCATGTCACTTCATTGAGGTTTTAATCCACACATGACCAAAAATTATAATATTGTCTTTTAATGAATGTAATGGTATGTCAAATATAACCAATATAATATACCAATAATTATTATTTTTTCTAGAATATCACATATATAATCATTAAATATATTATAATATATAGTTGTGTGATGGGGTTATGGAAAAAATAATTACATAAGTATGCATGTCAGTAGTCCTCTATAAACACCAACATTGGTTTCAATTCCAATTTGATATAAGTGGAGATGGATTTTTGTTATCAATTTCACAACCCAGCCTAATGGGAATGAACGGTGACTACAACATTCCTTCCTCTAATAGGATTTGTTGGCTACCAGTTCAATGTAAGCATATCACACATAGGAGAGGCATTAACATTATTTAAATGTACAAAGGCACACTCCTCCAAGACCATATAATGCAACAATTTAAAACAAATGAATCCAATGTATGCATACATATGAGATCCAACTATAAGAGTAAAACATTAAAGTACAAAAAGTGATAATGGGGATAAATAGAATTCTAAAAAAACTACAAAGTCCAACATTCTCATAGAGAGATGAATAATATCAAGTGAAATCATCTGGAAAACACGTCGATCTGTTTGTGTCATGAAATGTCCACAATATTACCATTCTCCTTAGTCACCATAAAATGGGACATCTTCTTCCTAAAGGAAAATATGTTCTGGTAGACCCCATGCATGTGTGAGCTTAAAATAAGAATTTGGATCACTAGAAAATACTAAACATGACGAATCATGAAGGTTCTTATCATAAAGAGGATCTAGAAATAAATGAATAAAAAACCCAAATATATATTAGATGTACATTCCGCCTCATGGTGGTTACAAAAAAACTGTTATCCAATTAATTAATATCATTGTAATGATTTTTCAATGATAATCCACTCCTTGAGAAATGTTTTAACCAAATATATTCATCCAATAGGTCATGATCATTGGGATCTTCCTATAAAATATGAATGATTTCAAAAGACCTTAATACCTAGAAAGGATATCATGTAAAGGTCCACTTGGAAAAACAAAAACGGCCATCCAGATCAACCTTCTACATAAGAGATCATATGCTACTGATACCACAAACACAATTGATACAACCTCTTAGAAGTAGGATCCATAACATGAGAAAGTAGTTCATGCTGATTACTTTAAAACCACATAGTGTATAAGAATAAATTCTACAGAATGATATGTTGGTATAATAAAAGGAATTCATAAATTCTATATGAGACTCATCCTCCATAGGGGATCAAAAAACCACCATGTGGATGTAATTTCACAATGTACACTCAATTGGATAGACTAAGGGAATACTCTCAGCCAATATAGGTTAGAACTAAAGATATTATGGTCTACAAACACCCTAAATAGTGGTGTATGGATTATATATTGGGTACACTACATGTCCATCAAAGGCCCAGTCTTCCTATGTGTTCATTTCACACATGGGATATAAATCTTGAAATAAAAATCATGTAATTAGACAATCATTACATACTAATATCTCCAAGAACTCTTATGGTATTGTTTGTCTTTTCTCATATACCACTGGCCATTCTAATGTACTAATCGTTGTGCGCAAGGCTATGGAAATGCACATTGGTCCTTATCCATGTCCATTTACTTCATCCTTCTAATAATCATGTATCCTATGTGATAAACATGATTATATCAACATGGGTCACATAGAGTGTGATAGGGGCCACACTGTGTGTGATTTTGTTCTCTCTGTATAAACCCAATAATTTCATATTGGGTCCCACACAACATTTAATTCCATAATAAACAAAGTAGAACCCGTTATTTTTACATAAAACTTGTTATTGTCCCACATTTACTTCTAAATCACTATAAATACATGGTTGGTTGACCATACATTTTTTAGATATCTAGATCAAAACATTGAAACAACCATGAAAATTCAGGCACATCCCATTCACATTAATTTGTCAAATTCATAATGAATGTGAATATATAATATGTTCCCATTAACCTATAATCATACAATTCCATCAATACATCTTGATCAAACCCTCGATCATGAACCACACCCATGATATTGATTTGTTTCACTGATGTATGGGCAATAAGAAAAAAATAATATTTATTCATTAAACCATTTTAAAAAGAAAACAACAATGATGAATGTGTGATAAAATTGGAGGAGAAATCCATAAATCCCAAGATGTGAAGAATTAACTACATCCATTAATCATTAATACATGATCCCTTTTTTGAGGAATATAAGAACAATGAGGTATATAGACAATGAAAAAAATACATAATTCCCAAATAAATATATCATCGAAGAGAGAATAAGTTCATATTATTCAAATTAATCTGTGATCAAATGATAGAAAATAATGTGATACAATTTCAGTAGTCAAACATCATACCTAAATTTTTTATCAATCACTAATTAAGCTATATCTTGTATTTCTATTGTTTGAAATATCCAACAACACTATTGGTGGATAATTCTCAATAATATATTGATATTATTCCATCATCCAATTTTCCTAAAAAAATCCTATTTAAGATATTCTATCAGTCACTCCATTGGGTGGATAACCCTAGGGATTTAAGAATTACTATCCATTAATAGTGAATTTATGTTACGAAAATTAATAAAATAAATTAATTTATTTTAATTAATTAAATTAATAATTCACCCATGGTTATACAAAGCCCGGGTATCCAATGAGTTCTATGTTTAGGCCCCACATAGAGTAAAAACCATGCTATGAACTGAAGTGTGCCTTTAGATTTCTAATTTGTGCCTATGTTCGGGAGTTATTTACCTTTTTCGAGAAAAATACATCAACATGATATTAATATTTTATGATTTATGAAATATTAATTCTGAGATAACTAGGCCTTTGATTCTCACACCATCTTAGTGCCAGACCCTAAAAATATTCATTATAGTTCACTAAATAAATAAAAGGGAAAATAAGAGTTGTTACATTCTCCCGAACTTAGTACATCTCATCCTAAAATGTGAATAACATACAAAAAAGTGGTGGTCCTTGGATCGCCACTCATCTCCCTCTCTCAAGTTCTTTATAAAAGATTATCATACTTCCACAAGAAAATATTTAAAGTGTATGGATCACCCATGAAGTACGATCTCCTTCACAATCTTAATCATTATCAGGTACTCTGCCAAGGTTAATTCATCCTTGATGTTCAGCTCACCCTAGTCAAAAACATGATTTGGGTCATGCATGTACCTCTTCATCATGGAAGATGTTCTGTAACTAATATAACTATGGGAATATAGATAAGAGGTATTCCACCACTCCCTCTATATTCCATATCTATAATGTACTAATGAATATTAGATACATCCTTCCACCACGAATAAAATCACTACAATCCACATCGAGGTGAGACCCATAAAGAAACTTGGTCTCCCTCATCAATATCTGGTGAACTGTGTCAATAGTTCACAATATAATTTTGGTGGCTTTGTGCTATCCTCATTTGTTCCTAGATGAACTTCCCTGTCTATATCATACCTCAAAGAAAACATTTGTCCAATGAGCATTGATTTCATAAGATCAATCCAACAATGTGGATACCTAAAGGGTCACCCAAAAAGGCCTAAAATGATTCCATGTCGATGGTTGAGTGATATATATTGTTTTACTCATTCTAAACCTCCTGAATTGATACCAATAATTATAGATAAAATATATAATAAAACTCATAGCACGTCTTCCAAGACTTGAGTGATTCTCTCCATCTGATTGTTATTATGAGGGTGATTTTTTTCTCAAATGTAACTTTGTACAAAGGGAATCATGAAATACTGTACATAATCCATACATGAAGTGAGTATCTTGTCCAAAAATGACCATCGGGGGAAATCAATTGAGATTGAATATCTCATGCACATTAAGGCATCTTGGGCTCTTTTATAAACTCTTTGCTCAAATGGCTAGGATGTGGGGCGAAATGTTATGCTGTTCTAGGACTGCCGAGATGTCATAGTTCCCCAAGGATGTCTCTGGTAACCCTGTCACAAAATACATTGACATCCTATACCACTTCCACTTTTGAAATTCATGGGGATTTTTTAAATATACTAGTTCATAGTACCCATCCTTTACTTTTTAACATGAGAGGATTTAAGAGAGAATATACAACACAACATGTCATACATAATCACAACTACTATCACTAATGGTCCTTGTACATCATTTCCTACATGGATATACAGAAAATGGGATGTATAAAACCTTATTATATCCTACTCCCCCAACATCAATAGTACCATCATCCTTCCTCTGAAAAGGATAACATGCTCTCCAACATCAAAATATACAATAAGAGAACATCCAATGGATATCTAAGTATGTAAGGTCCTACATTCTGTATGTCCATTCCAAACTTCCCTTAATCATAATAAAAGTGGTGGGTTAATTACCCTTGAATGACGATATGAACCACCATCCTTTTCCAACAAGGAAAACTTCAATGAAGAAAACTATTATAACCCCTCATCCAAAAACTGAGAAAGTGATCTCATGAAGAGATTTTCGGCCAACATGTTCGTTTTCTAAAAAGTATATAAAATCATGAAGTCATAGTCATGGAGGAACTCTTCATATCGACTCTATCTCATATAATGATCCTTTTGATATATTATATACTTTAGAATCATTTAGTCATATTATACGATAAACTACTTTCCTATCAGGTAGTGTCTCCAAATCATAAAGATGAATACTAAAAAAACTAGATCATGATCATGATTCATGTACTTCAATTCAAACAGTCTTTTGTCCCTTGACCCATTGAAAATTGCTACCTAAAATTGCATTATAACATAACCAATACTGACCCATGAGGTATAAATACCACGACATACATGACACCCACCTCCACCAATCTCAACAAGGGGGGTTGTCATAGACCTCTAACTCAACTCCAAAAAACTTATCTGGAAGAATTACTTCAAAACAAAAATTTCCCCTTTTATGTCAATACCATTAATGGTTCATCTACTTTTTTGAAATCTATTAAAAACATTCAATAGAACACCATCAACCATAGGAAACTATACACCTCAATAACACTCTTGGGTGTCTCCCATGAAATTACTACCTCAAAATTAATTAGATCTACTACCCCTCATTCATATTAGATAACATGTCCCAGGTTGTGGAAGACTAAAATAAAAAACTAACTTAATGATTGGTTCTGATAAATATGGTGACCTAAGAGTGATTCTAGAATAATCATCAAGTTTCTCTTATTCCCATCCTATGACACCAAGTATACTTGGATATCATCGATAAAGACCACCATAATCATGTATAAAGAATTATAAGGAATTTATTTCATGAGTACCCAGAGAAATTTTGGGGAATTATCCAGACTGAATAGAATCACCATGTACTCATAATGACCATAGCGAACTCCCAATTTCATCTTCGATATATCATTGTCTAGTACTCACAACTAGTGGTAGCATGAACTAAGGTCCATATTTAATAAAAAGAGTGCCCCATTAATCTAATCAATGAGGTAAAAATCTTCATTATTGGATAAATATTCCATATTGAACCCATATTCAACCTCTTGTAATCGACACATAACCTTGTGATCTCATCTTCCATCATGGTAAAAAAAATATTTTTTCACAAGAGGAAATAATAGGTCTCAAAAAAATCATATCCTTAATGTCTTTTAATTGTATCTTTAGATCAAGAATATTTACAGGGGACATATGATATAATAGTTAATATATATGGGTTCTCACATGATGTAATTCAATGTTGATTTCTCGATCTTGGTGTGGATGTAATCAAGGAACATCTGGAATAATGATCTCCCCATTCGATACCACTACCTTATACAAGTAGTATCACATAAGATCATCTTCTATAAGAATCATGTAATCCAACCTATGAGTAACTAATTTCAATCTGCAATGCCTGATCCAATCCTCATTTTCCAAGGATTCTATTTAAATGAAAATGGAAGACATCATACCATAACTAAGGAAAGACCACTTCATCTACATAAAATAGTAAATATAGTAATGAAATGTGGATATGTAAAACATATATTAGATAACTCCATAACATATCATCAATACTATTATGATATCTAAAACAATACAATCATCTCCATGAATCAGATCATACTACTGAAACAAGTGTGTGATTTCTTCATCGTATTCTATCTGGGTTTCTACAAACATTGTTCGGGCCAAAGGCCCAACCATAATCTCCATATACTGATGTACTAAAGTGGGAAAAACACAAACTTGAACCTGTGTCTATCTATACTACATCCGTCTTATAAAAGACACATAATATACCTCATATCATCCTTGGAAATCATGGGTCACATGCCTCCATAAGCATACAACTATCATCATCCATGACCACCATCTCCCTATGATTGATGAATAACATCTAGGGGTGATGGTTATAAGTCAAAAATTCAGCCACCAACTACTGTTCTATTAGACCCTCTACCATGTAATCAACCCTATAGACCACCCCACTCATGTAGATGTATCTAACTACTTGGTACCTTGACCATCTACTAATCATTTTTATGGTGGTTCAGACATTCCCATGGAATAATTTACCAACTGCCTCTTGAGAAACACTGCCTCCCACTTAGATGACTTGGTCCATCATGATATCCATGCACACCTCATCCTCGATCCTATGATCATATTCTGAAGTGTATGATACCCCTATATAATTTCAATTGTCATTTATACATGTTGATGAGGTCCCAGATCCTGCGTGCCAACAACCTGCACATGATATCTACACTAAATATTCTAGGGAGCTCTCCACCTCTAAGGCCCGCCCCTGCAAACTATCATAGGTGGGAATGTGGAGGGATATCACTAAATCCAATATATATGGTCTTAAGAATAGCTCAATGGTATTTTATTTAAAGAATATATCCCACAACATATCCATCTAGTATTGTGATATAGTAGAAAACCTATCTGAATTCTTGTCCAATATCATACTACCCTTATATAGATTTAGAAGCTCCTAGATTAGCAATGATCACAACATGGCCCTCCAAAACTCCTTTTAGATGTTATTTTATGTAACACCTCTATTTTTTAAATAGAAACACTATGTTTGATAGCATAAATGATACGCCACAATTAGATTAAATAAACAACTAAATATTTTTAATTAATATGATGGTTATTATATAGCCATTATAATGGTGGGAATGAAAATGATTAAAAGAAATATGAAAATATGTCTTACACATTTTCATATAATGATTCATTGTTTACCAAATTAATAATAAAATTAAATGAAAACAAAATGAATATAAAAGAAGTGTTTTTATGAATAACTATTTAGATATGAATTACTGTTTATATAAAATAATAAAATCAAACTTTTTGGATTATATTAATGAAATATAAATTCAGCATACTGTTTAAAATTTATATTATGTGTTTTACATATTTTTTTTAAGAATTAATAAAATTTAACAGATAAAATGATTTTTTTCTGAAAATACATTCTATGATCTTTTTATTTAGAATACATTTTGAATATAATTTTTTTACATTAAAATGTTAAATTTGAGAAAAATAATCATATTATTTAGAATTAGGACATATAAATTTCCTATGGATAAATTTGAGGTATTTTTATGATAAATTTCATATTTTATTGATTAGAAAAAAATATTCTATATTAGTTCAATACTAATTTTCATAAAATTTATTTATATTGTTAGATTATACTATTGAATATTTTAAGGTATAATTAGATGAATTTTTTATCCATTAAACATATTTAGTTCATTGGATACTTCTTCTAATTTAAATTATATATAATAATATTTCAATATTTTGAACGAATCACATCAAAAAGACATCTTTTTAGTTTTTATACACAATTAATTTTAAATCTAATTTTCAACATTATTTTAAATAAATTAGGTAAAATGGATCCCATGTTTTGAATCATAATTTTCAAATTATTTTGTAAGATCAATTTTATATTTATATATAACAACAATATCATGGTAACAAAATATTTACTGTAGTAAAAGTAAAATTTTTGTAAGGGTTAAAATTTAATGTTAAATGTTTAACATACCTAAAAACAACATCATTTAAAGGGTGTTTGAGGTGTTGATCAAACCTAAATAGAATATAAAACATTACATACATGAACAATTAATGTAATTTAATTCCACCTCTATATGGGTAGATTTTATTATAAAATAATCAATAAATTAATCAATTGAACCCTCTTCTCCTTAAGTATAAAAAACAACCATAAACTCCCCTTTTCAACATTAAAATATTTTTAGATACCTGAATCGCTACCAAAAACTCTCTTTCTCACACTTCCTATGTTAATGTTCTAATATTCTTATCCAAAGTACAAATGCACGGTTCTCAAAGGACTTTCAATTTGGGGATATTTCATAGGTTATTTTCTCAATGTACCTATCTTAATATATTTTATTTTTCTCCTTTCTCCTCGCCACTTTCATCTCTCAACGAATGATAAATCTATAATCATGTACATACTGAGGTTTTATTTTTATAATGCAATATCTCATATCCATTTAATTTTTCACCTCCTCTAATTTAATTAAATGAAAATCTATTCCATGTTTTTTTGGATAATCTCTTACATGAATGGTGGTTTTGTTCTTTTTCCCTTACCGCCTTCATGGATGGTCTTACAACCATTATTATGGTTAAAATCATATTTTAATCATTACATTATAACCTATATAAAATTATATAAATGTTATTTTAAGTATATCATCATGATTTCCAAATAGTGGTTATACAATAATATCATTAGGGACATGTGGACTACCACCTCCTCAAAATGATTTGATTAGTTCACACGTCACATGGAATGTTTTAAGTATTGTTTTAGTAAAATATATTATAGAAATGAAATATTAGTTCTACTATAATGATATTTTATATTTATACATAATTACATGTATTTCATTTAATGTTTGTTCTTTAAATAATATATGGATAGCAAAAAAGTGGCATTCATGCATGCGTATGCCCTACCATTTCCATGAAACTTTTTTTTAGATTACCTTAAATGATTATTATAAATAAATAAATAATGAATATATAAGATATTTATATCATGTTTTATAATCTTTAGATGGTGGAATTATGACCGTATAGGCAATTGACATCATTATAATTTTATTTTCGACTCAATAACAAAATATCGACAAAATGTCGGATATGAACTTAAATAATTGTGTAATTTTTATAATATCATTATAAGTAATATAAAAGGAATAATAAATTTGAAAAAAATTATAAATAATTTATAAACTAACTTATTTTTATTAATCATTAATATAAAGGACACATTTCAAAATGGTACATGAGGTAATAGACTCCATCTAAATCTTAGTTCATTGAAGAATTTCTTGATAATATGCTTCTTTATACTTTTATTTGGTGTATATAATGCCTTTATGATATTTAATTCCCATATATTATCCATAATAATGTTATTTAATATTTTTTTAAATCTATTAATTTTTGTGGTTTATGATTTAAATGTTCAAAGTGGAATGAGACACATCAAACTTTTAATGATTTTATTAAAAAATATTTTCCTTCATGGTATTAATTTAGATATTTATATATATGGATAAAAAAAATTATACAAGATTTTTTTCTCTATTCTTTTTATTCAATGGTTTTCTAATGGAATATTTTTATACCAAATATTTTACTTTTTTTACAAATTGAAGAAATTATTTTTTTAACATATGTGCTGACAATGAATTCTCCACTGCTTTAATGGTTAATTGATATTCCGATTCCTCCATAATCCATAATGATTTTAAATGAAAAAAGAAATCACTTATTTCCTTTTATTGTGTATTTAGATATTGAAAATGGTTTGTAATATTTATTGACTATTTCAATATCTTGTAATGATTTTTTGTGATTGATAAAGAAATTTTATGCATGAAATGTTGATAATTGCAATATTTTATGTGTTATGATTATATAATGGTAATTGAAATTTAAAGGGTGGTAACATGATAAACAAGAGTTGTGTGGATTGTGACAAACAAAATGTGGGTGGTTCCGTGATATTCCATGTATGGGGGTTACATTATAAACTTAAATGCTTTGGTAATGGAAGAAGGTCGTCTGGATATTTCATTTAGTGATATGTGTGGAAGTCAACCATATGGTTAATCTATTTAGGCATGATTATGTTCAAAGTTACCTTTATAGTATATATGTTCTTTTTATGGGTCTTTTTGGTTATATTATGATTACAAATATGGTAATAAATGAGCTAATATTCTAGGAAGAGAATTCACTATTTTAAATAGTACTACATTATGATAAAGTGTTCATGGATTACATGTTTTCTCAAGAATAACATTTTTTGTTCTTTATATATCCTTTACTATGATTTTATGCTCATACCATGTTTTAAAATGATTTTTAAAATTCTAAAGTAGAATATACTCAAGGAAGAGACCAAGGAAAAGTTATGATGATTAATCTCGGAACAAAACCATGTTTTTTGGAATTTTTTATTTTATGAAAAGAATAGATAGTTACTAGAACTGCCTAAATTGTAATATTTGAGCTATTATGTATGAGTTATGTCCAAATTACTTAAATATTTAAACATTATAATACCATAAATTTGATATAATGTAAAACTATTGAAATAACTCAAGATTATATAATGTTTATGGTTGTGGCCTAACAGTTGGGATCAGAGGATGATTTAAGCAATTTTAGAGATTAGAGTGATATTTAAGAATTACATAGAATTTAAACATAACAAAAAGAGTATTCCTAATAGAAATATTCATAGTTATTTTAGATAAATTTAATGAGTTTTATATAACATGAATAAGTATTTCATAGTTTTTTTCTTCCATATAAGATAAAATATGATGATTTTTTTATACTCACTCTTACCTTTTATGTTTTTTAGAAATTCATGGATCTAACAAGCCCTAAGGTAATAATGTACATCATGGGAAATATAGTGGTTCTATGAAAATAAAACTGAATGAAATGGGATCTATAATGAGAACTGACATGGTTATTATAAAACAACTATTGGGATTAATGATTAAAATCTTGAACATTGGTGATTTTTATAATGCGTCATATATGAGGGAAATGAATCCATATATAATTTTAAGTTATAATGATATTAAAGGTATGAATAAAAATCAATATATCTATTAAGGATGTGGAATGAAACAACAAGGAAAATTTTTTAATGTTATGAAATGGTGTTATATATATGGTAATGATGGTCACCAAATAATAACATTCCATGGAAAAAAAGAAGCATTAAATTTAATACATCCAAGGAAATGAAGTTATTTATGATATATTAGTTTAATGTTTAAAATGTGTAGAGAATGGTCATTATGAAAATAGATTTCCTACAATGAAGGTTCAGTAAGGGGATCAACATGACTGTACGAATATAAATTTAGAAATACCTAATTCCAATCCAATTTTAGATAATGAATCTAATAATGACATATAAAAGGTATGGACTTTTTATTAAATCATTTTTTGAAATTATTTAATCTTAATAAATTATTCATGTTTTTGTATATATGAAAGATGTATTAAAATAATATGATGAAATATTGTGGTTAGGTGAATATGAATAATGATGAACGATTAAGAGGTTTACATATAAGGGATTTGAGAGTTATGTTATATTTATAGATAATGAAAGGTTTAAATGTTTTAATGATATTTTGATGATGGTATTACTTTAGAAAAAATTTGTAGTCTGTGTTACCCTCAGGTTTCTTATCTGAAAATGTTACTTGAGTATGAATTATCTTTTCAAGCATGGAAATAATTATAAAGGTATAAATAACCATTAGGGATTATATGATCTTTTTTTAGGTAAATATGTGATATTACATTTTGAGATACAAAATGAAAGTCATGATATGAACCTTTAGATTAAAATATGTTATATTTTTTTGAGGATTTTATCTCATTTTGTAAATGTTATTAGACTTATATAGTTTTAGAGAAAGGAAAACATGCAGGATGGGTTAAAACTTGTCAAATATGGATAGGACGCATGAATCAAAACCATATCCAAAGGGTAATAAGGGTGTATCACCCACCACTAGACTATTTTATGTCCCTAATTTTAATGAATTTTTATTTTTAGTTAAATGCATTTATGGAATAAGATTAATTTGATTTTTGGAACTTTTATTTTAACAAATGGATCTCCTTGGAATTAGAAAATGATTTGTGAATTAAGTGATAAATTTTATTTTGGAATAAGCTCATAATTTTGAGTACTATATATGCCTATGGAAAAATAACACTACGAGATTTTATTTGATGGGTAATAGTTAAAATTTATTTTGGAAGAATATATGTTTTATTTGAGGTCTTTTGTAGATGAAGGATGTTTCTGGAAATGATTATCCTATCTTAGAGAATATGTGATTCTAGAAATTAAATTTTTTTTATAAGACATTAAGATTGATAGATATTGTTTGAAGATTAATTTTATGTTATTTCATTGAAGATTATGTTATCCAATACTTATAATTTTTAGGTTTCAATCATAGTGAGGATTATTTTGAGGATGTTTGTAAAAAATTGTTTATCAAATGGTCATTGTTAATTTTTTGGTTTTACTTTTTAATTTATGAGAATAAAAGTAGTTTTTCATCATAAAATAGTTCATTATTTTCAGGGAATTATCTGATAATATCCTAAACAAATTTTTTGTTAATGTTTCATGACTGGGGGAATAGAGAGTTAATATTTTGTTTATTGTGTGTTTCACTAAATGTTTATTACAGTTTTTTAGTTTTGAAAGAAATTCATCGTGATTACTCATCATTTTGAAAAAATGATTTTTCTGTGGTGGAAATTGATTAAAGGAAGAAACCCTACTTAAAAATTTATTATATTTCATAATGTTCTTATTCAATATCATAAATGTATTCCAAAACATTATAAAAATGATCTTGAAAAATGTTTTCTATTTACTTTCCACACTACGATGTGATTTACCATTTAACCTACCATGAATATATAGTTTGTGATCGTTAAATTTTTCCTAACAATATTTTCAATTATTCTATATTAAATCATGATCCTTAGTTTTCTCTTCAACATCCATGTTTTCTTGTAAGGAACCCTAGTATGTGTTATCATAGGTAACCTTTGTAATATCCCAAATTTTTTTAAAGTTGAAGTTTTGTTAATCCATCATCCAATTTGGGATTGAAATTAAAGTATTTTAAAAAATCATACCATAGTTATTGACCCCAATTTTAAATTTTAATGATGCAATTTTAAAAATGGAGGATAATGTAAAAACCCATTTTTTTAAAAGGAAACACTATGTTCGATAGCATACATGATACACCGCATTTATCCTAAATAAAAAACTTATTAATATTATTTTATATGATAGTTATCATATATCTAGTTGTGTGGTGGAAATAAAAAAGATTAATTTAATTAGTAAAATATGGCTTAAACTTGTTTATATAATGATTCATTGTTTACCAAATTATTTATCAAATCTAATAATAAACAATTGAAGATAAAGAATGTGTTTTTATGAAAAACTATTTAAATAAAATTAATTATTTATATAAAATAATCAAATAAATATTTTTGGATTATATTATCGAAATATAAATTCAATATATTTTTTAAAATTTATCATATAGGTTTTCAGGTCTTTTTATGATATCAAACACAATTTGACGAATAAAACGAGTGATTTTCTAATAATGCACATTTACCGCCGTTTGACAGAGAACCCATTTTAAATAAAGTTTTTTGTCACTTTTATATTTTCTATTAGGGAAAATAAACTTTATATTTTAAATATTTACATAAAAATGTAGACTACATAATGTTTTAGTATTTTCCTAAAAAATTTCATATTTTTAATGATTACTGAAAATACAGCATTTTCGTTTGAAACTACTTTCCATAAAATTTATTTATATTCTATGATTATAATTTTAAAAGATTTAATGGTATAATTAGACGATATTTTTATCAATTAATACTATATAATTCCTTAGATTATTTTTTCAAATTGAAATTATATATAAAAACATTTCAATCTATTGAACATTTAACATTAAAGAAACCCACTATTTAGTTTTGTCTGCAGAATTAATTTTAAATATAATTTTCACAATTATCGGATTTAAATAGGTAAAATTTATTTCATATTAGTAATAATAAGTTAACAATAAGGTTCTATGTTCTATTTAATTTTAATATATAAATAATTTACCATGTTAAAAAAATTATTTACTGTAGAAAAAGTAAAATTTTGACAAGGGTTAAAAATTAATGTTAAAAGAATAAAATTTCAATGAAATAAATCGTATTAAGGTACTCTGAGGTGCGTATAAACCGTAAAAAAATAAAAAGTAATTACACTAAAAAATTGTGGAATTTTATTCCATCTCTTTATGGTATTCTATTAATTTAAAATAATCTATAAATTAATCACTTGAACCAACCTCTTCACAAGTATAAATAACAATAATCACCTCCACATTTCTAGAAATAAAGATATTCATATCCAAAAATATCTTCTCAAACCTCTCAAACTCACTCCACCTCTGTCCATGTTCTTCTGGTCCCACTAAAAGTCAAAATCCAAGGTCATAAATGGTATTTCAATGATGGGATATTCAAGAGGTAATTCTCTCAAAGTACCTCTCTTAATTTCATTTATTTTTATACATTTTCCTAAACTCATTCATCCATAAATTAATGATAACTATATAATAATTTACATAATGTTGTTTTATGTTTATAATATAATATCTCCAATCCATTTAATATCTCCCATACTCGTATTAAAAAAATTAAGTTGTTGTCCACGTTATTCCAATTAATCACCTCCAGGAAAAATGTTTTCATTATTTTCCCCTTAATTCCATTATGGAGGGTCTAAAAACCATTATACTGGTCAAATAAGATTTTAATCTGTATATTATATCAGATTTAATATTTTATAAAGTATATATTAAACATACATTCATGCTTTCCAAATTGTGGTTATATGATAAATTCGTTTTGGGATGTGTGGACTACCACCTTCTCAAAATGATGTGATTCATTCACACATCACAAGAAATTCATTAAAGATTGTTTTAGTAAAAATATATGATATAATTGACATATTTTATGTAAATTAATTATATTTTATATTTATACATATTTACACAACTTTCATTTTTTCAGTAAATACAATAGGATTACAAAAAAAATAACCCTCATGCTTACGTATGACATATCGCCTCCATGAATATTTTTTTTAGTTTCCCATAATATATTATTATAAATACATATATTTTTAATATATAATATATTTATATCATTTTTTATATTCAATAGATGATGGACTTGGGAACACATGGTTTATTGACATCGTAACTAGTTCATCATTGACTCAAGAACCGAATATCGACAAATCATACGATATAAAATTACATAATTGTGTAATTTTTATAACATGATAATAATTAATATGAAAAATATTATAAAAATTAAAGGAGGTTATCGGAAATATAAACTAACCTATGTTTATTATACTAGAAGACAAAGAAAACAAGTGACGAATCATAATCTATGTAAGGGACTTCCTCTCAATCATCTATTATTGAGGTATTTCTTGATAATATAAATAGTTATTCTTTTATTATGTGTATATAAATCCAATATGAAATTTAATATCTATATTTTTTCTACAATAATGTTATTTGATGTTTTGGTAACTATATTAATTCATAGATTTTAGGATTTAAATGTTCAATGTGGTATGGGACACCTTGTATGTTTCATGATTTAATTACCAAATGTTTTCATTCAAGATATTAATTGAAATATATATTTATTTAGACATAAAGAGATTATACATGAAATTTTATTTCTATTTTGAATTTTGGTCAATGTTCATTAAAATGTATATTTTTATATGAATCATTTTACTTTCTTCATAGAATGGGAAAATGATAATTTTAATGTATGTGGCGACAATGACTTCTCCTCCACCATAACCATAATTTGATATTTAGCATCCTTCATAAGCCTTAATGTTTTAAAAAGTCAAAAATAATTCCTTAATTCCTTTTTTTATTTTGGTATTGAATATGGTTTTTAAAATGGATTTACTATTTAAATATCTTGAAAACATTTATTATCAATAGAAATTGAATTTTATGTTTGAAATGTTGATAATTAAATTATTTTATGTGTTATTATTATATAATGGTACATGGAAATTTGATTGGTGGTTATGTGATAATCCAAATATAAGTGGTTTTTTTATAAACAAAATATTATAGGTTCCATGAAAAACCCACGATGGTTGGATACATTATAACCTCTAATGCATTAAGTATGGAAGTCAATCGTAACAATTTTCCATTAGGTGATATGTGTGGAAGGAGACCATTTGGTTATTCTATTCAAGTATGAAAATATATAAAGGTAAATTTATATGTTATATGATCCTTTTAATGTTTTTTTTGAAATATTATGATTATAAAATGGATAATAAATGATCATATATTTAATGAAGAGTATTTACTACTTCTTAAAGGTGAAAAGTATTACTTTATGATAAAGAATTCACGATTTAAAGGTTTTCAAAAGACTATCAATTTTACTACTATTTTTACCACTTACTGAAATTTTTATAACCATCCCATGTTTTTAAATGTTTTTGTATGATTTAATGGAGAATAGAGTCGAGGATGGTATCAAGGAAAAGTTTCTATTATTAATAATGAAATTAAACAATGATAATTTTTTAAAAAAATTCTTTTATGAAAATAAATTATTGTTAGTAGAAGTGTCTACTTTATAATATTTGAGTTGTTATGTATGAGTTATGACCTATTTATCTATGTTTTTTTACATAAAAATATCCTCAATGTGAGATAATGTCAAATAATTAACTTAAATCAATATTATTTAATGTTTCGGGCCATATCTTTATAAAATAAATTGTTAAATAAAGGAGATCTATATTTTCATATGACTAACTCACTAAACTCTTCCATCACCCAGAATATCCTAGAAAAAGATTTGAAGCTATGACCACTATATGATCTACATGAGTCCTCACAATGAGATAAAATTGAGTGACTATATATGTACATTACTCATCCACTTGGTGGTTAGCTATCCCAAAAACAAGGGAGGTCACTACCCTTGTAACTCTTAAAACACACACATCATACATTCATCCATAAATAGAACTATCAATGCTCACTGCTGCTCAACAGGTGGTGGTATAACTATTTTACTACTCGGATGTACTATATCTAGTACATTCCCTTATACAAAAGCCTTATCACTCAGCAGTTTACCCTTATGGCCATGAAATGTAACTTAGATGGTTTTCTTCATGATGGAAACCTGGAATAAATAAGATATGACATGGTTAAATAGTATACATGGGGAGTTGATCCATGAAACACTAGGAAGCCATAACCCATTCCTATATAATGGATGTAAAAATGTTTTCCTTGAAAAAAATATATACATGTACCAAATCAAAAGGTAGTTTATCAGAGTAATGGTACATGTAAACACTTATTTCCACACTGAAACTAGATTTCTATCCTGATTATTGATCTATAAACAAATTAAATTGTTTCCATGAAACCCAAAACAATCTCACGGAATCATATCCTTTGGTAGAAAAAAAATCATTAATAAAACTCTATAAGAAATAAACTCAACAAGGTTAAACCGCAACTTCCCCAATCCCACATCCAATGGGCCAGGGGATAGAGACTAATGAAGAGTATTCATATCAAGGACATGTGAGTCGTTATCTAAATATACCTTTTACACAGACACAAAATCCAAGAATATATAATGATGAAATTTTAATACAAATGAAACCAATGCATGCATATATATATATATGATTCGATAATAAGAGTATGATAATAATGTACTAAATGAGTCTAAGTGTCCAAATAAAAGCCCAAAAAAATGATGATAGTCTGACATTCTTGGAGGATGCGGAATAATAAAAATTAAACCACCCCAAAAAAATTACCTTATCTCTAACTCAATCTATGGTCCACCATATCCATATCCTCACCTGAAACCATCAAAAGGCTAACTTAAGAATAAGAAACTACACATGTGGGAAGATCTCAGGTAGGGGTTATTATCAAAATACTCAGTTGTGAATACAAAAAATAATAAAATGATTCATAAAGAATGGTCATCTTGTAACCATGATACTTCAATCAATGAAAAGAAAAAATATAGATTTACATATTAAGGACATATCTCCTTCCAAAGCTCACAACCACATTTCAAGGCACAGAATTTTATTTGGTGCAACAAATTTTATCCACTCCATTAGCCATAATATCACCAGAGACACTCATACAGGTTGTAATAATTTTTAGTCCCCAACAAAGAAAGATAAATCCCCTCAAACTCCTCAATAAATAGATATTAGATTACACCCATGACCAAATGGGTACACAACAAACCCATATGGTTCAATCCACTATATAAGATATTTTTTCCAATGATATCACAAACAATAATGATAAAAAGTAATAGATGGAGGATCAATTCCCCACTTCTATAGGAGACATTGATTCTGTGAACCCTACTAGGGGTATAAGAAGATATGACAGAATATCAAAGTACTATCTCAGAGAGGGACACAAAAAAATCTATCTATGACTAATCATCCCAAGGGAATAACAACCAATACATGTGGATATAATTCCAAACAATAACCATGAGGAAATGGAAATGGGTATCATGTTGAACTAATAATTTTCAAAACTGGTTAAAAAATGGATTGGAACACAATCAACATGGGTACATGGAGTGTATGGGGATATATAGAATGTCGATACAACTCCTAGTTTTATTGTGTTTTTATTACTCAAATTAAAAGTAAATTATGAAATGCACAGTGTGTAATTAGTCATACATCATGTGAAGGTATCATTTGACACTCTCCCCATGCCTTCTATCCATTTCCAAGTACCAATTTTCATACCTGTGACGAACCTATATACACATGGATGTGCCCATGTACACATGGTTATGTCTATGTCGGGTACAATGAACTTACCATTCCAATATATCCCCTAAGATATATGATGAGATGAAATCATGGTTCACACAACATGAAATGTTTTTCTATCTATAGAAACCAAATAACTTCACAATGGTCCCACACGTCATGTAATTTTGGATTACATGCCATGAAATCTAATATTTCAGGAAATCACTAGTTCTTATTTTGTGCCATCCTCCAAATTATTGAAACTATATCCCTTGAAGAAAATAGATTACCTATGGTAATCTGAGCATTCCATCACCATATATCAAGATCTAGAATTATATTATCCCTTTTAATATACTATATAAACCTTCTATAGTCAATTTATTTAATAGAAGATGAATGAAAATTGCAAATACATTCTTATCCACCTATGATCAAACCCCATCATCATCTCACCTCAATAGGACAGTTGATTTAAAAACACACCAACAATATCAATATATTTCAATAGTGAATGGTTTTTCAATGATAAAATATTATCAATACATTGATCTATTAGAGAAAAAATACTAATGAATAATGTGAAAAGAAATTATGGGAGAAATCCATAAACAAGTTGATTTGAGGAAAAACCTCATTTTTTTCATTCACCCTTAATCTAGTGTCAAGGAAATTGATGAATGAAGAGGGGTTTAACCAATGTTAAAAAGAAATCAATAGAAAATAAATCTATCATCAATGTGTGAATAAATTTTTATTCATGTAATTGATCAATTTTACACAAATATAAACGAACAAGATGGAATCCAAAAAAATAAAACATCCTAAATGGATTTTTGATTTTTTTTTCTGATTAAGAATGATCTTGCATTTCCATTATTGGATAGATCCAGGAAATCTAATGTTGCATGATCATTGATATGATCCTGATGTGATTCCATCTACCAATTATCCTCCAAAATCAAACCCCATTTGATCATATCAATCTCTAGGGTTTCAGCTAACCCTATGTATTGATGATTTTTTGTGTATTTATGTATGATTTAATTTCATTTAAATTTAATAATATAATATAATATAATTTAATTAATTTAATTAATAATTCTTCCATGATGGATCCTGGCATTATTATATGATGAGCTGCATGGATTTATCTCTCCAAGGGAAAACACACAATAAAATCTCAACGAAGGGATCATATTTTTGATCCATGACACCATTTTGGAGTAATTTCACTTTTTCATGAAAATGGTGTGATCATGATGTTAAAATTTATATTATTTATAAATTGTTAATTTATTCTACAACATGTCATGGATTCTCATATCCATACTATGTTTTCCTCTAAAAATTATACAAAAACTATTATATAGAAATATATAGAAAAAGTGATATTTTACAATTAAATTAATCTAAGAATTTATAAATATATGGAAGATTTTATTTTAATAAAACTACTATAGTTGAATAATAAATGTTGAAGATATTAGAATAAATAAATCAAAATTCTATGTTAGGAATTGTATAACTACTTCAGACAACATCAATAGGTTTTCACTCAAATCTTTCAAAGGAGGGTTGTATACTGAAACCAATGCATCAAAGTTGTGATACATAATGAAAAGGACGTAATTTTGGGCACTATTTTTTGATCCAAAATCTCTTGATATTGGATTAAAGGATGTTGGGAGGTTCCCTTTTATAACTAAGAATTAGTGGAATTTTTTATATATACACAAAACTAATCAATAATGGCAACTCACACTTAAACTAAGTTCTTCAAAAAATGATAAATACTGGAGTATTGTTATGATAAGGTTGATCCGTTCCTCCACTATTAATGATGATAATATTTTGAGTCATCTAATTCCCTTTAACAATAAGTTTTTTCAATTTTATCATTTTAGTTTTCACTGTGGTAACAAGTGTTTTCCCTGATAATTTATCCATTATTAATAAAAAAATTCCTTATTTTATAATTTGGACTCACTAATTATAAATGTAAAATCCAATTTATCAAAAATAAACTATTATATCCTTGTAATATTAATGTTTACACATGTGTAACTAACAGATCAAATACCACAAAAAATCAATGAATAAAAATTTATGTGTGTTCTTGAAGACATAAGAAATGAATGATAGATTTACTTTCTGTTGATTTAATTTTTCCAATGGTTATATCCATATTCATTCAACAAACCCCAGATCTGAAGATGGAATCCATGCATCAGTGGAGCCAAGGCCGATTAAACCCCAAATATGAGTTCAATGGGTGTGCTTGAAGACATATAAAGTGGATTGTTTAATATTCATCAAGAACCTATAGGATGCAAGAAATTTCGATATACACGGTATGTATTTTGGGAACGGTATGCCTATGGGATCCTGGAGTGATGACATAGAATTCCTTGTGATGTAAAATCTCACAAGTTCTATGATTCAGTCATACAACATGTTACACTACCATGAAACTTTTTATTCTACCTAATTGGGTATACATGGAAATACAAGTGTACATGGTTTTAGACATGCCATGTATTCCCACACATCCACACCAATAGTAGATGTTCATGGGCATAACCTTGTACTTGGACACGAGCATTGAAACTCTGTTCACATTGACACGAGAACAAACATCGGTCGTTTATAAAGGAAGAAGATGGTTCCAATAAGAAGTCACATGTACTACTAGTACACATCGTGAGTTTAATAAAATAATGGTTGGAGCCCTTTTCATCTTTATACTTGGCATGTATTGTTATGGTGTGTTCTGTGTTCCATTACAATTGATTTAGCATGGAATCACATCATACTCATTCGAGTGTGATCCTTTTAGTAGAACATATTATATATAGTTTTTGGAATCTTTCTATTATGCTTTATGTAATATCTTATATCATATTTTTTCCCTAGGTGGAGTTATTAGTGTCTTCATTACCAACACTATACATGCATCGATCCTCTACATAAAGGGTTATTAATGACTGACTTGTTGTTATACCCTTTGGACTTTAATCTCATACTCATATGTATAGTTGTATCATCATACTTTCATCATATAAATATTTTGGTTGTACCTGATGAGATTTTTATCTAAGACGGATCTCATCCATGTTATCTGCCTCATAGAGTGTGTTATCCTTGAAGAGTTCTATGTGTCATTTTGGGATAGAATACGAGGATGTAATTATGGATGAAATTTAACATTGATAATGTGTTCTTTGTGGATTATATATGTATATTATTCTTACATGTTCTATATACATATACATGTGTAGTGTTGACTATTATTCTTGTTAATACCGACATAGTGATTTTAGGGTGTTATACTGGGTATTTTCTTACCCACCCATACAAGGGATATTCCCTCACGTGTCATGTCATATATTGATGATCGACCCATTGGAAGATTTCTATATGGACTAGTACTTTTTGGTTATTCATGTGTGGACATAACCGGGGGTTTTAATTCATTTATCTTAAAAATATTCCTCATCTGTACTTTTAGGTTAGACGTGTTTTCAGACTCATTTTAATGGGATAGTATTTGAACTTGTTCACATTCCATTACTTTTTTTCATAATATAGGTGTGTTAATTATATATATATACTTTAATATGTTATTATATTTTATACATTTTAGTATTTTATGGTCTTGGATATGTGTGATTGTGTGCAATTACATTAGGCCAAGTCCTCCCATGTTAGTGGTCATCCAACATTGAGCGAGTCGCTATCCCTCACCTGTTGGAGGTGGGTTTAGTGATTGGAATAACGATCCCCATTGAGACGGTCCATAATAGAGTAGTATTATAGGTTTTGTCTCTACCATAGGACTATAGTCTCTGAGATTTTTATGGTAGAATAGTGTAATGTGTTTTGAGTTTGGCTTTCAGGCCAGGTAATCTAGTGTTTGTGTGGAAGAATATTTATCCATATAAAAATACTCTGATATCTATCCCTTAAAATCATTTCATGAGGATATTTTCTATAGGGAAAACTGTGGTACATGCATTATATTGGAATAGTTTGTGGATTCCATTTTCTTCTTGAGTTATCTCTCTTGATAAATATATTTACCAAGGAATATCATGATTATTTTATGATTCCTTCAATACATATTCCATCTAGGATTAAACATCAAGATAAAGATGATGTTCCCCGAAATAGTGAGTAATGAATATTGGGACCATTTATATAGGTGTTACTTCTAGGTAGTGGACCAACAATGCCAGCACTTACATCAAATATTACTAGCTATATTAAAAACTGATTTTTGGTGATTGAGTGTTGTTATAGTGTTTCAACAGATGTGACCCCTTTGTATCTAATCCGATCACGATCCATAGGTTTATAAGCACTGGATTGATGTGGTGATTTGAGTATTCTGTCATTTTAGGATAGTGGAATATCATATGGTGGTTCTGGAATTGATGTTTCTCTATGGCTAGACAGGTTGATGGATCAATTTTGTTACGCAATAATATGATAATATGACTATAGAATTGTTAGGGATTGAGTGTGTTTTTTTATGGGAGTCCCCTATAACTATGAATAAATATATATTAATGTTGGTGAATGTAAATATTTAATAGGTAATCATGATAGTGGACGGTTAATCATAGTGTTTCACAAACATCTATAGGAACATGATGAAAAAGGATTGTTATTAGTTCTTAAAGGAACAACCCACTGAGAGAGAATTATGCATAGACATCTAATACATTATTTTAACTATATTTTGTCCAACCTTTAATATAGTGAAATAGAAATCATTGTTAGTTGATAATTTTTCAGATGGGAAGCCAAATAATTTCGTTGTCTATAGTGGGTATTTAAGGAAAGATATTTTATAAATAGAGATATGATGTCAGTCTCAAGGACTATGATATGTGAGGAAATTTTGGATGAGATCCCCAGAGAGAGTGTATATAGTTATGGGATTATAGGGCGGTACCATTTCTCCAAAGAAGTGGTATTTATACTCTTACGATGACATTTGACATCCTAAATGAGATTCTCTGACTCATCGTATGGATGATTGGGAGAAAATGGATAGATCATTGAGGAAGAAGAATATATGGGATCATATATGTCCACAGTTTAGTAGACATGGTTGAGGAGCTAGGGGAGAAGATATAGGTATTTGATATTCCAAATTTCAACCACCACCACCCACAAGTGGTCAAAACCAAGCTATGGGAGCAAGATGACATTGGTGGGGGTAGCTAGAGGCGGTTTTGGAATATAACCCATATTCTCTAGGAATGATACAATGTATAATTTGTGACTTTTTTACTTATCTAAAGTACTAGTAGACACAAATTATTGGGATAATGTAGTTTCCAAATTTCTAGTATGAGATGTGTATATCGGTTGATCCCATGGCAGGACCATTTTAATGGGAGAGTCATACTTGAGAGGACTCAATTATCACACACATGTGAAGATAGTGTAACATAACACCTTGAGGTGATAGGTTATATTAGTATCTATTTTATGCAGTGATGATACATTATGATTTCATTTTAGGTGTGGACTTGTTATAAAAAATTCTAGTATAATTAACCTATTTTAAGAAGAGGTTGTAGTTTATCTACATTGGTGGGACTACATTATACATTGGGGGTGAAATGGATACCATTCATCATTAAATTTAATAAAGAATATGGTCGTGAAGAATAATTCTCATTACATGGATAGCATAACCCTAGGTATAGTGGATGTTATGAGTTTTTAGTTTGATGTTGTGGTGGTGGAGTTTGATGATTGCTTTCCTGAGGTAGTTCTAGTTGTACCTCCCCATCAATAAATATAATTCTATATTTATCGATACCCCATAGATGACCATGATATATATGGTATAATATCATATAGATCCCATAGACCATCATGATTTGTAGTTATAGTTGGTGGATTTGGATTGGAATTCCTTTTTTAGACCTAGTGTTTCACCCTAGGCATGCTCGATTTTGTTCACAAAGAACTTGGATGGTAGATAAGTATTTTTTTGTATTACCATTTCATAAACAATGTGATTGAAAATAACTGGTATTGACTACTGAGGATTTATTACTTATTTGATCAGTTGGGAGGGGAACTATGGTTCTGAAAGGATGATATCAAATTGGGTTATCACTAATTGTGAGTATGGGAGGATGAGATACTAAAGACATTATTTAGATGTTTCTACAATCACTATGAGTACTTGGAGAGGCTTTTTTAAATGAAAATATCCCCAAAAGTGTTCATGGAACTCATGAACCAGGTCATTATGTCGTCCTTTGATATGTTTAAGGTGGTGTCCATCGACAATATCCTTCTATAGTAGCATCTGAGGAGGATAAAATGAGACACTTGAGGATGGATTTAGATTAACTTCAAGTGAATTATCATTATGAAAAGCTCTAAATGTACCTATTCTAGATTTCAGAGACTTAATTATTTGAAATGTTGTCTTAGTTGATGGTGTGGAAGTATACCTCATAATGGTTTAGGTAGTGTTAGCATGGGAGACATACAAGATCATGATGGAGTTTTGGAGCTTCTTGCGATTGAAGGTTCATTACTAGAGATTTATAAATTATATTTCTAGGATATTATATAAAATGATTGATTTGAATCAAAAAAGGTTTCCTTTCATGTGTAAGGAGTGGTTTTAGTAGGATTTTAAGGATTTGAGATAGATATTGAAAATCACTCCTATCATGAGGTTAATAGAGGAGGGTGTCGAGTATGTAGTGTTCTATAATGATTTAGGAACTGGCAATGGTTGTATTTTAATGCAGAGTCAGGAAGTGATTTTTAATGGTTATTTTTAGTTGAGACCATATTACCATATCTATGTGACTCACATGCATGAGTTAGTAGTGTTATTTTTATCACTAATTATTTGTATACACTACCTGATTGGTGATTAGTTATCGAATATTCTGACCAAAATAGACACTTGTACATCTTCACTCATATGGATTACAACATTAATCATGGGTGATGGAAAGGGTTCCTATATGATTTTATATTTGATATTTTATATAATACTGGGAAGGGGAATGTCATGGTAGATTCTCCTAGCATTAGATATTCTTGGGAATTTATTAATGGGACATTAGAGATATTTTCCATGATGCAATTATTACTTTTAGATGGAGATAGGGAATCTTACCTCCGGTTGAATTTTGTTACCCCTCTAAAATTACAGATACTCGGGGAGGAATAACTTGGGGATACTAATGTTGAGACCCTACACGATCAAATATTTTTTGTACATGCTCCTGGTGTATTTTATGAAAATAGAGAGAATGATTTTTTAGGCGATGAATTATGGTACCAATGACATTGCAGGAGGAAGTTTTGAGATAGTATCATACATATACATTGATGGTATATTCAGGTTTGATAATGATGTAAACATACATACTAAAGATATTTTAGTTTCTCTGTATGATGAAAAGTGTTGAATGGATTATCTCTCGCTGCCTTGTATTTCAACAAGTGATCGATGAGCACTACATTCAAGTAGGTTTACTTCAACCCCATTAGTTTCTACTATAGAAGTTGGATGAGATTTCTATAGGCATATTTATGGGTTTTCCACGTACCTCAATGAGGAACAATTCCATAAATTTGATCATAGATATAGTCACCATTTTATTCCACTTCAAATATATCTGATAGCAATGATTTGAAAAGATAATCATACTCTTATATGTTCCATATATATTCTGAATCCCTGGAGTTATCTCGATAATTTTTTCTGAATGTGATGACAACTTTAAATATTAGTAATTGAATGGATGGAAGGATTATTTTATGACTTAGATTCAGTTGAGCTTGGATTTTCACCCCTAGACTGATGGATAAACTGATAGAACCATTCAGGTTCGAGAGGACATGTTGTAATCTTGAATGTTTTAATTTTTCCATAGTTGGAAGGATCACTTAACTGGGGTGGAGTTTTCAAAAAAATTACATTATAGCATCATTATGTAACCATTAAAGGAGTTGTACGAGTGTCTATGTAGGTAACCAATTTGTTTAATGGAGCCAAAATATTAAGCACTCATGGTCCTAGAGTTGGTACATCTCACTACAGATAATGTAAATATCATCTAGGAGAGGTTGAGGACTGTATAAACTTATCAAATGTCTAATGCATTCAAACAATAGAGGAATTAGTTGTTCAAGGATAGACCCCATGTTTTCAACAAGGGTTCACCTCATCATTAATTATGATGGTTTGGAAGGGATGGAAATATATCTTTTATATTCATTTTCTCATTCGAAATACTAGGTACAGTTGGTGAGTTAGTGTAATGCCTATATCTACCTTCAATAATAGTTTATATACATTATATCATTCATGTTTCACTACATAGGATGTTCATGAACAAACCATCCCAATTTATCTACTATAGAGAGTTAGACATTATGGATAGAACTACCTTTATATAGTACACTCTAGATATTTAGGATCATTATCTGTGGATTCTTTGTGTCCAAGGGATTCATTTATTGTAGGTTTAGTGGAAACATTTGAATCTTCAGAAGAGAACCTAGGAGAAGGAGGCTCATATGCATTCTCAGTACCCACAACTCTTTTTGTAATCATTTTTTTGTTTTTTTCGAATGTAAATACTAAATGTGGGGAGAATCTTGGTAATAATATATTAAACTTATTATTTTGGGATATTTATGGATTATTTTTTAGATATGTATCTATGATGTCATGTTATTTCTAGGATCAGTGTTCCTGAAATAAATATATTAAATATATTAAATATAACATGGGTATAGTTTTCCCAGAAAAAAGGAATAGATTCTAAATTGAAGCCGAGGTTGGAAATTTGTGGGAATTGGTGAGTAAAGAATGTGGGATTTACCTTAGGCATGACATAATCAATATCGAAGAAAAGTGGTTGTGAATGATTCTTCAGGGTTTGAAAATGAACACAAAAATTAAAAAATTATTTTATTATTACTGTTTACATGATGATAGGTGTCCTACATTAAAATACAATGATATAACCTAATTACAATGCTATTATAATAATCCTACAATTCATGAAGAGATTTAAAGATTCGTAGTAGGAGGATCCATTGATGAATGAAAACTATCATGAAGATCAAAGGACAATGTGAAAAGGAATCATATGAACTATCCACTGAAAATGAAACACCATCGTTCTTAATATATGATCTGTGTTAATTGATTTGGGATGATTTTTGGACCGGATTTGTTCACTTTTTCAATACTTATGATTGACGCGAATCAATGGTCAAATGTATTCATTCTTGGATTGGGTGTATTGTGATATGGATTTAATAGAAATAATTTATTTTGTGTTTTGTTTATTTATTATGGTTATTCATTAATCATTATTACAAAAAAATATTGAGGCAAATCAAACACAACCGAGGTCTATCACTATTTTTCCATGTTTCATGGTCTTCTGTGATTTTTCATCTTATTTTCATCTCTAGGGTTTCATTTCCTAGGTTGGACAACCCAAATAAGAAGGAATCAAATTTATCACCCCCAATTCATTACAACAGAATTTTATATTGTATATCTGGACCCAGTATTGTGTAGGGAATTGTGAGATGATAAAAAATTGATGGATCCAAACTGGATAGAGATTTTCATGCATGTTTTTTTTGAAGAACGAGGGAGGTATCTTCATGGGCCATAATTTATGTAAAAAATTTTGTAAGAATCCAGACATTTGTAGTAGAATGTACTGTAAAAATATTTATCTGTGTTCGATGGGTGTGATTATTGGAGGTAGTGATGGATTCAAAAATTCTCATGAGGAACATGAAGGTATCTGGAAATTTTAATATTAGTTATGTGTATTTCAAGAACACATGTTGTGTGGGTCCTTGTTTTTTTAGATAGTTTTTACATGTAAATATAAATATCCAACACCATGTTTCATAGTCACATGGCATCTGATCCACCCCTGGAATCTTAGCATGTACCTCAAAGAGTACACAAACATGTTCAGTTGTATACAGTCTCAGAAAAATCCATACACTCCCACACAAACATTCTTAGGACATGTTTTCATGGGCATAGCCAAGTACTAAAACATGAGCAGAACTACACATGTATGGAAACACCATGATCTCAAAAATTGATATGGATATTAACCAGTTACTTGGGTAGAATCCAATGAGAAATGGTGATGTTATTTTGTACTTGTACATGGAGTGTACTCCTTCAATTAATTCTTGAAGACCTTATCCTTTTCATCATGGAAACGATTCATTAGGGACAATTACCTATATCTATTATGTGAGTGTTATTATGGAATCATATCCTACACATAAAAATAGTGATATCTTCAGTAGGAATTCTTGGACAGAGTTGTTGGAATCCTTCAGTGAGGATCGGTGTGAGATCCTCAAATTACATGGGATTTATTATTGAACAACATGTCATTGAATTGAACATTACATGAATCGAATTGTTATGATATCAATCTCCCTAAAATAATTGTGAATTATCGAATAATATTCCCATTTGGAATAGTTTTTAATTGAATTTTAAAGAATGATTTGGTGAAAGTTATAGATTTTTCATGGTATATTGTTCATAGAATTAAATGACTTGATTTGAAAGAAATGAGTTGAACTATTTTATGATTTCACAATCTATTTAAATTTTTGAATTTTTGAAATTTTCATATGTCCTCTTTGAATGATATTAAACCTGTTTTGATATCTGAATTCAAGGGTGATTTGAAATGAGTGATTTATTCATAAGAAAAGGGGGCACAAACAAATTTTTCGAATTTATTTTATGTTTTTTAAGGCCTATTTGGAAACTTATTATGATCCTCTCCTACACTGAAAGAAATCTAATTAGGAACACTTTTTTGAATTAGCAACATTTTTAAAGAACCACTAATTCATTTATCTTTGTTTCATAAAAACATAATTAAATGTGTGTCTCTAATTTAGATATGTTTATTAATGTCTCTATTTAGATACATCTCATTTAATTAATTTTTTAATAAATGTATATAAATATACATCACATAATTAACGATTTTAGTACACATCATTATTTTATTTAAAAAATAATTATTTTTCTGTTATTTTTTTATTGGATGTCCCACCCATACCCACCTTATCTTACCCTCTCATACCTATGATCCATCCTCCCACCCACTACCCCTCCCCTCTCTCATGTATATCCTCCCCCTACATGCAATGTCCCTCTACGTGTCAATATCCCTCTCTCATGTGCACTCCCTTCCCCTTTGTGTACGTAGATTACTCCTACAGCCCACATTCCCACCCCCTCACCCCTCCAATTCCATTACTGTGCATCAAAGCACTATTAAAAACAAGCCTCTAAGAATCATACCACTCTCCTCTGAGAACCCATCCTAACCCCAAACCAACTCTACTATTAGTCAATTCATTATCGTACAATATTATGTTATATATATATATATATATTAGAATATAGAAATTAATATAATATATTTATATATATTAATACACATATATTAATATATAAATATATATATGTATATATATGTTTACCTTTTATATCTAAATTTTATAATTAAATATATTTTTATTTGTGTTAGTTTATAGTATATTTAACATCATTATATTTAATATTATATATGGGTTTATATTTTCTGTTTATATATATGTTTATAAAATGTGTGTCTGTGTGTGTGTGTGTTTGTATATTTATTGTTAGTGTGTGTATAAATATATATATATACACATTTATGTAATTATAATTATAATTTTAAACACACAAAAATATATATATTTAATTAGCCACATTTTAAAACATTGGGAAAAATCACCACTAAAATAGTCATGTTTTTATAGAAACGCGATTGAATCTATAATATGTAATTGTGTTATGTTATATATATTTATAGATTTCAATATTAGAAGATAAATATTATATATATATATATGTATATTAATATATTAATATAAATATAATAATATATATATGTTCAGATTTTTTATTTCAGATTTTTTAATTCATTATTTATGTTTATATGTTTAAATAAATGTACATGTAATATTAAATATTTTTTATATATGTTTATATTTTAACTATATGTTAATATTTTTTATTTTTTATTTTATTTTTATTTTCATTATATATATATATATACGTTTATAATATATGATATATATATATATGTTTATAATATATGATATATATACATGTTTATATGTTTATATTTTATATATATGTAAATATTATATATATTATATGTATATATTAAATTATAAAAATAGTTTTATATATATATATATCCAAGTGTTTGTGTGAAAATATATTTTTATGTATATATATAAATTTAGGTAATTAAATTATAAATTAACAAATACATATATATATATATATATAATTAACAACATTTTAAAATACTTGTAAAATTGACACTAAAATAGGCACGTTTTCTTAAAAATGGTACTATATTTAAAATACATGTCTGTTTATATATATATATACATATATATTTATATATTCGAGTGTGTGTCTTGATATATATATATATATATGTATGTATATATGTTTATATGTATGTGTTTGTGTTTATAAATACTCTCAGGTATATATATATATATCAATTTACATAGTTATCGGGAAATGACCTATATATATATTTATTTAGTGACATTTCCTGAAAAAACAAAGCTAATATAAAGTCATTTATTTAAAATTTCATTAATTAAGGGACATTTTTTAGGAAACATCTCTAATTTAGTAATACTTTTTGAGAAAACAATGCTAAATTAGTGATGATTTTGAGGAAACAGAACTGAGTTAGTGACTCTTATGAGGAAATATCGCTACATTAAAAACACTATTGAGAAAGAATCTCTATATTATTGATGATTTCTAGAAGCATCATTAATGATTCAATGTTTTTGTGAATTTTTTCTTTGTTATGGACTGTTTTCAGAAATGTCTGTAAATTATAGTTTTTTTGTAGTATTGTAATCATTAATTACTATAACTTTATTGATTATTCTACATCCCATTGATGTATTTTTTAAAATGGTTTGTTTATTTCATGGGATCATGGAGATGAGAGTGTGACGTGATTTGGGGTCACATGGACATGATTTAAATTTTGAGGGTATGAGCCCATGAATAATATTCATAATAATATATTTTTGTGATCCTCATAACATGGTTATCTCACTCATCTATTTTTAATGGCCAAGGGATACAAGGTAGTTAAATTATATTTACATATATTTTCTTTTCTCATACACTCACACCCCATTTAGTATAGAAACATGGAATATGAAATGTTAAGCCTATACAAATGTGTCTGAAAATAAAGTTTGTATGAAACTAGTTTACTTGATAGCAATGAAAATAATTGTATGATCTTAAATGTCAAGATATATTTTGATTATCTTTACAATGGATTACTTATCAATGTAATTAGGATATACCCAAAACATCTATATACTCGATACTCGATATATATCTACATATTTTTTATCCAAATGAAACTAGAGTTTCCATACATAATTGATTTTAATTTATTATTTATCTATTTAATATGATATTACGCCATAATTGTTTTTTATTGAATCCTTTGTAGCTTCACATATCAGGTTCATTTTTTTCCTTTCATTATTGATATGAAATTATCTTGTTAAAATTTCTTCATTTCCTTCCATGAAAATGATTATTTTTTATATTTTATGATGAAATATTTTATATTTTTTGAAAAATTATTTCAAATGATTGAAAAAAATTTAAAAAATTCCCATGATACATTTTTTGTAATTCTATCTTAGAATAACTGATATAAATTACAAATTAACTCTATAGAATAATTAATAGAATCACACTTATGTCTATAATTAAAACCTACATGTTTTGTTTGGTGTTTTCCAGCTTTACGATCTAATAATTGTTAATCATTCTCTCAACATCCACTGTGGGTTTGTTCAAATGTGGTGAAGGGAAGGTGACTTGGGAGATGGTTATGGTTGTGGACTACTGGGGTAAGGGGTTTTTCCTATATTTGTATTGTTTAGACTTTTTTTATCATATCATTATACCTTATATAGTTATATTTATGAATGTATCTGATGATTTTTCTACAATGTATATTTTTATTGTTTTCTATTTCATGAATTTTTTTTCCTAATTAATTTTTGGATTCAAATTTTCTTGTAGGAGGCATGTGGACATTAGTAACACACATTTGGTTAGTGGAGAATCAACATAGTTATCTGTTTAGATTGTACAATGGGTTGGTTATTTACACATTTACTCTTGTATAACAAGATTATATCATTTATAGTATTTTATTAGAACCATTTATAGTTTTTATAATACATATATAAATCATTTGTTTTAATTTTATAAATATCAAATTTAAATAATTATTAATTTATATCCACACCACGTGGTTTGAGGAAATTCAAAAATTTGTTTTATAATAGATTTATATTGTTGAATGAGGTCAGATATGGCATTTTACTATTGTACAGAGAATAATAATCATGAAATAATAATAATTTTTATAAATAAGATACATTTTCAAAATCATCAATGGTTATTTAAAAAAATTAAACTATGTCACAAACAGGGAGACCATTGGTCACACATACGCTGGAACAACATTTCCATTTTTCAATGATAATTATAGAAAGAAAATAAGTGTTATTTTATCTTTAGTTAATAATCATAATAACACAATATATATATATATATTAATAATATTATATCTGTCATCCATGTAATGTTCTAGGAAAAAAACATATCACATCCTTTTGTGGTGGAAATATTACAAATGTATATATGAATGATTATATCATTTATTAATGAATATAAATGTATTGGAAAGTAATATATAATCTCTCAATAATGATAATTATAACATGAAAATCATATTTATGTCACATATATAACAGAAATCAACTAATATTTTCCTTATCACCTTCCATGAAATGTGTTGATGAATAACAAATCACTTTCATCAAAAGGTGGTTGGCCATTATAATCCCATGAAATTTTATCGTATATCCCACATAATTGAATATATGATGTTGTATTTGAAATAAAAGTTAATCAAGTATAAACATGTTATAAATATTATAAATAATCCCTAAATCCTTCATTATAACTAGCCATAGAAGGCAGTTATAGAAAACAAATTACATCGGATCACGAGGTTCTAGGCCACCTTACAAAAGAATGATAGATTAATTTCTGATTTTAAAGATGATAATATTGAATTAGGTTATGAAAATTTCATAATAACAACATAGTAAATAATATATACATGAGGTAAAAATCATCACATTTTTATATTATTTGAATGGTGTGTAAGAAAATCAAATAAAAATTATTGGTTAAGAATGACACCTCATCTTCATAAGAAATATTTATTTTATCACCCAAATCCTTCATAATATTGTTTTTGATCATAAAAGTGGATATAGGTAATGTCACAAACCAACCCAGGTCGACCCTGATCACCACGGGCTAGCTACTAGTGCCAAACATCACAATAAACTTGTTGGGAATAATTTTCCATATACCAAAGATATATAAATAATCATAAAATAAACAAACATATAAATAAAAAAAAATTATTCCGAAAAAATTAGTATCAGAAAACAAATAAAAAAACAAATGAGACATACCTCATGTGACCTCGTGGGTCACCACACAACATAAACTACACCCACTATGAGAGAGATCCACAACTAGAGGAACCTAAAACATAAATGTAATGCATGTGTGAGCACCAAGATCCTAATTAGAAACTCCAAGATAAAACAACTCCCTTGGACCTTTCATTTTATAAGAAATCCAGAATATGCTAGTTTAAAAATATAACATAATAAAATAATGTTATTAATTCTTTTAAAACTCATGTAACAAGTTTTAATTTTCAAATAAATAATCTCCCTCCCACAAAATTTTCAGTACAGATTCCAAGAATGTATTATCATTTTAAAATTAATGGAAACCAATTTAGATTAAAATATGGATTTCATAAATATGACATCAAGTGTGAAACGACTGAAATAGAAATCACATCACAATAAACATGGTAAATCCCTGAGCAACAGGTGTTAGTTGAGGACCTAGGATCCTCGTACCTCAGTGAAACATGGCATATAAACCACAACGATCCATGTTCTCATGAATGAGAAACTAGTTGTGAACACACCCATAAACTAGTGGTCTCCAATCGTCATAAATGAATAGTTAGTGTTGTAGTGTAAATACTTTTAGAAAAAATGGGGATGAACCACTTATGTATTATCTAGTATAGTTGTCATAGTTCACAATCCTAGATACCCTGGTTTCCAATTGTGATCCATTTCACGTGGTGTTGAGTTATTATTAAGTAAACATCTTTGTAATTATCATTTTCTTTACTTAAAACACATAAAACCTATAACCACTGATCTACCTCTCTAAGACCATACCCCCATTTTTTTCAAACAATAACGCACACACCAATTTACTAGGAACATAGCAAAAATCAAACATTCCACACACAAATCATTTTATAAAACAAGGGGCATTCCGCAAGAGTAGTTTATTTTTCTAAACAATTCTTACGGTTCCAAATGGACTTAATTACATACAAAGAACACGTTTTATAACTAACTGGCCAAAACTTCAAACACCTTTGGAAAAATTCGTTACCAATTCAAAACCACTTTCGAAATCACTTTTCAAGGAAACTCACATAAGACCAACAAGAATTAAAAATAATTTTTAATTTCCAAAACAAGGTCATATTAATTTATTTAAATCATAACCATATTTCATATCAAGCGTATATTTCATAAATATAAAACATATTTTAAATTAGGCAAGAATTTATGGAATTAAAATTAAAGATTTCGGCATAGGGGACCTACCTTAGGGTTGAACCAAACATTCAGCCCTTGAAACTTTCAAACTAAAAGTTGTTGCTCACCCACTAATAAAATGAACCTTCACTTACATGTAAGGCTACCTTACCCCTATGTACACTTCCTCAAGGATATGAACAAGTGGAAGAGTTTCATTACATTTATGTTTATGTTCATATACCAGTCAACACTCACCTACGATTGAATTTTTAAATATATACATGGGAACACTTAGCCCCATACATGTACATTAAATGCCATTGATGATTATACATGTAACTGGGCAACCCACATATACATATATACTTACCTATGCACACGTAGTTGAGTTTCCTTAGACCCGGAGACTAAAAATCATAAATCAGAGAACAAAGCACTGCACCAAAAATAACACAAACATTAAAACAAATAATGACCAAATTTTATATCGGGTGAAACCAATGAATGACCTAAAATCCATACCAGAGATGTTGGTGACCAACCAAAACATCTAGAACTTCCTCGCCTTCACTGGTGGTTGACAGAATCCCCAAATATAGGACTCAATAGTAAATTCACAAAACCCTAAACCACAAGAAAACAAAAAAACCACATCAAACCATATTTTAGGGTTTCAATTAATTAATGAATAAATAATTCTATAATTTAATAATTCAGAGGCATCCAAAAGAACAATATGAAGAGACCAATAATACAAGCATCAATCATGTGACCATAAACCTCATATTCATCAAGAGGGTTTATCAAGGGAAAATCAATATCTCATCACAAATATGAACCAGGACTTCAATAAAAGGTATGTAACTCAAACATTTCAAACCACCATTTAAAAAACAACTAAAAACCCCATTTTGAAATAATTTTAGGTCACACCACAATTTAAAACAAAATTCCATTTTTAAGAAACCATTTTCACCCAATGAAAACCCAATCATGCCAAGACACATTACCAAACATCAAAACCATAAAAGGGGAAGATACATCTCATAAGACGTTTAGAACAAATAAACATACCAATTTTAAAAAAAGAGAGTTACATGAAACCAACCAATTATTCCAAGGAAAATGGATAATAAAATTTATCCAAATCATAAAATGTATATCCCATAAAATTGTAATTTCTTGAAATATGGAAATAAAAAGCTCAAAAACATATCTGAACTCCGAAGGAAACAAATTTCATAGCGATACATAACAAAAAGAGGAGAAGATCCCACCATCACACTTTGGAAGTTGGAACCCTTCGTGAAGACCACCCCGCACATAAACACACATGAAATCTTATAATTATACATATACCCTTAATCTAATGTCCATTTTCCCACACCATGAGGGAAAATGTGCATGGAAGATATACATATACATATACACAGGTACTTATGCATGTGAGTGAAACAATTCAATGGAGCCACCAACATTCAACACTAATTCTAAGAACCCTAAATCATAATGGAACCCAAATAAATGGTTTGAAACACAATAGTAGAAGAAAACCCTTACCTAAGATAGTGGTAATAAGTTGAGATGATCCAACCATCAATGCCTTCAGCAACAGATGATGGAATGCACACTAAGGGGTCCTGATAGACCATCCGCATACCATATTGATAGAAGAAACCAAAAAATTAAGATTAAACTAAGACATAGGGTTTGGACGAATGGAATGGAGTGACGAAGATAGGATAATTGTCTAAATTATACGAGGATACAAGATTATACAAACATACCTCAATGATTCGAGTAGGATTGATGAAGAAACTATGAGGGATCATCGAATGGAAGACGGCCCATGAGGGAGGGTTAGAGAGCGACCCATGAGGGGATATACACTTCTTTCATGATGCACTAGGAGGTAAGAATAAGAAGAGAAAATAAAAATTTAAATAGAATTGGAAATAAAAAATAAAAAAAGAATATAAATTAAATTAAAACATTAATAAATAATAATAAACCTTTAATAATTATAATAAACTCCAATAATAATATAAATAATATTTTTAATAATTTAATAATAATAATAATATTGATAATAATTGCATTATTAACTATAATAATATTATTATTATTATTAAATTTCTGTCCATAAATTTATGTTATTTAATTTTCATTTTAATTTATAAATTTATATACATTAGGAAACCACAAGACACAAATATAAATAATAATAATAATAATAATAATAATAACCACAATGAAGAAATGTCGGTTTGATGTGTGACAATTCTCCACATCACAAAAAATTTCTTCCCCCAGAATGTCACCTAGACAAACGAAGAATCAAACTCGAGTTTGAAACTGTACGTGGCTAAATAAATAATGAAATGGGTGTGAATTTTAACTCCACCTATCACACAAGACTAGATCATAGGGAAACTAAAATGGGAAGAGTAATCAGGAAAAAAGTAGGGTTCTCCCCACCAGAATAACCAGACAAGCACAACAAACACTGAGACTCTAAGCATGGGCTAACTCAAGAACTGATAACGTGAACCAAAGAGGAAACCACAAACACAGACCCAAACTCCAACAAAAACGAAATCCCATAGAAGGAATGCTAAGATCCATGGCGGGTCTTCCCTCTAATTAAAACTAGTCATCATAGGCCATTTCGCGCAGACTGATATTTGAAACCCAACACAAAACAATCCATGTACTTTCTGCATAAATAAAACCCCCTCCACTAGGGGTCCTCGATGAATGACCCCAAACCGAATGGCGGACCAAACCCCTATTCATTATTTCCTAAGATTCATGTATCTCCAAAACCATCACATCCTTAAATAATAACATGTTACTAAAGGATCTACCCACCGATGAGAGACAATCATCTCGAGACTTAGAGCCACAAAGAGACAACCTTCAATGATCACAACTAAGGAGTCTCAAATATTAGATTTATAAGAAAATGAGATCATCATTCCTTGTTACAACCAAAGTGGGTTATTCAATGAACAAATAACAGAATGAGAAAATGATACCACTATTCCTCTTATAACAACACAACATCATTAAATATGAGGTCGCTACAATATTGTAATTTAAATAGTATTTATTTCCTCATTGGTGGAAAATGCCAGACCAAGGTTTCCCACACACAATGGTTCCTCAATACATCAAAAGCATTACTCTGTGACCTGTGGGTGGAGATCTAATTCCTTGAATCATCTGTTTCCCTTTATTCAAGGGATGATATACTGGGGTCGAGACTCCTTTTGACGATGCCACTATTAGAACCTCTCTATGTGTCCCAAATTGCCACACTGACAGCAATCCTTTAGAGGACAATGATAGTGTGTCTTAAAGGACCCAAACTAGCAACACCAAAATAAAACAATAGAGTGGACTAAAAAATATAAGGTGATATTGAAAAATAAGACTACTTTGAGATAGGTTCATCTGATTCTCTCTCCTCACCAGATGGGGAAACTTCCAGAACAATAAAAATAATATGTACTTGAACATTGGACGAAAACCCCACTCAAGAGAAACATTAAATGATTCCATGATGATTCCTCTAAATAAATAAAAATTATCCACTTGAACATCCTAATTTAATCTATTACTACTCATTGGCCTCATTGGACACTCACAAGCTCGGACACTTTCCTCACCTTTACTTCTTCTGGTTTAAACCATCAGATGAGAGTTGTATTAAATGCCTTCCAAGACATCATATCACACAACGATGTAGGTATTATCTCATCCACCAATCCATAGTTGATCCCTCATGTGAACTTGAACCAAAAAAAGCTCTCATAGCTTTAGGAGTCCCCAATAACCTAAAAACACCAATAATTTCACCATGCCAGTCCACTACCTTTAATAGATCACAATCACCATTGAAGATAGAAAACAACTAAAAAGGATTCAATTCCACCACTATGATATGTTTTTGGGTAGAACCAACAACTAAAATAGACTCACTAGAACCCTTTGGGACTTTTCTGGGTAGAATAATCAAAAACAATCACCACAATACTAAATCAAAACTCCTCATAAATCCCAATTCCTCACTTCAATAAAAAACTAAAACTAAAACACAAACCACCATTCTAACAACAATTCAGTATGTTAAAACCAAGATCTCCCAAAAAAGATACCAAACATGAAAAGGGAACACTAAACAATTGATACACACTTTTGAAAACATTTAAATTACCATTTTTATAAAGGATTTTTAGGAAAAAAAAAACAAATCAAATTCCCACAATTGGTATTTCATGAAGTTACACACACACACACACACACACACATATATGCTTGATCAAGAACCCATACAAACATACCAACAATTTTCCACTTCAATAATATTTACCACCATATATTTGAGCCCTCATAAATGTACTAAGGGTTAATTGTATACAATTACCATTTTCAAAATAGATCCTTCTATATAAAGCATAAATTCATAACCAATTGGACGATGCCACATTTCATTAAGGAAAAACATTTCCAAAATTCAAAAAAAATCCAAATCACATTCCAAAATGTGTTACCAAGATCCTAAAACAACTTCTAAAACACCACCCATTTTTTCTAATTGATCCCATTTTTTCCTAAACCAACACGGTTCGACACTGAACCGTTCATCCAGGTCATCCCACGAGAAGGCCAATAGGGCCTTCCCAATCCCAACAGGCTAGAAACAACTACTAAGACTCAAAATAAACCAATTATGAATGATTTGTCCCATAAAACTATTAGTAAATAATGATAAACTGAACAAATAGATGAATACAAGAAAATAAACTGAACACACTAGTAGTGGAAAAATAATTAAACAATGAAATGTGACATACCTCATGTTACCTTATGGGTCACTACAGAACATAAATAACACATGTTCCATGAGAGATCAAAAACTAGACGAACATGAAACTAAAAATTATAGTAGGCATGAACACTAAGATGCTCAGTAGGAATGCCAAGATACCAAAATTCACAATTCCATTTCTTTTTATAAGAAAACCAGAATATACATGTTTAAAAATAAGGCATAATGAAATAATGTTTTTCATTATTTCCAAATTCAAGTAAAAATTTTTCATTTTCAAGAATTGCATTTCTCTCCCACTACATTTTTAAAATAGGTTCCAAGCATGAATTAACCATTCAAAATGAAAGGAATCCAATTTAGATTAAAATATGGATTTCACAAATAAGACATCATCTATGAATGGACTCAAATATAAATCACATCACAAGTAAAATGGGAATTCCCTAACCATATAGTGTTAGTTGGGGACATAGGATTCTCGTACCTTAGTGAAACGTGGCATATGAACCACAACGATCTACATTCTCATTCAAAATCCACTAGTAAGAAACACACCCATAACCCAGTGATCTCAGTTCATCACAAATGTTTATTTAGTTTTGTATCATCAATCATGCTATATGAAACTAGGAAGAACAACTTCAATACCATATAAAGTACTTGTCCTAGTATTCACACTGAGAGACCCATGTTTCCCATTGTTCCCCATTGTATGTGGTGATGAGTTTTTATTATGAAAAAATAAATGTACTTATTATTTTCTTTACATAAAAATATATCCATAATATCACCATTAATCTCCCTCCTTAAGCACATCCCCCATTTTTCCATCACATAGTAATGCACAAAACTCTTTACTTGGAAAATATAAAAAATCACACATTACACACACATATCATATTCTAAAACAAGGGGCATTCATCAAGAGATTTTTTTTCATAAACCATTATTAAGGGGACAAATGGGCTTAATTTCATATAGGGAACACTTTCTATAAATAATTGTCTGAGAGACCAAATGCCTTTAGATATAATCATTACCAATTTAATAAAACATATGAAATATCTTATCAGGGAATGTCGCTCAAGACCAATGGGTGTTAGAAATACATTTAATTTTCCAAAAAAAAGTGTTATTTTTTTCTAGACACCAAAATAAGATTTCATAGAATATGTATATATAATAATTATAAAACATACTTGTAAAACAAGAAAGCAATTATGGAATGAAAATTAAAAGAATATGCCTAGAAGATATAACTTCTAGTGGAACCAAACCGAACTTTCATCCCTTGGAACTTTCTAATTAAAATATTTTGCACCCCCACTAAGAATATGCACCCTAAAATACATAAAAAGAAACCTAGCCCCTATGTACACATCTTCCTAGCTGTGAACATGTGGATGGGGATCCTTACATATATTCTTATTTGTATATATGAGTCGCAACTCACCTATATATGCATTTTAAAATAAATACATTGGAACACATATCCATGTTGATGTACATTCACTGCCATGGATGATTATATGTGTTATTGGGGAACCGAGATATACATATTTACATACTTATGTACATTCAGGTTATTCTCTATAGACTCAGTGACTCAAAACTGTAATTATGATGTCAACCCACTACACAAAAAATATTATAACCCTTAAAACAAATAAAGACCCAAATTTAGATGGTGTAAAACAAGACAATGACATAAAATCCATTCCTCAGAAGGTGGAGGCGAAATAAAACATATTGAACTGCCTCTACATCATCAGCGGTTAACAGAATCCATAAGAATTGGTATTGGGGAACCATTACACAACCCTATACCATATGAAATAAGAAAAAAAATCAAACCCTAATATACAGTTTCAATTAATTAATTAATTAATAATTAATTATTTTAATAAATTAGAGGAATCCAAAATAACAATAGGAAGAGACCATTAATACAAGAATCATCAATGTGAACATAAAACTCATATACAACAAGAGGGTAAAATAAGGGAAAATCAATATAACATCACAAATACCTACCCGGCCTTCTCTAAAAGGTAATAAACTCACACATTTCAAACCACCTTTTAAAATAAAACATGAATTCCCATTTTGAAAGCATTTGAATTCATCCATTGATTTAAAACCAAATAATCTTTTTAATATACTATTTTCACCCAACTAATACCCAACCAAGACAAGACCAAAAACCATAATTTAAAACCCTATATGGAAAAATAAATCTCATAATATGTTTAGTAAAATAAACATTCCAATTTTAAACATAAAAAGACATTTAGAAGAAACAAAACAATTATGCTGAGGCCAAGGTATAATAAAAATGGTTAAAACATAACAAGACTATCCCATAGAATTATACTTACATGAAATAGGGAAATAAAAAGGGTGGAAACATATTTGAACTCTTATGGAAATAAATTACTTAGTGACACCAACCTTAAAGAAGAGAATATCCAACCCAAACACTTTGGATCTTGGGTCCCTTGACGAAGACCACCTCTCACTTGCGCACACATGCATTCTAATACATATATATACACACATAATCCAATATACATTTTCCTCGTGGCATAAGTGAAAAATGTGCAAGGAAGATATACATATACATATACAAACATACCTATGCATTTTAGTGAAACACATCAAAGGAGAAACCCACAATCTACAACAATTCTAGGAACCCTAAATCATCAAGGAACCCAAATAGAAGGTGAGAAACGCAACAACGTAATAAAACCCTTTCCACGGATGATGGAAACAAGCCGAGAAGAACCATCCTGCTTCGCCTTTAGCAGCGAATGTTAGAATATTAACTAATGGGTCCAGAGAGACATTCCGCATACACTATCGATGGAAAAAACCACATAAATTAATAATATCCCAAAACCTAGGTTTTGGTCAAATGGAATACATCCACAGAGAAGGGAAAACTGGTAAAATTATAGGAGGATACAAGTGTATAAGAACATACCTCAATGATTCGAACAGGATTCGAGAAGAAACTGAGAGGGATCTTCGAACGAAGGAGGGGCCGTGAGTGAGGGGTAGATCATGACCAAGGAGGGGAGGCACACCTCTTTCATGACACGCAGGGATGGAATAAAAAGAGAGGAAAATAGAAAATTAAATCAAATAGAAAAAATAAAAATAATAAATGAAATTAATACATTAATAAATAAAAATGACTCTAATAAGAATATTAATATGCTCCAATAATATAAATAATATTCTTAATAACATTATAAAAATAATAAAATCAATAATATTATTATTATTAACAATAATAATAATAATAATATTAAATTAATTACAATTTATTTTATTTTATTTTATTTTCATTTCAATTTAATAAATTTTTTGTCTTTAGAAAACCAAAAGACAAAAATATAAACAAATAATAACAATAATAAAAACCGTGACTGCAAGATTTTGGGTTCAGGTGTGACAGGTAATGGGGAGTGAATTAATAATGTTATTTTTTAGTTGTTGTCTGATTATATGGTATTTGAAGATGTTAAGTGTATAGTAGAGGTAGTGAACTTTTATAAGATTGGTAAGTGGTGCACATGGTAATTTTTTATAATAAGAAGTTATACCCATGATCATCACATTCAAAAAGGAAAAAAAGGGACCATTAATGACACATAGATATGATATTGTATATATATGACATGAAAATAGATTTTATCCAATTTTTTATGAGATTTGAACAAAAATATTTTATGTTTAACCATTGGTAATCCTAGATTCATCTTAACTATTGTAAAAGATTTTTAATATTTCACTATTTATTATTCCCATATATTAAGTTCCTAATATTATATATTTAATATTATTCTTATAATAAAAATTTATCAAGTTTTTATAAATAAATTAAAAAATGGTGATGAAATTAGATTTCAAATAACACTAGTTGATGTGAGAAAAAAAGAGGGCTTTGAAATTGTAAACATTTCAAACATGGAATTATTTTATATTAACTATATGATATGTAATTATAATTGAATGAAAAAATATTAATATTTATTTTTATATTATAAATAAATTCATATAAATCATTCATAATTTTTTGGTGTTTAAATTATTTAAAATAGAGAAACATTATATTTTTTTAAATGGTTTACATAAACTATTTTCAAATGAAAATATATACATTCACTAAAATCTAGTATAAAGATGATTAAAATAATATGTAATTAAATTAAATATAACTAAAAATACATATATTACATGAAATAAAATTAAATGAAAATTTTGAATTTCAATATAACTAAAGTTATTTGAATGAAATGCATATTTTATAAAAACTCTGTATTTTAAATTATTTAATGAAAAAAACTAGTTTCTTATAATATCAAAAAAATATCACCCTAACTAAATTTTAATATTATAATTTAAATTTTTAATTCAATTTTATCACATAAATTTTTTAAATGTTTTAAAAATTAATTTATATATTTCCCTACCATAAAATTAATAATTCTAATATAAGAGGAAAGAAAATTTTTAATAAATAAAATGACTATTCAAAATAATTCTTTTTTATTTTCTATGATTTTATCAATAACATTTAATCCCTTTGAAATAATCATCATATTTAATGTAATATAATTTCATATTTTTTTATGTTTAATAGTGTGTGTCTGGTACTCTGTTGAGTATATCATAATTTTCTAATGTCTCAGGGTGTTAAATACATATTCATCAGAATAATTTCAAGATCATGGAGATAAATAAAATTTCAATTCTATATTAACCACCAACCTAAAATATGACTATTTGATATCATACTATAAGATCTATTGAGTTTTTTGGATATAATTTATAAATAAATATAGGAAGATATAAACAAGTAATAATTAACATAATATATGTTTACAATAAATCATTTTAAATAAAATAAATTTATTAAATAAATAAAAAAAATTAAATAAATTAAATTTATTAGAAAAATTTAAAATCATTACTTAGATAAGAATGCATTTTATAATTTTAAATAAATAATTATAAATTTAATATATGTATAAATGTTTTTTATGTTTAAAAAAAAATTTGTGGAATTTTATTTTTCATTATGTTATTATTTTTATCAAAAAAATTTGAATAAAATAAAATAATTAATCTTTTTAAATTTATTTAATATCAATATTTATATATATAAGTTTATCAAAATAATAATATGATATTTTGAAACAATAATATATTTTTAAAATTGCATGGAAATTTTACTATTTCAATATAATACTACTTTTTTAATATGGACTAAAAGTTATATTTTAAATTTATTTTAATTATAATTTTATTATAAATAATGCTATTTAATTTTTGGAAAATAATCATTGAAATTTTCAAATGGTGATTTTGTTATTTTATTTATTTAGTTTTCAATAGTCTAGAATTATACATATTCTATTTTGGTTTAGTACTTTATAAAAATATTTATTAAGGGAATTGATAGGTTCGTAAAAGTTATTTTAAAATTTATTGGCCCCATTCTTATATAACCATAAGTAACTCACTATTTGTTATCAAATTTATTCATTATGAGACAAATGAAAATTTCATTCTAATATTTTATTCCAAAACACTCCTAACTCCCCATATAATGACTCCCAATTTCCTTTCTATAATATAATAATATTTTTCTCCCATGCACTATGGAAATCATTCCATAGCCCACTCTCATTTTAAATTTTTAAGCGAGACTAACCAAAAGTACAATACTACATGTCGTAATTGGATATATAAAGGAGGACATCTAATGATATATTTTGTATTCTCAATTATATATATTTCTTTCCTTTTCTACTTCTAAATCAAGAAATCTAATCTATCAATAATAATATAATAACATATATTAATGGATGACTGAAGAAAGGAGATCTCTTCGTGACCTGGAGAATGGTGATAAGCCTCCTACGAAGGATCCTGTGCTTAGTGAATCATTGGTGGTTCCTTCTAAAGATCTTATTGGCCACAAGGATCTGTTCTTGCTATGTGATCCTTTACATCGTGGTCTCTCTAATCGTGCGTTGAATGTGGCTCCTCCTTCTTCAAACAAAAGCTTTGCAGATATGGTCAAATTTGATTCTCAGCCCTCATTCTATGACTTTGTATCCCCCTCTCCTGGTCGAGTGATCAGAAAAGGAAGGATTGCACATGTGGTGGCCAATCAAGATTCGGTAGAAGCTAGAGTTAAGTTGTGCAAATTCTCGATCATTTCCTAAGTTATCCCACCTAGAGGGGAAAGGATGTGGTGGTTCCATGAATTGTTCAAGAAGATCTTTGTTGCATGGAGTTTTGACAATTGGACGATGACCGCAATGGGTAGGGGATTCTTCCACATCATCTTCCCCAATGATGATCTCAAAAGAAAAGCATGGGGAGTTGGATCCATCGCCCTCAAGCCAGGAATTCTTCAAATACAGGAGTGAGATCGAAATTTTAATCCCTTTAATGTCTCGGACACTCTTGTTTAAGTATGGGTTCGAATCTACAAGATCAACTAGATTTATTGGCACCCCTAAATCCTCTGGGATATAGCATCCTCTATTGGGAATCCAATATGAATGGATAAACAAACAGATACCCCAAGAGTTGGACATTTTTCCTGTGTTTTGATTGAGATTGATATGGCTTGCACTTTGGTGGAAGAAGTCCTTCTTAACACCAGGGTTGATAGCATTTCACTGGGAATATTCTATGAAGGAAACCCAAAATTTTGCAAAGAATGCAATATCATTGGTCATTCTCTTGAGGAGTGTAGGAGGACATACATCTACTATTTCTGTAATTACAAAGGGCATGAGAAATCTGGCTGCAGGAAGAAGAAAATATCCCCATCTTTTGATGTTAATCCTCCCACCTCTGAGGTTTTACAGGATGATTTAATCTCTCTTGCTGGAATTTTTTCAATTGAGTAGGCTATGAAATAGATTGATGATTCTTTCTTGAACAACAACGCTTTGACACATCTTTTGAATGATAAAATGGAAAACATTATTAAGGTTATCCCTAATGATCAGCCTCTGGATGCATCCATATATCATGATGCCTCTATTGGGAATTTACCTCCTATTGAAGGGACACACTCTGATGATTTTATAAGTGAGGTAACTAATGTGCCCTCTACTAGTGGTCATGTGATTCTGTCTCCCACTCCTTCGTCATCTGATAAGCCCACAGCAGTGATCGTTCCTGGTAATCAGTCAGACATCAATTAATGGTGTTCTCCACAAGTGTCTGAGCTTCCTTTTGAAAGAGTTTAGGAACCTGTTGAACAGAAGATTATAAATGAAGAATACAATATGCATGTGTCTAAATCTCCGATAAAGGATGGGAATACTTCTTTCACACAATTCTGCATTAGTGAATCTGCTAAAAGGATGAATGGTAGTGAGTCTCAAGTGGGAATTGATACTTCTGTTAACAGATTCAGCCCTCTCACTAGAGTGTTTTGGTCAGATGACCATATGGATAGTGATAATGAAGATGAGAAACCATCTGAATCAGAGGAATTGCGAGGAGACAGAAATGGAAAAGCGAAGGGAAGAATTACAAGAGATCTCCCTAGGGGTGGGGCCCAAATAAGGGCCATGACTGCCTCAATGAAATGAATATCCTATTCTGGAACATTCAAGGGCTTGGGAAATCTTCCACGGTCAAGGCCCTTCGACATGTTGTTATGACCAACAAACCTCTCATTATTATAATTGTTGATCCATAAATGAAGTTTACCAATTGGAAATCCTTTAAATGGGAATCTATTGGCGACTCATTTTTCAATCACAACATTCATGATGGGAATGCTGAGAGTTTATGGGTGCTTAAACACGACTCCATTACTTTACTCTCATGTACACAATGGAAACAAATTGTATCTGCCTCGATTTGATTGAATGGGTTTAACTATTTCATTTCCTATGTTTATGCTGATAACTACTATCTGAAAAGGATAGATTTATGGGCTAACATGGTTTTCTTATCATCTCAACTACCTTCAAACTGGATCATTGCAGGTGACTTTAATACTGTTCTGAGACAAGAGGAGAAATCTGGATGCTGTTTTAACAGGATTGCAGCCAAGGATTTCTCGCAACGCATTGACATATGTAATCTCATTGAGATTGATATGGTGGGTTCGGAATTTACCTGGGGTAGATATCCTCAAAATGGAAGACAGGCTAGCAGATTGGATATATGTTTTCTTCAAATTTATGATAACAACAACATCCTTTCTGCCTGTAGTATTTTGCTTCCCAAAATTCACTCAGATCATAACCCCCTTGTGGTGGATATTTCTTTTGGTGGGCCAAGACTAGCACTTATTCCCTTTATATTCACCAATGCATGGCTTGTCATCCAAGGGTGTCGCAAGATAGTCACTACTTCCTGGAATACAAGAAATTTTGGATCTGCATCTCAAATTCTTTCTTCTAAATTGAAAAGAACAAAGTTAAGGCTGAGAGAATGGAGTAAAAACAGATTCTCTAAAATGGATGAGGATATTAAAGAGGCTAAAAATCATCTTCTAAACTATCATAATGTCAATCAATTATGTCATATGCCATCCAGTGATTAAATTCAAGATCATTCAAATCTGGATAACCTACTCGAAATTAAAGAAAATTTGGCCAGGTCTCTCTATAATATCAGGTGGTTAAAAGAGGGGGATAGGAATTCAAATGTCTTCCATCGAATTCACAAGGAACGGAAACTCATAAGGGGAGTTCCTGCTCTGAGTATCAATGGTTCAATCTTTAATACAGAAGCTGATATCTCAAATGAAGTTGTGAGATATTTCTATGAGCTTTATTCTGAGAATGGATTTGATAATTCTAGCATAATTTCTCACAACATCATGCCCTCTATTGACGATCAAATTAATGATAAGCTTGTGGACATTCTGAGGGGAAAGGATGTAAGGGAAGCCCTGTTCTCCCTTAATATTGATAGTGTTGTTGGGCCTGATGGCTTCACTAACAAATTCATTATGTTCAACTAGGAGTTGGTACATGATGAGGTTGTGAATGCAGTTAGACATATCTTTATCACTTCCTCCATGAATTTTGGCCCCAATTCCAATTTTATTTCCATGATTCCTAAGAAGGATAATTCCTTTGATATTAAGGAATTCAGACCAGTTGCTATTGGGAATACAATTCCTAAAATTATCAGGAAAATCATTTCGAACAGGATGTATCATGTGGCCAAAAACATTATCCCCTAAAACCAGTTTGGGTTTGTACCAGGAAGGAGCATTAAAACTTGCATCTTTACTGCATCTGAATGTTTCAATTATATGAGGAAAAAGGCAAAACCTGGTAGCATTTCCATGAAAATTGACATCTCAAAAGCCTTTGACACTATGAAATGGAGTTTCCTCTTCTTCATTTTGAAAATTCATGGGTTCTCTTGCAAATTTATAAATTTGATTCATGCTATCCTCAAGAGTTCTATGATTTCTGTTATGATCAATGGATCTCCAAGGGGATTTTTTCTGTGCTATAGGGGCTTTCAGCAAGGTGATCTTCTTTCTGGTCTCCTTTTTTCTTTGCATGAGGATTATCTAAGTCACTGTCATGATAACCTGGTCCAAGGTGGTTTGTATAATAAAATTCAAGTTGAAAGGGATATGCATGCCCCTTCTCATCCATTTTATGTTGATGATATCATGTTATTTGGAAGGGCCAATTTTAGAACAGTTAATTCGATCAAGGGTATCTTCTCCCACTATGAGGATGTCTCTAGAAAGTTTATTAACTCCCTTAAATCCTTTGTTGTCTTCGGAAAATGTGTGTCTACCAGATGTAAAAGTAAGCTTTATAGGTCACTTGGAGTTAAGAAGGTTTATCTACCTTTCAATTATCTTGGTGTACCTTTTTTTTGGGGCAGAGTTAAAAGATCACACCTTCAGCCAATTATCTCACGTATCACTGATCAAATTGCTAATTGGAAGGGGAGGGAAATGTCCCAAGCAGGAAGAATTTGTCTTGTGAACTTTGTGGTCACATCCATGTTTGTTTATGTTTTTTCTGTCTACATATGGCCTAGAAATATCATCAAAGAGCTTCAAAGGAATATAAGAAACTTCATATGGACTGGCTCCATGTACGAAAAGAAACTGGTGGTTGTTTCCTGGAAAGAATGCATCAAACCCATTGATAGGGGGGTCTTGGTATCAAGTATCTAGCTCTCCTTAATGATGCCCTGATTTGCAAATTTACATGGAATCTCATATCATTCTAGGATAATTCCATGGATTTCATTGGTGCCCATTTTATATCAATACTTTGGACTAAATATCCTCACTACCTCTCATCCTCAGTTTGGCCTGCTATAAATTCTTCCTTTAATAGGATTCTTATGTCCTCAAAATGGAGGGTTTGTAGGGACTCATCTATGAATGTCTGAACAACTTCTTGGATTTCCAGACCTATCCAGCAGGCTGTTATCATTCCCCGGAATATGATGCATGTCCAGATTTCTTCGGTGAAGAATTCCAATCCAGAATTTCTAGATCTCATCCCTTCCGATCTGCTTTCTGAATTCCTGAATTATATGTATATGGATCGGGATACTCTCATCTGGGAGCATAGTACTAGTGTAATCCTCAGTGCTAGAGCAATGTACCATTATTTTTGTGTTGGCCAATCCCCAGCACCCAAGTGGCTTCTTCCTTTCAAAACCTGCTTCATCCCACCCACTGATTTCCTGCTCTTATGGAAAATCTGGACGAAAAGACTACCAGTTCAGTCCACTCTTTAAAGGATTGGCATTCATCTTGCCTTGACATGCCCTTTATGTTATGGTGTTATGGAATCTCTTGAGCATATTTTCCTCTCTTGTCCACTCATTTGCAGGTTCTGGAGCTACATCCAAGACATGACTAGGTGTTCTTTAAATATCTTCTCATTGGAAGGGCTGCTTTGTTCCACTGTTGATGCTCAATGTAGTGAACAGGTGAGGAATCTGACTATGGTTGCTGTTTCAGCCTCCATAGGCTTCACTTGGAAGGCCCAGAATGACTATCTCTTTAATGATATCACTCCCACTATCTACTCTGGTGTCAAACCTATTCACAGGGCGGTCTGCACATCTTCCAGGATTCAAACTGGATGCATGAAAAATGAGTTAAATGACTTTATTGTGCTGATGAATTTTGCTGTTAGTGGTAGACCCAAAAAACCCTTAATGTTGAAGTCTATTAGTTGGATTCCCCCCATTCCCTCCCGGCTGAAAGTTAATGTTGATGGAGCGGTCGCAAGGACACGTGGACCTTAAGGCTGCAGTGGTGTCTTTCGCACCTATCAAGGCTTTGTTAAAGGCTATTTTTATCATTTCATTGGGCAGGGATCTGCTATTGAATCTGAATTATGGGCTATTATCAAAGAAATCGGATATTCTATTCATTTTGGTTGGCGTTTTATATGGCTAGAATCAGATTATATGGTGGCGGTGGATTTAATCAAAAGGAGATCCAGGAATGTCCCATGGGCTATGCTACCTTATTGGGTTGAATATCTTCACCTTCCTGAGGATATTATCTTTGATGTGACTCATGTTTACAGGGAGGCCAATCAAGTGGTTGATGCTATATCAAAGTTGGATGTGGAAGAGTCAAGGTCTAAATGGTCCTTTTTGGATCCTGAATGTTGCAGGCGCTTCATTGAGGCCGATGCTTGTGGCACGGTGTTTACCAGACATTTCAAATCTCATTTCTGATGCTTTGTTTCTTGCCTTTATTTTTCAATAAAATTTGGTAGGGGTGGATCTTTGATTCAACCTTGGGAATTTTGGTATATAATAACATATATTAATAATATAGTGTTTTTTAATATTTTGGAAATATCCATTATAAAACCACATTTATATTTTCTAAAAATGAATGTGTCCTTTATATTATTTTTTTCAATACCACCATACAACATGTATTTCATATTTCATGACTTCCTTCATCACTAAATTTAGTACAAATATTATCATAAAAATTATCTTAATATGTATATTAAAAAATATTTCTTATTATGAAATGTATAAATTCTCATAATGTTTATTAAAAACATTTTTATCATTACCGTAAGAAATTATTACTATTATAACTAATAAAATATAAAAAACTATTATACTAAACATAACATAACAATATAAGAACGGATTATAAAATTAGAACCATTTAAATCCTTGAATGACATAAACCTCATTTACTCATACATATAGAATTATGGAATCAAGTCATAATAATTTCAATAAATATTAAAAAAATAAGGAATCCATGGAGTATTGAAACAAACATCAATGAAAAGATGACCATAATCAAAATATCATATTAAAATTATTAAGAAAACTAATTTAATATAAATAAATTAAACATAAATTAAAATATTCTAAAAAAATTCTTAATGAATTAAATTTTATTATTTTGGTTGATAAAAGATTTTACTAAATGTTTTGTGACAAGATGTATGTTTTTTCACAAAAATTCACTTTATTGAGGCATATATCATATTACTCATCGATTTTATTTAATATGGTGCATATACATAGTATTTAATTCATAATACCATTACAATCATTTCATTAATTGTATTTGATGTTTCATAACATGTTCTATATTTCATGATATTTTGATTAAAATTTTACCCAAATCATTAGGGTTTTCATTGACTTTATTTCTTGTAGATGGGTAAACAAACTATCTTTTTTAAATTTACACTTCTATGTTTATTTTGTTATTCCATTTTATTTTAATTTTTTTTGTTTTCCCAATATTTGTGTGTAAATTTCATAATTGAATTGAAATACCATAAATGGTTTTATATTAATCTATTTAAAAATTTATCATTTATAATAATACTCCTTACACTTTTGAACATTTTGGTTCCCTCACATGCTTGGAAAGATATGATATTTCAATATTTATTATCCATAAATAAACATTATATTAATATATATTTTTTATAATAAAAAAAATCTAAAATGAAACCACGATATGATACAATAAAATTGTACTTTTATAATATTTCTCATAAATTATTAAATATAAATGGAATTTGATATATTATGAAATATATGAAAATAAAGGAATGAAATGGAATCGATTTCTGGAACTCCTACATGTTAATATCATTTTTCATAGAAGAAAAAGGATATAATGTAAAAACCAAATTAATCCTAACAGAAGTTTATTTCATCTATGAATAATACTAATTATGTAGATTTTTTTTGAATTATTTTCATTATAAGAATATTAGGTTATAGTTTAGCTAGAGAAAAAATGTTTTATTCTTGGACTAATTTGGTTTTCATGTGTAATAAAGCATTATTTAATAGGAATATTTCCAAAATATATAATTTAAATATGAAATAATGAATATATATTTTTTTAGGATTGTCGATTTCAAAATTATATTTGGATAAATTAATGAGATTTTTTTATAATGTCATATTTTCCCATCATTATTGAAAATCCTATGTTATATTGTTATTAAACTTCTGCATTGAATTATTAAAAAACTCACTTTCTATTTTTTATTCTTTTAAATATTATTTATTTTAATTTGATTGAATTTAATTATGTAAATTTTATTTTAGTAAATAAAATACAGTAAATTGGTTTATAAACATTATTAAACTAAATTGGGTATTTTAAAAATATTTTTTCTGCAATATTATTGGTTCTAATATTAAATTAAATATTTCTACTTTTGTGACTTCAATTTAATAAAATTTATTAATTATTTCTAAATTTTATCAAATTATATTAGTTAGTATGTTCAATATATATTTTCATCCAAATAAATAGATAAATTATTATAAATCAGTTGTAATAGTTAAGAATATAATAGTTTTACATTGGAGTTAATCTAAATAGATAAGGGTTAAAATAACATTATATTTTTCGACAGTGATATTTTTTGAAGACCCTTAGCCTCATTTCACAATGTTAGTTGTTAATTTAATAATTTTGAATAAGATACAAGGAAACACTTCCTGATGAAACTAATAGTATTGTAGTGATTGAAAACTAAATAGATACATTATATTAAAATTAGAGTTGAATTTATAAAATATTTAATGTGTATTATTTTATAATGACATTTTCCCCTTACCACATCCCTATATATAAATAACAAAACAAATAATTGTTTCTTAGGGAAAATAAAACATGTGAAATGGGTATGATTAGTTACTCAGTAATTGAATGTATATAGAATAACCAACATCAAATAACTAATTATAATCAATATATTAATGTAAATAATATCAACACATGAAAATTAAAACAATAACTTGAGAATTATAAGTGAGTAATAAATCATGATGAAAAAAATCCACATATATAATCACATAATCTACTTAAATATTAATTGATATTATAGAAAATTGATTAATCATATTGATATCAATAAATGATATCATAATGGTGGAATCTATGATTCTAGACATATAAAACATGTTTTCCGGAACATTCATAAGATGGTTTTAATTTATGGGTAGAAACTAGTCTAATTTAGCCAACTAATTTGTCTCTTGAATAGATAATGGGGTTATCAATAACTAAACCATAACCATAACATACTATGTTCAATGAGATACACATATCAGTGGAGTGAATCAAAATCAATATAAAATTTATATTGAAAAACAGAAAAAAAGTTAATACATACCCCTAATAAAATAAATATAAAAATAAACAATCATGAATAATATTGTCAATAGAAATACAATTTTACATAATCAGTAAAAATGAAAAAATAACCATAAAAATAATTAATAAGGATGATATTAAAAAAATATATCTACATTGTATAATATGTATAATAAATATTTTATATCTTTTTTTAATAGAATTACCCTATGAATTCCATTAAAACATGTTTGAGAAAAATTAAATTTACATTATGAAAATTAAAATTTTAAAACTAAATATTGATAGAATATTTTAAATTTTTTTTTAAATAATATCTAATATTTTATTTAATTATTAAAACATTTAGTGGTCATGTTAGAATAAAAATATGATATTGATATACTTGTTTAAATAATGATTCCCTCCATATTTTCAGAAATGAACAAACAAGACTAGTTTCAAAAAAAATAATTCTATTAAAAAAATTATTATTTTAGGAAAAATTATTTAAATAAATTATTTAAATATTTTGAATTAATTTTTTAAAACTTTTTTAAAAAACATAGATTTCAATTAAGAAAATGTACCTGAAATAAAAGAGATATAATGTTAGATTTAAATATTAGCATTTTCTCAATCATTATAAATACCATAGACTAAAAATTGGTATTATTAAAATAAGATATCATGAATTAATTTTTCATAATTATGTATATTGGTTTTATTATATAATTAAAGAAATAATTTTCCAATGAGATACATAAATAACAATATGGAATAATGATGAGATTTTGAAATAAACCTTTACATCATTGTTAACTATTCAATCATAAGAACCATGTAATAAGTGGGAAAAATGAAACATTATATTCAATGATGTCAAATATATTAATGATATAAAATATCAAATGGTCTATTATATACACCATGTAATGGAACAAGTGGTGAATATGGTATATGTGCCACATAAGTAAATGTCAGATGAGAAAATATTATCTAATTTTCGGCTTCCAATGTATGTGTTCATGACTAATATATAATAAATATATGATTATTATAAATATATTAACATACCATTCTCATATATCGTATATCATATATGTATTTATTACTGTATTTTACTCCCTTTTTACATGCAATGATTTGTTAAAATCATTGTTTTCGGTGATAACTGCATCATTTCACATGTGTGTTTATGTTGGGAAATTTTGGTCATTTTAAATTGATCATGTTTAAATAATATCCTTATTTTTGAAATTGATATAAATATCATATTCAATAATTATATGTGTATTTATATTTATCCATTTTATTAATGATATAAAATGGATTATACTATTCATGGAGACAGAATGACATATATACACAAGAATGTTGTTTCTATTTTTCTTGATGGATAGAAAAAACAAAAATAAATATTACCCCATATTTCAAGAATAATTATTTAAATATACATATTGTGTATATTGAGTTAATACATCTAAATTTCCATCATAGTAAAACTAAAATGAATACCATTTCATATCGCCATATGAAGGTTGTAGTCAACACCCACGAACAAGGGATGTTATTATTTTTAGCATGGTGTATAATAATAAGTTAACAGTGATATTATATTTCCTGTATTATTTTTAGATCATAAATATGACATATATTAATTATCAAAAAAAATTAATTATTTTTATCTAAAGGTAATGTGGAGAATTTATTGCGTCGCATTGCAAGACGGTAGTCTTCCACACACACGACCAACATTATCATATCACCCAAACAATGAAAATAAATAACTTACAGGGGATTTTATAATTAAAAATGTATAATTATTTGATAAATATAATAGTATTATTTTTAATACATCATCATATATGTTCTTGAATGCTGATGAAGGAGGATTAATTCAATCAGTTCGTGAGGTGGTATCCCTTCATACACATAATCGATGGTTTCATTTCCCATTTTATGGATGTGGATATGTTTCTTGGTTATTGAATTATCACAATAACATCTCAATATAAATTTGATAATTAATTTATTATATTATCATATAATATAAAGTATTGATGGTGGGGGAAGTGGAAAATAAATAAATGAACATGTTAATGAATTTTACCTCTTCTTCGAAGAGGCTCTTTAGGATTATACCTATATTCATATTAAGTTGGATTACTATTCAAAATATTTTCTTTTGTGTATTTTTTGTGATTTTAATATAGTATCTGGTTAGGTCATGGATGATCCATAGTGTTTTGGATTTATGATGTGGGGAGGAGAGTGGGTGGACTTTTATATGTCGGGTAGAGGACATACGTGGAATTTATGAAATGATAATGTGGTACTCATGTTTTTTTCATCCAAAAACACACCAAAATTGGTAATTATAAATCCTTTGGTTATAATAACTAAATATAGAGCCAAAATTGATGGTTTAAACGTTTTAGGTCATTTTAACTCTTATTTTCATAATTTAATCCCCAGGTAAACCCAGTTTACCATAACCAAAATAATTAAGTATTACTTTTTAATTATTAATTATGGTCATAACCTATGTTGATCACTTTAGAAAATATAAATTATTACTATTCCAAACACTGAATCCATTTTTTCAAATTAAATTTATAAAATTGGTTGAATACAATTTATAATTAATCCCTATACGAGATGAACGAGTGTGTTTCCAAAGTGAAATTTATCATAAATACAATATAGTTTAATATTAATATATATTATAAAAATGATTAAAATAACCAAATTTAGATAAATTATTAAATATTTAAACTATTAATGATAAAAAAAATTAAAATAATAATTTCCATTTTTATTAATTTAAATGAAACTAAAATCTTCAATGAAAATAAATATTTCTCAATATTCATAACAAAACAAATAACTTTGGAAACTTCACAAAAATTACTAGAAGGATAATTTTTACAAGTAGATTTATAAAATTAATATTATTTTTATAAATAAAATTTCATAATGTTTTAAAATTAAGTTTTAAATTATGTTTATAATGTGGGACTAATCATCATTTCAAAAAAATACAATATTTTTAAAACATTTCCTTCTAATGCACATTTTTCTTATTATATTTTAAATTATAAGATACCATTGAATATATTTTATACAATTTTATAAAATATTATTTAAATAATTAATTTATTATTATAAATTCTCTCAATCTTAATTGATAGGTTATAATGGTTATATTTGAATAATAATATTTTAATAGATTGTCTCATTTTGTTTAAGATCTGTGTTTCGTGCATTGAAAACTATCAAAGATATTGAATATAAATACAAATAAATATATAAAAAATTATCGGGTTGTTAAATTCCTTATATGTATTTTTTGTGATTCATATACTCTATTGAATATGATTTTCGTGTATTAAAATATTAATGTGTTATATTTTACCCATTTAAATAAAAAAATTTCTTAATTAATTTTGATCTTAATAATAATGTTGTTTTACATTTGAAAATGAAATTCCTAAAATCCCACACGGTGGAAAGGGTTAGTAAGACACCATTTTTATATGAGATATTGGACATATGATATTAACCTTGAATAATCACATATATAGGTTTCAAGTTAAGAAGGAATTTGTGGGAATTGGTGATACGGACATGAATGAAATGTGTAATTCCAATATAATGTTGGAGAGTGATAGAGGTCATATATATGAACAATGAGAATGATCATGGGAATTTCAAAAACAAGAAGACCCATTTATATTTTATGTGTCAAATGCACATTGTTTCATCATATATGAATCTAATAGGATAAATTTTTTATTTCATGATCATTTATGATAAATTACATTAACATTTATACTGAGAACATATGAAAATATTATTATGTGATATAAATATATTTCATAGGCACATTTTTAACCTCTCTTTGTTCTTATTTGAATTCATAATTCATCTCCCATTATATTAAATGAATCTCTAATAGTATTTTATAATCCTAATGGACTAAAATTTACATTTAATATATTTTTAGAACAACAAAATAATGAAAATTAGTTATTATTTTTATACCAATTTTAAAAAACCAATTAGGTTTGTACATGTTATCCAATAGTACATAAATCATTAATACCTTAATAGTAACTCCTAAAATAAAACATAATTTATTTCATAAAGGTTCAATATAATGACTCATCTTAAATATGTTTGATAATATTCGATTTTCAAAAAATTAGAAGGGATGACATTAAATAAACAATATATTACACATAAAATATAATGTGTCTCTTAATGTCACATTCCATATATTTGAATACCATGATCAATTAAATTAATGGAAACATGAATTCATACAAAAAATTATGCTTTTGAATATATTAATTAAATTCAATCATGTAATAAACTTTTAAAAAGATAAAATAAAAATATAAAATCTCTATGAAATTTCATGGTCAATAATACTATCCCATTAACATATCTTTACTATTATTATTTTAATATCTCTACCTTATTAAGGGTTATCAAACCTTGATCCTATGTCTTCAAGAAATATTTACATTCCACAAAATTACATTTCCTGGTCATCAATACTATTCAACATATTCTCTCAAATTATTAATGAGATTATGTTATGGTACAATAATTATAATTTTAATAATTAATATATTCATAATGTAATTGATAAAATACTCCTACAACCAAAATCTTGATTCCACAAATATGTACATTAATAAATCCACATCATTATTAAAAAACTAACATGGATTAATCATATTATTCTTTGATACATCATTCCTTTTATATGTTAATTGATGGTTGTTCATAATCAGTAATATTTCAATTATAAGTAACAAAATTGTTGATTCTCTTCTTGTAATTCCTCCCAGGACATTGATTTTCATAAGGGAGATTATTTCTATATTTAAAACATTCGTTCATCAAAATTACCATGGGAAATCATTATTTTCATCCAGTAAATTAACATAAATTTTCATTTTTCATCACCTATTATATTATTTATTCAATTATTTTAAATACATAAATCATTTTATTATTCCATTGAGACACTCCCATGGGTGACACTTATAGAATTTATTACAGGAAGAAAATATTTACACAATATCCCTTGGAATCCAGTTTTCTATCTCATAGTTTAAGCCATCTAACATATTATTTGTGAGTATGGGAGTTCAATAAAGTAAATAGCTTTTTCCATATATCATGAAAAATGATACATAATATTCACATTAATCTTCATCCCAGTTATCATCAAAATTGGTTTGTACAAAATAAATTGTCTATCATAATCAATGTTAAGCCTTTTTCTTATAGTTACAGCCATTGAATTGAAAATCAATGATTGAAAAGAAATCATCATATTGTGAAATCAAATAGCCATAAAGAATAATTTATAGGTTGTATATATAATGAAAACTTATTCTCAATATTTGACAACATAGGATTATCCTAGGTTGTTAATTTTTTTCATTTATTCAAATCCCTCATCGATTTTTATAATAAAAATTTGAAATAACTAAATCATATCCCTTGAGAGTTTTTAATTGGGTGAAAAGAAACGGTCTTGGTCATATACTGGTAATGATCATGTCATGATTGATGCATATATTTAAGTGTAGTTACACCAAGTTACATATATTCCATAAGCCCATCCACTTGTAGTACACAAAAATGGTTGTATTTTAAGAAAAAACATAATCTCTACATTATAAAAACATTATGATGTTAAACTATATATATCATTAATACCTATCACAAATTTATTTTATATAAAATATCTTTTTTTAAATCTAGTTCCCAAGGTTTATAATAAAATTGAAATTCATCAATCAATAATGATCTTGAACCTAGTTTCTAAAATATGGTGGTTAGTTTATAACATTACAATTAGATACATTGAATCACATCCCAATAGAAAGAATAGTTTATTAGTTTTGTAAAACAGTACAAGTACCTTAAATTAAAATTATAATAGAAAACAAAAAATTCATGAGGCGTTTTCTTTGATAAATCCATTATTAACCATATATTATCTCTCAACATACCAATCAAAAAAATACATAATTGTATTTAGGGGAGAAAACATCAAAAAGTGGCGAGATAAGATACTCAGACCATTTATGATAATAGTGGATACTATCATGAATAAATAAGAGTAATCAATATGAAAAGGTAAATAACAGAAACACATTCCATTTAAAATAATAACCTGATCATAATATGGAAGGAATAAATGGTCATCAAATAAATCAATATAAACAATCACATAATCATGAATCATACTCATGATTATTGTATCTAATATAATATTCGCATGGGAATAAATAATTGATCTCACAATAAATAATGAGTCATAATAGACCACAGAATCATATTTTCATGACATTTTTCCTGACACATTATTTCTATTGGTTGAAACCCTAAAAACTAGGCTATTTTATTTTTCTCAAGAAATATGTTGATTCGTCGAAGGGATATTTATAACTGCGCACCAACCATTGCTATCTAATTCAACAAAATTCCAAAAATTATAGGTGTAAACCATAATCAACACAAACATTTTTATTTTAAAACTAATATAATAATTGTTAATAGGTTTCCAAATAAAAATAGTAATCATAAACAATCCAATATAATATGGAGAATTATAATAAGATTGCAAAACCTCATTCAAAATGATCATAAAACATCTAAATAAATTATAATGATGATATGAATTCAATATTACCACATAGGATAATAAGTTAAAAATGGATGATGACGCCAATGAAAATAAACACCATAATAATTTCATTAATTTATTTCCAGAAAATATAATTTTCAAATTTAAAATAATTTTTTTCAAAATAAAAGTTAAAAACATTGAATTTACTTTTATTTTAAAATAACATTTGATATATATATTATTTTGTTTTAAAAATATATTGGTCATGATAGTATAAAATCAAGTTTAGGTATTATAAGATAAAACATTGATTCTTTTCATATTTTTTGGTTACTATCAAATGTACATTATATTGAAAAAAATCAAGATTCATGATAAAAAATATAAATTAAAATAATGTGAAAAATTATACTTTATAAATGAATCGAAAAAAGATAAAAACATTATTGATAACATTTTTAGAAATAATTAATTTTTATGAAAAAATTATTTCTACCAAAGAGAAATAAATTCAGATTCAATGGGTAATAATTTCTTTGTCATTTTTAGATATAATGTGTGGGAAATGGTTAAATTACTATAAATGATCATTAATATCCATTATTACCCCTTGGTTTCAAGCAATTAACACTTTATTTGTGAATTTCTGGTATATAAAATGTTTGGGTGATTTATAGGAGGGTTTAAAAGATATATGGAATGGTTTGGTGGTTTTCTAAAGGTGCATAGTTTTGAATGGTTTTGGGAAACCATGAAGATCCTACATGAAACTATGAACAGTGATAAGGGAGTTAGGGGAAGGTACATAGGTGGTGCATAGTTTTCTTAAACTATGCAGAAGACTATAAGAGACTGTGCAACATGAGATAATTGGGTTTGGAAAAGTTGTAGATTGGTTTTGAAACCATGAAATCCAAGAACACAAGGTTCCCCCTCGTGGTAGTAGAAAAAAAATGATTATCCAACAATTATCCAAACTATGTGATGAACCATGCATGATTTTAAAACTAGATCCATAAAATATTGATATAGGATAATAGTGTGCTTTAACACTTCATTTTACCCCAAACCAACCATAAATCAAGATTTATTCTTTTCAATGTCTATGGAGGCTTCTACCATCAATCTAGAGGAGATCTGATGGAATCTCTTGGTGATTTGAACCCTAATTCTCATGGTAAGTCACTTTTCATTGTATTTTTTTATTGGTTTTCTTAGATCTACATCTCTCTCTATCACTAATTTCAAATATCTAATTCTGTTGTGGATATATCTAGGGTATCGAATGTAGAATATGTTTATATGTGGATTTTTTGATGACAGGGGAAGATATCTACGGTGAGTTTTTTGATATTTCAGCAATTTTCATTGGCATTAAAGAGACATTCATCATTTTCTCAATAACTACTGATGTAGGTTGCTTCCCTCGCAACTCATCTATTTGGAAAATTAAGGTGTGACTTTAAATTGATGGTTTTTTGTGAAATTTCTTCTTAATTTGTTAACAATGATTTTGGGAACCTTCTATGGTGATGGTATATGGTATTGGGAAAAGATTGGTGTTTGGTACCTCACTAAATTTGGAATCATGACATTAAAATTGTGATTTCAAAATGGTTTTTTGATTATAATCCATAGAAATGTTTTTTCAATAATTAGGATAGTCTTATTGAAGTGGGTTGTTGATTTTGTTTTCAATAAAGGGTTAATTTTTATGAAATTTTTTATTTTGTAGGTTTTCAATAAAAATGTTCTTTTATTAGAATGATTTATTTGGTTTGGATGGATTTAATTTCATTTGGTTGGATTATATGGTCAATCTTGTGTAGAATTATATGGATTTGGATGTGAATCTTCCTCAATCATAGGTTTGGACATGAAATTTCCATCATCAACGGTCACACTAAGCTTCTATGTGGTTATGTGTGATTGTTTTTAGATTTTTTATATGCAATGGGTCATACAAATTAAATTAATTAAATGGATGTAATGTCATGTATGGTTTCTTTCCATTGAAATTCGATTGTTTAAGAATACTTCTTTGGGATGAAGTTCTTTCACTTGGTGATAAATTGATGAATTGTTTCAAATATTTTTTATAAAATTTGTTTTATATAAATGTTCTAACATATAATATCATGGTGTCATTAGTAGGTAAGTCATTTATGAAAATCCATCTAAGTTTCATTACTCACCACTACTTTTTAACTTTGGTGAATTTGCAGATATTTTTTACCAGGACATGGGAAAAGGTAATGTATCACATTTCTCTTATAGTGTGTAGAGATACGTAGGCTATTTTGTGGAGTTGGAGCATTGATATGTCTGTGCATGAGTGTTTTATTTAGAGTCATTGAATGTTATTGGTTATGTCATCTTCTATTTACCTTGAAGTTTATTTGTCTCCTTCTATTGTACTTTATTGAAGTTTGGTTTTAATAGAAATGTTATTTTAGTCAGTTTTTATTCATTTATATCATGCATCACGTAGATTTTTATTTGGTTTTTATGTTTCTGTTGTTTTCTTATTTTCAATTGGTAATCATCCCATAGTATTTAATGAATCTCTTGGAATTTATTGATAACTTTTGTTGTATTAGGGATGTCTCTTAATGGAAATTAATATCCTTCAGAATTATCAGGTAAATGATAAGAAGATGGATGTTACAAGATACATTAGCTTGATCAGTCCTTGCATAACAATTTTTCTTTAGTTCTCTTGGATTTTTTGTTTATAGTCTTTATAGTGTATTCAGTGTTTCAGGTTAGAAGAAAAGGGTACGATTTATAGGACATGAAATTTATAGCATAAAAAATATATATCTAACCTTTTTATATTGAACTTGATTTTATGAGGGAGTTAGATACGTAAGTGTTTAGGTGATATTAATAGGAATTGGAATCTCATTTTCGTGGTTTTATCCATTGATATGAGAATTGAATGAATTTGTATAAATAAATTCCCACTAGGACTGTATATATAATTTTGAGTAGTGAAATATGATTTGGTATAATGTGTCAATTTTTTTAAAATTAGGTTCATTTTTTTCAAATGAATGATTCTCAATAGGGGCATGGTTGTGGTATTTTTTAAATTGTTTAATTTTCAAAATCCACTTAAAATTTTTCAAAAATAGAGGAACATAGTAAATTTGAATTTCTAATGGAATTTTTTTATAATATGATGAGGAAGAATTTGAAATTTTATAAGCCTTCAGTTGATAGAGAGGGGTATATATAGCATTTTTTTTATATAAAATACCACCTGACAGGGATCATATAAACCAAAATAGTATAGGTTGTTGAGAACGTTGTTTCACTTGAGGAATAGGTGAAAATAAGTTTATTCAATGTATATTTCAGGACTGTAAAAACATTTTTTCATGACTACAACCAGATACTCTTTTTATTATATCTATCACTGGTGGAAAAACATGAGGAGGAATTATGGGTTTCTTCACGAGAGGAGGAGACAACTCTAGAACTAAATGTAAGAGGATGATGGAAACTAGTATAAAGGATGTGAAACACATCGTAATCGGATTGCTGGATTAGTAAATATTACTCCAAGACCGAAGGGAAAGACTATATTTTTTCATTGTGGTTATCTTAAACACATAAAAAGATATTGTTAGAAACCACCTAGAGCATGACACAATTGAAAGCAGATGGAAAATCATCAGTGCTATTTTGGCAGTGTTATGACGTTAGGAGTTTGGGAAACTTCTCAGTTTTTGTACGATTCATATGACTCAACATGGAGAGGGTAGTATAATTCCTCTCATTAGTAAAATACAGCTTTCCATGGTGATTATAATAATAACATGACTCCTCTGGAAGGAAAGTATCAATTTGAAAACAACGAACAATGTGTTTCAAGCATGGAATTATATGGAGAGGATTAGGTTACTGTGGATGATCATTTTGGACCACTGAGGGTGAAAGGTAAGATTATATTTAATTCTATCCTTATGAAATCATTTTTTAATACATGGGAATCCATCTCCTTTATTTTTTCTTCTGATATTGATTTTTTAGTATTGAAATATGATATGATTCCCTATGTGTTAAAACTAAAAGATACTATTGGTCAAATAGAATTTTGATCATTTGTTTGTGCATAATACTCTATAATTGTTGATAGAGACAGGATAAAATTGGATTTCATAGTGATGGATATGGATGATAATGATATAATCCTTAGAATAGAATAGTTGACAATATTTTTAACTCACATTGACAGTTATACTATGAATGATAGTTTTGTGACTTATGATTATGCCAAGAATCTCTATATAGGGGACCATAATGTAATAGTAGGCGCATTGAGCATATTAACCGCTATAGATGGAATGATATCAAACCAGTTTTCTTCTATAACTTTGGAATCATTGGAAGTGTTTTAGAATAGTAATTATCTAGCGGTGGTGGATTTGTTTCCTGATGTTATTCATGAAAATTTCTTAACGTTTGCACCCATGAGAGAAGATTAATTTATCTTTGATCTTCTCCCTGTGACGAGCCCTATTTCCCTTCCATATTACTAGATAGAACCAATAGAATTAATGTAATTAAAATTGATGTTGGAAGAGCTGTAATGAAATGTTTTCATTCTTCCAAGCATGTTTCCATGGGCGACACTGACCTTGCTTGTCAAAAATGCATATAAAATTATTTGGATGAGTGTGTATTTTTACAATCCTAACCAAGTCTGGAAAAAGAATATATATCCACTTCCACACATTTATATTTTTTCGATAAATTAAGAGGGTCACAATGGTTCTCTAATATTAACTATTGATTAGGATATCAACAATTGCCAGTTTGGAAGTAGGATATTCCGAAAACACTTTTCAGAAGTAGATATTGTCATTTTTAATATGTGGTAATTCCTTTTTTTCTTATGAATGATCCAAAAATAATTCTTGAATTGATGTATAAAATATTTCATTGCATTCTATATTCTTTTGTGGTGGAATTTTGGGATGATATATTCATGTATTCAAGTTTATGTTTTATGCATGAGAAACACTTGGAAATAGTGATGAGAATCTACAGGGTTCATCATCTATATTCCATTCTATCCATGTGTGATTTTTGGATTCAAGATTTATGTTCCCATGTCCATGAAATAGCTAAAAAGGTGTTTCTTGGGATCCAAAAAATTTAGAGGATGTTATCTCCTAGAAACCACAAGTTAATATCTTCGATATGTAGAGTTTCATTGGTCAAGTCAGTTATTAAAAACACATTGTTCATGATTTATCAATACCAGATTCACCTATGAAATGATAAACAAAAATAGTTTTACATTACAATAAACTAATTAATTTCAAAATCTTTTTAGGAGCATAAAGTTATCCTTACATAATCACTGATATTGATTTTTTTAATAATCATCATAAGGGTATGTGTGGTATTGTATTCTTTAGGATCAGGGTTGTGGTGTGTTCTCATGCAATGATATTAGGTTGTTGGTTATGAATCAAGGTAGTTATCGGTGAATGCGAAGAACTACCACATGCATGATTTGAATTTATCTACCATAATACATTCTTTGAGGACTTAACATCATTAAATATTTGGTGATAATTTTACAATGTTTTTGGATCATAAGATCTTGAAAGTTATTCTCTTAGAATTTAATTTTAATCTAAGACATAGATGTCAGATGGAGTATCTTAAAATATTTGAATTTAAGTGGAAGTATACATCGAATAAGGGATATTTTTTTGTGGATGCATGAAGTAGAAAGTCATTTTCATAGTTTAATAATGAACCTTTTGATGAGTGGTATTTTATGGAGGTCTTATCCAATATGAAAATGGAATGTGATGACCAAGGAAAAGTTTTGCTTTATTTCCCCTATTGATGGTTCATGATTTGGGTATGACTATTAAGGAAGCATACACATCTTATTCTGAATTTGTTTCTATATTGAAGAAACTCAAAAATAGGGACACCATTATAGACTAGAGGTTGGATGGGAGCCCAGTGACGTGGTTTAGTAATAGAATGATCATACAAACAGATTTTCAAAAACAATTAATTCATTCATACCATCAATCAAGGTGGCCTATTAATCATAGAATATCGAATATTTATATAGTGTGAAAGTTTTAGTTTTCGCGGGTTGGCATGAAATGGAAGGTGAATGAGTTCATTTTTAGAAGATTAATATGTCATCTTGTTAAGGAAGATCATTAGAGACCAGTGATTATTTTGTAGTCTTTACCTATTCATGTTTATAAATGGGATTAGATGGGAATGGATTTTATAATTGGTCTCCCAATAATTATTCATAAGCCTGATTCCATATGGGTTATATTAAATTGGAAGATAATGTAGGCTCATTTCATTTTCATTTCTGAATATCATATGGTGGATGAGTTGTCAAAAATAGATATATGAGAAGTGGTATGGATATTTGGAATACCTGTTTCAAAAGTGTTGGATAGAGATATGAGGTTTGTGTCTCTCTTCTATATATCCTTTTAATAATCCATTGAGACCTAATTGACTATGAGTATGTGATATAATCCCTATACTCATGGGAAATCTGAGTGCACAATAAATATTTTGGAAGACATGTTGGGGGAATTTGTAATGGATTTTTGTGGCTCATTGGATACGGATGTGACATTGGTGTATTTCTCATATAGAAATATCTATCAGACCTCAATACATATGGATCATTTTGAATCATTTTATAGGAATCCTTATCTTTCGTCACGTTGTTTGATATAAATAGGTATGATTTTACTATTTGGGATGAGGCTTGTATAAGAAAAAACCAAGAAGATTAAATTGATGGGAAAATGGATAGAGATAGATTACAGTTGTCTAAAATTGAATGTGGATCATCATTGATGGTATTTTTCTTTCATGGTGTGTGATCAAGTGTTCTTGAGGATCTCTCCAAGAATTTGGTATAATAATTTTGGGAAGGATGGAAAGTTATCGCCTCGATTTATATCCCCTTTTGAGATACTTGAATGAGTTATTGAGGAGTCATATATATAGGCATTTCCACCATTGTTCTATGAAGTGCACAATATGATTCATGTATCTCAATTGAAAAAATATCAGCATGATCATGGCCATGTGGTGATATGATGTCATGTTGACATAATATTGGATGCTTTTTTGGTCCACATTCCATTTCATATTTTTGACATGAAAGAGAAATCCTTGTGTGGGAAAAGCCTCAGACTAGTGTAGGTTTTGTCAAAAAAATATCAGATTCAAGAAGGCACATGAGAAAAGGTGAATGAAATGAATGAGAAATAGACACAATATTTTCAGGTAAAATGTGATATTTCTACATTTTGTGGATGAAAATGTCAATGGTGGGGAAAATGTAGCACCAACAGTTTCATGTAAGTAACCACTTCTTTATAATTTTTTATGAATATAACATGTTTGGGTGATGTACGAGATGGTTTGGGAGAATTGTGGAATGTTTAGAGGGATTTTATAATGGTTTGCAGTTGGTACACAATTTCAAGGACCATGAATTACCTATAAGAAATCATTCATTGGGAGACATATTTTAAGGGTAAGGCGCACAAGTGGAGCACAGTTTGTACAAACTATTATGTAGCCTAAGAGGGATAGTGCAACATTATATAGTGGGATTTGGAATGGATGGAATATATTTTTGGAACTGTGTGAGGTTTCCCTTTGAGGGTGTACCATGTATATTGTTGGAACACTATTTTCAAAATTTTTGACTAACCATGCACAGTTTGAAAACTAGATCCCCCAAAATTTTCTATAGGTTGAGAGGGTGTTTTGAAAACTCATTTTTACTAAAAAACTAACATAACTCATAATTTCCTCACCTCAAATGCTAATGATGATTCTCCCATTAATCTAGAGGTAACCCATAGGCTTCTTGTAGTGCGTTTAAACAAAATTCTCATGATACGACATCATTTATGGTTGTTTTTTCATGGTATTCCATAAATCAACATCTCTATTTCTCTCTCTCTTGTGATTTTTTGATCTACTTCTATTATAGAAATATATAGTTTTGTTTGTGGCAAATATGTGGATATTTTTCTTCATTGATGATATAGGAATATATAAGCTAGGTTTTTAGATATTTGACCCATTTTCGTGGTTATTTATCTTATATTCGTCATTTTGACCTTAAATCTTGGGTTAGGTGGATTCACTCTAGAATTATAAAATTATAACATGAAGTATTTTTTTCCAATTTCTTAATTGCTTTTGGATTTTTTTATGAAATAATTTTTGGGAGCATTCATTGGTTATGATTTATGGTATTAGAAAAAATTTGGTGTTTTTGAAAGAGCAGAATTTTGTATCATGATTTTAAAATGATGATTTTAAAATAATTATTTTAAAATGGTTGTCTGATCATAACACATGTAAAAGTGTTCTCAATTAAAAGTCTAGTTTTATTCAAGTGGATTGTTGATTTGGTTTTCTATAATGGGATTATTTTATTTAATTATTTAATTGGGGAAGTTCTCAATAAAAATGGTATTTTATTGAAATAGTTTATTTGGTTTTAAATGATTGAATTTCATGTGGGTGGATTAAATGGTCAATCATGGATTGACTGGTATAGGTTTGTATGTGAAATTTCTCCATGAAAGGCATGGTATTTGATATCAAATTTTCACCTTCATGGTTATAGACATGAATGTTCCACCTTCAATGGTATCATTAAGCTTGTGTGTGGATGTCTGTAGTTATGTGATACTGAAAGAGTAATTTAATTTGAATGCATTAAATGGTTGGAATGACATGTCTAGTTTATTTCCATAGAAATTGTTTTGATTGAGAAAAATAACATTGGTATGATTTCGTTTGGTTTGGTGATGAATTTTTAGACTATATCAAAAAGTTTTTATATAATTTTTTTATGTAAATGTGATAAATTTTTATATCCTAGTCATGTGAGTAGGAAATTATTTATGAGAATGTGTACTAAGTATCGTTACTAAACCCTACTTTGGAAATTTGTTTCTTTTGTAGATATCATTTTCTGGGACACATGAAAAAGGTAAATTATCACATTCATTTAGTGGTTCATAGTGATACTTATTCAATTTTTTGAGTTGTTTCAATTAGTGATTGGTACTTGTGAATATAATTTGGAAACATTTGTTTTTTTGGTTATGTATTCTACTGTTTAACATGATGTTTTGTAGTCTTCTGTTGTAGTACTCTTGTGGATTTTAATTTTTTTATAAATGGTATTGATTTGAGTTGTCTCTAGTTTATATCATGAAAAATGTTTTTGTTTATTTGGTTGGTTTTTTTCAAATGGAAAATTTTCCCCCAACTATTAATGAAGCCCTTTTTATTTATTCCCAGCCTTCGGCATCCTAGGGATGTTGGTTAAGGCCATGTATCATTATTCCACCTTCTTAATCCAATGAGATGAAGAGGGATGTTACACAATTGTTATAATTAAATTTATATTTATATTATAGATACCCTCACATTTCATAGATTAACAGTACATCACTTTTTAAGATTACATTATACATTATAAAAATAGATTCCCAAAGACTTTATAAGTTTAGTGCATTTAGAGGCATGCAGACATAAAATATTTTATATAAGTGAGCTCAATTATCTCCCATTAGGTTCTTAATGTCTATAACCTTTCTTAGACACGTCATAATTAATACATATCTTAATAACTTGGGAAAGAAACATAAAATGGGTGATCTTGTATGCTTAGTAAGTGTAAAAAAATGGAGTCATGTAAGCATAAGAATGAGCATAGAGGTCTGAATACATGATCATATAATTTAAAGATCACACCCTTCCTAGCAAAGATCATAATCATGAATCATGCTATAAATATTGGAATTTCTAAAGAAATTAATCCAAATGAAATAAATAACACAATCCATTAAATCATAACCTTGCAATAAGACATGGGATTTTTGGCCTACACATAAACATAGAAAATAATTTGTTATGGAACCATGCAATGATCATCAAAACATGTTAAGATTGTGATATGATCATTTGCATTCTTGTTTTTGGGATTGGCCTATTTCCAATGCACCCAATTATTTTCTAACTAAGGATACAACCCTATGTACCTTTTTTTTATTCTTGGGAATCAACACTTATACCCTCTCACATTTATGCTTGGGCTACAACCCATGTAATTTCTTGTTTCTTTTCTTTTGATACAACCCATTAACCGTTGTACCATATTTATTGGGATAAATACCTATACCTTGATGTTTTTGGGCTTCAGATACAACCCATGTACCCTTCGAACTCATATAAAACTTATCATTAGATAATGAATTGGAGAAACATATAGGTCCCACCCATCTCATAATTAAAGCATACATACATGTTCCATTGATTCATTAAAAAAATTTCATAACCCATGAAATGAGATTGGTGTCATAAACTATTAATCGTATCATAACCTATGGAATATATACAGGATTCATAATCATTTCATCCTAAAATAACCCATGAAAAGATGCAGGTTTCTTACTCATTTAACATAGCATAACCATTTGAATAAAAATATGTTTTATAAGAATACAACCCAGGAAAGTGGAATGGGTTTTATAATAATATAACTCATAAATGTGAAATTGGTTTTAAAAATTTAATTCAATCATCACAAAAACCATTCACATAATGAATATGAATTTATCCAATATATCATTTCTCTCAAAGGCAAGAGTTACAATAACCGATATCATCTTAGATGGGAAATAATATTTAAATACCTTTAAAAACATTCCTTGAAAAGAAAATCATTTATTTTTTGAAATAATCATTTTAAAACATAAAACCATTTTTAAAATAATTTTTGTTAAAAAAATATTAAAAACATGGAACGAATTCTTGAACAAATTTTGGAAAAAATTTCATAGAAAACCCATTTAAAAAATATAAATAAAGCATTAAAATGTTTGAAAACCCACATTCAATGAAAATATATAATTTAAAATTGATTTATTTTGAAAAAAATTTCTTTTAAAAAAAAATAAAATAAATAATTAAATCATGAAAATGTTTTTACAAACATGGTTTGAAAGAACTCATATTTCTAACTGAATATAGTTTAAATTCATGATTTCTTAAAAACATTATTAATTATCTTATGTACCAAATAGTGGAAAAATGGTAACTATACATGAATGTATTGTAAATTAATATAGGATATTAAATTTAATGTGTTTTCTTGAATGATGGATCATAATATTTCATCAAAGTAAGAATAATCAACATTCTCAAAAATTGATGAAATTGTTTCAAAAAACATTTACCACTTGGTAACATTTAACATCACTCTAAAATAAAGAAAATTTTATTTAAATGTCATTATAATATCATTAAAATAATAATTTTTATGAAATAACACTTCAATGAATGTTTACACACATCATGAAAAAATATTGGTGTATAGTATGGCATGTGTCTTCCAGTATGAAAATTGTGAAAAAACAACATTACTAATTTAGTTACATTAGAAACATATTTCCAATTAATTAAATAGCATAACATGGATATGTAAATACCAATAAATATAAGTATACAACTCATATAATTCTTCTATGGGAAGTATACAGACCACTCTAAATTAATTGGTGGTTACTAAAGACTATATCTCATGGAAATAAAAAGTGAGATAAAATTCCCCTACTTGTGTCTTAACTCTCTTAGTACTCATTAAATGCTCATATATAATAAATATAATTTTATTATATATCTATCAAAAAATATTACTATATATGATTCCACATATGGTTTTATTATGACTTTATATTACCCACGTGTTAAAAATTTTATGTTAAGGATTCACCTCAAGTAATATCCACTTTGATCATCACATGCATCATAATTTTTTATATCTTCGCTTTTTATACTTTTATAACGATTTCATGAATTTGAAACATTATATAAGTATCATGTATATTCACTATTTGTTTAGTATAAAAATCTATTTAATATATAATTATAAAATTGAATACAAGGTTCATGGTGACAGTAGGTTGTACGTACACATGAATGATGTGTGTATTTTATTGAGGAATTTAGAGAAAGATTATAAATTATATATGTAATGTCTAAATTTTTTGTATTATTTTAAAATATTAAATAGAATTAGTATGACACCAAGCATAGAGACATCACGTCATTCTGAGGCCCGGTGAGCCTGAAATGGTGGTTTAAACTTTATTTATGTTTTGTGAGTTGGAGGGTGTGCGCGGTTGTGGCAGTTCCAAAATGGATGCTCTGATTAAAAATCTAAGGGCACTGTTGCATCCAGGATGGAGTCGTTATCTATAAATAGGACTAACCTCTACCGGTGCGGGTTGAGTGAAAAAGTTAATTTTATGGCGTTTTTAGTAAATTAAATTAATTTGAAAAGTTTATTTAATTTCATTTGCAAACATTTGTTGCATCACAACAACGGGGCATATGTTTAAATTATTAATAACACACCATAATGACTTTTAAACAGCCACACTGACACATTAATGTTGTAGTGTGAAAGAATGCTAAAACGTGTTCCCCCCATTTTAATGGGATAATCGAATGTTAGAGATGGGTAAAAAAAGAGAGAAGTACTTGGATCTTGCAAAGTTCTCTCAGTGACGAACGACATTGATCAAAAGTGTAAATCATTGTGCCAACAAAGTTGGAGGATCTAGATGATGAGAGCAATATATTTATTTCATCATCAATTGATCCTTTATCGAGGTATGGGTTATGTATTAAACTTTTTCTTCCCCATTCATTAATTAAATGAAAAATGCAGATCACCCCACAAACCGGGTGACCCACGCATCGTCATTCTAGTTGAATGAATTTTCTTTATCCGGTTCATTCCTGGGATATTCTTTCGTCATGATTAAATATTTTAATTTTCCCCGCATAAACATTCTAATGAGAGCGGACTAATGTCGCATTGAACGACAGTGGTGGTTTGTTCCTCCATTGTTGTTTTGGTTTTTTCCTCCAACATCCCTTTTTTCATTGCATTCTACATGGAGATATGAATGAGGAATAGTATAGTGCTTGTTTCTTGGTGAAACAATTCCAAAATAGAGATCTGGCATCATGATGACCCAGCGGAGGTGCGATGATGAAGGCGGCACACGAATCGACATGGTTCGAGAGTTATCTTTATTCGAGCATTCTTCGTGGTGGTAAATATGTACACATTTTCATGGACGATTAGTGGTCAAAACCCCCAAAAGAGCTTTTCAGTGTAGTTGAGACCTCAACCATGATGTTTCATGATGATCGGGTGGCCGGATCAATTAAAGGGCATCACTGGAGGTGCGCTACTAAAGAACCTCATATTCTAGAAATTTCCAAAACACATGGCGCATATCTCAAAGAAGAAGTCGTGTGGTACCAATGGCGACTGCTAGGGTTTTTCACACTACACATGATGAAGGGCATGGTGTGTGTCTAGAGAGACATGATGTGTTGGCCCCACCTATAAGTGGATGGAGTTCTGGGCGACAGGAAGCACTCACACGGTGTGTGACCATTGTCACACAGAGTGTAGGTCGTTACACAGACTCGGTTTGTGTATCATAAGATCCACGGATACATGGTGGGTAGATGGTTTTCTACTCTACCAAACAGACAGACCAGCCTGGCTTCATGGGTTACCCCATGCACTGGTTACACAGGATGGACCACAGGGTTTGAAACCCTATACGGGCACACAACCGTTTACACAAGGGGATCCTCGGTTACTCGGACATGGTGTGTGGTCTGTACTACATATTGTGTACTTACCTTTCGACATGGAATGTACCTATGACCTAGGACATTTTACACAAGTAGTACCTAAAGTTGAGAGACATGACGTGTAACCCCTCTACATGCCATGTATATCTTGGAACATGGGTTGAACCTATTTTCCACCATATCCTGGACATGTTTTGTTCAGCATAGTTCCCCTTTTTCTCATTCCACTAAAGGTCAGTTAAAGTTTCCATCCACAATAGTATGATCCTGTTTGCAACACATTGCAAGATAGATTCAGGTATCCTTCTATGAGGCTCTGAGCGAGAGAGTCTATCCCTTTTTGACCCAAGTAAGAGTCAGGTATCGACGTGACTAATCATATAAGACGTTGATATTCTACTTAGAAGGTGAATTTGGATGAGTTTTGGTATCCTCCAAGGACCTGGAAGTGATCATCATTTGTGTATTGTGATCATTCATCACTTAGGAGTGGTTTCTCCCAAAAGGATTGTATCAATATCTCATGTCTTTTCCTGATGAACTGTACTTATCAGATGGATGACATCAGGGCTATCAGACTCAGGGAGTGAGTTCTCCTGGATGAGTTCTCTATTGAACCTTATAACTGAATCCATATCAGGGGCTTGCAGTTGTGAGTTTTGTCTCTAGACCATGGGTCTTGGCTTCGAGTATATCTGGGTATGTTTCTCTTGTTATATATTCAGTAGACATAGAATGTGTGGATATGACTGTATACTTCCATTTAGTATTTCTCTTTCAGTTTTGGGGTCCTATACTATGTATTGTTATACTCAATCCTCCATTGGCGTTTCCCACATTTCTCTTGTCTTGTATCAATGAGTGGCCTTTTGACAGAGTCCAGGGTGGATTAGGACCATAACGAGTATTCTGAGTTTTTTCTTGGTCGAGGAGTTCCTATGGCTCTGAGGAGCTGTCTCGGTATTTCATTGTGTTTACAGGTTGGACATTATAGTTTATAGACTCTTATTTTATGGTGGTCTTTTATTTTATCCCATTTTACTTTTAATACATTACATTCTGTTGTACTCAGTTGGTTGGGTTTAGTTGTATGAATTGATTTTGTTCCATAGTGGTTTTTTACATTTCAGAATTTGTGGGATCAGAGATGTGTTCTTCTGTATAGGTAATTTGGTAATGCCTCACATGTTATTGATATGCCTACTCAGTTTTAGTCACCATACCCTAGCCTATTGAGGGTTAGATTAGTCAGTCTCGGCATAGGGCCCATGGGGACGGGTCATTACAAAGTGGTATTAGAGGTGGTCAGTTTTGCATTTGGACTAAGTTTCCATGAGATTGGTTTAGGGGAAACAGTGTTAAGTGTTTTCTGCTCGACATTCATAGGAGAGACACTTATGATGATGTGGGCATACGGTGTATCCATGCACCTAGACTCTGATAACCTTCTTTTTGACTCAATGCATAAAAACACTAATTTGGGGGGAATAAAAGAATGGCACATGAATCACATAAGAATGGGTTTAGTTTTCCGTGACCTTTGTGTCTGCTATCTAGATATACTCGTTGACAACGATACATAATATTTCCTTATAAGATGCCTCTATGATGAATACCCGCTAGGATTCAGCTACACAATCCCAATGATGACCCCCTTAGTGAAAAGGCTTCGATACAGGGACCAGTTCCCAAGGAGTTACTTCCAGGTGGTGCACCTGTTATACCACCACTAGGGGATCAGCTCGTGGTACCTATAGTACTGACAGATGGGGGGCTTAGGTTGAGCATTCCCCATGAGTTCCAGAGACAGAGACCCCTCATGTTCTGATGCGAGCCCGACCCTCAGGTGGTTGAGGACTAGCTTGAGACAGTAACCTGGGTTTTCCTTCTAGTGAGGACACCAGCAAACCATATGGTGATCCTTGGGGCAGGCCTTCTTCAGGGTTCACCAAGACAATGGTAGAGTCTGACCATGTAGACTCATGATGAGGAGACTCCTTCATGGACATAGATTGAGAGGCTCTTTAGGGGGGAGTTCCCTCAGGATATACTGAGAGTAGTGTGCATCTAGGTGCTTCTTCATCTCTATCAGGGTAGTTAGATGGTAGCTGACTATTCATTGAGGATCAAAACCCATTCCAGGTACTTTGTTGATATGTTCAGTGATCTGTACATCATAGCTAGGAATATTCAGTGAGGTAAGATATTGTCATCAAAGCTAGTTCCATTCCTCTATGCATTTCAACTTATGATGGAGTGCTCAAGTGGGCCTTGGTGATTGAGAGCTTCTCAGAAGTGAGGAGATAGTCGATGACAATCAGCAGTAGGAAAACAGGTGGAGAGACCTCAACCCCTGGGAGCCGACGACATGCTTAGGGATTAGGACATGGGTGGCTTCACAAGATGACCCAAGATAGGGGATCAATAGCCTAGGGCTATCAGGATGGATCCAGTCATCCTAGGGAGTGGCGATGCTACTCATGCGACAATAAGGGACATATTGCTAGAGGTTGTCTGATCCATCGAGTTCCTAATAGGGAGGAGGTAGATGGACCACCAAGGAAGAGTTAGAGAGTGGAGTACACAGACATCTCAGGTAGAAGACGTGGAAGAAGATAAAGAAGAGATGAATATGGTGTAAGATGCTTCAATCTACTTCCACCACACCCAGGAGGTCCACACCTAGCTCAGGGAGTCAGGGGATAGGGGCAGGGACAAGATTATGCGGTCGAGAAATACAACCCTAGGAATCTAGGAGTGATCTGAGGTACGATCTATGTATTCTCTAACTTAGTTTTCATACTTATAGACAAAGATTCCAGTCATTCCTTCATCACCACATGCCTTGTGAGAAGCCATGAGATTCTGGTATAGCCATTGACTCGACCATTACCCTTGGAGAAACCAACGGGAGAATACTCGATGATCATACACCATTTTAGATAGTGTGGTCCTACCCTTGGAGGTGAGTGTTTTAGTTGGAACCTCTTGGTGGAAGAGTTGAGGCATTACGAAGTCATTCTATGTATGGATTGGTTATCTTCATTCCATTCCCAGATAGACTTTATTAGTCAAAGAGTGCGGTGTGTTCACATTGGTGGGATGAGGCATTACATTGATGGTGAAAATGAGACCCAGGTAAAACAAAATGGGCTCTTTAATAGGGGGATAAAGTCACTCGCGAATGAGATGGCTAGATTTACCCTCGGATAAGTTGATGTTGTAAGCTTCCAGTTCCCAGTATTAGTGGCGGAGTACGGGGACATCATTCCAAAATATGTTCCAGGACCACCACCCTTCCGGGAGATCAACTAATGCATTGAATTACACCCCAAGATGACACTGATATCCTTACCATCATATCGGTTGGCTCCCGCAAATCCTTGCAAGATAACTGTGTAGTTGGAGGACTTACATAGTATGGTTTTTGTAAGACCTGGTGTTTCACCCTGGGCGGCCCATGTTTTGTTTTCCCATAAGGCAGAAAAGAGTTAAAGGTTGTATGTGGATTACAGGTGCCTAAATCAGGTAATGGTGAAGAAAAAGTACCCACTTTTAAGGATTTATGACCTCTTCGACCAGATGAGAGGGTGAAAATGGTTCTCAAAGGATGATCTTCGATAAAGTTACCACCAATTATTAGTACATGACAAGGATATACCGAAAACGGCCTTCAAATACCACTACGGTCACTATGAGTACTTAATGATGACTTTTTGTGTAAAAAACATCCCCATAATGTTCATTAGACTTATAAACTAGATTTTATAGTCGTATTTGGACTGGTTTGTAGTGGTATTCATTGGAGATTTTCTACTATACTCAGCATCATAGGAGGAGCACATGAGACACCAACATATGGTTTTAGACATACTCTGAGAGAACCAACTTTATGGAAATCTCTTGAAGTTCTAATTATGGATTCAGGAAGTCCAATTTCTAGGACATTTCATCTCAGTAGATGGAGTAGTTGTACACCCAGTTAAGGTGGAGGCAGTGTTAGCATGGGATCCCCCTCAGAGCATGCCAGAGGTGGGGAGCATCATTTGGTAGGTAGGATATTACTGGAGATTCATTCTTGATATCTGATGAATATTAGTACCGATGACAGCCTTGAACATGAAAGGAAAACCCTTTATGTGGATGGTGAAGTACCAATAGGATTTCATGCAATTGAGAAATATTTTGATGAGTGCCCCAATTCCGTGATAGTCGGAGGGGGGTTTCTACTGCATAGTTTTCTATGACGCATCAGGAACTGGGCTTGAATGTGTCCTGATGCAGAGACAAGCAGTGATTTCTTATGGTTCATGACAGGTTAGACCGCATGAGAAGTACTATGTGACGCATGATCTCGAGTTGGAAGTGGTAGTATTTTAGTTGAAGATGTGGAAACACTACTGTATTTCCGAGTATTTTATCATCTACATTGACTGCAAGAGCCTCAAATATATATTCTCAATGAAGTATATGAATCTAAGGTAGAGGTGATGGCTAGAGTTCCTCCAAGACTATTATTTCTAGATCATCTACACTCCTGGGATGGGGATCAAGGTGGCATATTCTCTTAGTAGAAGGTCGAGCTCATAGCTATTGGGTGAGGTGACAGAGCAATTAGCCATGTTGAAGTTTTCCTTCATTGATTGAGAGGATACAACTTACCGTTAGTATATTTTTTTCACCCCTCTACTCTTAATTTGATTTAGGGAGGAAAAATTAGGGGATATCGACTATGAGGTTTTACGTGATCAGTTATCCACAATGAATGCACATAAAGGATATTCGCAATGTGGGGAGAATGTAGTTTTTGTCAAGGGATGCACTATTTCACCTGTGGCATTGAGAGAGGTGGTTCTGAGGGAGTTCCATACATCCTCCTCGGTGGTATATCCTAGAGTGTCGAATATGTAGTAAGATCTCTGACAATATTTCTGGTGGTCAGGCATGAAGTAGGAAGTTGCAGAGTTCATTTCTCGGTGCCTAACTAGCCTGTAGGTGAAGGTTGATCACTAGGTAGAAGTAGGGTTAGATCACCCCCTAGAAGTGCCACAATGGAAGTTGGATGGAATATCCATGGACATTGTGACATGATTACAACTAATGTCCAGGGGGTATGATTTCATATGTGCGATCGTCAACCGACTCACCATGTCTTCCCACATTCTTGCTATCTGGTAGAAGCGTTCTGTAGAGAGATTGGGATGCCTCTACATGTAGGAGAGAGTTCAAATTAATGGTGTCCCATAAACCATAGTCATGTAACGAGATTATCACTTCACATCCCCACTGTGGAAGGTATTGCAGGAGGATTTATGGGCTTATCTATGCTTGATCACAGCGTTCCATCCCTAAATAGATGGCAAGGTAGAGGGGACCATTTAGGTTCTGGAGGATATGATGTTGTAACACCCGAGACTTTTATGAGAAATATTTTGTGTTTATGTAATATAAATCATCAAAGGAATCTTTAACTACACACAATAATAGCTTGGCTTACTTTACACCCAACCAGTGCCTTCCTCGATAGTTTGGGTCGTATGCAATATCAAGTTTCACTAAACAACGATATGCTATTAAAATATTATTAAAACCAGCCGTTATGAATAGTAATAACCACTTTTTGAAATTTTGTAAATTTTATTTTTCAAAATGGACTTCATTTTTGGATTTGGAATATCGAAATTAGCTTAGGGTGAAATTTTGGTACTTTTCGGATAACTTTCATATTCTGATGAATAGTGAAAATTACTAAATTTTAATTAAAAAAAAATTAATCGAAATAATTAGTAGTGATAAATTATTAATTTTAGTGGTTTTAAAGTATATTTAGAATATATTTTTACAATTTAATACAATTTTTGTTCATTGGATGTAATTTCACATTTAAACCTGACATAAACAAGTGTCAATCTTTTGATAGTTATTATCTATTAAAAACACGCTATTTGTTTTGACGGCGGGAATTAATTTTTAAATTAGATAATGTAACTGATATGTTTTGAATTCGGTAAAATAGACATAATTTTTGAATTCATAATATCAAATATATCTTAGGCCTAATTTTTGGTATTTTTTCTAGAAACATTCATTTTTTGATGAATAGTGAAACCACTAAGTGGTAGTTAAAAAATCTGAATTTTTCATAAAACTTAATTTTACCATTTCTGTGAGTGGAATTTTGAAAATCCGAGAGCAACAGTTAATATCAAGGACTAAAATGTGGTTCAATGAGATGAAAATAATTTTTGGTGAATAGTAACTTTTTACTTGTTTTACCACAGTTAAAAGTAAATAGGGTAATTAAGGGTAAAATTGTTATTATTATTACCCTAACACAAGTCATAATTTTATTGGATAAGTTTTATTCGACCAAAAACAACCTTAGGAATAAAATATGACCATTTAGGCCCACTTGGATTAGATTAGGACATTTATTATCAATTTATTTAAAGATGGGTTAAAATATTTAAAATCATAGTTTAATAACTAAATCATTTTTAATATAAGTTTATACATAAGATAAATTCGTCTATAAATATTCATTAGAAATATAAAAAAATTTCCAACATAATGGTATTTTATTTGTAATTTTTAGACTTCAAATTATTTAATTTACTTATGATACAATGATGATGTAGTAATTATCTTATTAATGAAATATTGACATAATTGATTTTATAAACACCCAAATAAATGTAATTTGAGACTTTTTATGAATTAAAACTATTTTATATGTTAATATGACATGTTATTATTTATTTAATTAACTTTTGTCGAACTAATAATTCTGTAATGATTTTCACAAAAAAACAATTACCAAATAGTGTCAAAATTGACATAATTTAGTTTTTAAAACAAATATTATATTATTAATAGTTATTATATTCCTAAAAATATATGGTTTGACTAAGATACTTATATAATGATAGTTTTATCATTAATGGACCACTTGGGGGTCGCTTGGATGGATATGGTAAGTTTATTAACTATATAATATAAAAATACAAAGTGACATGGTAAATGTTAATCTAATTAACTAAGAGATAAAGCTAAATGATAAGGTTTATATAATGACCTAAACTAGTATAAATTCTATTGGATGAGAGTATTTCGACCCATCCCCACCTTAGCTTCGAAATATATCAATTTGGAGCTATTAAAAACCGAATTTGACTTTATAATAAAATAATAATTTTAATTATTCCAAAGGTGCCCCTCTCCTCCCTTATAAAAGGGCACCTTCTCCGTCTTTTCCTCACACCACATTGAGCCTTCAAGCTCGGAAAACCCCTGCCAAATTCTCTTCTCCACTTCCCTAGAAACATCCTAGAGGTCCTTGTCTTCTTCAAATACCAATTTTAGTGCCCTAAGAGGAGGTCTCAAAGAGGCCCTTCAAAGAAGAGGTAATGTCCGCTACCGATTCTTTCAACATTATTTCTTCTTCCACTTCATCTTCTTTAGTTGTTTCATTATGAAGTAATAACATCAGTATCACTAATATACTGATATGTTATTATAAGTATGAAACAACCCTATTTCACCATATATCCATCCTATGGAAAACGAAATCACCGCGCGTGCGTACGTATGGAATACCGTCTCCACGCCGTGGTGTAAACTATTTTCCACCACCACCTTACTTGGATGGGTATAATGGTGTAAATAATGACTATATATAATTATTGTAAATTGATATTGATTCTAAAATAGTATACATACACTCCAATACAAATCCACGATCATGGGAACGATATCATCGCTCGTGGGTATGTACGGAATACCGTCTCCATGATGTGATGTGACTCGTTCTACATGATCTACATTGCATAATGATTATATAAATGAATTGAATGAATGAATATGATATATATTACACTAATACCATTCTTTAAATTAGGTATCTATAACCTAAAAATAAAAATAAGAATTTATTCGATAAAACACGCATAAGAACAAAAAGTAATAAACACCTGAATAACAGGTAGTAATGAAATATTACTAATAAGAAGATGAGAATATCACCATATATGATATCATAAAAATAAGTATGATTCTGGAATAAGTCAATAACATTATTTAAATCATTAAATAAGAGGTTCGGACACTTACAAAGCAAATTGGACTTAAGGTAAGGGAAAATATCACAATCTCATTTTATCCAAGATTGTTTATACTTTGGTATTTACTGGGGTGTTTTTTATCATCCACATCCATGTTTCCTAAATATGTAATATTGTTTACATCCACCTACAATTTTTTAAATCCAATTTTACCCTTCAGTGAGTTTTTATTAAATGATATGAAAGGAATATTTTGTTGTTTTTCGTACGAGGTACTTTTTGACTTTTCCGACAAAAGTAAGAGAAGAATGTTTTTTTAACCTATACGGCATGAATGGATTTTTAAAACATTATTTCCAAGAAGCTTCATTTACAAGTTATCAAGTTTATTTTTAATCAACTTCTTTTAGTTTATAATTGTATGAAATGTTAAGAAAGGAAAATGTCTTTGAAGTATAAAGGATATTTTTCTCAAGAATGGAGTCCAAGTTTTTTATCAAAATTATTTTCCATCTAAGATAATATAGGGTTCTATTTCTATCCATATTATTACATTTATTTGATTATGTTGTGATATAATTATTTTTATAAATTCTTTTATCTTATATGAATTGTTTTATGATGTCATGATGTTTAAGAATCCCATTTTTATTACATGGGTTATGCAATGATGTATGATTTATGATTTTGTGGAACACATAAGAATGGGATCATTATGAGATGGGTGGGACCTATATCTCCCTCAAATTCATTGGGTAAATATTTTAGATCTCATGAGATAGACATGGCTGGAATGGAAGGTTAAACCGGTTCAGTGAAACAGGACTTAAATGAGGAGTGAACTCAGTTCAGAAATGGACTTTGTCCACTAAGATAGTCTTCGCAATGAGTCTTGACTAATAAGAAATGATTCTCTATGATTATGTGTGTATGATACAAAGTTTTATGTATTATGTTATGATTATTGGGATAACATTTCACTACTATGATTTATCTCATGTTATGAAATTATGATCTCTTTTGCAGGTTAAGATTTCCGAAAGTTATGTTCTTATGTATATGATGTGATTGATATTTCTTTTTTTTTACCCTTACTGAGCATTTGAGCTCACCCTTTTGTATGTTTTATTTTCCCAGGTCAGGAAGAAGGTTATTAAGTAGGATATGTCAAAAGGGACTCTATATATGATGAAATAAATGGGAGGAAATGTATATGCTTTATGAACCAGTTGTTTATGTTTCCCAGTTTCTAAAGACTCTATACCTATACGGTCCTTTCCTGGTTTTGTTATATGTTGTAATAAGTGTGCTTCAATTCTGAAGTAATAACAATGTATGTAAAGTATGGGTTGTTATAGTTGGTATCAGAGGAAAGGTATAGTCAACCATTGGAAACTAGGATGTGAAAGCCTTAGTAAGAACACTAAGGATAAGTCTAAGAATAGAACACAATCTTAGTGTTTTAGAAATGGCCATGAATAACCTAGGATAAGACCTTTAGTGTGAAATATTATTCTTGATTTTGTGGTTTTCCTATTATAATTAGTGTCACTCACACTATTCTTCTTGGGTTTAGTCAATGGCTGGAACCCAAAGGAACCGTGTTAATGCGGAATGCGACGGGAAATGCAATGATTTTCCCCCTGAGCAAACAAAAGTTATGGGAGATGAAATGAAAAATCTTGTATCCATGCTCACACAACTTTCTCAAGCTATGAATCATGCAGGACATCCAAATGAGCAAAGGAAGGAGCAACATTCTGTTGAATCCGTCATGAGGCAGCGTCCACCTTCATTCAGTGGGTCTATTGATCCATTAGTTACTGAATAATGGATTAGTGCTACTGAAAAGATATTTTCAATTCTTCAATGTTCTGAACATGATAAAGTCATCCTAGCAGTGTATGGTTTGGAAAGAGATGCTGATCAATGGTGGAATCTTATTAAGAATACGAGGAAAAGGGTTGAAATTGAGTCCATGGAATGAGACGAGTTCAAGAACATATTTTTCAATAAGTAGTTCCCTCATATTCTCCGAACAAAGATATAGAAATAGTTTCTTGAGCTGAAGAAAAAGGATGATGAATCTGTTGGTACCTATGAAGCAAAATTTACAAGACTTGCAAGGTACGCTTCTGGTATTATTATCCAACCTGAGAGTAAGTTCGATTGATTCTTTAGTGGCTTAAAACCAAGTCTTCGAAGGGCCTTAACCATAAGGGACTTCAATAGCTACGAGGAAATCATTCGATGTGCTCTCAAAGTTGAGATGGATATTGGAGTAACCCATCAGTCATATTGGTTTGATAAGAAGAGGAAAATGGAATTCAAACGAAAATCTAAAGAGCACACTGAATAGAAGATGAGCTTTCCCTTATGCTCAATGTGTGGAAAGAAACATGGAGGTAGTTGTCTTAAAGGGACAAGTAAATGTTTCAAATGTGTAAAGGATGGTCATCGAGCATTTGAATGCCGCAATGATGGGAAGAAGATATCTAATAATGAAAAAAAGGAAGGGATACAAAGAATGAACCTACTACACTTCAATGTTTCAAGTGAAAGGATATGGGGCATTTTTCCAATCAATTCCAAAATCCAAGGGTTGATGATGATGGTCAACGTCAACAAACTTTTAAGGCTAAAGGCAAAGGAAAGTCACATGCAATTTCTATCAGTGATGTGGAGTACGATAACGATGTGGTGAAAGGTACACTTACCATCCACTCTAAAGTAGGAAATTTTTTATTTGATTATGGATCAACCCACTCTTTTATTTCTGAAGAATTTTCTAAGAGTATCATCGTATTACCTCAACAATTAGATGTTGAGTTAGCTGTGAAAACCCCTAATGGAACAACAGTCGCATAAAATGTTTATAATTCTTCCCCGATTGAAGTTTGTGAGAAAGTGCTTCCTGCAAATCTTGTGATCTTTCCTATAGTGGAATTTGATGTGATTCTTGGCATGGACTGACTTTCTTTATATGGATCTCATATCAATTGCCAAAGAATGGAAGTCACATTTCATATTCCAGATCAATCTATGATCGTCTATCGATGCAAGTATGAACATATCCTTCCTGTGGAAATTTCTTCCATCTTATGGGTCTTGATTCCACTAAATGAGGGTTATTTATCTCAAATGGCTGGAGAGAAACTCACGATTAAGAATATGCCTATTGTATGGGAGTTTGATGATGTCTTTCCAGAGGAATTGCCGAGTCTGGCACCAAATCCTGAAGTTGAGTTTTCAATAGAACTTGTACCGGGTGCTTTGACTATTTCAAAGACACCTTATAGAATGGCCCCAATTGAGTTGCAGGAATTGAAGAAGCTACTCCAAGAGAATCTTGATAAGGGATTCATATGCCCGAGTGTGTCACCTTGGGGAGCACCTGTTCTGTTTGTTAAGAAGAGCAATGGATCAATGAGACTCTAGATTGATTATCGGGAACATAACAAGATCACTATCAAGATCAAATATCCTCTCCTGCGCATTGATGACTTATTTGACCAACTATGAGGAGCTTAATACTTTTCCAAGATTGATCTTTGTTCAGGGTATCATCAATTAAGGGTCAAAAGGGAGGATATACCAAAGACGGCTTTTCGTACAAGGTATGGACACTATGATTTTATAGTGATGCCATTTGGTCTTACTAATTCCCCTACGATCTTCATGGATCTGATGAATAGAGTCGTTAGAGACTATCTTGATCAGTTTGTGGTAGTCCTTATAGACGATATTCTTGTATATTCAAAGAGAAAGGAAGAATAGGAAGATCACTTGAGAATTATCTTGAAGACCCTGAGAAAGGAGAAGCTTTATTCCAAATTTACCATGTGTGAATTTTGGCTTCAAAAGGTTTCATTTTTGGGTCACATAATCTCAAAAGAGGGGATATCTGTAGATCAAGCAAAAACAGAGGTTATCGAAAGATGGTCGATACCAACAACAGTAACAGAGATCTGATTTTTTCTGGGTTTGACTGGATATTATTGAAGTTTTGTGAATGATTTTTCATGATTATCTAATCCACTCACCAGGTTGAATCGGAAAGGATTTAAGTTTGTTTGGACGGAGGAATGTGAAGAGAATTTCATGGAGTTGAAAAAAAGGTTATCCAGTGCACCTGTGCTCACACTGCCTTGTAGTGGAGAAAGGTTTGTGATCTATAGTAATGCATCCAAGAAGGGATTGAAGTGTGTTCTTATAAAAAATGATATGGTGATAGCTTATGCCTCACGACAGTTGAAAATCCATGGGAAAAATTAACCAACTCATGATTTGGAGTTAGCTGCGGTAATCTTTGCATTAAAGATTCAGATGCATTATCTTTATGGAGAAAGGTGTGACATTTTTACTGATCATAAAATTTTAAAGTATATTTTCACACATAAAGAGCTGAATATGCACCAAAGAAGATGGTTAGAGCTGATTAAGTATTACGACTGCTCAATTCATTACCACCCTGGGAAAGCAAACAAGGTGGCAGATGCATTAAGTCGACAAGACCATGCGAGTATATCCATGATGAGGATCACAAAAGATCCAATATTTATGGATTTACAAAGTATGGATCTTGGAATTATAATGGAAGGGGAAAAATCGTATCTTTCTCAAATGAATGTTCAACCAGATATACATGTGAGGATTAAAGAGGCACAGAAAAAAGATGTACAGTTATAAAAGAAGGTGAGAAATATTCCTGAATTCAACCTTGATTGTGATGGGATAATAAAGTTCAAGAATCGGGTTTGTGTTCCTCCCATCCCCGAATTAAAGAATGAGCTGCTGGATGAGGCTCATATTTCTTCATTCTCTATTCATCCTAGAAGCACGAAGATGTATAGGGGCCTGAGAGAGTACTTCTGGTGGGATGGCATAAAAAGAGATGTTTCTGAATATGTCTCTCAATGCTTGGTTTGTCAGCAAGTTAATGCTGAGAGACAGAAGTCTATGGGGATGTTACAACCATTACCCATACCCGAATGGAAATGGGAATACATCACTATGGAATTTGTCACATGAATTACTAAAACATCCAAAGGTAATAATGCTATCTAGGTCATAGATGATCATCTTACAATGTCTGCACACTTCATTGCTATTAGAGAGGATTTCTCTCTGGATCAGTTTGCCAGGATATATGTAAAGGAAGTTGTAAGATTGCATAGAGTACCACATTCTATTATATCTGATTAGGATCCGAGATTTACCTCGATGTTCTGAAGAAGTCTTCAGCATACTATGGATACAGAGTTGAGTTTCAGCACTTCTTATCATCCTCTGAAAGACAGTCAGTCTGATAGAACAATTCAAACTCTAGAAGTCATATTGAGAGCATGCTCTATGGATTTCAAAGGTGGTTGGGATCAACACCTACCTTTGGTGTAATTTTCTTATAATAATATATTTCACTCAAGTATTCATATGGCTCCTTATGAATCTCTCTATGAAAAGAAATGCAGGACTCCAACTTGTAGGGATGAAGTTGGGAAAGAAAGCTATTAGGACCTGATCTTGTTGATGAGATGGAAGAAAAGGTCCGATCTATTCAACAACACATAAGAGCCGCTCAGAGTTGACAGAAAAGTTATGCCAACAACTGAAGAAAAGACCTAGAGTTTGAAGTGGGTGATAAAGTGTTCTAACGAATATCTCCCTGGAAGAGGGTCATGAGATTTGGAAAGAAGTGGAAGTTGAGCCCTATATATACTGGTCCTTTCGAAATACTGGATCGTGTTGGAAAGGTAGATTACTAATTGGCGCTCCCACAAAATCTCTCTCATGTTCACGATGTGTTCCATGTATCTCTCCTGAGAAAGTACATACCTGATCCTTCACATGTACTCAGCTCAGAAGTTGTACCGCTGGAGCAAGATATTTCTTATGAAGAACAACCGATAGAGATTCTGGATCATAGCGAAAAATTCCAACGAAACAAGACCACTCGATTGGTGAAAGTTTTATGGATGAACCACCAATTAGAAGAAGCTACATGGTAGCTTGAGGATATGATGAAGGAGAGGTATCCTCATCTTTTTGTTACAAAGTGACGAATTTCGAGGGAGAAATTCATTTTAAGGGGGGTAGAATGTAACTCCCGAGAATTTTATGAGAAATATTTTTTTTATGTTATATAAATTAGCAAAGTAATATTTCACTACACACACAACTAGCTTGTCTTGATTTACACGCAACCGCGGCCTTCCTCGTTATCTTGCGTCGTACGCAATACCGAGTTTCACTAAACAGAAATATGCTATTAAAATATTATTAAAACTAGCCATTATGAATAGTAATAACCTCTTTTTGAAATTTTGTAAATTTTATTTTTCAAAATGGACTTCATTTTTGGATTCGGAATATCGAAATTAGCTTGGGGTGAAATTTTGGTACTTTTTTGATAACTTTCATATTCTGATGAATAGTGAAAATTACTAAATTTTAATTTAAAACAACTTTTTTAATCGAAATAATTAATAGTGATAAATTATTAATTTTAGTGGTTTTAAAGTATATTTAGAATATATTTTTACAATTTAATACAATTTTGTTCATTGGATGTAATTTTACATTTAAACCAGACATAAACAAGTGTCAATCTTTTGATAGTTATTATCTCTTAAAAACATGCTATTTGTTTTGACGACGGGAATTAATTTTTATATTAGTTAATGTAACTGATATGTTTTGAATTTGGTAAAATATACATCATTTTTGAATTCATAATATCAAATATAGCTTAGGCCTAATTTTTGGTATTTTTTCTGGAAACTTTCATTTTTTTAATGAATAGTGACACCAATAAGTGGTAGTTAAAAAAACTAAATTTTTTATAAAACATAATTTTACCACTTCTGTAAGTGGAATTTCGAACATCTGAGAGACAAGGTTAATATCAGGGAATAACATTTGGTTCAATGAGATGAAAATAATTTTTGGTGAATAGTAATTTTTTACTTTTTTTACCACTGTTAAAAGTAAATAGGGTAATTAAGGGGAAAAGTGTTATTATTATTACCCTAACACATGTCCTAATTCTATTGGATAAGTGTAATTCGACCAAAAACAACCTTCGGAATAAAATATGACCATTTATGCCCACTTGGATTAGATTAGGACATTTATTATCAATTTATTTAAAGAAGGGTTAAAATAGTTAAAATCAATGTTTAATAACAAAATCATTTTTAATATAGGGTTATACATAAGATAAATTAGACTATAAATATAAATTCTAAATATAAAATATTTCCAACATAATTTTATTTTATTTGTAATTTTTAGACTTAAAATAATTTAATTTATTTATGATAAAATGATGATACAGTAATTATCTTAATAATGAAATATTGACATAATTGATGTTATAAATACCCAAATAAATGTAATTTGAGACTTTTTATGAATTACAATAATTTTCTATGTTAATATGACATGTTATTATTGATTTAATTAAACTTTTTCGAACTAATCATTCTGTTACGATTTTCACAAAAATCAATTACCAAATAGTGTCAAAATTGACATAAAATAGTTTTTAAAACAAATATTATATTATTAATTGTTATTATATTCCTAAAAATCTAAGGTTCGGACAAGATACTTATATCATTATTGTTTTATCATTAATGGACAACTTGGGGGTCGCTTGGATGTATATGTATGTTTATTAACTATATAATATAAAAATACAATGAGACATAGTAAATGTTAATCTAATTAAATATGAGTTAAAACTAAAAGTTAAGGTTAATATAATGACCTAAACTTGTCTAAATTCTATTTTATGGGAGGATTTAGACCCATACCCACCTTATATTCGAATTATATCAATTTGGAGCTATTAAAAACTGCATTTGAGTTTATATTAAAATAATAATTTTAGTTATTCCAAAGGTGCCCCTCTCCTCCCTTATAAAAGGGCACCTCCTCCCTCTTTTCCTCACACCACTTTGAGCCTTCAATCTCAGAAAACCCCTGCCAAATTCTATTCTACACTTCCCTAGAAACATCCTAGAGTTCCTGGCATTCTTCAAAGACCAATTTTAGTGCCCTAAGAGGAGGTCTCAAAGAGGCGCTTCAAAGAATAGGTAATGTCTGTTACCAATTCATTCAACTTTATTTCTTCTTCCACTTCTTCTTATTTAGTTGTTTCAATATGAAGTAATATCATTAGTATCACTCATATACTGATTTGTTATTATAATTATGAAACAACCCTATTTCACCATCTATCCATCCTATGGAAAACGAAATCAACGTGCGTGCGTACGTACGGAATACCGTCTCCACGCCGTGGTGTAATCTATTTTCCACCACCACCTTACATGGATGGGTATAATGGTTTAAATAATGACTATATATGATTATTGTAAAGTGATATTTATTCTGAAATAGTATACATACACTCCAATACAATTCCACGATCATGGGAACGATATCATCGCTCGTGTATACGTACAGAATATCGTCTCCACGATGTGATGCGACTCGTTCTACATGATCTTCATTGCATAATGATTATATAAATGAATTGAATGAATGAATATGATATATATTACACTAATAACATTCTTTAAATGAGGTATCTATATCCTAAAAAGAAAAATAAGAATTTATTCGACAAAACACGCATAAGAACGAAAAGTAATAAACACCCGAATAACAAGTAGTAATGAAGTATTACTAATAAGAATCTAATAATATGACCATATATGATATCATAAATATAAGTATGATTCTGGAATAATTCAGTAACACTATTTAAATCATTATACAGGAGGTTCGGACACTTATGAAGCAAATCAGATCTAAGGTAAGGGAAAATATCACAATCTCATTTTATCCGAGATTGTTTATACTTTGGTAGTTACTTGGGTGTATTTTATCATCCACATCCATGTTTCCTCAATATGTAATATTGTTTACATCCACCTAACATTGTTTAAATCCAATTTTATCCTTTGGTGAGTTTTTAGTAAAAGATACGAAATGAATCTTTTGTCGTTTTTCGTACGAGATACTTTTTGACTTTTCCAACAAAAGTACGAGAAGAATGTTTTTTTTAACATATATGATATGAATGGATTTCTAAAATATTATTTCCAAGAAGCTTCCTTTACACGTTTTCATGTTTATTTTTAGTCAACTTCTTTTAGTTTAAAATTTTATGACATGTTAAGAAAGGTAAATGTTTTTGAAGTATAAAGGATATTTTTATCAAGAATGGAGTTCAAGTGTTTTATCAAAATTATTTTCCATCTAAGATAATATAGGGTTCTGTTTCTACCCCTATTATTACATTGATTTGATTATGTTGTGATGGAAATATTTTTAGGAATTCCTTTATCTTATATGAATTGGTTTATAATGTCATGATGTTTAAGAATCCCATTTTTATTACATGGATTATGCAATGATGTATGATTTATAATTTTGTGGCACACATGAGAATGGTATCATTATGAGATGGGTGGGACCTATATCTCCCTCCAATACATTGGGTAAAGATTTTATATCTCATGGGATAGACATGGCTAGAACGGCAGGTTAAACCGGTTCAGTGAAACAGGACTGAAACGAGGAGTGAACTTGGTTCAGAAAAGGACTTTGTCCACTATGATAGTCATGGAAATGAGTCTTGACTAATAAGAAATGATTATCTATGATTATGTGTGTATGCCACAAATTTTCATGTTTTATGTTATGATTATTGGGATAACATATCACTACTATGATTTATCCCATGTTAGGAAATTATGATCTCCTTTGCAGGTTAAGATTTCCAAAAGTTATGTTCTTATGTATATGATGTGATTGATATTTCTTTTGTTTATCCTTACTGATGATTTGAGCTCACCCTTTTGTATGTTTTATTTCCACAGGTCAATATGAAGCTTATTAAGTAGGATATTCTAAAAGGGACTCTAGATATGATGAAAGAAATGGGAGGCAAAGTAGATGCTTTATGAACCAGTTGTTTATGTTTCCCAGTTTCTAAAGACTCTATACCTATACGGTCCTTTCCTAATTTTGTTATATGATGTAATAAGCGTGCTTTAATTATGAAGTAATAACAATGTATGTAAAGTATGGGTCGTTATAGATGTGTTCTTTTATCTGTTTTAATGCTCACAGTTGGGAGGACCACCTACCATTGGTGGAGTTTGTATACAACAACAGCTACCACTCCACCATTGGTATGGCACTGTTCGAGGATTTATATGTGAGACCCTATTAGTCACCTCTTTGCTGGAACGACCCTGGAGAGTCAAAATTTATGGTCCTAGGGTTGGTGTGACATACCACTAAGATGGTGAAGATCATTCGGGAGTAGATGGAGACTACACAAATCCAGCAAAAGTCTTATACTAACAGAGGATGAAGACCTCTGTAGTTCGAGGTGGGGGACTACGTCTTCCATAGGGTCACACCTCAACGAGGGATGTAAAGATTTGGTTGTGGTGGAAAGCTATATCTGAGGTTCATATGACCTTTGAAAATACATCATAGAGTTAGATAGGTGGTGTACCGCCTATCTCTACTGCCACAGTTGCACAAGGTACATGATTTCTTCCACGTCTCGCATCTGATGAGGTATGTGCGTGACCCATCGCATGTCATCGACCGGGGAGAGCTGGACATTGATGGTGGAGTGACCTTTGAGGTGTACCTAGATGATATTGAGGTTCAGTAGGAGAGGATACTTTATGGGTGATATATTCCCTTTGTGTGCATCCGGTGGTAGCACAGGAACCTTCAGTAGAGAAGATGGGAGAGGGAGACTTAGATCTATTCCCAGTACCCACTTCTTTTAGAGTATATTTTTATTTTTTCTTTCTAGTACATAAATATCTAAGGTGGGGAGATTTAAATGTCTCAAATTTTCCATGTATTAAATTTAAATATTATATAGAATTATAATGGCACCATGCTCAGAGATGGAATTCCATTTTGATGCCTGATGTGCCTGAAATTGTTGTTTGAACTTTTTTTAGTTAAGTGAGTTGGCGGGTGTGAGCGATTGTGGCAGTTTCCGAATGGATGCTTGGATTGATCATTATATGGGAATTTTGCATCTGAGATGATGAATTTACATAAGAATGGTCCAAGCCTCGAATGGTGTGGGTTTCAAGAAAATTTTTATTTTTTAGACGTTTTAGTGAAATAAAATAAAATAAAATAAAACAATTCGAAATGTTTATTTTAATTTTTGGAAAAATTTCATCCAGTGCAGTGATGGGGAAACTATGTCTATAATTAATGCCATGCTATAATGACTCTGAAATAGAAACAATGAAACAATAATTTCGAAGAATGATAGAACACTGAAACAAATTCCCCCTTTTACTAGTTCAATAGAATATTAGACATGGGGATCAATCGAGATAACTTTTTAGAGCTTGTAAAGTCTTCTCTAGGATGAATGAGATTGATCAAAATTGTGAATTGTTTATCCAACGGAGGAGGAAGATCTCGACGATGAAGGCAGCAGATTTCTTTCATCAAAAATTGATTCTTTCTCTAGGTAGGTGCAATGTTTTAAATTTTTTATTCCCCATTATTTAATTAAAAGATGAATGAATATCAAACCATGAACCGGTTGACCCACACATCATTGTTCTAGAGGGATGGATTTTCTTTATCAGATTTATTCTATGGATTTTCTTATGTCACGTTTGAATGTTTTAATTTTCCCTGTTTAAACTTTCTAATGGTAGCAGATTAACATCATAACAAATGATGGAAGAGGTTCGTTCTTCCATTGGTTTTTGGTTTCATCCTCTTTTTTCCACACATTCATCGCCTTCTTTAAAGGGATATGAACAAGGAATCATTTTGCGTTCATTTCATGGAACAATGAATGCAAAATGGAGAACCAACATTATGATGAACCTACGAAGGTGTGACGATGATAGCGGGGGACAAATCGACATGGTTCGAGTGTCCTCGTTTTTCGTGTGTTCTTTGTTCACTTAAATCAGTAAGTATTTTTGGGGGTGATTGGTGGCCCGAAACACAAAAAAAAGTTTCTTTTCTGTCGGGTGACCTCATCCATGGAGTTTCGTGGTGATTGGGTGGCCAGATCAAAGAATTTGAATCACTGGAGGCGCGCTGGTGAAGAACCTACAATTCTTGAAATTTCCAAAATACATGGACTGCTTCTCAAAGAACTCGTCATGTTGTACTAGAAACGACATCTAGGGCTTCGGTGCTGCATGCAATGAATAACACAGAGTGTCTCCGAAGAGTCACATGGTTTGGGCCCCACCCAATGGCGGCTGCAGATCTAGGAGAAGGGAAGCAGTAACATGACATTTGGCCATTGTCACACGGCGTGTAGGTCCTTACACAGACTCAGCCTATATCTTGAATGATACACGAACACGGGGTGGTTACACAGTGGTGTACTCCACCACACAGCTAGACTATGCCAGCTATTTGGGTTACCTTGGGTACCAGTTACAAGGAATGGACCAAATGGTTTGAAAGCATGTACGGGAACATGGCATCACACAATGAGGGAGCCTTAGTTACTCAGACATGTCATGTCCATCGTAGTACACATTGTGTACTTACCTTTCGACGCAGTATGTTCCTCTACATGGTTGTTTTTACATGGGAAATTTACAGAGTTGAGATACATGGCGTGTAACCCTTCTATATGCTGTGTATATCTTGGAACATGCCTTGAACAAATTTTCCACCACATTTTGTACATGTTTCGTTCATGTTGGTGCACATTTTTCTTCTTCCCCTGAATTTCAGGTATCATTTCCATCCTCAAGAGTATGGATCCTTGAGTAGGAAATTCCGAGAGTGAGTTAGGTATCCCTCTTAGAGGCCCAGAGTGAGATCCCTTATCAATTAATTACCCTAGTTATATTCAGGTATCGATGTGACTACTCTTAAAGGACATTGATCCTTTACATAGAAGGGGAATCTGGATGTGTTTCTGTATCCGACATGGCCCTAGCAGTGATCCTCATATATGTATCATGATCATTCCACACTCAGGAGTGTGTTCTCACACATTATGTGTATCCATCTTTCATCTATTTTCCTAAAGAATAATACTTCTCGCACAGACAACGTCGGGTTTAATTAGACTCATTGATTGAGTTCTCCTGGATTAGGGCTTCGGGGAAAATTTGAACTGAATCCCAAGCAGGGGTATGTAGTTGTGTGTTTTGTCTCTAGACCATGGGTCTAGGGTTTTTAGTATATATGAATTTGTTTCTCCTGTTATATGCTCAGTAGATATATACTGTGTAGATATAACTATACGGTGCTTTTTGAGTTCCCTACATGCCGCGGTGTTCCTATGGCTACAAGCTGTAGTCCCAGTACCTATTTGTGTTTACAGGTGGTACTTTTTAGTTTTTAGAAACTTTTTTTGTTGGGATTATATTATGGCCCATTTTACAATCAATAATTTACATTTTGTTGTACTCTGTTTGTTTGGTTTAGATGAATGCATGCATTTTGTTCCTTGGTGTTTTTGTACATTTCAACATTTGTGGGATTGGAGACATGATCATGTATATAAGTAATTAAGAAATTCCTTCGATGTTAGTGATATGCCTACTCAGTGCTAGTCACTAGCCCCAATCCTATTGAAGGTGGGCTTGGGGATTCGCGGAGCAGACCCCACTAAGACTGGTCGTGAAAATATATATAAATATATATATATATATATTTGATAATTCTATTATATTTTTTATTTAATATATATCATATAATTACTCTAAATTTAACCTTATTACATTCCATATGTAACACCCCTAGTATCCACAGTACTTTTCCCTTTGAATAATGTAATAGCTTGTGTTTTACGCAACTTTGAGATTCGTACACACTACATCCAATCAAACTTGCCGTTATGAATACTAATAACCACTTTTTGAATTATTATAATTTTTTTTCAAAATGAACATCATTATTGGATTCATAATATCAAAATTATCTTAGGGTGAATTTTTTTTACTCTTTTGAAAATTTCAATTTTTGATGAATAGTGAAAAATACTAAATTTTATCTAAAAAAAAAATTTTTAATGAAATAATTTATAGTGTTAAATTATATATTTTAATGGTTCTTAAGTATCATTAAATTATATTTTTATCATTTTGTATAATTTAGGTCATTTGATGTAATTTCACATTTAAACTGGACATAAACAAGTGTCAATATTTTGATAGTTATTTTTTCTTAAAAACTCACTTTTTGTTTTGACAATGGGAATTAAATTTAAATTAATTTCTGACACTTATGTGTTTTTAATGACTAAAAATGGATTCCTTATTTGGAATCTGGAGGTCCAAATCATGTAAATAGGTAATTTTATTTTTAGACATTATGAATATTTATTTCGGTAAATATTTTATTTACCATGGTCCACGGGGTAAATCAGATAAATATGGGTAAAAAATAATATTATAAAAATAGTAAATAACACTAACACATGAACTAACCCTATTTAATGATACATGTATGACTATGGGAATCCTTGGATCAATTCTGGGTCCCCATGGGTCCATTTGAGAGTGATAATGACTCTTTATATTAATTAATTTAAAGTAAAGAAAAAAATAACATAAACATATATCTTTTAGTAAAACAATTTTTTACCTGGGGTTATATAAGTTATCCATTCGAAAATAAATAGTCATTTGAAAGATATAAATATTTCCTACATCATGGTATTTGTTTTATAATTTTTAATCAAACAATAAATAATATTATTAATGATGCAATAATGATTTAGTGTTTACCTCATTATTGAATGATTAAAATAAATGCGATTATAAATATTGAAACAATATCCAAAACCTGTTAAATTATGATTTTAAATTTTATTTAGAACATTAGCCATATTATATTAATCTTTAATGAGTTTTTTAAATTTATAAACCCAAAATCATAACATAATAATATAATATTTTCAAACATTCCTAAAGAGCCCCTCCTCCCCTTAGAAAAAGCCCTCACCTCTAACCCATTTCTCACACCTCTCAATCCCCTTGGATCATCCAATCTATGCCCAATTAAGCTCCCTAAACCCCTATATTTCTCCAATAGTTATTAATTTTTTGTGTAAGTAACTTCATAGATTCTTTTGATTCAAATCATATGGAGTTTCCTGATTTAAAGGTAACATCTCCTCATAAGTTATTTTCTATTATTTTACATATCCAACCCTCTAAACACTCTTTATTACATTCATTCATAAAAAAATGGTAACTTAAATACCTATATTTTATGTTATGAGATGTATTTTAACTAAACATATAGATACCTCCATCTAATTGGTATAAAACATAATGTTTCTGAGGACGATGAACTACTGCCTCATGAAATGATGATTGTTCAATCTTCTACTACCACCTATTGTGACTTCCATTATGAAATAATTGAAATTATATATGATATTTATGATATTTATTTTATTTATAATATTATTTAATTATATTTTATTACATAACTTTATTCTTTTCATGTTGTATATATATAATAATTTCTTTTGAGAAAATGCGGACTACTGCCCCCTCAAAGTGATATGACTCGTTCATACCTTATGTTGAACGTATAAAAGATGATGTTAATGAACGTACATAACATATATAAAATATTATATTATATTGTAATAATAATATACATATGTATTAATTTTTATTCATTCTTATTAATATAAGAAATTGAAATGGATGTAGCATTCGTCTGTATGTACGAATTACTGACTCCATGAACGCTATGATATTTATTCCCCATCGTAACCATAAAAGAAAAATTTTAATTTGATTATTAAAAATAATATTTATGAAAATAATATAATTACGGATATGAATCAAATACATCTTATCAATAACAAACATGACTTATATAACAAAACATATAAAGGAAAAAGAATCAGTTAACACCCGAATCAATGATACTACTAAATTATTATTAACAAATAAATATTAGAAGTTCATATATGATATCATATTTATTTAATTAGTTATAAAATAATTTTATATCAATGATTTAACTATTATACCGTATCTTAACATGCACTCGACCATGGAAAATTACAAGGTAAGGTTTAATTTTACAATCTCTTAAATTATCTGAGGTCTTTAATATGTTAGTATCTACTGGGACCTCTTTATCATCCACAAAAGTGTTTTCTTAAAAATTTAATTTATATAATTTTTAATATTTACTATAATATAGGTTAAAGTCATTTATACCCTTATTAGACTTTATATGTTTTGAAAGGGATATTTCCATCATTTTCCGTACAAGGTAATTTATGACATTTTCGAAAAATTAAGGTAACAATGTATTTTTTAACTTATACGGTGGGTGAATATATTTATTTGTATTATAACATAGTCTAAGTTTCCCTTAGAATATTATAAGATTATTTTCAAAATAAATTTTTTCTTTTATAATTACGTGACCCTTAAATGACTTCAAAATAGAATGAGATATTTCTCTAAAATAGTTATGATTTCATCTATGTCAACATCCTTTGATAAATTTTACACTTTTTTGAAGTTGATTTATTATAATACAAATCATCCATAATGAATATATTGGATGGTGATATGTTTGGCTCTAGAATGTGATATATTTTTACCATTCATGGTTTATGGTAAATGTATTGACATTTAGTATGCTAGTTTTAAAACGAATGATTATGTTATGTTCCAACCTTTTCATATGTAGAGTGTATATGAAATAGTAAGTGATGGCTGGAACTCGTAAAAGCTCCTCGGTTCATCGGTTGGTCTCATGAGACAATTAGACATGGAATTGGCTACGGAATTTCCAAATTTGATATATGGTTTTGGCCGAGGCCTTATTCATTTTTAGACATCTTGGCTAAGGCTTTGACAAAATGTTTCAAAATGTCATGAAATATACATTTCTTAATTATTAACATAATATTGATGGTTCATGTGGTTATTCAAATATTAGAATACCCATGATTATGTTTTATTATGTAATTATTTACCCAAATTATATTCCTGCCATAGAGTGTACATGTATATTATTTTTAAAGGCATCTGTTTTCAATTATTCACCATGCCAAATGTTTTTGTTAACTTCTGATGTATTTCATACTATTACTATGTGTTTGAGATAACCCCTTTATTATGTTTCATATTCCTGGGATATGAAGAATTTAGTTACGAGTGACTTACAAGAATAATATAGGAGGCTTGGATGTTTCTAATGGAATAAATTAATTTTTTATTTCTTTTCATGTTGTAATTTTGAGATTATGTATATATCATGTTTCCAGTAATACTAAACTTATCGGAGATTTGGGACATGATTCCTTGTATCATACTAATGTTATGTAGTAATGCACTGACTCTGGGTATCTGGGGTTAGTGTGTTACAATTGGTATTAGAAGAGTATTAGTACAATCCTTGGAAGCTCGATTTAGAAAAACTCTAATTACCCAACATTACCCTAAGATAGACTTTGATGATTAGTATAGAAGAAAATTTTATAATTTTGGAAATATAGAGATTTTATGATTTTTGAAAAAAAAATCATGTCTGGGTACAAGCAGGTAGAGGTGGCTCTGGAACAAATGTACCTAAGAGTCAAATATCTAACAAAGAGTTCCGAGCATGACCCAGGGTATCCTGGTACACGAAATTTGGCCTTGCTACACACTTGGTTATGATACTCTCGAGGGATATGCTAACTATAATTAACATTTTCTTTACAAACCATTTTGAAAAATTTATGAGTATATGAATCCTCAAAGAAAACTTTTTATGATATAAATTATATCAATAAACTGTTCAATTTATGTTAAGTGTTTTACATGTTTGGAATTATGTATTGTGATTCATTAACTAATGTAGTGTATTCCATTTTTTAGAAATGGATCCTAGTGGAATGAATGGGAATATTATTAACACATGTACTCCATATAGTGATTACCCTCCTAAGAAACATAATTATAGTAGACTAGGTGATTTAACAAGTGCTTATTATCATATCACCATACTGGGACAACTCACTCAGGTTATGAATAATAACCTTACCTGTATGGAGCACCCGGATCCACAAAACGTTGGATTAATGTTAGACCGCTTCATGAGGGAACGACCACCAACATTCAATGGGTCTATAAATCCATTTCTGGATGAGCAATGGATACGTTCCTCAGAAAAATATTTAATGCTTTAGGGAGTAGCAAAAGGGAAAAAGTTGTCATGGTAGTTCATCTCCTCAATAGAGATGGATATCAATGGTAGTCATTGATTCAAAACACAAATGAGGATGATGAAGTATCATGTATGGAATGGAGGGAGTTTAAAAATATATTCTTTGAAAAAAAATTCCTTGTTGTAACACCCCGAGCTTCCACGATACGCTTCTCATTCAATAATGCAATAGCTTGCATTGTACACAAGTTCAAGTTCTAACACACCGCGACTAATCAAAGTTGCCGTTATGAATAGTAATAACCACATTTTAAAATTATATAAATTTTATATTTTAAAATGGACTTCATTTTTGTATTTGTAATATCGAAATTATCCTAAGTTGAATTTTTTGTAACTTTCTGAGAACTTCCAATTTTTTTATGAATAGTGAAAAATACTTAAAACAACTTTTTTAATAAAAATAATATATTGTGATAAATTATACTATTTAGTGGTTTTAAAGTATAATTAGAATATATTTTTACCATTTTATCCAATGGTGGTCATTAGAATTAATTTAACATTGAAATTGGACAAAAACAATTACCAATCTTTTGATATAAATTGTTTCTTAAAAACACGCTATTTGTTGTGACAACGGGAATTAATTATAAAATTAATTAATTCAACTTATATGTTTGGAATTTTTGATAATAGACATCTTTTTTGAATTCGGAATATCAATTATAGCTTAGGGTGAAATTTTGGCATTGTTCTGAAAAACTTCAATTTTTGATGAATAGTGAAACCACTAAGTGGTAGTTAAATAACTGATTTTTCGTTTAAATGAAATATTACCACTTCTGTGATTTGATTTTCAAAAATCCGACATACATGGTTTTCATTAAGAATTAAAATGTGGTTCAATGAGATTAAAATAATTTTTTGGTGAATAGTAACATTTAAGTTCTTAATCGTGATTAGAGGTAATTAGTGTAGTTTAAGGTAAAAATAATATTTTAATAATATGATATGAGCTTGACACTTGTCCTACTCCTATTGGGTGAGTCATGGCCGACCAAGACAATCCATGGGTCAACTTGGGGACCCCATGGAGCCACTTTAGTTGGAAAATGACATAAATACCTTTTATTTAATGTTAAAGTAAAAAAATGACACAAACATGAAATGTTTTACTAAAACAATTTTTACATGGGGTTATACAAGTCATTTTATTTATTATAAATAGTCATTAGAACGATAAAAATATTTCCTACATCATAGTATTTTTTTTATAATTTATATACATTAAATAAATTAAATTATTTATGACATCATGATGATGCAGCGATGACCTCATTATTTAACGATTTAAATAAAATGAGAATATAATGTAAACTCCAAGGAATACACTTGTCCAAAGCCAATTGGATGAGGAGATTTCAAACCCTTATCACCTTAGCCTCGAATTATACAAGTGTGGGACCTTTATAATCCGAAAATCATTGTATAATAGAATAACATTTCATTACTTTCCAAAAGTGCCCCTCCTCTCCACTTATAAAAGGCCCCCACCACTCCCACCTTATTCACACCTTCAAGCCATTTTGCTCGTCCAACCTCTTCCCAAATACTCTCCAAACATCCCTCACTCACTCCTAGAAGCCTCACTTTGGGCATAATTCTTCCCAAAGAAGCCTTTGTCTCAAATCAAAAAGAGTTACCCGATTTTTTAGGTAATGTCTTCTCTAATGTTGTTTTGTTTTATTTTGCTTCTCCAACCCCTTAAACTCTTTTCATTCCTTTATTTTGTAACAACAACAGTATCTAAAATATACTAGTATGCTGTTATGTTAATTTTTTGGTTTACACTTACACACACCTTCGTCTAATGGTTAATGAACATACTGTTTCTGTGGGTGGCGAAATACTGCCTCACGAAACGATGATTGTTCAAATTCTTTTAACACCTATAATGGTGGCCATTTTGATGACACTATTTTCATATATGATATATATATTATGTTTGTGTTTTCCTTATGCATCTGTATTTCTCATTTACGACATACTTTATGATTTCCATTTTGGGTAAACGCGATAATTTCATTTTAGGAAGTGCGGACTACCGCCCCCTCAAAGTGATGTGAATCGTTAATGCCATATGTGGGATGTATAAAGGATGGAGTAAATGATATAATATATTATATTATACTGGAAATATATTATACCTTTATATAATTATTATTTCATTCCATTAAATACGAAATAGAAATGAAAGTAGCGTTCAAGCGTACGTACGGCTTACCGTCTCCATGAACGGTGCATTTCATTTCTTACCTCTAAATGTTATGTAATATTATGAATGAATGTATATACTGGATATATATTATATATATGACATCTAAATCATGAATATAATTCTGGAGATAATGGATATTCTACCACATAAACAACTTGTAATTATAAGAAGTTTATTGTTGACTCAAGTACCAAAGATTGACAAAACGACTGTTATTAACTTAAATAATTACATAATGTTCATAACATGGTGATAAGTGATATAAAAGGAATAATGAACATAAAAAAAGGTTCTTAATTAAATAGAAATTAACTCTAGTTTATTATTCAGGAGGTTAAAGAACGGTCGAGTCAGGACAAGATGTAAGGTAAGGGAACTTCTTAACCCAACTTCCATTCTTTGGGTTAATCTCCTACTTTCAAATTATGTCATGATATTGTTATGTCTTATTTTGTAATTTTACTTTCTTTTTGTGTACCTATATTTAATACACATAATATATCTATTTTATTTTAAAAAAATGATCTTTTTAAGAACTTCATCTCAATCTCCTTTCATTGAGGCATATTTGGTTTTATACACAAATTTCTTTTATACGGTGTATAAAGCCCTTTGACTTTTACGTATATTCAAAAGGAATATTTTTTATATGAAGCGTTTACTAAACAAAAAAAGGGAATGTTTTTGTCATACGTATGCGGTGACAATGACTTCTCCGCCTCCGTGACCACTATTTGAGTTTCGGCTTCCTCTACAAGCCATACCTTTTTTTAATGAAAAATAAATACCATGTTATACTTTTCTTTTATTTTGGTATTAAAAATGGTTTTGAAAGAGTTTTTATTATATCAATGTGTTGTATTGATATCTTGTGATTTAAATGTGGAAATTTTATGTTTCCTTTATGCATGTTTTATGTGATACGATTATGTTATGGTTTATGATATGTTTAAACCTATTCATATGAGGAATGCATTGGACTTAATAAGTGACGGGTGGAGCCCGCTATAGCTCCTCGATGCATCGGTAGGTCTCATGAGACAACTAGACATGGAATTGGCCAAGTCCCTTTCCCAATTTGATTTATGATTTTGGCCGAGGCCTTAATCATTTTAGACGTCTTGGCCGAGGCCTTGACAAAATGTTTCAGAATGTCTGGCATTATGCATTCCATCATTATGAAAGTGGTTAATGATATTTCATGTGATTGTTCGACCAGTAGAATATCCATGTGAAGAAGTAAATGGAATTATCTCATTTTACTTTTGCCATATTATGTTGATGTTCAAGTTTAAAAGGCTTTTGTTTTAGTTATACATTGCCTTAAATGTTTATGTTTATTAATGAAAGCTTCTGCAATATTGTTATCCTTACTGAGCATCTGAGCTCACCCCTTTCAATGTTTTAATATTTTCCAGGATGTGAAAAAGTATTTTATGAATGACCTGCAGGGATTGTGAGAAGAGGATATGAGTGTGGACTATGGAGACTTTGTTATTGTAATTTTTCACTTTATGATGTCATGTAACGTTTTCGAATGTATCTAGTGTTTGCAAGGCTACTAAACTAATCGGTCTTTCGAGACTTGATCTTTTGTGATCATGCCAATGTTACGAAGTAATGCACCGACTCTGGGTAGCTGGGGTTGGGGCGTTACAGTTGGTATCAGAGGCAGTTTAGTACTAACCTTGGAATATAGATTTAGATAAACTCTGATTAGAGAACATACCCCAAAGATAGACTTTGAGGATTAGTATAGAAGAACTTCCTAGAATTTTGTTATTGTAGAGATTTTGTGAGTTCTCCGAGCAATACATCCCTGTCTGGATACGAGCATGTAGAGGTGGCTCTGGCACAGATGTACCTAGGGGTAAAACCCAAAAACACTGCTTTGAGCTAGACTCGATCGGGAACTGGTGCACGACAATGGGCCTTGCTGCACTCTTGGTTACGACACTCCCGGGGGATATGCTTAGGATAATTCTCATTTTCTTTACAAACCACTATGAAGGGTTATGAGTATATACTTCCTCAATGGAAACATTTCTTTTTATTATTATGGATTATATCAATAAATAGTTCAATTTATGTAAAGTGTTTTACAAATATGGAATTATGTATTTTATTTCATAAACTAATCTAGTTTATGCCATTGTTTAGAAATGGCGCCTAGTGGAAGGAATGGAAACCGTATCAATGCACGCACTCCGTGTAGGGATTTCCCTCTTGCTCAAGATAATTATTGTGGATCTGGAGATACAACTAGTGCTGATCAACTTATTACCATACTGGGACAACTCACTCAGGTTATGAATAATAACCTTACTCGTATGGAGCACCCTGATCCGCAACATGGAGGATCAATGCTAGACCGCTTCATGAGGCAACAACCACAAACATTTAATGGGGGTACAGATCCATTAGTAGCTAAGCAATGGATAAACTCCTTAGAGAAAATATTCCACGCCTTGGGGAGTAACGAAAGGGAGAAGGTTATCATGGCAGTTTACCGCCTCACGGGAGATGCCGATCAATTGTGGTCATTGATTCAAAACACAAAGGAAGATGATGATGTATCAAATATGGTATGGAGGGAGTTCAAAGAGATTTTCTTAGAAAAATACTTTACTCGTGACCATAGAGAAGATATGGAAAGGCAATTTCTGAGTCTGAGAAAAAAGGAGGATGAGAATGTCGCAAAGTATGAGGTCAACTTTACAAGGTTAGAAAGGTATGCTGCAGATTATATACGTAACCCAAGAGGTAAGATTGATCGTTTCATTGATGGGTTAAAACCATTTCTCTGTCGAGATTTAGTATCACAATCTTTCTCAACATACGAAGATATTGTCTCATGTGCTATCAAGACAGAAAAGGAATTATCTAAGTCTTATGACAACAAAGTAAAGCAAGAGAAGAAGAGAACGGTGGAATAAGAGATAGATAAATGGAAAAAGGGAAAGAAGGATTTTCCATTATGTGATAATTGTGGGAAGAATCACCCCAGTACTTGCCTAAAAGGAATGGGAGTTTGTTATAAATGTGGGGAAAAAGGTCACCAGGCGCGTGATTGAAAGGGAAAGAAAGAGGCTATCAATGTTGAATGCTACAATTGTAGGGAAATGGGGCATTATGCAAATGAATGTCCTAAGCGTCAGAGAAACTTACCTCAGAAAAGGCCAAGGGATCAAGGACAATCTTATGTTGTTACTACAGTTGAAGCAGAATAACTAATGTATTGGTGCTTTTGGACTCATGGATTATATTCTGGTTATTAGAATAATGTGATATTTATATAAGGATTGTACTTCAGTACTTGTTGATTTCAGTAAGGATTTAATATGATTAAGGTAATTATATTTTTAGTATGTGACATTAAGAGAAACTTTACTTTGTTTGGGGAATCTGATAAATTGATTTTGGAATTAAGAGACCTTTTAGAGAATGTCTGGACAGAGGTATTTTGGATAACTATAAAGGTTGGAATGGATTACGTTGATCTTTGGATAGTATTGTTTAAGGTTAAAAAAATTATGAAGGTTATTTTTGGATTATTATAATACTATACTTTTAGGAAAAGGATAACCTGCAGGGTGGGGCATAACCCGTCGCGTCGGACAAAGATACAGGAATCGAACCTACAACCATAGTGCAACAGGCCTTTATTTCCTACCACGAGCCTACAGGAAGTCCCCGGTTATTACAAAATAGTTTTACTAATCTAAATGGTATGTGTTAATATTTGGAACCTTATACAATTAGGATAAATAGAATATTTTTGAGTTCTACTACCTTTCTGAGTAAACTATGGGTTTGTGGTAAAAATTTATTAAAGAATGAAAGTATACATAACAAGTATGTATATTCCCTTAAATTCTTAGTAAATCTCCTAAATAAATTCCTCAACTTTATAGAAGGTAACATAAAACAAAAACGTTGTCGGTTAACTTTTCCTACTGGGGAATCAGTGATCATTTAACCAATCACAAGTTTGTGATTTTCTTGTAGTTAAACATTCTCCTAATCCTATTTTCTACAACTCTCCATCAGACCTTGATAGTTTGTTTCTCCTCCATATCCATATTTTCATAGAATCCTTGTATGGTCTATCTCGGGTGACCTTTGTACTTATCTTTCTTTCTTTTAAAGTTATATTTTTGTTAACCTTATTTCCGATGTGGGTTTTCCTCAAAGGTGTTTTCTCTTTTCAACCTTTTATTTTCAAAGAAAAATTTCAAATTGCGAGGACACAATTTATTGAAGGAGGGGATAATGTAACACCCCGAGCTTCCACGATACGCTTCTCATTCAATAATGCAATAGCTTGCATTGTACGCAAGTTCAAGTTCTAACACACCGCGACTAATCAAAGTAGCCGTTATGAATAGTAATAACCACTTTTTAAAATTATAGAAATTTTATATTTCAAAATGGACTTCATTTTTGTATTTGTAATATCGAAATTATCCTAAGTTGAATTTTTTGTAACTTTCTGAGAACATCCAATTTTTTTATGAATAGTGAAAAATACTTAAAACCACTTTTTTAATCAAAATAATTTATTGTGATAAATTATAATATTTAGTGGTTTTAAAGTATAATTAGAATATATTTTTACCATTTTATCCAATGGTGGTCATTAGAATTAATTTAACATTGAAATTGGACATAAACAATTGCCAATCTTTTGATATAAATTATTTCTTAAAAACACGCTATTTGTTGTGACAACGGGAATTAATTATAAAATTAATTAATGAAACTTATATGTTTGGAATTTTGTAAAATAGACATCATTTTTTAATTTGGAATATCAATTATATCTTAGGGTGGCATTTTGGCATTGTTCTGAAAAACTTCAATTTTTGATGAATAGTGAAACCACTAAGTGGTAGTTAAATAACTGATTTTTCGTTTAAATGAAATATTACCACTTCTGTGATTTGATTTTCAAAAATCCGACATACATGGTTGTCATTAAGAAGTAAAATGTGGTTCAATGAGATTAAAATAATTTTTTGGTGAATAGTAACTTTTAAGTTCTTAATCGCGATTAGAGGTAATTAGTGTAGTGTAAGGTAAAAATAATGTTTTAATAATATGATATGAGCATGACACTTGTCCTACTTCTATTGGGTGAGTCATGGCCGACCAAGAAAATCCATGGGTCAACTTGTGGACCCCATGGAGCCACTTTAGTTGGAAAATGACATAAATACCTTTTATTTAATGTTAAAGTAAAAAAATGACACAAACATGAAATGTTTTACTAAAACAATTTTTACATGGGGTTATACAAATCATATTTTTGATTATAAATATTCATTGGAAAGATAAAAAGATTTCCTACATCATAGTATTTTTTTTATAATTTTTATACATTAAATAAATTAAATTATTTATGACAACATGATGATGCAGCGATGACCTCATTATTTAACGATTTAAATAAAAAGAGAAGATAATGTAAAATCCAAGGCATACACTTGTCCAAAGCCTATTGTATGATGAGATTTCTAACCCTTATCACATTAGCCTCATATTATACAAGTGTGGTACCTTTAGAATCCGAAAAGCATTGTATAATAGAATAACATTTCATTGCATTCCAAAAGTGCCCCTCCTCTCCACTTATAAAAGGCCCCCACCACTCCCACCTTATTCGCACCTTCAAGCCATTTTTCTCGGCCAACCTCTACCCAAATACTCTCCCAACATCCCTCACTCACTCCTAGAAGCCTCACTTTGGGCATAATTCTTCCCAAGGAAGCCTTTTTCTCAAATCAAAAAGAGTTACTCGATTTTTTAGGTAATGTCTTCTCTAATGTTGTTTTGTTTTATTTTGCTTCTCCAACCCCTTAAACTCTTTTCATTCCTTTCTTTTGTAACAACACCAGTATCTACAATATACTAGGATGTTGTTATGATAAGGATTTGGTTTACACTTATACACACCTTCGTCTAATGATTAAAGAACATACCGTTTCTGTGGGTGGCGAAATACTGCCTCACGAAACGATGATTGTTCAAATTCTTTTAACACCTATAATGGTGGCCATTTTGATGAAAGTATTTTCATATATGATATATATATTATGTTTATGTTTTCCTTATGCTTCTTTATTTCTCATTTATGGCATACATTATGATTTCCATTATAGGTAAACGCGATAATTTCATTTTAGGAAGTGCGGACTACCGCCCCCTCAAAGTGATGTGAATCGTTAATGCCATATGTGGGATGTATAAAGGATGGAGTAAATGATATTATATATGATATTATACTGGAACTATATTATAACTTTATATAATTATGATTTCATTCCATTAAATACGAAATAGAAATGAAAGTAGCGTTCATGCATACGTACGGCTTACCGTCTCCATGAACGGTGCATTTCATTTCTTACCTCTAAATGTTACGTAATATTATGAATGAATGTATATACTGTATATATATGATATATATGACATCTAAATCATGAATATAATTCTGGAGATAATGGATATTCTACCACATAAACAACTTGTAATTATAAGAAGTTTATTGTTGACTCAAGTACCAAAGATCGACAAAACGACCGTTATTAACTTAAATAATTACATAATGTTCATAACATGGTAATAAGTTATATAAAAGGAATAATGAACATAAAAAAAGGTTCTTAAGTAAATAGAAATTAACTCTAGTTTATTATTCAGGAGGTTAAATAACGGTCGATTCAGGACAAGACGCAAGGTAAGGGAACTTCTTAACCCAACATCCATTCTTTGGGTTAATCTCATACTTTCAAATTATGTCATGATATTGTTATGTCTTATTTTGTATTTTTACTTTCTTTATTTGTACCTATAGTGAATACACATAATATATCTATTTTATTTTAAAAAAATGATCTTTGTAAGGACTTCGTCTCAATCTCCTTTCATTGAGGCATATTTGGTTTTATACAAAAATTACTTTTATATGGTGTATAAACCCCTTTGACTTTTACATATATTCAAAAGGAATATTTTTTATACGAAGCGTTTACTAAATGACAAAAGGGAATGTTTTTGTCGTACGTATGCGGCGACAATGACTTCTCCACCTCCGTGACCACTATTTGAGTTTCGGCTTCCTCTACAAGCCATACCTTTTTTTAATGAAAAATAAATACCATGTTATACTTTTCTTTTATTTTGGTATTGAAAATGGTTTTGAAAGCAATTTTATTATATCAATGTGTTGTATTGATATCTTGTGATTGAAATGTGGAAATGTTATGTTTCCTTTATGCACGTTTTATATGATACGATTATTTTATGGTTTATGATATGTTTAAACCTATTCATATGAGGAATGCATTGGACTTAATAAGTGACTGGTGGAGCCCTCTATAGCTCCTCGATGCATCAGTAGGTCTCATGAGACAACTAGACGTGGAATTGGCCGAGGCCCTTTCCCAATTTGATTTATGGTTTTGGCCGAGGCCTTAATCATTTTAGACGTCTTGGCCGAGGCCGTGACAAAATGTTTCAGAATGTCTGGCATTATGCATTCCATCATTATGAAAGTGGTTAATGATATTTCATGTGATTATTCGACCAGTAGAATATCCATGTGAAGAAGTAAATGGAATTATCTCATTTTACTTTTTCCATATTATGTTGATGTTCAAGTTTAAAAGGATTTTGTTTTAGTTTTACATTGCCTTAAATGTTTATGTTTATTTATGAAAGCTTCCGCAATATTGTTATCCTTACTGAGCATCTGAGCTCACCCCTTTCAATGTTTTAATATTTTCCAGGATGTGAAGAAGTATTTTATGAATGACCTGCAGGGATTGTGAGAAGAGGATATGAGTGTGGACTATGGAGACTTTGTTATTGTAGTTTTTCACTTTATAATGTAATGTAACGTTTGCGAATGTATCTAGTGTTTCCAAGGCTACTAAACTAATCGGTCTTTCAAGACATGATCTTTTGTGATCATGCCAATGTTATGAAGTAATGCACCGACTCTGGGTAGCTGGGGTCGGGGCATTACACTTGTGACCATAGAGCGGATATGGAAAATAAGTTTTAGAGTCTAAGGAAAATGGGGGATGAAAATGACCCAATGAATGAGGCTATCTTTATAATGCGAGCACAACATACAGCAGATTATATACATAACCCAAGGAGTACGCTTGATCGATTTATTGGAATGTTTAATCCATTTCTCTATTGAGCATTAGTCTCACAATACTTATCATCATACAATGTCATTGTCTCATGTTCTATCAATAAAGAAAATGAATTCTCTAAGTCTTACGACTTGAAAGAAAGGAAAGAGATTAAGAGACGTGCTGATCACTATGGGAAAGGAAATAAGGAAATAGGGAAGAACGGAAGAGTTGAATTTACACACTATGATAATTGTGGAAGGAAGCACCCTGGTTCCAGTCAAAAAGGAAAATGAGATTGCAATAAATGTGGGTAGAAAGGCCATCTTTTTGGAGATTATAAGGGGAAAAAAGAAGCTACCAATGTTCAATGCTAAAATTTTAGGTATATGGGACATTATGCACATGAATGTTATAAGCTCCAATGAAACATACCTCAGAAAAGGAGGAGGGAGCTAGGATAAGATTATGTGATCACTACTACTGCGGTTGATGCTATGAATGATATGGTGGAAGTTGGTTTAATGGTCTCCTGAAATTTAGCCAATGCATTATTTTATTCTGTATCATCTCATTGTTTCATATCTTCTTAGTTTTCCATAAAAATTTGATAATTTTAATTTTACGTAATATGGGATTTGTCAGTCAAAACTTCCAAGGTATGTATAATTGCAACATTGTTTTTTGAATAAATTCCCATTAGGGCATATAAATGTTATTTATCCACTAATATCATCATCATACACATGATTTAATTTAATATAATCCATGTAATGTATTAGATTTCAGACCATGAAGTGACATTTTATTGTAAGAAGAAGGAAGTTATAATTTTTTATGATGATAAGAAATACCTTTTCATTTGAGAAGGAATGTCACCATCATATTCTTATCTAGATCCACCCCCTACAGCTCTACCAAATTCAATTATTGGGGAGGAAGGGAGTGAAATAACTATGGGTGTGGAAAAGAATGTTCAATATATATTATATTCTTATTGTGCACGAATGTGTTGATGTGTTCCCAAAAAATTTACCTTGATATCATCTAGAACGAGAAATTGATTTTTCTAATGATTTAATTCTTGGTTCATGCCTTATATCAAAGACACCTTAAAATGGCCACTGTACAATTAGTAGAGCTAAAAAACAACTAGATAAGTTGAGTAATAAATGATGTATTCGCTCTATCAATTCATCATTGGGATCCCATATTCTTTTTGTTACGAAGAAAGACTGATCTATGAGGTTATGCATTAACTATAAGGAGATCAATGATATAACAATAAGAAAAGTATCTCATACCTCGCATTGACAATTTACTTGATCAAATTAATGGAGATAAATATTTTTCAATGATTGACCTTTGATTGGGAAACCATAAATTGTGTGTGAAGATGGAAGACATTCTGAATATAGCATTTCGAAGCAGGTATGGGCATTACGAGTTTGTAGTAATTTTTTTGAATGATTAATGCACCCTCTATCATCATGAATCTAATGAATGGAGTTTTCAAGGAATATATTTACGAATTTGTAGTGGAATTTATTGATGATATATTTGAATACTCCAAAAGATAAAAATATCATGAAACTCATTTGCATACCATTCTAATAACTCTTAGAAGAAACAAATTATATGGGATGTTTAGCCAGTGTGAATTATGGCTTCAGGAGATTTATTATCTTGGACATATTGTCTCTAAGAATAGAATATCTAATCATCCTTCAATGACAAGAGCAATCCATGAATGGCCAGCACCAGTGAGTGTAACTGAGGTATATATTTCTGTTGGTTTAACATGTTATTATTGGCATTTTGCCCAGGATTTTTCCTGATTGGCTAACCCATTAACCAAACTCACAAGTAAAGAGGGTAAAATTGTTTGGAAAATATAGTGTAAAGAATGTTTTGAATTACTGTAGTGAATATTAGTAAATGATTTTATATTTAATATACCATTATGGATTTATGGGTTTGTTATTTATAGTAATGCTTCAAAGAAAGGACTTGGTTGTGTCCTTATGCAGAATGATGGAGTTATTGCATATGCATCACAACATATAAAAATTAATGAACAAAACTATCCTACTAATGATCTTAAGTTAGCAGCTGTAATATTTTCTTTTAAGATATGGAGACACTACCTATATGGTAAAAAAGTGAGGTATCTATAGTTCACAAGAGTTTGATGTATATTTTCTCATAGAAAGAACTCAACATGACAAAATAGAGATGGCACGAACTACTCAATGATTATGATTTCAATTAACAATTCCACAGGGGGAAGAAAAATAAGGTGGAATATGCTTTGAGAAGAAAGGATCATGGTGTTTATAGAAAAATGATATTTTAAAGGTATCCTATGATCATGAATCTAGTAAAATTGGATATGGGAATAACCATGGAAAGTGAAATACAAATACTTTTTCTAATTGTTTCTAAAAAATCCTTACTAGAAAGGATAAAATGTTCTCATGCTGATGATGGGAAGTTTCAAAAAAATTAAAGATGTGAACGATGGGAGATTGATAAGTTTTGTATATGAATAAGGGATTTTGAAATTTGGTAAGAGATGTTATGTTCCTGATATACCTGATCTAAAAACTGAATTATTGGATGATGCTCGTAGATCCAATTTCCATATACAACCTAGTAGCAATAAAATATATAATGATTTGAAGGAACATTTTTTTTGGGAAACCATGAAGTGGAATATTTCTAAATATGTGTCAAGATGTATGGTTTGTGAACAAGTGAAAGCTATAAGGCAAAATCCTGGAGGATTCATTCAACCTCTTCCTATACCAGAGTGGAAATGGGATGATATTACAATGGACATTGTCATGGGGCTACCAAAGACTCCTAGAAATAATGACGCAATATGGGTCATTATTGATCGTCTTAGCATGTAATCACATTTTATTTCTATAAGAGAAGATTCACCGCTTGAATGTTTAGAAATACTATATATTAATGAATTTTTAAGACTTCTTGGTATACCCTTATCGATTGTCTCTGATCGTGATCCCTATTTTACATCAAAGTTCTCGAAAAGACTTCAGAAAGCCCTAAATACTGAATGTCATTTTAGCACTACATACCACATTCAAACTAATGGACAATCAGAATGTACTCTTCAAACCTTAGGAGACATGTTGATATCTTTCTTACTTGACATTCAAGATATTTGTGATTAATATTTACCTCTAGTATAATTTTCCTATAACAATAGAATCCAATCAAGTATTCAGATGGTTCCATATGAAGCATTATATGGAATGATATGTCACACACCAACTTTCTGGGATGATGTTAGTGAAAGAAATATTGTAAGACTAGAACATGTTGAGGAAACAATAGAAAAGGTAAATATTATCAAAACCACATTAATGATGCTCAATGTAGAAAAAGAGATATGCCAAAAACTGAAGGAATGATTAGAAATTTCAAGTAAGAGATCATGTTTTCATGAAGGAATTTCCACGGAAGGGTGTTTTAAAATTTCGTAAGAAAAGAAAATTATGTCCTAGAAACATCAGAACATTAAAAATTCTAGAACAAAATGGAGTTGTAGCTTAACAATTAGCAAGGCCTCCAAATATCTCTAATGTTCATGCTCTGTTACAAGTATCACTATTGAGAAAATACATACCTGACCCAACACATGTATTCACCTATGATGAAAATGAATTGGAACCCGATTTGTATTATTTCAAATAGTCTATTAGAATTCTTGATACCAAATAACAAGTGTTGAGAAACTGGACGACTCATCTGGTAAATGTTCTATGGAGAAATCATAATATGGAAGAGGCAACGTGGGATCTCAAGGAACTTATGATGAAGAACCACCCGAATCATTTTATATAGTAGTATTATAGAAATATTGAGGAAAAAATTATTTGAAGGAGGGATGAATGTAAAACCCCAAACATCCACAGTAAATTTCCATTTGAATAATGCAATAGCTTGCGTTGTACGCAACATTGAGAATCTAACACACCACGACCAATCAAACTATCTGTTATGAATAATAAAACCAACTTTTTGAAATTTTATAATTCTTTTTCAAAATGTACATCATTATTGGAATTGTATTATAAAAATTTTCTTAAGTTTAATTTTCGGTACATTTATGAAAAATTCAATTTTTGATGAATAGTACAAAATATTAAATGTTATTTAAAAACAAAATTTTTAATTGAAATAATTTATAGTGTAAAATTACAAATTTTAACGGTTTTTTAGTATCATTATATTATATTTTTATCATTTAATATAATATAGGGCATTATATGTAATTTCAAATTTGAACATAACATTACCATGTGTCAATATTTCGATAGTTATTATTTTTTTTAAAACACCAGTACTATGAAAATGATCTTTATCAGTGCTCAAAATGGGATTTATCATCACTAAAAAGAATTGTAACGCTTAGCGCTAAAAAAAGGGGGCCCACTTTATCAGATCATATTGAGCACTGATAAAGGGGTACTTTATAAGCCCTAAAAAATCAGTGATAAATGAAACCATTATCAGCATTAAAAATGTGCAGATATAAACCCCTTTATATGCGCTAAAAAACGCGGATAAATGTGTGTTTTATCAGCAGTCTTTTAGTGCTGATAAACTGATCCTTTATCAGTGCTTTTTTACCGCTGATATAGGTGGATTTTATCAGTACTTTTTAATCACTGATAAAGGCCCCCTTTAACAGTGCTAAAAAGAACTGATAAATGCCCTATCTTCCGCTACAAACCAATCTACAGTAGCAAACCCAAACACCTACAAAAAATTCATCTTCTTAACAAGATAATTAGACCATGTATACCCATAAAAAATTAACACATAAATAATAATCTAATTAGACCATGTATACTCATAAAACAGGTATACTCGTACACCATTAACACATAATTCATAAGTTAATTAAGTACATAAAGAATTTATTTCATAATTCATGGGGTTAGGGGTAGTTTAGTAGTTTGGGGTGGCTGTCCGGGGGGTGGGGGGTAGGTGGTGTCAAGGGGGATGGGGGTGTTTGGGGGGAAAGGGGTGTTCAGGGGGGTGGAGCCGGTTCAAGAGGTTGGGGGGCTATCCAGGGAGGGTGGGGTGTCTAGGAGGTGGGGGTGTCCAGGTGAGGGGGGGTGTAACAGCCTGAGATTTTATAAGATATATTCTTTTTAATTTATTTCATATCTTCTGTTGTATGCCACACCATGATTATCTTTCACTTTATGCAACACCGTATTAGCCTGCAGTATACGCAACACTATTCTTAGATTGTGTTACAGACAATTTCAAGTTTGTTTTATAATAGTCATTCTACGCAACATTGAGTGTGTATATATATATATATTAAATGTATAAATGAAATATGGTTGGATTCTATTATATGAAACAACGAAGAATTCTTTCACAACACGTAACCCTGACTTGGCTTGCATTACATGCAACCGCGACTTTCCTTGATAGCATGTGTTGTACGCAATATCAGGTTTCACTAAACAATGATATATGGTTATAATATTATTATGAACTAGCCGTTATGAATAGTATTAACTAAATTTTTAATTTTATAACTTTATTATTCATATTACACATTTTCTAGAACATGGTATAAGAACAAAATAAATTTTCTTCGGGTAAAATAAGTATTTTTTAAAAATTGCAATTTTGCCACCTTTTAATGGCACACCCACTTTAAATCTAGTTTTTGACATGTTTATAAGTTCAATTTTACAAAATAAAATTATAATTTTGAATCAGGATCTAAAATTTACATTGGATAAAGTGTTGATATTTTTCTGAAAACTTTCATATTTTTTTGAATAGTAAAAACACGCTATATTTTAATTAAAAACAACTTTTTTCATCATAATAATTTATATAGATAAATTATAATATTGAATGGTTTTAAAGTATAAATAGAATATATTTTTACCATTTAATATAATCTATGTCATTATCTTTGATTTTACATTGAATTTGTAGGTTAAATAAATTCAATCTTTTGTAATGTTTTAAAAAAAATCCATTTTCTTTCGAGAACGGGATTAATTTTAATTTAATTTCTTTAACTTCTATGTATTGAATTTGGAAAAATGGATTCCATATTTGGAATCAGTGGGCCTAAATTATATTAATAGACTACTTTTTATTTTTGGGCATTATGAATAGTAACTACGGTAAATTTTATATACCATAGTTAAAGGTAAATCGAGTAATTAAGGGTAAATATAAGATTATAAAGTTAACCTAAAACCTGCCAAAATCATATTGGATGACTAAATGTTTCCCCATGTCATCTAAGGGTTGGATTAGATTCATTTAATGGACTTTTGTCCATGAAAATAATTTAATTATTATTAAAACCAAAGAATGTGACAACATGTCACTTTCTTAAATCTTATAAGTATAATAATTTTATTTTAGTGATAATCTTAATGAAACTTCGAACAAGAATAGTCTCCAAAAATCTAATACAATTACCTACTTCATAAGAATTTATTTATAATTTTTAAGGATTAAATAATTATCATTAATTATGCCACAATAGTGATGTTGAAATTATTTTATTCATTAAAATATCAAATAAATGGTTTTACAAATATTAATGTGCTACACTAATTTTATAGATACATATGAAATTTTATGAATCTATTAATGCTTTTAGTTCGAACATATCTTCTGTATATATTTTATTTAAATTCAAATAAATGAATAGTTTCAAAATTGACACTATTGTAGTTTATAAAAATAACATAATATAAAATTGTTTAAAAATCACAAAGATGTTTAAAAATTATAAATTAAAATTTATATGGTCGACAATGTCATAAAGTGTCAAATTATGGAAAATTCACAACACATATGTAATTATTTAAAAAAATTTAAAATTTAGAATATTTTGACCAAAAATAAAATTAAATTGATAAATAAGGATAAATCAAGTTGATAATGTTTAAAATAAATTCCTAACATGTCTAAATTTTATTGGTTGATGAGATTACAACCATATCTCATATAATCTTCAGATATGAGTCATTTTAGAAGTTTTTAATTAGGTTTGAGATTTAATATAAACTAATATTTCTTATATTTCCAAAGGTACCCCTCTCCTCCCTTATAAAAGGGCACCTCCTCCCTCTCCCCATCACACCAATTTGAGCCTTCAAGCTCGGCCAATCCCTGCCCATTTCACTTTCCCACTTCTCTAGAAACATCCTAGATGTCCTGGTCTTCCTCAAAGAGCAATTTTACTTCCCTAAGAGGAGGTCTCAATGAGGTGCTTCAAAGAAGTGGTAATGTCCGTTACTGATTCTTTCAACTTTATTTCTTCTTCCAGTTATTCTTATTTAGTTGTTTCATTATGAAGTAATAACATCAGTATCACCCATATACTGATATGTTATTATAAATATGAAACTACCATATTTCACCATCTATCCATCTTACAGAAAACTAAATCATCGCGCGTGCGTACGTACGGAATACCGTCTCCACGCCGCGGTGTAATCTATTTTCCACCACCACCTTACATGGATGGGTATAATGGTGAAAGTAATAAATAAATATGATTATTGTAAAGTGATATTGATTCTGTAATATTATACATACACTTTAATACAATTCCACGATCATGGGAATGATATCATCGCTCGTGCGTACGTACGGAATACCGTCTCCATGACGTGATGAGATTCACTCTCCATGATAACCATTCAGGAATTATTATAAAGTATGTATAATAAGTAATCATGAAATATATGACATAATAATGATACTATATTTATGTATATATATATTTATTTCATCTACTTAATTCCATTCAATTCAATAAGGAAACGAAAACATAATCGTTCATGCGTACGTACGGCCTACCGTCTCCATGAACGGTGTATTTCTTTCCATTTATCAATCCATTATATATATATTATAAATATATATTATATATAAATCATGTTTTACATTCTGGATGTAAGTAATCATGATCTAAGTAATCATATGAATAATTACAAGTTAAAACACAAACGACAAATGAAACGATTTTACCCAAACCGCTACTTTAACAATAATTTACAAAAGAACGGGTAATATAAAATAATGAGTGAACCATATATGATATAAAAACAATGAATATGATTATTTAATAAGTCAATGACATTATTTAAATCATTATACAGGAGGTTTGGATACATACGAAGCATATCGGACCTAAGGTAAGGGATAATTTCGCAAATCTCATTTTTATCCTAGATTTCTTATATGTAAGTATTTACGGGGGTTATTGTTATCATCCATGTACTTGTTTTCTAAAAGTGTTTTTATGTATGTTTAATGTCCTTTTTACCCAATTTTGACTTTTACTACATGTTATGTATGAAATCGTTCTTTTACAAGGTACTTTTTGTCTTTTCCGACAAAAGTACGAGAAGAATGTTTTTTTAACTTATATGGCACGAATTGATTTTTACGGTTTTTTATAAAGCCTTAATTTCGTGATGCTCTCTCTAAAAGATTTCATGACTATTTTCAAAAAAATCCTTTTTTTAAAAATTTCATGACATTTTGTGAAAAGGGGATGATTTTGAAGAAGAAAGGATATTTTCCTCATATATTCTTTTCAAGTGTTTTATCAAAACCATTTTTCATCTAAGATGACATTATTTTATATGTGTATGTTTCAAGTATCATGTCTCTATGATTTACATGGTTTCAATTTTCTTATTATGAAATGATATCCATTTCTTTTATATGGATTATGTGATGATGGGATGATGTTTATGAAACCAATTTTATTTATTGGGTTTTTATGAATGATGGATGTTTATTTTGTGGCACAAGTAAGAATGATTTCATTATGATATTGGTGGGACATATATTTCCCTCCAATGCATTGGGTAAATATTTATATCTTATGAGATAGACATGGCAGGAATGGTAAGTTAATCCGGTTCAGTATTACAGGACTAGAATGAGGAGTGAACTCGATTCAAAAAGGGACATTGTCCACTAAAATGATCTTGGCAGCAATGCCTTGGCTACTATGGAATTCATTACATGTGCTTAATGGATTCCATAATTACATGTTTTATTCCCATGCTATTTTATCATGATTAATGTTATTTTATGATCTATTCTTTGTGTACTTCCATGATTTATGACTTTGGTCATGATTTTGATGTTTAGATTTTATGTTCATGTTTTTGCATTCAAATGTTTATGGATTATTTTATATTCTCTATTCTTACCCTTACTGAGAATTTGAGCTCACCATTTTTATGTTTTATTTTCCCCCAGGATTAAAAGAAAGGTTTTAGGTAAGGAAACAAAAAGTGGAATATCTTTATAGGAGATGTTGAGATCTTTCACCCCGATTAGAAGATTACGTTCCATGTTTCCAAAGACACTAAACTATTACGGTACTTGTGTGTCTGTTTTTGTTATGTATTAAGTGTTCCACAAAAGTAATGTAATTTCCATGTATGTCATGCTTCGGGTCTCTACATTTGGTATCAGAGGAAAGGTTTAGTTAAACTTTGGAATCTAGGATGCGAAAATGTTAGTGAGATCCCTAGAGATATTTCTAAGGTATGTCTAGGGATGTCCCTAAGGATAAGTATACGTATAGGATATAGTCCTAGAACTACGGTAACGATCATAGAATTTAACCTATGATGTTAGATATTGAGGGTACTCCCCCTTTACAATGTTGTTTTTCCTAGAATGATTTTTTCCTCTCACACTATTCTTTTTGGATTTCAGAAAATGGCTGGAAATAGGAAGATTCGCGATAATGGAGGATATGACAGACAATGGAATAATACTATTCTTGAGAAACCAAATGAAATGATATTTGGAAGTCCAAAAATCATTATTATGCCAAATTAGAAATCTCATAATATGATCAATGAACTCAAATTTGGTAAGTTTCCTGACTCGGACAATAAGAGAAATATGGAGTTTCATGATGATCATAGAGGAAAGAAAGTTCAATTTACCCTATGTAAATCATGTGGGAAGAGGCATCAAGGGGAATGTTTCGGAGGAACTATAAGATGATTTGGGTGTGGAAAAGAAGGACACAAAGCCCGTAGGTTCAAAGGAAAAGGTTCAGTTAACACCATGGACAAGGATAATGATAATGCTACGACATCAACAATGGTTAAATGTTTTAAATGTGTAACGTACGGGCATTATGAAAACCAATACCCTTAGGGAAAGTCTCATGAAGAGAATCAGTATGGTCGTATGGGTAGTATTTATGTTGATGATGATGAATAGCCTACAGATGATATGTGAGATGAAAGAATTGTTGAAGATCGGTCAATGGTTTAAGAAGGTAGTGGAATGATTACATGTTTATCAAGTGTAATGTTGTATAAGTAATCTCTTGGTAATATGGAATAAAGATACATTTATGGATTGTTACACTGTTGTCATTCCTTATGTTTTGAAAGTATCTGATGAATGGTACTAGTGACCATGAATGGTTATTCAGATATTTTTGGAAAATATATGATATGCGCATAATGAAGGGATAAAGAGAAAATTAAATGTTTGATAGTATTAATGATATCATGACTGATATTAGGAGAAGGTCATATCATGGTTTGAGTATATATAATTTTTGTGATTTTGGAGTGTGGAAAGAGTTAACTTTTGACAGCATTCATGTATTCACTGAGGTTCAGTGAGTATTCATTATTCATGAGAATACATGATTAAGGTATTCAGAGGATTGGAATGTGATCAAGAAGATATATGGGGGATAAATGATGGTATTCACATGATTGGTTGATGACATTTCCAGTAATCATTTTTGTTATACTATGAGATTGGACATATGTATTTTGGATAAGCCTAAATATTGGAATGAATTATGTTGGACATAAGTTAGTATTGTTTAAGGCAAGATTTTTTTCCGATATTATTTATAATGTAGTTTTAGAAAAAGGAAAACCTGTAGGATGGTCGACAGCCCATCGCATCGGACAAGGATATGGGAATCAAACCCACAACTGAAGTGCAACTGGCCTTTATCACCTACCACTAGCCTACAGGGAGTCCCTGGTTAGTAGAAACTAGTTTTATTTTAATAAGCGGTATGATATATAAACTATAAGTTCAATTTTGGAACCATATACGATTAATCTAACCATAATATGGACTTATAACTTTTGATAACATTTTGTTTGAAACAGATGGAATGAACCATCATTCTATCACATGATCTACTAACACATCACGAAGAAAAAATTCAACTTAATTTCTTTAAGGGATGAAGTGGAAATTTTTCAACTCACGAACAATAGTGAGATTGTACCAAAATCATGTAAGTATTTATTTTAATTCATCAACTTTTGGGAAATGATATTGATAACCAAAATTGTTGTCCTAGTGCCCTTATATCCGATGAATCAGATGGTACCTTATATCATCACAAATTTATGGCTTTGTGATTGTTGACTTTTTCATAGCCATGTCCTCTACCACTCTCCATCATAACGTGATGGTGAGATTTTTCTTCCATATCCATATTTTCACCTATGTTCTCCTATGAGGAAACCCAGTGATGAGTTAATTTGGGTAACCATTACGTTTCATAAATTATTTTTTAAAGCCATGTTTTGGTATTCCTTTTTACGATGTGGGTTTCTACTAAAGAAACTTTCAAGTATTAAACAATTTATAACCCCGACGAATATCGAGGGAGAAATTCATTTTAAGGGGGGTAGAATGTAATAGCCTGAGATTTTATATGATATATTCTTTTTAATTTATTTCATATCTTTTTATGTATGCTACACCAAGATTATCTTGCGCTTTACGCAACACCGTATTAGCTTGCAGTATATGCAACACTATTCTTAGATTGTCTTACACACAATTTCAAGTTTGTTTTATAATAGTCATTCTACGCAAAATTGAGTGTATATATATATATATATATATTAAATGTATAAATGGAATATGGTTGGATTCTGTTATATGAAACAATTAATGATTCTTTCACTACACGTAACCCTGAATTGGCTTGCATTACACGCAATCGTGACTTTCCTCAATATTGTGTGTTGTATGCAATATCAGGTTTCACTAAACAATGATATATGGTTATAATATTATTATGAACTAGCCGTTATGAATAGTATTAACTACATTTTTAATTTATAACCTTATTATTCATCTTACACATTTTCTAGAACATGGTATAAGAACAAAATAAATTTTTTCTTGTAAAATAATTATTTTAAAAAAAATGCACTTTTGACACCTTTTGATGGCGCACCCACATTAAATCTAGTTTTTGACATGTTTATAAGTTCAATTTTACAAAATAAAATTATAATTTTGAATCAGGATATAAAAATTTACATTGGATAAAGTTTCGATATTTTTCTGATAACTTTCATATTTTAATGAATAGTGAAAACACGTTATATTTTAATTAAAAACTACTTTTTCGTCATAATAATTTATATAGTTAAATTATAATATTGAATGTTTTTAAAGTATAAATAGAATATATTTTTACCATTTAATATAATGTATGTCATTATCCTTGATTTTACATTGAATTCGTAGGTTAAATATATTCAATCTTTTGCAATGTTTTAAACAAAAACCCATTTTCTTTCGAGAACGATATTAATTTTAATTTAATTTCTGAAAATTCTGTGTATTGAATTTGGAAAAATTTATTCCATATTTGGAATCATTGGGCGCAAATTATATTAATAGACTACTTTTTATTTTTGGGCATTATGAATAGTAACTACAGTAAATTTTAGTTACCATAGATAAAGGTAAATCGGGTAATTAAGGGTAAATATAAGATTATAAAGTTACCCTAACACCTACCAAAATCCTATTGGATTACTAAAATTCGACCCATATCACCTAAGGGTCGGATTAGATTCATTTAATGGACTTTTGTCTATGAAAATAATTTAATTATTATTAAAACCAAAGAACGTGACAACATGTCACTTTCTTAAATCTTATAAGTATAATAATTTTAATTTAGTGATAAACTTAATGCAACTTCGAACATGAATAGTCTCCAAAAAGATAATACAATTATCCACATCATAGGAATTTATTTATAATTTTTAGGGATTAAATAATTATCATTAATTATGACACAATAGTGATGTTGAAATTATTTTATTCATTTAAATATCAAATAAATTGTTTTAAACATATTAATGTGCTCCACTAATTTTCTAGATACATATGACATTTTATGAATCTATTAAAGCTTTTAGTTCGAACATATCTTCTATATATATTTTATTTAAATTCAAATAAATGAATAGTGTCAAAATTGACACTATTGTAGTTTATAAAAATAACATATTATAAAATTGTTTAAAAATCACAAAAATATTTAAAAATTATAAATTAAAATTTATATGGTCGAAAATGTCATAAAGTGTCAAATTATGGAAAATTCACAACACATATGTAATTATTTATAATAATTTAAAATTTAGATTAATTTTACCACAAATAAAATTAAATTGATAAATAAGGATAAATCAAGTTGATAATGGTTTAAATAAATTCCTAACATGTCTATATTTTATTGGTTGATGAGATTACAACCCTATATCATCTAATCTTCAGATATGAGTCATTTTGGAAGTTTTTATGTGGGGTTGGGATTTAATATAAACTAATATTTCTTATATTTCCAAAGGTGCCCCTCTCCTCCCTTATAAAAGGGCACCTCCTCCCTCTCCTCCTTACACCAATTTGAGCCTTCATGCTCGGCCAATCCCTGCCCATTTCACTTTTCCACTTCCCTAGAAACATCCTAGCGGTCTTGTTCTTCTTCAAAGACCAATTTTAGTGCCCTAAGTGGAGGTCTCAAAGAGGTGCTTCAAAGAAGAGGTAATGTCTGTTACCGATTCTTTCAACTTTATTTATTCTTCCACTTCTTCTTATTTAGTTGTTTTATTATGAAGTAATAACATTAATATCACTCATATACTGATATGTTATTATATATATTAAACAACCATATTTCACTATCTGTCCATCTTACGGAAAATGAAATCACCACGCGTGCATACGTACGGAATACCGTCTCCACGCCGTGGTGTAATCTATTTTCCACCACCACCACACATGGATGGGTATAATGGTGAAAGTAATGAATATATATGATTATTGTAAAATGATATTTATTCTTTAATATTATACATACATTTTAATAAAATTCCACGATCATGGCAATGATATCATCGCTCGTGCGTACGTACAGAATATCGTCTCCACGATGCAATGAGATTCACTCTCCATGATAACCATTCAATAATGATTATAAAGTATATATAATAATTAAAAATGAAATATATGACATAATAATGCTACTGGATTTATGTATATATATATTTATGTCATCTACTTAATTCAATTCAATTCAATAAGGAAACGAAAACAACATTCATGCATACATACGGCCTACCGTCTACATGAACGGTGTATTTCATTCCATTTATCGATCCATTATATATATATATTTTGAATATATATTATATATAAATCATGTTTTACATTCTAGATGTATGAAATCATGATCTAGGTAATGATATGAATAATTACAAGTTAAAACACGAATGACAAATGAAACGATTTTACACAAACAGCTACTTTAACATTTATTTACAAAAGAACGGGTAATATAAAGTCATAAGTGAACAATATATGGTATAATAACAATGAATATGATTCTCTAATAAGTAAATGACATTATTTAAATCATTATACAGGCGTTTTGGATATGTACGAAGCATATCGGACCTAAGGTAAGGGATAATTTCCAAATCTCATTTTATCTGAGATTGCTTATACGTAAGTATTTACGGGGGTTATTGTTATCATCCATTTACATGTTTTGTAAAAGTGTTTATATGTATATTTAATGTCATTTTTACCCATTTTTTACTTTTACTACATGGTATGTATGAAATCTTTCTTTTACAGGGTACTTTTTGACTTTTCTGGCAAATGTACAAGAATAATGTTTTTTTAACTTATACGGCATGAACGGATTTTTACAGTTTTTTATAAAGCCTTATTTTCATGAAGCTCTCTCCAAATGATTTCATGACTATTTTCAAAAAAAATCCTTTTCTTTTAAAATTGAATGACATTTTTTGAAAAGATAATGATTTTGAAGAAGAAATGATATTTTCCTCAAGAATTATTTTCAAGTGTTTTATCAAAACCATTTTTCATCTAAGATGAAATTATTTCATATGAGTATGTTTCAAGTATCATGTCTCTATGATTTACATGGTTTCACTTTTCTTATTATGAAATTATATCCATTTCTTTTATATGGATTATGTGATGATGGGATGATGTTTATGAAACCAATTTTATTTATGGGGTTTTTATGAATGACGCATGTTTATTTTGTGGCACAAGTAAGAATGATTTCATTATGAGATGGGTGGGACCTATATCTCCCTCCAATGCATTGGGTAAAGATTTATATCTAATGAGATAGACATGGCTGGAACGGTAAGTTAATCTGGTTCAGTATTACAGGACTGGAATGAGGAGTGAACTCGATTCAGAAAGGGACTTTGTCCACTAAGATGTTCCTGGAAGCAATGCCTTGGATACTATGGAAATAATTATGTGTGCTTAATGGATGCCATAATTACATGTTTTATTCCCATGCTATTTTATCATGATTAATGTTATTTTATGATCTATTCTTTTTGTACGTCCATGATTTATGACTTTGGTCATGATTTTGATGTTTATATTTTATGTTCTTGTTTTTGCATTAAAATGTTTATGGATTATTTTATGTTCTCTATGCTTACCCTTACTGAGCATTCGAGCTCACCCTTTTTATGTTTTATTTTCCCCCAGGATTAAAAGAAAGGTTTTAGGTAAGGAAAAAAAGTGGAAGATCTTTATGGGAGATGTTGAAGATCTTTCACCAGGATTAGAAGATTACGTTCCAAGTTTCCAAAGACACTAAACTATTACAGTCCTTGTGTGTATGTTTTTGTAATGTATTAAGTGTTCCAAAAAAGTAATGTAATGTCCATGTATGTCAAGAATCAGGTCTCTACATGGGGGGGTGTCCATGGTGGTGTCTAGGGGGGTGGTCTGGTGTCCAAGGTGTCGGGGGGGGGGGGGGCTTTTTAGGGGGTGGGGGCGGTCCGGTGGGTCAGTGGGGCTGTCCAAGGGGGTGAGGTGGTGTCCAAGAGGGTGGGATGGGGGTGTTCGTGGGAATAGGTGTTTCTAGGGAGTGGGGGTGTCCAGGGGGTGGGGGTCCAGGAGGTTGGGGGATGTCCAAGGGGGTCGGGTGGTGTCCAAGGAGGGGGGTGTACTGGTGAGGGGGGTGGGGCTGTCTATGGAGTGTTTAGGAGGGTGGGCTAGTGTCCAGTATGTCGAGCGGGATTTCCAGGGGATTGCTGGGTATGTCCAATGGGGGTAGGATAGTTTTCGAGAGGGTGGGGACGGCTGTACATGGGTGGGGGGTCGTCCATGTTTTCTGTGGGGTATCCGGGTGGTGGGGTGGTCTCTAGGAGTGGTGGGGTGCCATCTAGGGGGTGGTGGTTGTCCAGGGGGGATGTATGGGGGGGGCTCTCCATGGTGGAGGGGGGAGGGGGGTTGTTCATGTGCATGTCCAGCGGGTGGGGTTTCCAAGAGGTTGAAGGGGCCTTCAAGGGGGTGGGGGTGTCGAGGTCGTAGGTCAGTTGTTGTTTTCACTTAAAATTGTGTCTATTTAAACAAAAGAGTGACACATTGAGTTATACTGGCCACACTGCACTCGTATTGAGGAAGGGTTGACTCTTTCCCGTCGAGAAAGTCCCATGGATCGTTCTCCTATAGGATCAACACAATCCGAATGTGTATGGTCAGATTTTCGTACGTCAGTTGTGGTTTTCACTTAAACTTGTGTCCATTTTAATAAACAAGATACCCTTTCAGTGATACCAGCCACACCATGCCTTGTATTGAGGCAAGGTAGACTTGTACACATCACAAATGATGCATGTATCATTCTCTTAAAGGATCAATACAATCCAAATGTGTTTGGTCCAATTTCCGTAGGTCAATTGTAGTTTTCACATAATATTGTGTCCATTTTAAACAAAAGAGATACAATTTGAGTGATATCATCCACAACATGCCTCAGATTGAGGCCTAGTTTAATTTTAAACATCCAAAAGGACCCATGGATTGTTCTCCGAAAAAATCAATACAATCTGAATGCGTTTGATCAGATATCCGTAGGTTAGTTTTTTTTTCACTTAAAATTGTGTCTATTTTAAACAAAAGATAGACACTTTGAGTGATCTCGGCGACACCGTGCCTTGGATTGAAACGGGGTTGAAACTTACACATCACAAAGGACACATTAATCATTCTTATAAAGGATAATTACAGTCTGATTGCATTTGGTTGGATTTCCATAGGTCAGTTGTTGTTTTCACTTAAAATTGTGTCCATTTTAAACAAAAGAGAGACACTTTGAGTGATACCAGCTAGACCATGCCCGTATTGAGGCAGGTTTGACTCGTACATGTCAAAATGTTTCCATGGATCATTCTCATAAAGGTTAAAGACAATCTGAATGCGTTTGGTCAGATTTCTGTAGGTTAGTTTTTGTTTTCACAGAAAATTGTGTCCATTTTTAACAAAAGAGAGACACTTTGAGTGATATTTGCCACAAAGTTACTCAGATTAAAGCAGGGTTGACTCTTACACATCACAAAAAAACCCATTTATCATTCTCTTATAGGATCTAGACAATCCGAATGTGTTTGGTCGGATTTCCGTAGGTCAGTTGTTTGTTTTAACTTATAATAATGTACATTTTAAACAAAATAGAGACACTATGAGTGATACATGATATATCGTGCCTCGGATTGAGGAGAGGTTGACTCTTACACGTCAAAAATAACCCATGGATCGTTATCATAAAGTTTCAAGACAATTCAAATGTGTTTGGTCAGATTTCTGTAGGGTAGTTTTTGTTTTCACTTAAAATTGTGTCCATTTTAAACAAAAGAGAGACCTTTTGTGTGATACCGGCCACACCATGCCTCAGATTGAGGTTGAGATGACCGTTACATGTCACAATGGACCCATGGATCGTTCTCTTAATGAATCAATACAATCATAAAGTGTTTGGTTAGATTTCTTTTGGTCAGTTGTTTTCATTTAAAATTGTGTCCTTTTTAAACAAAAGAGAGACACTTTGAGTGATACCGGCCACACTATGCCTCATATTGAGGAAGGGATGACTAATACACATCACAAAATACCCATGGATCATTCTAATAAAAGATAAATACAATCATAATGTTTTTGATCAGATTTTCATACAGCAGTTTTTGTTTTCAAATAAAAATATGTCCATTTTAAGGAAAAGAGAGATACTTTGAGTGATAACTACCACACCGGGCCTTGTATTGAGGCGGGGTTGACTCATACACATCGAAATAGACCCATGGATCATTATCCTAAAATATAAAAACAATCTGAATTAGTTTCGTCAGAGTTCCGTAGGTCAGTTGTTGCTTTCACATAAAATTGTGTCGATTTTAAACAAAAGAGTGACACTTTGAGTGATACAGGCCACACTGTTCCTCGTATTTAAAATGGGATGACTCATACACATCCAAAAGGACCCATAGATAATTATACTATTGGATTAAGACAATAATAATGCATTTGCGTGGATATTTTTAGGTCAGTTGTTGGTTTCACATAAAATTGTGTCCATTTTAAACAAAAGAGAGAAACTTTGAGTGATATCAGCTAAATCTTGAATTATATTGAGGAGGGGTTGACTCTTACATGTCTAAAATAACACATTGATAATAATCCTAATGTATCAACACCATCTGAATGCATTTGGTCAGATTTCCATATGTCAGTTGTTGTTTTCACTTAAAATTGTGTCCATTTTAATCAAAAGAGAGACAGTTTGAGTGATACGACTAAACCGTGCCTCGGATTGTGTCAAGGTTGACTCGTACACATCCCAAAGGACCCATGGATTGTTCAACTAAAGTATAAACACAATCCAAATTTTTTTTGTCTGATTTTCTTAGGTCAATTCTCGTTTTCACCTAAAATTGTGTCAATTTTAAACAAAATAAACACTTTGACTGATACCGGCCACAACGTGCCTCGGATTGAGGCGAGGTTGACTTTTACAGGTCAAAAAGGACCCATGGATCATTCTATTCTAAGATCAACATAATCTGAATGCATTGTTAAGATTTTCATTGGTTAGTGGTTGTGTTCACTTTAAATTGTGTCCATTTTAAACAAAAGAGCGACACTTTGAGTGATACCGGCTATACCGTGTCTTGGATTGAGGTGGAGTTGACTCAAGCACACCCCCAATATACCAATGGATCTTTAATATAAAAGATCAAGATAATCTGAAAAGCGTTTGGTCTGATTTTCATGGGTAAGATGTTGTTTTAACTTAAAGTTTTGTCTATTTAAAAAAAAGAGATACTTTGAGTGATATCGGCCACACTGGGCCTCGTATTGAGGCCGGGTTAACTCGTACACATATTAAAGGACCCATGGATCTTTCATCTATAGGATCAACACAATATGAATTATTTTGGTCATATTTCCACTGGAAAGTTGTTGTTTTCGCTTAAAAGTGTGTCCATTTTAGTCAAACTAGAGACCCTTTGAGTGATACCGGTCACACAGTTCCCCAGATGGTGGCGGGGATGACTGGTACATGTCAAAAAAGACCCATGGATTGTTCTAATATCTGATCAAGATAATCCAAATATGTTTGGTCATATTTTCATAGGTCAATTGTTGTTTTCAATTAAAATTCTGTCTATTTTAAACAAAAGAGAGAAACTTTGAGTGATACTGTCTATATCGTGGCTAGGATTGAGGTAGGGTTTTCTCGTACAGGTCTCCAATGCACTGATGGATCGTTCTCTTAAAGGATCAAGACAATAAAAATTAATTTGGTTGGATTTTTATAGGTCATTTGTTGTTTCACTTAAAATTGTGTCCATTTAAAAAAAGAGACACTTTGAGTGATACCGGCCACACCGTGCCTTGGATTGAGTGGTGTTGACTCATACACATCCGCAACACACCCAGGGATTGTTCTCCTAAAGGATCAACACAATTGAAAGGTGTTTGGTCATATTTCCATTGGTTATTTGTTGTCTTCAGTTAAAATTGTGTCCATTTTAACAAAAAGAGAGACACTTTGAGTGGTTCATCATTCTTGGATGTTTCTGGTGCATATCATCTTCTAAATGGGAAAATTATTCATTGGATAAAGGATGTTTTATTTTATAACAATTACAATTTTTCTATGACCATTTATATACAACAATGTTTCATTTGTTGATCCCCGCAACCCCTCTCAAAAATGAATGCCAATTGTACACATCCCCAAGTTATATCTTCATTCTATTTGTGTATAATCTTCCATCAGGTATGCGGCCCAATCGTTTCTAAAAATATATATATCGTCATGTTATTATGAGTCTTCTCGGCAGTCAGAGTACTACTAAAAAAATAAAAATAATGAATTAATAATTAAATTAATTGAACTAGTAGTTGTTTTTGAAAATACATCATTAGGGATGCTAGTCCGTTGATGAAAAAATATCTCTTTTAGAAATTTAGAAACATAATAACCACAATCATTATCAGTTTTTTGTTTTGGACACTGAGAAAAAAATTATTCATTAACATAATATGTAACTTGTGTTTATATGTGTTTGGAGAGTGAAATTTTATTATATATACCCTGATATTCGGTGCACATGCAATACTTGCTCGCCTCCTTATGCTTAGCCCCTGTCCTCATTCCTTTTTTAGACGATAATGATACACTATGCTATCATAACAGAATCCTCAGTAAAAGATAATATAAATTATATTACATGATTTTTAGACCTAAAATGTAGGATGTAGTTTCTTATCGATTCACAAACTCCATCCTGTGTGGTCGTTCTGATGGATATCCTTACTTTGAATCCAGAAAATAAATCTTTGGAGTTTCCAAGTTCACCACAATTAGCATCTAATGATTCCTGAATACACAAAAAGGAATAAGTAATAAAATAAGTGAAAATATAATTGATATGCCATAATTGTAGAGTTTTACCCCGGCATGGTTGGTATTAGGAGGAGTTTGTCATCTGTAATCGTGCTTTCAAATGTTTTCATGAAGCCGTTCACTATTTCATTCTTTTTTGAAGGCTCTAATTGCATTAAATGTGTTGATGTGGTATGAGGACTAACGAGTCCGAATTTTGGCTCATGAGAAAATTACTTCAACTATTTTTCATATATATGTCTGTCAACAATATAAAATTCATTTAGTCATTATTTGAAAATTAGATCAGCTTTTTGAAAATCAATTCATGAAAAATTACCTCATATATATATTTACAACTGTGACGTCTAGCCAACTGTTTTCAAGGATCTCATTTACATTTTCAGCAGCAACGAGATCATGACTTTCCTTTCCATATATATTCTTTTCGAAAACCACTATATGACTGCTACCACATCTTAGAATCATATCCACATGAGTCTTCAAGGTAAGTAAATGTTAATAGAGAGCATGTGGAGTTATTTTGATTTTAGTAGCTCCTTGGGATCAGTTGGTCGATCCTTTAGATGATTTGATCTGATCATTGTCATCCCTTTCCCTTTATCCATCCATAATAACATTCATTGGTTCAGACCATTTTTTCATTAATTGCTAAAGGTTTACCTTGAAAAAAAAGTAAATAAATACCACTTTGACGACATTTACTCTTACATGTTGTGACGACCATGAAATGAAATTCCCATTAGACTTTTCAACCTTATGAATATCATCATCATCAAGTGGAATAGATAGCTTTGCATTTGGCTCATGAGTTACAATAATCGTCACTTTCATATTATCATTCGGAAGTGGTCTATTATACATCATGTCATCTGGGATGTTGAACACTATATCCCTTGCTACAAGGTGATAGGTTGGTGTTGACAGATATAAATCACAATCATTATAAACCTATAGAATATCAGTATAGGAAAAGTATCAGTGATTATCTAATTCACATTTCATGAGAAAAATTATTAGAATATTGATTACCACGGCTAAGAAAACTCTTTGAGGGGAATGGATCGCCTCAAGGCTGGTGGGGGTGGGGGGGTATCTTCACATGCTGGTTGTTCCTGATTTGTGTCTTCTCCTTGCTTCCCACCAATAAAATTTTCTAGCAAATCTCCCTAAAATTGAAATCGTTCTTCAAGGGTTTCTAGTCTTTGGCTCAATTGTTTCAATTTTTCATCTCTATCATTCGTTTTTTCTTCTTTTCAAAATATACTCTGGGTGTCACCCCAAACCCCACACCTCTAACATGACCGTATTGTTCTGGCTGCTTCAAAGCCATCGATAATAGCTATGCATCTGCAAAAAGTGTAGCTGGTTCCTATTGCGGTCGGATATAGGAAAATAACAGATTTTTTTATGCAATAGAAATTTAAAACAAGTATTTTAATCGTTGTGTCATACTTACAGATATTTCCCACACTTTTTGTGTGTTCTCATCTACTAGATTCCCTTCCTTATTCAAACGTTCCTCTTTCTATAGCACATGACTTGGAATGGAACTGTCTTTGGTTTTAGACTCATAAATATACATATAAACGTAGAAAGATAATTATGATGTTATTTATTGGAACATAACAATATTACTGTAATTTTAAAATACATAGTATTTTCTTTTATAGTGAAGTGTTCCCTATCCATGCCTTACGATAGGGGTATGTTGGTTTTAATGCACGTTCATTATTTTTAGTACAGAGTTGTTGTTTCATAAATGAAATATTGGAAATCAAAGTGATTAATACATATATCCTAAAACAACATATTATCACCCACAATGTACTTGAATCTTCTCATCCCCATGGTGGCCAATAAATGCATCCCATGATTCTTGAGATATCAGTTGAGCGTAGACAATGGTTGGGTCTAGTTTTATTTTACCTTTGGAATCTTTCAGGTGATATCTTGTTAAAATAGTGCAAAAACCCCGATGAAGCCATCCTGCAAGACTTAGTACAAAATCCTTGTGTGATATTCTATTATAAATGTAATATGAAATAGATTGAGAAGAGTAATACATTGTTTAGTTATTTTATTTTCTAATAAATTAAAGAAATAAATTAATAATGTTACCATAATTTATTCCAGGATCACAGCCTTCAGCCCGGACACAACATGGTGCCATGAATCTATGTCAATCGGAATGCACTGCCGAGTGACAACTTTAATGTATCTACTAAAAATATCCTTATTGGGATTCACATTTTGCCCTTATTCATTCCATACGACATCAAATTTGATGCCTTTTCTTTTTTCCTTAAGAAAATTGGATAACACTGTCAAACTATGATGCACCTGTGTTTTCTGTGACTTCGGTCCTTCATTCCTGACCATTTCATCGATATCAACATCATCTATATGTTCATCTGAAATGGTATCAGGCGTATGTGCTATGGTAGTTGGAAATCAACACTAGGGGAAACAACAGGTTCAGAAAATTGTTGTTGCTCTGCACTGTGAGCAGCCGCAGTAGGAGCAACAACAGCAGCAGTAGGTTGAGAGAATTGTTCATCCTTAAGGTTAGGAGCACCAGAATGTGCAGAAGTCATTATCTACAAAATTGGTTGAATAGTTAATTGATATTATATAAATTGATTAATGATAATATAATAACATGAGAAAAAACGATTTATATTACAAACAAAATATAACATGTTTATTGAACTCTCTTTCTTTTTTTCCAAGGCTGAAGGGATTTGACACCTCTATCGATTATCTGAATCCCTTCATTATGGTAACATCTATCATAAAAAACATCATCTACATTGGGACTGTTGAGAAATGATTTCTACGTACCAATGAAATGATCGACTTGAACTGAATTTTCATCGGACCCTTCAGTAGTTTTGGACGATAACAGAACAATCGACCACTTTCGGTTTGCAGGATCTAAATCATAAAAAAAATGTACTGCTTGTGATGAAATTATAAACTATTCTCCTTTGTATGCTTCTTTACTAAATCAACTTTCACAAATCCCATTCACCTATTTTAACACCACTGTTGTTATCAACACATTTTCACTAAATAGTCAAAAATTGGAATGTAGTATAATCCAACTCCTATATTAGTTTGATAATGCCAAAGTATGACATATTTGCATAAACTGGATTTCTATCCTTACTACCAGAAACATGCATCACTTCAGCCACTAGTGTAACTCCACTATTTTTCATTGAACTATATTCATCATGTTCATATGTATAGAATGTATAACCATTAATTACATAACCACTGTAATATAATACATACACACATGGTCTGGCGGCTAGCCATCGAAGTTGTTTGGAAATTGAATTCTGATTTTCATCGAACTGCTTAAAAATATGGTCCTAAAACCATCATATAAATGGGTGATTATGTGTATTTGATAACAACTGCTCATCCCTTAATGGATTCAACTGCCTAAGAATATCATTGTGAGTTTCAATATATGGAGCAACATCCCAACTGTTATGAAAAACATAAAGTTGGGCATTCTCTCGATCTGTAATACTGATTCTCACAAAATCTCTTCAAGAAATTCCCTCACCCTAAATGCCTTCAGTGTGAAAAGATTTCAGGAGACCAATTCTTTCCACATTAGATAGGTATTCGTTAAAAAATTCAATGGATTCTTCATCAATATATCACTCCTCTATACAACCCTCTGGACAACATCGATTTTTGAAATACCCTGTCAAAATCATCATATACCATTCAACATGATACATCCATCTATAGTGCGCAGGACCAAAAAGTCGAATATCTCTCACCAAGTGAGTCATCAAATGAACCATCATATCAAATAATGTTGGTGGGAAGAACATTTCTAATTCCCATAATACGATAACAATTTCTTTTTCCATTGCTGGCAATTTCACCAGGCCTAAAACATTGCTACATATAGCATTGAAAAAAACAATGTTTTGTTAATTTCTGACAAACATTCTTGGGAAAAATGAAAAGTAATGCTACATGAATTAGATCTTGCATCAAAAGATGGAACTCATGTTATTTCAAACCTTTTAACTTCAAACCATTCATTGACACAGTGTTCTTGATATTTGATGAATGCCCCTATGGAACCTTTACATCATTGAAAAAGTTGAAAAAATGATATATCTCCTCCCTAGAAAGAGTATAATCAGGTGGAGGATGAAAAATTTTATTTTCACCCTCCACGAGAGCCAACACATCTCGTATTCCCATGTCAACCATATCCAACCTTGCCTTAATTCCATACTTTGTTTTTTCAGGGGCATTTAGCAACGTTCTGATAACACTGTCACATATATTTTTTTAAACATGAACCACATCAAGGAAATGTTTGATGTATAAACAATTCCAGTATGATAATTCAATAAAAATCTGATCTCTTTTTCCAAATGATTTCCATATGGTTTTTCGAAAATGGTTTACCAAAAACAGTTTTCACATCTTTTACTTTCTCAAACAGCTGATCACCTGTTAGTGGATATAGTGATGCATGTTGTTCTAAAATTACATTGAATGATGTCATCCATGATTGGTACTTATTACAATGAGGTATAAATCTACAATGTCCTAGAAACATATATTTCGATGAATATTTCAACCTAATTGATTTTGTATCTTCTTCGCACATGGGAAACCCTTGAGTTCCATTAATTCTATAGCCTGAAAAATTTCCATAAGTAGGGAAATCATTTATTGTCCCATACAGCATCACTCTCAACGTGAAGTATTGCCTTATATATGCATCATACAAAATAACACTTAAATCCCACAATAACATAAAATCCTTGATCAAAGAAGCGAGATAAACATCAATATCGTTACCTGGTTGTTTTGGTCTTGATATAAGCATATATAAGATGATGAATTTCTGCTTCATGCAAAACTAGGGTGGCATGTTAAAATTTACCAACATAACATGCCATGTACTATGAGTGCTGGTTTGAAAACTAAAAGTATTCACTCCATCTGTAGATAATGCAAGATGATGTTTTCTCGGTTCTTTTCCAAATTTAGGATACTCATGATCAATTTTATTTCATTGAGGAGAGTCGGCCGGATGATTTAATTTCCCACCATTATTTTTTTATCTGCATGCCATGAAAATTGTCTTCGAGTTTAATCACTTCTATATAGACACCTAATACTTGGAATGATTGGAATATACGATAAAACTTTCGTAGGATTGGATTCATCTTTCTTGTATCGAGAAGCACCACACATTGGGCATTATGTAAGTGATTTGTTCTCCATGCGAATCAATATACAGTCTTTTAGGAAAGCATGTATTCTTTCCGTAATCTTACCCATCAAGCGTAGAATTAGTTTAGCTTCATATGTCCGTCTTGGGAGCTCATTATCTTCTAGGAGACTGTCATTCAAGAGAGAAAGTAGTTCTGTAAAACTGACATCACAACATTCTCTGGCTACATTCAATTTATACAACTTCAGTACAACTGACAATGCTGTATATTTAGTGAAACCAGCAAACAATGGCGTCTTTTCACAACTCTTTTACTTCTTAAACTGTTTTGGGCAATCATGGAGATCATCTTAAATTTTATTTGTCATTTCCTCAATACGATCATCATCTTCATTGACATCTGTAATCACATCCTCCATACGGTCTTCTTCATTATCCATATTTCTATTCATATATGATGATCCATAAAACGCGGTTTTATCCTAGCCAGTAGCTACATTTTATTTTTCTCGGTGTTTATTTCAAAATTTATAACTATAATATATTACATGACATATCAAATATTCTTCCAACTACTATGGAGTATGTATTCTTGAATAACAACAACGTAAACACGAACAAATGATTTTAGAAGGATCTTTGTGTGATCCTTTGCAAACACGATGATCTATTTAACTCTGTTATTATACTCTATTGTCAAATGTTTAGCATCCATCCAATATTTATTCATCTATATCATATTTTAATCTCCAATATTAGTATTTATGGTTCAAGTACACAAAAAAATTCTTCCAAATATAGTATAAGAAACCCACTTCCTTATAAACAGATAGATTAATAGAGCCCAACCATTTCCAATAAAGATATGGAAATCAACAGAACCAGGATAGACCCCCCGTCAAAATCATCATAGTTTCTATACACAAAGGTGTTCATGAGGATAATCAATTATTTCATAGATGGTAAAACTCACACGACATCATCATCTATGGCTCATCCTCCTCTATCAGTTCAACCCTTCTATGGTCAACTAGTCCATACTTTTATACCTCACCAACCTAAAATACATATGGATGAAAACCAGTATACAACACTCTAAGTAAAGAAAGGATTTTCATAATCTCTACAATATGTAATTCATTAAATATAATTACTTTAGATACATTATAGTTTCCTCAAATCACCCCAGTCCAAACACAAGAATAATCAAGAATGATACATCTACCACTTCTAGGTTACTACCCTGTATTCAATATCATCATGCCTAAATACCCATATATCCACACATAAACATGTCTCAAATACATAAAATACCATATCCACATAAGAACCAAAGTACCCATATGGATTTTTATCCGGTTACTCGAATCAAGTGGTGGTGTGTAAGAAATAACAAGAAAATATAATAAGTATATAGTCACACATAAATCTCAAACTCCTTGATCCTGAGAAGGTGTTAACCAAACTAAAGAATTATCTTAAGAAAACACCCCCTATAAGATCTAATAAATCAAAAATATAGGTCAACATATACTTTGTATTGATTAGAACCTGATTACGATTCTGGTAATCAACACACAAGCAAAGGGTTCCAATGACCTTCTTGGTGAAAAGCATTAGTTATTCCCATGGAAACACACTTGGTTAAATAAAGAATTTTGAAACCAATTCATCCCACTGATTATTTATTTCCTTAAATAATTTAGTTCTATATAAGATAGTATAGATTTTGGTTTTTTACCCATCACCAAGTTGATAGAGAACCCCACCTCCGTCTCTAGTGGTAGACCAAAAAATACTAAAGGATACACTTTTGGAAATTCAAAAGCTACTAGGGGAAGTTCACTATAATAGGCTTCCTACTATAGTTCAATAGCATAAAAGGATATCATCCCACTCAACTCTGGAAGAATATGTCTAGCTCTACTAGACCTCAGGTCTGATTCTCTATGGAAAACATGGAATTCCCCATCTGGTCCAGTGAACGACACCCACTGATGATAATAGTAAATCCATGAATTATTAGAAACAAGTCAGTCCATTCTGAGAATAATATATTGGGGAATCATTTTAAGAACCAAAAAATATCATATGATCTAAATCTCTAAAAAATGGAAATCATGAGAGGGGAATCAGAGACCTTACACCCTCTTTATCCAAAGAGATGTTACAGTCTCTATAAATTAATCCATTAGCTCCATTATAACTTTCAATAGTTGTATATGGATGTTTGATATAAAATAATGTTGAGAAAAAATATCAAATAAAACATACACTAAAGAAAAAGAAATGGAAATAGTGCCTTTCAGTATCGCATGACCAACATCAGTTCTTACTGGAGATTAATCCACTTAATTAAGGTGTTTTTTTCTAATACAAGTTTCAAGGATCCCATTGTTATTGAATAATATTACTATGATTTGGCACCTATAACAATTTATGAGTCCATTTCACTACACAGCACTACTACAAACACGGCCTTTATCAGCGCTAAAAATGGCCTTTATCAGCACTAGAAAAGCGCTGATAAAGCCAGCGTAGATAAAGGGGGGGGGTCCCCTTTATCAGTGCTCTGAAAAGCACTGATATAGGACCCCTTTATCAGCGCCAAAAAAAGCACTGATAAAAGGGGTCTTTTATTAGAGCTAAAAACAAGCACTGATAAAAGTACCCCTTTATCAGCGGTTTTTTAGCACTGATAAAGGAGTCCTATATCAGCGCTTCCTTTATCAGCTATTTCGTTTTAGCGCTGATAAAAGTTAAAAAAATTAAAAAAATTAAAAAAATTTAAAAAAAATTAAAAAATACTGCCAATCGGGGGGGCTTTTATAGTGCTTGAACCCCCCCCCCCCCCCCTTACAGCGCTTTTCGGCCCCTATACAACTCCCCATGCACCCCACGCACCCCCCTCCACCCTTTAACAGTGCTTGATCCAATATTACCCATGCGCGCGCACCCCTGCCTCCACCAGGATTTGAACTCGAGACCTCCCCCTGCGCGCCTAACCCCTTACCACTACTCTATTTTGATTTGCTTTCCAATTCATGATATCTATATATATATATATATATATATATTTGTATAGTAATATATATTTATATTAATATATATATATATATGGTTATATTATAATATATAGTTATATAGTTATATTATAATATATATAGTAATATTAATATATATATATAGTGGTATTAATATATATATCTATATCTATATATATATATTTAGTTATATTTATTCGTATAGTAATATATATTTATATTAATATATATATATAGTTATATTAACATATATATAGTTATATTAACATATATATAGTTATATTAACATATATATAGTTATATTAACATATATATAGCTATATTAACATATATATATTTATATTAACATATATATAGTTATATGAATATATATTTATATAGTTATATTAATATATATATAGCGATATTAATATATATATTTGTGGTGATATTAATATATATATTTATAGTAATACTAATATATATATATAGTTATATTAATATATATATAGTTATTAGATTAATATATATATAGTTATATTAATATATATATATATATAGTTAGATTAATATATAGGTATATAAATATTCATATATTGGTATTTTAAATAAAATGGATATTAGTTATTATTTATATAAAGCTAACATATTTCATATGTAAATATGTTTAATTATTTATTTAAAAAAATTAATTTTTAGGTGCGAATATATTAAAAACATGTACATATAGTTATATATTTGATTATAAATAGCAGTTCATTATAAAAAAGGATTAAATTTCATAGACATAATATCAATATGAATGTAATACCTTAGAATAAATTCAGTCCCTTCCAAGAAAATCCAATAATACCCCCTCAAACGAGTTTGAAAATCCACAAAATGTTAAAAAATCTGGGTACCCCGACAAAAAACTCAGTTTTGGAGGCCTTCTGGGCCGCGTTTGGCCTCGAAAAACGCTTTACTGGGGTCTCCCCATTTATATCGACGTAGAGCTCGTCGCAGGCTTCGATTTGATATGTGGTAGAGCTCAAATGGACACCCGGATCAAAAGTTATGGCCGTTTGAAGTTTGAGTTGCGTTTTCAACATATTTTGGATCTTTTTTTAATTTTTTTAATTTTTTTAATCCTAAAATTGTTATAAATTACTGTTACTCCATAATTATTATCAAAATATTAATTAAAAATATTTTTTTTAATTTTTTAAGAAGTCATTTTCACTAAATATCTTATATATTAAGTATAATAAGTGTAAATGTACATTTATACTTATCTAAAATATATTTAAAAATTATATATTATATTTATATAACAATATAACTATATTTATATATTAATATATTAATATATTTTTAAATTTTTGTTTTTGAAGCCGACCCTTTATCAGAGCTAAAAAAAGCGCTGATAAAGGGGGGGCGCTGCGAAAAACTATTTTTGTGGTAGTGTAGGGTTGTAAAAACATGTAAAACCCACTTCAAGGGGGTTTAATGTCTGTACGAGATGTAAGTATTCATTTCTTCCATGAAATAATGCTTTGAGTGTTCAATCATTACACATTGGAAAAAGTAATATGGCCTTTACAAACACTACAGATGATCTGTGGGAAGTTTTCTATAAAATACCACCCCCCCTATTTTCACTATGAGGCTCACTGTACTTTCTGTTACATTTATAGGAACCACTAAAACTAACACTGGTAACATAAGTAACTATATTTAACCCTGAAATAATTGTAATTCCAATTTAATACATAACATCCCTATGTAGAACATCAAAATTTTAAGTAAACATTAGCATAAATACATGATATTGGATATCTGATCGAAGACCTGTATAAAACCTCTGGGACTTAAGATTCTTGTTTGACACCACTTCAAGGGAAAATTGAGCAAGTTTAGAAAAATTATTAGTATATTGAGTCAATGTTTAATATCCTTAGATGAGGTTGAGAAACTCTGTGGACTTACCTGATACCATCAAATCTATAGATATAATTGCTCCGTAAAAGATTTATTGAAGTATTTTCAATCTTAGACACCATTTATCTTAACTAAAACTGTATCACCACTTTCACATACACATTAAAAGAATCATAAGCACATAAGGATATCACCACATTCACAATTTCAAATCTTCACTAGGACCCAATGATCGAAATCTCACAAAAAATCACTATTTTACACAAAAATCCACTTTCCATTTCACATGCACACTAAAACCATTTAGAAACACATTTTACACCACTTTAAATATTTATGAAACGCGTTTGGAAACAAAAAAAGAAGAACACGTATGGAATCCAACCATTTCCATGAGAAAATCCCCTTTCAAATTCATACTAACATAAATCTATTTTATAACATGTTTCAAATTGCATTCATAATTCAAAGACACAGGTTCAAAAAAAATACAACATGCAACAAAAAAGAATTTCTCTTCTAAAATCCACATTCAAAACATTCAAACCATTAATTCTCTTTGAAAACTCATTTTATTACACCCCTTTTAGACAACATATAAAATATATTTAAGAAACACCTCATTATAGATAACATGAAACATAAAAACATTCCTTTAGAAGAAATAAAATTCTTCACCTGTGGATCTCAAAACCATTCCAAAGCATATTTCGCACCAAAAATGTAATCCATAGAACACATTCATGAAACTAAGAAATCATTTCAAAATCATCTAATAATTTAAAAACATTGAATCAATTACCACACACTTGGAAACTTCCAGAGGTGGAGGTGCATGGGAGGAGGTGCACGGGAGGAGATGCCAACCGAAGAGTAATGGATGAGTATGGTTCGTGGGGAGTAGGGTTGAGTGAAGAGGAGGATAAGTAGGATTTTCGGGGAGGAGGATCCAGGGAAGGGGTTTGAGGGGGAGGATTAGTAGAAGGGCTAACTAGGGAGGTCCGACAACCCGAATATCGGGGGTGGTGGAGGTCTGGAAACGCGAAGATCGGGGGTGGTGGAGATCCAGAAATGTGAAGATCGGGGGTAGGCAGAAGGGTGTTGTAGGGTTACAGTACCGAGAGAGCTTTAGGTCGTGATAAATTGAGGATATTGTGAGACCAATTTTATAAAATATGGGACTACGGTTTTATCAGCGCTTTTTTAGCGCTGATAAAGGGCCTCTTTATCAGTGCTAAACAGCACTGATAAATCCTTCCGGTGTGAGTGCTAAAATATTAGGGCTGATGCATGCCATCTTTATCAGCGATTTTCTAGCACTGATAATGGGTCTCTTTATCAGCACTTTTTTAGTGCTGATAATGGTTACCCTGTATTATTGAGAAAATTTTATTGCTGATACTGGGAATCTTTATCAGTACTTTTCTAGTGCTGATAAAGGGACTTCTATATCAGTGATTTTCTATAGCTGATATAGTTTCCAAGTATCAGTGATAATATTTATGTATTGATACAAGGTTTCTTTTTCAGTGGTTTTTTCTCAGCGCTGAAATAAGGTGGCCCTTCCCATGCCTGTTTTTGTAGTAGTGAAAGCTTTTTGTTTCTAAAACGGGAATTAATTTTAAATTAATTTATACCACTTCTATGTTTTGAATTTGGAAAAATAGATTCCATATTTAGAATCTGGTGGTCCAAATTGGGTAAATAAGTAACTTTAATTCTTATATATTATGATTAATTACTTCGGTAAATATTTTATTTACAATGGTTAAAGAGGTAAATTTGATATATAAGGTAATAAAATAATATTATAATATTATTAAATTACAATAACATGTGTCCCAACACTATTTACTGATAAATGTCCAACCATGGGCATCCATGGGTCGATTGTGGGACCCAATGAAGCCACTTGAGATTGATAATGAAACTTTATATTAAATAATTTAATGTGAAGACAAAAAAGACATAAACATATATCTTTTAGTAAAAAAAATTTACATGGAGTTATATAAGTTATATCTTTGACTATATATATTCATTTGAAATATTGAAATATTTCCTACATCATGGTATTTGTTTTATAATTTTTAGACATCAAATAAATACAATTATCTATGACACAATAATGATGTATTGTTTTCCTCATTAATGAATGTTTTATATAAATGAGATTATAAAAATTAAAACAATACCCAGACACTTTCAAATTATTATTGGATTATTTTATTTCAAACATGAGTAATATTATATTATATTTTAAGGTGTTTTGGAATTTTATAAATTGAACATCATTATATAATAAAATAACATTTTCAATCATTCCTAATGAGCCCCTCCTCCACCTTATAAAAGCCCTCAATTCTAGCCAATTTCTCACACCTCTCATGCCCCATGTGTAATGACCCATAAATTCCATGAAATATCTTTTAATTACATGTAAATATTATGAGTCTACAATAATTAACAGTGTGTGATTCCGAGGCCCAGTGTGCCAGGAATTAATTTCTGAACTTTTTTTCAGGTACGTTCATTAAATGTGGAAGTGGGTTTCTGTAACATTTGTACTAGTGCTCGGAATTGAAATATGAGGTCACCGTTGAAATTAAAGAGCCGATATTCACTTACAGATACCATCACCTAGACCACAGTTATTCAAGGTTGGAAGTTATTTTTTCACTTTTTTGTGGAAGAATTGAAAAATAAAAACATTTTTTTATTTTTCTTGTAACCTCCTTTGGTTTTATGGAGGCGGGGACCACAAGTGCTTTAATCCTCTCAATTTGAATTCAATGGTTGGGACCACTAGAACCCTTTATTAATGTGGGGGAAGACCCTATAAGTTTCTAATTAATTGTGCCAACTCGCCAATTAATTAATTGACCCATTTATTTATTGTACCAAAATTAATTAATTGTAGAAACCTATTTAAATATAAGTTGGAATTTCACCTCTTTGGTTTTGGGGGGAATCATTGAAAAAGGGTGTTCTTAGAGGAGCCTCTTGAGTATGAACAATTCTCTCCCAGAAGGTACCGAAGAACGGAGGATCGTCAAACAAGTGGCGTCGTGGGAGGAGGCTTGCTTCGGGATTGATAAAAACCAATCTGTCTTCAACCGCGGATGATATCCAATGGAACCTTCGAGGTAGGGTTTGTTGTTTGTATACCCCTTAACCCGTTCAAGACATTCCTCATTATTCAATAATAAACATTTCTATTTCTACCATTCTAACATGGAGGGTGTGGGCCAAACGAACATGGCCACACCTCTCCAAAAACTATGTGGTTTTTATGCGTTCTTTGCGATGGAGGAGGATGGAGACTGGTGCCGGAGTTTGGCATCAGTGGGACTCAAGAGTGGCGGCCAACACTCTATCCGGTCGCGACGAAGGGTCGGCGCGTCCGCGCCAACCCGAGAAGAGTCATGGTATGTTGGCCGCAACGGAACAAGGGTCGTGCTAAGGGGCAGCAATGGGCATCTGCACTGCCTAGAGAAGAAGAGCCGCGACCTTGCACCATGGAAGTGAGGCAAGGCATGACCATCTTGATGCTAGCAGCCGGTGAAGGTTTGTAGTACAACCGCGTCGGGTGGAGGAGTACGATTGGCCAACTAGCCCGCCCCAAGCCGAGCGGACACTGCACCGCGGGCCGCCCAACGGGCCACCTTGTGCGGGCTGATCCCGGGGGCCAGATCATGTGTGTCAGGTCCAACCCAGGGTCGGACCTGGGTTGGACAAGACCATGTCGGGCTGGGTCGGTCCAACCGGATCAGACCAGACAAACACCCACTTCGACTATTTTCTCTCTTTTGGCCACATCTTGACCTACTGGTGTCCGTTTGATGAACTGTCCAAGGCGTCATAAACATTGGATCGAGACAGTCCTTTTTGTATACCCCAGTTAAGTCTTGGATAATGTTGGGGGTACTGATGGGTTGGATCGATCTCAAATCCAACCAGGCCCACGAGACTAAAATTCTAATAACATACAGATCGATCGGCTGATTGTCGAATTGTCTGTTGTGTTGACACTCTTTTTATGTGGTGGTATTTGGGATAATTCTTTGTGGAATTTGGTGTATCGACATGTGGGTATTGGGGAGGATACTCCCAGAATCATGCGAGCTCATTGAGGTAACCTTGTAGAAAGTTGTAACATGAGGAAGGGATCCAATGTGGTTCTGTGCTTGGGATCCTTTGTGGGTCTGTGTTCGAGAGTCTAACTTGGATCTGCTTTTGTAATCCATGTGGGATTACCCTTGGATACTACATGGGTCTGATGTGTAACGCCCCAACCCCAGTTTCCCAGATTCGGTGCATTTTTTTCATACAATGGCATGATTACAAGGAATCAAGTCCCGAAAGACCGATCAATTTAGCAGTCTTGGAAAATAGATTACATACATCGACATTACATTACACATTATAAAATAAAACCCAACATAAATGATCCTTTTAGAAATCAATTAATCCCCTATCTTAACCCTGATTATCAATCATAATATACTTCTTGGAATCCTAATAAAATTAAAACATAGAAAGGGGTGAGCATAGATGCTTAGTAATTATAACAATATAGCAAAAACTTTCATAAATAAGCATAAAAATTTAAGTCAATGTATTAAAATAAACTGAAATCCTTTTTGAACATAAACTCCCGCATAATGTGGAAAAGATACTATAGAATAATTCCATCAAATTATTTACATGGATATTCTACTATTTGAATAATCACATGCAATATCAATTTCCACTTCCTTAATGATGGAATTCATAATGCCAAACTATCATAAAAACATAGTCAAGGCCTTATTCTAAGACTACAAATATGATTTTTTCAATGCCTTGTTCCAAGACACTAGTTTGTCTCATGAGACCTACTGATGCATCGAAGAGCTATAGCGGTCTCCACCCGTCACTTACTAAGTCCAATGCATTCCTCATATGAATAGGTATAAACATAACATAAACATACTTATTTAAACTAGCATACGAAATTTCAATACATTCTCTATATACCATGAATGGTATAAAAATTAAACATCCACAGTCAAACATATCACAAAACCTTCAATACTATATAGAAGATTTGTATCATAATAAATAAACTTCAAACAAGTTTAAAATCCATTATTGGATTTTGACATAGATGAAAATTATTTGTAAAAATCTTTGAGAGAAATATCCATTTTTCATGAAAACATTTAAAAGTCACAGAATTTTAAAAAAAGACATTTAAATACATTTTTTGAATCAAAGTATCCCATAACACTTTGAAACATTTGAAAGTAATTAACATTTTAAAACATTCATGTCCATTAAATAAATCTTCAAAACCATTTTGAAAACATGGACATTAATGAGAATGGTTTAAGAGAATAACCCATTATTACATTTAAAATGACGTTTTAGTAAAAAGTCCACTAAAAATTTTCTTAGAAAACTATTTTATGAATCATGGACATGGAAAATAAATATGTCCTAGTAGATACTTACATAAAAACAACCTCAGATAACAAAGAGATTGTGAAATTAACCCTTACCTTGCACTTTCCTTTAGTCGAGGGTACATTTATCCTCCTGTATGAAGATCGTAGTATGTAATTAAATTATAAAATAACCACATTAATATTTCTGATATCATACATGATTCATTTAGGACATTATAATACCCATTTAATAATAACTTCCAAGGTAAATTAACATTTTGGGTAGTGATCTTTTTCTTTATCATATGTGTTTTAACTTGTTACTCTTGATTGTATAACATAGACAAAGATTTAAATACATCCATAATATAAAACATGATTTATATATCATATATATTTATAATATAAATATTTATAATAAACATATATATAAAATGAAAATTTCCCTTTATGGAGACGGTAGTCCGTAAGTACGCATAAACGTTGTTTCCATTTTCATATTGTATTGAACGGAACTAACTAAATAAGAAATATGTAAGTGAAAACACACACACACACACACACATATATATTTAGTAGAATTATTATTTAATATATTACATACTTATTAGAAATATATATTTTTATAATTGTCGATGAATGGTGAACGTAGAAATAAATCTCATCGTATCGTGGAGATGGTAATCCGTACGTACGCCCGAGCGACAATATAATTTCCTTAAAGTTGTGGAATTGGATGGTATATTAATTTTACAGATACATTACAATGTTATTTTTATTATTTATATACATATTACTCATTATTATATCCATCTAAATAACATAGTGTTGAATAACAAATTACACCATGACGTGGAGACGGTAAGCCGTACGTACGCACTCATGGTGACGTTATCATTCATAATATCGATAGAATATTGAATATTGTTGTGCCATTTATATAATAACATCATAGTATATAAAGGATACTGGAGTTAGTATTTTAGAATTGAAATAACCAAGATAGAAGAAGTGGACGAAGAAAAGAACTTGAAAGAGGGTGGTGAAATTATTACCTCTTCTTCGAGTTCTTCCTTTTGATATGATCAAAATGGCTCCATAAGTTGGCTTTATGACTAAATTAATTCCTCTAGGATGAATTGAGGGATGTTTAGAGGATATTTGGGCAGGGTTATTCAGACCCAAAAGGCTTTGAAGGTGTGAATTAAAGAGAAGGGGGAGTGCCCTTTTATAAGAGGGGTGAGGGGCACCTTAGGAAAGGCTAGAAATATTATTTAATAATAAAATAATATTCGGTTTATAATGGTTAAAAAATGGATTATTTAATGGCCAAGGTGGGGATGTGTCTATAACCATTCAACCAATAGGTTTTATATAGGTTGGGTTACAATATTAACCTTAACGTTTTGATTTAACTCTTAGATAAATAGTTTTACATTTACCATGTCTCTTTGTATTTTTATATTATATGGTTAATAAACTTACTATATACATTCAAAAGAAACCAAAGTGGTTCATTAATGATACATATATCATTATATATGTCCTTTGGCCAATCCTTTGATTTTTAGGAATAGAATATAAATTAATAATGTAATCTTGTTTTTTGAAAACTCTTTTAGCCCAATTTTGACACTATTTGGTATTTTGTTTTTGCTAAATTTATAACATCATTATTACTTCAAAAAAATTCATCTAGCCAACCATAAATGTCATATTAACCTAGAAAATTAGTGTAAGTCATAAAAAGTCTCAAATTACATTTATTTGGATATTTATAATATCAATTATTTTAATACTTCATTAATTAGGTAATTACTTCATCACCATTGTGTCATTAATCAATTAAATTATTTAATGTATAAAAATTATAAATAAAATACCATTATGAAGGAAACTCTTATTATATTTCTAATGAATATTTATAATTGAATTTATCTTATGTATAACCCTATATTAAAAATGTTTTAGTTATTTAACATTGATTTTAATTCCTTTAATTCCTCTTTGAATTAAATAATACTAAATGTCATAATCTAATCCAAGTGGACCAATGAGGTTCATATGTAATTCCTAAGGATGTTTCTGGTCGAATTATACATATCCATTCGAATTAGGACATGTGTTAGGGTAACAATAATATCTTTTTTTACTTAATTACCCTATTTACTTTGAACCATGGTAAATAAAAGTAAAAAGTTACAATTCACCAAAATTTATTTTTATCTTATTAAACCACATTTTACTCCTTGATATTAACCATGTCATTCAGATTTTTGAAATTCCCCTCACAAATGCGGTAATATTTTTTTTATGTGAATTCGCAAATTCTCCACGGAGGTGGGTTAAAGACGGTGAAAAGTAAAATAAAATTTTTATATATCTAAAATTATTATAAACTAACTACAATGAATTAAATTGTAATTATATAGGTATTAGGTATCTATTTTTACCTAAATTAAATTTAAATTAAATAAATAATTATTTAAATAAAATTTCTGTTTTAAACTATAACTCAGTGTTTTTCACTATTAATAAAAAATTGAATGTTTTTAGAAAAATACCAAAAATTCACCCTAAGCTAATTGCGATATTTCGATTCCAAAAATAAAGTCTAATTTTAAAAATTAAAAACATTGAGGTTGCATTTATTAATTTAAAATTAATTCTGTTGTTAAAACCAAAAGGATTATTTTTAAGAAACAACATTTATCAAAATATTGACACTTTTTTATGACCAATTTCAAAGTGAAATTACTAAAAATGACCAGATTTGGATTAAATGGTAAAAATATAATATATTTATACTTCCAAACCATTAAAATGTATAATTTAACACTATAAATTATTTTGATTAAAAATGTTGTTTGCAGTTAAGATATAGTATTTTTCAATATTCACCCAAATATGAAAGTTATCAGAAATACACCAAAAGTTTATTGAAACTAAATTATTATGTCCCGATTATAATGAAGAAGTTTATTTTGTCAAATTCAATATATAAAAGTTTTAGGTACTTGATTTAAAAAGGGTTCGCCATTAAAAGGCGGTAAAAGTGCATTTTTTTTTGAAAAATATTTCTTTTATCCGAAAAAAATTAACGTGGTGTTACATTATGTCTAAGAAACTCATAAATTGGTTTCTAAAATTATAAGTATTATATATAGTTCAAAATTCAGTTAATACTATTCATAACCGCTTTTGAATGGCTTGTTTGGTAAGTTGTGGTGTGCTTGAACTAGGTGTTGCCTGTAGTGCATGTTATTGAATTACTTTAAAGAAATAACGTACTATGAAATCTTGGGGTGGTACATTTTTCCCTCCTTCAATAAATTGTTTCCTCAAAATTTGAAATGGTTTTCGAAAATAAAAGGTTGAAAATAGAAAATACTTGTGTGGGAAACCCCACATCGAAAATTGGGTTAATAAAATTTAGTCTTAATAAGTGGAAAATGGGAATGAATAGGTCACCACCAAATTAGGATCTTGACTAAGAGAACATTGGAGGAAATTAGAGACACATAATTGGAGGAAAAAAGGAAATATTTATAGGGAGTGATTGAGGTCATCAATCACAAAAAATTGTAGAAATGTGGGCCTCATAGGCACCAATCTATGATGATTTAAAATACCAGTACTTCAACAAAAAGTAAGGTAGTAGGATAGAACATTTTTGGTTTTAATATTCCTTACCTAACGTTTAAGAATTTATTTCTTCATAGAATAATAGAAGAACAAAATTTCTACTTGTCAAGTAGAGTTCCATCCTTTAACTAATTTCTACCACACACTCATCTTTCACTCTAAAAGATAATAGTACTTAAAAAAATAATCTATTTATCCTATTCGTATAGGGTTACAAAAAAATGAATTTATAATTTATATACCAGACCCATTAAAAAATCTAAATTATTCAATCCAGGACATCACGTGGGTCATTGGTAGGTGATACACCTTTGTCGCCCTTCGGTTGCGGGTTCATGTCTCGCGGCCTTGCCAGACGCGACGGGTTTCCGCCCAACCTTCAGGTTGTCCTTTTTATGGAAATCGAAAAATAATCTCAAACTATACTTACCAAAAATACATCTATTCAAACTCATAGTCCAAAATTTATAAGGATGTTAAACACAATGAAGATCCTTTTTTCCACGTAATAAAATGTGAACACCTTCATCGTGTATTGTTTTAAAACACCGCAATATCATCAATTACCATAAAACCTTATTGATTACATTCATGCTCCCTTATTCATTATAGAATACTGGATATACTCCTTCTATCCAAAAATTTTGTAAACTCAAAAAAATATGGAATATACAAATAATTAATCACTTTAATGGTAGTAAAAAATATACAATATAATTTATCAAAATAATTCATGTATTATTCCAAAATCACTACCTCGGTATCAGAACCATATTATGGTTTATCTCTCTCTCAACTATATATTTTCCAAAATTACAACTTTCTATTAGGTCACTTTTTTTGGTTCGACACAATCTCAATTATTTAATGAAATAGTACTGTTGTACAATCCTTATATACTCCATAATTATTATAACCAGCACATCATTGATACAACACTCAAAATTACATAATTCATTAATAACAAAATAAGAACTCTAGTCATTCTTCCTCATCTGTGGTAGTATCAATACATGATTATTTTCCAATAGCATCATTTGGGGCATACTCTAATGATTTAGGCATTGGTTCGCATAGTGTCCCAACTCCTTTTAGATGTAGCATTATACATTTGAAACCTTTTTCTTACCCTTACAGTCACGTACTTGGTGTCCTTTTTCTCCGCACATATAACAAAATTTCTTTCCCTTCAGGCAAGTTCCAAGGTGTTTCCTCCAACAGTTATCAAAGATGAAATAATTCTTCTATTCCCTCTCCACTTTATCTATCTTTCTCTCTTCCATCCTTTTCTTCTCTTGCTACCCATTAATGTTATAGGACTCGGAAAATTCATTACATATCTTATAAACACATGATGCTATTTCTTCTTATGTTGAGAATACATGGGTGGCTATTTCCCTTCTTGAGGTTGGCTTAATACCGTGAATGATATGATCCTTCTTACACTTTGGATCATACGTATTGCTGGAGTTCCCATTCCTTCTACTGGGTGCCATTTCTATACAATGGCATACACTACATCAGTTTATGAATTGCAATAAATAATTCCAAACATGTAAAATACCTAACAAAACTGAACAGTTTATGGATATTATATATAAAAATATTTTTTTGAGGAGGTATATACTCGTAGATCCTTCATAATGATTTGTTAAGAAAATGAGAATTATCCTAAGCATATCCCTTGGGAGTGTCGTAACCATGAGTGCAGTAAGGCCCGTTGTCGTGCACCAGTTCTCTTTCGAGTCTAGCTCAAAGAGGTGTTTTCTGGTTCTACCCCTAGGTACATCTGTGGAAGAGCCACTTCTACCTACTCGTATCCATACAGGGATTTATTTTCATGGAAAAATCACAAAAATATCTACATTACCAAAATTCTAGGATGTTCATCTATACTAATCTTCAAAGTCTATCTTAGGGTAATGTGATCTAATCAGAGTGTATCTAAATCAAGTATCCAAGGTTATTGCTAAACTTCCTCTTATACAAACATTAATTCCCAGACCCTAGTTATCCAGAGTTGGTGCATTATTTTAATACATTGGCATGATTACAAAGAATCATGTCTCGAAAGACTGATCAGTTTAGTAGTCTTGGAAAATAGGTTACATACATGGACGTTACATTAAACTTTAGAAAATAAAACACAACATAAATGATCTTTTGAGAATGATATTAATCCCCTAGCTTAACCCTTCTTATCAATAATAATACACTTCTTGGAATCCTGAAAAAATTAAAGCATAGAAAGGGGTGAGCTCAGATGCTGAGTAAGGATAAAAATATTGCAGAAACTTTCATTAATATGCATAAACATTTAAGGCAATGTATAAGACTAGAAAAAAAAATTTAAACATAAACTTCATAATAATATGGAAATGATACAATATAATAATTCAATTTAATTTTTCACATGGATATTCTACTAGTTGAATACTCACTTTCAATATAAATAGCCACTTTCATAATGATGGAATGCATAATTCCAGACTATCATAACCACATAGTCAAGGTCTTATGCCAAGGCTACAAATAAGACTTTGTCAAGGCCTTTTCCCAAGACACTAGTTTGTCTCATGAGGTATTCAGATGAATCGAAGAGCTATTGTGGGCTCCAACCATCACTTACTAAGTCCAATGCATTCCTCAAATGAATAGGTTTAAATAGAACATAAACATTCGAATTAAAACTAGCATATGAAATGTCAATAATTTCGCTATAAACCATGAATGGTATAAAAATATCACATCTACAGTCAAACAGATCACAAAACCTTAAATTCTATATTGAAGATTTGTATCATAATAAATCAACTTCTATCAAGTTTAAAATCCATTAAAGTTTTTACATAGATGAAGATGATTTGTCAAACTCATTGGGAGAAATATATATTTTTCATGAAAAAATCTACAATCCACATATTTTAGAATGGAAGGCATTTAAATAATTTTTTTGAATCAATGTGTCCCAAACCCCTTTTAGGCTTTTGAAAGTAATTAACATTTTAAAACATTCATGTCCATTTAAATAAATCCTTAAAACCATTTTGAAAATAAGGACATTAATGAGAATGTTTTAGAAGAATAAATCATTATAACATTTAAAATGATGTTTTAGTAAAAATTAACTTAAAATAATCTCTTTGAAAACTATTTTATGAAAAATTTACATGGACAATAAATATGTCCTAGAAGATACTTACGTTAAAACATCCTCGAATAATAAATAGTTTGTGAAATTAACCCTTACCATGCACATTCCTTTAGTCGAGGATAAATTTAACCTCTTATATAAATATCGTAGTATGTTATTAAATTATACCAAAACCATATTAATATTAATGATATCATACATGATTCATTTATGAATTTATAGTACCCATTTAAAAATAATTTCCATGTTAAATTATCATTTCGAGTAATAATCACTTTCCTTATCGTACTTGTTTTAACTTGTTACTCGTGATTGTATCACTTAGAACAAGATTTAAATACTTAAAAATATAAAAAATTATTTATATATCATATATATTTAGAATATAAATATTTATAATATATATATATATGTAATGGAAAACACCATTTATGGAGATGGAAGTCCGTACATATGCATAAACGTTGTTTCCGTTTTCATATCGTATTGAATGGAACTAAGTGAATAAAATATATATAAGTAAATATATATATATATATATATCTCCAGTAGCATTATTATTTCATATATTACATACTTATTAGTAATATATTTTTTTATAATTGTCGATGAATGGTGAATGTGAAATGAATCTCATCAGGTCGTTGAGACGGTAATCTGTACGTACACACGAGCGACGATATCATTTCCCTAAAAGTGGAGAATTGGATGGTATATTAACTTTGAAGAGACATTGGCATGTTATTTTCATTATTTATATACATATTAATCATCATTATATACATCCAAATAACATAGTGTTGATGAGAAATTACACCACGGTGTGGAGATATTAAGCCGTACATACGCAGAGTGGTGACATTATCATTCATAAGATGGATAGAATAATGAATATAGTTGTGAAATAATTATAATAACATCACATTATATATAATATACTGGAGTTATTATTTTATAATGTAAATAACAAAGAAAGAAGAAGTGGAAGAAGAAATGAACATGAATGAAGGTCGTGAAATTATTACCTCTTCTTCGGGTTCTTCCTTTTGATTTGATCAAATGGGATCTTTAAGATGGATTTCTGAGTAAATGAAGGAATATAAGATGAATTTAGGGAAGTTTAGAGGATATTTTGTTAGGGGTTTTCTGAGCCAAAAAGCTGTTAATCTGTAAATTAGATAGAAGGGGGAGTGCCCTTTTATAAAAGGGGCGAGGGGAACCTTAGGAAAAGCTAGAAAAATTCTTTTATAATAAAATAATTTTCGGTTTCTAATGTCTCCAAAATAGATTATTTAAAGGAAAAGGTGGGTATGGGTCTAAAACTACTCAACCAATAGGTTTTATATAGGTTTGGGTCACTATATTAACCTTAACGTTTAGATTTAACTCTTAGTTACATAGTTTGACATTTACCATGTCTCTTTTTATATTTATATAATATGGTCTATAAACGTACTATATATTTCCAAGAGAACCCCAAGTGGTTCACTAAAGATACACATGTCATTATACAATTCCTTTGGATGAACCATTGATTTTTAAGAATATAATATCAATTAATAATATAATATTTGTTTTAAAAACTCTTTTATGTCAATTTTGACATTATTTTGTTTTTTGTTTTTTCTAAATTCATAACAGCATTATTACTTAAAAAATTCATGTAACCAACCCTAGAATGTCATATTAACCTAGAAAATTATATGAATTCATAAAAAGTCTCAAATTACATTTATTTGGTTATTTATATTATCAATTATATTAATATTTTATTAATTAGGTAATTACTGCATCACCATTGTGTGAAAAATAAATTTAATTATTTAATGTCTAAATATTATAAATAAAATACCATTATGTAGGAAATCTATTAATATTTATAATTAATAAATATAAGTTAATTTATCTTATGTATAACCCTATATTAAAAATGTTTTAGTCATTAAACATTGATTTTAATTCTTTTAACTCTTCTTTAAATTAAATAATAATTAATGTCCTAATCTAATCCAACTGGACCAAAAAGGTTCATATTTTATTCCTAAGGTTTCGTTTTCGAATTATACTTATCCAATAGAATTTGGACATGAGTTAGGGTAATAATAATATCATTTTTACACTTAATTACCTTATTTAATTTTAACCGTGGTAAATAAAAGTTTAAAGTTATTATTCACTAAAAAATATATTTATCTTAGTGAACCACATTTTACTCTTTTATGTTAACCGTGTCTCTTGTATTTTTGAAATTACACTCACAAAAGCGGTAAAATTATGTTTTATGTGAATTTGCAAATTTTCCTAGATGGTGGGTAAAAGAAGGAGAAAAGTTCAATAAAATTTTTATATATCTAAAATTATTATAAACTGACTCCAAAAAATTAAATTGAACTTATATAATTATTATATATCTATTTTGACCTAAAATAAATTTATATTAAATTTATAATTATTTAAATAAAATATTGGTTTTAAACTATAACATAGTGTTTTTCACTATTCATGAAAACGTGAAAGATTTCAGAAAAATACCAAAAATTCACCCTAAACTAATTTTGATATTCAGAATCCAAAAATTAATCCCTATTTACCAATTTAAAGACATAGAAGTTGCATTTATTGATTTAAAATTAATTCTCACTGTCAAAACCAAAAGACGTATTCTTATGAAATAATATCTATCAAAAGATTGACACTTGTTTATGTCCTATCTCAATGTGAAATTACTTTAAATGACCAACATTGGATTAAATGGTAAAAAAATAATATATTTATACATAGAAACCATTAAATTTATAATTTAATAGTATAAATTATTTTTGATTAAAAAAGTTGTTTTCAGTTAAAATATAGTATTTTTCACTATTCGCCCAAATATTAATGTTATCCGAAAAACACCAAAATTTTATTGAAATTAAATTCTTATGTCCTGATTAAAAAAATTAAGTTTATTTTGTCAAATTGAATATATAAAAGTTTCAAATTATTGATTTAGAAAGGGTTCACCACTAAAAGGCGATAAAAAGGCATTTTTTGAAAAACACTTCTTTTATCTGAAAAAAAAAGAATTAGTTTTTACATTAGGCCTATGAAACTAATAATATGGATTCTAAAATTATAAGGAATATATATAGTTCAAAATTCAACTAATACTATTCATAACCACCTTTTGAATGGCTAGTTTGGTAAGTTGTGGTGCGCTTGAACTCAGTGTTGCGTGTAGTGCAAGTTATTGAATTACATTGAAGAAATAACATACTATGAAATCATGGGGTGTTACATGCTGTACGAGGATCCAATGTGGGACTGATGATGTACTAGGATATTATGTGGGTCTAATGATGTAATAGGATCTGGTGTGGGTCTGATGATGTATTAGGATCCTCAGTGGGTCTGATGATTTAGGATCCTATGTGGGTATGCCTCTTAACATAGTATGATGATTCTGTAGTTTCATCTAACCATTAGTAATTCTGTACATAATTTATACCTGGTGGGAGCTGAGTCTTTACCTTTGTAGTAATCTCTTGTGTGGCGTACCTTTACGGTACCTACCTTCATGGTGATACCTTGGTGGTAACCTACTATGTGGCGTACCATTGTGGTACATACCTTTGCTGTACTTACATTTGTGGTTATACCATTGTGGTAATCTTTTATATGGCATACCTTTGTTGTACTTACCTCTATGGTTCTACCTTCTTGGTATTTCTTCGTTCGTGGAATAGTTGGGCTTTGTCTAAGGAGTTGGGCCTTGTGTTTCCCCATGAATGAGATGGGTAATATTTGATAACATAGTTATATGTATGGGAATATACCTAAGTAGGGTTGTCACTGGTTTAAATTATTTGTGTTTTATACTTTGTGGATTTAGTGAGTCCTTGAGTGTCTTGGGGTCCCTACTGATTATCGTTATTCTCACCCCTGCACAGCCTATGTCGTCACCTTGTTTTGTTTGGTGCTGATGAAGAACATCATTGACTGAGGATGATGGTACCAGGACTGAATATAGCTCGGAGGTGGACCTTAGAAGAGGCGTACTGTAGAGACGACCATTTGAGAGTTGCACCCACCCTTCAGGTAGGATCCTTGGCGGGTGTTCACCAGAGCTATTTTGTAGAAACCCATAGCTTGACGTACATGGACATTACATTACTTTTGTGGAATACTTTATAAATAACAACAACAAACACACAAGGACTGTAATAGTTTAGTGTCTTTGGAAACGCGGAACATAATATTCTAATTGTGGTGAAACATCATAAACATCTCCCATAAAGATCTACCCTTTTATTTTCTTTCCTAAAACCTTTCATTAAATCCTAGGAAAAAGAAAACATAAAAAGGTTGTTCTCAAATGCCCAGTAAGGGTAAACATAGGGAACATAAAACAATCCATAAACATTTGAATGCAAAAACATGAACATAAAATCTAAACATCAAAATCTTTAGCAAAGTCACAAATCATGGAAGTACGTAAGGCATATATTATAATGGAACATCAATCATGATAAAATTTCATGGGTAGAAAACATGTAATTTTGGAAAACCATTATACACATGATATGATTTCCATAGTAGCCAAGGCATTGCGGCCAAGACCATCTTAGTGGAAAATGTCCCTTTCTGAATCGAGTTCACTCCTCATTCTAGTCCAGTATCACTGAACTGAATTAACTTACCCTTCCAACCATGTTTATCTCATGAGATATAAATCTTTACCAAATGCATTGGATGGAGATATAGGTCCCATCGATCTCATAATGAAATCAATCTTACATGTGCCACAAAACAAACATAAAACATTCATCATAACCCAAAAAATAAAATGGGTTTCATAAATATCATCCCAAAATCACATAATCCATATAAAACAAATGGAAATTTCATTATAAGAAAATTAAAACCATTTAAATCATAGAGACATTATACGTGAAACATACACATAAGAAATAAAGTCATCTTAGATGGAAAAATGTTTTGATAAAACACTTGAAATGAATTCTTCAGGAAAATATCCTTTCGTCTTCAAAATCATTTTCATTTCACAAAATTCCAGGCAATTTTAAAAGAAAAGTATTTTTTTGAAAATAGTGATAAAATATTGTAGAGTATGATCCATGAAAATGAGGCGTTACAGAACTTTAAAAATCCGTTCACACCGTATAAGCTAAAAATAACATTCTTCCTGGACTTTTGTCAGAAAAGTCAAAAAGTTCCCCGTGTGGTAAAAAAAGTAAGATTCCATTCATAACATGTGGTACATTTAAAAAATGTGTAAAAAGGACTTTAAAAATACATGAATTTTTTTTTAGAAAACATGGGCATGAATGATAACAATAACCCCAATAAATACTTACGAATAACAATCTCGGATAAGAACGAGATTGGAATATTTATCCCTTACCTTAGGTCTGATATGCTTCATACGTATCCGAACATCTTGTATAATGATTTAAATAATTTCATTGATTTATTACAGAATTATATTCATTGTTATGATATCATATATGGTTCACTTTTGACATTATATTACCCGTTATTTTATAAGTTCCATGTTAAAGCAGCGTTTTGGGTAAAATCATTTTATTTATCGTATGTGTTTGGACTTGTTGTTTTTGATATTATTATTACTTATATCTTGATATAATTACTTCCGGAATGTAAATCATGATTTATATATCATATATATATATATTCATTATATATATATAATAGACATATAAATGAAATGAAATACACCGTTCATGGAGACGGTAGGCCGTACGTACGCATTAATGCTGTTTTCGTTTCCTTATTAAATTAAAGGGAATTAATTAAATGAAACATATATGTACATAAATCCAGTATCATTATTATGTAATATATTTCATGATTATTTATTATATATACTTTATAATCATACTTGAATGGTTAATCATGGAAAATGAATCTCATCGAGTTCGTGGAAACGGTAGTCCGTACATACACACGAGCGATGATATCATTCCCATAATTGTGGAATTGTATTTAAGTGTATGTATAATATTTCAGAATCAATATCACTATACAATAATCATATATAGTTATTTATTTACAACATTATACCCATCCAAGTAAGGTGGTGGTGGAAAACAGATTACTCCACGGCGTGGAGACGATATTTTGTACATACGCACACACGGTGATTTGGTTTCCATACGATGGATGGAAGATGAAATTGGGTTGTTTCATATTTACAATAAAATATCACTATATTAGTGATACCGATGTTATTAATTTATGATGAAACAAATAAAGAAGAAAAGTTATAAGAAGAAATAAATTGGAACGAATCGGTAAAGGATATTACCTCTTCTTTAACGTGGCTCTTCTTAACCTCCTCTTATGGCACTAGGGTTGGTATTTTGAGGAGAAAATATCCTCTATAATTTTTCTAGGGAAGATGAGAAGAGAAATGGGTAGGGTTTGGCTGAGCTTCAAGGCTCAAATGGGTGCGAAGAGAAGAGGGAATGGGTGCCCTTTTTATAAGGGAGGAGAGGGGCACTTTAAGAAAAAGATAAAATATTATTTTATAATAAAGTCATATTCGGTTTATAATAGCTCCAAATTGATTTGTTTCCAAGATAAAGTGAAAATGTGTCTAAATCCTCTCAAACAATAGGTTTTAGACACGTTTAGTTTATTATTTTAACCTTATCATTTAGATTTAACTCTAATTCAAATAATTTAACATTTACCGTGTCTTCATGTTTTCTTACACTATATGGTTAATAAACATTCTATAACAAGACAAACGAACCCCAAGTTGTTAATTAATAATATATATAACATTATCTATGTCATTTGGCAGAACCTTAGATTTTTAAGAATATAATAACAATTAATAATATAATATTTGTTTTAAAAACTATTTTATGTCAATTTTGACACTATTTGGTAATTGATTTTCGTGAAAATAATAACAACATTATTAGTTCGAAAAAAATAAATCAAATAAATAATAACATGTCATATTCACCTATAAAATTAGTTTAATTCATAAAGAGGCTCAAATTACATTTATTTGGGTAATTATAGTATCAATTATGTTAATATTTCATTAATAAGGTAATTACTACATCATAATCGTGTCATAATGAAATTAAAACATTTAATTTCTAAAAATTATAAATCAAATACCATTATGTATGAATTTATTTTAGATTTCTAATGATATTTATAGTCAAATTTATCTTATGAATAACCCTATATTAAAAATGTTTTAGTTAATAAACATTGATTTTAACCATTTTAACTCTTCTTTGAATAAAATAATAATAAATGTTCTAATCTAATCCAAGTGGATCTAAATGGTAATATTTTATTCCAAAGGTTTTATTTGATCGAATTGGACTTATCTAATAGAATTAGGACATGTTTTAGGGTAATAGTAATATCATTTTTACCCTTAATTACCCTCTTTACTATTAACTGTGGTAAATAAAAGTAAAAAGTTATTATTCACCAAAAAATAATTTTATTATATTGAACCACATTTTACTCCTTTATATTAACTGTGTCTCTCATATTTTCAAAATTCCACTCACTGATGTGGTAAAATTATGTTTTATGTAAATTTTTAAATTCTCCTTGGAGGAGGGTAAAAGATGGTGAAAAGTTCAATACAATTTTCATATATCTAAAATTATTATAAAATGACTCCAATGAATTACATTGAACTTATATAGGTATTGTGTATCAATTTTGACCTAAAATAAATTTAAATAAAATAAATAATTATTTAAATAAAAAGTCTGTTTTTAAATAGTAACCCAGTGTTTTCACTATTCATCAAAAATTGAATGTTTTCAGAAAAATATCAAAAATTCACCCTTGGCTAATTTTGATATTCCGAATCCAAAAATAAAGTATATTTAGAAAGATAAAATTTATAAAATTTCAAAAAGTGGATATTACTATTCATAACGGCTATTTTATATAACATATCGTTGTTTAGTAAAACTCGGTATTACGTACAGCACACACTATCGTGGAAGGTCGTGATTGCGTGTAATGCAATCCAAGTCAGGGTTGCATGTAGTGAAAGCTCCTTTTGGTGTAGTGTAAAACACAAGACATCAATGAAATTAAAAATAATATTTTTTCACAAAATCTCGGGGTTTTATATTCTACCACCCTTAAAAATAATTTCACCCTCGAAATTCATCAGGGTTATAAATGGTTTACTACTCGAAAGTTTCTTCAATAGAAACCCACATCGTAAAAAGGAATACCAAAACTTTTCTTCAAAAACTTAAGTATGAAACATAACATTTACCCAAATTAACTAATCACTTGGTTTCCACATAGGATAACATATGTGAAAATATGGATATGGAAGTGAAATCTAACCATCATGTTCTGATTGAGAGTGGTAGAGAACATGGCTATGAAAAAGCCAAAAAATCACAAAGCCATAAATTTGTGATTATTTAAGGTACCATATAATTCATCGGATATAAGGACACTAGGGAAACATTTTTTGTATTCAAGCTCATTTCCCTAAAGTTAAAGAATTGTTGAATTAAAAGAAATACTTACATGATTTTGGTACAATCTTACTATTGTTTATTCCTTGAACAGTTAACACATCATCTCTTAAACAAATGAAGTTGAATTCATATTCTGTGAAGTGTTAGCAGATCATGCGACAAAATGATAGGTTATTCTATCTGCCTAAAACAAAAGGATAGTAAATGTTATTAAATATACATTAGTCTATATATAGTGAGATTAATCGTATATGGTTCCTAAAATGGACTTATACTTCATATATCATACTGCTTAATATAATAAAACTAGATACTACAAACCAGGGACCTCCTGTAGGCCAGTGATAGGCGCTAAAGGCTCGTCACACTTCGGTTATGGGTTCGATTCCCACAGCATTTTCCAACGCGACGGGTTGTCGCCCATTATGCATGTTGTCCATTTTCTTAAACTACACTTTTATAATATTTCATCAATAATATTGAAAAAATTTCTAGCCTTAAACAATACTAACTTATGTCCAACATAATTTATTCCAATCATTTTCCTTATCTAAAATACTTCTGTCCATACTCATAGTATAAAGGAAAAAATTACTAGAAATGACATCTACCAATCATGTGAATACCATCATTTATCCCCCATATATCATACGATATATCTTATTGGTCACATTACAAACATTTTAATACCATAATCATGTATTCTCTTGAAACATAAATTACTATAGAACCTTAGTGAAAACATGAATGCTATCAAAAGTTAACTCTTTCCACATACCAAAATCCCAAAAATTCTATATGCTCAAACCATGATATCACATTGTCCTTACATCAGTCATGAGCTCATTAATACTATCAAACATCTCATTATCTCTTTATCCCTTCATTATGAACATATCATCTACTTTTAAAAAATATTACAATCACTTTTCATGGTTACAGGTACCATATAATTATTTAAAACCACAATGGGCCAATACATAGATATTCCAATATACCATAAAAGTACCTCCACAACATTATTATTGAATACCAATACATAAACAGTTAAATCTATCCTCTTCAATGATTTTCAAGGAATAATTCCCTCCTTTATTTAGAAGTAAAATCTTAGGTTAGGGCATTGAGTTGGGTAATTCCCATGTTCTCCACAAATAAGACATTGAACTCAATAATAGTTTATCACTCTATGACCCTTTTCTCCACACAGATAACATCTTCCCCTCCATTTGAGGTATTCCTCAAGGTTCTTCTTCCCTTCTTTATAAATTTCAATCTTCCTTTCTCTATGCTCCTCACCATGTAAACATGCATAAAATTCCATCTTCCTCTTATTTGATGTCTTAGGAATACCACCAAAGTTCACCTTGTTAATCATATACCGTGATGACTGATTCAGCATAATCACAATATATTTTCCCTAGTAATTACACAATTTTGTTGAGAACAGTCACCAATTTTTCCATCAGAATCAATGTTAATTGAATTCCTTCTCATTCCCTCCATTGACTAAAACGAGAAACCATAGTGTAATAAATAGTTAAAATAACAAGGAACAACATAATCATTAAAATTCACTTATGTGATGTCTAACTTATCACACATTCCTTAATCCACGACACCTTAGGTTCACCCTAGTTTAATCATGATCGTCAACATAACTCTAGGACTGTAACCTATAGTTATAATAAACCTTAGGGAAATCTATATACATACCTTAGAAATATCTCTAGAGATCTCACTATAGTTTTCGTATCCTAGTTTCCAAAGGATAACTAAACCTTTCCTTTGATACCAACTATAGAGACCCATAGATTGACATACATGGAAATTACATTACTTTTGTGTAATACATAATACATAACAAAAAAACACACAAGGACCGTAATAGTTTATTGTCTTTGGAAACCCAGAACATAATCTTCTAATCGTGGTGAAAGATCTTCAACATCTCCCATAAAGATCTTCCCCTTTTATTTTCTTACCTAAAACCTTTCATTAAATCCTAGGGAAAATAAAACATAAAAAAGGTGTGCTCAAATGCCCAGTAAGGGTAAACATAGAGAACATAAAACAATACATAAACATTTGAATGCAAAAACTTGAACATAAAATCTAATCATCAAAATCTTGAGCAAATACATAAATCTTGGAAGTAAGTAAGGCATATATTATAATGGAACATCAATCATGATAAAATAGAATGGGTATAAAACATGTAATTGTGGAAAACCATTAATCACATGATATTATTTCCATAGTATCAAAGGCATTGCTTCCAAGACCATCTTAGTGGACAAAGCCCCTTTCGAAATCGAGTTCACTCCTCATTCCAGTCCTATATCACTGAACCGGATTAACATACCATTCAAGCCATGTCTATCTCATGAGATATAAATTTTTCCCAATGCATTGTAGTGTGATATAGGTCCCACCCATCTCATAATGAAATCATTCTTACATGTGCCACAAAATAAACATAAAACATTTATCATAACCCAATGAATAAAATGGGTTTCAAAAACATTATTCCGTCGTCACATAATCCATATAAAACAAATGGATATTTCATAATAATAAAATTGAAACCATGTAAATCATAGAGACATTATAATTGAAAAATACACATATGAAATAATGACATCTTAGATGGAAATTGGTTTTGATAAAACACTTGAAATGAATTCTTGAGGAAATTATTCTTTCTTATTAAAAATCATTTTCTTTTCACAAAATTCCATGCAATTTTAAAATAAATTTATTTTGTTGAATATAGTAATAAAATATTGTAGAGTAAGCTTCATGAAAATGAGGCGTCATGAAACCGTAAAAAACTGTTCACGCTATATAAGTTAAAAATAAGATTCTTCTCGTACTTTTGTTGGAAAAGTCAAAAAGTTACATGTGTGGTAAACCAATGTAAGATTCCTTTCATAACATGTGTAAATTTCTAAAATGATTAAAAGGGACTTTTAAAATACATGAAAACATTTTTAGAAAAACATGGTCATGGATGGTAAAAATAACCCTAGTAAATACATACGAATAACAATCTCGTATAAGAATGAGATTAGAAAAGTTATCCCTTACCTTAGGTCTGATATGATTCGTACATATTCGAACATCAGGTATAATTATTTAAATAATTTCATTGAATTATTACAAAATTATGTTCATTTTTATGATATCATATATGGTTCACTTTTGACTTATATTACTCGTTCTTTTGTAAGTTTCTTGTTAAAGCAGTGTTTTGGGTAAAATCGTTTTATTTATCGTACATGTTTCGACTTGATGTTATTGATCTTATTATTACTTATATATTGATTTAATTAGTTCCAGAATTTAAATCATGATTTTTATTTCATATATATATTCAGTATATATATATATAATATATATATAAATGAAATGAAATACACCGTTCATGGAGACGGTAGGCCGTACGTACGCATGAACGATGTTTTCGTTTCTTTATTGAAATAAATGGAATTATGTAAATGAAACATATATGTACATAAATATGGTATCATTATTATTTAATAACGTTCATGATTATTTATTATATATACTTTATAATCAAACTTGAATGGTTAATCATGGAAAGGGAATCTCATCGCGTTCGTGGAGACGGTAGTCCGTACTTACGCACGTGCGTTGATATCATTCCCATGATCATGGAATTGTATTGAAGTGTATGTATAATATTTCAGAATCAATATCACTTTACAATAATCATATATAGTTATTTATTTACACAATTATACCCATCCAAGTAAGGTAGTGGTGGAAAATAGATTACACCACGGCGTGGAGACGGTATTCCGTACGTACGCATGCGCGGTGATTTCATTTCTGTAGGATGGATAGAAGATGAATTGGGTTGTATAATATTTATAATAACATATCCGTATATGAGTGATACTGATGTTATAAATTTATGATGAAAAAAATAATGATGAAAAAGTAGAAGAAGAAATAAATTAGAAAGAATCGGTAAAGGATATTACCTCTTCTTTAACACGGCTTGTCTTAACCTCCATTTAAGGCACTAGGGTTGGTCTTTTGAGGATAAAAAAACTGCTATAATGTTTCTAGGGAATATGAGAACAGAAATGGGTAGGGTTTGTCCAAGCTTCAAGGCTTAAAAGGGTGTGAAGAGAAGAGGGAAGGGGTGCCCTTTTTATAAGGGAGGAGAGGGACACTTTAGAAAAAACATAAAATATTTTTTTATAATAAAGTCATATTCGGTTTATAATAGCTCCAAATTGATTTATTTCTAAGATAAAGTGGTTATGGGTCTAAATACACTAAACCAACAGGTTTTAGACATGTTTAGGTTACTATTTTAGCCTTATCATTTAGATTTAACTCTAAGTTAAATAATTTAACCTTTACCGTGTCTTCTTGTTTAAAAAAAATATATGTATAATAAACATACTATAACAAGACAAACGAACTCCAAGTGGTTCATTATTAATATATATAACCTTATATAATCCATTTGTCCTATCCTTAGATTTTTAGGAATATAATAACAATTTATAATATAATATTTTTTTTTAAAACTAATGTTTATCAATTTTGACACTATTTGGTAATTGATTTTTTTGAAACTCATAACAGGATTATTAGTTAAAAAATACTTAATTAAATCAATACTAACATGTCATATTCAGCTAGAAAATTATTTTAATTCATAAAAAGTCTAAAATTACATTTATTTGGGTATTTATAGCATCAATTATGTTAATAATTCATTAATAAGGTAATTAATGCATCATCATTGTGTCATAAATAAATTAAATCATTTAATATTTAAAAATTATAAATAAAATACAATTATGTAGGAAATATATTTAGCTTTCTAATGAATATTTATAGTCTAATTTATCTTACTGGTAACCATATATTAAAAATGTTTTAGTTATTAAACTTTGATTTTAAACATTTTAACTATTCTTTAAATAAAATGATAATAAATTTCCTAATCCAATCCAAGTAGATATAAAGGGTAATATTTTATTCCTAAGGTTGTTTTTGGTCGAATTACACTTATCCAATAGAATTTGGACATGTGTTAGGGTAATAGTAATATCATTTTTACCCTTAATTACCCGATTTACTTTTAACCGTGGTAAATAAAAGTAAAAAGTTACTATTAACAAAAATTATTTTTATATTATTGAACCACAATTTACTCCTTGATATTAACTGTGCCTCTCATATTTTCTAAATTCTACTCACAGAAGTTGTAAAATTATGTTTTATGTAAATTTTCAAATTCTCCTTGGAGGTGGGTAAAAGACGATGAAAAGTTCAATAAAATTGTTATATATCTAAAATTATTATAAAATGACTCCAATGAATTAAATCAAAATTATATAGGTATTTTGTATCAATTTTGACCGAAAATAAATTTAAATAAAATAAATAATTATTTAAATAAAAAGTCAGTTTTTAAATAATAACCAAGTGTTTTCACTATTCATCAAAAATTGAAATTTTTTATAAATATACCAAAAATTCATCCTAGGCTAATTTTGATATTCCGAATACAAAAATGAATTCCATTTAGAAAGATAAAATTTATAAAATTTCAAAAATTGGGTATTACTATTCATAACGGCTAGTTTATATAACATATCGTTGTTTAGTAAAACTCGGTATTGTGTACAACACACTCTATCGTGGAAGGTCGCGATTGCGTGTAATGCAACCCAAGTCAGGGACGCGTGTAGTGAAAGCTCATTTTGGTGTAGTTTATAACACAAGACATCAATGAAATTAAAAATAATATTTTTTTGAATAAAATCTCGGGGTGTTACATGTTTAGCTTACTTGTACTTTCCAGTTTTCTTGTACTTTCTAGTTGGGCCTGTATTCTAGCCCCTTTTACTTACAATACACACTCATTTTACTATTCAATTTACTCATGTTCTTCTCTTTCTGTGTGCTTGGTTGTGGGATTTTACATGTTATAACGACAATTCCTTCCCAGTTTTTGGGAATACACCTTCGGTGCTAGTCGCCAGCCCCTGGCCTATGGAAGGCAGGAATGGGGTAGTCACGGCACAGGCCCCAGGGGACGGGTCATGAAAAATTGGTTTCAGAGGAGTTGGTTCTACCATTGAAAATTGGACTTTGATCTTTTTAATTTAAATAGTGTTAAGGTAGTGAGTGTGGTTTTTAGTTTAGGGAATCTAGTGTTGGTGCGGCGACCGATATATCTATACACCTAGACCCTGACTTCTGATATCTGACTTTTTGCATGAAAACTTTGATTGTGTGTGTGTTTCGAAATTTTTTCTTTGTGATATTTTTGAGTCAGCTCACTAGTTATAACTTATTGACTGTGTCACACCTATTCCTTTTAAGGATGCCTCCACGCAGATAGCCAGCTAGGTTTCCGGGTAGAGAACGTTATGATAGCCCACCGAGCGATGAGGACTCGGTGTAGGGCCCATTTTTAGTAGAGGCACCAGCAGAGGCACCAGTGGTACCATTATTCGTTGGGACACTGATGCCACCAGCCCCAACAGTTGAGGGTGCACACAATTTGAGTGCATTGCATGAGTTCCAATGCCAGAGGCCACCCAGGTTTAGGGGAGATACAGACCCACATGAGGCTGAGGATTGGCTGGAGGCAATTTTGAGAGACTTCAGACTAGTAGAGACACCAGCTGATCTCATGGTGATCCTTGCCACCAGTATTCTATAGGCAGTAGCAGGCAGATGGTGTAGCTTGATTATATAGGTTCACGATGAGGTGACACATCTTTGGGCACACTTTGAGAGCCTATTTCAGGCAGAGCTTATCCCAAAAACCCTTTGCATAGTGAGCATACAGAAGCTTCTTCACCTGCAGCAGGGCAGCATGACTATGGATCAGTACTATGCGAGGTTCACTGACCTCTCATGGAACTCCACTGATATGGTGCAGGACCAATTCATCAGGGCCTAGACCTTCGAGTAGGTGATCAGGTGGGAGATCAGGGTTTCGATGATTTCTCTCAGCATCCTAACGCAGGAAGGGGTGTTAGAGATAGACCTCTTAGTTGAGAGTTTCCTTGCTGAGTAGTCACCGTCAGCGACACCCACCACCGGGCGTCATGTAGTAGAGTCTTCTTCAACTGGCAGTAGACAGATGTCACAGTGGTCCAAGAGGACCAGACCTATAGGTGGATGACCACATTATTCCGTGTTTGTTGTACGAGGCACTATAGATAGAGTCAGTCATGAAAGGATCAAGAATTGTAACACATATGTCAGACAGGGTCACATGACTCGTGACAGTCTGACTCGTCTTACGGAGGATCAGAATATGGTCAAAAGACTTCCCAGGCAGAGATAGAGGTTCAACCGAGGAGGTCCGTAGGGAGAAGGAAGACATTATTAAGGAGCTATCCTTGAAGCTAGCGATGGGAGAAAATTCGAGATGTTACCGCCACGACCACCAGGTGGTCCTCCCTGACAACTGGGAGGAGGTGGACATGGGCAAGCTCATCTCTAGGCTGCTGAGGCCTACGACCATATCACTTCGAAGATGATACGAGGTTCGATCTGGGTCTACTCCACCTTAGCTGTAGTACTTATAGGCACATGTTCCAATCATTCATTTATTGCCACTTCCATATTTCGGAGCACGGAGATTATGATGGAGTCATTGGCTCGATCCATATGGCTAGAGAGTCCAATGGGAAAGGATTCGAGGATTACACCTTGGTGTCGGCAGTGTGAGCTTACTCTAGGAGGCGAGACCTTCAGCTGGGAACTTCTAGTAGTGTTGTTGAGACCTTACAACATGATCTTGGGTATGGACTGGTTATCTACAATCCATGATCAGATTGACTGTATTAGGTGCAATGTGTAGTGGGTTTGTACAGATGGGACTAGTTTTACTGTATCAACAAGAAGGGAACCTTTGCATCACTAGATAGACTTACCCGGAGGAGAGTGCAACCATTCACACATCAGCTGGATAGCCTTACCCTCAGATCAGTTGATGCGGAGAGTTTGTTCTATCCTGTAGTGGGGGACCAGAACACGGATGTCTTCCCTGATGATGTTCCTGGTCTACCTTCTCCTAGTGAATTGGAATTTTACATTGACATGTACCCCAGGACGACACCGATATCTACAATAGCATTTCAGACAGATCCCACGATGCTTCATGAGCTACGGGTAAAGCAAGAATACATATAGGGGAAGGGGTTAATCTAGTCCAGTTTTGATCCTTGGGAAGCCCTAATTTTATTCACCATAATGGAGGATGGTAGATTGAGACTTTTAGTTGACTATATGTGTCTGTACCAGTTGACCGTGAAAAACAAGTACGCACTCCCGAGGAATAACGGCCTCTTTAATCAGCTACAGAGAGAACAATAGTTCTTGAAGATAGACCTCATATCAGGCTATCAATAGCTCATAGTACGAGATGAGGATGTGTAGGAGTTGACTTTCATATGTTGATATGACCATTATGAGTTCTTGGTTATGCAATTTAGCATAACTAATGCTCTAACAGTGTTCATGCGACTCATGAACATGATCATTCAGCCATACATTGATTTCTTTGTAGTAGTCTTCATCGATGACATTATGATCTACTCCGCTATTGAGGAGGATCATTCCTATCATTTTCAGATAGTTTTGGACACACTCCAAGAGCACCATCCTTATGGTAAACTCTCTATGTGCAAGTTTTGGATCCGAAAGATTCCCTTTCTGGAACACGACATCTTTGAGGTTGGAGTTTCAGTGGATCCAGTGAAGATTAAGGCGGTACATTCTTAGGATCCACCCAGAAGTGTGACAGAGGTACATGGTTTCCTGGGTTTGGCTGGATACTACCAGAGTTTTCATATAGATATCTACAGAGTTGCAACACCTTTATCTGCATTAAAGAAGAAGACGCAACCCTTCATGTGGTCGGAGAGATAACACCTGAGTTTTCAGGAGTTGAGGCTACGTTTTACTAGTGCCCCCATCTTGTGGATTTCGAAGTAGGGTGCTAGGTACACAGTTTGCTACGATGCATCAAGGACCAAACTCGGATGTGTCTTGATACAGGAGCAAGCAGTGATCACGTATGGTTCTCGACAGCTAAGACAACATGAGAAAAACTACACTACCCATGACCTACAGTTAGCATTGTTGGTCATCACCTTGAATATGTGGTGACATTACTTGATGGACGAACACATTACATTCTACTCTGATCACAAGATTCTCAGGTATATCTTCTCTCAAAAGGATTTGATCCTGAGACAACGACATTTTTTTGAGTTACTCTAGGACTATGACATTGAGGTGGTCTGTACTCTTGGGAAATGGAATTTTGTAGAAGATTCACTCAATAGGATATATGGTATACAACTGATAGGTGAAGCGACAGAGTAGTTGGTCGCTTTATAGATATCCTTTATGGATCAAGATGGAGAAATGTTTCATCAGTCTCTTTATAGTTAATCGTCCACTCCTTCTGTGAGTCAGGGGGGAACAACATGGGGACACTAACTACAAGGCTCAACGTGCTCAAATATCCACAGGACAGACACCTGATAGATTTTTTAAAGGTGTGGAGCACATCATCCATTTCAGAGGACGTTCCATGGTACCAGTGTCGCTTCGGGAAGAAGTGTTAAGGTAGTTCCTCACATCCCATCTACTAGTATATCCTTGAGTTGAAAAGATGTATTAGGACCTCCGATGATAGCACTGGTGGCTGGGAATGAAGACTAAAATAGCAGAGTTTGTCTCTCGGTGCCTCACCTGTTATAAAATGAAGGCGGAGCATCAGGTACCATCAAGATTAGTTCATACTTTAGAGTTACTAGAGAGGAAGTGGGATGGAATATCTATGGACTTCGTGAAAAGACTTACACATACATCCAGGGGTGATGATTCTATTAGGGTGATCATCGATGGAATCACCAAGTCGGCCCACTTCTTACCGATCAGAGAGTAGGGTTCAGTTGAGAGCGTGGGACGACTCTATTTGTAAGATATTTTGTGGATACATGGAGTACCCTAGATGATTATTTCTAATTTTGATGCACATTACACTTTCTGAAAATGGAAGGGGTTGTAGGAGGCTTTCGAGACACAGATTCGATTGATAACTTCCTTCCATCCTTAGACGGATGGCCAGACTGAGCGGACCATTCAGACCCTCGAGGACATGTTACTTGCTTTCGTCCTCGACTTCGGTCGTAGTTGAGAGGATCACTCGACCTTGGTGGAATTTTCATACAACAACACCCATCACTCCATCATTGGGATTCCACCATTTGAAGGCTTTGTAAGGACAACCTTTTAGATCTACTCTATGCTGGACTGACCCAATGGAGTCATCTCTCATGGGACCAGATATGGTACGGACTACCACAGAGAAGGTGCAGATCATCCGAGAATGGATGAAGACTGCACAGAGCAGGAAGAAGTCTTTTGCTAACATGAGGCAAAGACCTCTGGAGTTCGAGAATGGCAACAACGTCTTCCTACAGGTCTCACCTCACTGAGGTTTGTGGAGATTTGGTCGGGGCGACATGTTATCTCTGAGGTTAGTCGAATCTTTTCAAGTCCTTAGTAGAGTTGGTAAGGTGTCTTACCTCTTAGCACATCCATCTATGTTTCAACAAGATCACGGCATTTTCCATGTATCCCAGCTGAGGGGATACATGCACGACCCATCACACGTATTCTACCATGACGAGATTGGCATCAACGATGGGGAAACGTTTACGGAGGTTCTAATGGACATTGTGGATCGACATGAGTGCGTCCTTCGTGGTAGGTTGATACCTTTGGTGCACGTGTGTTGGAAGCACGGGAACATCTAGGAGAGAACATGGGAGTGGGAGGCATAGATTCGTTCTCAGTACCCCCACTTGTTTTCCTAGATTTTGTGATGTGGCTTTCGAGGATGCAAAGCCCTAAGGTGGGGAGAATGTAAATTCCTGAAAATTATATGTAATTTTTTTAATTACATGGGAATATTACAAATCCGAAAAAATTGACGGCATGTGATTCCAAGTACTGGTGTTCCCAGAATGAATTTATGAACACTTTTTCAGGTATGTTTAGTAAATGTACAAGAGGGTTTTTGTAACTTTTTTACCGATGCTCAGAATTGAAATCTGAGGACCCCGTTGAACTTGTAGCGCTGATATTCTTTTAAAGAGACCTTCACCTCGACTGCAGAAGGTCAAAGGATGAAGTTAGTTTTTCACATTTCATGGAAAAATAGAAAAATAAAAAAATCTAACTTTTTTATTTTTCTTATAACCTCTTTTGAATTTATGGAGTTGGGTACCACAAGAGCTTTAACCCCCCCCCCTTATGAATTCAATAGTGGGGACCACTCAAAAAATTCATCAAAGTGGGGAAAGACTGATTAGCCACTAAATGAGGCTAATTTTAATTGTTAATATAAAAAATATTAATGTTATTTATTTACCATGAACACCATTTTAGTGCATTTTACACTTTTAATATCATTTCAGATTATGATTGTAATTCTTTCTTAAAATGCACTATTATGTGGTACATTTTTTAACATCATTTAATGTACCCAATAATTCATTTCATTTTAAGGAATGTAATTATCCATATATTAATTTGATATTTCTTAACATTTATCTACACTTCAATATGAACATGTTTCATTTAGGGCTCAATGGAGGATTTATAAAGGATGATGGAGATATTTGGAGATGAAAGGAAGCTATTCTAGAGAAGGCAGATTGGACACCATCCCACTGATGAGAATGTGGGACCCACATTACCAACCCAATGAAGCCCAAATTTCCTGTGATTCTATAATACATATATAGGAACAAATAATTTTCCTGAATCCAGTGCTAATTTGGCCCCCATTGTGGTTATTTACGCAGCCCAAGTTAGAGATAAAATTCTGGGCCAGATTCTATGGCCCAGAAAAACATCCCACTAATATAATAATATCATCTAATCCACAAATCCAAATGTGCCCAAAATTTACAGGTGGTTATGTGATATCCGGGTATCCATTTTCTACTTCTATGTCCCACTCTAATTCAGCCATATAGAAAGTCTTCCATGCACGTTTTTTTGGTGGATGAAAGCTGGATGCCACCTCCGGTCAAGGGTGGAAAAATCAACTCTCCCTCACCTTTCCACCCACCTATGGCCTACCAAAATTAATTGAGAGACTTGGAATATTGGAGGCTCGACCCAAGGCTTCAAAAATTCCAATTTAAGGTAGTGGTGGTGGAGGATTTAGGGATCTTTTGAGATTTGTTTCATTTTAATGTTATGGTGCCAATTTGATGTTGTAATCACATTCCTTCAATTGTAGGTTCCTTGAATTAACACAGTTTCATTATAAAAGATAATAATATTCTGTTTTTATATTCTTCTTCATATCACTTTGATACCTTTGCCTCAAGGTGTGAATTTTTCTGACCAAACCTTGTGATATTATCACACAATGGTGGAGTGATTGTTTTTTTTCATTGTTTTTTTACTTCTCCAATTCCTCCCTCAGTAGTGCACTTTCTGCTTCCATTCAAACCATAGGATCAATGGAAGGATAACCTATTTATGGGTTGATCCAAGGGAGTATAAGGGGTATGTATTGGATATTATTTCTCACTCCATTAATGGATAATCACTTCTTTTAAATGAGAATTTTATTTGATGACTTTAAAACATCTTCATCCTTATTGAATTTAAGGTCACACATTTCAAGTGCTAATAAGATCATTTACCTTGGAGTGCTAAAAAAATTGATCATTTAATTGTATAGGTGATTAGTATTCGGGTGTGTAGGAGTAAAACTAGTAAGTGATTATTTTGATTGATCTCCATAAATGAACCCATCTCAAATATGAGAAATTGAAATATTTTTACAAGAAAAAGAATGCATCCAATCCACCCCTTGTAATAACCTGGGATCAACCACTCTCATTTTTGAATTCAATTAAGACTATTAGTGTTTACATAAACCCATATAAAATCATCCCAATGTTAGCCACTAAACAGACAAAAACAGTTCATAGAATGTATGTGTCCATAGGTTACTTCTTAGGTCTTTGAGGATTCGACAACCCAATATAAACTACAAAGACCATTGTACCTTCTTATATTGGGTAAATTTGAGCATGAATAAAAAATTTTCACTGTTGTCGGGGACCTAAGTAAGTCATCTAAACACCCATTCTATTCTCTACCATTTCTTCTTTTCCCATCCAAATTCTCTTATCTTGTACCTTTCTCGTTTTTTTCTTTTGGCGCATGTCTGCCTACACCTGTGATCAATCAAACCATCTAGTTAGGGGGGATAGTTCTGGGTTTGGGGAGTCAATTACACCAAGGATACTATTTCCATTAGATCTTAATCTTCATAATGCTACAGATTCAGAAATTGAGCCTATATCAATGTACTGTCTTCAAAGAAACCAACTCATAAACCTAGGTGGGAACCAAAATGGAAACCAAAATGAGGTAGCCCCAAACTCGTGGAATTAAATTGACCAAACCATGAATGACTACCTCACACCTTCTTAGACCAATGACCTCTCATGCATTAGACACAATTCCCTAGGAGATTCCAACTGTGTATTTAAACCTCATGTCCTAAAACACCTTCCCACATTCCATGGAATGGAGTCTAAGATGCACTACCTTCACATTAAAGAGTTCAATGACATTGTAGAAACCATGTGTCCCCAACATCAACTAGAATCAGCTATGATGAAACTATTTCCTTTTTCATTAAAGGATCAAGAAAAACATTGGTTAAACAATTTGATACCATCATCCATAAACTCTTGGGACCAATTACAAAGAGAATTATACAAAATATGCATTCTCTACCACAAAACAATTGCACTAAAAAAGATCATCAAAAATATTTTTGAAAAAGAGTGAGAGTCATTTTATAAAACATCGGAGAGGTTCATGGACACTCTAAACATGGTTCTACATCATGGTTTTTCTATTCTAGAACATCTGAAAATTTTCTATGAAGGGTTTGTTCTAGGGAACAACTAGTTCATTGAGATGATGTGTAATGGAACCATTAAAAACAAAGCCCCAAATGATTCTTACGAGTATCTAGAAAGCCATTCTGAACAAAACCAAACAAGGGTCACTTCACCTTATTCTGAAAAGAAATTGAGAACTATTGTAATTCATACACTTAGAGAAGAGGAATGCCTTAGGGCTAAACTCTTAGTACTCTCTAGGAAGGATGATGATATAGACATTAGGAAAGTCCATAAAATCCAAACTGTAGACCCCATTTGCACAATTTGTAACAAAAATGACCATAAGACAGACAACTTCCCAACCATTCCATCCATCATGGATGTTCTTTTAGGAGGACCCCCTGCGAAAGTAAATGCCTTGAAATTTTGAAAGCCTCAATACCAAAACAAATTCATCCCAAGGTATAATGACAACCCAGGCTTCCGCTGGAAAGATAACAAGCATCCTAGCCAACCACAGGGAAAAAATCATTAACCCCAATAGAACTACCAATCCCATAACCAGTTCCAAACCCAACCTATCCAATACCAAAATCCACCCGTCCATTTTTGACAAACCATCCAACTCCAAAATATTACCCTGGGATAAACCAATCTTCTCAAGCACCCACCCAAACTTTTCCACAAAGCCTTCTAGAACAACTGTGAAATCAAATGGAGAGGATGAACTCAAAAGTCTCGTCCCTAAAACAAGAACCTAAAACCATCAAAACTAGAAATGCACCAATGCCTACTCAGGCAGTACCATCCTCAAATTTCAGGGGAGTGTCAAGTTTCACTCACACAACTCATGAACAAATAAAGGTTGTGACTATTTTAAGAAGTGGAAAATAAATTGAGAAACCTGAAAAACTAATTCAGAACCAACCTGAATATTCAAACGTGAATGAAAATTCAAATAAACCAAATGATCAAACCGAAAAACATGATAACATTTTCCAAGAAACATCTCTTCAACAAACAACCCCATAACCAGTACCATTTTCTAAACGCATGAGGCGGAAAACCAAGCATGAATTGAGTGAAACATTGATGTAAATCTTCTCACATGTCAAGTTGAACATTCCCCCTCTCGATGAAATACAAACCATACCTACCTACTCAATGTACCTTAAGGACTTGTGAACTTTTAAAAGAAAATTTTCACATAAAAACCTATGTCATTTTGGCTGCTAATGTGAGTACCACCATTTAAGGGACGATTCCTCCTATGTTGAATGACCCGAGATGCCCTTACATCAATGTGGATCTATGAGAGAGAATAGTTGTCAAGGCCTCGTGTGACCTAGGTTCTAGAGTCAATCTCATTCCCTATACTGTGTACTTCCAGTTAGGCCTAGAAGAACTCCAACCCACATCTGTCACACTTCAACATACTGATCGTAGCATTTGTGTTCCAAAGGGTATTTTAAAGGATGTTCTGGTAATGGTTCAATACTTCATCTACCCTGCTGACTACAATGTCCTTGACAACCATTCAAACATAGGAAATAATGAACAAACCCCAATAATCCTTGGTTGTACCTTCCTTGAAACAATCAACACTATTATTTGAGTTCAAAATGGGAACATGACCATCTCAATTGGAAACATGAGTCTAGACTTGAACATCTATAATGAAATCTCACAAATAAGGGATGACGAGGACCTTCCTGAAATAAATATGATAGGAAGCATTAATAATGAGTCCATAGAACATCAAGGAATATTTAATGGATGATTATTTCATGAAGAGATTTATTTTCTTTGTTCACATGATGTATGTCTATCTCCTTGGATTGAATCATTTTCTAATTACACTTATAATGAAGTCTTAGGTCCAACAATCCGTGAAACCTTTCAGGAAACCAATTTCATGGAGACCAATCAATCATCCTTTCCTAAATCTCATCAAGATAATCTAGTAGCTGAAACTTCTACATGTGGGGAATCAATCCTATCTAAAACTCTAGGAAGCAAAATTGATATTGATATAATTTCCCAATATTTTACAGAAATTTTGAACCAACCTGATCTTGAATTGAAGGAACTTCCCCCCTACACTCAATTATGCCTTCCTAATGGATAGTCAGACACATCCTACGGCCATTTCTTCTTATATTGAATCCAATCATGATAGGATGCTTCTAAATGTCCTTAGGAAACATAATAAATCCATTGGTTGGACCATTTCGTACATTACTTGGATTATCCCACTTATTGGGACTCATAGGATTCTTCTAGAATATCATTTAAAGCCATGTCGTCAACCTCAACGGTGACTCAATCCTAATCACATAGAGGTAGTAAGGAAGGAACTTCTGAAATTGTTAAAAGCTGGTATCATATATCCCATAACTGAGAGTGAGTGGGTCAGCCCAATCCTAGTGGTTCCCAAGAAGGCAGGAATCACAGTGAAAACCAATAAGGATGGATAGATTCTCCCAACTACGGTGAGTAGTGGATTAAGGGTCTGCATTGACTATAGAAATCTAAAATCATTGACCAAGAAGGACTATTTCCCCTTACCATTCATTGACAAAAATCTTGAGACAGTAGAAAGTCATTCCTTCTACTGTTTCTTAGATGGGTACTCAGGGTATAATCAAATTGAGGTCTCCCTAGAGGATCAAGGGAATACTACATTCACATGTCCATTTGGATCCTTTTCTTTCAAACACAAGACCTTCGGGTTATGCAATTCCCCTGGAACCTTCCAGTGGTGCATGATGGGAATATTCACAAACATGGTAGGGGATTTTCTAGAGATCTTCATGGATGACTTATCTATGTTTGTGGATAAATTTGAGGGATGTATGAGGAATGTAGAGAGAGTCTAGTCAATATGTGAAGAAAATAATCCAGTCCAAAACTGAGAAAAATGCCATATCATGGTAAAAAGACGGACTAGATCTAGGCCATCTAGTCTCTGGTAGGGGGATTGATGTTGATAAAACCAAGGGTAACATCATTCGTCACCTTACATAACACAAAACTATAAAGGAATTGAGGTCTATCTCAGGAAATGTAGGTTTCTATAAAAGATTCATCAATGACTTTGGTTCAATCTCACATCCCCTTTGTGCACTCTAGTAATGGATTCTCCATTTGTTTGGACAGAATTATGTGAGGGTTCATTCTCAGCCCTCAAATCCTCTCTCACCTCTCCTCCCATTATGAAATATTCAAATTGGAACCTTCCTTTAGAACATATGTGTGATGCCAGTGACTTTGCTGTGGGAGCTGTGTTAGGACAACATTATGATAAAACTCATTATGCCATTACTTATGAAATCAAATCTTTAAATGATGCCCAAATATACTACACCACCACTAAAAAGGAAGTACTTGATATTGTGTTTTCATTGGGTAAGTTCAGGTCCTACCTATTAGGATCCCCCATCACTATGTTCACTATCCATTCTGCACTAAAATACCTCTTCCAAAAACAAGATGCTAAGTCTAGACTGATTAGGTGGGTCGTTCTCTTACACGAATCTGACCTAGAAATCAAGGATAAAAAGGGAGTTGAAAATGTTGTAGCTGATAACCTCTCTATGATGGAATTAAATGACATATCAAATCACATTTATGTGTCTGATTCATTTCCTGATGAACAACTATACTCTATGAGTGACTTCCCTTGGTATGTCGATATAGCCAATTTCTTAGTTACAGGAGTCATCCCAAAATTATTAGGGTCTCAAGCTCGAAGTAAATTCCTTTATGATGTAAGGCACTATGTGTTTGATGATCCATACCTCTATAAGTTCATCCCTGATCAATTTATTAGGAGGTGTGTCCCAAAATCTGAACAAGAGTCCATCCTTAAATTTTGTCATAGTGAGGCATCTGGAGATCACTTTTCCTATATGAAAACAACTTTTAAGAGTATTCAGTGTGGTGTCTTCTAGGAAACTCTCTCAAGGGACTCCTACACATTTTTTCAAAGCTATCTTAGGTGTCAACAAGTAGGGTCTATCACAAAAATAAATCAAATGCCACTAACTCACATATTAGTGATTGAAATTTTTGACTGATGGGGAATCGATTTCATGGGTGTTTTCCAAAACATTAGTGGATACCTCTACATTCTATTAACTATTGATTATGTTTCAAAATGGGTTGAGGCCATTCCCACAAAATCCAATGATCATCAAATTATGATTAGATTCATAAAAGAAAACACATTCTCTATATTTGGACTTCCTAGAGCTATCACTAGTGACCGTGGAACTCATTTTTGCAATCGTCCATTCTCATCACTCATGGGAAAGTATGGAATTTATCACACAGTATCCAATGCAAACCACCCACAGACCAATGGTCAAGATGAGTTAGCCAATCGTGAAATCAAACAAATTCTTGAGAAAACTGTCAATCCTTCTAGGAAATATTGGTCTAAGAAACTCTTGGATGCTCTTTGGTCATATCGTACAGCATACAAAACCATCCTAGGAATGTCACCATATAGTTTGGTTTATGAAACAGCATGCCATTTACCTGTTGAAATTGAGCATAAGGCCTTTTGGGAAATTAAGAAAATGGATTATGACCTCTCAATGGCTGGAACAAAAAGGAAATTATATCTCAATGAACTGGAAGAACTAAGGATGGAGTCTTATGAAAATTCAGGGATCAATATAGCTGGAGTTCAAGCCTAACAATCTAAGAATATCGAAGTCAAACATTTTGAACCGGAAAAATTTGTGATCTTGTATAGTTCAAAACATCATTTACACCCGGGAAAGATAAAGTCTAGATGGTCAGGTCGATACATAGTGCATAAGGTGTACCCCCATGGGGATGTAGAAATTCAAGATCCCACTAACGGTCAAACCATTAATGTTAATGGTCATAGAGTCAAACCATTCATTGAACCATTCCAAAAACATGATGTTGATGAAGAATTGTGTGAACCCACCTTAGATGATGAAAATAATTAATCAATTAGGGGTCCAAGTTGAGCTAATGACGTTAAACAAAGTGCTGCATGGGACGAAACACATGGTTTTCAAATTTCCTATCATTTTGTCGTTTTAATAAGAAATATATTTTAAATAGGATTAATTAATCATTTTTATACTTAATTAAAAATTAGAATATTGACCTGTTCGTCTATTATGAGTATGGATGGGTACGAACGGGGAGCACCATATTCATCCGTGTCACGTGGTGTGATCCTTGAGTAATACCGTACCCAGAAATTAAAAAAAAGACAATGTATCATAAGTTTATTTTATTTTATCTTTATGTGTTTGTAGGTTAAAATTAAAATACAAAAAATAAATTAATAAAAATATAATAATAATAAAATGCCACATCTAAGGTCGTGGGGAAAACCCCATCACAACCGGCGAAGCAGTGGGGATTCAAACCCGGGACTGTATGGAGATATGGGCGCACGCTTACCACTGACCAGTGGCTTTTTGTTCTTCCTTATTTTATAATTTTTATATATATACTTATATTTTACTTTCTTTATTGAATATATATATATATATATATTGTTTGATTTTTTTTATTTCTTTCTTTTTTCCTTTTTCTAATAGGGAACAGTGCAAGTGAAATGGATATCAATGGTCCAAATTGGAGCAACAAAAACTTCAACTTCAACCACCATGTGACTTCATTCCATGATCCTCATATTTCAATTTCCTTTTTGAAATTCCCTTACCTACCTATACTCCTTCTATATATTCATTTCATCAAACACTGGGGACAATTTTATTTTATGTTGGGGGGGATAAAATTAAAAAATACTTTTGTGTAATAAAATTAATGATTTGAAAAAAAAATGTGTGTAAATAGAAGGAAAATTTACTTTAACTTTGAACATAGTAATACACATTTCACACTTTTAAAATAAATATCAAATAATTTATCATGCCCTAATTTTGATTTTAATCCATGTATAATTTTATGATCATAGATTTTGGAATGTGTGGCTGTCTAATGTGATATTTCATGGTTTATATTTTCATCCAAATAAAAGAAAATCACAACACACATCCTTTGGATAGTGGGTTATTAGTTTGAGTTCATGGGGTCCCCTAAATAAATATCATAGGTTTGGTGATCATTTTAGTTTTAATATGAGTATTCAAAAAAATTATTATTAAAAAACAATAAATTTGCACAAAGAGAAATTAAATGACCTAATGTGTGGATTTAGGCACTTGGGGATCGTGACTCCATAGTTATCTGTCCCAGAGTTAGTAATTTATCTCTATTTTTGGTAATTTGAATATTTTTTACTGAGTTAACTCGAGATAATTCCTGAGTATGTGGGTTTCACTTGGTGCACTAAGGTCTTTGAGCATTGGAGTCATCAGCAAAGTCTCGCTATAGGGGTTGACTATTTTTAGTGAAATTTCAATTACCATGGAAAATTAGAAAAATAAATTAAAAAAAATACAAATTTTTTTTGAATAGACATCTTAAAATTGAAATGTGATTCCACCTATCGCTTACATCATTTCCCCTTTGAATAAGGATGAATCCCCATATCTATTGTGATACACAACACATCCTCATACTTAATTGATATTGGATGAAATATGGAAATGAATTTTAACAATGGAATGGGATTGGGATTGGGATATTCTTATGAAAATTTCTTGTATTAAAATATTTTTATGTGTTTCATGAATTTTTGGTATAAGGGTTTTTGGTGATCATTTTTTATTAAAATGTTTTTGGAAAAGAGAATTTTAATTTCATATTGTTGAGATACATTTTACTCGGGACTAGCAAAACATAAGTTGGGGGTGTGATTAGCCACTAAATTAGGATAATATTCATTGTTAATAAAAATAATAATAATGTTATTTATTATTCCTAAACACCATTTTAGTGCATTTTACACTTTTAACATCATTCCACATTATGATTTCAATTCCTTCTTATAATGCCCTATTTTGTGGAACATTTTTAACATCATTTAAAGTACCCAGTGATTCATCAGATTTTAAGGAATGTAATTATCCATATTTTATTTTGATATTTTGGTAAATTTATCTACACTTCAATATTAACATGTTTCATTTATGGATCAATGGATCATTCATAAAGGATGGTGGAGATATTTGAAGATGAAATGAAGCAATTCTAAAGAAGGCAGAATGGACACCATCCCACTGATGAGAATGTGGAACCCACATTAAAAACCCAATGAATCCCTAATTTAGTTGGATGATATAAGAAATATATTGGAACAAATAATTTTTCAGAATCCTGTGCTAATTCAACTTCAATTGTGGTTATTAAGGCGGCCCAAGTTAGAGATAACATTTTAGGCCAGATTATGCGACCCAGAAAAACATCCCACTAATATAATCATATCTCATAATACACAACTACAGATGGGCCCCAATTTAACAGGAATTTATTATAAATATGATAATAAATTTTGTACTTCTATTTCCCACTATAATTCAGCCATATAAAAGGTATTCCAAACACGGTTGTTCGTTGGATGAAAGCTGGATTCCACCTCGGGTCAAGGGTGGAAAAATCAACTCTACCTCACCTTTCCACCCACCTATGGCCTACCAAAATTAATTTAGAGACTTGTACTATTAAAGTCTAAACCCAAGGATTAAAAAATGCTTATTTTAGGTAGTGGTGGTGGAGGAGTTAGGGATATTTTGAGCTTTTTTTTCGTTTTAATGTTATGGTTCCAATTTTATGTTGTAATCGCATTCCTTCAATTGTATGTTCCTTGAATTACCTTAGTTTCATTATAAAAGTTAATCATATTCTATTTTTATATTATTTTTCTTACCACATTGATACAGTTTCATCAAGGTGTGAACTTTTTCATACCAAACCTTCTGAGATTATCACACAACAGTGGAGTGATTGTTTTTTTCATTGTTTTTTTACTTCTGAAATTCCTTCCTCATGAGTCTACTTTCCACTTCAATTGAAACCATGGGATCAATGGAGGGCTAACCTACTTATGGGTCGATCCAAGGGCGTGGCAAGGGGCTATGTTGGATGTTATTTCTCACTCCATTAATCAATATTCACTTCTTTTAAATGAGATTTTGATTTGATGACTTTAAATCTTCTTCATCCCTATTGAATTTAAGGTCACAATTTCAAGTGCAAATAAGAACCTTTACCTTGATGTGCTAAAAACTTTGATCCTTCAAGATTATAGGTGATTAGTATTATGTTGTGTACGCATTAAAACTGTATGTGATGATTTTGTTTGATCTCCTTAAATGAACCCATCTCAAATATATGAAATTGAAATATTTTTACAAGAAAAAGAATTCATCCAATCCACCACTTATAATAGCCTAGGATGAACCCTTCTCATAATTTGATTTAACTTAATACTTTTAGTGTTCACTTAAACCTATCTAAAATAAACCCAAATTTGGTCACTCAATAGCCAAAAACAGTCCATAGAATGTATTTTTCCATAGGTTACTTCTTAGGATTATGAGGATTCAACAACCCAAGCTAAAATACAAAGACTGTTCTACCTTCTTCTCTTTGGTAAATTTGAGCGTGAATCAAAGACCCTTAAAAATACCCAATTTATTGTTCCCACACTATAATTAATTATTTGAGTCATTTATTTAATGTGCCAACATAAATTAATTATAGAAACGGATTTTAATTTAAGTTGGCATTTCACCTCCAGGGTTTTGGGAGGAATCATTGGAAAAGGGTGTTCTTGGAGTAGCCTCTTGAGGAAGAACAATTTTCACCAAAGAGGAACCGAAGAATGTAGGATTGTCAAACAAGAGGCTTTTTTGGAAAATTCTTTCTTTGGGATCGATAAATGCCAATCTATCTTCAACCGTGAATGATATCCATCAGAACCTTTGATGTAGGGTTTGTTATTTGTATACCCCTTACCCCATTCTTGACATTATTCATAATTTAAGAATAAAAAAGTCTCTTGCTACAGTTCTAGTATGGAGGGTGCCGGCCAATCTAACATGGCATGACCTCTCAGCAACATATATGGGTTTGATGAGATCTTCGAGATAGAGGAGGACGACGACGGGTGTCGGCGTTTGGAATTGGTGGGACTCGGGAGTGGCAGACAACACTCCTATGGGCCACGATAACGGCGGAGGTGCATCTGCACGACTTGCGAAGAGCAGCGGCCTGTCGGATAAGGGGGAACAAAGGCAGCGGTGGCAGTGGCCGGTCGCGCGAAGGGGTTTCGGCATGCGTCGATGCTTCCTGGCAGAGAAGAGAAACAACCTTGTGCCGCAACGGCGATGTGAGGCACAGCCAGCTCAACGCTGGCCCCTGGTGAAAACATGATGTGTGACTGTGCCGTGCAGAGGAGAATGGATGGCCGACCGTCTAGTCACAAGCCGATTAGACACCGCACCGCGGGCCGCCGCATCATGGGCCACCACACTGTGGGCCGCCCAACATGAGACAGGCCGGGCTGCACCGGTGTGCCGGGCTAGACCTTGCGGGCTGGGTCAGATCCCGCCGGCAAGGTCCAAACCAGAGCGGGACCCGGGTCAAGTCGGGCGACCTAAATCGCATCGGGCTATTTTGGGACGGCCCAACCAGGTCGGAAAGGACCCAGACCAACTTCGACCCTTTTTTCTATTTTAACCATATCTTGAGATACAACCATCCATTTGATGAACCTTATGTGGCGTCAGAAACTGTGGATCGAGACTGTCATTTTGGTATAACCCACTTGATTTTTGGATAATGTTGCTAGTGTAAGGACCCGGTTGGAGTAATGAACCAATGAGACAGAGGGGGGGGGGAATCAGTGGTACCCCTTTCTCTTCTATTAAGTTCCCTTTAAATGAGAACAACCTTTTCCTCCTATTAAAGATATACTTCCCTGATAAGAAACAAACAAGAAAACATCCAAAGGAACACATCAATTTACAAGGTTCACTATTCAATAAGAATAGCTACGTCCTTGGTATGGTTGAAAAAATCCAGCACCATGCAATCCACTAAGAAAACAATACTTGAATTAAAACGAATAGGATATACCCTTACACTCATGAAGCACTGTGAAACAATCACTCCAGTGCGTGTGCACCCTCTTAGCACAATAGGGAAAGGTATATTTTATTGTAACAACTTATGATACCTGCACTTCCTTTCAAATAAACAAGTGTAAGCATGTGTAGCACAAATCTTCACTTCCTTACCCAGAAGAAAGGCAAGGACTTCTTCGACTTGGGTTAAATCAATTACAGTCTGAACATCCCATTCTGAATCTCCACTCCAAATTCTTCACTCCAGAATTTCATCTTCACTACAATTCATCAATCTGAGTCTTCCTCAGTCTGAGAAACTCAAAACGATGATAGCCAGTCCTGATTCCCCATTACGAATCTCCAATATGAATACTTCACTCTGAATTTTGTTCTTCACTCTGTTTCTTCAATCTAATTCTTCCTTAGTCTAAGAAACACAATACGGTGACAACCAGTACTGATTCCCTATTCCTAATCTCCACTTTGAATTCTTCACTCTGAATTTTCTCAATCCGAGAAACTCAATACAGTGTCAACCAGTTTCAGTTTCTCGTTTCAATTAAGACTGAAATGAAACTCTGTCGGTCAAACACTTATTTCTCTCTCTAGATTATCAGAGCTCCTCTAACAAATTAATCATCACCCTTTTAATTTTTACTCTGACCTTTTTTTATAGGTGTTCCAATGTTTGCTTAGGTGGGAAACCAAAATATTTTCTGGCTCACTTAGATTCACCAAAATCATAATTTCTCTTGAAATCTCAGAGTAATTAAGAACGTGTCATCGATTCTAGAATCTTATTTAATCTTCTTCCACTTCTCTTGATTTAGAACTTTGGCCTTTTCCAGATCCTATTTTGTTACAAAATTTTCTCGGTATCACATTCTCGGATACACTTTCTCAGATCCATCCTTCTTAAGTCTTCAGAATCACTTCAATTCTAAGCACGACTCTTCACCACTTCTTCAGCATGACACCATTTCAATTCTCGGTATGACTCTTCATCACTTCTCGATATGGATTTTTATTGCTACCTTGGTATGAAAAACTCTTCCTTCTCGGTATGACTCTTCATCACTTCTCGGTATGGCTTTTCATTGCTACCTTGGTATGACAAATTCATTATTCTCAGTATGAATCCTCTTTATTCATCGATACCAAAGATTTTGAATTTTCGGTATGACTCGTCTGGATCTTGGTATGGCTTCACCAATTCTCTGTACGATGTTCTGGTTCTCGTTAAGACTTCTGGTTCTCAGAGTGACTTCACCGATTCTCGGTTCGACTTCACCAATTCTCAGTACGACTTCTGGTTCTCGGTGCGACTTCACCTATTCTCAGTACGACTTTACCATTTCTTAGTAAGACATCTTCAATCATCTTTTTCTTACATCGGGTGTACTTTCATATACTCACAAATTTAGAGTTACAAAGCAGAAAAGCATCGTCACAATGAGTTCCTTCACATCTCCTATCATCCAGCTTTCATGAATTTACAATTTCCCAGTTCCGAACATCTCAATTTCTTTACTTCTAATTCCAGACTACAAATTCTTTGAACAACAGGTTCTGAATGTTCAATATTCTCGTTTCCGAAATATCAAACTTCCAGCTTCTGAATTCTTATAAATTCAAGGTGTCTTTCCTTTATGAAAACTTCCTCAAGATCAACAAAAGACAATCCATGCAAACCATCTCTTCCTTCAACTTATTCCTAATAATCTCCCCTTTTGTATTTTGTTGTCAACCAAGTGTTCATAAATCACCATACATGGAAAAATCAAGAAATGAATTACTTATAAATAATTATATGCCTATGTGAGCTAACACTAGTGCGGAAAAAGTTATTTACGTCACCATTTTTTACGTCGGTTATATATAACCGACTTGAGAATCTGTGAAACATGGTTTTTTACGTCGGCTATTTAATAACAGACATAACAAATGTGTTGAGTAGCTTTTTAACGTCGGTTATTTTAATAACCAAAGTTACAAATCGCGTGTGTTCGGTTTTTACATCAGTTATTTTATAACTGACGTAAAAAACCAAAGCGCGGGGGTTTTTTACGTCGGTTATTTGATAACAGATGTAAAAAACAAGATATCTAGGCATTTTTTATGTCCGTTAATTTATAACCGACGTAAAAAACCAAAGCGCGCGGGGGGGGGGGGGGGGGGGGTTTACATCGGTTATAAAATAACCGACGTAAAAAATTAGTTATCTCCGGGGTTTTTACGTCGGTTATAAAATAACGGATGTAAAACCCCCCCCGCACATTGGTTTTTTACGTCGGTTATAAAATAACTGACGTAAAAAATGTGATATCTACTAGTTTTTTAGGTCGGTTATTTTATAACCAACGTAAAAAACCAAAGGGGAGGGGGGTTTTTTACGTTGGTTTTAAAATAACCGACTTAAAAAACCAAAGCGCGGAGGGTTTTTTACATCGGTTTTCAAATAACCGAAATTATAAATTTAAAAAATATTTTATAACTTCGGTTATATAATAACCGAAGTTATAAATCATTTAAAACATTAAATCCCCATGGACTGTAATTTACATTTTTTCGATCGGCAGTCCGCCGGCTCGTCTCTCTCACGCGGTAAACCCTAATCGGCTCATCGATCGACCTGCATTAAACTCATTTTGGCTTCATTGTTTATCATCTTTAGTCTCCTTAGATCTATCATCTCAAATCACAACACTCAAGTAATCATTCAACAAATTTATTTCGTTCGTTTTTTTCCCGGATAGTCTATATTTATGTTTTGCGGTTTTTTTGTTAAAACTAGGTTAGATTCTTCCATTTAGAACCCTATTACATCTTTTTGAATATCGTTGGCACCGGACATTCATTTTTATCTTGAGTGTCTTGTTTTTTTGTTTCTTTATAAAACAAATTTTGATATATTACCTTGCATTTAATGACTCAAAAGCCTCCTATGTTGGAAACATATTTGGGGTTATTTATTTAAGGACTATGGTGCGATTAAGGAAATATTTGGAATATTTCCTGATTTGACCGGTTTTAATTTCATTATCAAAAAGAAATTTGAGTTATGGTTGATTAATCCATTCCTTTTATCCTATATTTCATTTAACGCTCATGTTCATATAACAATTTTGTAGTTGGATAACCAATAATGTTTATGTGATTAGAGAATTAAAAGAAATTATCATCATATATAGTGAATCATCCTTTTTGAGTGTCTTATCATAGAATAGGAATCAATCATCCATATTGAAGATGTCATTTTTTTAGAAAACAAAAACCATTAATGTAAACCATTTATCAGTCATTAATTGATCTAAAATAAATATTTACACATGAGTTATAATGGAAAATAATAAAATAAATATTTATCATTCACCCTCATAGAGTCTAATAAATCTATGATAAACCATTTTTTTCATTAATGGAAACAAATTCACTATTACCCACTTTTTATTTTTAGAAGACACTAAACTCCCTTATAATTTCACCCTTCTGGGAAGTATTAAACATCATTATATCCATTTAAAAATTCTAAATGTCACATAAATATCGTGCATCCATTTTGTCTTATAGGACTCTACTATAGATAAGTATACCATTTTTTATATTATTTGTTATGATAAACTCTATCATAACATCATTAATAAATGTTTATAAAAATTGGAATATCACATTTCTCATGATTTTAGTTGAGAATAATGATAATGTTTTTTATTAATGATAATATAGATATGGGTAATTTTCAAAAAGAATGTGATCTTGAATAATGAATGTTAATTATATGTATTTCACAAGATTTTTTGATTTTATGTCACAAAACTAATTGATGATCGAATACAACAAATAATTGCACTACCAAACAAAGTGAAAACATTGTATTGTTCTATTTTAGAAATTCAGGATTCAATCAATGAGATTGTGATTTATTTATTTTTTAGAGTTTCTGAATCAAGATACTAGATTCTATTTCAAATGGGTATTTGTTTGTTTTTTGATGTTTCACAATTTTATTTGATGTAGGTTTTTCTTTTCATGGATTACTTCATAAAGTGGTCTCAGTTCATTTGATTTTGTGTTTCCTTTGACACCATCCCCCCTCAATGACTATGATCTCTCATTACCAGTTTTTCTCTAATTGTTCTCTCATACACCTTTTGGATTTGATGGTTGATTACAAACATATTTATTCAAATATTTAAGCTGGATTATATGAATTTTTTAGGATTATATTGCTGTTTTATGCCACATTATTTATTATTCTATCCAATACTAAGACCCTTTATAGTAAGAAAAATTTCATAAGAAATACGATTGGACTCTTCATCATATTTCATGAAACGTTTTTTAAAATGTCACATTTTAAAAAAAATGTTATATCAAAGATGTGGAAAAATGTGGTGTCAGGGGGGGTGTCCAAGGGGGTGGGTGGGTGTGAGTGGTTGTCCATGGGGGTGGGGGCCTATCTGGAGGGGTGGGGGGCTATCCGGAGGCTTGGGGTGGGGGTGGTGTCTAGGAGGGGTGGGGGTGTTGTCTAGAGGGGTGGGGGATTTATGGAGGGTTGGGGGTGTCCAGGGGTGGTCCAAGGGGGTGGGTGGGAGTGGGGGCCTGTCCAAGGGGGTGGGGGCCTATCCAGAGGGTTTTGGTGGTTGTCCGGGGGGTGGGGGTGATACTAAGGTTTACTCCATTTTCTCCAATTTTCTATCAACTATGTAGGTGGCATGGTTTTCTTTGATTAAATGAAATTTAAAACTGTTATGTCGAACTATATTTTGTTTTAAAAATAATATTCAATCATATTTTCTTAAATACCCATAGATTCGTTTTATATTTTAAATTGTTTTACATTAAAATTATGATTTTTTTCATATGAACATATGTTTGTCTTATCTTAAATATATATATTTTTTGTTGATATTTGTTATAGGTAATAATGACTCGATGTTGGATTACGGCACATCAAATGAGCAATGAATTTGAGGAAGGTGTTGATGCCTTTTTGGAATTTTTAAAATGAAATGTTCCAAGTAGTGACATTTTTTTCTGTCCATGCCTGAAATATTTGAATATGAAGAATTTGAAATGTAGAGAGATAAAAGATCATCTGATTTGTCATGGTTTTAATCCAAGTTACAACCCTTGGATTTGGCATGGTGAAACTGGACGGAATGTCACTGATGATGATGATTCGCAAGATTGTAACTCCCATGGAATTGATGAAATGATTCGCGATATTTTAGCAGAACAAATTGAGATAGAACCGACAGTTGCGCGTCTATATGGTGATGCTGAAAAACCATTATATCCTGGTTTTACAGATTTTACAGTTTTGTTGGCAGTGTTAAGATTGATTAACCTGAAGGCGAAACATGGATGGAGTGACAAAAGTTTGACAGAGCTTCTACAATTGACGAAAGACATTCTTCCAAAAGATAACGATCTTCCAGATTCACATTAAAAAGCCAAGAAAATATTATGCCCGATGGGATTGGGATACAAGAAAATACATGCCTTTCCGAATGAATGCATTATATATAGGAAGGAATATGAATTTCTGTCAGAGTGTCCAAAATGTGGGACATCACGGTATAAGGTGAAAGAAAAATCATAGGCTGGTGTAGAGATTACAAAGCTCCATTCAAAGGTATTTTGGTATCTTCCTATAATTAATCGTTTCAAATATTTATTTTCTAATTCACATGATGCAAAAAGGTTAAGATGACATGCTGGAGAGAGGGTATGTGATGGAAAAATACGTCATCCAGCTGATTGTCCACAATGGAATAAAATTGATGCACAGTATTCTACATTTGGAAATGAAATTAGAAATCTCAGACTAGGGTTGTGCACAGATGGAATGAATCCATACCGAACCCTCAGTAGCACACATAGTTCATGGCCTGTTTTATTGGTAATTTACAACCTCTCTCCTAAAGTTTGAATGAAGCGAAAATATGTCATGTTGAGTATAATGAGCTCTGTTCCAAAGCAACCCGGTAATGATATTGATGTTTACTTGTCACCGTTGATTGATGATTTGAAACTGTTATGGGGTGATGATATTAGGGTGTATGATTCTTATAAAATGGAATATTTTCAACTGCATGCAGTGCTTCTGTTCACTATAAATGACATCCCTGCATATGTAAATTTGTTTGGATACAATGAAAAAGGGCATAAAGCATGTCCAATTTGCGAACAACAGATGTCATATTGTCAATTGCATCATGGTTGGAAAATAGTGTACATGGGTCATCGAAAGTTTTTGCATATGGAACACCCTTAAAGGAGACTAAGAAAGGCATTCAATGGCTCACAAGAATTTGATACTGCTCCAAAACCTTTATCCCTTGATTTGTATTTTGAGAGGCTGGAACACCTTGATGTGACATTGGGAAGGACACATAAATCTATTAATGATAGACATATTTGGAAGAAAAGGTCAATTTTTTTTGAGCTACCGTATTGGAGGTATCATGAAGTTAAACATAATATTGAGTTCATGAATGTGGAGAAGAATATATGTGATTCTTTGATTGGAACGTTTTTAGATATTAAAGGAAAGACTAAAGATGGGTTGAATGAAATATTATACTTACTATCCATGGGAATACATTTGGAGTTAGCTCCCACTCCTAAATGAAGACGAACATTTCTTCCCCCGGCTTGTCATACATTATCAAAGAGGGAGAAAATTAGCTTCGGTCAGTGTCTTCATGATACAAAAGTGCCTCAAGGTTATTCTACTAATGTAAAAAATTATGTCTCATTGAAGGACTTGAAGTTGATAGGTATGAAATCACATGATTGTCACGTCATGATGCAACAAATTCTACAAGTTTCATTGCGTGGAATATTTCCCATTCGTGTCAGAAATACTATAATGAAGTTGTGTTATTTTTTCAATTCAATTTGTAACAAGGCGATTGATGTGAATGCTTTGAACATTTTGGAAAAGGATGCAATTTTTATACTTTGTCAATTGGAAATGTATTTTGCTCCAACTTTTTTTGATATAATGGTGCATTTAATGATTCATCTGGTTCGAAAAAATAAAGCTTTGTGGACATGTATATCTTTGTTGGATGTATCCTTTTGAAAGTTATATGAAAATATTAAACGGGTATGTTAAAAATCTATATCGACCTGAAGCCTCCATTTTTGGAAAGTATATTTCTTGACGAGGTAGAAGAGTTTTGTACGAGCTACTTGGCTGCGGCACAACACATAGGTTTGCCTCCATGTCGCCATGAACGAGTTAATAATGAGGGAAAGGGGATTCACGACTTGAAAGTCAAATCATTGTCAACTAAACAGATGAAGAAGTTATAATCATACATCTTGAATAACATAGCTGATGCTCAACCATATATCACATTGCATATTAATGAGTTGAAACAATGTCATCCAAAGAAGAAAGAAATGTGGATTTTGAATGAGCACAACAGATATTTTTTTCATGGATTAAAAAGACATTGATTGGTAGATCAGATGTATCAGAGACATTAAAATGGATAGTGGGTGGTCCATGTTTAAATGTGATAACATTGTTCGGTTATGACATTAATGGTTATACATTTTATATGAAAGCTCATGACAACAGAAGTGCAGTTCAGAATACTGGTGTATTGGTGTTTGCAGAAGCAATGCATTTTTCGAGTGCTAAGGACAAAAACCCAATTTCTGCATCATGTGCATATTATGGAGTGATTGAATACATATGGGAGGTTGATTACTTTAAAATTAAAGTTCCTGTTTTTAACGGTCAATGGTTTAATGGTAACAACAGTGTCAGACACATTGAATTTGGAATGAAACTTGTTAATCTGAATAGATTGGAAGACACAGCTGATTCTTTTATAATGGCAACACATGAAAAACAAATTTCCTATGTAGTAGATCAATCAGATATGAAGTGGGCTGTTGTTTTACAAGGGAAAAAACAATATGTTAGTGAGGATGAAGTTGATGAATATGATGATTTATGTGATATCCCTACTTCCATGGAAAGATTAACAGAACATAATGATGATCATGTTGAAGACATAGTTTGTGGCATAACGAACGATCATGCCGAAGGAATTTGGGAAAAAAATCCATTTGTACATTCCTAAAATTACAGGTAACATATGTTTATTTCTTTTTTACATTTATTTTTTACATAAATGTTAGATATTTTAAGTTTTAATTTATTAAAACATGTTTTAAAACAAAATAAGTATATGTTTCTGTTTGTTTTAAGTTTGTTTAGTTTAAATTATCATGTTTATAACCATTACATGAATTATATATCTATTATTTTTGTTCACTGACAATTACTTTACCATGTTTACCATGTTTACCAAGTTTACCATGTTTACCATGTTTACCATCTTGACCATCTTTAACATCTTTACCATCTTTACTATCTTTACCATTGTTTAACATGCTTACCATATTACCAATGTTTACTATTATGTAACTTATTACACTTTTCTATTTTCTAATTACATTAGTATTAAAATATTTGAATTTTTATATTTGTGAACTGACGTTTGTTTTTTTGATATGATGGATAATGAAAGATCATTCATATGATCAACAACATGATTCTAGAGAGGAGCATATTTCTAGTCATACCTCTGGGGATGAACATTCACATGCTCCTATTACGACAATGAGTTCAAAGGTTGGTAAACGTGGGTGCACACGTTTACCAAAATTATCACTTACCCGTATGCAGGATTAGAGGATAGTCGTTGAGTTTGATGATGATGATATTCCTAGAGGTCCGAATGCAAAAGATTTTAAGAGTATTGTAGCAACTCAGGCAAAGAGAAAATTAAGAATTCTGTATGATGATTGGAGAAGTGTGGATAAAGCGATTATCTATTAGTTGTGGGAGACGATTTTGGTAAGATCTTTTGTCATTTTTTGACTATTCTTTTAATTTTTATAGTATATATAATATGTTTAACCTCTTCTTTATTAGATGACATTTGATATTCCTAACACTGGAGGAGTCAGGAAGAAATTATTATCATTGGCTACCAGGAGATATAGGGATTTCAAATCAACCCTCTCATCTGATTTCATTTATGGTCATAGGAGTCTTGACAATCCATGTCGTATATATCCTTTTATAGATAAAGACATATGGAGACAGTTTTTTGAAAGTAGAAGAAAAGAGTCATTTCTGGTAAGGGCAATGTAAACATTTATAAATATTCTTATATAAATGATTTTATTAATGTTTTGTTAATGATTTATTATTCTTAAATTACAGAAAACAAGGAAAGCTCATCAGGAGATCCAATATATAAATGTATACCCTTATTGTTTATCTCGGGGAGGGTATTCATTATTGGAAGAACAAATGATGGCGGAAAAATTTCAACAACTAAGAGCTGAGTCTTCAAGCTCTGGAGAGGTGGCCCCTCCATCCCCTCCATCTAGACATGAAAAATGGAAGAGATATCGGAAGGGGAAAAAGGGAAATATCTTTTGGACGAATCAAGAATCATAGCTGAGAGGATTGTAAGATATCTATTATATTTATTTAAGTAAACTATTTTCTTCATATAATTTAAATCATTACAGAAATGTTCAATTAATTAATTCAGGACTCTCTTGAGGATCAGAGTTCAGAGGGGACATTTACAGCTACTGGGAGGGAAGATATTTTATTTGCAGCATTGGGAAGTCCTGAACATCCTGGTCTTGTAAGAGGATATCTGACATGTGTATCGGTAAGAAAAGTGTTTCCACGTTCTTCAAATTCTAACATTGAGGGGTTTTATAAAAAAAATAGAATCCTTGGAGGCTGAAGTTCATAATATTAATGAGACGATGGTGGAAAAGATTATAGAGTTGGTGCAGTTTATGTTTGCATAAATGAAAAGAAAATTTCAGACTACAGCTCCCACTCCTCCACCTCCCCCTACAGACCCCATTATTTGTCCTCCACCTCCGCCAGTAGCTCCCAATCCCCCACCTCAGCATATGGACCCCATTATTTTTCCTACGCCTCCACCGCAGCTTCCTACTTATTTCGAGTTGTATGTTGATGATTCTCAACATCATATAGTAGCATATGGGTTGGTATATTGCATAGGAGATACAGTTCATCATCAACAATTAGAGGTAGAGAATCAGAGGGTCACTGTACATGATATTATAGATAGATCAGCTAGGGTGCCAATACCTATAGATGAGGTGGCGACAGTTGGACAGAGTATCGACCATTTTTTAATTTGGCCATCCAGACTTCTTCGACTCATTACCATAGAGGTATGAATGTTATATCTTTTATTTTATTTTTTATTAAAGGTGTTTTATCATTTGAAAACTAATATATTTTTCATTTTATTTACAGGAATACCTCAGAGGTAAAGAAATACAGTATAGAATACAATAAATACATATGACTATGACATCAGATACAGATTCAAATGGTCTTCAAAGATTGTCAAGATATTCACATTTGTTGTCATGTTATTATGAGTTTCCAATGGAATCTCAGGTTTGTGGATGTGAAATAAGAGTGGGGATTATAAAAACTGATATCATGGAGCTTGTTAATGGAGATATGTTGGGCATCAACGTGGTGCAAATTTTTTCCATGTATGTCTTAACACCTTTTCTCTACGTTATATTTATTAAAAATGTATACTTATGTATGTTTTGTATTAGGTGTCTTTATAAAATTTGTGAGTGGAATGAGATGACAAAAGTATATGGATTCATGGACCCTCAATTCATTTCCCCTAAAGCATGTGCATTGAATGAGGAACAAAGAATGGTTTATATTGCTGAAAGATTTGAAAAGAATATAATCACACAATGTTGGATGATGCCTTTTTGTGAGAGGTATGAAACACATTTCTCTCAAAGAGTTAATTATCTTTTAACATAAAAAACCACTAACGTCAAATTTCCTTTTATGAGTGATCATTGGATGTTAGGGGTTTTTTTACCAAGGGAGAAAGCCCTTTATTTGATATGCTCTGTCCATGGTGATATGCGGGAATGTTTTAAGAATATATTGGAAAAGTAAGTTTCAATTTCTCAATAGTTTTATATATTATAATGAATTTTAAATTTACCCAATTCATATTATTTTCTAACAGTGCATGGGCCTACTTTAGAAAAAACACAAAGAAAAGAGGTGCAAAGATAAAATATGTAAATGTGTAGGTAAATATCTCTTTATAATTCGTACTTTTTGATTTATTACATAAAAATAATATATTGAATTTACAATCATTCAAAAAGAATATTCATAAACAACAAGGCCTCATCGAATGCGGATATTATATGTTAAGATTCATGTATGAAGTAATAATAACTGGGACAGTTGTGAATTTTGACCTGGTACGATTTCCTCATAAACTTTGCCATAATATTTCAATTTGATTTATTCATTATACACGTTAACTACTTTCCTTTTCATTTGTAGCTTTTTGATGACCCTAAACCCTTTACTGCTGAAGACATCAAACACTTACAAGTGGAGTGGTCAAATTATTTTATAGGTTTTATTTACTATTAGTTGTTTGTAATGTAAAATTTAATTTTGAATATTGTCATTGTAATTGTGTATTTGGTAGTTTTTTAGGTTGGATTTAGTTTTTTTTATGTTTAAAGTGTAAGTTTTGAATGTTATATAAGTGAATGTTTAATTTTGCTCTGCTTCTTCTTTTGGTTTACTTATGATGGTTTTTCTGGTATGGATTTGGGTCTTTGGGGGAGGGGTTCCAAGGGTGTGGGGGTGTGTTCAGTGGGGTTAGGGGGTGTCCAGCGGTCTGGGAGGGCTGTCCGATGGGGTGGGGGGACAGTCCCAGGGGGTGGCAGGGCTGTCTAGGGGTGTGAGAAGGCGGTCCATGGGTGTGGGATTGCTATCCAGGGGTGGGGGGTATACATGAGTGTGGGGGGTTGTCCAGGGGTGTGGTGGGGGATGTCAAGTGGGGTGAGGGGGTGAGGCGGTGCTGTTCAGGTAGGTGGGGGTTGTTGAGGGGTGTTTGGGGTTGTCTGAGGGGTCAGGGGGCTGTCCAGGAGTGTGGTGGGGGCTCCAATGGGGTGGGGGAGGGCTGTCCAAGGGGTATACATGAGGGTGGGAGCTCCAATGGGGTGGGGGAGGACTGTCCAGGGGGTATACATGAGGGTGAGGGCTCCAACGGGGTGGGGGAGGGCTGTCCATGGGGTAAACATGAGGGTGGGGGCTGTCTAGGGGGTAAGTTTTATATGTTATCAATGTACATGATTAATTTTGATCTACTTCTGTTTTTGTGGTACGATTTATTGATTTGTTTTCGGCTTGATTCTGGTGGAGAGCAGATGACTTCATTCAATTTTTAAAAAAATATTGGGTTTATCACGTCTGTTATTTAATAACCAGCGTGATAAAAGGCATGGTAAATGGTTTAAAATGTCGGTTATTTAATAACCGACCTGATAAGAGGCCTGGAAAATGGTTTATCACGTTGGTTATTTAATAACCGATGTGATAAAAGTCCTAATTTTTTTTTATCAGGTCAGTTATTTAATAACCGACGTGATACACCACCTCCCCCGGTTTATCACATCGGTTATTTAATAACCGACATGATAAACCCCCCTCACCCCAGTTTATCATAGTGGTTATATAATAACCGACGTGATAAACCCCACTCCCCCAGTTTATCATGTTAGTTATTAAAAACCGACATGATAAACCCTCCTCCTCCCGGTTTATCACGTTGGTTGTTTAATAACCGACGTGATAAACCCTCCACCCCCTGTTTATCACGTCGGGTTTTTAATAACCGACGTGATACCCCCCCCCCTTTGTTTAGCACGGCAGTTCTATAATAATCGAGGTGATAAACCCCCCTCCCCCCGGTTTATCACGTCGGTTCTTTAATAACCGACGTGATAGACCATTTCCCCGTCCATTTATCACATCCGTTTTTAAGAACCGATGTGATAAACCATTTTCCAGGCCTTTTATCATGTCGGTTGTTAAATAACCGACGTGATAAACCCTTCCCATTTTATTTATCACGTCGGTTCTAAAATAACCGATTTCATAAACATCACGATTTTATGTTTTTGACATCGGTTTTTAAATAACCAACATCAAAAACGTTATTTATAACGTCGCCCGTATTAACATCGTCTAGAAACCGACGTAAGAAATGAAAAATAACCGACGTAAATTTTTTTTTTCTTCACTACTGTAACTCATTATAGGAATCAAGAGTCATTAATAGCAAAACCATGCTATCCATAGGCAGTGAAAATGAAATCTTCAGCTTCATACTTCCTGTAAACAACTGCACGTTATTTCCTACAACCAGTCTAACAAACAGTTAGAATAGTTCAAATACAAAAACAATTCTTAGTTCACAGCTTACCCACAACTCTCTCTTTGAAAAACAGATTTATGATACAAACAACTTCTCCCCCTTGAAAAAACAATCCAAAGGTAAAAAGAGAGAGGGGACAGTACAACATACCTTAACCTTGAAGAGAAAGAGGTTGAACACCCATGTTCAACCTCAATCTTGAGAATGATTCCTTTGGAAGAGGTTTCATGAAAATATCATCAACTTGTTCAGTGGATGAAACATAATCAAGTTTAAGATCATTATTTTCTACATGATCCTTGATGAAATGATATTTGATGTCAATATGATTTGAACAAGAATATTGGACTGGATTCTTTGGTAAGATTAATCGTGCTTTGATTATCACAGCCCAAGAGCAAGGGCAGCTTCACTTCAACTAACAAATCATCCAACTGTGTCTTTATCCAGATAAGTTTAGTAGCAGCCATGGTGGCAACAACATATTCAACTCCAGTCGTACTAAGTGTCACATAATTTTTATTTTTGAGTGCCAGCCAACACCACTTTTTCCTATGAAGAACACTCTACCAGATGTGGATATTCTATCATCAACATTTCCTACCCAATCTACATCCAAATAGCCAAAAAAGTCAATGTTATTTGAGCCACTATAATTGATTCTGAATTCTACTGTGCCTTTTATATATCTAAGAATTCTTTTTCCAGCAACAAGATGTGATTCTTTAGGGGAACTCTCGAATCTTGCACATAAGGTAACATCAAAAACAATATATGGCCTTGATGCAGTTAGGTATAATAAACATCCAATCAGTTTTCGATATTCTTTCTGATCAAATTCTTTTCCTTCAACATCTTTTCTTAGATTTGGTCCCACTGAGATAGGAGTTGATACAGGTTTTGAGTTTTCCATCCCAATCTTCTTAAGAAGTTCCTTGTCATACTTTTCTTGGGAGAGAAAAATTAATTCTTCCTATTTCAAAATTTGTAACCCAAGAATATATCTCATTTTACCCAACATGGACATCTCAAAGACATTCTTCATTTCTTCAGTAAACCTTTCATAGCTTCTTTCATCATTTCCAGCAAATATAATGACATCAACAAAGACAATCCCAATGAGAGAAATAACTTGGCTTTCCTTGATGTACAAATTGCTGTCAACTCGTCATTTCTTGAAGTTCATCTCCTTTATTCAAGTGTCCAGTTGGAACTCCATGATCTTGGAGCTTGGTTTAGCCCACATAAGGCTTTCATCAACCTAAACACATAAATTTCATTCTTCCCAACAACAAATCCACATGGTTTCTCAATATAAAATTCTTCTTTGGGATCACCATTAAGAAATAAGGATTTAACATCCCTTTGAATGATTTTGTAGCCTCGTTGTGCAGCAATAGAATGAAAGATTCTGATAGTTTCTAATCTGTCTACAAGAGAAAAAGTTTCTTCAATGTCAATTCCTTCAATCTAAGAGTAGCCTTTGCAAACCAATCTTGTTTTATTTCTAATAACTTCACCTTATTCATTTAACTTGTTCTAGAAGACCCATTTGGTTCCAATAATGCTCTTATTTTAAGGCTTGGGTACGAGTTCCCATGTGTCATGCTTTGCAATCTGATCCAATTCTTCATTCATGGCTTGAACCGATTCCGAATGCTCAAAGGATTCTTTAACATAATTTGGTACCACTTTTTAATACAAGTATGTGATATAGAATTACTTGTTCTTCTTGTTTGAACGGTGTGACGTTGATCACCAATAATATTCTAATCTTGCACTTATTTCATCATCCTTGGATATGTTTTTTGTGTGCCTTCCGCATCACTTGATATGGATGAATCTGATTCTTCATCTTGATTAGGATTACAATTCATTGGATCCTTATCAGAATCTTCAACTTCATCTTAATTATCTTCCATGTCTGTCTGGACATGCTTATCTTTCCCCATATTTTCAATGACTTTTATATCAAATTTATCCACCATTCTTCTCATTTCTTTGTTAAAGAATCTATAACCTCTTCCTTCTAGAGAATAATGAAGAAAAATTCCATCTTCTCCTTTTTGTTTGAATTTTACACTACTTCCACCTTTCTTATTTATGATGCATGGGATTCCAAAAACATTACCATGCTTCATACTTGGAGTAATGCAATAGATTAGTTCATATGGAGTCTTGTTTGATTAGGGCTAGTAGAAACATCGATTTTGAATATAAAAAGTTGTACTTGTAGCTTACCTCCAAAAGTAATGAGTAAGGCCATGTTCATGTAACATGGTTCTTCCCATTTCCACCAAGCTTATGTTCTTTCTTTCAGAAACCCCATTTTTTTGAGGTGTATATGGAGCACTGTATTCATGATGAATCCCATGTTTTTCAATATAGTCTTCAAATTATTCACCTCTATACTCACCACCATTATTTGTTCTCAATTTATTTACAGAGTACTCACATTATTTCTCATCTTTCCTTCTGAAGCTTTTAAACATTTTCAGGGTGTCTGACTTGTGCTTCATATACATAACACATGCAATGCGAGTAAAATCATCAATGAAGGTGATTATGTACTTTTCTCCGTTTGTTGATTGTTTTCTCATCGGCCCACATATATCAGAATGTATTATTTCAAGGGGTTTTTTTGAACATATGTCAACTTTATTATGCACAACACTTCTAGTCATTCCTTTCTGACATGTAGTGCAACACCAATCTCTTCTTCATGGAAAATCTTGAATATCTATAACAATGTACCTTTGATATAACTTTCTCATATTTCTCTGACACATGTGTCCATGTATTCTCTGCCACAACTGATTTTCTTCCACTATGCTCATTTAACAAGAGTTTTGTGAATTTCAAACTTGAAACATATTTCTTTTGGTTCGTTGGCCTCTTTTAACAATCTGCCCATCTTCTTCAATTTTCAAAATAAATCCATCTTTCTTTAAGATAACTTTGTTACCCTTATCACACAATTATGATACACTCAACATGTTTTGCTTCAGCCCATCAACATACATAGTTATCTTGGACTTTAATTTTTCCTTCCCAATGATGGATGATCTAACACCATTGATTTTTAAAGTTTCATTATTTCCAAATGTCACTGTGCCATCTTTAAACTTCTTAATATTTTTAGCAACTTCACGTCTCCTTTCATATGTGAAGAACACCCACTATCATGTATCAAAGGTCGTTCTTCCTTTGTAACCTTTAGAGCAGTTTCCACAACAAGAGCTTTTTCTTCTTTCACATCTTTCGTCACCTTTGGCTTCTAAGAATTATGAACTTTTTGTTGAGCCGGTAACAACAGTAGTCATACTTCTTCAAGGTTTCCAGGTTGTTCACACATTTCACAAATGGTCTCCAGAGGCTTGAACCGATTTTCTATCTTGACATCATTCTTCTCAACTTTATTCAAGAAAATGTTCTCACACTTCTTCCATTTAGGAGATTGACTCTACCTAAATCTCTTCCCTTCATTACTTTTGAGATGGTGGTAATAATGTTGATTTAACCAACACATATTCGATGAATGCCCGAATCCACCACAATACCAACAATACCCATAGAAGGAGTACCTTCCTCTAATGATTTTGTTCTGATACTTCATTATTGCTCTTTCTTCAGCCCCACCAACCATTATTTTGTTAGAAATATTGATCTTCAGAAATTATGTCTTCTCTGATTTTTCTTGTTTTTCACCAGTGTTAGACATAGGTTTCCTTGAAACTTCAGAGTTCCCAGAAATGCTGGTCTTGGACACATAAGTAACTATCTCAGCTTTCTTCTTCACAACAACCACTTTATTCTTATATTGAATTTTCTCAGAATGTGCTTATTGAGAGCCTTCACCAATATCAGTAGTTGAGTATTGAAAACAAATTTTTTTTATTCAACTTATGAGAGCTTCTTTTGAATGAGTTCTAATTCTTCCTCTTTTGCCATCAGCTTAACTCTCATGTGCCCATTTTTATTTTTCTCATAATCAAGAGACTTCTTCATGTCTTAAAGCCCTTTATCATGTTCTCCTTTATCATTGGATTGATTCGATGCTATGAAACATTCATCTTAAAACTTTTTGTTAAGCTTCTCCAGTCTTATGATCTTCCTTAATAATTCCTTCAATTCTTCTTTCAGATACATCTCAAGCTATGTTTCTTCTTCTTCTGAGAAACTGCTTCGGAAATCTTCATCATTCACATTTTTAATGAAAGTATTTTCCACACCATGCTCAACTGAATTTTTAGATTCAGCATCACTTTCCTCATCTTCTTCATTTATGAATATCAAGCTTTTTCTCTTTGATTTGAAGAACTTCTTTTCTTTCTCTGACATTCCTTTTCCACCCTGCTTCATCCATAACTTTCTAGGTTTTCATTCTTCTTCATCACTATCTTCCTCTTTCCCCCTTCGAGGACAATTAGCTGCAAAGTGGCCAATGAATCCACATTCAAAACACTTACAGGGATGTTTTCCCTTGTATTTCCCTATGCCTCTTTAACATTTTTTGAAAACAAGGATAAAATATCGTTAATATTTTTACATACCTTGCTTTCAGAGTCAGAGTCACCACCATCGTTTTCAATAAAGATCTTTTTAGAATTTTCCTTCTTCATGGATTTGAATGATAATTCTCTATCAACCATTGACTTGGTCTTCATAGCCTTTTCCCTTCTCATCTCATAAGTAATGAGAGTGTTATGCAAATCATCAAGAGATAGAGTCTCTGAATCTTTGTCTTCTAATGAAGATAATTTCCCATAGAATTTATCAAGAAGAATCCTAAAGATATTTTCCACCACAGTAGAGTCTTTTAGATCTTCACCAAGACATCTGATAGTACTAACAATATCGTTTACCCTAGTGATGAAATCCCCAACAGATTTAAGCTCTCCCATCTTCATGTCTTCATACATCAATCTCCAGATTTGATGTTTTTCCTTATTGACTTTTGTATTTCCTTCATATGCGTTTTTCAGTTTGTCCTATATACCTTTGGCTATGGCCACTCCTTTTACTCACTATAATTCACTTTCAGAAGGTGATGACAATATAGCATTCTTGGATCTTCCATCATTCTCCGGAAACATCTTGTCAACAGCTGTAAGTTGAACATTTTCTTCAATGGGGGGGAAATCCAACTGTTGCAGCTTCAAGAACTTCATAACTAATAGAAATGATATATGGTAGCATTATATCCTTCAAGATGTGATAGTTTTTTCCATCGAATACCAGAATGCCTTTATTGTTCACACAATTCAGATTCTCCATAAGAAAGGAAAAATAAGGCAATTTTGCTCTGATACCACTTGTAAGGACCCAGTTGGAGTAATAAACCCCTGAGAGGGGGGGGTGAATCAGTGGTACCCCTTTCTCTTCTGTTAAGTTCCCTAAAAATGAGAACAACCTTTGTCTTCTATTAAAGATAATCTTCCCTTCTGAGAAACAAACAAGCACACATCCAAATGAACACAACAATTTACAAGGTTCACTATTAATTAAGAATAACTACGTCCATAGAATGGTTAGAAACAATCCATCACCATAAAATCCACTCTGAAAACAATCCTTGAATTAAAATGAGTAGGATATACACTTACACTCGTGAAGCACAGTGAAACAATCACTCCAGTGTGTGTGCACCCTCTTAGCCCAATAGGGAAAAGACTCTTTTCTTGTAACAACTTATGTTACCTGCAATTCCTTTAAAATACACAAGTCTAAGCATGTTGAGCACAGATCATCACATCCTTACCTAGAAGAAAGGCAAGGACTTATTGGACTTGCGATAAATCAATTATAGTCCAAACATCCCATTCTGAATCTCCGCTCCGAATTATTCACTCGAAAATTTCTTCTTCACTCCGATTCTTCAATCGAAGTCTTCCTCTGTCCGAGAAAATCAATACAGTGACAACCAGTACTGATTCCCCATTCCGAATCTCCACTTAGAATACTTCACTCTGAATTTTCTTCTTCACTCCTATTCTTCAATTTGAGTCTTCCTCAGTCTGAGAAACTCAATAAAGTGACATCTAGTACTGATTCCCCATTCTGAATCTCCACTCCGAATTCTTCACTCCATGTTTTCTCAATCCGAGAAACTCAATACAGTGTCAACCAGTATGAAATTATCATTTCAATTGAGACTGAAATGAAACTCTGTCTGTCAAACACTTTTTTCTCTCTCCATATTATTAGATCTTCTATCACTACTTAATCATCACACTTTTACTTTGTACTCTGATCTCCTTTTATAGGTGCTCTATAGTGTGCTTATGCGGGAAATCAAAATATTTTCAAGCTCACTTAGATTCACCCAAATCTTAATTTCTCTTGAAATCACGGAGTAATTATGAATTTGTCAATGCTTCAAAAATATTCTTGAATATTCTTCCACTTCTCTTGATTTAGAACTTTGGCCTTTTCCGGATCCGACTATGTTACACAATTTTCTGAGTATCAGATTCTTGGATCCACTCATCTGGATTCTTCGGCATCACTTTCTCGGATCCATCCATCTTGATTCTTCAACATCACTTCAATTCTCAACATGACTCTTCACCACTTCTTCAGCATGACACCATTTCAATTTTCGGTATGACTCTTCATCACTTCTTAGTATAGCTTTTTATTTCTACCTTGGTATGAAAAATTCTTCATTCTCGGTATGACACTTCATCACTTCTCAGTATGGCTTTTCATTGCTACCGTAGTATGAGAAATTCTTCATTCTCAGTATGAATCCTCTTTATTTATCGATACTAAAGATTTTGAATTCTCGGTATGACTCCTCTGGATCTCAGTATGGGTTCACCAGTTCTCAGTACGATGTTCTAGTTATCAGTACGAATTCTGGTTCTCGATGCGACTTCACCGATTCTCAGTACGACTTCACCAATTCTTGGTACGACTTCTGGTTCTCGGTGCGACTTCACAGATTCTCGGTACGACATTACCAATTCTCGGTATGGCTTCTCCAATCATATTTTTCATGAATCATGAGTACGTGCATATACCCACTAATTTATAGTTACAAAATAGCAAAGAATCATCACAATGAGTGCCTTCACATCTCCTATCTTCCAGGTTTTGTGAATTTTCAATTTCCTGGTTCTGAACATCTCAATTTCCAGACTCCGAATTCCAGACTCTGAATTCTTCGAACACCAGGTTTCAAATGTTCAATATTCTCGGTTCTGAAGCATCAAACTTCTAGCTTACAAATTCTTAGAAATTCAAGCTATCTTTCCTTTATGAAAAAATCGTCAAGATCAACAAAAGACAATACATGAAAACCATCTCTTCCTTCAGCTTGGTCCCAATAGCTGGTATGGATGGATTGGATCAAGCACGAATCTAACCGCACCCTCAGGACAAAAATGCTAATAACTTACAGACAGGGCATCTGGTTGTCGCGCTGTCTCTTACATTGAGACCTTTTATAAGTGCGGTCCTTTGGGATAATTATTCATGGGACATTGTGGCTGTTGGATTATCGACATGTGTCTTGATGAGTGGATCCTCCTGAAATCAATCGATCTTATTGCGGGAACCCTATAGCTGGCTGCAACATGAGAAAGGGATCCAATGTGGGTTTTTGTTTGGGATCCATTGTGGGTCTGTGTTCAAGTGTCTCACATGAATCTTCTCTATAAATCCACATGGGACTACTCTAGGATCCTACGTGGGTCTGCTATATTAGGATCTTTTGTGGGTATAATGATGTACTAGGATCCTATGTGAGTCTGATAATATACTAGGATCCTATGTGGGTCTTATGATGTAATATGATCCTATGTGGGTTGGATGATGTACTAGTATCCAGATAGGGTCTGATGATATATCATCCTACGTGGGTCTACCTCTTAATAGAGTAATATGATTAAGTGGATTCATCTAATAATCTATACATCTATACATAAATTAAACCTGGTGTAAGGTGAGTCTTTACCTTTGTGGTAATCATCTATGTGGCGTACCTTTGTGGTACTTACCTTCGTGGTGATACCATTATGGTAACATTAATTGTGGCATACCTTTTTGATACTTACCATTTGTGGTACATAGCTTTGTGGTGATACCTTTGTGGTAATCTTTTATGTGGTGTACCTTTGTGGTACTTACCATTGTGGTGTTACCTTCATGGTATTTATTCTTTCGTGGAACAGTTGAGCTTTGGCAAAGGAGTTGTCCCTTTTGTTTCCTCAAGAATAAGATGGGTAATATTTGATAACATAGATATATGTATGGGAATACACCTATCCCTATAAATATTCCTAAACCAAATTATTTTTTACAAGTTATCCAATGAAAGAAATTAATCACTAATACCTCAATAGTAAATACTACAAATTATTATAATACATTTCATAAATGTTTATCCTTAATACTAATCCAAAATATCTCCGACTAAATTATGTGTCCAAAAAATAACATGTGAGCTCAATAAGTAAATATTATATTACCTAAAAAATATAGTTTGTTTTATAATATAACATTAAAATATGTTAAAACCAAGATAACAATAAATACCAAATAAAAACTATCATGGTAAAAAAATAAAATCTGAGGCTGTCGAATATATTCTAAAAATCCAAACAAAAAACATCAAATAAAATACTACTTTAATGGTTAAAAATGGTATTTCATAAAAATATTTTTCATTATAATCTCAACATAATTAAAGAAATTATGGTTTATCTTCCCTTAACAATGAGTTGAAAAAATTGGTCAACATTCCACCACATCACTTTTCCTAGTCCTTAATACCATTCAAAATGATCTATAATACTTAGAAGAAGTATTATAGTACAATTACTATAAATATAATAATTATCAAAACCATAATCCCATTAATAAAAATGTCAAATAACATAATAATTGAATCCAATAAAAATCAAATTATTCATTCCCAAATGATTATAATAATATCATAAGAAAGGAAACAATCCTCTTCTTTCTTCTAATGTATATTTCCTTCACACATTGTGAATTTATTTTCATAGTGCCCCTTATCCATAAATTTAAATCATTAAACATTTGAAAATTTGTCTTCATATTGAAGTCATGATAATTTTTTCTTTTATCTACCAAGTTATAGAAAACTCACAATTCATTTAAGAATGTATTAGAGGGTTTCTTTCAATAATTATCACATTGAAAAAAATTATATTTTTTTAATTCATTCGTTTATACATATATTTTATTTTATTATTTTATTTTATTTTATATATCCCCATATATGAATATGATTTTGAAAATTCAATATCTATATTTATTCAATATGATTTTATATCCCTATATGATTGGATGTTTGGGGATACTAGTGCCTAGAGATGAATCAACATAAGAGAATCAGTGAAACTACCTATCTTTTTCATTGTAATACATATGTTATTCATTAAATTAATTTTTAAATGTGTAAAATTTGAGTCATACTTTTAATAATTTTAGTCGTATTTTAATTTTATACTAAAAAATTGCCTCTCCATATCCGATTATTTCCCCCAACTAAAATATTTTTCATATTTGAGTACTAAAAAAGCCTTCAATTCCGTTTTTATTATTTCTTCTTCATGAAACATTTTTTCAGTTAATGACCACCATTTTTCATCATTTAATGAGAGATGATAAAAACCCATGAAATTATTATACCATTCATTTATTTCCATGGAATGAAATATATTATCTATGTAACATATCCATTTCTCAGCTATAAATGGGTTGTAGTCCAAATTATGGGGGTTTTAATGTATTAAGTGGTCTTAAATTGTTACACTACAATGTGGAACTGTTGGATGCTAAATAATAGAATGGTTATTTCTCATTACCTGGGTCTGTTATCCCAATATTTTTATAATTTATTTAGTTCCAAGTGTAACACCATGTTTTTCTTCATTATTTTTCTTAGGATAGAAATTCCTACATGGGGTACATGCATTAATAATGACAACATTCCATCCAATAGGTTCTATTTCAAAATAACAAAATACATTATATTAGGTCACAGCATTGTAAATAATAATCCATAATCACAAAATAATGAATTGAATTACCTATTTTCTAAAATTTCTGCATAGGTAATCTAGTAATCCTAAATGAACATTATTTGGGAATATTTTCAAATCATATTATTTTTTCAAACACTTCAAAATGGTTTGTATAGAAAATATTAATTATCCATAGCAAGTCACCAAGTATGTCAAGCTAGGTCTGTAGTAAGGTCCATTTTCATGTACCTCTTATTACTCGAGTCAAGGTACACATTTCATTATAGAGTTATTTCCATTACATACATCTATTCCAAAATAATCTCCACTAGTAGTTTATTGATATGAATGTAGTCATTATTAAAAAAATTATTATCGAACTTAATAAAACATATGGATGTTCTAATGTAATTATCCTCTATTTACATCATACATTTATATACCCTAATTTATATTTCATAATATAATTCCCAATGGTTCTAATAAACATACATTGATTCCAACTATAAAGACGCCGACCCAAATAGCACCGAGTTGGTGGTTACCTTATTACATTATTTTAACATATAAGGAACACATCTCAAATGACCCAACAGTTTATCAGCCATGGTAAAATAAATACATATATTAAAATCACATTGACTATTGACATTGAAAAAATAATTTACAAAAAGCGTATTCTTTGATACTTCTATTATTACTCATAGTTTATGCCTTCAAATCAATCAAAAAACACTTCTATTTATCATAGGGAAAATAAAACATATAAAATGTGTGATATGATATGAATATAAAGTTGAATAATATCGTGTATTAAAAAATTAATAAATATTTATATTCAATATGGATATTAAAATAAGGTAAAAATTAAATTTAATCTATAAAATGATAATAATATGAAAAAACTAAATAATTCTAAACTAAAACAATTTAAATAATAACAGAAGCTTGAAACAAGTCTATATAAATTGTGAATAATATAATAAAGAAATATATCAATAAATGATCTCATAAGTGGGTAAGATAACATTAGAAAAAAATAGGCATACTTTCAAACCAATTCCAAACAAAGATCAAATCATTTGGTTGAAACCCATATAAATGGGTAAATTGATTTATCGAATGAGTCATGTTGATGCTTCAAGCTATAATGTATAATTTAGCCCCACTAATCACATAAAATTTATATTACATTACTCATACTAAATTGTGCGAGACATAATAAAAGCAATCATTCATTATAAAAAATCATATATAATATTAATACATTCCCCAATCATATAAACGTAAACTTAAATCATCTAGAGTAATATGTTGAATCATACTAAAATTTTACATCTTAATTCAAATTGATGATAAACCATCTAAAAAAATAATAGGAATGATATCCTTAAATCACATCCATATTGGATCATAATTTGGATAATGTTATTATTTAATTGATGAATTGAAAAATAAAAAATATTTCATTAAAAAAATTTATGAGGAACAAAATCTTTTCAATTTTTTTTAAATCAAACGTTTGATAAATATTTTGGAGATAATTTTAATTAAATATAACAAGAAAAATATATCATATAATATTTTAAAATTATTGTGGTCATTATGGCGGAAAATTTTATTCATTCTGTACACATTAAAACAATGGTTCCTTTCACATTTTTAGTAAATTTCAAATAATCATTTTTGGAAAATATCATGATGATAACAATAGAAACCATATAAAGTTAGATATTGGTAAAAATATCTTTGATAATCATTAATATAATGTTAAAAATATATTTTTTTGTTATATTTATAAAACCATATTTTGGAAGAAATTTGATTTTTGACTGAAGAGAGAAATGAAGTTTAATTTTATTTAAAATATTTTATCAATAAATTTATGGAAAAAGGGAGGAAAATAGTACTATTACATAAATATGGTTATTTATATATAAAATATGTAAAATTATATTTATATTCTTATATAAATATGACATTATTCCCCTAATGGATAACTAACAAAATGAATCCAAAATAGTGATGATAATGTTATATACACCCTTACATCATTGGTAATTTTAGAATCATAACCCGCATGAAAGAAATTACTAAAAATGAAACATTAAATAACATTAATAGAATAATATTTATAAAATAATATTTAAAATTAAAAATTTAATATGAAAAAAAATATATAAGTAGTAAATATGACATATGTCTCACAGAAGTAAAGGTCAGATGGATATCCCACCACATAAGGTTTTACATCAATCATATTTTTTAAATCCCCCATTATAAAAAATATTTTCTTATTAAAAATATATTACATGACAATAATCATATATATAATAACATATATATTATTTTTTTTGTCATCTTCACTGATTTATAGACAATTTATTGTTAAAATAAAATGTCCAGATTATACTTTCTTGGTTCTACATATATCGTTTGTTTTGGTAATTTAGTCCCTTTAATTTTATAATGGTTAAATATTCTTCATAATTTTAAATGTGTTTCAAATATCATATATTTAAATTTTATATTTAATTATTTTAATCTATAAATGTCAGAGAAGGAAAATATAATACACCCTTCATTGAGATTGTAATGCGTATGTATACATGAATATGGTTTCCATTTATCTCAAAAGATGAAATAAAAGGAAAATATAAGTTAATTAAAATATTTTTAGATATTTATTATCATGTATATATATATCATTTTTATTAATCAAACCCACGCATATTACTATCCATTTAAATATAATATGAATGACATTTCACTTATTAATGTGTAGGAGGTAGACCACACATACACACAAGTGGCATTATTATTTTCCAATTGTTTAGAAAGTCATAAATAAAATGTTATATTACATTTCCATAATAAATTATATATCATAAATATATTATATATTCATTAGCATTAGTCTTACTACCATTCATGTAATGCCTATTTGATAAAAGAACCACATCACTTTGCAACGCGCTAGTCTGTTGTAAACTAGAGGGATGTTATCATATCCCCTAGAGAATGGAATGAAAGACGGTATTTTATATATAATAACTAAATTATTATAATTATGTATTAAATTTCATTTATATATGTTAATTTGATAAATATATCTTACTTCTAATGTTTATTATAAAAAAATAAATTGGCTTCGTTCGAGATGTGGTAGTCAGCCGAACATAAGATCGACTGTTTCTGTTAACATTTTATGGAAGTGGACATGCATATTATTTATGTAATTAAAATAAGAAAGATATATAAATAATATATATACAATTTTTATTATAATTTTTAGTTTAAAAAGGTTTTAATGTTGCGGAATATGAAATAAATCAAATAAAAGTGTTTATTTGTACTACCTCTTCTCAAAAGAGAAATTTAGGATTATACATAACGAATTTATTGGAGGGATTCATAAAAAAAGAGTCTAGGTTGGTTTTAGGGATTTAAGAATATATTTAGGAATTTTGGGGATAAACTAATGGGTTTTTTATTTTTTAGGATGATAGGAGAGAGGTGGAAATTTAAAAGTTAGGGAAAGGACACAAATGGATGTTTTAAAAATATAAAGTGATATACAAATCATTATCATTCGACAAACATATGAAATTTTAATTATAAAACCATAGAAAAGATAATATTTATATATTTATATAAAACTATTATATGGTACATTTAAAAACATATATAACTATTATCTTTTCTACTTATCACATTTAAGAAATCAATTTTTACAATACCCATGGTAATTTAATTTTTTATATTCACAGTTAATTATATTAAAAATATAATGTCACACATTTTATGAGTGGTATGGATTCTGTTAACATTTGATTGAACCCTAATTATGTATTTATTTTGTATTATACCAATAAACCATGTCATTAGGAGAGTTAATTTTTTCTTTAGGAACGAATATAGTAGTGGACTTGAGGCTAGATGCATAACAAACAAATGACGTGGATTAAATTAAATATTCGAATTCAATTGATTATATTAATTTCTCTGGATATACCATGTGATTTTTATAAGGAGTGAATTCAATTCATGCTGTGAATTAAATAAACACCATGAATAAAATTAATTATATGAATTTCATTGGCTAGACCCAGTGATTTTTTTATTTTGTTAATTCAATGGACATTATGAATTAAATTAATTATTGGAATTTAATGTGTGTCATGAATTAGTTAGGAATGACCAATTATACATTGTTAATTTGATTTCCCTAATGGAATGTCATCCTTTAAATTTCTTGATGTGAAAAATATTCTTGTCATCAATATGAAATAGGTTTTTTAAAGTCAAAACACACTTTATATTCTAATTTCTCCACCAGCATTACACCTATTATTCAATGATATCTCTACGATGCCTGAGATAGGCTCTCTTGGTTCCCCTTAGTCTAAACATCCATGAAACCCACATTTTAATATTTGATGCATGTCAGTATGATATTTAATCCTATTCCATCCTCTATATATTTATTCATCTATCATTGTAATTAATTTTTGTGATAGATAATTTATCGTATTTTCTAATAATTTTTATGTTAGGTTGATTACATCCGATCTAGAAATATTCCAAGGAAAAAATGCGAGATGTTTTTCCTAACAACCTAATATAGGTAGTATATTTATTGTTTAAAAATGTCTAATTTTATTTGTTATGCACCTTTTCCCACTCACCACACTTCTCAAAACCCCTTCCCAAATGATTAATAATTTATATTAAACAATAGAAACATGGTTAACATTGTCATAAAAACCACGTATTAATTTAATAAAGAGAACACACTATTAGAAAGGACCCAGAAATTAGTTCCACTGTTAATTTTCTAAGATCCATATTCCTTGAGTTTTTTAAACCATTATTTGAGGTGTGTGAAGTTCCTAATTTAAATAATTGATTCCAATTTCATAAATAGTATTAGATCTCATGATATCTAAACCCATACCCATATATTATTACATAGAAGATACAAGGGTCCAAAATTAATGATTACTTTGATTGGAACATCAAATATTTTAAATTATATTCTATAAATGAATCACAATGCACTAGGAGAGAAACATGATTTATTTTATAGAATAAATTGGATTATCCCACTAAGAGGATTTCTTATGTACTTTACCCAAGAAATTTTTTTGGGTAACTAGTGGATTACCATGGATGGAATCATAGGGGGATTCTTTATTCCTGAAGAGGAGAAATACCTAGATTACTATGTGGAATTTAATGAACATGATAAGAGGGTTATTTCATTAGACCATGTTGATGGTGATACATTTAATTTACTTATAGATTAATTATGTAGGAACTTTATAGTGATGGATAGTTATTTTGATCTGAGACTGTTATATGGGATCCTTCTTAAATATATCTATGTACAAGATAAGGATTCCTTTATTATTAGTAACTGAAGATTACTTATTATTTTTGAAGAAGGATACCATTTTACTATGTTTCACCAGGTTCCTTCAAAGACAATTATCATGATTGGGGTTTGTACATTTTTATACTAGAATTTATGATTTCCTAATTAGATTTTCTATAAAATCATGCTAAAATACTTATAATTTATACCTATATATAAATATATCATAATTCACTTATTTATTATTTCTTTTTTGGATCTCCACTGTTTAGAGATATCAGTCTCAAAAAGAAGAAGGTAGCATCGGATGGGTATCCCTTTCGGAATAAAGAATTGTGTATTTTATTTATATATTTTTTATCGATCCAATTATTTTACACTCCTAATTTTATATGAATATACATGATTTTTATAGTCACTATTGGTTTTGGACTAAATATTATATGTCACAACCTGTTCGGGATGCATATGATACCTAAACAGACGTCATTATGGTATAGGTAGACAATGTGAAGTGAAAAAATTATATACATTATTTTTTAAACTATGAATGAGTACATGAGAAGTGGATGGAGCCTATTCCCATGATTTTAGTGGTGTAAAATTTTAGTATGTTTGACTTTTAGTTGGGAATGATTTATATTTATTTACCTAGGTATCCCATATACTTAGATTTTTGTATAGAATCCTTGAATGATCATTATTTTTTTTATCTGATATTGATTTAGATTATTATTTTATAATTTTATGGATGTTTTATTATTTAATATATGGATATTTATTATATTTTTCACTTAATTTTCTTATTATTTTCAAATATTATACTCTTTAATAAATAAGGAATTTTCTTCCCATAGACACATCCTAATAATACTAATCTATTTAGTAGTCTCTAGCATCTGGGGATCTATGATTCAGGTCATGTGAGGCTATATCAAATCCAAATTTTTTACATTTCATTTATTGTTTAGGTATTAGATAAGAGACATGAAATTTGATTGAATTTCATAATGAGCCCATACCTGGGATTATCTAAACCATGTATAGGGGAAACCCAAAATTCCTAGCTTGGGATATTTAAATTTTTGGTTTGTTCCTCTTAAATTTTTTATCATTTCAAAAAATTTGGACCCAAATGTTTTTTAAAATGTTATTATTGAAGTTATTATTATGGAATTGTTTATTTCATGTCCTATAATGATAGGAGATGTCGTACCATACATCATATATAAGTGTGATAATTCAAATTTATTTCATTATAACATTCCATACATGTATATTTCATTAATTTTAGTACCTTTGAATTATGTGTGTTCATTCACTGATAAATATGGTAATGAGATACCATTTCTTGTTGGTAAAGAGTAATTTCAATAATCAATGTGTTGGCATTATTTTTTTCAGATCATAGATATATGATGTGAGATCCTGATACTAGAATTAAGTGTTAGGTCATTGTTACATGATGTACCAATTGGTATTTATATTGAGTATATGACATTAATAATTGGGAATTGTTAGGAATATAATTTTACTAATATATATATATATATATTCATATAAATTATTACATAACTATATAAAGTAAATTTTAATATTATATGGTTAATATTTAATGGGGATTCCATTTTCAAAAAAATTACATTTTACACTATACAATAAAATTAAAAATATATATACCAGAACCCTTATGGTGTTATATGTGACTATAACCCTAACCCTAACATAGTAGTGGGAAGTATGCAGTGTCACTTATGATCAATTTTGACAATTTGTTTCTCATATAGCTCATATAATATGTAGAAAGTAAGGTATGACACATTTATAGGAATGATGTTTACCTGACCCTTCTAATTATCATTACCATTTATTTTGTAAAATATTATTTGAGGCATGAATGTGGATGTTTTATAGTTATGTAAACATGATTTCCTTTTGTCATTCACAAGTATGGTGGTGGAAACCGTACACTAGAGGTTGTGGGACTCAAGATATTTTAACTATCACATGTAGTTCAACCAAATGAAACCTTTTTTTCATACTCAAAATGAATATATTATAAGTTTCTAATATATTTTCATTCTTCATGAGGTCTATATAGGGAGCTCTATGACTATAAACTTCTATAGAAGTGATAACCTGGGAAATTCATTAGCATCACAAACACACCTTCTTAGGGGATATTTTTTCTCACCCAACTGAGTCATGGATAGAGTCATATTTATTTATCATTGAAAATTTAAATGTGTCTCCATTTTGAATGTTCAATATTAAAACATATATGATTTTTGAATCTAACAAAAACCTATGGGTTTCATCAAATAGGATGATCATTAATAGGGTATGGATTGGGAGGACTTATATAAATGCATCAATGACTACATATTTTTATAGACACTAAGATCCAACTGTGTTTATTAGTTCATTCACCAAAAAGCGATAATATATTTTTATGGGGAAATATTTTTTATACTTGTGATTAATGTTTTTTCTGACAATAAAATTTGAGGAATTGACAACATCAAGACTATTTTTGTACAAGCTTGCATACACCATCTGATCACATGAGAATTCATTTCAATGGAAAATATTTTTATACATAGTGAACCAAGACCTCATCACTTAGGGGTTAATCATGTAATAAACTATTGTGAGTCAGTGTAGTTCAAATTAATGATTGGTAGGTGGTTTGTCTAGTAGCATGTAATTTCATTCCATGTATTCTCATGGGGAATCACTATTCAAATAATACTGAGTGGTAGTTATGTGGTTTGTCTCCAATGTGGTAGGGTAGGTCATATAAATCCCCACTATAATAGGGACCAAATACAGTGTATAAATTTTATCATAATGGGTTACCATCAGTTATTTTTTCCAAAAAGACTCTTTACATCCAATAAAGAAGGGATCCTTAATGAAAATACACTCAGTTAAAGGATCTATATCTCGACATTAGGCATGAATATTGATAACTACTAGAAAATTTTGATGATAAGGTGGTCATAGACATATTAGTTAGGATTCAAAGTTATAACTCCAAAAGTGAGGACCCTCTCAGGCTAGATAAGTTGATATCACGACCACTGATAAAACTTTATGTATGAGGTTCAATCTATTCACAATAGGAAGTGTCTATGTATAAGTCCCCAACCTTAAAAATTACATAATATTGAGTTGTCTCAAGAATTAACATTGAGTTTCTTTTTAGGTTTTGAGTTTTAGAGAATTAGGTAATAACTATTTCATTACATATAAAATAATAAAAAGTAGACACATCTAATCTATCCAATATTTTCACAATAAAAATACTAATAAAAAAATAATTCATTTCTTGATAAAAATATTCTTGAATTATTCCTTTCTCTTACCCTTCCTTATACCCTATGAAAAACATTTCAAAAAACATTGGAGGAGCATAAAAAAGCTAGGTAAGGGAAATAAAAATAAATAAAAACCATTAGTATAGTTAATACCAAATAACCCATTAATTTTTCATTGAGAAGATAAAATAAAACATTTTCAAATGAATAACAATAATACTTTTTTCTCAATGAAATACACTAAAACCAGTAGAATGAAATTAATATTCCTTTAGGTGACTTAGAGAATGATATACATAAAATCCATTCAAAAATCATCCAATTCGAATAAAAATACGGTTGACTTCCAAATTACAGATATATAATGGGTATAACCCTTCATATAAGCTATATCGGGTTAACCCATGAGAAATAATGAGGCTCAACCGTTATTATAAGCTGTGGTGGGGTGACTCGTGAGCTATAATGGGCCTCAAACCTACGTATAAGCTATATCGGGCTCAACCATGAGTTATAATGGGGATCAACCCTTTTTATATTATCTATGAGGCTCACTCGTGAGCTATAATAGGGCACAACCCTTCGTATAAGCTATAAAGGGTTAACCTATTTTATTTAATGATCAAGTACACTTTCAAAAACACATTCATCACAACAAATTTTTGAAAAACTCTTCTAATACCATATAAAAAATATTTCCATATAAAAATAGAAATTTTCATTTAAGAAACCATTTATAAAACCAAGATACCAAAATAATGTAATAAGGTTTTTATTTTCGTTTTAAAAGACATTAAGAATTATAGATGATGCCAAATATCAAATAACAGTTATGGTGGCAAAGACGTTGTCGTTTCCACATACATTAAAAAAATTCCTTTTGTCATTTTGTAAAGAAATTAAAACACCTCATATAAAAAAAATCTCATTGTAATACATTGAATGAAATTCAAGATAGGCATACAATTTTCTATATATTTCTTTTATAATCATATAAATAAATATGTAATTTAATATCAAGAAGAAAAAGATTTGAAAATTAAATCATTAAAAATTAAAGGAGTCCCATACCACTTTATAATTTTAAATATTTATAACCATTATTTATTAAATAACATTAGTATAGAGAAAATATGGATATGAAATTTCATAGTGGCTGTATATATACCTTATAAATGAATAAATGGGCATATTATCAAGAAATTTATTAATGAAAGGAGATTGAGACGTAGTCCCTTACCCGGAGTCCAACTTGTCTTATTTGTTCACTAATTTCCAGAATAATAAAATTTTGTTAATTTATATTTGATTTATAATCATTTAAAAATTTATTATTTATTTTATATAACTTATTAACATGTTATAGAATGTAGTTATATTTTGAGTTCATATTGGATGTTTTGTTGATGTTCGATATTTGAGTAAAAATAAACATGATTTGATGCAAATTATCCATTTTGTGATATTTCCATTAACTAAATAATATTATTAATGACTTAAATATCATATATATCCAGTATAAATTTATTTATAATAGACCCTAACTTTTGGAGATATGAAATAAAATGAACACTTCAGTGAGATGGTTGACTATACATACACATGAATGCTAATTTCATTTCTTTGTCATATTAAATGAATAATAATGGAATAAAAAATAAAAGATAAATAGGTATATTATAATTACAGTATAATAAATATATCATATATGTTACATATGTTCATTAAATCCATCCTTTAGATATTCTATGTATAGAATGAATGAGTCATATCACTTTGAGTGGGCGGTAGTCCACAATTAATCAAATAAAGTTATCTTATTTACACATTATGGAAAGCATAAAGGTATGTTGTAAAAAAATTTCTAAATAAAATAAAATATATAATATTTATCATATATAAATATATTTCCATCATAATTTCCACCATTAGATGTGGTAGGATAAAATTGAAAAATCATTATTTCGTGAGGTGGTAGTTCGCCACACACAGAAATAGTATGTTCTATATCCATTTGATGGAGGTGTGTGAAAGTGTAGGTCCAAAACATAAAATAAAAACAACATAGTATATTTAAAATACTTTTTTCCTTATAGAAAAGTGTGTAAATAATGTTTTGGGTTTGGATAAGCAAAATAAATGAAATAAACATGAGAGAAGTCAGTACCTCTAAATCACGTACCTCATTTTCATTTGAGCCAATATGATTTCTTGGATTTACTTATTCACAAATTAAGTATTCATGTTTTAATAAGGGATTTTGGGAGGTTATTTGATAATAATTTGGACAATCCTAGGGGCCTTAGAGGTGTGAGTAAGTGGGTATAGGTGGTATCCTTTTATAAGAGTGAGGAGGGGAATTTTAGAAAATTCTAGAAATAATATTTCATAATAATTTTATTTTCAAATTATATCTATTCCAAAGTGATAAAATTTGAGGATAAGATGTTTTTGGGTCGAAATTTTCTCAATCAATTGGTTTTAGACATGTATACGACAGAAATATAACCTTATTATTTAGATTTAACCCTTAGTTAAAACCATTAACTCATAACATGTCTTCTTGTATTATCACAATATATTGTTACTATAGTTACAATAAAATTCAAAGAGAACAAAAAGTAGATGATTATTGATATTTTTAACACTATATAATTCAATTTTCTTAATATTATCTTTTTAGGACAATTATACATATTAATAATATAGCTTTTGTTTTAAAAACTCCTTTATGTTAATTATGACACAATTTTGTAATTGATTTCTGTTAATGTTATAAAAAGAAAGTTATTGCAAAATAAATTTAGTAAATAATACGTAATATGTATATTAACTCCAAATAAATTCTTGTATTGAATAAAAATGTTCAAAGAACATTTATTTTAATATTTATAATATCATTTATTTGAATCTTTCATTAATAAGGTAATCAATGCATCATCATTGTGTAATTAATATAATTATATATTTAATGACTAAAAATTATAAATAATATCCCACTATGTAGGTAATATTTTTATATTTTTAATTTATATTTATAGTTTAAGATAGTATTTATATAATATAACTAAAAATGGTTTTGATAATAGATACATGTTTATGTTATATTTCCCTTTTCTTTAAAATAAATATCTTAAAGGTCATTATCACACGCAAGCGGCTTCATGGGGTCATAAAATAGACCCATGGACACTCAAAATCTGAAATATCTCATCCAATAGGATTATGACACATTTTAGGGTAGTTTTATGTTATTACAATATTATTTTTTACCCATATTTTCCTGATTTTCCCTTTAACAATGGTTAAAAATAATAATTTCTGAAGTTACTATTCATAATATCGAAAAAAAGATTCATATTTACACCATTAGGAATTTCAGATTCCAAATATGGAATCATGTTTTTAAAATTCGATACACTGATTTTGTAGCAATTAATATAAAATTAATTCCCCTTGTCATATCCAGAAAGCGAGTTTTTTCGAAAAAAAATCAATCAAAATCATGACATGTGTTTAAGTCCAATTTAAATGTGAAATTACTTCTAATGACAAATATTTTATAAAATGATTAAAAGAAAATCCAATTAATGTTTAAAACCAATTGATATGGAAATTAATCTATATAATTAAATTAGTGAAAATAGGATTTGAATTAAAATGTATTATTTTTCATTATTCATTAAAATATGGATTTAATCCTAAAAATACCAATATTTGAAACAGGGTAAATTTTTATGTGCTACATCAAAATAAGAAGATTATTTTATAATATAGAATATATAAAAGTTCAAAGAACTAGATTTAAAAAAGGGTTCCTAATAAATTTGTTGTAAAATTTTATTTTAGAAACATATTTGAGTGTTTTATGCTTATAATTAGATTCATTCTCATTTTAGGACTATAAAATTTATTAGATAAATGTAAAAAAATTTAACAGAAATGTGTAATAATATTGTAGTTAGTTATATTCATTCCCACTAACATAATTGATATGCGTTTTCTACCATTTAAAATAATAATATTATTACTTTACTATTTTTTTTTATAACTCAACATTATGTGAAGCATAATATTTTGTAGAAACCCGTTTTTAGGTGTCGAGGACACTATTAGACAAAGACTCCCCTTTAAAGAAAAATTAATATCTTCTTCACACATTTTTTTGATGTGAAAATGTATTATTCTATAGATAATGGGATTTAACACAAGGGACCTATATTATTTTTGGTACTATTCTAGTAGACTCTGATTTCATATATGCCTTATTTGATAAAGGTGTTGGATTGAATATGTAGATATGTATATCTGTTAGATAGAACAGTACTAGAGGGGGTGAATTATAGGTTTAAAAACCTTTTGAGTTTTAGCACTTAAGAGATTAGTTTAAATGATCTTAAACTAATACAAATACAAACACCCACAATTGTATTGAATATAAAAGGTATGATGTAATGTAATACTAATGAAATGTAAAAAAATTGTATTCAAGATGAACACAATAATCAGAGTAATATAAAGATGAATGATTCTACCTTAAAGCGTATAGAATCGATCAAAACAATATGTAATAGAATGGATGTAATTGAAACAATTACAAATGTATAAGAGATAGAAAAAGAAAACAAAAACAATTTACTTTCTAATAAAATTAGCAGCAGAAATGTAAAAGATGTAAAATTCTTTTAACCCAAAGAGAAGGGTTATCCTTTCACCTAGGATAAAAGGTCTGTCTCACCAACACCTTGGTGAGCCCTCGATACAATGATCGGACTGTCTGTCTGCCTATCCCTGGAAGCCCTCGAAACGATGATCGGAACGTCTGTCTGCCTATCCCTGGAAACCCTCGATATGATGATCGGTCCGTCCGTCTGCCTATCCCTGAAAAACCTAGATTTTGTAGGTAATCGGCACCTTTGTCTTTCAATCACTTGAAAGACCTTTATACGATGATCAGATGCACAAAGCAGATGAGAGAAGTTTCAGTTTCTCTCTCTAGAACTTGCTAGAAGTAGAGTATCACAGTTTTTCCACAAAGTCTCTCGTCCTTCTATGTTGTGTTATCTCAGCTTCAAATGACCTCCTATTTATAGGCCTCGGGTTCCAATGGTCACATTTCCTCCAACAGTCTTATTTCGCCGAAAAACTCGGAGGGACTTGGACACCTGGCATCATAACGGTCATATTGAAACAGAAAACACGACATCGTTTTGACTAGATTGTAACTAACTCAACCACATCGTATCAGATAAAACAAAATATATGAAAAAGATAATCATGAATACGATTTAAATGAAACATGTGTTTTATACAAGGTACCAAAAAAATTATATAAAGAAAGATATGAGTAGCAGAGTTAGTACGATTACAATTGACAGAGTCAGTATGATACGATTGGCGGGGTCAGTACGATATGATTGATAGAGTCAGTAAGATATGATTGACAGGGTCAGTACGATACGATTGACAGGGTCAGTACGATACGATTGACAGGGTTAGTACGATATGATTAAAAAAAATTTGTGATTTCCAAAACAAAATATAGAAGTCAAAAGAGAACTTTTGACTCAACAGTCTCCCCCTTTTTGGAAAGCACAACACACAAAGTAAATATAACAAGAAATACTTATCTCCCCTGAGTTATTGGAAACTCTTCTGAATAAGAATTTGAATACAACTAACTCCCGCTTAGGTGTATACTTTCCTAAGGATTGTATTCATAGTTTTTCCTTCGTTTCAAAGCATTTGATTAAACCAATCTCCCTTTGTAAAACATTTTCCCCTTTATAAAACATTCTCCCCCTTTATGAAACATTATCCCCCTTTGTGGTTTACAAAAGTAAAGGGGTTAACTTGAATTGTCTGAAAGAGTTAGAAAAAAATACAAGACAATGGATAAAAGAAATTTCATTACGATAACAATCATGACCAAACTTGAAAACAAAAAACAAGTCACTTGTTTCCTATTTATTTCTCTTTTTTGATCAACTCATGAAGAAATACCTTCATCTTTTTTATCTCCTTCTTGTCTTTATAAATAGCATCACCCTGAGACCTGAGAAGGTCTTGTTGATCGGCAAAGAGTTGATCCTGATTTTTGATTGTCTCTTCCTGAAATCTGATTACTTCTTCACGAGTATCAATTCTGTTTTGCATATTTTTGTTATCATTGGATAACCCAGAGTTCTGTTTCTTCAAGAGAAATATTACATCTTTGAAAGATGAAACATTAGAAAAATTATATTGAAAAGCATTCATTCTCTCCTGCAAGTATTTTACTAAAGGAACATCGGCTCGTTGAGAAGACAAAATATTCAACCTTTCAACTGTTTCTTTTTCCAGCTTATTGAAAGCAATTTCAAGCTCATTTGAAAACCTTCTTATATCTTCAATTTCTAACTCATGATCATTAATTGAGCTCTCTATTTTTTATGACCACTTGGTCATCTTGTTTCATGCCTTCTTATGGGCAGATGAAGTTTCTGACAGGACATTCAAATCAGCTTCAACGGACAAAACTTTCATTCTCTATTCCTTTACAGAGCCAAACTTCTTCTTCTGATCATCAGTAATAAAATCAGTCTTCCCTTCCAGTCTAGGGAAATATGGAATTTTCAACTCAACCCTTCTCAAAACATGGACAATGTAATCACTGTTATTGAGAGAAATTGTATGTTCTGAATCAGTATCCTCATCATATGAAGGCAATTCATTTTAGCAGCTTGAGTCAACAACTGGCAGTTTTCCTTTAGCTTTTTCATTCTCTTTTCTTTCTTCTTCTAATTTTTCACTGATGAAAATGACTTTTTTAGTATGAGAAGATTGAGAACCTTTCTTTACTAGAGGGGGTGTTTTTTCCGGAGTTTCAGAAGTTTCAAAAGGTTCTTGATCGGCATGAGGGGTTTGTTGAACACCTTCACTCAGCTTTTGAACTAATTCCTCCCTACACTTCTTCGAACTCTGAAAGAAATCAAATAGAAAATCTCCTTCCTCCTCTTCCACTTGTTATATCTCTTCCATCAGTTGTTTTCATTTTTCTTTCTCAGGAAGGCTCTGTACGATAGGCTCTTGATGCACTTCTGTGGTAAGTTGAGCATTAGCTTCCTCAACTACTTTCAAGACATTAGAGACATCAAATTCTTGTGCTTTTCTTTTCAAAAGAACCTTCTTCTTCTTTTCAGCCTGAAGGGTATCCTCAACCCTTAATCTCTCAGCAAAGGATTCGGCTGGATCATGTCCAAACTTTGGATCACATTTCGTTCTTTGTTCCTTATCCTTTCTCCACTTGGCTACACCTTCCTTACTATACTTAGGCTTCTTCATTGGCTTTGAGCTAGTTTGAGGATCAGACTTCTGAGGAACAACAAGAGAAGGAATGTCTTTAGCTGGCATAGGTGCCGATTGATTTTGAGCCGATTCAGCTTGTACATCTTTTATAAAAAGTTTTGAATTTGGATCAAAACAAACATTCTTCTTTTTCATCGTACTCTTACTAATATAAGATGGCTTCAGATCTATCAGGTTTCATTTCAAAGGAATGTTGCAAAACTTCATGCTCTCAAGAATAATCTTTATAAGTATGGATGGATACATAATCATTTGGGACTTAATCCCTCCTGTCTTGACATTCTTAATTGTTTCAAAAACATACCCCATGAGATTTACTTTTCTCATATTTACAAGATAGTCAAGCATAAAAATATCAGAAACATTCAGAGTTTCTCTATCCCCTTTCCTTGGGATAAGAAAACCTTGCATCCATAAAGTCACAAACCGATTGTCTGGAGAAAGATGAGCCACTTTTCTCTTCTCTTCATTTATAACAAACAAAGATTTTTCAGCACTTTCTCTATTAAATGTAACAACTTCCTCTGGTAGTTTATGAGATGGACAGAAAGAATCCCCTTCTATTGGGAAATTAAAAATATGAGCCGCTTGTTTCACAGACATAGACAACTTTCTATCGTACACAGCAAAATTGACTGTCATGTCTTTGTCAAAAGATACAGTTTTATAGAACTGACTGACTTCATCAAAGAGAACTGGATCTTGAGAAATAGGCCTTTCAACATATAAATGCTCCCATCCTTGAAACAGAATGATTCTTATGATTTTGGAATCATACAAATCAAAAAAGTCCCTATAAACTAACCTTTCTTTGAAAAAGTCTTTCTCTGTAAAAGTCTTTGAAGGCATTTCAGTGGGAGTGTTAGCAGAGGACTGAGACATAAAGGTGTTGCCGATGAAAGATCGTACGATGATTTAAAACCAGTGGAGAAGAGCTTCGCCTCAAAACATGAAAACCCAATGTGGGTTTGGGGAGGGGGGCTATTTATAAGTGATAAAGGGGTGACCGTTGATCTTCTACGGTCAATATTAGAGTAAAACAGATCAATGGTTAGGATTAAAAAAGAAAGAAAAAAATAAAAAAAATGGAAAGTACCTGCCGGAGAACGTAAGGTAGTTGTTGGATTTAGTAGAGCTAAAAAGAATACACAACCATGAGAAATAAAAGAAAACTATCAATATTCATACCGATGGAAAACAAAGTCGTTACCATTAACTGACATGCTAATGGAAAACAATCTCGTTACCATGAACTGACAAGCCGATGGAAAACAATATTGTTACCATGAACTGACTAGCCTGATGGAAAAAAATCTCGTTACCCTGAACTGACAATACGATGGAAAACAATCTCATTACCATGAACTGACAATACGATGAAAAACAGTCTCGTTGCCATGAACTGGTAATACGATGGAAAACAATCTCGTTACCATGAACTGACAATACGATGGAAAACAATCTCGTTACAATGAACTGACAATACGATGGAAAACAATCTTGTTACCATCATCGGTTGATATGATGGAAAAGAGATTCATTACCATCATCAGTCGATACGATGGAAAGGAAATTCATTACCATCATCGGTCGATACGATGGAAAAGAAATTCATTACCATCATCGGTCGATACGATTGAAAAGAAATTCATTAACATCATCGGTCGATACGATGGAAAAGAAATTCATTACCATCATTGGTCGATACAATAGAAAAGAAATTCATTACCATCATCGGTCGATATGATGGAAAAGAAATACATTACCATCATCGGTCGATACGATGGAAAATAAATTCATTACCATCATCGGTCGATACGATGGGAAAAATAAAACAAAAAAACTGTCAATACGATAAACAGAAAAAAAAAACACATACCAGGAGAGTAAAAAATTAAAGATCATAAGATAAAAAGAAACATAAAAAACATAGAAAGAAATGTCCTCCCCCTTTCAAAGGGAGTTATTTAATGTAAGGAGAATTGTAAAACATGAAGTAGATATGAATGATTATTTTAATGTAATCATTCCTAGCTTCTGTTTTATAATCTCAAACCTATCGGAAGATAAAGGTTTTGTAAAAATGTCAACAAGTTGTTCTTGAGTTCCAATAATTTTTAGAATAATATCTCCTTTTTGTGTGTGATCCCTAAGAAAGTGATGCCTAACATCTTTGTGTTTTTCACGAGGGTAGTGTGATGGGTTCTTACTAACAGCTATGGCACTAGTATTATCACAAAGAATTTGAGTTTTGGAGAAACTCAATCCATATTGACTGTGTGTTTCATCCACAATACTTGAGCACAAAAACTTCCAGCTGCTACAATAGTGTAAACATTATCTTGCCTATGAGTAGACAAAATTAACTCATCCTTGGAATTGTGAACTATACACTTATCATTTCTAAAATTCACAAGGTAACCTTCATCACATAATTGACTAATGCTGATGAGGTTGTGCCTAAGACCTATAACAAACAAAACATTTGAAATAATAACTTTTCCAAGGAAAAAAATATTACCTATACCAACTATCTTTCCTTGAGAATTATCTCCGAAGGTAACTTTTCCACCTTTTGTTTTGATAACCTTTTCAAAGAGATCTTTGTTTCCGGTCATGTGTCGAGAACAACCACTATCCATGTACCAAATATTCTTATTGGTACACTTCTGATTTTACTGAAAAAGAAACAATTAGTTTTTTGGAATCCAAAATTGTATGGATCTAGAAGGGTTAGATAAAAGAATTTTAGGAATACACATTTGTTTTTCAAAATGAGCTTTATGAAATCCTAAAGATTGAGTTCTGTTAAGAGAAAAATCTCTTCTCCAGTGTCCACCACATTGGCACTTAGAACAAAAAGAGGTTTTTTGTGGATCAAAATAGTTATTACTAAAAACCGGTTTGGAATAAGTATAACCAAGACCAGAACGATTTCCCGAAAGTCTAATTTGAGAATTTATCTTGTCAAAGTTTTCCTTTCCATGAGTAATGTTTGACAAACATTTTTTCAAAGAAAAAATTTATGATATTAGTTTTAAAACCAAATTCTTATTTTTAAAAACATTTGAATTTGAACTAGAGTTATGCTCTAAAATATTTTTCTTTGAAATTACATTTTCAAGATCCATAGAAAGTTTATCCTTATCAGGTTTGACTTTCTCAAGGGTTTTTAAAATACATTCAAAATCAGATGTTTTCACGTCAACGTCTTTAGAAAGATCTGATACTTCATTAGTCAAGATTGAAATTCTAGAATTTGCTTTCTTAAGCTTCTTCTTGAGTTTTGAATTTTTATTTTCAAGTAATTTATAAAATCTAGATACTTCTTCAAAAGAAGGTAATGTATCATCTTCTGATGATGAAGATTCATCATTTGAAGATTCATAATATTTATTATCAGTATAATATGCATTCAAAGAGACATTTGTAATAGCTCCAGCATTGTGTTCCATAGCCATGAGATAATGATCTTAAATTTGTTATCAAGGTATAAGTCCAATATTCCTCCATCCTGAGGACTCATATTCTGAAGAATAATCTGAAGAATCACTACCACTAGCACTCCAGGTATCATTTTACTTCAATACTTTCTTTGTCTTTGTCTTGTAAAACTTTTTCTTTTTTCTTTCAGAGTGTTTCTCCTTTCTGTCCATTCTCATCAGTAAAGAACAATCAGGCCTTATATGTCCTTCTTTTTTACATTCATAACAGGTTACCTCTGAATCTTTTTTGTATTTCCAATATTTTTTTTGAATCTATATTGGAAGTCTTTCTTTCCCACAATCTTGTTCATCCATCGAGAAATATTGGCTAACTAATTATCCGAATGATTACAATCACTTCAATCAGATATAACAACTTTCTTGTCTTTGGATCTTGTAAGTCTTTCAGGTGTTTTAGCATTAGATGCAAAGGCTACACATCCATTCCCATTATTTTTCTTGTTGAAATCAGCATCTCTCTTCATTCTTGTCTCGTGTTGTAAAAGAGTTCCAAAGAGTTCATCCAGAGATATATGGGAAACTTTTCTTGTTTTCATCAATAGTTGTCCTTTTTGACTCCCCTTCATTTGGAATTATATCTATAATCTTATCAACAAGAGATTCAGCATCAAGAACTTTTTCTCCCATAGACTGTAAGATGTTGACAATTTTCATAAACCTTTGTTGCACTTTACATACTGGCTCTCCATAAGGAAAAACAAATCCATGATACTCTGCTCGAAGCCTTTATCTTCTTATTTCAATAACCCTGGATGTTCCAAAATGAGTGACTTCCAATTTCTTCCAAATACAGTTGGATTCTTTACATGAAGATATCTGACTATATATATTCCTGGTCATAGAGCATAATAAAGTATTACATAGCTTGTAATTCAGTTGATATTCTTGCTTCTCTTGGTTAGTAAAAGTACTGACTTCTTTGTCAAGAATTTTATAACCTCCAGTAAGCATAATAAAATTGTATACGTCAGTGTTGATCACAAAAGTATTCATACGATCTCTCTAGTAATCATAATCATTTCTATCAAAGATTGGTGGTCTAGAAGGATTCAGATTTTCTGTTGACCCAATATTCATTCCTGCAATCTAATACAACAAAAACATTTCCACTCCACACATTAGTGTAGTCAGTAAAAATAGAACAAGAAATACAAATCAGTGGAAAACCTCCTCTGATACCAATTGTTGGATCGAATATGTAGATATGTATATCTATTAGATGGAACAATACAAGATGGGGGGTGAATTTTAGGTTTAAAAACCTTTTGAGTTTTATCACATAAGTGATTAGTTTAAATGACCTTAAACTAATACAAATACAAACACCAACAATTGTATTGAATATAAAAGGTATGATGTAATGTAATACTAATGAAATGTAATGCAATTGTATTCATGATGAACACAATAATCAGACTAATATAAAGATGAATGATTCAACCTTAAAGCGTATAGAATCCATTAAAACAATATGAAATAGAATGGATGTAATTGAAACAATTACAAATGTATTAGAGATAGAAATGGAAACAAAAACAATTTCCTTTCTAATACAATTAGCAGAGAAAATGTAAAAGAATTACAATTCTTTTAACCCAAAGAGAAGGGTTATCCTTTCACCAAGGATAAAAGGTCTGTCTCACTAACACCTTGGTGAGCCCTCGATATGATGATCGGACTGTCTGCCTGCCTATCCCTGGTAGCCCTCGATACGATGATCAGAACGTCTGTCTGCCTATCCCTGGAAGCCCTCGATACGATGATCGGTCGGTCCGTCTGCCTATCCCTGGTAGCCCTCGATTTTGTAGGTAATCGTCACCTCGATCTTTCAATCACTTGAAAGCCCTCGATACGATGATCGGACGCACACAGCAGATGGTAGAAGTCACATTTTCTCTCTCTAGAACTTGTTAGAAGTAGAGTATCACAGTTGTTCCACAAAGTCGCTCGTCCTTCTCTGTTGTGTTCTCTCAGCTTCAAATGACCTCCTATTTATAGGCCTCGGGTTCCAATGGACTCATTTCCTCCAACGGTCATATTTCTCCGAAAAACTCGGAGGGACTTGGACACCTGGCACCATAATGGTCATATTAAAACAGAAAGAATGACATCGTTTTGATTAGTTTGTAACTAACTCAACGGCATCGTATTGGTTAAAACAAGATATATGAAAAAGGTAATCATGAATACGATTTAAATGAATCATGTGTTTCAGACAAGGTACCAAAACAAGTATATAAAAAAAGATATGAGTAGCAGAGTTAGTACGATTACAATTGATAGAGTCAGTATGATACGATTGACAGAGTCAGTACGATATGATTGACAGAGTCAGTATGATATGATTGACAGGGTCAGTATGATGCGATTGACAGAGTCAGTACGATATGATTGACAGGGTCAGTACGATACGATTAATAGGGTCAGTACGATACGATTGACGGGGTTAGTATGATACGATTAAAAAACCATTTGTGATTTCCAAAACAAAATATAGAAGTCAAAAGAGAACTTTTGACTCAAAAAAGGTGCTTCACATTTAATTATATATTTGGAAATTATGGATTTTATTTTCCTAGAAGTTGAATACATCTATGGTGTGATGAAAATCAACACAATTTTAGGGGTTTGTTCAGACAATCTATACTGCAATGGGGATTTCACTCTTGAGTTAGGTGGATATCATATCTTATTTAATATTTATATCCTCAAGATGAAACTATTCATCAACATTCTTGGGATATATCGGTTGGTTCCATAAAATGATCATGTTTATTGCTATCACAGGAGGGTATCCTTCATGTAACCTTAGGGTATTACATGTCATTATAATGGTGATTGGGATGTTCATAAGAGTATAGATAGACTTTAACATCAAGGGTCGAATAGAGTGATGATCTTAATAGGTAGTATCTTTTTGAGACATTAGGAAATTGAACATACATAATTCCATTGTAAATTAGATCGTTTCTTGGATGTCTTCACTGAAGTCTTCTCTAGACTACCACCATAGATGGTTGAAGTGTTTACAATTGAGATAAAACCATTAGAAATGTAAATGGACTGCCCTCCTTATATGATAGAACCAAGATATCCCCAATAATAAAAATAGTATTTATAGTAATTATATGATAAATGTTTAATATTATCTAGTACTTCATTATTGGTTTCATATATCCTTTAATAAATGAAAGAGGAATGCACTCGTATATTAGGTTTGGATTTAATCTTTTTGAACATGATTATTAAAATGAACTAGTACCCAATTCTTTGTATAGATGACCCATTCTATAGTAACTAAGGAGTTACAATTTTCTCTATGATTTATTTAAGGTTGGGTTATTATCATATTCATATGGTTAATCAAACATTCATTATATAATATTCTACTAATGATATTTCTTATATGTGTATTAGGTTATCCCTTTCAGCCATTAAAATTCACAATAAAATTTAATTTATCTAATAAAGATGTTTTTCTCTAATATATGGATTTATTTTTTGTGTTTCTTGGGAATTATAACTTCCTATATTCTCTCACTTGACATGACCGTGCCAAAAATATTGACATTGTACTGAATACAATGAAATTGTAGCATCTATATCTTAGATCACCAAATATAACTTTTGGATTAATAAGGTTCCTTTATTATGTCACATCATCTTAGATGCATGGTTATTTGTAGTCCAAGAGAATGTGAGCTCGTTAGTTACCATGGAAAGACCAGGAATTTATTTAATATACACTATTCCTTGGGAATGCACGAATATTATAGAATTTTCAATAAGCAATTTTCCTGCCTTTGTAGTACCTCTCATAAGATTTACTATAATTGGTGTTAATTTCTCATGGTTAGATGCATATGATATATCCGTTCATGAGTAGAAAGAGTAGATAACTTCAGCATCGATACTAGTTATGCTACAATTGGATTTATTCTATATATATATATATTATTTTCAGGCATCTAGATTCATGTTTGGTATAGTCCATATGAAGGGAGATCTGGTGGTATAATATAGGTCCCTCTATATGAGACCTCATGAGATGAATTACCTTATAAACCACCATTGTATATCATCCATTGTACATGTGTTATGTTATTGGATTTATTATCATTTGAGAGAATTAATTTTTTAGGGACCATAAAAGTATAAAATACCTTTTCACACAACATGATTTGAATCTCATGCATCATAGATGATTGCAATACTTATATTTATTTGACTTTTAGATTTCATGTATACCCAAAAATAGAAATTAGTTTTCTAAAAACCTGTTCCAAAAGGATCAGACTTGGGTCATACAAGAGGGTAGTAGAGAGTGGTAGTTGAAGTATTAGTTTTCTTATATTAATATAGAAGTTTAAAAATATAAAGGGAATATTTTTTGGAAAATTTTAAAGTGACATATTCCCTTCAAGAATTTGTAAGGATGATAAAACAATTTATACCATGATGTCTTAGTCATGAGGGAGACTATATCATAATAGGACACACCATATAGTTTGTTTATTAATTAGAATGTGATCAAACACATTCATAGATGTGTTTGGGTACCTATAGAAATATGGGTACAATTGATGCATGAATCTCAAGCCTCCATTTGAGTAGTAAACCATGGTTCTACCAAAATGTACCAAGACACACTTCCTCAACATTTGTGGATGAGTATGTAGAGTAAGATAAAATATTTTATCACACAGAGTTCCACCTATCTGTAGATGTAGTAAGAGAAGTAATGTTCTACGATACTTCTATAACCACTATCCACTACTAAGAAGAAATTGGATGATGTCACCATTGATTTATTAATAGTATCGTTGAGATCCCCTCAAGTTAGTGATCCAAAATCAGTGTTATACTATAGAAAGATCATAGTCTCATGCTTCTTACATATCATATAGAGCTTATTAGATAACAAAAATGAGATTCTATAATTTTGAGACATTATATTCTTTCATTTTTCTCCTAGTTCTATCATATAAGATAGATAATCCCAGTTTAAATCATAGTTAAGAAATAATTGAAATAATCAATGGGTTCAAAGGATTTACTATGTGAAACATATCACCCTTAGACAGATAGTTTTTATTATCATATGATATAGGTGTTAGAGGACATTCACTGGGCATGAATACTTGATGATTGAGGTTATCAAAAAAGAATCTACAACTTATTGAGTTTTCTAATAATAATAGATTTCCATAATCTATTTTAATGGATCTATATGAGTCCTCATATGGTAGGTCATATCATTTAACCTTATGTGTGATTAACGAAGTTGAGGCAGAACTACTTGGATCTCATCTCATTCAAGATACTTTAGAGTGAGTATAACTTATTCACAAGTTTATGGATAGATTTATGAGTTAGTAATAATATTATACAGATCATCATCGTTGAAAAAAAAATTTGAGGTGGGAAATTTTATATATATATTAGTTTCTCTATGACAAGGTCATAGATGAATTTATAAATATGTTTGTTTATCACCTTATTATATCCGGAATTTCAATATCAGGGAGGGATTTTGGATTATAGTGTATTGGATGTATTTATGATAGAGGTAATGGTCCTTTCATGAAAAATTCCATGTATTGTAACTTTTCCATTATTACATTGACCCATGACAGTATATTGAGACTAATAATATTAAGATGGATATATATACATCCTCAAGGAAAATTATATAATTATCATTGATCAGAGCATGATGTTCCTCTCAGGTAGGTCAATTATTATGGTCCGTGTGAAATAGTAGAAAAACTATGTATATGATGATACCTAGAAGATCCAGGACGATATAAGTACTGTTTAGATGGTTGTTTTATCTGATTAGATTTTAAAAACATTAAAATGGAAACATGAGGACATGTTATTTTATGGTAGTGAGTTTGTAAAATCACATCTATTTAGAGTGGTTTAGAATACATTAATTTTTTCGGTTGTACGTTATTATGTTTTATAGGTGTAGACCTAAAAAACATGGCTTTAGCCTACTTGATTTTAAATTGGGATGAAAATATCATGAGGTGAAGGATATCTTAACAAAAAATTCTGTAATTTTATTTAATTTTTTATGAAAATTAAATTCACAACATGAAATCAATTCACAAAATTAATTACTCTGTCTCAGCCTTGTGAGTTTTATAGGGTTGGAATTCAATGATCTCTACAAGTTAAATTCATTTACTGAATTCAATTTATGAAGTGACTCACTATGAAAAAACACCTTTAGATTTAGAGGTAGAAAATTCATTTTACTCTATGAAATCAATACCCAAAATGATTTAAATTTATGATGTGAATTGGTATTGGAAGAACGTGTAAATGAGGTGAATTGGTTTCTCACTAAGGGAAAAAAAATATATCATTTTATAACATGAGGAATATTCGCATCCAATATAAATCAACATTTTTTTAAAAGGAAAATGAGTTGTTATCATATGATATCCCCTCCCGCAAGACACCTCTTATTCCATGGGATCTCTCAACAAATATTCTTGGATCATTTGAGTCATCTTCATATTTACACTAGTGGAGATAATTTCCATCGTGGTTAAAGCATTGTGGTAAGAGATTTGATTTTCCTTATTTTCATTTAATGGTTTATTCCTACATATATGATGCTATTTTAATTCGATCTAATATTCCCTATTTTCAGGTGCTTATAATGTTCTGAAAATTTATTTCACAACATATCGATTCAAAGGCCAAAAATACATGATGGGTCATTTAATAGCCTATGATATTTGGAATATTTCTTTTTCAAAAAATTTTCATTATAATTTTAATTTATGTATATTTTTTCCCAAAAATTTCTAAATACACATCCCATAATGTTTAATAAAAGAAATTAAATAATAAAAAATTGTTAATGTAGTCATAACCACCCATGAATTATTTATATAGGGTTACCACCCAAACATGAGAACCCTAAACAGTGTGCCTTCATTAAAGTCTTAATATCCTCATGACATTAATTATTTTCAAACACCATTATAGGTGTTTGAAATTCAAATTGTAATCAATTTAATTATTTTTCATAAATTGTATTACTTTTTATGATATCTAATCTCATTCTATTTCATCAAGCCAAGTGTGATACAGGGGTCCTGGCATATGGACAACATGGATGGGCTCATCGAACATTATGAATTATATTTTGTAAATGAATTTAATTTTGGTAGAAGATATAATTGGATTAATTTATATATACCTTTGATAGGCTCACTAGAGTGATATAATATATACATTACCTACTAGAGATACCTGGTTTCCTAGTAGATTACCTAAGATGGGCTCAGTGGTCAATGATTTGATTGTCTGCAAAGAGAAATTCTGGTTTTCTATGTTGAATAACATTGATGGTATTAGATGATTATTCCATTACACCATGAAGAGAGTTATACATCATATCCAATTAAGGGTCTCCTTGGATATACACTTATGGTGATATATACATATAGTGATCTTGGAGAGATTCTCAGGTCCCTTTTTATATATATGCTTTGACTAGATCTTGATTAAATTCTTATTACAGACTACTTATTCATCTTTTATGAAGTAATGAGAAAATTTTAATATTTTTCAGGTTTACTACTCAATTAATAAGAACATTCATGGTGTTTTCTATGTTTATACTTAACTTTCTTATAAACCACTAACATTTTCCACACAGGAATGCTATAAAAATTATAATTTATCCACATAGAAATATATATATATATATATATATATATATATATATATATATGAGTGTTTTTCTTCATTCATTTATGTACACTATTAGATCATTATGAACACAGTTAATTTATATTCATCATAGGATGAAGAAGGTATTGATTGTTTGGTATCCCTGGCAGAACTCAGACCGATGTGTTTTATTTATTTATTATTTTTTCCCTAACAGCACCCTACACATCTTATTTTTATGAAACAACTAGATATTTATATACACAATTTGTGGTGGATGATAAGTTTATCTCAAATCCTATTCTATATTTCTACATTAAATGAACATAAATTATGAATTCATGGATTATCAAAATGAATCAATCAACTCCTGATGTTTAATTTTTACTACTAGCATACAGTATGAGTGTAGAGGAATGAGCATGTGTTCAGGAATATAGTTGAGGTATTTATTATCATTTTTGTATTTTTTTATGTTTTATATACATGTACCCCATTATCTCTTGCACATACCTTTTTTATAGCATCATGTAATGAATTCCATTTTGGTATCTGATATTGATTTTTCTTTAACCTATTAATTTACCTGGATGATTTGTTTTTCCACTTGTGTGTATTTATTAATATTTTAAAGGAAGTACATTATTATTTAATATATTTATATACTCTGATTAAGATTTATTATTCTATCCATGTATATAATCTAAGACATTATTTCTAATTGACAACCTATAGGGTTTTAGGAGGCGCTCTTGAGGTCATAAGGCCAATATGGTTTAGCTTATTTTCAGTGAACATGGTCTAGAATCATAGAAAAACCGTATTTATCATTATTATGTTATTTAAATTATGTTAATTTAATATATATAATCTATTTTCCAATATCAATTATCATATTAGGAAGAAATAAATTTACAATTAAACTGTATATGTGATTAAAGAGTGATTTTTCAATGTAAAAATTATAATACATGTAGAAATTTTAAATATAAAAATTTAATATATAATTTATTATAATACCCTAATAAATTAAATTTTAAAATAATAAATTTAATTTTACTATGAAACCAATTTAAAATATAATTATTCACTGAAAATAATTTATACGAGAAGCACATCTCTAATGAAAACATTATTTTTCACAACACATTAAAAACATAATTGTTTTAGAAATGTCTCAAAAATAAACCCAAAGAAAATTTTGAAAAATATATTTAGAGAAAAATGTTTATATTTTAAAATAATTTATATATGGTTAATAAAAATTACTTTTATATTATATTTGAAAAGTGAGATTAATAAACTGTTTATAAACATGTTTTACCAGAACACATTTTTCTCTTTCATGTAAATCATATTTTATTTATAATAAATATATAACCATTGAATTTATATATTAAACATGTAAAGCATATAATTTTCATAATTAGATAGACCAATTCACATCCATGAAGTTAATGGATATTTATGTTATTCTTGATTAAATAATAATATTATATTATAGTATCACATTTCCTTTATACCTGGAAGTGCGTTCATTATAAGAAATCCATTATATTGATTTTAATTAAATCGAATGTCAATTAAATGGGTCATATATTATATTATAATCTTGGTGATTCATTAAATACATTCTAGCTAACATTTTCATTCTTTTAAAAGTATTGGGGTATAACATTTTATGTAATTATTATACTTTGTGGTCTATGGTTAAACCATCTTAGTAAACAAACTATTACCTAAATCCCAATAATTAGTTTATCAATTTATACTATTTAATGTGGTTATAATTTTTGTGGAAAATATTATACAGTATAAATTATATTGATTCTATTTAAGGATTTAATTTTTTCAAATTTAGTGCACAGAAGTTTCAGAATTCAAATTAAAATTCACCTGGTTACACAATTAAAGAGAGGTTTTCTATAGAAACATTTCTCATAATTATAGAATGTTTTAGTATAAAAATTAAATATTAAATGGATTACAATTACCTAAGGTAAATAAATTTTTATATAACTGAACTAATTCTAAATATAAATTAATTAACATATAATCTATCATTGTAAATAATTAAGTAGATAATGTCTTCTTCATTAAAAACAATATATTCACTAATATAAAAAAACTATTCTTTTCAAAAAATACTAATAATTTCACCAAAATAAATATTTTAGATCTAAATTTTAAAAATGATGTTTTATTTCAAATAAATATTAGAATGTGTAAAAAATTAGTTTTACATTATGTATGAAAATAAGGACTAATCCACCATAAAATAATACAATTTTTTTCATAAACCATATCATACTCTTCTATATGATTCTTTTTTATTAATAATAAATCGAAAACTATTGTTTTTAATTTTGAATTTTTTAATCATTATAATTCTTATAACATAATTTATAATATTCATACCTTTTATATTAACATTTAGGTTATAATGGTCATATAAAAATAATATAATTGTAATATAGTATGGAATTTCTATCAAACTAGTTGTTATGTGCATTTAATGATATCAACAATATTGAATTTATTCAAAAAGTAATATGTCATTAATTCATAGGCGGTTACATTGTATTCTATGAATTGTGTGACATGTCATATATGTTGTCTGAAATGATGTTACACTTTTAATTTCATGGATTGTTACATATTTGATTTGTGTTATTTACATAATATATCCATATAAGAACCAATAATGTTTTTTAAACATTATTTTTAATTTCAAACCATATAATTGACTTTGGATGAGATATGTTCTATTTTATTCAAATTATAAACAATTTTTGTATTATAGTTTAATTAAATGATTTAATGATATAATTATTTTTTACTTTAATCCAAAAATATATAAAATATCATTTTTATTATTTTACATAAAAAAGTTTTGGAAAACTATTATTAATATAATTTCATGGAAATATTATTTTTTTCATTAATCAGTTATTTAAAAAAAACTATGTGTTTTGAATTATTATACTAAAAGTAATTTTATAATCTTATATAATTTGTACTAGATAAAATGGATTCAAGATATTGAAAACTCGTATTGATATTTGGTTATATGGCCCCATATATTATTGGATTTTTAATTATGTCTTAATAGAAAAAAATTACCTATCATAGTTGTGGTTAGAATTCGATTAATTCAGATGAAATAAATGATATGACGTTAAATTTATCCAATAATTATGTGAATGTGAATGGCTGAGATTATATATACATAATAAAATATTATAATTCAAATCAGGGTTCCATAGTATCAAATTAAGATATTGGGATATAATTATTATTTAATATGCTATGAAGTTCCATGAATTGCATTCTCCTCACATATATAAGGGATCCTCTTATCATCTCATCACATGTTTTTTGCACTCTAGTTCATCAAATACCCACCCAAGTATTATTATAGAATCCATAATCACATCATACAATAATTTGTTTTATCATAGATCCATCATATGATGAAGTTAGTAAAAAAGCTAAATACGTTTTGGGAAGAAGTGGTATTGTTCTTAACATATAATTTTCATTTTTTCTTTTTCTATCAAATTTAAATATTCATCCAAAAATATAAAAAATTACACCAGTTGTTAAAATATTCTATAATGTTTTTATGTTGATGGAATAACATATATCCATCTCCATCATCCATTAAATTGGAAATTAAACTATTATTATTGTTTATGGGAGACTACATCCTTATGAACCGATATAAATCATTTTACATCAATAAATATTACAAAAATTTATAATTATGATGTTAATATATATATATATATATTAATAAATAATTAATATTATTGATAAAATAAATTAATACATACCTTCAATCATTCATATTATTTGAAAAAATGAAAATGATAGCCATTGGTTTTTACGACTTACGATGTGAATAATTGTATCATAGTTTGTTTTTCATAACAATATTTTATAGAAGGGATTAAAATTAAAATTTATGCATAAAAATGATAATTATATGTTGACTAATATTATAGAGATGATGTAATATTTTAATCCTTGACCATATACGAAATGGAGAAGTTATTTTAGACATTTGAGGAAAATATCATCAAAGTATACAACATGAAATTAATTGACTTATAAATTGTATATAAAAATGTTTTCAATACATGAAATTGATTAATAAACATGAAAATAGTTATTTATAAATAAAATAAATAAAATAATTTTATTATTCCTAATAATAAAGAATGGTCCTGTTGAGTTGGTCTTGAGGTATGTGAGATGTTACTATAAAAGACATATTTTAAATGTCTTAATAAGTTTTCTAGTAAATGTATTCCTTTCTTTCCCATATTCATAATATTAATTTATGTGTACAATTATATTAAAATGGAGGAATTATAAACTATACTTTGTGAATTTATTTCTATTTTAAAAGGTATTAAATATGAATCCTTTTTTATATTTTATATGGAGCTATATGAAACCATTATCATGATAAATAGTATATTTATACAGTAAAAATATATGTTATGACAATATTTTTGAAATTAGAAAACATAATTGTGACAATATATTTCATATTCCGAAATAGAAATTGTTTATCATATATTATTTTAAATAAATAGTTTTTTGTTGAAATAAATGTTTTCTAGGAATTGAAAGAAATATAAAATTTATCTTTTTTATAAAAAAATAGTAATCATGAAAAGAAATTCAATTCATAATTTTACAACACTAAAATAATTAAGGATAAAAAATAAAATATCTCTAAAAATAATATTTTACGCAATATATACACTAATGAAAAAATTTAGTTTCATTATACATAAAAAATTATTTGAATAAAATATATTTCATATTTCTCATAATTAAATAGGAAATAATTAATATGTTCCATATTAATTTTTCATTAATATTAAATTAATTTTCTATATGTTTGTTAGCATAGTAAAAAATGGTAAATTTATAAATTATAGTAGTAAAGGATATAAAAACTAGTTTTAGATATGTGTTCAAATGAATTAATGATGTATTATTGAAATAATCATATCCCCCACTTCATTATTATCCCTCATAAATACTTTTGAATATTTTCACATGTTCTCTCCTTATATTATGTTGAAATATATAAAAATTTGTAATTATCACCAATAAAAATTGGTCCTCCCACTAAACCTACATTTCCAAAATTAAAAATATTCTTTATTTTAGAACACTTATGTTTATCCTTCCCTTACTAAAAATTTCATTATTCTTAATCATATTATCTAATATGAGGGTCATAAGACCTCCATTTCAAAAGATTCATACATGTAAAGCACATGTCCTCTATGAGAGTAATTTTTTCCTAAATTATTATATAATAATTTTGAAAATACGAAATAAAATTTTATAATTTTTATATAATTACACCAGTATTAATTTTATGCTGATTTTTATTATACCAATTGAATATATATTAATCCTCTTTTCCATTTGACATTGAAGAAACTGAAACAATCATTTGTAAAATATGCAGACTCTGACCACAATGGGAAAAAATATTTTATTTTTTAACACATACAATATTCACTCGTTATAATTAATAAACTAAGGAATAAATTTCTAGTATATATTATATTTATTATTATTATTATTATAATTAAAATCCTTCATCTTTTCCATCTCATTCATTTTGGAATAATATTTTAATCTATATGTAGTGCATACTATCACCTCCACAATAAAACAAATATCGTTTATCATATAGTTTTATTATTATATTTTATCATATCTTGAAATATTTTTCAACACATTAATATTTAAATAATAATATCATTATGTTTCTATAATAATTATATTATGAAAACAAGTTCATAATCAAAATCTTCTATTAGTTATTTTATATTCATATTTATTTGGGTGTAAGAACTTAATTGAAAAATACTATAAAATTATACCATAGATTAATAACAGATATTAATAAAGATATAATATGTTAAAAATAATTAAAATTTATATTTTTTATAGAAATATTAATATTATTATTAAAATCATCCATTAAAATACAAATATCTATTCATTAAAAATCACTGAAACTTGTTCGTCATGGATTTCATCAATCAGGATCATAATGAAAATTTGATTTAATGAAAAAATATCATTTTGGTAATTTTAAACACTAAATTTTATTATCATATATGATCTAGGATTGATGAAGTTTTCTTGATCAATTAACATCAACATCGGTAATATCAAAACATGTTTATAATGATCAATATCACTCAAACATTGTTTGAGAAATAGATTACAACTATCTAATATATATATATATATATTAATTATAAAAAATTGTTATAAAACATTATACATTTTAATATTGTTCAAAAATACAAGGAAACCTTTTTATTTTTTTCAAATAAGAGATTTAAGATATTTTGTGTAAATAAAGATCTATGTTTAGGGGTTTTTTAAAAAATTATACTCTATGAGACATTTTTTATATTACATACCATATTTTATATTATTTATTATATTATCTATTCCATTTAAGCCATTTAAAATTAATATTGTTCATATAATTTTATTTTAAATTTATTTTCAGTAAGACTCTCGCGTTTATGATATTAGTATGCTTTAATTAATGTATGATGGTTTTTATAACTTAAATCCATTTTTAATGTTAAAATGCATCCTCATAAACTGATTAATTCAAACACATTTTTCTCCCATGATACTGTATTATTTCATTCTATATTTATTTTTTTCTATGTAATATATTTTTCAAATCTTCTTCCTTAATGAATTATTCAACAAAAAATTTCTTTTGAAGAATTCATATCATAATTATAAGAGATTTCAATCACTGTCCATATTTTCATTTACAATCAATGTCTTCCAATTTGGTTAAGAAGCTAATTAAATTTCTTTCAATGCAACCATCATATATCTTTAAATGAGTTTTTTAAAAGGATGATTCTGTAATCATTTATTAATCGGGATTTTAATATTCTTATTTTAATTTATTTTAATGTTTACATCCATTAAAAATAAAAAAAAATTCTTCAACCAAAATATTCTTTTCTTAATATATATGAAGTCTCAATGGTATATTATTCATCTTAATTTTTCAAAATGAAAATTTCTTCAAAATAATTTAACTCACTTATTTTAAAAAAAATTATATTCAAGGATTCATTCATAATGTATTCATTTTATAAGTTAAATTTTTTATACATTTTTATAGATATTTTTTGATATCATATTGTTTTTCCTATCATTAATTATTGATATTTACTTGAATATTATAATTTTTGATGTTTAATTATTTATAAATTCATATATGTGGATAATTGAAAATTTATATTTAGAGTGTTCAAATCATTAAACCTTATACAAAAGTAAAAAAAGTTTTTTCTACAAAAACTGATAACGATTTCCATGCAATTTTCATCATTAAAATATAATGTCTTATTTATGAAGATGTTATTTATCCAAATAGAAATTACAAATATTATTATGAAATAGAAATTTGGTGAGATTTAATTTTGGTAATAATACATTAAAATTTATATTTCATCTTTTCGGATACCATGTATAAATGTTACAAAACACGTATTTAATTTGATGAATTTTAATGATGTGATGAATGAAACCTATGTTCCTTACATATGTTTTTATCACATTTTTAATAATTGAAATATTATGCTTCAAATATGTATTGATGAATAATTTATGGGTCCAATATTGCTAACCAATACATTGGTTAACGATTTATATGACATGAAGTAAAAATTATGAGCATAAACATGATTAATATTTTCTTTTTTCAAATGAATGATTATGAATGTGATATTGAAAATAAAATATCAAATGATTGATTCGATAAAGACGAAAATTTTTTATATTCACCAAATTTACCATGAACATGAATCAAATTATTTATATTCATTATAATCATTCTGAAAAAACGTGGTTAGATTTATTCTAAAGAATATGTATTAAAGTTATGTGGATATATTTTTTTTTTTCTATTGAATTATTATTAATATACCTTTGTCAAGAATTTAATACATGTGGGTATTTTATATTCCATGATTCATATATATTCTATTCAATTTCTACACTCTTTTTCCAAGGTATATGCAATTCTCTAATGATTATACGACATTCATTAAAGACATACATATAACTCTTATTTTTATACACATTTTTAATATATAATTTTACCATAATTATGTTTTACATTATGTTAATGATATATCATTTAATGAAATATTGACATGTTTTCAATTAATTAATGTTTAAAATTGCCCCTTTTTTCTTATTACCTTTCCCATGTTCTCAAAAAATAATAATTTATATTTCTATAGAAACGTATCATATATGATGAATTTGTACGCAATGATAGAAATTTATTAATGATTATGTAGTTTTATATATGTTGGTATTAAATTTTGATTGTTCGAGGTGAATTATTTTGTTTTATTATTATTATTAATTACAAAATACACTAAACATATAGCATCATTGGATTTCATTATAATAAAATATGTAAATAATTTTACCTAATAATATATCAATCTTGTGAGCTCATCTTGTCGATATTAGAGTGAGTGTTAGATATCATTAGAAATTAAGTTATTTTCATAAGATAATATTTGTATTGATAAGATACAGTTGATCAAAATTTCAAATAAATAGTAAAAATAGGTTGGTTGCAGCAATATTAAATAAAATGAGGATTATGGTAAGGGATACATAGTGGAATCATGGGATGTGTATAATGGGTATGAATATATATATCATAAAATAATTTTGTATTTTTAATGTATATATTGTATGGTTCTAAAAAAATTAAATTCATATCAATATATTATATTTTATATAAGGTTGTGGAATAGATGAATCTAGGGGGAGTATCCATGGATAATAATGGTAAGGTACCAACTTAATATTTACATTTCTGTACAATGAGGATCAATTAGACAACACATTTTTCTAGACACTCTTGGGGTATATGATTTGGTATATACCATTATCATTAAAAATAAATTATGAATGATTTATTATTTCATGGAATTAGGCTACTGAAAATTAGAGAACCCAACATATAATATCCAATATTTAACTCATTATGAGTTATGTTGAACTAAATTTCATTATAATAATTTATAATTCCAATGAAATTTTTAGGATAATTTTCATGTAAATAAATTATAAAATTTATTTTATATTGATTATCAATCCCAAATAAATACTTTAGTTATAGTGATAGTGGAAAACAAAATCATTGAATTTAATAATGAACCCCATGAATAAAGTAGAGATAATCCCAACAAGAAATCCCAAGGTATGAAATCTTGAGAAATAAATATTTTTATTTTCCCAACACATTTATAAGGACTTATTGCTAGAAATTGAAAAATATTAAACTCTTAAAACACACCATTAAAGTTATATATGGAGGCACACATAAGTTTAGGTGATAATGAATATTAAATAAAAATTATTTAAATTATTTCAAGAAAAACAATTTTTTATAATCCCCACAAGTAATTTATTAAATCAATGAGTATATGTATTTTTTGTTGAAAAAGTTTTATTTTAGAAACTAATTTCAAATAATAATTGAAGAGATGAGTGGAAGTGGTGAATTAAAATAGTGTTTATAAGGAGATACTAATATTGTTTCAATGTATTAACTGAAGGGAGAATTAACATTATCCTTATAAATTTCCAATATCAAGGGATAAAAGGGATGTTAAGAAATATATACATCCATGAATAGGTAATGAATATGCATCAAAATCAATGGATGTGGATTAAAAAATTTATATTTAATGAATATTATGGATCATCCACTCAATATCTATGAGTATTGAATTTTTATCATTTTACAAAAAACAAACTGTAGATAGAATGTTTTGTAATAACATATTGTCATGTCATTAATGATTCGATTTTCAATTAATGATAAACACTCTTAGAGATGTTATTATTCTTTACCAGGAATATAATTCCTCTATAAAAATGTTTATAGGAATATCTTTCCTATGAAATTATAATTTCATTACATTATTGAAATTTTTTGTCATATAAATCATCCCATAGATCTATTCACATAGTGGAAATAATAATTTATAAGGTAGGAAAATAAAATCATTAAATCAATACATTACAACATATAATTTAAGGATAATTTTAATGTTCATATAATAAAATCACTCCCAATATATTGGTTTATTTTAAAGGGATGAATAAACTGAAAAACAATAGTGATATTCATATTATGATGGGAAATTTTATATCACTAGTCAAACCACAAATAGTTAGGTTTAAAACTCATTAGAAATAAAATAATTAGTTGTTAAAGTAGTAAAAATTGTTTCTAGGTAAAATAGAAAAATTTTGGAAACATCATTTCTATAAGGTAGACAAAGTAATTACCCCTGAATTCTAAATTAATTTTATAGAAAAAATATTATCTAAACAGTGTTTTATATAAACAATAATGAATTAAAAGGAATCAATCAAATGATAAAATAAAATATGAATATTATAATACAGTCATTATATTATTGGTCCTCAAATGAAGTTTCCATATTAAAAAATATATAAATAAAAGAGAATTTAATGTCACCGGGTTATGGAAGTCTCTATTATTAATCTAATCTAATAAATATAACAATGTTGATTTATAATCTTGGATTTCATCAAGAATAATCTAACAGAAATCATGAATACTTTTTTATTTGAAAAATCATATATGTAATAAATGGATATTAACTAAAATTTTAGTGAGAATGATGTATGTTGAATCACCTCTATTGACTACCACAAGTTTATAAATTAAACATAGAATAAATGAAAAAACACATAGGTTAATTAATATATTAATTTTGATTTTAGAATCATATTACAAAAAATGTAATAAGTCATTTATCAGATGTATTTTACATGTCTTCTATGTTAATAGTTTTGGAAATTTTTCATTAATTTACTTATAATAATATATTTCTTGTATCACTATTATAAAAAAATAATTTAAAATAATTTAAAATTATAGTATGACCATATTAACATCATTTTAAAATAAAACATGTCCATATTTCATAAAATTTATTTTTTTTATTTTACTATGATATGGTTTATTAGTGTAAAAATTAAAATTCAATTGTTGATAAAAATTTTAAATATAAGAAATTATAAAGATATATGTATAAAAAAATAATTTTTGAAAAATTATTGATCAATATTTTATGGAGTAAAACTATAGTTTTTAATGTTATGTTGTGATTTTTGAAAAAAAATTAATAGTTTAAGTGTATTTTCCTATTACATTTATTCCAGACTTTTGATATAATTTAATTGTATATTATTGAAATTTTATTTTCAATTTATATGAATGGAAATTAAATTATATTTTTTATAATTAATATTTATTGTCATTAAAATTAATGACATCAAAAATTTTAACATAGACTTAAATTTGATTCTAAATAATAGTATTTTTTTAAAATTGTTTTTACCTTTTTCATGTAATAATGTAAAAATAAATTATAAATACAAAACAATATTCAATCTAATATAATTTTTATTATATTTTGGATAATTATGTAAATATTATTCAAAAAAAATTATTTTTATTAATTGATGGATAATTACATGGGCAAAAACTCACTACCATGGTAGGACAAAAAATGGTATACTTGAATAAAAAATATGATTTAATAATGTAAAAACCACTTTTTTTAGAGTCCTCATAGGATTTTAGGAATTATCTCAACCCCCACTAAAATATTTAAAATTTTGAATTCTCTTTAACAATTGGATTTTTTTATATTTTTATTAATTTGACATGGTTATGGAAAAATCATTCTCAAAATTTATAATATGATACACTAAAACTTTATAATATGATACCCACACCACCCCATTCTAAAACACTATAAAATTTTAGATTATTTATTATAACATAATAATTTTCATTCCCATGGAATCCTATTTCTTTTTCTTCATCCCTTGGTCAAAATAAATTTTCTTGTGTCCTCTATTTTGAAGCAATCTTCCATGTGAAATACCAAGTCCTCAATGTCATTACATTTTTTATTGTATATTCTCTATAAATTAATACATTATCAAATATAATATTCTAATTAAATTGTATGATTTAATTATTATTATTTATCGAATGTTATTATAAATAGGAATTATATATTAAATGACATCCTAGTTTTCTATTATGAAAAATGAGATCGACATTCATGTGATTCATGTACTAAAACCTCCACAAAGAGACATCGTTACTTCTTCACCACCACATATAAAAACTAGTTATTATGATGAAATTGAATGATAAATGTGAAATATTAAAAATAAATTAATATTACTATTAAAAAAAATTTAATCTATCCATATTCCCTCTCATTTATCATGAAATGAAAACATTAACAATGCATTGTGGTGACTACAACCACCACCAAATAAATTATCTATTTTTTCTTCTAGAATAATTTTTATTTAAGAAAATGTATTATGATATGAAAATATAATTTAACTATATCTATATTATATCATTTTACTTCAATAATAATTAAAATATAAAACCAATTTCATCAGTATAATAATATATTATTTATGGTATTTCCATGCTTTGGTCTATCAAACCACTAAGATGAACATTTATATAAAAAACATCATAGATGATTATGAATACTTAATTACTAATAATAAATTATATTAGTATTTAAATAACCATTTTAGTTATTTTTGGAATGGTAACATTAATATTTACCTCATTAAGTAGTATACCAACATCAGTTTATTAAAAATCATCATAACACGCTAACCATATATTAAATATTTGAGGATCATTACAAAAAATCTTATATAATGATATTTTAACCTTATAAAAAAGTTTAAACATGAAATATAGTATATTTTATGATTTAAGAATTTTTTATTTTGGGATACTAACATTATACAATGCCACTAATAATAACATTATTTAAAATAATAACTACTACTCAAACCTGAATTTAAATATAGAAAAAATACTAACTAATAAAACATTAAGTAATGAATAAAAATTATGTTTATAAAAGGATACAAATATGATAATGATCTAAATATGGATTATAATTATAGTTAATTTTCTATACATAAAATTCACATGTTTACAAAATGTCAGGAATTATGGTAATGGTTTTATTTTCATATTTAAACATTATGAGATATGTTTGATATTTCACATAATTATTTATATTATATGGTGTATTAAATTCCATATTTAATTCATGTATAATTATTATCATTCATATAAAGTTATTTTAATTTTTACATTCTTGAAATTATTCTATGTTTTTTCATCCATATATCATGTTTTTTATAAGGTCTTTTGTTAACATAACTATAATAAATGAGTTAAAGTAGTTATCATTAAAAAAACATCAAAGATGATTAGATTAATCCATAATGAGATATCATTTCATGGTATTTTTATTAGATATAAGTAATATGAAAATTTTTACTCAAATATTCAAACATGATTAATTTATTCCCCATAAAAAGTTATATAATATTTTAGAGTAACTCTCATATTCCATGATGATGTTTTTTATAATTTTAATTTTTTTCGTTTAATAGAAATATAATAAATTGTAATTTGGAATATAATATTATTTTATATCATAAATCAATAACATTTTCATTTAAAAAATTTAAAAATAATTTTTTATAATTTTAAGATGTGTATTTCTTACAAAAAATCAAAATATTAAAAATAGTTTCACATATTTTATGTGTCTAATAATATATCTTCCACTGCCCCTTTTTTATCACAATTACTAAATTATAGTTATATATTATTGATGTTTCATTTTTAAAAAAAAAATTAAAAATATTTTACATCAAATTTATAAAACTATTTTTTATTTTCCAATTACCCATTATTTTAAATTATTTTTATTTGTCAATGTTATCTATATACTTTCACAACACTATTTTTAAACTATCATAACATTTAATAGTATTGATTATTCGGAATTAATTTCATTTTTTAAAATAAATTATTTTAAATAACAAAAAATATAAATTTTTGAAATATACTTTTCAATATGACCCCTAACATCATCAGTTACACCATCACCAGTTTGTTGATTAAATTTTGGTTTCATCATTTTTATATTAATGAGGTTAATTTTTATGATACCATATATAAATTTTTTGAAATCTATATTGCAGTACACATGGTCAATATGATTCGATGAATGAATGAAATTTTCATCCAATGGGGTTTCATGATATGTTTAATTGTCAAAGTAATGTTGAACAAATCTGTTTAGATGAAGATGTGTGGGGTCTAGTGCATACTTATAAGGAATTAGTTATTTTTATACCTCACTAGATAAATATGACAAATACAAATATATTGTAGGCTACCTACATTCAAAATATTGAAATTTAAATGAAATTAAATATATACATTAAAAATACTCTTTTGGAACATTTTATGGATTTTCAATGTTAACAATATTGAGTATAAATATGATTTTTTTTCAATGTGCACTTGGTTGATAATGAACAATAAGTGGATTAAATAAATTTACAAGATTGAGTGCAATTAAAAATTTGTAATATATTTTCACAATGTTATGATTTCCTGTTCATATGTCTATGTAATAATTTTATGTTATAAGTTAATGTTGTTATCTATTGATAATAATTATTATATAATGATTCCAAACTATTTTTACATTATATATGTTGTTATTTTGATATCACATTCCTTAATATCAATATATTTGGAAAAAACTAATTTAATTAGTATTTTTATAATATTTATTCCCATACTTAGGTATTCTCAAATGATTTTAATAAAACTCTTGATTACATGTTGATATGATTCCCCTCAATGTGTATTTTATCACATACATTTCTTATGTATTTATTCCCCATATAGTATGAAAAATTAGCACATATTATACGTTTATAAGTATATCATTTGAATAGCTGGTTATTTAAAATAATAAATTAATTTCATGTATTAATAATATTCATGATTACATTTTACAAATTAATATTCAATATAAATATTTTGAAAAAAATTAAATTGAAATATAAGTATTACTATTTTATAAAAAATTAACAAGAATACTAATATATTATTTTGAATTTACATATTAACATTTTAAAAAATTATTTTGATTAAAATAACATTAAATTTATTGAATATTTTAATATTATCATAATATTAAATTTTTTTAACTTTCTAAAACAATATTTTTTAGGCGGAACATTGGAAATATAGATTATTCAAATATTGTAACATTTATGAAATTAATATTATATAATGATGGCTTTATAAAATTTTAAACCATTGGATTGATAAAATATATTATAAAATCATTATGAAATTTATTTTGGATTTTTTTCAATTTGGGATCTCAATATTGACATTTGTTTACATAAAATATATTTTTAAAAAATTAAAAAATATTTTTTTATTTTATTTAATGTTATGGTTTTACGGTTATATTCATTTTCTTATTGATCGAAAAGTTTAACTACAATTTTGTGAATTTATTTGTAATTTTCTTTACATCGTCTTCTTTCTTGATTTATATTTCAAATAAAATTTTCTATTTAATCAGTTATCTTCATAATTTTTTCCCTTCTGTATTGTTTCATCAAATTATTTTTAATTTCATGAAAAAATTGATTTGGAATATAAGAAATTGTTTTCTATTTCATTAATTGGAATTTAAAAATCTTATTATAAGTGATTTCTATTATCATTGTATAATTATGCTATCATGATAAAATGATTCTCTATAATGAATATGATTTAATTTATTTTAAAGTGTGTTTAACATGAATATATAGTTGCCTCCAGAACAATTCTCAATTTGATTAGTTTTGTTAATCTCATCCTTACCACATCATAAATATGAATTAATGGTTCCTTGGTTCCACTTGACTATAAAATATATATTATATTAATTTTAAAGGATAACAAATAACGATAGTGGAACTCCACTATATTATATATAATAACCACATATTATCTCATCATTACATATCATGAGCCCCGTTTAATGTGTAATATATGGAATAATACCTTTCAAAACATGTCCCCCACCACATGACATAGAGGATATGGTATCATCAAAATAATAACCTATAATACATAATGTTTAAAGAAAAGAAATGTTATCAAATGATCTTATATATATATTAACAGAGAATTTTCATTTTATTTAATATTTTATCCCCTTGAAATCATCTTTAAGAATGAAAAAAAATACAATTAGTGAATTCTATATACTAAAATGTTGTTACGATAATGGTAAAACCATTTTTCATCTCAGTTGTCATTATATGCAGAACAAATACAACGTTGATGTGTGCATGTGGATTACTACCCCCATGAATCAATTTGTTTCATTTTAGATCTGTATCCATAATATTTTCATATAAATATGAATTTAGTATTTTAATATATATTATATTGATGAAATAATTTTCATTATAAAATGATATTATAAATCCTATTTAATAGCATTCAATCTACTGTAAATTATCAGTTATTCATATATACATGTGGATAATCATCTCCATGAAGTTATATTATTAATTTTTATTTTATTCCATTTATTAAAAGTTATAAAATCTTATTACATGTACACAACTAAAAAAAATTTATTTATCAATATTCTCTATATGAATCAAAAATTTACACATTGAATAAGATAAAACAATCAATACATTTTTGGATTATTACCCAAACATCCAAAAAAACAAAAAAACATGAAATTAATAGATTTAATATATATGTAATGAACTGTAATAAATAAAATAAATTTGATAATAATTGGGTAATACATCTAAAAAAATTTTTACAATGGTAAAATGATAAAAAAAAATTGTTTTGTTGTTCTTATATAAGTGGAGATCCAGAATGAAGTAATATTATTTTTCATTAAGCAATTATTTTAATATATTAAATGATTTTATAATATTTTCCACCATATCATGGTTCATTAAATTTTCATCGGCATTCTATAAGTATTCTAAAATATATGTCCATAATCAATTTAAACCCTCATTGACTTTTTTCCAAAACCGACATCCCCAAGGCATGGACCATGTTATATGACCTTATGTGAGTATTTTAATACATTGATATCTATAGAATAACACTATAGGTAACTACCAACTATTTAAATATTATGTCTAAGGACTATCCCCATTTTTCAAAACATTTTTGTAGTGTGATTTTATCACTCACGGTTAAAAGAGGAATCATTTCTAGAGGATGCCCATCATAACCACTACTCTAGGTGATTAATGACTAGCATTGGATTTTTAATTATCTAGGATACTAAAGTGAATGGTGAAACTTGTATAAATGGGTAGTAATATTTAGTGTTTTATGTGTAACTTTTTCAGAGGTGTTACATATCTCTACCATCTCATATAACAACACCTTCATTATGTAAACCACACCTCAAACCAATGAATGTTCACTGCCCTTTTAGATTGGTATTATCTATTATAATATTTTACATGACTATCCTAACTCGGTCCATAATATTTGTAATGACCTAGAAATTTCAAGGAAATTTTTTTCCTAAATTCTTTGGAATTTTACGAGTCTGCAGTTTCTGACGTTACTTGATTCCGAGCCCCGGTTTGCCTGGAATCAATTTCTGAAGTTTTTTGGGTACGTTCAGTAAACATATGTGCGATATTTTCTATAATTTGAACTAGTGCTCAGAATTGAAATCTGAGGACACCATGGAACTCCTAGCGCCGGTATTCGCTTAAGTGGATCATTACCGTAGTTGTGTTTTATGCGTGTTGAAAGTTAATTTTTGGGGATTTAGAATAAATAAATAAAATTGTAGTGCACAATTTTATTTAAATATTTCAGTTATATCCTACATGGTGAAGTTAAAGGGTAGGCCCACACCCACATAAACTCCCATGAGAGGATAATGTGAGGTGGGGCCCACACAAACACCTAACCTTTTAACCCCTTAAACTCCCCATAAATTCCCCCTTAATTAATTTGAAAACTCTCCCCTTAATTAATGTGATATCTTCACCTCACACTCTCCCATTAATTTTTGCCAACACTTTTGATTAATGAATTAAACCCTACAATTAATTTATTAAAGTGTTTGAATTTAAAAAATTCCTGGGTGAATAAAATAATATCCTTAGCTATTATTTGAGTTGGGCACTCGTTGTGTTTGGAGAATTTTGGGGAGAGCACTTAAGAAATAGAAGAACATCGTTCTTATCTTGACGAATAATATCTCCGATGAAGAATGCGAAGTCACCAATGACACTTCTTCTTTGAGCGCACTCCGACATCAACGAAATCAACTTCCTTTTTTTGAGACGCCCGACCTCTGCGACGCTTGTCTTCCACGACTCGTTGACGTGCTCCGCTCTTGAAATCAAGGTAGGAGATTTTCGTCAATTTTAATTGAATAAAATTTTTCTTCGTTCTTCGTAGAAACCATGATTTATCTTTGTAAATATGATACTGCCTAACACGGATGGCGCGGGCCGAACGAACACGGCTTGATGACCCTCCGTTGATCCTAGTTTTAATTCAATGAAGACGGTGAGGGAAAAGTTGGTAGCGAATGGAGGAAGTGTCTGCTGTATGCCGGCCACATGGAGAGGAACCGCGGCCTGCATCAGTGGTCCACTCGGACGAAGAAGAACCAGCTAGATAAAGATGGCCGAGCCGAAGGGAGACCGCGGCACTACAGGGGGCACCATGCTTCGGAGAACCGCAGCCCGCGCTCCGCGGCCCGCTTCGGCCGGCAAACTGGTAGGCTTATCAGCCGGCCGGGTTGATGAAGGCTGGGAACCCGCAGGTGCTGCACAAAAGGACCGTGGCCCGCCCGTATGGGCCGCTCGATCCAGGAAGACCGGTCGTCTTCGGAAGGCCGGACATGAGGACGGCGCTGCTCGGCGCTGCCGGTTCGGGAAACCAGGGGGGCCGCACCCCCTGCATCACTCGGCCGGCCAGGTCGGGCCGCTCCTCACCACGCCGGGGTGCACTGTGCCGCGCCCCACTAGGTCGGCTGCACGCTTCACTGGGCCGGTCCGACACCATCCGGGTCGGACCCGACAAAACTGAGTCGACCTGACCCGCCTGCCCACTGGGATTGACGGGTCGTGCCCATTTTCATTTAAAGGTGAATAACATTAAGACCGCACATCTGATCAACGCGCCGTCTACGGAACTGGGACCCTCGCGATGAAATAGTCCTTTTGAAATACTCTAAGTGAGTTTTGGATGACATTGGAAAATGGATGGGTTTGGAATGAACTTAATTCCAACTGGGCCCCTGGAACGAAATAGCCAATAACTCTTAGACCGGACGTCCGATTGACGCACTGTCTGCCACGTTGGGTTCTTTTTGGCAAGATGGAACTTCATGATATATAAACATTAGATATCATGATATTTTATGTATCGAACCCTTGGCTCAAGGAGCAAACCCCCTGGGAATCGAGTGTGTCGTGTGCGGGAACCCTAGAGCTGGCTTCTACTGCGACGACAACCGTACTGGAATCCTCTATGGGTTCGACGATGACAAAAACTGTACTAGAATCCTCCGTGGGTTCATCAGAATTGAATAATGTACTTCTATCCTACGTGAAACTGAAAGTTTGACTTCTGTTATAGTATCTTACATGGGTCCGACAGAGTAGCTGGTCTAGTATCCTATGTGGGTCCGACATCATAGTTGTTCTAGTATCCTACATGGGTCCGACAACTTAGATGAATCAGTCACTACATCTAATCATCTCTATTTATACGCAAAATATGCATAACTGTGTGAGGTGAGCCTTGAATTTCAATCATTATCATCGATGTTATTGAATTTCTTTCCTGTGTGGATTGGGTTGTGCTCGGGCTCGAGAGTTTGAGTCGAACTATGATTGACGACTTAGGTATATGTATGGTCATATACCTAAGTAGGGTTGGTTGATGTACTGTGTTTTGTATCATACTTCTTGTTTATCCTTAGTGGATATTGTGAGACCTTGCAGGTCTCAGGGTCCCTACAGAGTATCAATATACTCACCCATGCACGGGCTATTCCCACACCACGTTGTGTTAGATGCAGACGATGGACAACACTGATCAAGGTAGAGACTTGTAGAGATGGACGGTACCCTAAGGAGGACAACATGGCGTGACGTACATGGAGCATACGGACAGACCCGAGGTACTGAGGAGACCATCTGTACCCACCCATCAGTTGGGATTCCCAGAGGATGACTCGGTGGTTTCTATTTTAATTTACTACAGTTGTACTAGCTTTTCAATTGTACTATACTTACTGTTGGGATTGTATTTCCGGTCCCTTTCCCTTTTCATCACTTACATTTGTTTGCAGTTTTCATAGTGCTTACTTCAGTCTTGTACTCAGATGTGTTTGTTTACTTTTATAAAGCAAATTCCTTCCCAGTGTTGGGATTTACGCCTTTGCTGCTAGTCGCTAGCCCCTGGCCTATGGAAGGTGGGCATGGGGTAGTCACGACACAGGCCCTGAGGACTGGTCGTGAGAAATTGGTATCAGAGGAGTCGGTTCTACCGCAGAACTCAGGACTCTGATCATTCCTTTCTTTGAAGCAAATGTGTTAAGAGTATTGAGTGTGGTTTTAAATTCAGGGAGTCCAGTTTTGGTGCTACAACCGACGTATCCATACACTAGGACCCGGACCTCTGATTTCCGACTCAATGGACAAAAACACTTATTGCGTGTGTGTTTCCATTGAAAATTTTTCATTGTGATTACTTTGTGTCAGCTCACCAGGTATACTTTTTGACCGTGGATCACCTGTTTCTTTTTAGGATGACCCGAAGAAGGTAGCCAGCAAGGGTTCCGAGTTACATACGATATGGTAGCCTACCGAGCGATGAGGCCTTGGTGCAGGGCCCCATCACAGCGGAGGTACTAGTGGTACCACTACCCGCTGGGCCACCCCTACCACCAGCCCCTGCAGTAGAGAGTGCACACTACTTGAGTGGGTTGAATGTGTTCCAGCGACAGAGGCCACCCAGGTTCCACTAAGAGTTAGACCCTCAGGAAACAGAGGATTGACTGGAGGCTATCGTCAGAGTTTTAAGATTTGTAGGGACACCAGATGACCATATGGCGATCCTTGCTACGAGTCTCCTGCACACAACAGCAGGTAGATGTTGGATCCTGATGCTCTTGGTGCATGAAGAGACATCTTTACTCTGGATGGACTTAGAGAGTCTCTTCTGCTTAGAGTTTGTTCTAGCCACCCTTCGTGTGGTGCATATTCAGTAGTTACTTCATCTGCGGTAGGGTAGCATGATAGTAGCTCAGTACTTCAGCGAGGTTTACCGACCATTCACGCTACTCCACTGAAATGGTACGGGACCCGTTCCTCAAGGCCTGGACCATTGACTAGGGACTCAGACATGAGATCAGTGCTTCGATGATCTCCCTTCGAATTCTAACACAGGTAGGAGTACTGGAGCGATCCTTTCTTGTGGAGAGAATTCTTAATAAGACGACACCAGCAGCGAGACCCACGGCAGGGCGACACGTAGTGGAGTCTTCTGCAGCGAGCAGTAGATAGTTGACCCATAGGTCCAAGTGGACCAGGACATTAGGTTGGCGACCTCAGGACACAGGTTTGGTTGTGTGGGGCACACGGAATAGAGCTATCTATATCAGGAGCAGGCAGTTCTATGCATGCGACGTGCAGGGTCACATGGCTTGAGACCGTCTGACCCACCATGCGGACGAGTAGTAGACAGTAGAGGGACCTCCCAGGCAGAGGTGGAGGTTCGACCACAGTGGTACACCGGGAGCAGGTGAACGAGGTAGAGGAGAAGGCCGAGAAGTAGGTGGTGGACGACGTTTCGAGACTCTACCACCACCACCACCACCACTAGGAGGTCCACCACGACTGTAGGGAGCTAGAGAACTGAGGCAGGCTCAGCTCCAGGTAGTCGAGGCCTATAACCATGGAACACCTAAGATTATTCGAGGTACTATCTATGTCTAACCCACCCTTGTTTTTGTACTTCTAGACACAGGTGTGAGTCATTATTTTATTACTGATTCCCTTGTTCAGAGCTCAGAGATTCCCACGGAGTCTTTGGCTCGATCCTTATGGCTAGTGACTCTTATAGAAGCAGACTCGATGATTACGCACTGTTGACAACAGTGTGAGCTTACTCTAGGAGGCGAGAGCTTTGACTGGGATCTTCTTGTAGCGGAATCGAGGCCTTACGATTTCATCTTGGGTATGGAATGGTTGTCTACAGTCCATGCATAGATCTACAGATTTAGGCACAAAGTACGGTGTGTCCGCACAGATGAGACAAAGTTCACCTTCACCAGTTAAAAGGGAGAATTTGAAGCATAGGATGGACGTATACAGAGGAGAGGTCAGTCGATCACACATCAGTTGGATAGTCTCTTCCTCAGAGTAGTTGATGTGTGGAGCCTATGTTTTCCTATTATGTTGGACCAGTATGCCGACGTTTTTTTAACGATGTTCCAGTACTACATCCTCGTAGAGAGCTAGACTTCTACATATACCTATAAACCGGGACAACACCGATATCTACTTTAGCATATCGGATGGCTCCCGTTGAGCATCGTGAGCTGCGGGCACAGATAGAGGACTTATAGATGATGGGATTCATCTGACCCATTGTTTCACCCTAGGTTTCTCTGATTTTGTTCGCCAAGAAGACTGATGGGAGCTTACTATTGTGTGTCGACTACCATCTCTTGAATCAGGTGACTATTAAGAACATGTACCCACTTTCGAGGATTGAAGAACTCTTTGATCATCTCAAGGGATCACGTTGATTCTCGGAGATAGACCTCAGGTCAGGCTATCACCAGCTCGGAGTTCGAGAAGAGGATGTGCAGAAGAAGGCCTTCAGGTGTCGGTATGGCCACTCAGAGTTCTTGGTTATTCCCATCAGCGTAACCAATTCTCCAAGTGTTCATGAGTCTCATGAATAGGATCATCCTGCCTTACCTCGATCGATTTTTCGTAGTCTTCATCAGTGACATACTGATTTACTCAACTACTGAGGTTGAGCACGCCTACCACTTGCGGGTCGTACTGGATACACTCTGAGAGTACCAGCTTTCTGGTTTTCTCTCTAGGTGTTAGTTCTGGATTCGAGAGTTTCATTTCTTGGGACACATCTTCTCAGATGATGGAGTTGTAGTGGATCCAGCAAAGATCGATGTAGTACTTTCTTGGGAGCCACCCAGGAGTGTGAAGGAGGTGCAGAGTTTCCTGGGTCTGGCTGGGTACTATCAGAGATTTCTGCCAGACTTCTCCAAAGTTGCATCACCACTTTCAGCTATGATGAAGAAGGGGAAACCCTTCTTGTTGTCAGATAGATGTTAGAAGATATTTCATGAGCTGAGACATAGATTGACTGGTGCACCCATCTTGAGGCTACCAGAAGAGGCCGTAGGGTATATAGTTTACTACGACGCCTCAGGGACCAGACTCGGGTGTGTCCTGATGTAGGAGCGAGCTGTGATCGCATATGGTTCACAGTATTTGAGGCAGCACGAGTAGAAATACGCTACCCATGACCTAGAGTTAGTAGTAGTGGTCTTCACCCTGATGATGTGGCAGCACTATTTTATGGGTGAGCACTTTACAGTCTATTCTGACCACCAGAGTCTCATGTACATCTTCTCACAGAAGGAACTGAACTGGAGACATCGGCGATGGCTCGAGTTCCTCCATGACTTTGAATTTTTGTTAATCTATATTCTTGGGAAGGGGAACGTTATAGCTGATGCTCTCACTAGGAGATCGGGAATTCAGCTGCTAGGAGAGGCAATGGAGTATCTAGTCACATTGCATATATCCTTTGTGGATATTGATGGAGTATCCTTTCTTCAGTCACTCATAGTCTCTCCTCCACTTCTTCAGTGAGTCAGGGAGGCTCAGTGTGGGGACGTTTCTTGTAAGATGTGACATTCTCATATATCCTCAGGACAGGCACCTGATGGATTTTCTGAAGGAGGGGAGCACGTCATCCTTTGCAATGGATATACTATGGTACCAGTCGCACTACATGAGTAGGTGCTGAGGGTTGTCCACACGTCCCTTGTAGTGGTACATCCATGAGTGGATAAGATGTATCAGGATCTCAAATGACAACACTGGTGGCCGGGAATGAAGATGGTTGTAGCAGAGTTCGTTTCATGATGCCTCACTTTTCAGCAAGTGAAGGCGGAGCAACAGGTACCAGCAGGATTGGTATATCACTTTGAGGTCCCAGAGTTCAAGTGGGACGGGATATCCATAGATTTCGTCATGGGGAATCCACATAAACCAAGAGGACACAACTCTATCTTGGTGATCTTAGACCGACTCACCAAGTCGGACCACTTCCTACCGATAAAAGAGCATGGCTTATTAGAGAGCTTGGGATGCCTCTATATTCAGGAGACCATACCTCTTCATTGTGTTCCATCATCTATCATTTCCGATCGTGATGCTCATTTCACTTCCCATCTATGGAAGGGGTTACAGGAGGCTTCTGGGATGCATCAACGTCTGAGCACCACCTTCCATCCTCAGATGGACAGTCAGACTGAGAGGACCATTTAGACTCTCAAAGACATGCTCCGTGCATGTGTCCTTGACTTTGGTCACATATGGGAGGATCACCTACCCTTGGTGGACTGACCCTGGGGAGTCAGCACTTGTAGGACCAGAGATGTTTCAGGCTATGACGGAGAAGTTCCATATCATCCAAGTGCAGATGAAGACTGCACAGAGCAGACATAATCCCTATGATGATAAGAGACGGAGACCACTGGAGTTTGATGATGGAAACCACATTTTCTTATGGGTCTAACCACGATGAGGTCTAGGGAGATTTGGTCGTGGTGGCAAGTTATCTTTTCATTTCATCAGAACTTTCCAGGTCCTCAGTAGAGTAGGCGAGGTAGCTTAGCACCGGGCTCCACCACCTCAGTTGCAACGGGTGCATGGTATCTTCCACGTATCTCAGCTGATGAGATATGTGTGCGACCCATCCCACATCATCGACCATAGGGAGCCAGACATCAATGATGAGGCGACATTCACGGAGGTCCTGGTGGAGACCAAGGATCGACATGACTGGGTCCTACGTAGACAGTAGATTCTTCTGGTGGGAATTCGCTTTCATCACGTGAACCTCTAGGAGAGTACTTAGGAGTGGGAGGCATAGATGTGATCTTAGTATCCAAATTTGTATCCCTAGTGTGTGTTATAGTTTTATGGGGACTTAAGGCCCTGAGGTTGGAGTAATATAAATACATGGAAATTTCAAGAATTTTTTTTTCTTAATTACTTTGGAATTTTACGAGTCTTCGTTTTCTAATGGCACTCGATTCCGAGGCCCGGTCTGCCTGGAATCAATTTATGATGTTCATTTCAGGTACATTTAGTAAACATATGTGCGGGTTTTTCTCTCTTTTGAACCGGTGCTCGGAATTGAAATCTGAGGACACCGATGAATTCGCACTGCAGGTAATCGCTTAAGGGGACCTTTATCGTAGTTATGTTTTTTGCGGGTTGAATGTTAATTTTTGTTGATTTAGAATAAAATAAATAAAATTGTATTACACAATTTTATTTAATGATGTTAGTTAGATCCTACAAGGAGAAGTTATAGGGGGGCCCACACCCATATAACCTCCCATTAGAGGATAATGTGAGGTGGGGACCACACGAACCCCTAAACTTTCAACTCCCGTAAACTACCCATTAATTCCCCCTTAATTAGTTTGACAAATTTCTCCTAAATTAATTTGATCTATTCACCTCCTTCTCTCCCATTAATTTTTTCCAACACTTTTGATTAATGAATTGAACCCTACAATTAATTAATTAAAGTGTTTGAATTTTAAAAATTCATGGGTGAATAAAATAATAGACTTAGATATTATTTTAGTTGGGCACTCACTGTGTTGGGATAATTTTGGTGAGAGATCTTGAGAAATAGAAGAACATTGTTCTTCTATCGATGAAGAATATCTCCTACGAAGAATGTGAAGTCACCAACGATGCTTCTTCTTTGAGAACACTCTGACGTCAATGGAATCGACGTCCTTTTTAAGCGACGCCTGACCTCTGCGACACTTTTCTTAAGCGACTCATTGACGTGCTCCGCTCTTGAAATCGAGGTAGGAGATTTTCTTCAATTTTAATTGAATAAAATTGTTCTTCATTCTTCGTATAAACCATGTTTTATATTTAGAAATATGATACCGCCTAACGCGGAGGGTGCGGGCCGAACGAACACGGCCCGACGACCCTCCGTTGATCCTCATTTTAATTAAATGAAGCCGATGAAAGAAAAGGTGGCGGCGACCGGAGGAAGTGGCGGATATATGCCGGCCACATGGAGAGGAACTGCAGCCCGCATCCGTGGGCCTCTCAGCCGAAGAAGAACCGGCCAGCTAAAGCTGGCCGGGCTGATGGGAGACCGCGGTGCCATAAAGGGAGCCACACTACTGAGAGCTATGGCCCGCGGGCTGCTTCGGTGGGTAAACCGGTCAGCTTTTCAGCTGGAAGGGTTGATGAAGGCCGCAACACCTGTAGGTGCCGCACAGCAAGACCGCGGCCCGCCCATGCGGTCCACTTGTGCCGGGAATACCGGCATGCTAGACATGAGGGCAGCGCCACCGGTTCATGAAAACAGTGCCCCCCCTCGCATCGCTCGGCCAGCCGGGTCGAGCCGCGGACAGACCGGCCGGGCCGGTCCGACACCAGCCAGGTCGGACTCACCAAAACCGGGTCCACCCGACTCGTCAACCCACAGGGCTTGACGAACCAGGCCTGTTTTCATTTTAACGTGAATTACTTTAAGACCACGCATCTGATCGATGCACCGTATACAGCATTGGGACCCTCGCGATGAAGAAGTCCTTTTGTGATATTGTATCTGAGTTTTGGACAACTTTTGAAAACGGCCAGGATTGGAACGAGCGTAATTCCAACCAGGCCCCTGAAACTAAAAAAACAAATAACTCTCAGACTGGGTGTCTGATTGAATCATTGTCTATCGTGTTGGGTTCCTTTTGAAAATATGAATCATTGGGATACATCAAATCTATACTTCGTGATCGTTGATGTATCGACCCCTTGGCTCTAGGAGAAGACCCTCCCGGAATCGATCGTGCTATGTGCGGGAACCCTAGAGCTGGCTGCGACTGCGACGACAACCGTATTGGAATCCTCTGTGGGTTCGACAATGACGACAACTATACTAGAATACTCTATGGGTTCAATAGCGAGGACTAATGTACTTGTATCCTATGTGGGTCCGAATGTTTTACTTCTGTTCTAGTATCATACATGGGTCCGATAGAGTAGCCGGTCTAGTATCTTACACATGTCTGATAGCTTAGCTGGTCTAGTATCCTACATGGGTCCGACAGCTTAGATGAAACAATGACTACATCTAATCATCTCTATCGCTATACGAAATATGTATATCTGTGTGAGCTGAGTCTTGACTTTCAATCATTATCATCGATTTGATTCACCTCCTTTCAAGTGTGAACTAAGATGTTCTTGGGCTCGAGAGTTGGATTCAAACTATGATTGATGGCTTAGGTATATGTATGGGCATATACCTAAGTAGGGTTTGTTTATTCACCGTGTTTTGTATCTTACTTATTGTTTATCCTAAGTGGATATTGTGAGACCTTGTGGGTCTCGGGGTCCCTACTGAGTATCGTTATACTCACCCCTGCACGGGCTATGCCCGCACCACATTATGATGGATGCAGACGAAAGACATCACTGATCGAGGTAGAGACTTGTAGGGCTGGACAGTACCTAGAGGTGGACCACATGACGTGACGTACACAGAGCAGACGGACGGACCCGAGGTGCTGGGGAGACCATCTGTACTAACCCTTTAGGTTGGATTTTCGAAGGATAACTCAGTGGTTGATGTTTAACTTTACTGTAGTTGTACTAGCTTATTAGTTATACTTTACTTACTGTTGGGCTTGTATTTCTGCTCCTATTCTCTTTTCAGCACATACTTTTGTATACAGTTTTTCTTAGTGCTTACTTCAGTTGCATACTCTAATGTGTTTGTTTACTTTTATAAAGACAATTCCTTACCAGTATTTGGATTTATGCCTTTCGTTCTAGTCGCCATCAGCTGGCCTATGGAAGGCAGTCTTGAGGTAGTCACGGCACGGGCCCCGAGGGAGGGTCCTGACAATCTTGGTCAACAATATCCTTAGTTATCCTAAAATACCTTTTTCTACATCATATCTCACTATATGTTTTTACTAACTAGGATAACATTTTAGACTACTGGGTGAACCCACATGAGTACATATATTATTTTAATGTGTTTTTCATCACTCTCATACACCCTAGTAAACATTCCATGAGTTCACACATTCAAAAATAACATAAGATCAAGAATGAATAACTATAGAGTTCATATCATTTACTCTCCAGAAAAATAATAGTTCAACGTGTTGACATGAGAAGTATAATTTAGTCTCTTATGTATCATTTCTTGATTGGTGTTACACATTGGTAGTGATGAATATAGAATATTTTATTTTCATAATGCATCTATTTCTTAGGGTTATTTGTACAGGATGTACGTGCCAATCAAAATTTGGAATTTGTAGGACTATATAGTTTCTTGGATGTGTCACTCTATTAGGGCTATCCATTTCAGGGGGATGTTCAATACATTGGTTCAATATATATTGGGTCTATCATATCTGGAGGAATGTTTCACATAAATAGGGATATCCTTAGAGGAGTATGTCTAAGGCTAGTTATTGATTTTCATATTAGCATGGTACTAAATCATGATTTTTTCCCTCAACGTTGTTCCGAAGTAGGTAGAGCTGATCCATTTAGACATGAAATATTTTTTTATTTATGTGTTGTATTGTTTCATATATTTTTAGCTTTTAATTTCTCTTCAAATACACTATAATATATTATTTATTGATATAATGTGACCATGGTGGTGTCATATTGAGTATTATACTCACATCATACCCTGGAATATATTTAAAATTATATATTTCAGGACTATATATTTTAAGAAGTGTAAAGGTCATGTTGTTCAGAATTGTGAATTTGAAACAGTGCTGGCAGTGGATCAGGATGGACTATAGAGGTCCCCAATATTTCTTTCTTTATTCCATTGCTACATTATACACAATGTAGGCTAAAAAATTTTGGAGATTCATTTTAATGAATATCATTTATGTCATTATATTTATTATGTATGTCATACCTATTTATTTATTAAATTTGGAAAGATTCATTAGAGATCCCTTAAAATAATGTGGATGATATATTTTCCAAACTGTGGCCCTAAGACCCTAATTGATACTATTAAACCTCACACATATAGAGAGGCATGCATGAGGTCATGTTATCTTTTGTCTCGAACATGATGGTTCTGGTGTGGATATTACAAAATTGTATCTCGCCATTAATGTTAACTAACAAATATTTTCTCCTCTACATGATTTCATATGATGTATACAAAAGAAAATTAAGTTGGTACTCAAGATGGGGAACTATGATTGTGGTCATATATAAATATATATTGGTCCTCCAAGATTCCATCAAGTTGAGAAAATATTTTTTTTGTTCACTATAGAGTACATTCAACTTTAGAAAATCCCATGTTATTAATATGTGATTTATTAGATTTCAGGTATTTTTATGCATCATAACTATACATATAGGGTTACTTGTCTTGTATATACATTATTTTATTTTTTAAATTTTTTCATTAATTAAATTCCATGAATAGTTATATCTATTTATGATGGATATAATGTTTATTGGAATATGTGTATTTCCATGTTGTTTTAATATTTATTTAATAGGGATAATTAATTTAACATAGCACGCTTATGTGTTACTATATATAAGATGATTGTGTCTAACTTGCAAGGATGAGATGTAGGTTAGTTCATCAAAGGGTATTCCATAGGTTTATGATCAACACATAGGATAGACATGTCGAATTTCACAGATTTTATAAGCTCTATTTATGCTTATAATATTATCTATTTTGAAAGATTCAACCTCAAAAATATTGGAGATGGAGTTTGATGTTCATTTTTAGTGGAATGAGTAGTTTGAAAAATAATTAAATACATACTTATTTACAAGGGAGATATTGTAACTAATATATTTTTACCTTAAAAATCATTAGAATAATTAATGGAATATTTTAAGGGTTAGTAAATGAGTCATCCCTAAAATATATGGACCATATAGCCTTGATTATTTTTTATTAAATATATTGAAAATATTATACTAGGTGTGGACAATTTTCATTGATAAAGGAATATCACATGAATGGGGTCTTATATGGTATATTTGATTCATCCATTAAATATGGATCAAGAGTTTTACCTTAGGAATGAAAAACACATTTTGAGTACTGGGTGTTTGGTTTGATCACATGTAAGGGTAAATATATTATATCATGATTGAATGTTTTTTTTCCAAAAAATAGAAAAATATCTTTAATGGTGTGTGATATGGGAACTCTGAGAGAGTAAATAAATACAGATTGTGGGTTTTAGCATAGGTAAGAGATAACCATGGTACATATTGGGTGTTTGGATTCATAAAAAGTTTGTGACATTATTTTTTCTCACACAAAAATATTTTATTATGACTGACATAACATATTTTATCAATGTGGTTTGTTAAATTATTTTAATAAATTTTATTATATACTATTAATTAAATTCAGTGATTAATAAAATTTAATTAATATATTATTCGTATATACTGATAGTTTTTATCGAAGCTTAAATTATGGAAATATTGAAGGATATTTAATAAAAATAATATTTTACTATTTATATTATTATAATTAAAAAAATTAATATAAAATTTGTGTGAGATAAATTATAATTTGGGAATATATATATATATATATATATTGGGAAAATATATAGGTTTATATTTCTATGTTTATCCATACGTATGTATATATTTTGTGTGTATATATGTAACATATATATAAATTGATTAAATATATATCTATGCAGGTCTATATTTGTATATGTAGATTTTTATAAATATATAATGCATATTAATACATATATATATATAAGTATATGGATGAAGTATATATATTTTAAATAAATTTTTAAATTTCTTAATTAGGAGGTAAGTTAATAATGGGAAACAAATGAGATATTCAGACGATGAAAATATAATGCTTGAAATAAATATTTGAATGATAAATAAGGTGATTGATGTAGAAAAGGAAAATATTGGAGGATTTTTAAAGAAGGAATGTTTCAAGGTGTTGAGTAGAGAATATAAAATGTGGAAATGGGAAAACATTATAAGGAATAGTTGGTTATATGGAGGAAGCTAAGTGGAACCTGTGGGAGGTGCCCAAGAGGAATCATATATGATGAACATCTCTCGTTAATTCACACCTAACTCTCTCTATCCATCCCTCAACAATTCATTTTATATTATTTTATTATTTTTTCAACTTATCTCATTTTATCATATTTGATACTAAATAGATTAAAATTTCCATAGTAATATTGGATTCGTCTTAGTGAGTATAAATAAAATTAAATGTATCTTTGTTAAGGTGGTTTGAATTCAATAATAAATTAAATTATGTATGAATAAACTTTCCCTCAGTCATTATTATTGTTATGTTAGGAAGAAATTAATTTGTGTGCATGTATTATTTTGGTTATTGGGATTATTGATGTAATGTGGGAAGCCATATTAAGCTAATTATTTTCCCATGACATCATGACATGTGTTTCTTTAACAGTGACATGTTCTTATTTTTCAAACATATGGATTGTAATTATCCTGATATTTTTTTACTATATATTATTTTTAATCATTCATATTCATTTTGAATCATATGATTTGTTTTTTTATCTTTAGATGTCAAGCATGATGTTTGGGCTTAATTAGTCTATCTGTAATTGCCCATCCAAGAACACGAACATGATATTGTCGACTTTGGGGATATCCCACAAGGTTATTCCTTCCCTGGGCTCTAGGCAATAAGAATAACCAAGGAATATGCCTCATGATGGGATACGTATCCACACAACCATATAAATGAGAGCTTCGTGCTCATCCTCCTTTGATGCAGGATTTCCCTAATCCACAACCTAGAAGGGACCAATGTCTTCAAAGGCACATCAATGGAAACTATCTCTAATACAAATTTCAATGCCCAACCCAGCCTATTTTCTACTTTGGGCCTAGCCCGAATTGTTCTACATCCCTTGGGATTTAGACTATAGGAATACCATTGGAAAAGGCGTCATGATGGGAGTGGTATCCACAACACCGTATAAAGAAATGATTCACCCTCCTCATCTTTTTATGTGTGATTTAAATAATAAAATACTATATAGAACTTACCTAGGATTCCCTCAAACTAAGAAACTAAACTGATCTATCCCATACTTGGAGGGCATTCCCAATCCCCACGGGTGGGAAATTAACACCCTGGCATCGAACGAAAAAACCAAGGGAATGATTTTTCCCAACCTGAACAACCACATGGGATATATATATATATATATACATATCAAGAAAAAATATCAAAAGACTAGAAAATATATATTCCATAATTTTAGAGAAAACGGAAAAAAACAGAACAGTTGTATTGTTAAAAAAACCCCAAAAGTGATGTCCAACTACAAAGGACTATGACCATTGACTGCTAAGTGTGTTAGCAAGGAAAAACTCCAACCATATCATCACCAGCTACCCATACTAGTAAATGTGAACCTCGCTTCCACACTGCAACACCTTTCTCTTCAATGCATTGGAAGAAAAACGATGGTCTCCACACTTCTGAAAAGGTACCCAAGTTGTGAGCTAACATGCTCAGAAGGATCCCACCCAATTATTCTATAATAAGTCACTTTATCAAAAATCATGTATGCTCATTTTAAAATAAAACATGGCATGATAAGAATTAAATAAAATTTATAGAACACTAGGTAAACATTTCCCTTTTTCTACAGTTCTAAACAGAAGTAGGTAGATCAGTTTCACTCATATTATATATATCATTTATCACAAAAATAAACATGTATATCAAGGATAACATATAAATCCAATATGTAAAAAAAAGAAAAAATATCACAACAACATGGAATAATATAGATCTCGGCCACAGAATACTAAAAACACAATAATTAAGTGCACAATAACTGATCCTAGAACCCATGCCTATGAAGGAGAGGAATAACCAGAGATTAAACAATCCAAAATGTCAATATCGGTCCCCTAAAACAACAGACCTAGGAAAAATTGTAAATCCTCAAGACAAACCACATTGATAATTATAAAATAATGGACTATGGCCTCAAAACAATCCTTCAACCTAAGTACTTATGATACCCCATGTGATAAATTTCACAATCCAATTGTAATGCTTTTAAAACCATTCAAACCCATTTCACAATCCATATATCTATAACCAAGGATAAACTATTCCAATTTTAAAAGCCATTTTAAGCACACACAAACAATCATGATGATTTAATAAATAAGTTTATATGTCAAAACATGAAGGTCTATTAGTATAGGCATGAGACAGAACCACCTAACTGAAATCTCGGGTTGCACACTCCCAAAACAAAATCCACCAACAGTGAAATACAAATATGAAAACAAAGGCCCAATAATCAAACCCAAACATCTTTCGATTGACTAAAATAAAAACACTAGAGTTTATAAGAATAGAGAAAATCCACATACCTCAAAGAAGAATGCACACTACACCACGATGAATGAAGTAAAATCCCTCCAGAATGAGATACCCCAATTGAAAAACCCATCACCTTGGATTAAAAATCATTAATTTAAACCAAACATGAATATACCCACCACTCAAAACATGCACCAGTTCTCAGCATGATCTCCCCTTTCCTGACTAGTACCTAGAAATGACTTGTGTTCTTTAGTCTCATGGGAAATTTATCCTCAATTCCATTGAACTATGACAAAAATAATTGATTTTCAATACAATACATTCATCTATGAGTCAAAAATCTCAACTGATATCTCCAAAATAGAAGCATCCGGATCAAACTCAATTTCTTCCCAACTTAGAACATGAGTAGGATCAGTGTGATACATTTTAAGATGGTATATGTGTAAAAAATCATTGATTCCTATCAACTTAATTAATAAAGCTATCCAATAATCAACATGTCCAAGCTACTCAATGATCTAAAATATTCCAACATATCTAGGATCAAACATTACATATTTTTTAAGCTGATAGTGACCTAAATTAGGAGAAACATTTTATAAAACTCTATCACTTATGTAAAATTAAATAGGGTGGCGCAACTAATCTACATACAATTTCTGTTGACTCTAGTCTTTGATGAGATGTCGTCGCATATCCTAAATCTACGCAGACGTCTCCTAAACCATTCATTGCCTAATAAAAGCAAATTCACCAATATCTAGACAAAAAATAGGTGATATGCATGGGAGATAATGAAACTCATTTAATGGAGCCATTATTATTAACAAATAATAATTTTTGTTTTTTGTAAACTCAACCAGTCCAATATGGATATCCCATGATCTGCCAAAATCTATAACACAAGCATGAAGCATATCCTCTAGGATCTAAATTAAATGCTCCGTCTGACCGTTTATCTATGGATGTTAGTATGTGATCATCCTGATCTATGTTTTAATTTCTTCTAGAATACTTCTTTAGAACCTAGATGTAAATCTAGTATCACTATCTAATGGAATGGGTCAATGAATCCTATATAACCTTATGACCTCATGTACATACAACATAACTATATCTATGACCTTAGTGGAGTCTTTTATCAGAATAAAATGATAAGACATCAACATTCAATCAATAACCACCCAAATAACATTTTTTTCCTTAGGGATTCCATGGAAACCCAACAAAAAAAATCTATCGATACCTCATCTCAATTCTAAACTAGCACCAGAAGAGGCTGAATCATACAAAATGGTTTCAATTACTCTATTGTTCTCTATTAGCATGTGTAAGAGTAAGACACATAACCTACAATGTCACGCTTCTACCCATCCAATATAACCTTATTCCCATGTCATGATAGATATTTGTATCGCATAATGAATTTCTTATGAAGAGTTATGTAAATAAAACAAGTCTAAACTTCTCATAAGTGCTGGGATGACAACTCACTTCTCAGGTTAAAGTATGTTATCTCAAGAGAGAGATCAACCAAAAATAATCTCCCCAATATATTGGATTTCCCTAGAATTCTAAAACTCACCAACTTGATTCTATCATTTCAAAATAAACTCCATAAGAGATTATGTTAACATAGCACTGGTCAGAACCAGACCTAAAAATTCCTTCTGTGCATCCAAGGGAAACTGAGTGAATATCCCTATATGATTCAACCCCTCCTTCGATTCCAAAACAACCTATGAAAGTACCTTCCAACTAAGAACATCTGCAAAAACATTTACATTCCCCAGGTTGTAGGTGATGCTAAATTCAAATTTCTGAAGGTATTTTATCAATAATAACTATCTCATATTCATTTATTTTTTCTATAAGACTTAACTCTGACTCATATGATCAGAGAAGATCATAATTTCTCCCCAAAGATATAGTTCATATCAACACTTAAACAATTTCATAACTATAGAAATCTCTAAATATTGAGTGGGGTAATTATTCTCATGTTTCTAGAGTTTATAAGATCCATAAACAACCTCATGATTATCCTACATCAGTACACATCCGAAACTAAAACCACATTCATCACAAAACACCAAATATCCTTTAATTAGATAAGGCAAGATCAGAATATGAGCTTATGTTAGAAGTCCTTTCAGTGCCTTGAATGAATTCTCAAACTTTTCATCCCATATGTATTTCACTTATTTCCTAGTAAGTGCAGTACAAGGCAATGATATATTACATAAATCCTTAAATAACAATCTGTAGTACCCAGTAATACGAAGGAAGAAACAAATTTCAACAATGTTCTGCACTTCCTTAAAATATATAATAGCATTTACCATATCAAGATCAACGTATAAAGCCATGATTATATAATATATTCCCCAAGAACTCTATTTCTTGAATTCAGAAGCTATGTTTTGAAATCCAACCTTATAGATGAGGATTTCTATGAATTTTCAAAACCAAACTCAGATGGTGCTCTTTCTTATGATCAGATTTTGAATAAAGCATAATATTGTCCATGAATACTACCAAAAATGTGTTGATATGCTAGTGGAATATCTAATTCATCAAAAAAATAAAAACAACAAGATCATCATATAGAGAAATTGGCATCACAAGATATTCATAACGGATATAAATTCTCTCGAAGGTCGTATTAGATATATCAGACTCTCGAACTCTAAGATGATGATATCTCGATTGAAGATCAATCTTTAACAACCATGTTTCCCCCTTCAAGAGACAAAAAAAATCCACTATTGGAAAATTATAATTGTTCTTAACTGTTACCCAGTTCATATGCCAATAGTCAAAACATAATAGGAGTAAAACATTTGATTTCTTGGAAAATAGAACGGTTGCTGCCCATGGAGAGACACTATGGTGAATGAAATTGTTCTCTGATAGGTCATCTAACTAAATCTTGAGTTCTTTGGATACAGTTAGTTACATGTGATAAGAATGAATCAATATCGGCCTCTTACCTTGCACCAAGTCAATCATAAAATCTACCACTCTCTCTCTGAAGGAATACCAGATAAATCGTCCAAGGAAAACATTGCAGAAATCTCAATAAAAAACAATAGGAAGGACATCAACAGAAGAAACTTCATCAGGATAAAATGTAACAACCACCAAAAAACTCATGATATTTGGGATGGAATCACCTATACAATACAACATTAGGCCCCACTCTCCCGGAAACACATGAGACCTCCCACCGATAGCATGAAATAAAACACCCAAATGATAAAAAAAATCTCATATCAATGAGTGAAAAGACAATCCATATGGATGATGAATTCAAATATATCTATATCAAGAACATGATTATCCTAGAAATACTATGTATCAAATATCATTTACGAACATGAAAGACACAAAGACCTCTACACATTCCTCTTTCCAAGAGGTGTCTCTAACTCCATTGTAATGGGCTTAAATTCAGTTAGTTGTTTATGTGAATCAAAACTGTGTGTATATATAAACGAGTGGGAGATACTAGTATTATGAAAATCTATTTCTACTAAATATGAAATAAGGAGGATACCTCTTACTTTTTCCATATCTGCATCAACATCCATTGTACACCGATCAACTACTTGTAAATTCTTCATTCCTAAGGCCTATGGATAGATCCATGTAGTATTTAAAGCTTCTAGCTTCACTATAGTAGCCTTTGGATCCAACGAACCCTGACAAATATATGGTGTATTCATAGCATAATAAGAAAATTGTACATGACCAACATGTCCACATCTATTACACATCATCGCGGGTATTGGAAAAAGTATTTTTGGTGTGCCCTCCCCAACTGAAATGATAGAAAGTCAAAGAAAAACTGCCATCTACAACAGACGGTGGAGAGGAGGTTAACTACTGATACCCACCTCCAACACTTTTTCAACAGTCCTACCACCTCCCCTACTTACCATGAATTCCTCTAAAGATGTCCCTAGTTGGAAGAGATGATGTTGAAAACCGAACCTTGACATCCATGTTCATCATTACCATCATTTCTCTATCTATTGTCTCTATATAGGAAGCAATCTTCAACAAGAAAACAAGTGATATGATATCAAGTTGAAAACCCTAAAGGTATTTCTTAGACTTTATCCATTCATTCTTTTCCACATCTAGAGAAAAAAAGTAAAAGCAAGAAAACCATTTTGTGTATGCCAACACAGAACAATTTACGTATTACAATAATAAGATGAAAATAGAATTTTTTAATATCAGAGACTCTGAGAAAACTGCAAAAATAATTGGGTTTTTCAACCCTTCCAATCCAATCCCATATGTATTTATTCCTGGACCATAGAGTCCCACCAACGCTTTCTAGAACCCACGAGTTTGAATTCTTGACACATAACCTTAATATTATTAGGTGTCTCTATAATGTTAATTATTTGATTGATCCTATACACCAAATCCTCTTCCTCTTGAGTTGTATTGGTTCCCTTAATTGATAGTGTCATATCATGTAAGAACTCCCATGATTGATCTTGTTCACCTATAGCTCCCGGTAGCACTACAACCACATCATTAAAAACTCATGGCACATCTTAATCGATATAATTTGATGCTCATATGATAGTCTCAATGAGGATCTAATATATGGGTTGATTTCCATGAGTTTCATTAGCTCCACGTTCCAAAAGAGCCAATGTAAGATGTCTCAAAGGAATACTTTTGTACACCAAAACTTAAGAATGATCAGACCATAGAACAAATCTCAGTTCAACCTAGAAAAAACATAATTAAAAACTAAAAATTTTAAAACAAAAACCAATTCAAGAGAAAAAACATCCCAATATCCCAATGTAACTTTAGTCTCATTACGAAAAGAACATGCATGCAACTTATCGCAACATACATATCATGTCCAGAAAATTCTATCTCCTATCTAACAGACATCCCAATAAAATTATTCCAAAGGTAATACCTCCTCTAATACCAAACTGTAATGAACCTATCCAGTTTTCCTAGAAACATGGAACACAACCAGCTTCGTCACATACCCGAGGGGCACTTCTGATCCCCATGGGCTAGCGAAAAACACCTGGGAAATGAAGGACAAAACTAAATGATTAATTTTTCTCAACTATAACAACAACATGGTTTACATTTATATATAAAATGAAGAAACAACATAAGACCATAAAATATATTTTCCACAACTATAAATAAAATAGCTTAAAAAGAACAACTATAATGGTAGAAAAAACTCTAGAAGTCTAGTCCAAATGTAATGGACTATAACCAATGGCTAATATAATATATGGTGGTGACAAACCCCCACTATCTCACCACTACCTATCCATCCAAGATATCATGAACCTCACTGCCTCACTACGGTGCCTTGAATTTCAATATACTGGAAGACAAGAAAATGACTATGTACCACCAAATATGTTCTTAGGGTTTGAGCTAACATGCTCAATAGGATCCCACCTAAGAGTTCCATAATAAATCTCTATATAAAAAACCCATTATACTCATTTTTAAATAAAAAATGGCATGATAATAAGTAATGAATATTTATAGAAAACATTGTAAACATTTCTCCTTTTCCACAGTTATAAATAAAAGAAGGAATATTAGTTTGAAGTATATTTTTCATATCATTTTTCCCAAGTATAAACAACATATCACGTCTAATATAGAAATACAATAAGTACAAAACAAAATCATATGTATCAAAACACCAAAGAATAATACAGGTCTCAACAACATAATACTCATAACACAATAATAAATGTCACAAAATATGATCCTAGAATATAGTTCTTGGAAGCGGAGGAAAACCCCATGAGTGAACCCCCCCCCCCCCCAATGTCATTATCGGTCCCCTATAACAATAGGCATAAGAAAACTTCTACCTCTGTACCCAATGTAATCCATGTGCTCAATTTTGAAAACCAATTTCCATGATTTGAGAACCATTCAAAAACAATTCACAATCCATTTATCAAATACCAGGGAAAACACATTCATATTTTAAAACCCTTTTCAACACTCGCAAAAAAATCATGTCGATTTAATAAATCATTTATAAGGAAAAAATATGGTTTATTATCATATGCTGGAGATGGAACCAGCTACCTCAAATATCGGGTCTCACATGTCCACAACGTAATCCTCCATAAGGAAATACAATGATAAAAATGAATATCGTAGAGTCAATCCTAGAAATATTATTATTGATTAAAATCTAAATAGAAGAGATCATATAAAGAGAGAAAGACCACATATTGTGAAGATGAATGCCCACTTCACCATGACTAATGAAGGAAAAGTCCATCGGAATGAGATCTCACCACAGATAAAGAAGAAACCAAACGTAAGCAACCAAAATAGGTCAACAGATTTGGTACCACAAATATAGAGTGATATCGCGATAAACCACATTGAAGAAATGGAAAGAACCGTTACCCAGAGAGACACATCGCAAACACAATAAAGATCCACAGTTGATTTGATCAATATAAAAGGATAATAACCTCAAAAGATCACCTAGGAATAATATAGGGTCAAGGGAAATAATGTTGGAAATATAAAATAGAGAAAAAATACCAAATCCATGACTTAATCTTGGGCTCAGGCTGCGTCATGACGTGTCACCCCTAGTCACATCTCGTTGGATATAATGGATACACAAGTAGAAAGTGAATCTTCTACCATGGACCTATAGCCACGATTTTAATACAATGGCTATAGGTGGATATATCCATGGTTCTATTTCCTAGATCCAAAATTTTAAAACCCTAGTTATAGGCATGTTTTTCGTGGCCTATAGCCACATTTTTGGGGGGTATAGCCACAATTTTCATAATTGTGGATATAGTACAATTTTTTCAAAGACCTATATCCATGGTTCTCTAATACCACAGATATACAGTTCTCACACTTTCATTTTTGGATTCATATTAAATTATGGATATAGGCCAATTTTTAAAATTTTCATTTTTTAGAAAAATTGTTTTTCATTTCCAGTTTTGGTTTCATATTAAATAACATTTGGATAATTTTGTATTTTGAGTTTTAAAAAATGGAGTCCATATTTTGAATATGTGAGTCTATATTTCTTAAATTTTTCCCCTTTATTTGTTTGGACAATAAGAATAGTAATATTAGTATTTTCTATTATGAAGATAAAGTGTAAATTAATTAATTTATGTCAAATGTAAAATGATATGAACAAGTATGTAACCCAAAAATGAACTTAAATAATATTTAATGAGTATATAACCAATATAATATTCCAACTCTAATATTTATTACATATTGGTGATAATATAATGATATTATAACCATTATAATATATAATTTATAAAAATATATAATATGTCTCACTCTTGTTTTTAATAAGTATAATATATTTAATAAGTTCGTAACCTAATGATATGTTACACTAAAATAATATTATATATATGATAATGAAATTTAATAATGGAAAATTAATTTTTACTTTTTTTAAATAAATAATTAACTTAATTACTGTTTCAATTATGATGTAGAAACTATTAAATTATTTGAAAATTCAAATAAATTATAATAAATTTTTAATTAAATATCACTTAAAATAATTAAGTTGATCCAATAATTTTAGATTATATAATGATATATTAGTTATTCACAAGAATAATTAATTCAAATTATATTTATCACTTAGAAATTATTAATGTCAACAAAATTAATTTTTCTAAAATTTAACATTATTTACATTTTATAGTAATGAATGTTTTATTAAATGATACAAAATTAATAAAAATATAAAATTAACCGAGTGGTTATTATAAGGTGTAAAATATCATTCATATTCTACTTTTTTTATTTTATTTTATTGAAACTATATTTTCCCTCAATGATAATAAATGACTTGTTTTTATAGAAAGAGTTAATTGGGTTCAAAAAGGGTTAAAACAAAAATATAAGGTTATAAATATTGTCATAACTTATCTTAATTTTAGTGGATAAATTTAATTACCTCTAAAATAATTTTATAATATAGGTAAAACTATTTTGATCCATTTTTTCTTTGAAATTTTTTAATATTAACTTCATATTTGAGAAATGGAAAATGTGCCCCCACTACCTCTATTATAAAAGGGAATATATTCTACTAATTTCTTCAGACTTAAAAACCATTTTATTTCAACCAAGAGATTCCCATAAGAATTCATATATTATAAATCCTCATTATTAAAGACTTATTTTATACATAATACCAATCTCACAAGTCATATGTTTTAATGAAAATGATGTTTTTTAAAAAGAGGTATAGTTATTATCTTCTTGTTTTGATTTAGTATCATCGTCCACTTCAATAAAGCCTTATTGAACCATGATAAAATAAAAAATATATTAAAATAAATATACTTAGATGTGTTTTTTAGTTTAATGAAAAATATCTCCCACCTATTCCATCAAATGGGATATTAAATCATCATTCATGTGTGTGGAGGATTATCTCTGCTCAAACTGCAATAATGTTTTTCTATAAATTTCTCTCAAGATTTATTATAATTATGAAATACATGTTTATATATGATATTAGTGAAATATATTTATTTTTTAGAATATAATATATCATTTTTTCTTTTATCATTCCATTCTTGGAAAATTGATAACTTTGTTCATGTATACATGTAGAATACCACCTCTACGAAGCGATGAGATTTATCTTTCATCACAACATCACATGGATGTAATACATAACTATTTCCAATGAATGAATATTATTTATGAGATATTATTATAATTATAAATATTTAAAATAATATTTTATTTCTTTCCATAGTGATCATTGGAAAATGGAAATGTCACTCATGGGTACATAAGACCTACCATCTCCATGATCCTAACATAGTTCATTCTACATAACAAAATTTAATAGTAGGATTCAGAAGAATAATTGAAATATAAAAATGATACCTATCTTATTATTATTCTAGAACAAATGGAATAATAAATACTTTAACCATAGTCACATTACCAAATTCATTTTGTACTTATGAACCAAATATGACAAAAACATTGGATGTGAACATAAATAATTATTGTGTATGATCTGATGTTTTCCTAATACAAAATATTATTATTATAATTGTTTTAAATTATTATTTAGGGACTATAGAGTATATACATTGAGTTCAAGGGTGTATCAATTGTTTTGGGGGCATGTTCAAATCCAAGAGCCCGTCTTTTTGGCAAATCAGGGAAGGCTGCAATACTAGTAGAAACCATGCGGGCCAAGACACACCATTACTAGTAACTATGAGTGGATGAAAAATATGGATTTAAAACCCAAATGTATTAATGAAATAATGTGAATGGAAGTTCAATCTCATGAGGTATCCTCTTCAATTTTGGACTGTGAGATGAGAGATAATCTCCACATGGTTTGGAAATAGAGCGCACTATCCATGTGAGGTGTCCCTCCAAACAGTAAAGGGTGCATGGTTGTTGTAGGGTTTTTCCAACCATGTAGCCAAACCTACCTACCTAAGATTCATTGATATAGTATATTATTTTTTCCTTATGAATTTTAATACCTAAAACGAATTTTATTTCCTCCCCTAGTTGATAAAACTTATGTGGTTATAGCTCTATGAATCTACTCTCATAGTCTTTGATCATGATTATCTAAATGATCTATGAGTCGAGTGAAATCAATATAGTTGGATTTGTGATGGGAGTACTCCATTTTTTTCATTATCCATGGTATTTACATGGTTATTTATATATAATCGAATATTTTTTATTTCAAGGATCCTTTTCTATTATTCACTTTTCTCCACATCTGAGTCTAATTAATAGATGATACGGGATAGTCACACTACTACCGACCTATGGTGGGTTTTCTATTAATTTCCTATGGTTTTAGGGAATTATAAAGACATTTTTCATGTGACAAATTTCCTAAAATTATTGTATTTCAAAAAAAATTTATTAAAAGTTGAAATTGAAGGATTTGGAAGATGATAGGTTTCCCTTGAACACCCTTGAGTCTTTTTGGATTTTGTTTCCCAAAAAAACACCACCCAAGTGGTGTTCCATGTCATAATCCTTCGTCTTTTATTTCATAAAATTTACCAAAAGGTTATTTAGTTATTTCCTAGTTAGATAAATACTACTAATTAATGAATTTATTTGATTTGATTTTTACGAGGCAGAAATTACCACATTTTCATGTTAACGCTTTTGATTGAATGGTTTATATGGAACATGAATTACATAAATAGATTATTTGAAATCATGGAAATGAATGGGTAGATTAATGAAATGTGATTGATTGGGAACTTTTATATTACTCAGTAAACTCATGGAATGAAATTGAATTTGAATAGTTGAATTGATAAATTAATTGAATTTTTAATGATTTCAATGTAAATAGTGGGTGTTCAACATCCTGGGTCATGATTGCGAATGTGAATTCCTTGTACCTATATGCACCATAGATTCTATTTTATGGGATTAAATGGGCCTTGAAACCCCTAGTATATGGCTTATTTGGGCCCAAAAAGGACATGGTCTATTAACATTCTCCTCGGACCCCAATTCATATCTATACACGATTCCATCAAGACACATGTTAGACTCAATGATTATTTCTTTTCTCAATACACATTGGATCTAACCTCGATCTGTCTGAAATTTTTTATTATATATCTTGAACATGTTATATGTGACTCATTTTGTTAAATGTGGTTTCTGTGGTTATTTTTATTTTCATATTATATGAAAATTATATGGGTGATTTGATATATTGTGTATATGGTGAGGTAGTGGTTTTTATTTTCATATTCTTAATGATATCATGATATCGTAAAAAATCCCATGTTTGGAGGGAGCCTTCTTGGGTGATAAATTCTAACTTATTTGGTTGTATATATTCAATGGGTACATTAATTTCATTTTCTTATTAAATGTGATATAACATGAACTCTAAAATAGATTATATTTCACATCCAAGACTCTTTATAGACACATTGGGTGGTGACCTAATAGGATGGTATATCACACTATATTTGGGCTACCAGTGGCTAATCAGAAAGAATATTTAGATGTATCTAGGGGTTGGGGATTGCACTCACTATTGGATGATTGAATTTGTTCCATGATTAAGAGTATGGGAACATCTGACCGACCTGAGGCTCGTGAGGTTAGAAGGGATAGTTTTGGTTATTATTATTTTTTTAAATTGCATTGCACCATTAATTGTTATCCTATTTTTAATGATTTATAGACACTTGATAGGATCTTAATTTTTTGGAATTTTTTGTATATATTATTCATCTAGATGTTTATATATTGTTTGATTGATTTTATTCCAATGATATTGATTTATATGATTAATAATTCTATGTTACACTCTTATAAGAGGTAATAGTTCTTCCGCAGCCACACCATAGTCCCTTACTGAATATAGGAATCCTCTATCTTCTGTGGAGATGCGCATGAGGCTTTGTGACTAACATGGCTTAGGGAACTATTCAGTGGCATCCAAGAACAAGATGTTACAAAGTAATTTACAATGAAATTATTTATAGGTTACATAACTATTTTTAGAAAATTCAGTGGTATACTAATGTATTGTAATTTTTTGATAACTTTTTCCAGGGCATAGCTAACCCACATGCATGAAAGAAAATTCTATGAATGAAAATTGATTTTTTATTGGATTATGGTTATTACCAGTGATTTTAAACCATAATTGGGGGATTAAATTTAATTTTGATGTTATCATTTATATTATTTGTTGCTATAATTTGACGATACCTGATTAGGTGATGATATTCTATCTCATTTTTTATTTTAGGAACATTGCAAGGTTTTCATGCCTTGAATTATTCAATTCCTTATAGGAATAGTATCTTATTTTCATGATGTAGTTATAAGTGTTGTGATAGATATAACAACTATCATTATATAAATTCAGTGAAAGGATTATTATTACATAGTTAGTATATATACTACATGTCATATCCTATATATTTTTCACCTGATTAGGCTACCGCAGACACCCTAAGAAACTGACTGGAACATTGAGTCGCACGGTCTATAACTTGTTATAGATGGGATTTGGTGGAAGCCATTTTCATTTAATGAGTAATATGGGAACTTATTAATTAGGGAGTTTGGAAACATTTTTGTAAAACATTTTAAATAAAATATAAATATAAATATGAAAACCAATTGGAAATCAAAAATTTTGAAATAGATACATGCCTTAGACTCAGCTTCAGAGTGCGCTGTATATAGAGTCTCTTGTGGATTTTATGGGTGCTTCTATTTACTAATATTAGATTTACTAGTAGACTATGTGGTCTGACCAAGTAATGTCAAGGTATCAACCTATTCTATGATGGTAGATGATAACATTGTTATCATTCATTTATGAGGTGTCCAGTTGGAATTGTGGAAACATTACACCAAGATGAACTCCAATAAATTTCAATGAGGGTGGGGATGAAAAATCTAAAAAGTTGGTGGTTCATAGACTAATATTGTATCTTAATATGGATCTAGATATGAAACAAGATATTTTACTAGACATGTGTGCTAAGGAATAGTTCCAATAATGGTTTCCCCACTTTATATAGACTTTTTAGGGTGCTCTGCGGCCTGTCTGGTCTATGGTTGAGGTGAAAATGTGTTCTTATAGAATAATCCTCTAACGTGGTCATGAGATTTTTTCCCATAACATATTTATGTATGTACTGAAACTACAATGTAAATAATTAATCAAGTAGAGATACCACAAGATCGGAGAGTGAATCTCATAGCATAAATTCTTCAATGAAATGTAAGGAACTGGTGGGATTAATTGAACCAGGATGAAAAAATGAATTATATGGTTTAGCAGGATTTTTATAATAAATTATATGAAAACTTTTTCCTCATGACTCTAATAGTATAGTGGGCTTGTGAGTTTATATTTATGGTGGATTATGCTATGATGGTTATGGAAAATTAATCAATCTTTACAGAGACTCATCATTTTTCCCATAATATCGTATTGATGACTTATGGAGGGAGATATTATTCTATGAAGGTCTCAAACATGCCATTCGATATCAAGTGAACATGTCCATAGAAACTAATGTTTTTGAAAGAGTTAATTATTAACTATTGATAGATTTGAACAAAATGGTTCATGGGGGCATAAAAATTGTATTATTGTCTCTTAACCCAATTTTTTGACATTCTGTGGAATAAAGAATCATTTAATGGCTTCCCATGAGGTGACTACCATCTAGGATGCCTTTATTGGTAGTTCGGTTTACTTCCATCAGTGTGGAATATAGGTAAATGGGATGAATCATCATGATCATTGACCAGTCTAGTTCTGACCTTGCGAATGGATGGGCCATGTATAATGTTTCTGCATGACCTTTACTCTTGTAGTGTGGTGTATGGGTCATTTTTTATAATAGTTTGAGGAGCGGGATTTACTACTCTATGTGAGTTATGGAGATGGAGCAACACTTTTTTATTAGGATGAGGTGGTGATGGTTGTGGTTTTGGAAGTTAGGAACCAGCTGTACTAATACAGTAGAGCAAACCTGCACCGAGTAGTGTGGTTGTGTCATAGGATTGTGGTTTATCCCAAATCAATTTTTTATTACTAAAAACCAAGGAGTTGTGTACTAGATGGTCTGAAGGGATATACACAATCATATTACCATATACTCCTGTATATTATGTCTTTTATTCACATACATGAAATAGTTTCATATATTTACAAGTGGTGGAAATCCAAGATATTTATTTTTTGTTTTCAGAATTCATTGTGATGATTAAAACATTTTTATGGATTATAAAAGGGGAGTTTTGCTAGAAGTGTAAGGAGTTCACCCTCATGTTTAGTGGGTTTCACTTCGTTTGGAATATTTTTTACTTGATATTACTATGTTTTACGTCATACTTTTGATGGAATTGATATTGTATTATCTATCCTATGTTGACTGTTATCAAGGAAGGGTCACATTCACATCACTAGAATGAAAACTATAAACTCCAAATGAAGAATTGGAAGTCTACGAGAGTTGATGTGGACTGCAACATCATGGGATTGGAGGGATGACAACACATATCGGTATATTGTATATGGATGATTAGGGATCACCACAAGTAGATTTCCCTCTAGTGTTTGATCATTTTAGGGATGAATTCCTTGATGAATTTTCTAGTTTACCTCCTGATATAGAGGTGGAATTATCCATTGGAATAACACTAAGAGATTTACATGTATCCATTCCTCCTAACATGATGGAAATGAATGATTAGAAAGAGGTCAAGAGGAATCTAGAGGATTTTGATGAAAATGGGTTCATTTTACCCCATACATCTCAATGGTGTTTTCGAGTCCATTTTGTTAAAAAATATTGATGTTACCATTTTGTTATATATAGGTTATTAGAAATTTAACGAGTTAACAATTAAGAACCAATAACCCATTTTATGGATATATGATCCTTTTGACCAAAATTGAGGATCTTGAGTTTTCTAAAAAATGATTTTAGATCAGGATATCACTAGGTTCATTTTCAACCTATCAATATTACTCATACATATTTTGGTAGAAGGTATGTTCTGTATGGGTATCGAGTTATGTCGTTCGATATCACAAATACTCAAACATTTTTCACGGTTCTCATGAACCATGTTTTTTTATCCATATTAATATATGTTTGTGTTGGTTTTTATGGTCTATATCTGAATGTATTATCAGAATCTACATGACCATTAAAATAATCTTATGATCATTTTGGATACAGTACATGTGAATTAGTTATATGTTATGATCACAGTGTACCTCTTGTGGATGGATATGATTAACTTCAGGGGTTATATAATATTGGATATAGTATTTTTAGGTGACCCAAAGTAGGTGAGAGATGTAGTTTCCTATGATAATTCCAATAACAACATGCCATATAGTGTTTATTAGTGATAGATGGATATTACACACACTTTTTATAGGACTTATAATTCATAGAACCACTGTTGAAGAGCATGACTAAGAAGGGAAAGAATTTTGTATGGATAGATACATATGGGATAAACTTTTAGGAGATAAAAAGGGTATTTAATTCGACACTGGTACTGATTAAGATAGAACATTAAAGAAGTTGCAATGTGTATTATGATGAATTAGGGATATGTCTTAGAGGAGTGCATATGTTGGCAGATAGAGTTGTGGCGTATGGCCCTCTGCAGCTGGGGCTCGATGAGAGGAACTACCTGATGTAAATTATCTATTTAGATAAAATTGTTAATGTTTTTTTATAATGGATACATTAATTTATAGTTACACAGAACACAATTTCCAAATATATATATTTACACAGAAGAAAAATTCCAAATATATATATTTAAAAAACATGATCAGAATCTGAGATAGTTACAATGGTTTGTTTATCAAAAGTCTATCTATGTTAATATTTCCTACATGTGTGGGAAGTGAAATCAAATTGTCGATAAACAGATTAGGATGGCTCAGATATAGGTATTTCTAGTAGGTCAATAGTGAGTGTTAGTTTAAGGATTGTTTTTGGAGTTGTACATGGTGGTAGATGATAGGAAGTGAAAGATATATCTTTCATCCATAGATGTGGCCTCTATCTTATTAGATTGAGTGAAGATGAGGTAGCTTTCAAAAACTAACTGTCCAGATCTTCTGGTGAGTTTCGAAGGTGAGGAATCACCTCTTTGTTGGCCCATAGTTGAGGATGAGATAAGTGTATCCATAGTTGTGTTTGGGTTATATTGGATATATCCATGGAGTTTATTAAGGATTTTCATTCCACAGTTTGGGTAGTGCATCCCAGTGTCACAAAAATGTATCAGGGAATACGTTATCAATACTAGTGGTTAGGTATAGAGGGAGGGTTTTATTTATAGTTTACATGTTTTCCATTTGTCATCAGGTGATTGTATAATATCTGTGACCAAATAAAAACTTAATGTACATACCTATTTTTGAGTGGGAATGGGATGATGTCATGATGGATTTCATTACCGATTTTTCGAGGTCTCCTTACAGTAATGATTTTTTGTGGGTTTTTTGATAGTCTCATAAAGGACTCACGATTTCCAGAAATCATGGAGAACATTAATGTTGATGTTATTGAAAAGTTAAATTCCCATATGATATTACAAATTCATAGGGTCTTCCAAAGGATCATTTTATATAGAGATTCTGGGTTTATGTCTTATTTCATGAAGAGTTTACAGAGGTATCATGGTACAAAATTTAATCTTAGAACCACATAACTCCCTAAGGATTATGACTAATAATACATTACAATAATGTTGATTTTGGATAGGATGTGAGCATGTGACCTAGATTTATGGGGATATGGGATAGGCGTTTAATACCTTTTGAGTTGTCCAACAATAATAAATATTAGAAGACAATATAGATGACACCTTATGAGGATCTTTACATTTAAGAGTTCAGATAACTCGTGTTCTAGTTAGAGGCTTGTGAGATAGCATTATGAGGGAATATTCTCATGTAAAAGACTTCTCAGTACTTCCAATTGGTTAGGATGTGTATGGAAATTGCATATATTTGATATTAATATAATGATGATAACTATAAATTATTTATACTCTTTGAGGGCATTGATCATTTATTTTTAGTTATCTCATCGAATTTAGGAAATAGATGTATCAGTAGATTTATTAATTATTCATCATGATATGTCAGGTCGTTCAAGATTCTAGAGAGATATTGGTTGGTAGACTATTAGTTGAAGTTACCTTAGAGGGTTTGGTCCATGAATGATGTCTTCCATCTATCTATGTTGCTCCATTGTCATTCGTAACTATATAACATTATGAATCTTATGGGGTTGGAGTTATAGAAAAATGCTTCCTTTGAGGAGAAACTATGTTTTAGTATTGAAAAGAATATAGAGGTTCTATGAGGTTGGTCAGATCTTATTACATGGAGTTTATTGTATCATGGTCATTTAAAGGATGATATGTGTGTAAAGGATGCCGATATACGTGCTTAGTGACATGGGAAGTTCATCGATGAAACAAGACCATAGTTTAGAGGGGAAATTAGGGGAGGAATTTTCTTATGGGGGAAGATTGTATGATACTAAGTTTTATTACCATGTATAGATCTTTTTAATTGGTTGAAATGCTTATTTATGGCCTAAGGTTAATACCCATTGATATCATGGGGGTATTAGGGGTTCCCTCATCCATTATCTATCCCAAAAAATCCATCTAACATAGGAAATTTTCTTTTATCCTCTCTTGTGACCATGAAATTAATTCGGGTACTGATCGGGAAACCCACGTAGGCTATAATTATAACTCAATTTACCACTATTTATTTTGTCTAAAACAATATCCAATCCATAAAAGTGTATACTGCTATGTAAATATATTATTATAAATCATAATTAAGAAGTTATGACATTAACAATTATTAATTATTTAACCACATAAACCCCTAGGTTTCTGAGGACACCTGAACCACAATAATGAGTGAAAAAATACAATTTAATGTTGGAATTTTTAATTATTGATCTCAGTTTTAAATTTAAATATATTTTGGAGAGGTATGTAATATAATTTTCAGTGTCGTTTTTCTGAAAAAAATTCTAAAGATCATTTTTATTAAGGGGTTCGGCATCGGTTTATTAAATATACCGATGTCGTTAACTAATTTTTTGCATCTATTTTATGTAAAACGGATGCTGAAAATCCATAAGGATCGGGTTTACAGTATCAGTTTTATTTAAAACCGACATCATTAACCTGATTTTTTTTCTATAATATTGGCATCATATTTTAAAATAACATATGCCATAAGTAAAATTATTTTATAAAAATTATAAAATCTACATTCCCAAAAAAAATTGAAACCCCTGTAAAAGAAACACAATAACAACAATAAAATAATATTTATCATTCAATAAAAATATATAACATACATAATTTCATCTAGTTAATCAAAAAATTATCTAATCATTTTTATAATTGAGTATAATTAAAATACATGTACCTACAATCATTGACTTCTTCCAGAAAGTCTATGACCTTTGCAAGTCCCACGACTCCAGCATTTTTAGTTCTTGCACCGCCAAACTGTTCTTTGATATCAAATATAATACATTTGAGTCACTGAAAATTTTACAAGGATTCCAGTTAAAGATCAATGCATTAATAAATCTTATAAAAAATGAGATGAAGACATTTCAGAGGCACTTGAGAGGACTGAATGAATTCAATTGTCGAATGTTGGAAGAATATGCCACTATAGGAAATAAAGCATCTATGGTTAAGGCTGAATGGGATGGATTTATGGTAAACTATTCTATAATGGTTGATCAGATAAAGTAGTATGATAATGAGATGGTTAATGAATATACTTGGTGGAAGAACTTCATTTCTCATTTCAAATTAGTGATTTGTTTCCTTCTATGTCTGTGTAGATATCCCATGATTGCTGAGTGTATGTACATTTCATATAATAGATGTATACTAGGATGTTTTTTAGGGTTTTGTGATTTAATTCCCAAATTACCGTGTTTCCAATTTAATAGAATTATGTGTTATGTTAAAAATAATCCAGGAAGAAGTAGGTAAATATTTTCTATTTCATTTATTTGTGTGGTAAGATAAAAAACAAGTTGAATAGGATACCTCATCAATCTGTTACCACATGGGGTGATCATATACATTGGAGGGAATGATGTGCATTCCATGCATGTTTCTTTCTTTGTGACATCTTGTGGATTTGGAATATATCAAAATATATGTGTTTCCAATATGTCCATGGTTTTTATGTTATGCAAGTTGGTGTGTGTATGTGTGTGGCATTGAGAGATGTTTTCTAATACGGTATCAAATGTTCATGGGTAGCCCAAGAGACCATATTTGATGTTTTATTACTTAAAATTTATTGTGTAAATTGTTACCACACTACATAATTATCACATGTTTATGTATATTTCTATAGATATCTCATGATGACATGTATTATTCTTCCTTTAACGATAATTCATGATTAATGTATTATCATACCTAAGGAAGTATTATTTTTTAGTTGGATCATGTGGACCATCATGATAAAATTATAATAGTGTGGTTGACCTGAAAAGAGACAATGACTACGATGTACATATGATAGGCCTGTGCCTAGACCTAAAATTCAATTCATTATGGATACCCAGTACCATGCAAGAAATTGATGTCGTGTGGATATCAAGTACATGTTCACTTTTCATTATTGTGGCCGGACTAAATACTCAATGCCTTAAGGATACAATTTAATAAGTTTAATTAATGGACTTTTGGAAACATATTGATAACTAATAGTATCTTTTTTATCCTTTTTCCGTGGATTTGTAGCTGGAACACCATGGGTTCATTTATTCTTGGATAGTACATAACCTCTCAGCACACTATTGATTGATTATTTATTCTTTCATATACCAATCATAAAAAAAAACTATCATCGAGAGTTAAAAAACTAGAAAAGTCAGAATATTAAAATTTTAAAATAAAGTAGAATTAAAAAAACCGTACCTAAAATTTACAGCATGCTCATTGAGTGTTATTTTTGAAATATTCATTTATTTATTAGTATTTTCAAACACCTAATATATCAAAAGAGTTAGTTTTTTTAACCCATATATAAAATTATATATAAATATTACAATATACATACGCAAATCCTTGTCATATATAAAAAATAGTTCGAAAAAATAGACTAAATGAGTTATCAGATTGTGAATATGATTGTGAGTCATTGAATACCTACAAAAACATTGAATGATATAAGATATAAATAGTATAATATAGAAGAAAATATAAAAAAATTAATACAACTAACCTTATCAAATTCACTAGTTTCCCTAGTTATAAAACATTTAATTGTTAAAAAAATTATTATATAATAAAAAATCAGAAAAAATTCTAATTTAATAACTAATTACCTATACATCCACATATTTTATTTTATTTGGTATCTTTTCTATTTGTATTCCTTGTTAAATTTATACCATGAACTGCATTTTTATAGATATAACTAATAATACATATCTAAATAATGAGAATAAAATATAATGTGCTTTTAAAAAACAAAAAAAACATACCTTTATAATAAGATATAAAATTATTTATGAAAAATACCTAATAAAGATATATATCAATATACGGTGCAGTAAATTGGGCACAATATGCCTAACATCCAATACCCCTTATAATACAAAAAGCACACAATTAATTTCATTATAATGGTCATTTGTTCATGATTATGATTAATTTCTTACTTATAATGTAATAGCATAAACTATCACTAAATCTTAGTATGTGATAATCTCTCACACATATATGCAAGTCTATCTCGATTCTTCACATGTTTCATTTCTATGGAAATTAGTTCTGGATCTATAAAACTGTAAATGTCTATAATTGCATTTTATAGAAGAAGTGTGTGTAGATAAATAATTTAAAATAAAATATTGTTTGTCTATTAAAAATCATCTTCTATTAAGGAAATAAAAATACAAATTTCAATTTTCATACATGGGATACAACTACCCCACATTCAGGACAAGATCTTCAAAATCTACTCAATGCATGATATCTCCATTGATTAATCTCAATTGATATTCTCTTCCCTATATATCAGTCGTTATCCGAAACTCACAAATTTAATTCAATGAATATTATTCATGAGATTATCTTTTTATCCTATGAGAAATATCAAATGTATCTACAGTCGATTCCTCCCAAAAATTTGTTTCATTTGTGCAGCATATTTTTCTTTTAGATAATCCTATATAAGTTAAATTTAAGAAAACTATATGATTAATTTTGAATCATTTGTAATTAATATTTAACAAAGCACTCACCTCATATGAAATATTACAAAGAAAAAACAGTTGTCCACAGTAAATAAAATACCCACACAATCTCCAACTTTGGTGATCTCTAAGGTAAGAAATAGTAGTAGACCATTGGTATCTATAATATCGAGTATTGATACTCTAACCTGACTCATCTGCATAGGCTGGTGATGTACAAAGTCCCCCAAAAAATCACGAGTCTTAACACAATAAATTTTATGTGAGGATCTCCAGTGAAAAGACCAGAACATGCCTTTTGGTCTGAGCGAGGTGGTGGAGAATCAAAATAAGCAGATGGGGTAGGGTTGTCTGAGTGAGAAGACATGGAATTCTGGAAAATAAAAATGTTATATTAGTGTTTATAATTTATAAAATAGAAAAATTGATAAAAACACAATAATATACCTATGAAGCCTTCTCATACGTGGAAGGTTTGGCAGATGGAGCAGTGTAGTCTGGGTGAGTAGGTTGGGAAGGATGAAAAATGAAAAAAATTATATTAGTGTTTATAATTTATAAAATATAAAAATTGATGAAAAATAAATAATATACTTGGGAATGCTACTCATATGGGGAAGAGTAGACATATTGGAATTGTAGTCTAGGTGAGCAGGATGGGAAGACTAAAAAATAAATAAAAAATTTGTATTAGTGATAATAATTTATAAAATTTAAAAATTGATGACAAATAAATAATATACCTGAAAAGGCTGCTCATACGGATTAGGGTAGGCAGATAGGGCAGGGTAGTTTGGGTGATCAGGCTGGGAGGGCTGAAAAATGAAAAATTTATTTTAGTGTTTATAATTTATAAAATAGAAAAATTGATGACAAATAACTATTATAACTAGGAAGGCTGCATAGTCTTTGAATGTCTTTCCATGTGTTCTAACAAAGCCTTAAGCTCTGCAGCTTGAATTTGATATCCCATAGACTGTTTTATATGTTTTATCTCTACTTTTAATGATTCTATTTTTGGGTCTCTTGATTGCTTACTCTTAGCTTCCTCTATAACAAAATGTTAATTTTTCCTTCTTCATTCTCATTTAAATTTTTTATGATGAGTTGGAGGAGATGGTTTACCAAATTGAAAATCTTCTGAACCACTACTAGTTTGAGCATTTAATGCATCAAATTTTTCTTCAATCATTTTATGCTCCAAATATGATTACCCTCTACAAGATAAAGTATGTAGGTATATATTTCACAACTAGATCTCCTGATGAGATCTTATCGTGGCCTATTATATAATAATGAACTACTAAGTAAAAAAAGACATATATTAAATTTTACAACCTAAAAAATTATAAACCTACAAATTTTCATCATTACTATTGTCATCAAATTTCTTCCATGTATCTTCATCTATAAATGGATACTTGAGGCAAGAATTTTCAAACCTTATCTTTCCAAAAACATAATTTTTTTCAGTTTTTTTTAAATCTCTCCATTGAACCACCACTATAAAGAGACGTGTTTTAATAATTTCTTTGGTTTCCTAAAAATTTAATGTCAACTATAATTGAATAAATAAAAAATTTAATTTAAAATATATAATATAAATAAAATGAGATAAAAATCAATTAAGATAGTTTACAGTCACAGCCTCCCAAAGATATTACTTCTTCATCTTTTCCACTGACATCCAATCAAGATATAAAATATTTATCGTGCAACAGCTTTGGATTGATATATAACTAAAAAACTAAACTACATTTGGTCCAATTGCATTACTATCATCATCAAAATGGATGTGTACTCTATAATCATCACAATAAAGGGATAGTTTTGTTCAATGTTTAATACCATGTTTATAAACTTGATAACATTATTTTGTTGTAGTAAAAGGAGAAATATCATCTGTCGAGGTCACATTAGCAGTGATGCAGTTTTTTTCTATAAAATAATAGTTTTATTTTTTTAAATTAGTATTATTTTTAATATATAATAATATTTAAAAATATATATACCCCAATAACTACTACTCTTTATATGTATCTATCATTTCTACTAGAAAGTGTATTGAAATATTGTGTACCAGCATATCATTAGCAAATTGAATATATATAAACAAGGATGACGAAAATAAGTAAAAAATAGGCATGCATTTGTATATTTAAAAAAATATAAATACATACCCAAAAAATAGGAAACTAATTTAGTGATTTCCCACATGCCTCCATCAGGATAATTATGTACTACATGTACTATGTCTGTCTTATACTCATTTTAATCATATTGAAATTGTATAATAGATGAATAAGGAATATATAAATACCTAACATCATCTGTATAATTCTAATCACCCAAATGATATCTTTTTCCATGAAAAAAAACTGACCAAAGATAATTTTATGGATCAAGGACATAAAATACATACTTTGCATGTGTCACCATGATAAATGGTTCTTCATTGTAATTAAATCTGTTCAAATCAACCATTTTAAACTGATATTCGTCATGTTTCACCCCACTATTACTATCAACCCAATTACACATAGAAATGGTCACTCAAAATATAATATAATTAATTTCCCATATGTTTTATAGAACTCTAAAATATGGAATTGATGTGGAAATTCAGTTTTTATCTTTGGCACCCAAAAAATGCACTGCTTTATCTGAGGTGACATTCTTTTTAAACCATGAAACCAGTGTATTCATATTCGTAATCAACTACAACTTTTTATTTCTTTTCTAATATATTAACTTTAATTCGGAAATATGTGAGGATATATATTATTGATCTTCATATGTGTTGTTCAAAATGTATAAATTTTTCTTCATCACTTCAACATGTGGAATGAACATTACATTTTATCCTCAAACCCCACTACCTTCACTATCGACTATCATATGTCGACATATAGGGAGACCAATATGCTCCATCACATACCAATAATCAGTAAAAAACTCAATCGCCTCATCAGATGCATATTTTTTAACAATATAGGCATCAGGTCGAAAAGGATTTTCAGCATATCCCTTCAAAATTTTCTTAGATCTTTCAAAAGGATTCATCTATATTAAATAAATAAGCTCACATATTCTTATATCACACACCAAGTAAATTATTAAATGAACCATTATATCAAAAAATGTGTGTGGTAGATATATTTCTATTTGACGACGAAAAAGAGTTTCTTCATTATCCTACACATCTAACAAATTTGAATCAACAACAGTGCAATAAATGGATTTAAAAATATTACATAACTGGATGATAGTCATTCTGAAAGAAATCGGCAATATACCACCCACTACTAATGCTATATGTTTTTTCATAAATACATGGAAATCATGAGATTTCATGGATATTAATTTACAATCATTTAATGACACTAAATTCTTCACATTTAATGAAAAACCATTGGTTACATTAATACCATGAAGACACTGAAAAAAAAATTCTTCTTTTCAATCATTCTTAATGTGTGACAATATAGAGGTAAAAATGTTATGTTTCCTTTCACAGTGGGAGCTAACTCCAAATGTATTCTCATTAATATCATGTCCAATGTAGCATGAAATCTATCTATTTTCTTTCCTTTTACCTCCAACAAAGTTCCAATCAAACTATAACATATATTTTTTCTCAACAGGCATAACAACAATGTTATGTTTTATCTCTAAAAATCTATAATATGGTAGTTTGAAAAACAATATACTACTTTTTATAGATATTTCGTAGAAGAACAAAACTTCTTTTTCATACCAAATGTCGAATCAATATCTTTCACCCTATCATTATATTCATCAGCTGACAATGTTTGAGGGGGGATATTGTATTCTTGTTATCCTTTAAATGAATTTTTTCAATAAATTATATGGATGATAAATTTTCCAAAATATTATATATCCCTTGTATATAGTCTTTCTTTCATTTATAAGTTGATAATATAAAGTCTGTTCTTCAAAAATTGGACAGGCTTTATGTCCCTTAAAACTATATCCAGATAACTTTCTATATGTAAGAAATTAGTTTATAGTTAACATTATCATAACACACAATATAAAATACTCTTTCTTGAAGCATCAAAATTGTTAACACATGCCTCCCATATCAGTTATAAATCATCTATAAATGGTGAAAGATACACATAAATATCATTTCCAGATTTTTTTGGTCCAATAACAATCAAGCTCATCATAACATATTTTTTCTCTATACATATATGTGGGGACATGTTTTAAAGTACCGACAAAACAGTCCATGAATTATGTTGGCTAGTAATGCTGCGATGTGGATTCATTCCATCTGTACGCAATCCCATTATGATATTTCTATCTTCACTTCCAATATCATGAAAATTTTAATCCTAACTCTTCCACTATCGTGAATCAGCAGGGTGAAGTATGTTATCATTAGAGATGTGCTCATATGAATGTCATCTTAATATTTTTTCATCAATTGAATTTTCAAATAGATGCTTCAAAAGAGGAATTATAGGATGGTACCAAATTTCATTAGCTTGAGTTTTTATTTTGGTTCCTAAAAATGAATCATAATTGAAATATTAGAAATGTATGCGAAATATATTGGAATATATCATTAGAAAGTACAATTTTTTTATGATGGTATATGACATCACATGAGAATGAATCTGAGTTGACTATCTCATCTATCTTATGGTGTGATGTCCCACATGTTGGACAACATGATAAATATTCATTTTCTTTCCTATAGAGTACACAATCATTGGGGAAAGCATGTATCTTTTAATACCCCAATCCCATTGGGAATAATATTTTCTTCGCCTCATAGTTGGAATCTAGAAGGTTGTTTTGTTTTTGAAGTAGAACTTTTTAAATATCAAGTATGTTGGATAAACTTTTATCACTCCAACCATTTTTTTCTTTTAATTTAACTAATCTCAAAACTGTTGATAATATGAATATTTACTGCAACCTGGGAATAATGGTTTCTCAAAATAACCATAAATTTGTTCAACAGTTGATTAATTCGATGGTTTGAACAACTATATCATGAATTAATTATTCTATATGATCCTCGGCCTCGTTATGAATATTATCGTTAATATAGTATGTTGAATTTTCAGTTCCTTCAGCATGACAGATCAAACATGTAAAATTAAGGCTAAAACCATAACAAATGATATGGTCCTTGATTTCTCTAGAGTTTAACATTCTCTTATTTAAACTCTTCACACATGAACAGAAAATCAAATCATTGTTTTGAATATGTCGTTTAAGAAATTCCAAGAATTCATCAACCCCATTTTCAAATTCACTAGTGGTTCATCATAAATGAATCCAATTACAATCCATTCAATATCTAATATCACAAAATAATTGGTGAATATATTAAAACCTATAAATCTATATATATATATATATACAGGTAAATTATAAGTAGAAAGATATTTAATAAAACTATTGATAATCAGATAGAAAACATCAGATATGAAAAATATTTAAAAATAGTTAACATTTTATTTTTATATTATATATATAGGTTATATTGACATTATAATTTAATTATAATATCAATATTCTAAAATTTGTTAGTTTATTTACATAATCGTTTCATTATTTTGAATTTTCATGTCTCAAAAGTATAGTAGATTGAATTAACACTACTGGAAATCTGACCTTTCCCAACGCTTCTATACCAACGGTTTTTAAAAACCATTGGTATAGGTCCCCTTTACAAACGGTTTGGCCAAACCATTGGGAAAACCCACTTTGAGGCCAACTTTCGCAATGGTTTGCCAAAACCTTTGGGAAAGGGTATGGCTTTCCCAACGGTTTGGACAAACCGATGGGAAAGGGTATACCTATCCCAACGGTTTGGCCAAACCGTTGGGAAAGGTCCCCCATATATCAACCTTCCACCCAGAATTGCATCCAGAATCAAGGGATCTACACCAAGGGTTGTCAAAACCATTGGTATAGGTCTATACCAATGGTTTTGACAACCGTTGGTATAGATCCCTTGATTTTTTATCAGATCTTCTTACCGATAACATTATATAAATCAAAATTAAAATAATCAGGAGAATACATAAATATATTTATGTAATTATGTTCACAAATGTCATTATAAGTTAGTGGTAAAGTCGTTCGATGATAAACTAGGGGTCCTGGGATCAAATCCCAGCGGATATTTTTTTTGAAATACATATACCAATGGTTCCATAACCGTTGGTATAGATTTTCATACTACTTATACAAATGGTTTCCAAAAATGTTTGGAATAGACCTATCCCAACGGCTTACTTGGCAACGGTTCTCCAAACCGTTGGTATAGTCTATACCAACGGTTTGGAGTCCTATACCAAAGGTTCGAAACCATTGGTGTTGGTTAGTTTTCCAGTAGTGTAACTTAAAGGGAGAAAAATTAGTTATTATTAGTTATATGAAATAATTATTAGAGTAAATTTTCATATTATATGTGAAATCAATCATAATACTCCCTAAGTTATGACAAATAAAATTAAATACATAAATATATTGATATATCTTAAATCACATTTGGGTGAGAGAATGATAGAATCATTTGAGGAATAATAAGTCGTTGTGGATACATTTCACGTTCAAATGAGTATATTCATAGATAAAAAATAATGTCAGAAAAAACACATTGACTAATACAATTGGTCAAGAACATTGACCAATACATTTATACATAATGTCAGATAAAAATAATTCAATTATTATTTGGTATAATTTAGTCCAGAACATTGACTAATAGATTTATACATAATGTCAGAAAAAATTCATAACCAAAAATCATACAATGTAAGATAAAAATTCAAAACCTAAAATCACACAACCCCAATCCATATCAATAACATTTAATAATAACTTTTAGGGATGACTATTAACCTTATTCTTATACAAATACAAAAAACTATAATCTTGAAATTGAAGAAAATAAAAATCAAAATTAAATGATAAATAATTTATATTCAAAATTAAAAATCCTACATAATTCAGAGTTTTATACGAAAATATATCCCCAATATGATCTTTTCTCCTTATAATTATTTAGAAAATTAATCACTAAAAGATCAAGATAAAATTTGGTTATAAAAATGAAAATAAATATAATCAATCAACTAAAATCAAACCATGGTTGAATGTCGCTCAAAATAGCATTCGAAGAAATAATAATTCGTAGACAATCAAAGAATAGAACATAATGAAGAATGTGGTCCACAGATCGTGAAAATAGAATAAAATCATCAAAAGGCCATTGTAAATATAAAATAATTCTTCAATGTCATCGTAAGTCAAGAGGAGCCACTGCGGGTTTCGATTTTTCATAACAAAGAAGATGAGGGTTTCTTGATAACGACATTTTTTAAATGAATTTCGGCGTCGGTTTTTACCAAAACCGACACCGAAACTAAATAATATTTTTTATACCTTTTTTTCATAACCAACACCCATAATATATTATTTTTACATTCAACCCCGATTTTGTTATCAACTGATGACGAAAGTATTCAGTTTTTTTATTTTCAACATCATCTTTTTGGAAAGCCAATGCAGAAAATTATACATATGGCGTCACATTTCACTAAAACCAATACAGAAAACATTTTATATATATTTTTTGGGTGATTTTTCACATAAATTGAGCCCAAATAATCATAATAATCTTGTTTTTGGAATGGTTTTTTAGTAAAACTGATACCAAAATCAATAATAAAATTTTTTGGAATCGGTTTTTTTAAACTGACGCAAAATATTTATCGCACAAAAAATCAGCGTCGGATTATAAAAAAACTAACATTGTTAATTTGAAATTATATCCTATATTTATACTAATTAATACCTTCATTGGACCATGTGTATTTCGAACCATGCCACATTAACAATTCTAAATACATGATAACACATGTACGTCTATTATACATGTCATTTCAATTCATTATTTTGGATAATTTGGAACATGGTAAAATTCTAAAATTTGGGGTGTAGATTGTCATGTCTATCACCCTTTGAGTATTTATAGAATTAGTCCTTGTCTCACACAATATTGGTTTTGAAGAATCAATCCATACTCCATAAAATTTAAATGAATTCCTTAGGCCTTATAATGTCATGTCAAGGACCTTGTTGGTATTTATATATTCAATCGAATTTTAACACGTTTTTTAACAATAATTCCTACATGGATATTGGGATCATCAGTCAATTTCCTATACTCATATATCAATAGATTTTAAATATAAAAAATTCACATGTTCATCAATATCACATTAGTTATGATTAATCATCATTATTCCTCTTATCATCTTTCATAATCACACTCTTCCATTAATTAATTCAACAATTAATTAACCCAATTTCCATCAATTACATCATCACTATATCTCAAATTATAAAATCCAACAACTAATTAATAATCCAAATTCAATTAATTAATTCTGTAGTTAATTTATAAAATTTATTTAATTAATTAATTTATCAATTAATTAATCATGTCAATTATGTTAATTAACTCAAAAAAAATATTAATCTATCACAATATCATTATTAAAATAATTAATTCAACCAATAATTATGAATTACACAATACCAATATATCATAACTAATTCAACAATTAATTATCTAAAACACAATTACATGTTTAAATAATTAACACATAAATTAATTATTCCACTGTTCCCTAAAAATTTCAATAATTTAATGATTAATTCATCAATTATTTATTTTAAAATTCTCATGATTTAAATATTAAAATATTTAACTCAATAATTATTTATACCAAATTCCCAAATCCTTTACATAATTTATTCACCTTATTAATAAATTCAATTAGGAAAATTAAATTTCTAAACAAAATCTCGAAATTCGACATTAAAATACATCTAATTGAAATGATCAATATGGAATTTTAATAATAGTCCACCTAACTCTATTTTTTTGACAACACTCACTAGCAGAAGATTCACTTCATGGATGTGGATTAATCAAGAATATGATGAAGAACAACATCTATATCAAAAACTAGATCCACCATCAAATGAATCAAGGTCATACAAATCTATATCCAGATTTAGAACCTACAATGGATAAATATCCCTCTTTTATTTGGTAAGGGGAGTTGGAGAGAGGGAGAGATATAAACCATAAAAAATCACATACATGTGGGTTCTAAATCTAGATATAGATTTGTATGATTGTCAACATTTTATTCAGTAAGGACAGTAGGAGAGAGGGAGATATATAAAATTTATGAAATCATATACCTATGGAGGTAAAGATCTCCAAACTACCCGTCTACTTATAATGAACAGTGATCATGAGGGATTCATATATTTTTGGGAGGCACCAAAATATTGAAAAATAGGATAGGGCCCAATGGGGGTTAATTATGGTTTAATATGCCGGTGGATTTATAAAACTAAATAACAGAGTTGTTCTCTGATGAAACATGACCACCCTTGATAGGGAAATTCGAGGTCAAATTTATTTAAGGGGTATGATTGTATGATCATTGGATTTCTTATTAGGTACAGAACTTGTTTTGGATTATATTTATACTTATTTCCTAATGTGAATACCCATTGAGATCATGGGTGTATAAGGTGTTTTATAGGCTTGTTTGAATCCCAGAGCCTATCGTTTTTTAAAATAAACAAATAACACATTGTTATTAGAAATCATGTTTGGATGGTTTCATGATTACTAATTACTATGCGAGTAAATACCATGGGGAGTAACATGCCACATAGTTTTAGGAAACCATGTTTCTGAAGGTGAAAGACCATGTAGTAGTCTCTACAGTTTCAGAAAGTTGTTTGAGACATAGTTTTCACATGGTTTGGAAAACCATGCCGACTAAGCGTTTGACGTTCCTCTCCTTAGGTTGATGGGAAAATAGTTGGGTACAATTTGGACAACTATATGACCCAACCATATGGCCTTGAAAATCAGGGTTAAATTACTATTTTCACGAGGAATTACTCCACTCATTTTGTATAGACCTTCGTTGTTCATCGAATCAACGATCTAAATTATATAAAATATGACATGAATTATTTTTAGGTACTTCACTAGTTCTAAATTTTTATCCCGTTCTAAGTCAAACGAGGAGTTAGTACTAGAAGAGAAATCTAATTTTGACCTATTTTATGTGGCCTATACATTAATCTATTGGTTTTTTAAATAGTTATTTTCTATGTTCTATCATAGAAAAAATTATAGTTTCTCCCATGAAATAAATTGAATGATTAATTTGATTTTTTTAGAAATTATTTTGAATCATGTGAACACCCTTGAAACTTCATTGAGGTTGTTCCCCCAAACCATGACCACCCATGGATTGTTTCGGGTGAATTTCCTTTGAATTCTACTTTATTAAACCACCCTTGGGGTGTGTTAATGATTTCCTAGTTAGAGGAATACTTTTAAAAAATAAATTTTCATTAAATTGATAATTACGAAATAGATATTTCATCCATTTCATGATTACAATTTTTATTGATTAGTTTATATAGAGAATGATTTTTTTGAATAGATTATTTATAATTTCTGTAAATGATTTGGTAAACTCATGTAATTTTATTGATTGTGAATTATTATATGAGTTGGGAAATAAAGGGAATGAAATTGAAATGGAAATTTTGAAATTATAAATTAATTGATTACCAAATGATTTCATATGAATACATGAGTGTGCTCCACCATGGTTCTAGATAACGATAGAGAATTCTCTGGACCTATATAGTTCTTAGATTTTGATTTTGTGGGATTCCATGGGACTTTTACACATGGAGCCGACTTGTATGGGCTCCTAGTGGACATAGTCTATTGACATGCTCCATGGACCACAATTCAGGTCTATCAGAGTTCCCATTGAGATTCTCTTGGGACTAAATGAAGATTCTATAGTTCACTACACCTTGGATCATACCTAAATGGGTCTATGTTTTTAATTATATATCTTGGTATTTTTAAATATCAATGTTATAATTATACTATGTGGTGGTGGTTGATTTTATATATAGATTATATATCATGGTTATGGGAGATAATATATATTATGTATATGGAACATCTATGATGTTTCATTCCTTGTGATTATCATTGTATTATTACTAGAGCCTAACTAATGTTTTAAAGGGATCCTTTTGGGATATACAATGTAAGAAATTTTTTTATATATTTCATTGGAAAGTTAAATTTTATTGTTTCTTAATTGTGATATATCATACACATGATTGTAGCTTATATTTCAAAGATAGGAATTTTTATTAACATAATTAATGGGGACCTACTGGTGTTTTATCTCTCACTCTATTAGATCCACCATTTGGGTACTCATACATGATATTTTTATGTAAGATGTGATTGGGGGAAGAGAATACATTTCAATGAATGATATTCTTCCATTCAGAGATACATGGGAGAACAAGAGTAAGATGAGGCTTGTGATACTACCTGGGATTTTTTTGGATGTTTTCGAGTTTTTATAAGTGTGTTTTACCATTTCTTGTGTACATTATTTTCTTCTTGGTAGACCCATAAATATATCATCATTTTATATGAGATATGTTTTGGAATTTGTTGTATATATATATCATCTAGATATATATCTAATGTATAATTGATTTAATGATCACGCTATTGATCTGTAATATTTCTAATTCATCTTTACACTATGATATGATGGAATAATATCTTGATAGACACACTGTTGGCCATATTTTCTAGTTGGTATCCTCTATCATCTGGGGAGATACGCTTAAGGTCGCGTGACCGACTAGGCCAGTGGCACAGTTCTCTAAAATCTGGGTTAGAGACATTACATAAGGTATTTTAAATTCTTTTTATGAGGTGATATAAAAATTATTATAAACATGTAAAAGGATAATAAAGTAATTAAAATGTAAAATAATTTTATTATTTGTGAAGGCAATGTGCTTTGGTGACGTGAAAGACTCTAGTTAATGGAATTTCTTTTAATTTTTTTTATGTTTCCCTTAAAAAAAATTTCATTAGTATAAAAATGTCTGTTTTTTAATTTTTTATTAATATATAATTTGTTATTATACTTTTATGTTTTATTATAAATTTTACCATGTCTAAATTTTTATAGTATGGTTTCATAGGATTAATTTCTTCATTTCAAAAATTAGGTACTTTGTGAACTTTCTATAATACATGAAGAATTATTTTTTAGCTTATCCATAATCAGTGTATTTTTATACACTCATGGAACTAAAATTTATTGGATCATCCTTTACAAGTATATATGGTTTTTTTCAAAAAAAAGTATCATTTTTATTCACTAATTATTATTTAAAAAAATAAATTTTCTTCGTTTTTTTTATGATACATGAATTCATATTATATTATTATGCTATGGACCGTGGGAAATATTTATGATAATGGGTGGTTCTATTATAATAAAAATAAGGGTGGTATGTGATATCACTCTATTTAATTGTTTATTATGGAATTTGACCTTGATTTTTATTCCATGTTTAAGTGCGATTGTTACGTCAATGTATAACCGTGATGGTTATTTCAATTATAACTATAAGGTTTATAACTTGGTAGCCATAAGGCTTACATCATAAATGTTTATGATAGGAAAATGGTGTCCCAGGTTACCTATAATTTATTTACATCATTCTATGTTTTAATATAAATTTCATGTTTCCAAAAGGATTGATATTGAGTTTATGTGGAATGGAATGTATATGTTAAATATCATTCTGAAAATTATTTCATGCATTTATTATGTTTAAAAAGAATATAGGGATTATATTTTTCCATTATTATTTATTATAAAATGTTTTATTGAAATAATTTTGAATGAAATGTGATTTATTTGGATAGAAATTGTTTATTTTGATCCAAAATGTTAGCTTACAAAAGGTATATTTTTATAATTATTAGCACACTAATTATTTCATCCATTAATTTTTCCAATAATAAGAATTATGTGGTTGTAACTAGTTTTTAATGTGTATTTTCATAGGGTTTAAGGATGGGAAGAATAAAATAGGATATTAGCTTTGAATTTTTGTAGATTTTTCAGAAAAAAAATAATGTGCTTTTTCTACATGATTTATATTGGAAAAATGGATATAGAGTAGAAGGTTTAATATTTTAATATAATTTTTGCTATATATGAGTTATGAACAAATTATCTAATACTCTAAACCAAAAATAACCTCAGGATTATAAGAATCTGAATTATAATTCAATTACACAAGAATAAGTAATTCTTTTGGCCATGTATTTTTAGTTGGTATCATAAGTGGTTTTACAAATCATTAGCGATTTGAAAACAGAACTAAATATTAGTGAAATATATATTTATATTCTACTTATATTTTTTTTATATTTTCCAAATATAAGAAAAAGTGTTACAAATAGATGGATGAGGATCACAAAATACATTTCAATATTTTCTTGATGAATTTATTACAACAGTTATTTCAATGTTATGTACTTATGAATTTGAAAAAGTATATAACATATAAATCTTTTACAAATAGTCATTTTAAATATCATCCTACTCCTCTATACATTAATAACATTTTCATTCAAGGAAGTTTATTAATAAAATTATTATATGAAAAATATCAAAAAAATTTAAATAAATATAAATATCGTTAAATAATCTTTCAATATTTTATTATATCACTGAACATGGAATCATATTATTACATTAATGTTTCTCTTAAATAAGAATACCAGCATTAATCCTATTTATTTTTCTATGTAAATTATATTCTATTGAGATATATTTATAATATTTTAAAACACAATTGATTAAAGGGTTTGAATCAAAATTGGCTAATATGTTTTATAAAAATCATGTTTCATCAATTGTTTTTTATTATATGTCATAAAAAAATTCAGAACAATTTATATTAAAACATACATATAACCAAAATTTTAGTAGGTTTATTCAGATATAGATATCTAGGGACATTTAATAAACTCTAATGAAGTATTATGATCGAGGGACCTTCTATTTATGTGAACAAAACGAAAATAAAATTAGGTGGACACCATGATTATTGTAAAAAAATATTTTTTTCTGGAATTTGTTTTCTAAAATCATATGTAGTTTAAGTATAAGATTTCGAAAAATAAAAGACATCATGAATTTAAAGAATTGAGGTAAATATGGATAATTATCATTTTGAAGTAAAATGGATTGTATGAGATAAATTATTTATATTAAAAAATTATCTATAAGGAATTTTTTTGAAGTTATTTTTGAAGATGTACATAATGTTTATTGGAATTATATAAAAATTATATACTTTTAGAAAAATTAAAAACCAAAGATTGGGTGGAATCCTGTTTTATGAAAAAAAACCATGAGAATCAAATCCATAACCAAAACGTGAAAAGGGTGGGACACCTTCCACTGACTGACATAAAATTATGGTAGGTATAAAATTATTATGTGTTATTAAAATTTCACAGATCAATAATATTTTTATTTATGAAAAAATGATATATACTGGGATTGGAAATTCAGTTGAGGTTTTTTTTATTATTGTTTTTTCATAAGATATTCACTATTTTTGGAAAGCAATAGGATTAATGTAAACATAATAATATGGGATTTTATTTGGGGAATAATTGATTAAATATATAATTTATGAATATATATTAATTTATAATGGATATATTATGATTAATTTTATTTAAAAAAGTAATTAAAATATCATAGAAATTATCTATTTAGGGAAATTACAGGTTGTAATGATCCTTTAACAATAAATGATGTGATTTGAATGGTCAATGATGATATTTGGGTATTATTATTGATTTTTTTGAGATTAATATAGTTTTTCAACATATAAATGTTTATTAGTTTTAATAATTATCTTTACTTGAGTAATCCTTTTTGTTTTTTGTTAATTATTAATTAAAATATGAATATATTTGTTTTCATTTTTTGATTTTTTTAGTTGAAGTTGAGTCGAATGATTCAGGAATTAAAATTTAATCGTGAATACTCTTCATTTTGAGGAAAATGAAGAGATTGTGGTGGAAATTTATAAAATAATGAAAAATTTCATTAAAAGAAAGTGTATTTTCATATTTTAATATACAAATTAGTAAATTACTTCCTCAACTATAGTAAAATTATAATACAATAGAAACATTATCTTTTTTCAGTTCATTAAGAGAATTGAATGGATTCTTAACCAATCAATGATTTATGGTTCTTTATATGTTAAATTTCTCATGAAAATATTACCTATACAATATATAAAATTCATTGTGTGATATATCTATTTATCTCCATGTTTTCCAACATGGAAACCTAGTATCAGTTGTATCTCATGACCATTATACATTACTTTCTCACTTTTTAAAAGGATGATTTACTAATCCTTTTTAAGATGTTGGATCTCTATTAAGGACATTTAGAAATGTAAAACCAAGGTTACCAATCCCAAGATCAAAATTGTGAGGACATAACACCGAAATTTTGGTGGAGAATTTAAAGTCATTCAATTTTAAAAGGAAACATTGTGTTTTATAGTTTTCACAATACACGACATTAATCATTAATAAAATAAAAAAATATAATTATTTAAATTTGCTCATTATAACCTAATTTTTAAATTGATGTGAATGACAAGGAATTAATTATATATGAAAAAAAATAAAGTTATAAAACAATAATAATTTATGGATAAGTTCCTAGAAAATAATCCCTCAATTTTTAGTAAATTCATTTCATTCTTCAAAAAATATTTTTTCTTCCTTAATTATTTATTTATTCCATTTATGAGTGAATATTGTAATATCTACATATTATAAATAATTTTTATTAAAAAATTAATTTAATTATCAAATTAATCATGTCATATTTTTCTAGAAATAATTTTTTGAGACTATTATTAAAATATTTATTTTCATGGAATAGTGAATAATATGAATTTTTATTGAAAACATTGTTTTATTTTCATATTTTTAGAAGGTAAAATTATGTTATTTATTTTATATAAATATTTCAATTTGTTATTATTTATTTAAAATAGTCTATTAATATTTTAAAATGAATTTTATACTATAATTTAGAATAAAACCCATTTAAATTTAGAAAGAATGCTTTTTAGAAAAAAAATGTTTTTGTTTAGTATTGTCGGTTGATTTTTAATTTATATACCTTAACTTCTAGATTTTTAATTTATAAAACTATATTTAATATTTAGAATCTGCGGGTAAAAATTTATTAAATTTTTATCATTTAATTTTTTACAATATTTATAGCAACATAAATATTTCTTATTACCATTATATAGGGTAAATCGAGTATTTTAGGTTAAAACTATTTATTTAATAACAATTGAATTATCCAAAATAATTTTTAAATTTTAATAGATCACTATATATTAACCTTAATCATTTAGGGGTAATCTATATAACCATTTTGGGTCATATATATGAGAATATGACCCTTATATTGTGTTACTTAAAAAATGTCAATCATGTCACCATCTTATTTGCAATAAGTGTGGTATTTATAATAAGGTGGTATCGAGAGGATATGATCAATTATAAATATATTATTTAAAAATAAATATTTAAAATTTATCATGTTAATTTATATTTTATTTATTTCAATTAATAATTACCATAAATTCTACATAATAATTGATGAAGAAATTATTCAATTATTTGAAATATCTAATAAACAATAATAAAAATAATAAAATAAATATAATCTAAAATAAATAATGTCATTAAAAAAATTTATATGATTCATAAATGTTATTTATGTCTTATATTTTGTTTCATCTAATTATATATGTTATATTAATAATATTTAATTCGAATATTTGAATAGTTCTAAAAATTGACATTATTGATAATACATAATAAATAATATTATATTATATTATATAAAATTCTACAAGTCATAAATTCATAAAATTGATTATTATGAGGTTTAAAATATCGATCCTTGACTATTTATGGATTTGTTTTCATTTTATTGTTACTATAATATACATCAAATTGTATATAATTCATAATGTCATGGTAATAGTTAAAGTTGTTAAATAAGGGGAAAAGAGATAAGATTAGCATATAAATATATAAAAACATATATTATTTCAATTTTATGAATTTATTTTTATCCCCACTAATAATATATTTTAAATAACTCTATTTTATCAAATCATGATATTATAAATAATTTATATTAATTTAATATTTTGGTAAAATCCACAATTTCCCCTCCAATCTATTATAAAGGGGACCACTACATATCATTTAATTATTCCTAAAGCCCATTTTTGATTATATAAAACAAAAAAAAACCTTCCAATAACCAATAGAAAATTATAGAGGGCATGTTTTAGGTATAATAGAAATACAAGAGGTATTGTTGTGTTATGAAAGGTAGTCTTCCAAAGAGTATATATAATTTTTATATTCTTGGATTAATTTGGTTTCTTCTTCCACATCACTAAAAAATTATTCAACCATTATGAAATAATAATTATATTATTCTAAATTTAGTATTATCTTATTAAGTATTTGTAGCGAACTATATCAATTTTCTCTTCCCTCATATGGGATATGAAATCATCATTTGCGTGTAAAATAGACTTCAACCTCATAGACCAATGTATTTTGTTTTCCATCAACATCTTTCAATACTATTTATACTGATGGAATAAATGTGTATATATTTTTTTAAGGAAATATTAAAAAAATTTAAATGATAATAAATCATTTTTTTTATTATTCTATGAACTGAAAAATGATATTGTCATTCATGCGTACGTGTGGACTACTAACTCAACAAATCAATGTGATTCTACTTTAATCATGATATATATTGGCTGATATAAATATTTATATTTAATTAAATTATATGATATATGTGATATTTTTATAATTATGGAATGATAAAATAATATTTACTTTCTTTCCAAAATGATCTTTGAATATTGGAAATGTTACTCAGACATATGTATGACCTGCCATCTCCTTAATCATAAAATATTTCATTTACAATATAAATTTTTATTTGTTGAATTTAAAAAGTTAGTTGATGTATAAAACATTAAATTTTTTCATTATTATTATTCTATTAATTATCGAATAATGACATCGTTGAACACAATCACAATAATGACATTATTTTGGACTTGTGAACTGAATAGCATTAGAACATCCCACACGAACCCAAATTATTGATTAATTGTTATAACAAGGTAATATGTGATAAATAAGGGATAAAAACCCAATACGTGTGTAAAATCTTCTAAAAAATTAATATATTTTTATTATTTTGGAAGAAAAATAACTTATGTGGAATGCAATAATCAAGCTAAGGGACATTATTTTTTTAATTTTCCCATCAAACTAATGTTTTCTGCTATATACATTTTATCATTTTGTAAAAAAATTGATAATGTATTTGAAAATTGTCTTCAAATTTTTGAAATTCATTATTATGCAATATTGATTTTTTTTAAATTGTATTGAATATAATATTTAATTTGTATTCAAAATAAGGTACTTTGTGAATTTTTAGAAGAAATATGTATAGAATGTTTTTAATGTTATAAGAATACAGATAATTTTCATGCAGTTATGACAATTGTATGTTTTAAAGAATCATTTAAAAATATAAATGATTATTTTCATGTAATATTTTTCCCTATGTATGTGTGAATTATTCAATAAATACAAGTTATTTTTTTGTCATGGAATGGTTTTATGATCGAAGAATTCATCTATAATGATAATGATATATTTTTCTTGATAATTTATAATTATGATGTTTGGTTCTATTGAAATCAAAATAACATTGGCTACATGATTTCGGTATAACGCATTGGGTATAATGGAATTTAATGGTGTTGGTTATTTTAGAAAGAACAGAAATGAATACATCAAAGAATAACTATGAGGGTTATGTCAATTATAATTATTAGGGATAAATAATGGTATCTATTAGTGTAACATCATATGTATGAATGATATGAAAATGAATCCCCATGTTTCTTATATGTTTTATTATTCCTTTAATTATTATTAGAAATATATTGTTTTCAAAAGGCCGGTTATTGTGTTTATACTAAAAATAATGTATATGTTACATATGTTTGTGAAATAAGATATAATGAGTTTATCATGTTTTCAATGAATGCTACATGAATTTTATTTTGAAATTACGATTTCATGTTAATTATTTTATTTATTTTATTTATAATAACATGATATTTCATTTTTAATATCATTTTTTTATTGAATCCAATTATAATTTTGAAAATGAAATTTTTTTATAAGTATATATGGAGTAATTACTTCATTTATTCTTTTCCCTTACTAAGAATTATGTGATCAAACCTAGTTTTAAAATAATTCTCACAAGGTTTAAAGAAGGGTAAAGGAAATGAATAAGTAATTCTTAATTTTTTGATGATTGGATATGAAATGAAATCATGATTTGTTTTAAAATTTTCATATCATAAAAAATGGATATTGAGTAGAAGTGTCGAAATTTAAATATATGAATTTTTACAAAGAAGTGTGTCTTAATACTCTAAAAATGTAATCCAAAAATATCCTCAAGATTGTAATAATGTGAATTCATGTTTGAATAAACTAGAATGTGTAATTCTGTAGGATATGTCATTATAATGTTTCAATAAGTTTACCAATGTTTCTACGATATTTTAATCAATGCCGGTATGTTTTACTCAATACGGGGTCGAAGTAGGTTTATTTCATCCCTATGGAGTTGTAATATGTTTCATATTAATGCGATAGATTCTTTTATTATTTTTACTTTGTAACTGATCATGACATAAAATTAAATAACATATTTACTATGTATTAGGTCCTTCAGTATTGTCCTTCAAAGTATTAGACTCACATGCTACCCATGAATTACATTGTGCATACAGATTTCATGACAACAGATCCAATTAAGGGGATGGTTTACGTGAATAGTAGATAATCAGTGGATAAAAATGTTTTTTAAGATACCTAAATGAACTCCATAAGGAACTCATGTTCATTTGATTATTTATCCACTACTTTATATAGTGGTCTATATTTCTACATTGAGATATTCCTATTTGTTTTTTGTATTTTTAATGGAATTAATTAGTCTAGTATGTTCATTATTTTATTTATTACGTTTTGGTCATTCCATATTGATCCTATGACAATATACAGAGGATATAGACTCCCCACATGTGGTATCTGACATTCACTGCTTGTGGGATGCCTATTATGATCAGGGAGGAATGCATAATGTAATGAGACTTCTTGAATCAGTAATTTTGTTTAAAGTTATTATGTAACAACATTCATCACAATGGGTTAAATTTAATTATTTTAGTCATTTGAAAAAATAATAGTTTGGTGATTTTTTCAATATTATGAATGCATTACTTTTTATCATATATAGCATGAGTGAAATATCCAATCCCCATGATCGCTATTCTATCAGAAGATTCTAAACCATGTTTTCTTCTTTTTTGAATGTAATATAATTTTTTTTGCAATCATTTTGTACTTATTATTTTCATTGTTTTCAATGAATATCAATTTTATTCTTATTTAGACATCATGCCAAAAAAAAATTCATATGTATTAAACATAATATTTTATGATATTTTATGACATAAATAAAATATTATTTAAGTATTATGTACATTAAGGTCCTTTTACACTATTCATTTTGATCTGAGAGCCTGATATATATCTCTGATAAATTGGTTAATTACTTTTTTCTCTAGGAAATAAATGTTTTATTGAATATGCCAGTCATTACATTTGTATGAATACTACTAAGAGTGGATTTAAATGTTATATGAAGAAGGTTTCCTAGGTACCAATATGAATTTTTAATAATGGAATTCATTTTTTTATATTATCTTCTATTTGATATTAATTTATAATGACATGAGTTTTAAATGAACTTGTATACCCCTTTTAATTTGGGATGATATTTTTTCAAAAACCTTTTCATGAATACCCTTATTTAACATTATACCTAAATGATTAATATTTAACCCTTGAGATAAATTATTATATTCATTATAATAACAATTTTTCTATAATGGCTTTTTTGTAAAAAATTATAATATTTGACACCATTTTAAATTTTCAAAAATGGAAGAATTTGATATGGGATTTAGAGATATTTAAACTGGACTAATGTGTTTTATTATAGTTTAAGAACATTTAGAATTATTATGATTATTCCATGTTTTTATATATTAATAAAAGGCCTATGTATTTGTATGAAAATATAGTATAATATAACATTTTTTATGATAAATCACAATTAATGAAACTATTGAGTTTGTAATATACCTATAGTTTAAATGTAATTATCATATATGTTTGGAATGAATTGATATTTAGTGTAGGAATACATATTTTATGATAATGGTTTTATATTGATGTTATTATGTACATCATTTGTAAATTTTAACCTAATAGTATCACACCCCAAGCTTCCACAATGTGACTCCTTTTAGATAATTCAAAATCTTGGGTTGTACGCACCATTGAGTTCGAGGGTATCATGACCTATCAAACTAGATGCTGAAATGGTGGTTATGAATGGTTTAACCAAATTATGAAATTCAAAATTTTAATTTTTCAAAATAGACTTCATTTTTAAATTCGGAATTTAAAAATTAGCTTATTTTGATTTTTTTGTATTTTTCTAAAAAATTTCAATTTTGATGAATAATAAAAAATACTCCACTATTGTTTAAAACCCGAAATTTTCATTTAAATAATTATTTTACATTAAATTTATTTTAATTTCCATTTAAATAATAATTAAATATATTCGTCAAATTTGTGTCATATCTATCAATTTTATAATATAATTAGATATAAAAAATTTATCAAACTTTTGAACGTCTCTTTTACCCACATTCATACCACTTCTCTGAATTTGAATTAAACATAATTTTACCTCTTCTGGGAATGGAATTTTAAAAAATGGACATACATAGTTGTATCTACAATGAAAATTTTGGTCTCATATGATCCAACTAAATTTTTATGAATAGTGATCATGGAGTTTTATTTCAAATTGTTAAAGTAAAATAGGGAAATTAAATGTAAAAAATAAGATTATAATAATATAATCATACCCCAAAACTTGTCCTAATTGCTTTGTATAACTATTTTTCAAACATATTCTACTTTAGTTCTAAAAAATGATCATATTTATGAAACTATTGTTATATTAGGATATTTATTATATTTTATTTAAAGAAGAGTTAAAACTGTCATATTCAAATCTAAATAATTATATAAATTTTAATATGAGAATATATATGTCACAAATCATCCTCGAGGCCCGTGACATGAATAACCCACGCCCGCCTTCCATAGGCCAGAGGCTGGCGACTAGAACCAAAGGCGTAAATCATGTTAAAAGGGAAATCATTGCCTTTATAAAAGTAAAGAACACAACAGAGTAGGCAACAAAAGTAAGCACAATATAATACTGAATACCAAAGTATGTGATGAAAGGAAAGAGGCTGGAAATACATGACCAACAGTAAGTACAATACAACTAAATAACTAGAACAACTGCAGTAAAGTAAAACAGAAACCATTGAGTCGTCCTCCGGAAATCCCACCTGAATGGTGGGTACAGATGGCCTCCTCAGCACCTCAGGTCCGACCGTCCGCTCCATGTACTTATCACCAAGTGGTCCACCTCCAGGTACTGTGCAGCTCCACAATTCTCCACCTCGATCAGTGTTGTTCGTCGTCTGCATCCAACACAACGTAGTGCGGGGATAGCCTGTTCAGGGGTAAGTATACGATACTCAATAGGGACCCCGAGACCCCCGAAGGCCATCTAGAATCCATGAAGGATAAACCACAAAATAAGGATAAAATCACGAAGTATCAACCAACCCAACTTATGTATATGCCCATACATATACCTAAGTTATCAATCAAAGCTCGCCTCAAACTCTCGAGCCCAAGCAAAACCCAGTCCACATAGGAAAAAATTCAATCACATCGATGATAATTATTGAAAGTCAAGACTCAGCTCACACAGGTATACATATTTCATATAGCGATAGAGATGATTAGATGTAGTCACTAATTAATCTAAGCTGTTGGACTTATACAGGATACAAGTCCGGCTATGTTGTTAAACCAACAGAGGATACAAGACCAGCTACTCTGTCAGACCCACACAGGATACAAGTACAGAGGTCAAACTGTCAGACCCACAAAGGATACAAGAGCAGTAGTTATTGATGCTGAACCCACAGAGGATTCCAGTACAGTAGTTGTCGCTACCGAACTCACAGAATATTCCATTATAGTAGTCATCGCTGCCGAACCCACGGAGGATTCTAGTACAGTAGTTGTCGCTGTTGCAGCCAGCTCTAGGGTTCCTTCACACAACACGCTCGATTCCATGAGGGTCTTCCTCTCAAGCAAAGGTTTTGATACATCAACTATCATGAAGTCCTAAGTTGATGTATCCCAAAGTTCTGCCTCATCAAAAGTAACCCAACTCAACTGACGGCGTGTCAATCGGACGCCCGTTTTGAGAGTTATTGGCTTTTCCGTTCCAGGGGCCTGGTTGAAATTACGCTTTTTCCAACCCAACCATTTTGTAAAGCTGTCCAAAACTCACAAAGAGTACCGATAAAGGACCACCTTGTTGCAAGGGTCCCAGTGCCACAGATGGTGCATCGATCAGGCGCACGGTCTTGAAATTATTTTCATTTAAGCGAAACGGGCCCACCTAGTCAAGCTCGGTGGGCAGGTGGGTCGACATGTCTTAGCTCACCGAGTCCGACCCGGATGAGGGGTCATCACATCCTGGTGGGGCGCGGCTCAGACTACCTGGCCAAGCATTGTGGTGGGGGGGGGGGTTTCCCGAATCGGAGGCGACGAGCGGCGACGCCCCTCCTATCCGGTTGGCCGAAGCCGACCGGTCTTCCCTGTGCGAGAGGCTCGCATGGGCCGACCGCTATCCTCCTGCACGGCACCTGCAGGTGCCACGACCTCTATCAACCCTACTGGTAGGCGGCCATCCATTTCGCCACTAAAGCAGCTCACGGAGAGCAGGCCGTAGTCATCTGTAGTGCATCGGCCCTTGTGGCACCACAATCTCCATGTCCCGCCGGCTACGCCCAGCCGGTTCTTCTTCGGCTGAGCGGCCTGGTTGTGGGCTGCAGTCTTCCCCCATCCACACGGAATCTGGTGCCATAGTCCTCTAATAGGCCGTTTCATGTCCACCGTTTCTTCCGATGCCTCAGTCATCGCCGCAGGTTCTGTCTCCGCCTCCATTGAGAAAATAAACAAGGATTAACGGAGGGTTGTCGGGCCATATTTGTTCTGCACATGCCCTCCGCATTAGGTGGTATCAGATGGCTGATGATAATCCAAGTAATTCAACGAATAATGGGGTACAAATTATTCACTTAAAAAATATACAAAACCCCAACCTCATAATTGATGTCGCATGTCGATGAGGCGTGGAAGACGAGCATCGCGGTAGTCGGGTGTCGCGGAAGACTGCATCACAGAGAATGGTTTCATCCTGTCAATGTTGGAGGAAGACTCGTTTTCATGACGTGGTAAGAGAATTAGAAGACAACATAGATTCCATGACATCGGGGTGCGTCCGAGGAAGAAGCGTCATTGGTAGAAGTTCTTTGTGTTCTTCATCGGGGATGTTCTTCGTTGAAGAATGGTGTTCTTCATCGAAAAAGGATCACCTTTTATCTAATTCTCCGGAGCCTCCCCAATAGTATATTTTCCCATGCAAATGGAATAAAAGGTTTCCAATATAATAAACTTTCCAACCATTTCAAAACAATTTAAAAATGAATTGCTGACACACAAGTTAATTAATTATGAGATTAATTAATTCAATTGGTGGGGTTCGCACAATCAATGGAGGGAGGTGGAGAGGTCACAGCTAATGAGGGGAGTTGTCATATTAAATGATGGGTATTGATGGGGAGTTGAGAGGAGGTGAATGGTTTTGAGTTCATGTGGGCCCCACCAGACTAAATCCTCTCATGGGAGGTTATGTGGGGTGTGGGCCCCACCCCTAACTTCCTCATGGAGGAAAATAATCACCTCTTAAAATAAAATTATGTATCACTGCAATTTTATTTAATTTATGTTAAATCCCCAAATTATAACTTTCAACCCACATAAAATTCAACTGCGGCAAAGTTCCCCTTAAGCGAATACTAGTGCTACGAGTCCATCGATGTCCTTGGATTTCAATTCTGAGCACATGTTCAAAAGATAGAAAAACCCACACGTACATTTACTGAACGTACCCAAAAAAACTTCAAAAATTGACTCTGGGCACACTGGGCCTCAGAATTAGGCGCCATCAAAAACTGTGGACTCGTAAAATTCCAAAGAATTAGGAAAAAAAATTCTTTTCAATTTCCGGGTCTTTACATTACCCCCACCTCAGGGATTTACGTCCCCGTAAAGATACAACCAACACTAGGGAATCAAATGGGGGTACTGAGCATGCATATGAGCCTCCCTCTCCCATGTGTTCTACTAGAGGTTCTCGTGCTACCAGCGAATGCGCACCAGAGGAATCGGCCATCCACATAGGACCCACTCCTCTCGATCCTCGATCTCTACTAGGACCTTTGTGACATTCATCCCGTCATCGATGTCCAGCTCCCCATGGTCGATGATGTGGGATGGGTCATTCACGTATCTCCTCACCTGAGATACGTGGAAGATGTCGTGCACCTGATTCAACTGAGGTGGAAGGGTCATACGGTCAGCCACCTTGCCTACCCTACTGAGGACCTATAAAGTTCCGCTGAATCATGGAGATAACTTTCCTTCCTAGCCAAATCTCTGTAGTCCTCATTGATGTGAGACACATAGGAAAACGTGGTCGCCATCCTCAAACTCCAGTGGTCTTCATCTCCATTCAGCATAGTAATTTTGTCTGCTCTGTGTAGTCTTCATCGGCTCCCAGATGATTTTAACCTTCTCCGTTGTAGCCTGCACCATCTTTGGCCCTACAAGTGCTGACTCCCCTGGGTCTATCCAGCACATAGGGGATCTGCAAGGTTGGTCGTACGGTGCCTCATAAGGTGTCATCCTGATGTTGGAGTGATAGATTTTGTTCTACGCAAACTTTACCAAGGGTAAGTGATCCTCCCAGCTGTGACCAAAGTCGAGGACACATGCATGGAGCGTGTCCTCATGAGTTGGAATAGTCCTCTTAGTCTGGAAATCTGTCTGATGATGGAAGGAAGTGCTAAGATGTAGTTGTATCCCAAATGCCTCCTATAACCCCTTCCAAAGAAGGGAAGTAAAGCGTGCATCCCGATCAAAGACGATTGTCGATGGCACACCATGAAGTTGTATGATCTCTTTGTACATACAGGCATCCCAAGCTCTCTAATGATCCCAGCTCTCTGATCGGTAGGAAGTGATCCAACTTGGTAAGTCGGTCGACTATCACCCAGAGAGAGTCATGTCCTCTGGATGTACATGGAATCCCCATCACGAAATCCATGGATATCCTATCCCACTTCCACTATGGGACCTCTAAGGGATGTAATAAGCCTGCTGGTACCTAGTGCTCCGCCATCACTTGCTAACAAGTGAGGCATCGTGAAGCGAAATCTACTACTGCCTTCTTCATACCCGACCACCAGTGTAGTCGTCTGAGGTCTTGATACATCTTCGCCTCTCCTGGATGTACCTCTATAGGGGAAGTGTGTTACTCCCTCATCACCTCTTCCTATAGTGAAACTGGTACCATGGTATGTCCCTTAAAGAGGATGACATGCTCCCCACCTTGAGAAAATCCTTCGGGTGAAAACCGTGAGGATATGTGAGCACGTCATGTCTCTCAGTTAGTGTCCCCAAGATGCGCCTCGATGAATCACTGAAGTAGTGGGGGAGTGACTGTGGGGTACTGTAGAAAGGCTGCTCTATCTATATCCACAAAGGATATCTTCAATGCGGCTAGCTGCTCCATCACCTCTCCTAGCAGCTAAATGCCTGGTCTCCTGCTTAGAGCATATTCTACAACGTTCCCCTTCCCATTATTATAGACTATCTCAAAGTCATAGTCCTGGAGGAACTCGAGCCATCACCATTGTATCAGGTTCAGGTATTTCTGAGAGAAGATATACCAGAGACTCTGCCAGTCATAGTGGACTGTAATGTGCTCTCCCATGAGATAGTGTCGCCACATCTTTAAGGCGATGACCACTATTTCTAACTCCAGGTCATGGGTAGCGTATTTCTTCTCATGCTGTCTCAGCTGACGAGAACCATAAGTTATCACTTCTCACTCCTGCATCAGGACACACCCATGTTTGGTCCTTGATGTGTCGTAGTAAGCTATGTACCCTACGCCCTCCTCCAGTACCCTCAAGATGGGTGCACTGGTCAGTCTAGGCCTCAGCTCCAGAAAGCTCTACTGGTATCTATCTAACCACATGAAGGGTTTCCCCTTCTTCATCAAAGATAAAAGTGGTGCTGCAACTCTTGAAAAGTCTGGCACAAATCTATGATAGTATCCAGCCAGGGATAGGAAGCTCTGGACCTCCGTCACACACCTGGGTGGCTCCCAAGCAAGAATTGCCTCGATCTTCGCTAGATACACTACTACCCCATCCTTTGAAATGATGTGTCCCAATAAGTGAACCTCTCAAATATAGAACTGGAACTTCGAGAGATTACCATAAAGCGGGTGCTCTCGGAGTGTGTCCAGTACTACCTACAAATGGTAGACGTTCTCCTCTTCCGTAGTCGAGTAAACCAGCATGTTGTCAATGAAGACTATGACAAACCAATTGAGGTAAGGTTGGAATATCATCTTCATAAAAATCGTGAACACTGTTGGGGCGTTGGTTATGTCGAAGGGAATAAGCAAGAACTCGTAGTGGCCATACCGACACCTAAGGGTTGTCTTATGCACATCCTCGTCTCTAACTCTGAGCTGCTGATAGACTGACCTGAGGTCTGTCTTTGAGAACCAATGTGCTCTCTTGAGCTGATCAAAGAGGTTGTCAATCCTCGAGAGTGGGTACTTGTTCTTCAAGGTCACCTAATTCAAGATATGGTAGTTGACACACAGTCATATGCTCCAATCCGCCTTCTTGGTGAACAAATTCAGAGAAGCCCTGGGTGAAACACTGGGTCAGATAAATACCTTCCCCTGCATGTCCTCCAGCTATACCCGCAGCTCACAAAGCTCAGCGGGAGCCATCTGATATGCTGGAGTAGATATCGGTGTTGTCCTGGGGAACATGTCTATGTTAAAGTATACCTCTCTGCAACGAGGTAATCCTGGAACGTCTTTAGGAAAATTGTTCTCATACTGATCCACCACAACAGGAAAACTCGGACTCCGCACATCAACCACTCCAAGGATGAGACTAGGAAACTGATGTGTGATCGGCTTCCCTCTCCTCTATGTAAGTCCATCATATGCTGCAAAGGCTCCCTTCTTGCTAGTGAAGGTGAACCAGGTCCCATCCTGACAGACAAACTGCACATTGCACCTAATATAGTCGATCTGAGCATGGATTGTAAATAACCAGTCCATACCCAAGATGATGTCGTAAGGTCTCGACGCTGCTAAAAAAAGATCCCAGCCGAAGCTATCACCTTCTAGAGTATACTCACAATTCCAGCACTAGTTCTTAATCATCGAGTCTACTCCCTTAGGAGTCTCTATCCGTAAGGATCGAGCCAACAGCTCTGTTTGAATCTCTGTGCTCCGAATAAGGGCAGCAATAATAAAAAAATGACTCGCACCTGATGTCTTGGTCCACATGGACTTCTACATCAATTTTCTACTGCCGGCTGCAGAAGACTCTGATGCATGTCTCCATACAGTGGGTCTCGTTGCTGTATACTGATTAGCGAGCAAGCTCTCCACTAGAAGGGCTCACTCCAGCACCCCCGCCAGTGTTGGGATGATGAGGGGAATCTTTGAAGCCCTAATATCATGCCACAATCCTTGATCGAAGGTCCGGGCCCTTAAGAATGGTCCCCATACCATATCAGTGGAGTAGCATGAGAGGTCAGTGAACCTCACTGAGTACTGAGCTACTGTCATGCTTCCCTGCTGCAGATGATGTAACTCCTCAATCCGCATAACACATAGGCTGGCTGGAACAAACTCTGTGCAGAAGAGAATCCCGAAGTCCTTCCATAGTAATTATTCTTCATCATGAACCTGGAGCATCATGCTCCACTATATACCTATTGCTGCATGCCGAAGGCTCGCAGCAAGGATCACCATATGGTCGGCTAGTGTCCCTACCAATCTAAAAACTCTGACGACAGCCTCCATCCAATCCTCCACTGCATGTGGGTCTGTCTCTCTATGGAACCTGGGCGGCCTCTATCATTGGAACTCATGAAATACACTCAGGCAGTGTACACTATCTACTGCTGGGGCTGGTGGTATCGGTGGCCCAGCGGGTAGTGGTACTGCTGGTGCCTCCGCTGTGATGGGGCCCTGCACCGAGGCCTCGTCGCTCGGAGGGCTACCCTCTCGTACGTAACTCAGAACCCTAGCTGGCCACCTTCGTGGGGCCATCTTGAAAAGAAACAGGTTCTCCACGGTCAAACACTATACGTGGTGAGCTGACCCAAATTAATCATGAAGAAAACTTTTGAAACAAACATGCAATCAGTGTTTTCGTGCACTGTGTTGGAAATCAGAGGTCAGGGTCCTGGTGTACGAATACGTTGGCCGTCACACCAACACGAGACTCCCTAAACTGAAAACCACACTAAATTCTCTTAACACTATTTCTTCACATATAGGAATGATCAGAGTCCTGAGTTCTGCGGTATAACCAACTCCTATGATACCAATTTGTCAAGACTCATCCTTGAGGATTGTGTTGTGACTACGCCAAGCCCACCTTCCATAGGCCAGGGGCTAGCGACTAGCACCAAAGTCATAAATCCCATTAAAAGGGAAGGCATTGACTTTATAAAAGTAAACAACAAAACATAGTGCGCAACATAAGTAAGCACTAAGTACTACTAAATACAAAAGTAAGTGCTGGAAGGAAAGGGGATTGAAATACAAGACCAACGGTAAGTACAGTATAACTGAAAAACTAGTACAACTGTAGTAAAGTAAAACAACAACCACTAAGTCATCCTTCATAAATTCCACCTGAAGGGTCGGTACAGATGGCCTCCTCATCACCTCAGGTCCGACAGTCTGCTCCGTGTATGTCTCGCCAAGTGGTCCACCTCCGGGTACCGTACTCCTCCACAAGTCTCCACCTCAATCAGTGTTGTCTGTCGTCTGCATCCAACACAATAGAGTGCAGGAATATCCCGGGAAGGGGTGAGTATACGATACTCAGTAGGGACCCCGAGACCTCCGAAGGTCTCCCGGTATCCACAAAGGATAAACTAAAAAAGAAGGATACAATCACGAAGTATCAACCAACTCTACATAGGTATATGCCCATATATATACCTAAGTTATCAATCAATGTTTGCCTCCAACTCTTGAGCCCAAGCACAACTCAGTCCAAACAGGGAAGAAATCAGTCACATTGATGATAACAAATGAAATTCAAGACTCATATCACACAGGTATACATATTTTTTATAGCGATAGAGATGATCAGATGTAGTCACTAATTCATCTAATTTTTTGAACCAACATAGGATACATGTCCAGCTAATCTATCGGATGCACACAGGATACAAGACTAGCTACTCTGTCGAACCCACACAGGATACAAGTACAGAGGTCAAACTGCCGGACCCACACAGGATACAAGGACAGTAGTCATTGCTTCCGAACCCATGGAGGATTCCAGTAAAGTAGTCATCGTTGCCGAACCCACAGAGGATTCCAGTATAGTAGTCGTCGCTGCCAAATCCACGGAGGATTTCAGAATAGTAGTCATCGTTGTCATAACCTGCTATAGGGTTCGCGCACATGGCACGCTCGATTCCAGGAGGGTCTGCTCCTCGAGCAAAGGGTTTGATACATCATTTATCACGAAGTCCTAATTTGATGTATCTTGAAGATCTGTCTCATCAAAAAGAATCCAACGCAACAGATGGCGCGTCATTCAGACGCCCAGTCTCAAAGTTATTGTCTTTTCCATTCCAGGGGCCCTGTTGGAATTATACACATTCCAACCTGACCATTTTCCAAGGTTGTCCAAAACTCACTTAGAGTATCTCAAAAGGACCACCTCTTCACAAGGGTCCTAGATCCGTAGATGGTGTGTCGATTGGACGCACGGTCGTGATGTTATTCGCATTTAATATAAATGGTCCCAGCCCGTCATGCCCAGTGGGTTGGCGGGTCGGCCCGTCCCGACTCAGCGAGTCTGACCCGGCTGAGGGGTCGGCCCGGCCCGGTGGGGCGTGGCCCGGCCTGGCTAGCCGAGCGATGCGGGGGGGGGGGTCACAAACTGGCGGCACCGAGCGTTGCTACCCCTCATATATGGTTGGCCGAAGCCGGCCGGTCTTCCCAGCTCGAGCGGGCCACTGTCCTCTCATGCGGAACCTACGGGTGTCGTGGCCTCCATCAAACTAGCTGGCAGGCGGCCAGGAGGTTCACCGCCGAACCGGCCTGCGGAACGAGGGTCTTGGTCCTTCGTAGCGTGGTGCCCCTTGTGCCACCGTGGTCTCCCTGGCCGGCTGGCTACGGTCGGTCGGTTCTTCTTCAGTCAAGCGGCCCTGTTGTAGGCCATGGTCTTCCCCCCTCCATGCGGCATCCAGTTCTGCGGTCCTTTAATTGGCCAGTTCTTGGTCATCATTTCTGTCGCCACCTCTGTCGTCACTGCCCCTTCCATCTCTTCCTCCATTGCGAAAATAAACAAGGATTAACAGAGGGTTGTCGGACCATGTTCGTTGGGCCCATTCCCTCTACGTTAGGCTGTAACAGATGGACGATGATAATTCAAGTAATTCAATGAAGAAAGGGGTACAAATTATTCACTTACAGAATATACAAAACCCCTAACTTGTAATTAACGTCGCACATCGACGAGCCATGGAAGACGAACGTCGCAGTAGTCGGGCGTCACGGAAGATGACGTCATGGAGAACGGTGTCATCCCATAAACGATGGAGGATGACTCATTTTCGTGATATGGGAAGAGAATCTGAAGACGACGTAGATTTCTTTGACATCAGGGTGTGTCTGAGGAAGATGCGTTGTTGGATAAAGTTCTTTGCGTTCTTCATCGGGGATGTTCTTCGTTGAAGAATGGTGTTCTTCATCAAAAAAAGATCTTCTTTCTTCTAATTCTCCAGAGTATCCCCAATAGTATATATGCCCACACAAATTAAATAAAAGGCTCCCAATATAATAAACATTCCAACCATTTCAAAACAATTTTAAAATGAATTGCTGACACACAAATTAATTAATTATGAGATTAATTAAGTCAATTGGTGGGGTTGCCACAATCAATGGAGGAAGGCAGAGAGTTCACATATAATGAAGGGAGTTTCCAAATTAAATGATGGGTATTAATGGGGAGTTGAGGGGAGGTGAAAGTTTTTGGGTTTGTGTGGGCCCCACCATAGTAAATATTCTCATGGGAGGTTATATGGGGTGTGGGCCCCATACCTAACTTCCTCTTGGAGGAAAATAACCACCTCTTAAAATGAAATTGTATATCTCCATAATTTTATTTAATTTAATATAAATCCTCAAATTATAACATTCAAACCGCATAAAATGAAACTGTGGAAAAGGTCCCGTTAAGTGAATACCGGTGCTACGTGTCCATCAGTGTCCTCAGATTTCAATTCCGAGCACCGGTTCAAAATATAGCAAAACCTGCACGTACGTTTACTGAACATACCCAAACAAAATACCTCAAAGTGATTTCGAGCACACCGGGCCTTGGAATCAGGCGCTGTAAGAAACTGCGGACTCGTAAAATTCAAAAGAATTAAGAAAAAAATTTATTTGAAATTTTCGGGTCTTTAGTATATATATATGGTATGGTATACTATATGAAGTATATAAAAATATAAAAGTACTATCTACGAAATTTTTATTTATTTATTGTATTATAAACTAAAAAATTAAATTAAACGGTGACACAATAATGATGATGTAATTTAATTATTAAAGGAAAAATAAATTAAAGGTTTTTATAAATGTTAAAATAATTATAAGATTACTTAATTAATGAAATGAAAGAATTTTGTAGATAAAATATAAAAATTAGTGACATATTGGAACAATTGGTATGATGTTATTATGTTTTGTTTTGATATTTTTATAAATAAAAATATTTAATAGTATCAAAATGGACATAAATGATTCATTAAAATAAATAATATTTTATAAAATGTTATATAATTCAAAAATATATAATTTTAGGAAAAAAACTATTATAACCTTAAATATTTAATAAATGATCCAATTGGAGTTCTATTGGAATTTTATAGTAACTATATTAAACATATAGAATAGAAAGATAAGTAGGCACGGTATGAGTTAAACTGTTTAACTAACGGTCATACATAAAAGATAATGTTAATTTTGTGACACAATTGTGTCTAAAAATTGGTGTTTTAGTTGATTTAGACCAATAATCATATTATCCTTTACATATCCCCCTTTGGACCTATTTGAAACCGAAAAAACATTTATTGTAAATTAATAGTTTTGGAGTTTCCAAAAGGCCCCTCTCCACTATTATAATAGGATGCCTCTCCTTCTCATTTATTCACACTGCTAAAGACCATTTAATTTGAAACAAACTACCATATTCTCCTCAAAGATTACCTAACGGTATACTGTAGGAAATACATTGGGTGGAAATCCATCTTATGGAGTCCTCTTGGGAAAATAAAAAGGATACGCTCAAAGAAGAGGTAATTGTTTTACAAATTCCATTAAATTTATTTTCTTTTTATACTCACTATTACAATGATTTTTCCATAAAAAAGTAATAACTCATATATAATCTAGTTGATTATATGTTATTATAATTATGTAACAACCATTTTCTTTAATTTATCCATCATAATAATAACAATATCACCCGGCATGTGTATGTACAACTTACAGTCTTTTCACCGTGGAGTAATTTGTTATTCAACACTAAATTATTGGGAATGGTATAATAATGAGAATAATAGACATAAATAATGAATATAAAATTATTATTTTTCCTTATAATTAATATACCATTCAATTACATACCATTTATCCATTTAAAAAATGATACCATTGCTCGTGTGTACGTACAACCTATATTCTCCAAGATGCAATGAGATTCATTCCTGACATTAACAATTAAATAATAGTAATAAAATTTTTTTTATGAGTTAATATAGAATTTATGATCATAATATAATTATTTATATGCATAAAATACATACTCTACATAACATACATGACTTACAAAACAAAACATGCATTGAAATACAAATCACTTAACACAAAAAATAATGGTAATATTGAAATATTATTAACAACATGATATGAGAGGATTTTATATAATCTTATAAATATGGATATGGTTCTATTATAATTTAATAACATACATTAACCATTATACAAGAGGTTAACATAATCTCTACTAAATTAATATACAAGGTAAGGGTTAATTTTTCAATCTCATTATTATCTGAGGTTGTTTATACATAAGTATATACTAGGATATCTTTATCATCCATGTCCGAATTCATAAAATTTATTTCAATAAATCACTAATAGTTTTTTAAATTCATATTTAATCGTGTTTCAATTTTTATAAAATGCTTCAAAATAAATATTTTTGTTATATTCCAAAGAACGTACTTTATGACCTTTTTAAAAAATTAATGAAAGAATGTTTTTTAATGTATTCAACATGAGCGACTATTTTCTGCCATTAAGATGCCATAACAATTTGAAGCTTACCTTACAATATTTTTTTTTATTTTAAAAATAAATGTTATATTTTATAATTTCATAGATTTAAATTATTTTAAAGTAAAAAAGGAATATTTCTCTCAAAGTGTTTTAATGGTTTGGTTAGATTATTTTCATATGTGTCAACATCAATTATTTGGATTTTACTATTAATTATGGTTTATTTATTATGATACAATGTTATATATTTAATTGGAGGTTTTATGATATATTTGACTATGAATAAGCTATTTTGACACAATTAATGGTTTATGGTTAATGTATTATCATTTTTTATCATAGTTTTAATGCTAATGTTTATGTTAGGTTTTAACTCTTTCATAAGAGGAGTGAATTAAACATAGTAAGTGATATGTGGGGCCCACTATATCCCCAATATGCACAAATAGGTCTCATGACACAATCTATTGTCTTGGAATGAGGCCTTGAAGGTATGGTTATTTATTGTCTTCGAACGAGGCCTTGACGGTATGGTTATGATCTCTAGAATTATGAATTACCCAGTTATGTGATTTGTTATTGATATTTCATGTGATTATTCGAATAGTATAATATCCATGTGAGTGTTTAAATGTAACTATTCGATTTACTTTTTAAATATTAATCTGAATATTATGTTTAAAAGGGTATTTTTAATTTAAATACCTTATATTAAAAGTTTTGTGCTTATTTATGGTAGTTCGACTATATTGATTATCCTTTCTGAGCATCTGAGCTCACCCCCTTCTTATGTTTCATTTTTCGCCATGATGAGAAAAAGAATATTATGCATAACATTTATGTATAATCTAAGAGATATGAGTGTTTTAAATGGAGAAACTATAATGATTTCAATACATGATGTAATTTAAATATTATTCTTCTATCTATTTTTTAAGGCTACTAAACATACCAGTAATTCAGGATTTGATTTCTTGCATTCATGAAAATGTAATAAAATAATGAACCAACTCTGACTGACTAGGTTTGTGGCATTATAGTGGGTATCAGAGGAACTTTAGTAAAAATAATGGAAACTAGATTTAGATGAACATTGATTAGGGAACATCATCCTAAGATAATCATTGAGGATAAGTATAGACTAACATCATGGAATTTTTTTTAAATTGATATTGTATGGGTATTCCAATGAAATGAATCCTAGTATGGATAATAAAAGTGTATGTGGTTATGGAACAGAAGTACCATGGAGTAATAACTCTGACATGGTATTCTAGTCTTCACTTGGGGAATCATGGTACACAAAAAAGGGCCTTACTATACACCTTGTTTAACACACCTAGGGGATATGCTTAAGAAAATACACATTCTCTTTACAAAACATTGTTAATTACTTATGAGTAAATATGCCCCCAAATAACAATTTATATGATTATGGATTAGATATGAAAAAGTATTTCAATTTATGTAAAGTATTTTACAATTTTGAAAATTATGCGTTATGATTCATAACATAATATAGTGTATTGAATGGTTTAGAAATGGATCCTAGTGCAAGGAACATAAATTATATCAATACACATAATCTAGTTAGGGATTTGCCTCTTGTGAAAGATAATGATAGTGGTGCTAGTGCTACAACTTGAGCTGAAAAACATATAATTATATTGGGATGACTAAATCGGGTTATGAATAATATCCTTACCCATATTGAGCATCCTGATCCAAAAGATGGAGGATCAATGTTAGACCACCTCATGAGACAACAATATCAAATATTAAATGGGACATCAAATCCATTAGCCATTGAACAATGCATATGTTCCTTATAGAAGATATTTCCTGCTATACGGAGTAACGAAATAGAATAAGTAGTTTGGGAAGTATATCGTCTAACAGGAGATGAAGATCAATGGTGTCCATTAATTCTATACAAGATGGTGGATGAAGAGGATGAAAATATATAATGAAGGTAATTTAAAGAACACTTCCTAGAAAAATATATTCCTCGTGACGTATGAGTGGATATGGAGAGGAAATTTTTGAGTCTACGACAGAAGTAGGAGGATAATGTTTCTATTTATGAAGAAAACTTCACAAGGTTAGAAATACACTCTAAAGATTACATACATAACCCAGAAAGTATGATTGGTAGATTATTTGATGGGTTAAAAGAATTCCTTTGATGAGAACTGGTCTAATAATATTTCTTATCACAAGAAGATATTGTCTCATGTGATATCAAGACATAGAAGTAATTATATAAGTCTTATGGATTTAAAGTAATTAATGAGAATATGTGAGATGATGAATAATATGGAAAAGAAAATAAGGGGAAGAACAAAATAGATGACATTCCACCCTGTAGTAATTGTAGGAAGAAACACTCTGATACTTTCTTATAGAAAATGAGAGTTTTTTACAAGTGTGGAGAAAATGTCCACCATCCTTTGGATTGTACTGGGATGAAAGAAGCTATCACTGTTCATTTCTAATATTTTAAAGAGATTGGACATTATGAAAATGAATTTCCTTATCATCAATTAATCTTTCCCTAGAAAATGATAAGGGAGAAAGGGACATCTTTTTCCATCCTAACTGTTGAGGTTTAAGTTCATAATGATTAAGTGGTAGGTACTTTAATCATTTCATTAAATTTATTTAAAGAATTTTTCGATTCTAAGTCCTCTCATTCTATTATATATTCCCTATTATAATTAAAAATTAGATATTTCCAATACACAAAAACAAGTGATTCGTTAGTAAAAACATCAAATAGAAGTCTCATTACAAAAAAAGATGTATTTTTCGGTTCCCATTATGGAATATAAGTGTGATTTATCTGCTGACATTATCATCGTACCTATATTTTACTTTGATATAATCATTATTATATATTGGTAATGAAAATATGATGTGAAAATTTATTGTATGAATAAAAAACATGTGATTTTTTAGGAAGATGTAGAATCCACTCTCTTTAGAGTAGAAACTTCAGTAGTAAATTATTATCAAAATATATCCCAAGTAGCTTTAACGAATGAGATTCTAAGTGAGGAAGAGGAAATAACATTTAGGGATGAAGAATGAAATTTTCAAATTGAGGATGTACCTACTGTATGTAATTCATTGATGATTTTTTTGAAGATTTACCCAATCATCCCATAAAGCGTGAATTAGTGTTTTGTATTGATTTAATCTGTGATTCAAGACCAATTTCAAATACTACCTAAAAAATAAATATAGTAGAATTAGTCATTTTGATGAAAAAACTAGAGGAGTTAAGTAATATGGGATTTATTCTCCCTAGTGTGTCTCTATGGAGAACCCGAGTTCTTTTTGTTATGGATAAAGGTGGATCACTGAGGCTATTTATTGACAATAGAGAAATGAATGTCATTACAATAAAGAAAAAGTATCATCTACTTCTCATTAATGATTTTTTAATCAACTTCATGGGGATAATTTTTTTTGATGATTGACCATTATTTAGGATGTCCTTAATTGTGTGTAAATAAGGAATATATTCCAATGGCGACATTCTAAATGAGGTATGGTCATTACGGATTTATGGTAATTCCAATTGGATTCACCATTGAACCATCTATTTTCCTGGATCTAATGAAAAAGGTTTTCATAGAATATATTAATTATTTTACCATTGTATTTATTGATGATATATTTATATACACAAAAATCTATGAAGATCATCAGAACCACTTGAAAATTGTTCTGAATACTCTTTAAGGAAATGAACTATATTTAATGTTTATAAAGTGTGAATTTCAGCATCATGGAATTTCATCATTTGGACATATTGTCTCCAAAGATAAAATCTATGTAGATCCTATAATAAACATGTAAAGACCCGTAAAATTCAAGGGAAATTTTTTCTTAATTTTCTTTGTAATTTTACAAGAGCGCGGTTTCTGACGGCACCTAATTCCGAGGCCCGGAGTGCCCGGAAACAATTTCCGAAGTTTGGCTCGGGTACGTTCAGTGAACGAACGAGCGGGAATTTCTAACTTTTGATCCGGTGCTCAGAATTGAAATCTGAGGGCACCGATTAACTCGCAGCACCGATATTCGCTTAAGGGGACCTTTTCCGAAGTTGCGTTTGCCTAGGAAGAGATGTTTAATTTTTCTGGATGAAATGAAGAGTAAAATAAATTTGTTATACAATATTTATTTTATATCTTAAAAGTGGTTATAATATTTTGTTGGAAGTTGGGTGGTTTAACTACCTAAGAGAGGATTAAGGTGAGGAGGGGCCCAAACGAGCCCCACCTTTTCAAATTCCCTAACTCCCCTCTCTCCCTCTTAAAGGCTTGTCAACTTAACATTTATTTAATTATACAACTCATGTATAATAAATAAGTGAGTTTAATTTTGAGTTTTTGAAATTCAAACTCTTGAATTTCAAAGGTTGGGTTGTGTTAATAAATTAAGAGTAAGCTTAATTTATTTTTGGGTTAGTTCCTTTGTTACTTGAGAGGATTGGGAGAATCGTTGAGAGACTTGAAGATCTTCTTCGTCTTCGACGAAGAGCGTGAAGAACGGTTCTTCTCCGTCAAGGAACATCGATCCCACGACCTTCGAGACTTGACGTCCCGGATTCTTCCGTCTTCATCTTCCTCCTCGACAAGGGAGAAGTCGCCGACCGTGGTGAACATCACCGATGACAACGTACCTCTCTTCTTCGTCTTAGCGACAAGTGAAGAGACGTCGTTTCCTCCTCGGACGCACCCCGACATCCACAGAATCTACGTCCGACGCCGCGACGCCTTTCTCCGCGATAACCGACGTGCGATGTCATTTTTCAAGGTAGGGGTTGTTGATTTTTTGTTTAATTATTTATTCTTGTTCGTGGTTCTAGAATGATTAACGAAAGGATATTTAAGTTGTGTTATCATTTAACGTGAGGGGGGCCGGACCGCATGAACACGGCCGAACCCCCTCCATCGTTCTTGTTGATTTACCTTGCGGGTGGAAACAAGGGGGCGTGGTGCCGTCGCACCACGCGGATAATCGTGCGATTATATTGCGCGGCGCCGTCGCGCCGCGCCGTGGAAGAATCATGAAGAACGTGACGCCGTCGCGCCGCGTCAAGGGGAATCGAAGGCGCGGCGGAGGGGCGCGGTGCCGTCGCACCGCGTCGGACGACGAACACCGCGGCCGGTTCCGGGCCGCGGCGAGACGGGAAGACCGGCGGCAGTCGCGCCGCCGGCGCCGGAGAACAAGAAGGGCCGCGGCCCTACGGCCGCGGCGGAGTAGCCAGGGGCGGCCGGCCTCGCCGGCCGCCGGAGATCGAGGAAGAGCCGCGGCCACGGCCGCAGCGGAGGAGAAGAAGGCGGCCGGCCGCGCCGGCCGCCGGTTTGGTTAGGAGGCGGGACCCGCGGGTCCCGCGTGAGAGAAGAAACGGCCGGCCTTAGGCCGGACGAGATCCGAAAAAAGGGGAGGGTTATACCCCCCGCATGCGGCACATGCGCGGCACCTGGCCGCGCCGCCGCTGGCCGGGCCGCGCCGTCGCGCCGCCACCAGCCGGGCCGGGTCCAGCGGACCGGGTCGGTCCGACCCGGTTCGGTTCGGATCCGGGTCGGGTCGACCCCAGTTCGGGTCAGACCAGGGGGGGGTCGGGCCGGGTCGGCCCGGACCCGGACCCCCCGTTTCTGAATCGATTTCGTTCAAATGCTCATAACTTGAGCTTCGGGCATCCGAACGACGCGCCGTCAGCGGCAACACGATCCTTGGATCGAGACGGTCGTTTCGGTATACTATACTCAAGGTGAACCTTCCTTTTCGGGAGCCTACGTGGTTAAAACTCCGTAGTTAAGCGTGCTTGGCCTAGAGTAGTGACCAGGATGGGTGACCTCCTAGGAAGTTTCCCAGGGTGGGTGTGAGACGGAAATGCCAATAGTTAACAGACCGGGCTTCCGATTGACGCGCCGTCTGTTTCGTTGAATTCCTCTATGTGAGACAGATCTTTTGGCATACTCCGCCCGAGGTTTGGACGCAGGTGGAGTACGGTCGGGTTGGTTTTGCCTTAAAAACCAACCGGGCCCCGGGGACGAAAATGCCAATAACTCTCAGACCGGGCGTCCGATTGACGCGCCGTCTGTTGCGTTGAGTTCATGTTGACGATACGGAACTTTTGGATACATCAACTCTGGACTTTGTGACAGTTGATGTATCAGCCTCTCGGCTCGTGGAGCGGACCCTCCGATCGAGCTTGCTGTGTGCGGGAACCCTAGTGCTGGCTGCGACTGTTACTGTGACTATTACTGAGACTACTGCTACTGTGACTGCGACGACGACAGTACAGAGATCCTGTGTGGATTCGACGACGACGACTACAGCACTCAGCGATCCTACGTGGATCAGTGCTACAGGTCCTGTGTGGGCCCGATCCTGTGTGGGTCTTTGCGCTCAGTGGTCCTGTGTGAACCAGCGCCTACAGGTCCTGTGTGGGCCTGATCCTGTGTGGGTCTTGCGGTGATTATCTACAGGTCCTATGTGGGCCCGATCCTGTGTGGGTCTTTGCGGTGCTTATCTACAGGTCCTACGTGGGCCCGATCCTGTGTGGGTCTTTTGCGGGGGTTAGTTACCTATCGATCCTTCATGGGTCCGATGACTTAGATGGATCAGAGATCATCTTTATCGTCTTTCGAAGAAGTATACATGTGTGAGCTGAATCCTGTTGCTTTCCTGTGTGGATTGAGTTGTGCTATCCTCTGTGGATTACGTTTTGCTTTCCTGTGTGGAATACGTTTACTTTCCTGTGTGGACTGAGTTGTACTTGGGCTCGGAGGTTGGAGCGTATTTGAAATTGATGACTTAGGTATATGTATGGGCATATACCTAAGCAGTGTCGGTTGTTACTTCGTGATTGTACCTTTCATTGTGGTTTATCCTTTGTGGATTTTGAAAGACCTTCAGGGGTCTCGGGGTCCCTACTGAGTAGCTTATACTCACCCCTGCACGGGCTATGCCCGCACTACGTTGTGTTGGTTGCAGACGATGGACAGCGTTGATCTTAGCTGAGGCTTGCAGAGCAGGACGATACCTGGAGGTGGACCACTGGCCGGGACGTGCTCGGAGCGGACGGCGGGACCCGTGGAGCAGTGGAGCTATCTGTACCCACCCTTCAGGTGGGATTTCCAGTGGACAGCTCGGTGTAGCGGCTTTTACTTTTCAGTTGCTGTTTTCCCTTTCGAGTTGTACTTTACTTTCAGTTTGGGTTTGTATACTGGCCCATTTACTTTTCCGCACTTTCAGTTGTACTCTGCTTTTACTTAGTGTTTACTTTCCGCTTGTTTACTCTGTGGTGTTTGTTTACTTACAAAGGCAATGCCTTCCCTTTTTACCGGGATTTACGCCTTGGTGCTAGTCACCTGCCCCTGGCCTATGGATGGCGGGCTTGGGGTAGTCACGCCACGGACCCCGAGGGCGGGTCGTGACAAATTGGTATCAAAGGAGTTCGATTCTACCGTGAACTCTGATCTTTTCTATGTGAAGCAATAATGTTTAGCGTATTGAGTGTGGTTATCAGTCCAGGGAGTCCAGTGTTGGTGCGGCAGCCGACGTATCCGTACACCAGGACCCTGACTTCTGATTTCCGACTTAATGCACGAAAACATTGATTGCGTGTGTGTTTCAAAGTTTTCTTTGTGATTACTTATATCAGCTCACTAGGTATACTGTTTGACCGTGGCGCACCTGATTCCTTTTCAGGATGGCCCCACGACGGCAGTCAGCTAGGGTTCCGAGAGTCGAGTGTGACGACAGCCCATCGAGCGACGAGGCCTCGGTGCAGGGCCCTTTGTCAGCAGTGGCACCGGCGGTAGCTCTACCCGCCGAGCCCCCGATGCTTCCAGCGCCAGCCGCTGACGATGCACATCGCCTCAGCGCACTGCATGAGTTTCAGCGCCAACGACCACCTAGGTTTCGCGGGGAGACGGATCCCCGGGCAGCCGAGGACTGGCTGGAGGCAGTGGTACGTGTGTTTAGGCTAGTGAGGTCACCAGCAGACCTCATGGTGATCCTCGCTGCTAGCCTACTACACGCAGCAGTAGGACGATGGTGGAGCTTGATTCTTCAGGTGCACGATGAGGCATCTCTTCTATGGACGGACTTTGAGAGCCTCTTCCGCTCGGAGTTCGTCCCAGCCACCCTTCGTGCGCTGCGTATCCAGAAGCTTCTTCAGCTGCGGCAGGGCAGCATGACGGTCGCTCAGTACTCGGCGAGATTTACTGATCTCTCGCGCTACTCGACCGACATGGTACGACGCCCATTCTTCCGGGCCCGGACTTTCGAGCAGGGTTTGAGACACGAGATCAGGGCATCGCTGATCTCCCTCAGCATACCGACTCAGACAGGAGTACTGGAGCGGGCCCTTTTGATCGAGAGCTTCCTTGCTGAGTCTACACCAGCACCGAGACCCACCGCAGGGCGGCACGTGGCAGAGTCATTTGCAGCAGGTAGTCGACGGATGACTCAGGGGTCCAGACAGACCAGACCTTCGGGCAGATGACCTCAGGGCACTGGCTCAGCAGTGCAGGTCACACAGCGCGGAGCCAGTCCTTCGAGTGGAAGACAGTGTTATGCATGCGGCGGGCAAGGCCACATGGCTCGTGACTGCCCGACCCGCCATGCAGAGGAGCAGCAGACGGTTGGGGAACCACCTAGGCAGAGGCAGAGGTTCGACCGTGGCGGTCCGCAGGGAGGAGGCGGACGAGGCAGAGGAGCTGACCGAGCAGCAGGTGGTGGGTGACACTTTGAGGCTCTACCACCACCACCACCAGGATGTCCACCCCGACCTCAGGGGAGAGCACAGCTTCAGGCAGCTGGAGCTTACGATCATGGAGCTCCGGAAGCGGGTGGACTAGTGCGGGACTAGCTCCAGGCATAGAGGTCTTTGCCCATAATGCCTCTAGCTTCGTAGTTTGTGTTGCCTTGTGTCCTTGTACTTTAAGTTGAAGTAATAAAAGATACTTACCTTGGTGACTTTTGTTTTCTTGTCTTTTGTTTGTTTTTACTAAGAGGTGCCGGTTAAAAACTGTTGACTTGACCCTCACTTGCGAGATTCGTACTGGAGGAAACCCAGTGACCACACACTGATGCCGACAGTGTGACTCAACCCTTGGAGGCGAGAGTAACGGTTGGATCTCTTGGTAGCAGCGTCGAGGACTTACGACGTCATCCATGCCATGAATTAACTAATCATGACGGGATTGACTGTATTAGGCAAGGAACGTGGTTCATCCAGGGGATGAGACCGGATTTCACTTTTCGGCAAAGGAGAAATCTTTGCAGCTAGCCTCTTTGCAGATATCCTTCATGGATAGTGATGGAGCATCCTTCCTCGAGTCTCTCACAGTCACCCCTCCTCTACTACAACAGGTCAGAGAGGCACAGCGTGAGGACGCTGACTATGAGACACGGCGTGCACAGATATCCTCGGGACAGGCACCTGATGGTTTCTCCCTTGGAGCAGAGCACGACATCCTTTTCAGAGGACGTACCATGGTACCAGTCGCTTTACGAGAGGAAGTGCTGAGAGAGTTTCACACTTCTCCTTTGGCGGTACATCCTGGAGTGGCAAAGATGTACCAGGACCTCAGACGACAGCACTGGTGGCCGGACATGAAGAAGGCAGTAGCAGAGTTCGTTTCTCGATGCCTCACCTGCCAGCAGGTGAAGGCAGAGCATCAGGTACCATCGGGCTTGGTACATCCCTTGGAGGTTCCGGAGTGCAAGTGGGACGGCATATCTATGGACTTCGTGACTGGACTTCCACGCACTTCCAGAGGTCACAACTCCATCTGGGTGGTTGTTGACCGACTCACCAAGTCGGCACACTTCTTACCAATCAGAGAGCAGGGATCAGTGGAGAGCTTGGGACGTCTCTACGTTCAGGAGATTGTGCGGCTCCACGGTGTGCCATCATCTATCGTCTCCGATCGAGATGCTTGTTTTACTTCCCGGCTTTGGAAGGGGTTACAGGAGGCGTTCGGGACGCAGCTACGTCTGAGCACAGCCTTTCACCCTCAGACGGATGGTCAGACGGAGAGGACCATTCAGACTCTCGAGGACATGCTCCGCGCATGTGTCCTCGACTTTGGTCCTAGCTGGGAGGATCACCTACCCTTGGTGGAGTTTGCGTACAATAATAGCTACCACTCCACCATCGGGATGGCACCGTACGAGGCGTTGTACGGCCGACCTTGTAGATCTCCTTTGTGCTGGACAGACCCTGGAGAGTCAGCACTGGTGGGACCGGAGATGGTCCAGGCCAAGACAGAGAAGGTCCAGGTCATCCAGGAGCGGATGAGGACAGCTCAGAGCCGGCAGAAGTCATACGCTGACAGGAGGCGGAGGCCACTAGAGTTCGAGGATGGCGACCATGTCTTCTTGCGGGTCTCACCTCGACGTGGTATTCGGAGATTTGGCCGAGGCGGCAAGTTATCTCTGCGCTTCATCGGACCCTTTCAGGTCCTCAGCAGGGTTGGCGAGGTGGCTTATCGCCTGGCTCTGCCACCTCAGTTGCACCGGGTGCACGACGTCTTCCACGTATCTCAGCTGAGGAGATACGTGCACGACCCGACGCACATCATTGACCATGGGGATCTTGACGTTGACGATGGGGCGACTTTTACGGAGGTCCCGGTGGAGATAGTGGATCGACAGGAGCGGGTCCTGCATGGGTGATCGATTCCTCTTGTGCGCATCAGATGACATCACGGGAATCTCTAGGAGAGCGCATGGGAGCGGGAGGCTCAGATGCGTGCTCAGTACCCTCATTTGTTTCCCTAGTTTTTGATGTATCTTTACGGGGACGTAAAGCCATGAGGTGGGAGTAATGTAAAGACCCATAAAATTCAAGGGAAATTTTTTCTTAATTTTCTTTGGAATTTTACAAGAGCGGGGTTTCTGAAGGAACCTGATTTCGAGGCCCGGAGTGCCCGGAATCAATTTCCGAAGTTTGGCTCGGGTACGTTCAGTGAACGAACGAGCGGGAATTTCTAACTTTTGATCCGGTGCTCGGAATTGAAATCTGATGGCACCGATGAACTCGCAGCGCCGATATTCGCTGAAGGGGACCTTTTCCGAAGTTGTGTTTGCCTAGGAAGAGATGTTTAATTTTTCTGGATGAAATGAAGAGTAAAATAAATTTGTTATACAATATTTATTTTATATCTTAAAAGTGGTTATAATCTTTTGTTGGAAGTTGGGTGGTTTAACTACCTAAGAGAGGATTAAGGTGAGGAGGGGCCCACACAAGCCCCACCTTTTCAAATTCCCTAACTCCCTTCTCTCCCTCTTAAAGGCTTGTCAACTTAACATTTATTTAATTATACAACTCATGTATAATAAATAAGTGAGTTTAATTTTGAGTTTTTGAAATTCAAACTCTTGAATTTCAAAGGATGGGTTGTGTTAATAAATTAAGAGTAAGCTTAATTTATTTTTGGGTTAGTTCCTTTATTACTTGAGAGGATTGGGAGAATCGTTGAGAGACTTGAAGATCTTCTTCGTCTTTGATGAAGAACGTGAAGAACGGTTCTTCTCCGTCAAGGAACATCGATCCCATGACCTTCGAAACTTGACGTCCCGGATTCTTCCGTCTTCATCTTCCTCCTCGACAAGGGAGAAGTCGCCGACCGTGGTGAACATCACCGATGACAACGTACCTCGCTTCTTCGTCTTAGCGACAGGTGAAGAGACGTCGTTTCCTCCTCGGACGCACCCCGACATCCACGGAATCTACGTCCGACGCCGCGACGCCTTTCTCCGCGATAACCGACGTGCGATGTCATTTTTCAAGGTAGGGGTTGTTGATTTTTTGTTTAATTATTTATTCTTGTTTGTGGTTCTAGCATGATTAAAGAAAGGATATTTAAGTTGTGTTATCATTTAACGTGAGGGGGGCCGGACCGCATGACCACGGCCGAACCCCCTCCATCGTTCTTGTTGATTTACCTTGCGGGTGGAAACAAGGTGGCGTGGTGCCGTCGCACCACGCGGATAATCGGGCGATTATATTGCGTGGCGCCGTCGCGCCGTGCCGTGGAAGAATCATCAAGAACGTGACGCCGTCGCGCCGCGTCAATGGGAATCGAAGGCGCGGTGGAGGGGCGCGGTGCCGTCGCACCGCGCCGGACGACGAACACCGCGGCCGGTTCCGGGCCGTGGCGAGACGGGAAGACCGGCGGCAGCCGCGCCGCCGGCGCCGGAGAACAAGAAGGGCCGCGGCCCTACGGCCGCGGCGGAGCAGCCAGGGGCGGCCGGCCTCGCCGGCCGCCAGAGATCGAGGAAGAGCCGCGGCCACGGCCGCAGCGGAGGAGAAGAAGGCGGCCGGCCGCCGGTTTGGTTAGGAGGCGGGACCCGCGGGTCCCGCATGAGAGAAGAAACGGCCGGCCTTAGGCTGGCCGAGATCCGAAAAAAGGGGGGGTTATACCCCCCGCGTGCGGCACATGCGCGGCACCTGGCCGCGCCGCGCCGTCGCGCCGCCACCAGCCTGGCCGGGTCCAGCGGACCGGGTCGGTCCGACCCGGTTCGGTTCGGATCCGGGTCGGGTCGACCCCGGTTCGGGTCAGACCAGGGGGGGGGGGGTCGGGCCGGGTCGGCCCGGACCCGGACCCCCCGTTTCCGAATCGATTTCGTTCAAATGCTCATAACTTGAGCTTCAGGCCTCCGAACGACGCGCCGTCAGCGGCAACGCGATCCTTGGATCGAGACGGTCGTTTCAGTATACTATACTCAAGGTGCACCTTCCTTTTCGGGAGCCTACGTGGTTAAAACTCCAAAGTTAAGCGTGCTTGGCCTAGAGTAGTGACCAGGATGGGTGACCTCCTGGGAAGTTTCCCAGGGTGGGTGTGAGACGGAAAGACCAATAGTTAACAGACCGGGCGTCCGATTGACGCGCCGTCTATTTCGTTGAATTCCTCTAAGTGAGACAGATCTTTTGGCATACTCCGCCCGAGGTTTGGACGCAGGTGGAGTACGGTCGGGTTGGTTTTGCCTTAAAAACCAACCGGGTCCCGGGGACGAAAATGCCAATAACTCTCAGATCGGGCGTCCGATTGACGCGCCGTCTGTTGCGTTGAGTTCCTATTGACGATACGGAACTTTTGGATACATCAACTCTGGACTTTGTGACAGTTGATGTATCAGCCTCTCGGCTCGTGGAGCGGACCCTCCGATCGAGCTTGCTGTGTGCGGGAACCCTAGTGCTGGCTGCGACTATTACTGTGACTATTACTGAGACTACTGCTACTGTGACTGCGACGACGACAGTATAGAGATCCTGTGTGGATTCGACGACGACGACTACAACACTCAGCGATCCTACGTGGATTAGTGCTACAGGTCCTGTGTGGGCCCGATCCTGTGTGGGTCTTTGCGCTCAGCGGTCCTGTGTGAACCAGCGCCTACAGGTCCTGTGTGGGCCCGATCCTGTGTGGGTCTTGCAGTGATTATCTACAGGTCCTGTGTGGGCCCGATCCTGTGTGGGTCTTTGCGGTGCTTATCTACAGGTCCTACGTGGGCCCGATCCTGTGTGGGTCTTTTGCGGGGGTTAGTTACCTATCGATCCTTCATGGGTCCGATGACTTAGATGGATCAGAGATCATCTTTATCGTCTTTCGAAGAAGTATACCTGTGTGAGCTGAATCCTGTTTCTTTCCTGTGTGGATTGAGTTGTGCTATCCTGTGTGGATTACGTTTTGCTTTCCTGTGTGGAATACGTTTACTTTCCTGTGTGGACTGAGTTGTACTTGGGCTCGGAGGTTGGAGCGTATTTGAAATTGATGACTTAGGTATATGTATGGGAATATACCTAAGCAGTGTCGGTTGTTACTTCGTGATTGTACCTTTCTTTGTGGTTTATCCTTTGTGGATTTTGAGAGACCTTCAGGGGTCTCGGGGTCCCTACTGAGTAGCTTATACCCACACCTGCACGGGCTATGCCCGCACTACGTTGTGATGGTTGCAGACGACGGACAACGTTGATCTTAGCTGAGGCTTGCAGAGCAGGACGGTACCTGGAGGTGGACCACTGGGCGGGACGTGCTCGGAGCGGACGGCGGGACCCGTGGAGAAGTGGAGCAATCTGTACCCACCCTTCAGGTGGGATTTCCAGTGGACAGCTCGGTGTAGCGGCTTTTACTTTTCAGTTTCTGTTTTCCCTTTCGAGTTTTACTTTACATTCTGTTTGGGTTTGTATACTGGCCCATTTACTTTTCCGCACTTTCAGTTGTACTCTGCTTTTATTTAGTGTTTACTTTCCGCTTGCTTACTCTGTGGTGTTTGATTACTTACAAAGGCAATGCCTTCCCTTTTTACCGGGATTTACGCCTTGGTGCTAGTCGCCAGCCCCTGGCCTATGGAAGGCGGGCTTGGGGTAGTCACGGCACGGACCCTGAGGGCGGGTCGTGACAAAACAAAAGTAATTTAGGAAAGCCCATCACTAATTATTATAACTGATGTATGTAGTTTTATTGGTTTAACATGTTACTATCAGCATTTTTTTACTAAATTTAGATTTATTAGAAAAACAATTATCCATGCTCACACATAATGGGGTTATATTATTTTGGAATAAAGATTATGGAAAATATTTTGAATAATTTTGTTCAATATTAGTCAACGATCATATCGTGACATTACAATCTAGCTATAATGGGGTTGTGATTTATAGGGATGCATCAAGGAAAGGACTTGGTTGTGTTATTATGAAAAATGATAGGGTTATTTTATATGAATCAATGCATTTAAAAATCCATGAACACAACTACCCAAATCATGATCTTCAGTTAGATGTAGTAATTATTTCTGTGAAGATATGGATAAAATATCTCTATAGTGAATTTTGTGAGGTATATACTGATCATAAGAGTTTGAAATATATTTTCTCACAGAAAGAACTCAACCTAAGACAAAAGATATTTTTTGAACTAGTCACAGATTATTATTAAACAATACACTAGAACCCAAGGAATGAAGATAATGTGGTTAATTCTTTGAGTATAAAGGACCACGAGGTTCTAAAAAATGATAGTTGAAAAGAATACTTTGTTAATGGATCTTGTATAGATGGATATGGGAATTATCATTGAAGGTGAAACATAACTACTATTTCAAATGGTTTCTAAACAATTTTTACTAGAAAAGATAATAAGTTCTCAATCTAATGATGCGTAATACCAATAGAAAATTAATGTTGTGAATGATGGGAGAATGAATGAATTCATATTTGAAAATAGTATATTGAAATTTGGGAAAAGGATTTGTGTTTCAGTTATACATGAGCTAAAATTGGAATTATTGGATGATGGACATAACTATAAATCTCTGTACACCATGGTGTCACTAAGATTTATATATATTTGAAATAAATTTTTTGGTATCACAACTAGAAGAGTGATATTTCTTATTATGTGTCAAGATGTTTGGTTTTTCAACAGGTGAATGATAGAAGACAACATCATTGAGGATTCATGCTACCTATTCCTATACCTGTGTGCAAATGGGGTGTTATTACAGTGGAACTTTTCAAAGGGTTACCAAAGACTCCAAGAAAAAATGATGTTATATGGGTTATTATTGATCATCTTACCAAATCTGCATATTTTTTTCTATAAGAGAAGTTTTAAGAGTTAAATGATTTGAAAGAATTTACATTAATGTAGTTGTATGACATCATGGTGTACCCATATCGATGGTTTCAAATGATGATCCTTGTTTTACATGAATACTATAGAAATGTATTTAGAAGGCCGTAGATATAGAGCTTTATTTGAGAACTGCCTACCACCCTCAAATTGAAGGAAAATCAAAAAGGACTATTCAATCCTCAGAAGACATATTGAGATCTTTCCCACTAGACTTTCATGGTATGTAGGATAATCATTGACCTATACTATAATTTTTAGATAATAATAGATTCCATTTTAGTATTTCAAGGTTACCATATAAATCGTTATATTGAAAGAGATGTCGTACACCGACTTGTTAGAATGATGTAGGTTGAAGAAAACTCATAGCCCCAATACAAGTTGAGGAATTGATGGAAAGGGAAAAGACTATTTAGACCCATATCAACATAGCATAGAGTAAGAAAAAGAGCATTGCCTAGAACCCAATGATGTATTTGAAAAAATCTTATGTTCCTTCTGTTCCCAGACCTCATTCTAAGACTATAAATAAGATTTTGTCAAGGCCTCATTCCAAGACTATACATAAGACTATACATATGATTTTTTCAAGGCCTCATTCCAAGAATATACATAATATTTTTTTCGATTCCTTTTTCCAAGATACTAGTTTGTCTCATTAGACCTATCGATGCCTCGAGGATCTATGTTGGGCTCTACTCATATGTTACTAAGTCCAATTCATTTCTCATATTAAAAGGTTAAAACATAACATAAACATTTTTATTCAAACTAGAAAATGAAATGTCATTACATTAAACATAATCCTAAAATGGTATAAAAATAGTACATCCACAGTCAAAAATATCATAACTCATTCAATAAAATATAAAAGACTGTATTTGATGGATCATCTTCAAACAAGTGTAAAATTTATCCAAGGATGTTGACATAGATGAAATCAAAACTGTTTGAGAGAAATATATATTTCTATTTTGAAATCATTAAAAAGTCACATAATTATAAAATAAATAATTTTTTTTAAAATACTCTTATAAGATTATAATGTAAGCTTTGAAGGTGTTATAGTGGCAGAAAATAGCTGCACCGACCACATAAGTTAAAAAAACATTGTTTCCATGATTTTGTTAAAAAGTTTGTAAATGAACTTGTTTGGAAAATTATAAAAGGATTACATTATAAACATTTTAGTAAAAGAAGAACAAGGGTATTAATGAAATTAACCCATATTCAAGGAAATAGTAAAAATTGTTTGAAATATATTTTTAAGAAACATGGTTGTCGATGATAAAGAGGACCCAATAGATACTCACTTATAATAAAGAGATTGTAAAATTAAACCTTACCTTGTAATTTTCCTTAATCAAGGGTAAATTAACCTCAAGTATAATTTTTAAATCATTGTTATTAAATTATTCAATAACCACATACATAAATCTGATATCATTTATGATCTCTTAATATTTCTTTGTTAATAATATTTCAGCAGTATCATTGTCGCGGGTGTTAACTTGTTTGTTTTCCTTTATATGTTTTGTTACACAAGTCATATTTTTTATAGATAAAGTGTTTTTTATTAATATCCAGAATGATATTAAGATTTTAAAAAAAATTAATAAAAAAATTAAAATTATTCTTGATTGATTACGATGGGGAATGTATCTAATCACATTCGTGGAGATGGTAATCTGTACATACGCACGAGCGAAAATATCATTCTATTGAAGGTGAAATCGTATATAATTAGATGTTATATCACCTTTAAAGAATAAATAACATGTTATATTTATTTTTTACATCAACTATACTCATTATCATATCCATGTAAATAATGAAGTGATGAATAAAAAACTACACCACAACGTGGAGACGGTAAGTCGTACGAAAGACTATATGGTGACTTGGTCATTCATAGGATGGATAGAATAATGAATATTTTACTACCATATATATAATAACATCACAGTAGGTAGATGTAACTAGATTTATTATTTTGGTATGGAAACAACAATGAAAGATGATGTGGAATAAGAAAATAACATTGAAAGAGGTTATTAAATTATTTCCTCTTCTCCATGTGCTTCCATTTGATTTGATCAAAAGGGATCCATAGGTTGGATTTCTAATCAAATTAATGCCTTTAGGAATAATTAAGGGTTTTTTAGTATATTTGAGCAGGAATTGGCTAATCCAAATGGATTTGGAGTTGTGATTTTGATAGAATGTTTAGTACTCATTTATAAGAGAGGTGAAGGTCACTTTAGGAATAGCTTGGAATATTATTTTATTATACCATCATATTCGGTATATAATGGCTTCAAATGGATTTATTTCGAGGCTAAGGTGGGTCATGGTTGAAACCTCTCAAACAATAGGTCTTAGATAGGTATTGGTCACCATATTAACCATATCTTTTAGATTTAACTCTAAGTTAAATAGTTTTAAATTTTACCATGTATTATGGTATTATTATAATATATGGTTAATAAACATACTATATAAATATAAAAATCCCCTAGTGGTTCTTTATTGATATATAACACCTTATCTATGTCCTTTGGTCGAACATTATATTTGTAGGAACATTATATCAATTAATAAAATACTATTTGATTTAAAAAGTCATTTATGTCAATTTTGAAACTATTTTTCTATTTCGTTTTTGGGAATGTCATAAAAACATTACCACATAAAAAATTATCTAATAATCCCTTAAATGTATTATTTTCCTTGAAAATTAGTTTAATTCAACATGAGTCTCAGTGTACATTTATTTGGATATTTATAATATCAATTATTTTAATATTTCATTAATAATGTAATTATTGTGCCATCATTGTGTCATTAATAAATTTAATTACATAATGTCTAAATATTACAAATAAAATTAGATTATGTGTGAAATTCTCTTTGATTTCTAATTAATATTTATATTTGGATTTATCTTCTTTATAACACTATATTAAAAATGTATTAGTTATTAAACATTTAATTTAACACTTTTAACTCTTATTTATAAAAAATAATAATAAATTTTGTAATCTAATCCATGTGGATCAAAGAGGATCATATTTTATACCTAAAGTAAATGTTGGTCTAAAAAAACATATCCAATATAATTAGGACATTTTTTAGGGAAAATATAATATTTTCTTACCATTAATTACCCTATTTACTATTAATCGTGGTAAATTAAAGTCAAAAGTTACTATTCACCAAAAATTATTTTCATCTTATTGAACCGCATTATACTTACAGATTCCAACTGTGTCTCTCAGATTTTTGAAATTCAATTAATAGAAGCAGTAAAATTATGTTTTAAGTAAATTTATATCATGCATATAAGGTGGGTAAAAGAGGTTAAAAGATCCAATAATCTTTTATATATCTAATCTTATTATAAAATGACTCTAATAAATTACATTGAACTAATATAGGAATTATCTATCTAATTTTACATGAAATAAATTTAAATAAAATAAATAATTATTTAAATAAAAATTCGGTTTTAAACAATAAGGTAGTGTTTTTCATTATTCATCAAAAATGGAATGTTTTCATAAAAATACAAAAAATTCACCCTAATCAAATTTTGATATTTTTAATCCTAAAATAAAGTACATTTTGATAAATAAAATATAAAATATTTCAAAAATTGGTTATTAATATTTATAATGTCTAGTTTGATTGGTCGTGGTGTGCTAGAACATGAAGTTGCATACATTGCAAACTATTGTTTTATTCAAAGGGAAACGTACAATGGAAGCTTGGGGTGTAACATTCTCCCCTCCTTCAAATAATTCGGTCCTCAAAATTTATAGAATATTACTAAATAAAATGGATGGGGTGGTTATTCATCATAAGTTCCTTAGGTTCCCACGTTACCTTTTCCATCTTATGGTTTCTCCATATAATTTTTATCATACGAGTTGTTCGTTTTCACAACACTTGTTCCCTGGTATCAGGAATCCTGATAGGCTCTACACAATAATATAGATCATGATCTAGTTCTATTTCATCATAGGTGAGTACGTGCATTGGGCCAGGCTTGTAGTTTCTCAACAGTGATATGTGGAACACATCAATAACGTTGGAGAGACCTTGCGATATTGCCAAATGATAAGCTACATCTCCAATTCAGTCTAGTAGTTTGAATGGTCCGATGTACATCAGACTCAATTTACCCTAATTACTAAATCGTATAACACCCTTCCATAGAGAAACCATCAAGAAATCATGATCTCCTACTTGAAATAAAAAATGTGTCCTTTGGTTAACGGCATAGCTCTTTTTCCTACATCGATCAATTTTGATGTGGGTTTGGATAATCTTCAGTTTTTTCCATTGTTACCCCAACATGTTTTGTGACTATAAGTTTTCATTCACCAACATCATCCCAACAAGTTGGTGTGTTACATCTATTTCCATATAATGCTTCAAATGGTGCCATCAGAATAATTTAATGGAAGCTATTGTTATAGGAAAATATTCCGGAGGTAAATAATGATCCCACATACCTTGAAATTCAACTGAGAAAGATCTCAACATGTCTTCTAAGGTTTGAATAGTCTCATCATATTATCCATAAGTTTTAGTGTGGTAGGCAGTGTTCAAATGAAGTTAAGTACATATGGATTTCCGAAGACTTTTCTAGAATCATGATTTAAAATAGGAATCACGATAAAAAAACAATCGATTGGGGTACACCATGAAGTAGTATAACTACATTAATATATAGTATTTCTAAATTTTCAGGTGTAAAATCTTCTCTTCTATATAGATATTGTTCTGACATGGTAATACGATCAACAATGTAACTTATTGCATCATTTATTTTAGGATTCTTTGATAGTCCCATGACAGAGTCCATCTTAATATCATCCCATTTCCACTCAGGTATGGGATGAGGTTTCATGACTCCTCCAGGAAGTCGTCTTCTAGCCTTAACCTATTTACAAACCATATATAGGGACAAATAATCCGCAATCTCCCATTTCATGTTGTCCCACCAAAAATGGTCTTTAAAGTATCTATATATCATAGTGCTACCATGGTGTATAGAGAAATTGGAGCTATAGGAATCATCCAAGGACTTACCTTTTTGATCAGCTATATTAGGAACACAAATCCATTTCCAAATATTGAAAATTCCATCTTCATTTATAAATTTGATCAATCTCCCATCATTCAAAGCATTAATTTTCTTTTGTAACTCCTCATCATCTGTATGAAAACTAATTATCCTTTATTGTGATGATTTTGTAGAAACCATTTGACTAAGTATCGATGTTTCATAATCCATGATTATTCCCATATCCAAATTTACTAGATCTATGAATAGACGATACCTTTCAACACTCATCTTGTTCAAAACTCCTCGATCCTTTCTACTCAAAGCATCCTCCACCGTATTTTTTTCCCTGGGTGGTAGTGTATAGTGCAATCATAATCTCTGAGTAGTTCAAGCCATCATATTATCCTCATGTTGAGCTATTTCTATGAGAAAATATACTTCAAACTCCTGTGATCGTTATATATCTCCTATTTCTTCCCTTAGATATAGTGTCTCCATATCTTCAATGAAAATATTACAACTGCTAACTCTAGATCATGAGTATGATAGTTTGGTTCATGAAATTGTAGCTGTCATGATGCATAGGAAATAACTTTATCATTCTGCATAAGGAAACAACCATGTCCTTTCGTTGAATTATCACTATAAAAAACAAACCCATTAATCCCTGATGGTAGAGTCAACTTTAGAGAATTGCCTAATATTCTCTTCCTTTCATCAAAACATTCTTCACACTCTTTTTCCCAAAAAAAATTAACCCTTTTATGTGTAAGCCTGGATAATGGGTTAGCCAATCGGGAAAAATATGGGACAAAATGCTGATAATAAACTGTTAATCCAATAAAACCTCATACCTTAGTTATACTCATCGGTGCTTTCCGTTGTTGTATTTTTGTTTTCTTAGATGGATCAATAGAGATTCCATTTTTAGAGACAATATAGCCAATAAAAGAAATCTCTAGAATCCAAAATTCACACATTTTAAACTTCCCATATAATTCATTTCTTCTAAGAGTCTTTTAAATAGTGTGAAAGTAATCATAATTAATCTTCATATATTTTGTAGTAAACCAAGATATCATCAATAAATACCACTACAGAGTCATCAAGATATTACTTGAAAACTCTGTTAATTAGATCCATGAAAATAGAGGGTTCATTAGTTAGTCTAAAAGGAATTACTGTAGACTCGCAATACTCATACCTAGTATGAAATGTTGTCTTCAGAATGTCTTACATCTTCATAAATAGCTCGTGATATCCAGATCAATGGTCAATCATTGAAAAATATTGAGATCCATGGAGTTGATCGCATTAATCATCAATGAATGGTAGGGGATACTTGTTCTTTATTTCTATAGCATTGATCTCCATGTAGTCAATGCACAACCTCTTATATCCATCATTGTTCATAAAAATAATAATGGCTCCCCACGAAGAAACACTAGAGTGAATAGATCCTTTATTACTCAATTATGCTTGGTTTTTCTTTAGTTCCACTAATTCCACAGTGTCCATTCTATAGGGGGTATTCGATATGAGCCTTGAAATAAGAATTAAATCAATGGTAAACTGAATTTCTCATTTTGGAAGATGTATAGCTAAATCCTATAGAAACACATTAACATATTGTTTCACAATGGGTACATCCTCTATTAGAACATTCCTTTCCTCACCCATAGTAATTTCACTCTCTTCCACCCCCAATAATGTAATTTAGTAGAGCTACTTGGGGTGTATCTAGATATGAATATTATGGTGACGATTCTACTATAATGACATGGAACTATTTATCATCATTAAAAATTGTAACTTCTTTCTTCTTATAATAAATTTTAACAACATGGTCAAAAAAGAAAATCTAGACCGAGGATTATATCAAATTCAACCAAGGGTTTGACGATGAGATTTGCAGATAAATAAAATTTATATTCCCTAATAGGAACAGATTCACAAAACATTTTTACAAAAATACTTCCTATAATAGTTTTGAATGAAAACTCCTTTGTTAAATCAAAATGTAAATATCCAATTTTCATAGAAAACTGGGTGGATATGAAACAATGTGATGATCCAGAATCAAATAAAGGATTTTCTAAATTTGGCGAAACAATTAAATTACCTACCACCATGTCATTTAGAGGTTCAACCTAAGCAGTAGTGATCACATAATCTTAGCCCTACTCCATTGGAATTTTTTGAGGTAAGTTTCCTTGGTTCTTAGGATATTCAATTGCATAATGTTCCATTTCTCTACAATTGTAGCATTCCACATTGGCAGCATCTTTCATCCCCTTACAATCACAAGCATTCTGACCTTTTCACCAAACTTTTAACAGACTCTCATTGCATTCAGGAAAATACCGGGGTGTTTCTTCCCACATCTACTAGAGTATGGAAATTCAAATTTTCTAGTTATCCATTTATTTCCATTTCTATAGTGTTAAGAAGATCTATTCTTTTATTTATTTTCATTAAAGTCATAAGACATAGAGATTTCTTTTTCTATCTTGATAGAACATGAGTTAATATCTTCTTTCGATGAGAATGATTGTGAGACTAATGCTATATGGAGAAATGGTTTAAAATCATTAAAGAATAAATCAATATTATTCCTTGGGTTATGTATATAATATATTTTATGAATTTCTAACCTTGAAATGTTGGCCTCATAATTTGTGATATTCTCATTTTCCTTTTTCCTCAGACTCAAAAATTATGTTTCTATACCCGATCTATTGTCACGAGGAAAGTATTTTTCTATGAAGTGATATTTAAACTCTCTCCAATCCATATTTTATAATTATTCATCCTCATTTTCATTTGGAATTAATAACCACACATCATCTACATCACCTATGGGGTGATAAACTGCCATGACAACTTTTTCCCTTTCGCAACTCCCCAAATCATGAAATATTTTCTCCATGGAACTTATCCATGGCTCGGCTACAAGTGTATTTGTAGTCGCAATGAATTTTGGGGGTTGATTCCTATTTAATTGGTCTAACATCAATCATCCACTTTGTGGATCAGGGTGCTCCATAAGAGTAAGGATATTATTCATAACCCAAGTGAGTTGTCCCAGTATAGTGATAAGTATATCACCACCAGTTATATCACCAGTTGCACTATAATTACCTTGAGTAGGAGGTAAATCCCTACATGGATTATGTTTGTTGATATGGTTTCCATTCCTTCCACTAGGCACCATTTTTTAAAAAATGGCATATGCTAGATAAGTTTATGAATCAGAATACGTATTCCAAACCTGTAAAACATTTAACATAACATGAACAGTTTATGGATATAATCCATAATAATAATAAAAATGTTTTCTTATAGGAAATATATACACATAAATCCTTCATATTGGTTTGAAATTAAAATTTGAAATATCCTAATAATATCCCCCAATATTATCGTAACCAAGCATCCAACAAGGCATGTTGTTGTGTACCAAGATACACTGGGTCAAGCCTCAAACTTCGTGATGGAGTTTTCACTCCTATTTAAAATTGTTCCAGAGCTGTCTCGACCTACTCATATCTTGGTATGGATGTATTCATTGTAAAACTAAAAAAATATCTACATTACCAAAATTCTAGGAAGTTATTCTATACTAATCCTTAAAGTCTATATTAGGGAAATGTTATCTATTGAGAGTTTTTCTGAATATAATTTCCAAGGATTGTACTAAAATTCCTCTGACACCAACTATAATTCCCATACACTAGATTCCTAGAGTCTGTGCATTATTACATAACACTGTGATTATCACAAATGATCATGTCTCTAAAGACCGATTAGTTTGGAATCCTTGTAAGTATGATATACATACATAAGTTTTACAATACATCATTAAATAATGAAAAAAACATCACTGTGTCCTCATAGAACACACTCTTTTACCATATCCTATTCTTGTAAGTCAATTGTAAAATACTTCTTTGCATCCTGGAGAAAATAAAACATATGAAAATGGTGAGCTCAGATGCCTAGTAAGGATAACAATATAGAGGAAACTTTTATAAATATGCATAAAAATTTATGGTTATGTATAAGACTAAAGCACAAGACTTTTAAACTTAAATGTCAGCATAATATGTAAAATAAAAAACAAATAATTCCATTTACAAATTCACATGGATATTCTAGTAGTCCAATAATCTCATTCATTAACAATAGCAATTTCCAGAATAATGCAATGCATATTTCCAGATATCATAACCACATAGTACATGCCTCGTGCCATGACTACAAATTATATTTTGGCAAGACCATTTTCTAAGACACTAGTTTTTTCCATGAGATCTACCAATGAATTGTGATGATATAGAGGACTCCACCCATCACTTATTAATTCTAATTCATTCCTCATATGAAATGGTTGTAAAATAACATAAACATTCATATTCAAACTAGTATACGAAATGTCAATACGTTAACCATAAACCACGAATGGTATAAAAATTACCCATCCATATTCAAAAATATCATAACTCATTCAATACAATATGGAAGATTTTATTATAATGAATCAACTTCAAACAAAAGTAAAAACCATCAATGTATGTTGACATAGATAAAATCAAAACTATTTTAGAGAAATATCTCTTCCTATTTTGAAATCATTTAAAAGTCATGTAATTATAAAAGAAATAATTTATATTAAAAATACTCTTATAATCATATAATGGAGTCTTATAAGGGGTTATAATGGCAGAAAATATCCACACCCTCCATATAAGTTAAAAGACATTCTTTCGTTAATTTTGTCGAAACGGTCGTAAAAACGTTGTTTGGAATAAATAGATGGATTACATTATAAACATCTTATAAAAAGTAAAACAAGGGTATAAATAAATTTGACCCATAGTCTAGGAAATAGTAAAAATGTTATGAAATACATTTTTAAGAAACATGGATGTGAATGATAAAGAGGTCCCAATAGAAGATCGTGTATAAACAACCTCAAATAATAACGAGATTGTATAATTAACCCTTACATAGTAGTTTTACTTAATAGAGGGTATTTTATCCTCCTGTATAATGGTTAAATAATTTTTAAAAAATTATACATGAACAACCTACCTAAATATGATATCATATATGTTCTTCTAGTATTGATTTTTTAATAATATTTCAGTAGTATCATTGTTTAATTTGTTTACATATACTTTTTACTTTATATGAATTGTTACATTAGTCATGTTTGTAATGAATATGATGTATTTGATTTGTATACATAATGATATTATGTTTTTAAATATTATTTTTAATCATAAAATAAAAATTATTCTTGAATAATTAGGATGGGGAATGAACCCCATCATATTCGTGGAGATGAGAATACGTACGTACACACAAGAGACAATATCATATTATTCATGGTGAAATAGTATGAAATTGGATGATATATCATATATAAAAAATAATTATCATGTTAAATTTATTATTTAAATAAATTATACTCATTATTATACACATCCAAATAATGAAGTGTTGAATAACAAACTACACCACGACATGGAGATGGTAAGCCATATGTACGAACTTATGGTGACACTGTCATTCATATGACGGATAGAATGGTGAATATGGTTGTACCATATTTATAGTAAAATAAATGTTTATAAAAGGTATTGGAGGTATTATTTTTTTATGGAAACAACTAAGAATGAGGATGTGGAAGAAGAAAAGAACATTGTAATATGTGATGAAATTATTACCTCTTCTTCGGGTGCTTCCTTTTAATTTTATCAAAAGGGATCCTTAGGTTGGATTTTTGATCGACGTAATGACACTAGGCTGAAGTGGGGGTGGATGGGAGAATATTTTAGTAGGGTTAGTCTGAGCCAAATGGATTTGGAGATTTGATTTTGAGATAAGGGGAAGTACCCTTTTATAAGAGAGTCGAGGTTCACTTTTGATAAAACATGAAATATTATTTTATTATACAATCATATTTGGTTTATAATGGCACAAAAAACAATTTATTTCAAAAATAAGGTGGGTCTAGGTCAAAAACCTCTCATCCAATAGGTTTTGTATATGTTTAGGTCAATATAGTAAACTTATCTTTTATATTTAAATCTAAGATAAATAGTTTATCTTTTAACATGTATTTTGGTGTCATTATAATAATTGGTTAATAAACATACTATAAAAATACAAGAGAACCCCCAGTGTTTCATAATTTATATATATAATATTTTCTAAGTCTTTTTTCTGAATATTATATTTTTACAAATATTATATCAATTATTAATATAGTATTTGTTTTAAAAACTAATTTATGTCAATTTTGACACTATTTGGTATTTCGGTTTTGTAAAATTCATAAACACTTTATCACATCAGAAAATTTATCTAATATACACTTCAATGTCATATTAACCTATAAAATTAGTTTAATTCATATGAAGTCTCCATTTACATTTATTTGGATATTTATAATATCAATTATTCTAATCTATCATTAATAAGATAATTACTGCATCATCATTGTGTCATTAATAAATTTAATTAATTAATATCTTCAAATGATAAATAAAATAATATTATGTAGGAAATATTTTTAACTTTGAATGTAATATTTATTTTTGAATTTATTTAATGTATTACCATATGTTAAAAATAGTTTAGTTATTAAACAATGAATTTAACACGTTTAACTCTTCTTTAAATAAAGTAATGATAAATGTCCTAATCTAATCCTTGTTGATATAAGAGGATCATATTTTATTCCTAAGATTTATTTTGGTTGAAATACACTTATCTAATAGAATTTGGACTTGTTATAGAGTAATTATAATATCCTTTTTACATTTAATTACCATATTTACTTTTAACAGTGGTAAATAAAAGTCAAAAGTTATTATTCATCAAAAATTATTGTCATCTTATTGAACCACATTTTACATAATAATTTCATTTATGTCTCTTGTATTTTTGAAATTAAATTCAGAAATGCAGTAAAATTATGTTTTACGCAAATTTTCTAAAATACCTTTAAGCTAGATAAAAGACGTTAAAAAGTTCAATTTAATTTTAGCCATCTAATCTTATTATAAAATGACTCTAATTTATTACATTGAACTAATATAGTTATTATGTATCTTTTTTGACATAAAATAAATTTAAATGAAATAAATAATTGTTTAAATAAAATGTAGGTTTTAAACAACAATGCAGTGTTTTTCACTATTCATAAAAAATTGAATGTTTTCCAAAAAATACGAAAAATTCACCGTAAGATAAATTTTATAATCCAAATCCAAAAATGAAGTCCTTTTTCAAAAAAACCATAAAATGTCAAAAATTGGGTATAACTATTCATAAATGCTAGTTTGATTTGTCGTGGGGTGTTAGAACTCAATGTTGCGTACATCGTAAGCTATTGTATTATTCAATGAAAAATGTTCTATAGAAGCATGGTTTATTATAATAGGAATCTTTTTTATAATATAATTAGATATAAAAATATTATTAATCTTTGGAATGTCTCTTTAACCTACCTTCTAACCACATATAGGGATTATAATTAAACGTATTTTTAGTGGTTTGGTGAATTGAATTTCGAAAAATGATCATACTGGTTGTAATCAGTATTTAAAATGAGTTCTAATTTGATCAAAATAATTTTTGGTTAATTGTAATATTGGAATTTTATTTACAACAGTTAATGGTAAATAGTGTTATTAAAGGTTAAAATTATATTCTAATAATATAATAATAGCCTAACATTATTACAAATTTTATAAGATAAGTGTTCGTAGATCAAAATATGTCTTAGGTCTAAAATATGATCCTTCCTAATCCACTTCTATTTGATTAGGAAATTTATTATATTTTATTTATAGAAGTGCTGAAAATTCCATATTCAAATTTTAATAACTATTTAATTTTGGATATGAGGATATATAAGTGTTATTTTCTAATATATGTATTATATATAAATATTAAATTATTATATACATAATCATAATTTATTTATAATTTTAGGAAATATATAATTAATCTAAATGATGACATAATAATGATATAGTAATTGAATTATTAAAAGAATAATCAATCAAAAGATATTAAAAAAATAAAATAAATATACTATTACTTTATAAATAATATTAATGAATTTATAGATAACATAGACATGTTAGTGAAATATTGGAAGTATTGGTTCAATGTTATCATCTTGTATTGATATTTTTTAAAAAACTAATATTGAATAGTATCAATATTGACATAAATGACACTTTAAAATAAATAATATTTAATTAAATGTTATAAAATTAATAATAATAACAGGTTTTCAAAAATATCTATTATAATGTTAAATAGGTCATAAATAATCCAATTGGGATTCATTTGGAATTTTATAATAACTATATGAACCCCATAGTATAAAAACAAATGTAGACATCGTAAGAGTTAGACTATTTAACAAATAGATAATCCCAAAATATAAGGTTAATTTTGGGACCTAAACATGAATAAAATTAAATAGTTTATAATTTTCAGATATATACTCATCTTATATTCTAAATCGCTCTATTTTAGAGCTATTTGAAACTGAAAATTAAATTATAATAAATTAATAGCTTTTTAGTTTCCAAATGTTCCCTCACCTTTATTATAATAGGGGGCCTCTGATTCTATTTTATTAAAACATATAATAATATTTGGTTCAAAATAACACTTCCAAGATCTCCTACCAACTCACCAAAATTCATTCTAGAGTCTATAATTTGGGAATAATTCCATCATAAGGAGTCTTTTTCTGAAAAACAAAAAGAGACGCTCAAAGAAGAGGTAATTGTTTTACCAATTCCATTCAATTTATTTTCATATTATACTTTATATTACTATTTTTCCCATAAAAAAGTAATATATAAAGAATAATATAAATTCTGATATGTTATTATACTTATAAACCAACCATATTCCTCCATTTATTCATCCTATGAATAACAATACCACAGTGTGTGCGTGCGTACGACATACCATCTCCATCCAGTTTTGTAATTTGTTATTCCACAATACATTATATGAATAGGTATAATGAGGATTATAATGAATAAAAATAATTAAAATAACGTGGTAATTATTCTTTATAATTTATATACCTTTCAATTCCATACCATTTAACCATTAAGGAAATTATATCGCCGCTCGTGCGTACATACAACGTACCATCTCCATGACGTAGCGAGTTTCATTATCAACATTAACCCTTCAAGAATGATCATAAAATTTATAATATGATTAAATATAACATGTATGATCTTTAAATAATTCTATATATGAATAAAATACATCGTATTCATTAAAATCATGACATACACAACAAAACATGAATTGGAAAACAAAGCATTTAACGCTCGAAACAATAGTAATGATGAAATATTATTAATAAAATAATATAAGTAGATCATATTTGAAATAATTAATATGGATATGGTTCGGGTATAATTTAGTAATATACATTAACCAATATACATGAGTTTAATTCACCTTCGACTAATGGAATGTACAAGGTAAGAGTTAATTTCACAATCTCAGTATAATTTGAGGATGTTTATATGTATGCATCTTCTGAAACATGTTTATCATCCATGTCTATGTTTTATAAAATATATTTTCATATATTGTCAAAAAAAATAAAGTTATTTTTACAGATTGTTTAATTTTTATAAAGCATATTTAATTGTGTATTTCTGTCATTTCCTAAATGAAGAACATTATGACATTTTGGACAAATTTAAGAAAGAATGTTGTTTTCACCTTATATAGCACAAGCAGCTATTTTACAACTTTATGATCCCATAATATTTTGAAGAATCATTTATAATAATACATGTTTAAATTCAAAAGAATTGTTTTCTTTCATAATTTAGTAAAATTAAAATGATTTAATGTAAAAAATGGATATTTCACAGGAAGAGTTTTAATGATTTTGTTTTATTATTTTCATCAATGTCAATAGGATTTATTGGATTTTATTCTTAATTAGGGTCAATTTATTATGATACAATCTTATATGTTGTATTGAAAATTTTATGACATATTTTAATGTGGATCTTATTTTTTAATACCATCATCGTTTATAGTAAGAGTATTAACATTTCATATGAAATTTTTAATACGAATGTTTAGGTTGTGTTTTACCCCTTTCATAAGAGGAATGAATTGAACATAGTAAGTTGAGGGTGGGGAATGATATAGTCCCTCGATGAATTGGTATGTATCATGAAAAAAACTAGTGTCTTTGCATGAAGACCTGATGGTATGGTAATTTATGGTCTTTTCACGAGGCCTTGACATTGTTGGTATGATGTCCAAAATTTTGCATTTCCTCATAATGAGATTAGTTTTTAATATTACATATGATTATTCTACTAGAAAAATATTTATGTGCCTTTTTAAATTTAATTATTTAATTCATTCATTCAGTTTTATACTGAAGATTATGTTTAAGGGGGTTATGTTTTTGTTTTATACCTTTCCTTATAATGATCATGCTTATTTATGATAGCTTCCCCTATATTATTTATCCTTAATAAGCATATGATCTCACCCATTTATTATGTTTCGTTTTTCCCTAGGATGTAATGAAGTATATTATGACTGACCTACAAGGATAATCATTGTGAGAATGAGTGTTTTCAATGGAGACACTATGTTTTTTTCATTTCATGATATAATTTAAAAATTTTGTTTGTATATAGTTTTTTCAAGTCCACTAAACTAATCGTTTCATCAGGAAATGATTTCCTTTGATTATTCCAATGTAAAAAAATAATTCACTGACTCTAGGTAACTAGGTTCGGAGCATTAGAAATATTCCTACAGATGTATGAAATTGTTCCCACTATTATAGATAACATAATTAGGGGTTACATAAATTAGGGGGTGTTAGAGATTGGTTTGGGGAAAGGTTTAGATAACATTATAGATTATGATATTGTTATAAAAATATATTTAAGGGTATTTAATCTACAAATATATCATCCTGAGTAAATATTGTGTGTTTCCATGTTTCTTCATCAAAATTAGTACATATTGCAGAATGGATTTCTATAGAGGAAATGAGGTGAAATATTTTCAAACGAATATTGTGGAATGTTTCCTTCTGAATATATAAACTAAAATGGTTGTATTATAAATTAATATAGTGTATACATGCAAACTAAATTTATATTGGCCATCAATGGAAGTACATATTCTAGATGGAGAAAAAAATTTCTACACAAAATCATGTCATTGGGGGATCATTTCATGAAACAGAACCCCTAAATATTTGTTCCAACATTATAATCAGGGGTAGATAAAGGATATATCATTTCTATAGAAATTATATTTGTTAATAAATGAAAAATGAAGGACAATAAAAGGATTTGGGGACATATACAATTATGGTTCAGACAAATTATTTATCTGTCTTTTTATATACAGGGTCAATTCATTATTTTATTATTTTGAATTTATATGTAAAATAGAAATAATGTATCAAAATATAGAGAATAAATTATGGAGTAAGTATTATGTTAAAAGTTATTTATTGGAATAATGTTATGATTATCTATATAATTATTTTTACCAAAAGACTTATTTTTCTTTGACATAATTTTGATTGATGTTATTTTTTAGGGGTTTCATTTCAATTTATCATGTTATGATAGACAATATAGCTAATGAATTTATTTTTCATTTTTTGATTTAATTTATATTGTTATATAATAACATGTTCGTAAATTTTCTGAAAAATCAAGAATATAAGATACTGATTTATGATTGTAGATAATGTTATATTCCTCATTTTAAAAATTGATTTAATATAGAATTGTTTTTTGGAAATTGTAAATGAATATGTGGATGAATTCCATTATGTGCATTCTACTATAATTTCTAATCCAATGGTTGAATTCACTATTGAATTTTTTCCAAAATATAGTAGTATTTTTTTAAAAACTGATTGAATGGATCTATTAAATTTATTGGAATTAAAAAAGTATCTACAATATTTTTCAAATATTTTTCTATTAATCTTTAAATGACATCATTGTGTGATATAGTATTTTGTAAAAAAACGAGGATTGTTCATTGAGGCTATTTATTGATTATAGAAAAATCAATTACATTAATTTTCTAAAGAAGAATATATTATAATATATAGATTAATTATCTGGTCATCTTTATAGAGCATAGTATTTTCCAAAGAGTCCAGATATCATCAAATGAAATTGATGGAGGAATCCATTCTTAATATAATATTTCATACAATGTATTTTCATTAAGAGTTTGTGGTTATTCTCTATGAGTTGGTCATTAAAACTTATGAATTCATGAATATTTTAAAAAGTATTTTCATAAGTATTTTAAAAAATTTGTGGTTTCATAAACTAATGAAATTCTATTTCATTCTATTAATAATTTCAATCATGAATGACATATCAAGATTTTTCTATAGAAATCTAATAAAAACGGGTTATAAAAAATTCAATAAATGTGAACTTTGGTTATAGAATATTTAATTGATTGGAAATATTATTTTTAATTATCAAATTACTATTTGTTAAGTTAAAAATAAGGAGAATAAATTTGGAATAGATTTATAAAATTCATGAATATTTGATGTTATATAGGATTTGTGGGGTACTATAGAATGTTTTTTTAAACATTTCTTTATTAACTATCAAAAAAACATAGTTAACATGAGTGAATGATAAACTTATATACAAAAATAAGGTGATGAATATTTTATTAAATTGAAATTAATATTGTTTATTACACTAGTTTCTATCATGATATCTATAAATGACGTATTTGTTATATGTAGTGATGATTCAATAAAGGGAACAAGTTCTGTATTGATGAAAGATAATTCAGTAACTTCATAAGTATTATAAAAATTTAAAATACTTGAGAAAAATTAACCCCTTCATGATGTTGGGCTATATAAAGACCCGGTCATAAACCTTACTTAATCTTGAATGAAATTTAATAATTCACATTTAGGATCTTTTCAGGTTTAGAGTTTTAGAGAATTAGGACATAGCTATTACATCTCAAAGATTACAAAGTAGAAAAATCTACTCAGTTTCCATTTTTTCACAAAATAAAAACTCTTGAACAAAAGATTCATGTCTAGTTTCTTGTTTTAGACAGCCTGACATTTCCTAGATCCCATACCTGACCCTATTCAACTTTATGTCCTCTGAAAAACATTTCAAAAACTTGGGATAAGCATAAAAATCTCAGTAAGGGTTATAACATTAAAAAAAGAAAACATCAGTCCATGTATACATAAGAATCAATGAAATCATAATTTACTCATAAAACATAAGAAATTTTGCATACCTCATTAAATCATAAGATTTATGCATAACTCAATAGAAATAATAAGGCATAAAGGTAACTTGAGGCATTCATAACATTCTTACGTAGGGAGTAACACTCATAGTTACGTTTAAAATAACCATCACAGTATATTCCCTAAATCTCTTCAGAGAAACCTTTACATTTAACTCCTTCGCGTTACCCAATGCATTGAAGAGCTATATCAGGCACACCTGCACTTAGTTTATCAAGGAACCACCCGTATTCATAAACAATTCCCAAGAACCATAACATAATCATAGTACATAACTTAATCACAAAGGAAAGATAAAATTCCCACATTATAATAACAATATAACATTTTAAGATATTGAAATAATGAATCCATTCTAAAAACCATTTTCAAAACCATTTAAAACATTTAATAAAGTGATTTTTGAATCATAGTGTCCCATACCAATTTGATGCTTTTAACATTTTAAACCATTAATATCCATATAAATAAATCCATAAAAACATTTTAAAAACACGGATATTAATGAGAAATATTTATAATAAAAAATCATTAAATCATTTAAAATGATATTTTAGTAAAAGTGTTTTTAACAACATCACAGACACTTGAATACAATAATTGAGGAAAAACATTTAATCAGAACTTTATAATATCAAGAGAATAAATGGATTCATGATATATTATTCCCAAGGATAGTATATACACCATATAAGAGTGAATTGGTGCATAAAAACAATGAATTCTCAATAAAATTGTAATATGAGATGAAATCCCTTATGAAGAAGGTATCCTTAAAGTAAGGATAAATCAATCTCATAATTATGTGTGAAAATTATAAATACACCCAATATAAGTGGATATAAATTATAAAACAACCAGAGGTCATTCACACATATTCATAGGATGACATATTCCATAACTACAAGTTGAACCCAAAGAAATTGAAATTGGGTTAAGAAGTTATCTTGGTAAAATTTGACAGCATAACTACGTCACATTAAAATCCAAAAATGGATTGATGAGATAAAATAGGGCCTCTCGTCATATTGAAATAAAATTTACATAAAGAGGAATATAAAAGAACATCCCTCAACATAAGAAAGAGGATCTTAAAGTAATTTACATAAAAAAGAGTACTTAAAAAGAAAGAGAGAGGTAGGATCCCTTACCTCAAGTCCGACTTGTCTTGATCATTTCTTTGTATTCTAGAATAATAAAATTTTTTCAATTAATAGTTTCTGATGGACCTCCTTTAAAGTTTATTATTCAATTCATATCACATATTATAATGTTATAATAATTATTTAATTATGTGAGTTCATATCAAATGCTGTTGTCGATGTTTTGTACATGTGTTAAAAATGAACTTGTTTGAAAAGAATCATCCATGTAGTTATAAGTACATAATCTCCAGAATACTATTAATGATTTAAATATCATATATATACAGTACATATTCATTTTATACTATTCAATAACATTTGGTGGAAAAATGAAATGAAATGAACTATTCATGGAGACGGTAGGCCGCACGTACGCATGAACGCTACTTTCATTTCTTTGTCATATTAATGAAATTAAAAATAATTGAGATATATATATTATAATTTTAGTATAATATATATGTTATATAGGTCACATATTTTCATTAATTTAATTCTTTATTCATTCCATGTATTGCATTAACGAGTCACATCACTTGAGGGGGCGGTAGTCCGCACTTCCTCATATGAAATTATCACATTTGCACAACATGCAAAGAATAAAGGTATGTTTTTAATATAAAATACAGAAGCATATATAAAACATAAATTCTATTTATATCATATATAAAATATAGTGACATCATAATGGAAACATTTAATGGTGTTAAAAGAATATTGAACAATCATCATTTCGTGAGGCAGTAATTCACCATCCACAAAAATATTATGTTCTTTAACCATTAAATGGATGTGTGTGTAAGTGTAGCTCGAATACTTCTTATAAGAAAATCCTAGTATATTTAATATACTTTTTTTCTTACAATAGAAAGTAATAAAAATAGTTTAGGGGGTTGGAGAAGAAAAATAAAACAAAAGAGCATACGAGAAGACATTACCTTTAAATCGCGTAACTCCATTTGGATTGAACAAAATGGGTTTTTGAAGAGATTTCTGCCTAAGGTGAGGCTTAAATAATAAATAGAGGGATGTGGAGAGATGAAATGGGAAGGGGTTGGCTGAGCCAAAGTCTTTAGAGGTGTGGGTAAGGAGGTAGAGGTGGGGGCCTTTTATAAGAGGTGAGGAGGGGCACTCATGGAAAGTCAAGAAATGTTACATTATTTTAAAAAGAGTTTCAGATTTTAAAGGTCACACATTGATATATTTTTTAGGATAAGGTGATAAGGGTTCTAAATATTCTCATACAATGGGTTTTGTCCAACTGTAAGTCATAGATTTTACATTATCTTTTCATTTTATTTAAATCGTTCATTAATGAGGTAATTGCTGCATCATAATAGTGTCATAAATAATTTAATTTATTTAATGTATAAAAATTATAAAACTAATACTATGATGTAGGAAATATTTTTATCTTTACAATTACTATTTATATTCTAAGATATCGTTTATTTAGACACAATTAATATTATTTTACTTAGGTGTTACATACTTTGGTTACATTTTCCTTTCTTTAAAAAAATATGGTAAAAGGTCACTATCACACTAAAGTGAATCCATGTGGTCCCAAGGTTGGCACAAGGCATACCATGGTCGGTCATGACACCACAAATATAATTAGGACACATTTTGGGGTCATTTGATATTTTTATGACATTATTTTCTTACCCATAATTACCTGATTACTAATTAAACACGATAATTAAAGATAATTACCGTTATTACTATTCATAATGTCCAAAATCAAAAGAGTCTTAATTACATAATTTTTACCTTCTGTTTCCAAATATGGAATCCATTATATTAAATTAAAAACACATAAATTGTAGTAATTAATTTAAAAGTAAATCTCATTGTTAAAACAAAAGACGAGTTTTTAAGAAGTAAAATTTATCAAATGATTGACTTGTTTTTACATCCAATTGAAAAGTGAAATTACTTCAAATGAACAAAATTGTATTAAGTGATAAAAAAATAATTTAATTATACTTAAAAAAATTAAAATGACAATCTAAATATATAAATAAATTCGATAAAAAAGAAGTTTTGAATAAAAAACTATATTTTTCACTATTCATTAAAAAAAGCATTATCAGAAAAATACCAAAAATTAAGCCTAAGATATATTTTATATTTTAAATTAAGAAATTATTTCCATTTTACCAAATTCAAAACATAGAAGTTTCATTAATAAATCATATAGTTAATTCCCGCTGTCAAAACAAATAGCGGGTTTTTTGGAAGCAATATCTATGATAAGTTTAGCACTTGTTTATATCCATTTTCAAAGTGAAATTAATTCTAATGAAAACCGTTGAATTAAATTGTAAAAATATATTCTAATGAAACATTAAAACCAATTAAAAATATAATCTACCCATATATTTAAATTAGATGAAAAAGCAGTTTTGATGTAAAATGCAACATTTTTCACTATTCATTAAAAAAATTAACATTGTCAGAAACATACCAAAAATTTAACCAAAGTAAATTTCAATATCCCAATTATAAATAATAAGTTAATTTTCACAAATAGAGCTTATAAAATTGTCAAAATTTAGATTTAAAAAATGGTTCGTCATCAAAAGGCGGTAAAACAATCTTTCAAAAATATTAGAGTATTTATTCTTAAAATTGGATTCATTTGGATTTTAAGCCTCTAACATTTATTGGATAAATTTAAAAATATATAACAAACATCTTTAATCATTTTGTAGTTATTTCTGTTCATTCTATCCATTACAATGGCTTGGCTTTAACTATTATAATATTTTTATATTATTAGTGTGCAACGTAAGATTTCAAAGAAACTCGTTGTTACGTATTGGGTACGCCATCGAGCATAGCATTCCCTTTAAAGTAATATTAATATTTTAGTCACAAATATTGATAAACATGAGAATGTAATATTCTTTATTTACCTGGGATGTTAGATCATTCCCCCTTTTGGGAATTGTGTCCTCACAATTTTAAAATTGGGCTCGGAAACTTCATTGAAAGTCCCACATCGGAACAATAGTCACCAAACCTATCACTTTAAAAGAAAGAAAGAGAAGTATAGAGGTCACCTGAGTTAACCCATACTGAGATTCCATGTACAAAAATATGGATATGGAAGAAAAAACAAAGGGTCATGTTCTGAGGGAGTGTGATAGAAAACATGTTCCGGAGAAAGTTAACCACCAGAAAATCACAAACTTATGATGGGTTAAACGGTATTCGATTCCCCTGTATGAAAATTTAACATACACAATTTTTGTTTTAAGTTACTTTTCATTGAAAAATTTATTTTTGATATTAACTAAATCATAAGGAAACATACTTACTTGTCATGTTGACTTTCAACTTTTACTAGATTTCTTACACAAACTCATATTTTCTTCAAAAGACGAGTATTTAGGAGGACATGTTCACATTAAGAGAGCAATAATCAAATTCTAGAGAGTCTCCTAATCCACAAAATAGAACTGTATTTTTACCATGTATTTAGACAAAAACCAAAACCGAAAAGGTTAGTACAAGATTAGATAATACCCAAAAAGGATAATCCTTTATAAAAAGAACATCTTTTCTTAATCGCCAAAATTTTTCCAACAACCCAAAGTTCAACGAAGACCATTCGATAAACAGTTTGTCCATAACATTCTTCAATGTAAACCAAACTAAGATTGAAAGCCAAATATTTGAAGTATTTAATCACATAGTCTTCCAAGGTACAAATTAACATTTATCTCTAAATAACATCAGTTACTCTTAAAGTATCATATTGGAACGTAATTAACCTAATCATATATCCTCCATGATAGGTCAATAATTTCCCCAGATAACCCAAAGTTAACTTATTCTAGATTCATAAGATCATCTAACTAAAAAAAATTAGTCAAACTAACCAGGGAATTCATATAGTCCAGTGGTAGGCGATAAATACCAGTCGCACTTTGGTTGTGGGTTCGATTCCCGCAGCTTCCTTCGATGTGACAGGTTGTCACATGGTCTATGTGTTGTCCTTTTTCCAAAACTACATAATTCTTATAACATTCCCCAAAAAGTGATAAAATCTTCAAAAATAACCATAACATAATTTAACCTCATGTTTTTCTCATGTCATTCATATTCCATCATAACATATATTAACACATAATTACCTCAAAAATAAGGATCATATAAACCATAATGGTAACCTTTATAATTTTTACCTGAACTTCCACATCGAGTTAGTTCTCTCGTACATGATGCATTAGGGAACTCAACAAGGTTCAAGTGGTTGATCATGACTCCTGATAGTTGGTTTAGAATAACCACGAGATTTCTCATTGAATCCCCCATTTCATCCAGTCTCTTAATCAGAGAACCACCACAATTTCCTTCAAACCCATTATCACTTTGGTGCCTTCTATATGTAGCCATTTACTAAAACCAAACAGGTTAGTGTGAGTATATCATTAGAATCGTCATATAACACTAAGATATAATTATTCATGTTATATTAAACTCATTCACTTTATCAAAAGATATGACACTTTTGAAAATCCTATCCATTATGGTAGTGTCACTTGGGCTTAAAGGATACCCTAACCTCTAAAGTTATCTAAACTGGCCTCTGATACCAAATATAAGGACCCAGCCTTAAACCTTACTTAATCTTGAATTAAATTGAATAATTCATATTGAGGATCTTTTCCAGTTTAGAGTTTTAGAGAATTAGAACATAGCTATTACATCTCAAAGATTACAAAGTAGAAAAATATACTCCATTTCCATTTTTTCACAAAATAAATACTCTCGAATAAAAGAGTCATGTTTAGTTCCTTTTTTTAGACATCCTGAAATTTCCTTGATCCCATCCTTGACCTTATTCAACATTATGTCCTGCGAAAAACATGTCAAAAACTTGGGATGAGCATAAAAATCTGAGTAAGGGTTATAACAATATGAAAAGAAAACATCAGTCCATGTATACATAAGAATCAATGAAATCATACTTTACTCATAAAACATAAGCAATTTAACATACCTCATGAAATCATTAGATTTATGCATAAATCAAAAGAAATCATAAGGCATAAAGGTAACTTTAGACATTCATAACATTCTTACATAGGGATTAACACTCATGGTTATGTTTGGAATACCCATCACTGTATATTCCCTAAATCTCTTTGGAGAAACTTTAATGTTTAACTCCTTCGCGTTACCCAATGCATTGGAGAGCTATATCGGGATGACCTGCCCTTAGTTTATCACAGAACCATCTGTATTCATAAACAATGCCCAAAAACCATAACATAATCATAGAACATAACAGAAGCACAAAGGAAAGATAACATTCCCACATTGTAATAACAATATAACATTTTAAGATATCGAAATAATGAATCCATTCTAAAAACCATTTAAACATCTAATAATGTGATTTTTGAATCAAAGTGCCCCATAAAACATTGAAGCTTTTAACATTTTAAACCATTAATATCCATATAAATAAATCCTTAAAACCATTTTGAAAACATGGATATTAATGAGAAATATTTATAATAATAAATCATTAAAACATTTAAAACAGTATTTTAGTTAAAAGGTTTTTAACAAAATGAGAGACACCTGAATACAATAATTGAGGAAAATAATTTAATCAAAACTTTATAATATCATTAGAATAAATTTATTAATGATATATTATTCCCAAGGACAGTATATAGACCATATATGAGTGAATTGGTTCATAACAACAATGAAGTCTCACTAGAATTGTAAAATGAGATGAAATCCCTTATAAAGAAGGTATCCTTAAATTAAGGATAAATAAATCTCATAATTATGTGTGAAAAATATAAATACACCCAATAAAAGTGTATATTAAGTGTAAAACATCCAGAGGTCATTCACACATATTCATAAGATGACATATTCAATAACTACAAGTTGAACCCAAAGAAATCGAAATTTTGTTAAGAAGCTCCCTTGGTAAATTTCGACAGCCTAACGACGTCACATTAAAATCCAAAAATGGATTTATGAGATAAAATAGGGTATCTCATCATATTAACATAAAATCTACAGAAATATGAATATAAAATAACATCCCCCAACATAAGAAATAGGATTTTAAAGTATGTTACATAAAAAAGAGTACTTAAAAAGAAAGAGAGAGGTAGGATCCCTTACCTCGAGTCCGACTTGTCTCGTTCGTTTCTTTATATTCCTGAATAATAAACTTTTGTGAATTTATAATTTCTTAATGATCTCCTTTAAGTTTTATTATTCAATTCAAATCAGATATTATAATGTTATAATAATTATTTAATTATGTGAGTTCATATCAAATGTTTTTGTCAATGTTTGGTACATGAGTCAAAAATGAACTTGTTTGAAAAGAATCGTCCATGTAGTTAAAAGTACATCATCTCTATAATAGTATTATTGATTTAAATATATTATATATTCATTACATATTCATTTTATACTATTCCATAAAATTTGGTGATAAAAAGAAATGAAATGCACCGTTCATGGAGACGGTAGGCCGTACGTATGCATGAACGCTACGTTCATTTCATTGTCATATTAATGGAATTAAAAATAATTTAGAGATATATATATTATAATTAAATTATAATATATATGTTATATAGGTCACATAAGTTCATTAATTTCATTCTTTATACATTCAATTTATTTCATGAACGAGTCACATCACTTGAGGGGGCAGTAGTCCGCACTTCCTCATATGAAATTATCGCATTTGCACAACATGAAAAGAATAAAGGTATGTTTTTAATATAAAATACATAAGCATATATAAAACATAAATAAAATATATATCATATATAAAATACAGTGACATCATAATTTTAACCTTTAATGGTGTTTAAAGAATATTGAACAATCATCGTTTCATGAGGCAATAATTTTCCATCCATAGAAACAATATGTTCTTTAACCATTAGACGGATGTGTGTGTAAGTGTTGCTTGAATACTTCTTATAAAAACATCCTAGTATATTTAAGATACTGTTTTTGTTACAATATAAAGGAATAAAAATAGTTTAAATGGTTGGAGAAGAAAAATAAAACAAAAGAGCATACGAGAAGACATTACCTTTAAATCGGGTAACTCCCTTTGGTTTGAACCAAAAGGGTTTTTGAAGAGCTTTATGCCTAAGGTGAGGATTCAATAATAAAGAGAGGGATCTAGAGAGATTAAATAGGCATGTTTTGGCTGAGCCAAAGTCTTGAGAGGTGTCGGTAAAGAGGTAGAGGTGGGGGCCTTTTATAAGAGGAGAGGAGGGGCACTAATGGAATGTCAAGAAATGTTACTTTATTTTAAAAAGAGTTTCGGATTTTAAAGGCCCCACATTAATAAATTTCGAGGATAAGGTGATAAGGGTTAGAAATATACTCATCCAATAGGTTTTTTCTAAGTGTATGTCTTATATTTTAAATTATCGTTTAATTTTATATAAATCTTTCATTAACGAGGTAATTGTTGAATCATCACGGTGTCATAAATAATTTAATTTATTTAATGTCTAAAAATTATAAAACAAATACTGTGATGTAGGAAATATTTTTACCTTTCCAATTACTATTTATAGTCTAAGATATCGTTTATTTAGACAAAATTAAAATTATATTACTTAGGTGTTACATACTTTGGTTACATTTTCCTTTCTTTAAAAAAAATATGTTAAAAGGTCACTATCACACTAAAGTGATTCCATGGGGTCCCAAGGTTGTCACAAGGCATCCCATGTTCAGCCATGACACCACCGATATAATTAGGACACATGTAGAAATCATTTTATATTTGTATGTTATTATTTTCTTACCCTTAAATACCCGATTACTAATTAAACACGATAATGAAAGATAATTACCGTCATTACTATTCATAATGTCCAAAAAAAGTGTCTAAATTACATAATTTGGACCTTATGATTACAAATATGGAATCAATTTTATCAAATTCAAAACACATAAATTGTAGTAATTAATTTAAAAGTAAATCTCGTTGTCAAAACAAAAGACGGGTTTTTAAGAAGTAAAATTTATCAAAAGGTTGACTTTTTTTACATCCAATTGAAATGTGAAATTACTTCTAATGAACAAAATTGTATTAAGTGATAAAAAATAATTTAATTATACTTTAAAACAATTAAAATTACACTCTAAATATATAAATAAATTGGATGGAAAGGCAGTTTTGAATTAAAAATGGTATTTTTCACTATTCATTAAAAAAGCATTATCAGAAAAATACCAAAAATTAACCCTAAGAAATATTTGATATTTAAAATTCAGAAATGATGTCCATTTTACCAAATTAAAAACATAGAAGTTTCATTAATAACTCATATAGTTAATTCCAGTTGCCAAAACAAATAGCGGGTTTTTAGGAAGCAATATCTATGAAAAGTTTGGCACTTGTTTATGTCCATTTTCAAAGTGAAATTAATTCTAATGACTAACATTGTATTAAATTTTAAAAATAAATTCTAATAAAAATTTACAACCAATTAATAATATAATCTAACCATATATTTAAATTAGATGAAAAAGCATTTTTGATGTAAAATGCAATATTTTTCACTATTCATAAAAAATGAACATTGTCAGAAACATACCAAAAATTTAACCAAAGTAAATTTCAATAGCCCAATCATAAGGAATAAGTTTATTTTAAAAAATAGAGGTTATAAAATTTTCAAAATGTATATTTAAAAAACGGTTCACCATAAAAAGGTGGTAAAACAATTTTTAAAAAATATTAGAGTTTTTATTCTTAATATTGGATTAATTTGGATTTTACGCCTCTAACATTTATTGGATAAATGTAAAAATATTTAATAAACATATATAATCATTTTTTAGTTATTTCTATTCACTCTCTCCATTAAAATGGCTAGGCTTTAACTATTTTAATATTACTATATTATTAGTGTGCAACGTATGATTTCAATGAAACTCGTTGTTGCGTATTGGGTATGCCATCGAGCATAGCATTCCATTTAAAGTAATATTAACATATAATTCACAAATATTTATAAACATGAGAATCTAATATTGTTTATTTACCTGGTGTGTTATAGGCTACCTATTATATTTTTCATAAATAATTTATAAAAAAATATTATATATGGGATAAAATTTAAAATAAAAACACTCTATAAATGCATATTTATATATTCACTTAAAATTTTTTAATCATATGTAATATATTATGGATTCACCTAATAAAGGAATTTAATTGTTAAATTAACTATCATCATAGTGATGAATAGATGAAAATCAATTACATCAGCTAAATAGATAATTCATCATTAGTTATGAAGCATTTGAATGTGAGATATTGTTTAATTATTTAATAAATAGTTTCCTATATATTGTTCATGTAGGAACAACTACTGTGTTTTTTTAGGATTACATGATGTCATATTAATAATATAATTTATTATTTCATGAAATGATGGTGTTGTATATTAATAAAATGATTTATGAAAATTATGTTCATATATATGGTGTTATATCTCTGGAAATTGGTTTCTATTGACACGGTATCCCCACATAAAGATATAATTCTTATATGAAGTACATTTCAATCTATTTTATGTTCAACCTAGATATTAAATGATATAAAAATTCCATTATAGAAATTTATGATTTGGATGTAAGGATGAATGGTATTTCTAATTTTATCATTAAATATTTGGCATATTAATAGTTTAAATCAAACTGAAAATAATCGATGGTGATGATTCAGTGTTTCAGAAATTGAAAAAATAAATATGATAAATTATATATGTATTTCATTATACAATTATCAAATAAATATTATTTTAAATTTGAAATTTCGGTTATTGATGGTTGTTTGACTATTCTTATTCAATTTTTTCTTATTGAAAATATTATTTCATTTGTTCAAAATTATAAAAAATTTGATAAAGAAATAATCTGAATACATGGGTTCACACCCTCTATTATATCTCAATTTGATCACAAATTTACAACAAACTACAATAAGAGAATTCATATGTCATTGTCTATTGAATTAAATTTCAATATTACTAGTCATCCAAAATTTTATGGAAGAATTGGGTTAATGATTCAAAGATTAAAGGATATTATCCAAGATATCTCAATAGATTATAAGGGATATTGGGATCAATATGTTTATTTATCAAAGATTCCGTATAATAATAGTGTTCATTCATGTATATAACTGATTTCATTGAAGGCATTCTATTGATTGTGTTTTTGTGATTTATAAGGATGTGATGATGTTGACGAAATAATTTTTTAGGGACCACAATTGATATGATTAATAGGTTATAATATAAATATGATCTATAAAAAAATTAATGTACTCCCTGAGTATGATGAATATTTATTCCCACCATAATATGAGAGAGATATAATTTTTGGTTGATGAATATTTAATTCTTATAATATCTATATAAAAAGTCACTATGGGTTTTATAATAAGTGGAATGGTATTACATTGTTTTATTATTCCGTATAAAATTATAAAAATGGTGCGACTACTATTTTATTGAGTATCCATTCCTCCATTTTTAACTGAGTTATATGAAAAAATTCATGTTTAATTTTAAATTAATAATATACATGATTAGCATCATGTTTTTATCCTTGTATTTGTGAAATTAGTTTAGAATCATTCCTTAGATTAATATCCATTGCAGGTTATAAATTGCATAGGGTAGGTATTACAAAATAACATATCTAGCAAGGTTAATGTGTTGTGGAAGAACTAAATGAATTTGAAAGAATGGTGTGATATAGAAAATTTTATAAATGGAAAATATATTTAGATGTGTAAATGATAAAAAAAAATTAGTTGGTGATTGTTTATAATGCAGGGGAAATATTTACAACCTAGAAAATTTTAATTATAAATCAATTTCATTGGTTTGTAATATTCTTGATTTTATTTTATAGATTCATATTCACTATAATAATTTTATGTAATATCTAAATTTAATTATTAGGTATATTAAAATTAAAATAGTTTAATATATTATATGGTTTTCAGTAAAAACTAAAATTTGAAATTTTAGACATTTAATTTGATAATAAAGACATCAAATTCAGTTTCATCATATAAAATATAGATTAAGGATCTTTTTTAAAATATTTCAAAAATATATTATTATTTTATGTATAATGAAATAAAAAACATTTCATATACTTCCACATAAATGAAATAATGGAATCCACTAGCTCAAAAACATATTTGGAAATATAGTTATGTAATTTTTTATATTATTATTTTTAATTTTGGAGCCAAATATTTACATTTGTGAATAGAAGCCTTATTTTATTCATAATAAAAAATTGAATTTTTGATTTTCATTTAATGTAATGGTTAAAAGGTAAACTAGATTTTGGATTAATCAATGATTATAAAAAAACAAATTATTTTGTTTAACAGAAAAACTAAATTAGATAACTATATAATTACAATGTGATGTGATTTTTACAAAAAAAATGAGGTATTTTTCAAAAATAAAAATCATGTGTGTTTTTATTTATTTAAGAAAAAATATTATATAGATATAACAACTAGGTTATAACTATCTACTATAAATAACAATGTGTTTGTTTCACATAGACTCATTGTTTTATGCATTCTATAACAAATTTATTTGTAAATCCTTAGGGTGTTACAATTATAATGAATCGGGATTATTGACCAATATATGTCTCATGTGACTTCTTGGAAAAACCTATACAGTGTAAAATTTAATTATATTGATATGTTTTTATAACTATATCATGACCCCATGGAATATAATTTTCTAAAATGTATCCTATGGGGCCTATTTTATCATTGTAATAATTTTTTGTATTAGAGGGTCATATTTATAATGGTCGAGATCCATATAAAACAATATCGTCAGATCACCCATACTGTGAATTGGGGTTTATACATAGGATTCATTTCAATTATAGCGATTCCTCTTGAATTAATTTCATACATTTTTATTTTTTAGATTTATGTTATTTTGATTCACTTTGAAGACAACCATGATGTCACTTGGCCTATGATTTGGGATCTGACAATTATATATATATATATATTTGGTAATCATGTATTTTTATTGATATTGAGTGATCATTAATACACAATATCATGATTTAGAATATGAAAGGTCAGGATTTTTTGTGGTTTGAATATACAACAATCTAATAATTACATTAAAACAAGTCACATTGGTCATATATAAGAAGAAATTGTATTTAAATGACCATATTCATTACATGTTAGATGTAATCTATAATAAAATAATTTTTTTTTATAGTTAAAAAATCAATGAAAAGTGGGAACCCATATAACTGCTTCTGAAAACACATAACAAATATTGTTAAATATTACATTTATGGAAAACTAATTGAAGTGCAATGTGTTTCATTTGTTGTCAATGAGGCATGAAGTTGTCTTGGAATGAATGGAAGTCAGGGAATGTCAAGATGTGACTGAAAAAGGTTGTGATGGTGTTGGTAAAGAATGGGGAATGGCCATGGAACTTAGAGGAATGTCACTTAGGAGATTCACTAAGCGGCATTGGAGAATATGGTTGAAACATTCTCCATGAATATCTGACGATTGTTGAGCTGTTCTTAATGTTCCAAGAACTTGTATCAACTGGATACAATGTCACAACAATGTTTGAAGACCATGCATTGTCTTCACAATGCATGAGGAGTTGAAAGGAGTTCCATCCACAACTCCTAAGTGGATGATGTGCATTAATGAAGTCCATGCACTATCACTTAGTGCATGTGAACATGAATATGATCCGATTGATCTCTGATTAGATCAATGAAGCACATTGAAGAATTTAAGTGATTCAGGAGTTCGGTTGAAGAAGAAGAACCTTTTGAATTCCATATCTTAAGTGAAGATCATATGAGGAGAAGTAATGGAATTCCTAAGAAGAAGAAGAAAAATGTAGAAGAAGAATGGCTTAGAGAAAGATGGCTTGGCATTTAGAATTGGCATTTTTCATGGAGGACTTTGTTTTTGACAAAGTCTTATTCGTTACTTAGCCAAAAAATTGGCCAGCCCGTGGACACCTTGAGGGTTCAACCCCAAGGCACATGTGGGCCTAAGGCGCCATGCCCAAGGGGGAACCCGTGGGGCGAGCCAGGGCGGCAGGACGCACCCCAAGACACCGCATGGGCGCCTGGGGCACGCCCGAAGGAGCGCGGCAGGGGCGTAGGAGCGCGCCCCCGAGAGAGTCAGTGTGCATAGTGGGCGCTAGGAGCGCGCCCGCAGGAGGCGTGAGTGGGCGCAGAGCGCGCCCGCAGGGAGAACACGGTGTGGGGCGGCACCGTGGAGGGAGGAGATTCAACTGGAGATTAGCCGGCAGCGCCAGGGTGATAAAGCGGGAGAATTCCGCGGCCCGTTTCGATGTGGGACGCGGAAAAATTCCCGAGAGCGAATCCCAGCCGCTCATCTGATCTCGCGGACGATCGGCGCCGCTCATCTAATCCGCCGCGCCCCCGATCTGATCCAAGCCGTCGAAGCATTTTTGATCACCACATCCAACGGCCCAGCGTCCGTCTTCATCCTCGAGCTCGACCGAGGCACCCGCGAGCTGCCGCTGAACCAGGCGCCTTCCCGACGATGGTTATTGAGTTCCCGGCCACCATTGTCGAAACCGAGACCTCCATTCGGCTCTTATGACCATACTGAACATATACATGCAATAAAATATGCATGCACACGTTGGATGGGGAATTTGAAGTTCGGCCGAAGCAACCGAAGGTGCCGAGGCCACGTGGAGAGCATTATTTGCATGCATGAACCTAAACAGAGGCATGCACGCGTTCAAAAACGCATAAACGTGTAGAAGGAAAAGAAAAGGAAACCCGCGGTGAAACAGTGAAGGAAAATGAGATTTGGAAAGATTTTTAAAGATCCAAAAATCTCGGGGATTTGAGATTTATCCCACGCGAAAGTTTTGAGGCATCTCTGCCTATAAAAGGAGAGGCCGAGACCTCATTGTGTTTGCTGAAGTTCTGTTGAAAACCCGAAGTCCCGCGGAGTGCTCTGCCTCGCGAAGTTTTGAAGCCCCGCGCAAGTATCTTGTGCGGCTGAAGTTCCCATGCGCGCTAATCCTTTGCGCGACAGGAAGGAGAGGATCTTGTGCGACCTTGCGCGCTCCCTCTGTGCACCGCGCCCCCTGCGCGGTAGGCACTTGCGCGCCCAAGGTGTCCTTGCACCCTTGTGGCTTGTGCGCCTCACAGTGTTGCCTCCTGCACACCTGAGTGATTGCGCGGCCCTTGCACCCTTGCACCCCTTGCGCGCCTTCACTAAGGCAGGGGCTCGTGTTGAGAAGACCACACCTACGGGTTGTGTACAAGAAGGAGTGGAAGGCCACCACATTTGAGTGTGTTCAAAACAAGAGGAAGGCCGAGGCCTTAGTGCCTTTGTGTGCCAAGAGAAGTGGAAGACCACCTACGGACAGTGGGTGTGTGCCAAGTGGAGAAGAGGACCCGAGGCTTTCATGCCTTGTGTGTGCACCAAGTGAAGACACATTTTGTGTGTGCAAATTTTAAGAACAACCTACGGGTTAAGGGTGTGCAACAAGAAGTGGGAGAATAGGCCAAGTTTTAAGTGTGTGCAAAATGAAACAAGTGTGTGTAAGGAGACAAGTTGGCCGAACCTAAGTGTGTGCACTAAGAAGTGTGTATACACTTAGAAGAAATAAGGAGTGACCCACACTAAAGTAGAACACACTCTAAGTGTGTAAACAAATTGGATAAAGTGTGTGAAGGAGGAAGAAGGTGTGTGCATAAAGTGACTACACCCTTTGTGGGATTATTGCACCTAGAAGAAAGAGAAGGAGAGTGCATGCATGCATGCATGCACATGCACACGTGAACAAAGCCAAATCTGGTTGTGTGCATTTGAGTTGTCCAAGACCAGGAGGTTCTTGAAGATGAAGAGCTGCCATGCACTCAGTGCATGAAGTTGGAGTGACTAAGACTGGACCAGACCAAAGTTAAAGATATCAGTTGTCTGAGTATTCAGTAGTTGGAGAGAGAAGCCAGGTCATCCTGCAGAAGGAGATAAAGCCTGAGCTAGACGAGAAGCCCTAATCAACCACAAGTGATCAGAAGAGAAGATCAAGGCCAGCAGTCTTTATCCCAGACTACTGAAGATACTTGAAGAGCTGAACAAGAAGAAGAGCTACTCGTGTGACTCGAGGAGCCAGGAGAAGACCCCTGTGAGACTCAGGGTGGAGGAAGTCTCCAGTGGGATTCTGGAGCAGGCCAGTGGGACTCTGGTAACACTGTGTGAAGCAGTATAAAGACCCTACTGTGGGACTCAATAGAGATACAGTGGGACTCTGTATCGACCATTGTAATTTTAACAGGTTATAATGGAGAATCCATGCTGGGAGAGCATGGCAAGGATGTAGGCCTTTGGTTCCGAACCATGTAAATCCTTGTGTCCTGTGCCTTTTCATTACTGCATCATTCGGGAAAGGTTGAGAGATACAAGAAGAGTGGATCGAGGCTTTAACCAGCCATAGAGGTTTAATTGATAAGAATCAATTAGTAAAAAGTTTTAAGGGATCACTGATTCACCCCCTCCCCCTCTCAGTGATTTACACTGATCTGGGCACTTCAATTGGTATCAGAGCGAGGTTACCTCTAAAAGATCCAAGGGAGTCTTTATGAAGTGCAGATTTGAGGAAACGAGCGACCAGCCTCAAATGGAGATATCTTCCAAGACTCAGGAAAACAGAAAGAAGAAACAGGCCAAGAAGATGAAGAAAGCATGTCCTAGCTGTGATGAAGATGAAACAATGAATGATCTTCAGAGTGCACTCAAATATCTTCAGAAGACAGTTCCCATGGAAGTGGAAAAGTGTATAGCTACATGCATCCATGATCTTCATGAAGAAAAATCACAGTTAGAAGAAGAAGCCAATGCAATGGAAGATCAATTGGCAAAAAGGGTTGGAATAACCAACACTCTCAGAAAGCTGGTAAATGCCAAAGATGAAACAGTATCTCTTTGCAATGAAAGATATGAAGACACTGCTGAAGAATTGCAAAGAAGCCTTTCTGAGAATGGATTCTTTAAGATAATGGTCAAAGAAGTGTTCCATGCAATGGAGAAGCTGCATAGAGTGTCAATGATTGTCAGAGATGCTCAACATGAAGAAAAAGTCAAAAGGGTGAAGGAGCTGGACAATTCATTGCTTGAAATAAAAAGGGTGCATGATGACCAGATGAATCAGCTGAAAGAAAGTTGGGAAGGAAAGCTAAGAGCTGTTGAGGATGAGAAGAACTCCCTTAACATGAAGTGCTTGGAACTAGAGGTGATATTGACAAATCTGCAATCACCTAAAGCTGAATCCTCCCAGTCAGCTGCAAGAAGACATGTTGCTACTCAAGTATGCATTGAGAAGGATGATTCTAAAAGAAAGACATCCTCTAGTGAAAGTGAAACAACTTCTAAAAAGAAGGTACCATCCATACCATCTTGTACTCATGTTTCTAAATGTGTTTCTACTAAAAGTGCAGGATGGAAGAATGAATCCAAACAAGTATGGATGAAGACAGTGAAGAAAGAATGCTCTCCTGAAACAACACAGCAGTTCAAGAAAAGTACCCTACAATCAGAAGGACTGAAGAGGTCAAGATTTGTGGGTCAATGTTGGTGTTGTAATAAGTATGGGCACTGTGCAAAGGATTGTTGGTACAATCCACTGAATGTCAAAGCACAAAGGAAGCCCATGCCAAGGGGGAGCAAGCTAGAAGAAAAGAAGCAGCATCCACAGGTCCAGAGACATCTGTTTACTACAAATAGATTTGGATTACTTGACAACATCTGGGATGATTGCAAAAATGGTCAAAAAGATACATGTCAGTCTCCAACTGTATCCAGAGCTCAAAAGAAGAAAAGATCACAGAACCTGGCTCAAAAAGATTCCTTGGGAAGCAAGAAGAAAGTAGAAAATGCTCCCAAGAAGTGTTTGAGAAATGAAGAGAAGTCCTTGGAGTCTGAGTCCAAGAAGGGTGATGCATCCAGAAGGACCACCAAGAAATGCTTCTACTGTGGGAATAAAGGACATATCATGGATCTTTGTAAAGAAGACATGAAATTAAATAGAAGCAGACTGGACTCAAAAAGACAATCAATCCAGAAGAAGAAGAAGGGATTGATTGAAAACAAGTTGCCTAAGAAAGGTAGCTTGACAGCATCTACGGAACCATGTGGAACTTCCAGAACTGGGGCCACTCTTCCAAATGATTTACTTGTCATATGGCCAAATCAGTTGCAACTTGCCAAAGATCTGCAAAAAGCTGAAGATAAAGTTCTGGCATTTGCTAAAGCAAAAGGGAAGAAAAAGATTTCACATGAAGATGTTTTGAGAACCACACCAGCACAATCATCAATGAAGATCAAATGTGAAAGTGTGAAGACTGGTGAAAATGGGACATCTCGATTGAGAGAATCTTCTCAACCTTGTTGTTCACATTGATGAACCAAGGAGGTTCCATCTTATTCCCTTATACTCATGGTATATACATGTGCTAACATTGCAGGGAATTGAAGATGATGATCATTCTCATCTGGAGGATGATTTGGACAGAACGGAGTGCACCCCTTGAGGGGGAGAAAATCTGAAGAAGATGATGTTCTGAGATTAATATCATCTTAAGAAAATGGATGATTGGGGGAGCTTTATCTTTGCACCTGAACTTTCTAATGAGTTTTGTGATGTATGTGCAGGATTTAGCAATTCATTGTTATGTCTAAAAAATTTCAAACCCCTGAAGCATGATCTCACATGTATAGTGAAATGTGGACAACATTGAAAAATCTTGGTTATATCACTCTTGTTTTCTACACCGGGTTAGCCCAAGTAGACTTAGAGTTTATTTACTAAAGGTTCTTTTCTAAAGAAAACATGTGACATCATCCCTCTCTTAGTGATTTTCAAGAAAATGCTATTCGAAGGGAGGAAGTGATTTTTGAGAGTGAACCACACCACACCTTTGCATTTGATTGCCAATAAGGGGGAGAAAATATTGGCACACATATTGACCCATTCATATGTGCTGAAGGAGTGTATTGAAAACAAATACAAAGGGGGAGATTGAAGTGCAATGTGTTGCATTTGTTGTCAATGAGGTATGAAGTTGTCTTGGAATGAATGGAAGTCAAGGAATGTCAAGATGTGAATGAAAAAGGTTGTGATGGTGTTGGTAAATAATGGAGAATGGCCATGGAACTTAGAGGAATGTCACTTAGGAGATTCACTAAGTGACATTGGAGAATATGGTTGAAACATTCTCCATGAATATCTGATGATTGTTGAGCTGTTCTTAATGTTCCAAGAACTTGTATCAACTGGATACAATGTCACAACAATGTTTGAAGACCATGCATTGTCTTCACAATGCATGAGGAGTTGAAAGGAGTTCCATCCACAACTCCTAAGTGGATGATGTGCATTAATGAAGTCCATGCACTATCACTTAGTGCATGTGAACATGAAGATGATCCGATTGATCTCTGATTAGATCAATGAAGCACATTGAAGAATTTAAGTGATTCAGGAGTTCGGTTGAAGAAGAAGAACCTTTTGAATTCCATATCTTAAGTGAAGATCATATGAGGAGAAATAATGGAATTCCTAAGAAGAAGAAGAAAAATGTAGAAGAAGAATGGCTTAGAGGAAGATGGCTTGGCATTTAGAATTGGCATTTTTCATGGAGGACTTTGTTTTTGACAAAGTCTTATTCGTTACTTAGCCAAAAAATTGGCCAGCCCGTGGAAACCTTGAGGGTTCAACCCCAAGGCACATGTGGGCCTAAGGCGCCACACCCAAGGGGGAACCCGTGGGGCGAGCCAGGGCGGCAGGACGCACCCCAAGACACCGCATGGGCGCCTGGGGCACGCCCGAAGGAGCGCAGCAGGGGCGTAGGAGTGCGCCCCCGAGAGAGTCAGTGTGCATAGTGGGCGCTAGGAGCGCGCCCGCAGGAGGCGTGAGTGGGCGCAGAGCGCGCCCGCAGGGAGAACACGGTGCGGGGCGGCACCGTGGAGGGAGGAGATTCAACTGGCGAGTAGCGGGCAGCGCCAGGGTGATAAAGCGCGAGAATTCCGCGGCCCGTTTCGATGTGGGACGTGGAAAAATTCCCGAGAGCGAATCCCAGCCGCTCATCTGATCTCGCGGACGATCGGCGCCGCTCATCTAATCCGCCGCTCCCATGATCTGATCCAAGCCGTCGAAGTATTTTTGATCACCGCATCCAACGGCCCAGCGTCCGTCTTCATCCTCGAGCTCGACCGAGGCACCCGCGAGCTGCCGCTGAACCAGGCGCCTTCCCGACGATGGTTATTGAGTTCCCGGCCACCATTGTAGAAACCGAGACCTCCATTCGGCTCGTATGACCATACTGAACATATACATGCAATAAAATATAAATGCACACGTTGGATGGGGAATTTGAAGTTCGGCCGAAGCAACCGAAGGTTCCGAGGCCACGTGGAGAGCATGATTTGCATGCATGAACCTAAACAGAGGCATGCACGCGTTCAAAAACGCATAAACGTGTAGAAGGCAAAGAAAAGGAAACCCGCGGTGAAACAGTGAAGGAAAACGAGATTTGGAAAGATTTTTAAAGATCCAAAAATCTCGGGGATTTGAGATTTATCCCACGCGGAAGTTTTGAGGCATCTCTGCCTATAAAAGGAGAGGCCAAGACCTCATTGTGTTTGCTGAAGTTCTGTTGAAAACCCGATGTCCCGCGGAGTGCTCTGCCTCGCGATGTTTTGAAGCCCCGCGCAAGTATCTTGTGCGGCCGAAGTTCCCCTGCGCGCTAATCCTTTGCGTGACAGGAAGGAGAGGAGCTTGTGCGACCTTGCGCGCTCCCTCTGTGCACCGCGCCCCCTGCGCGGTAGGCACTTGCGCGCCCAAGGTGTCCTTGCACCCTTGTGTCTTGTGCGCCTCACGGTGTTGCCTCCTGCACACCTGAGTGATTGCGCGGCCCTTGCACCCTTGCACCCCTTGCGCGCCTTCACTAAGGCAGGGGCTCGTGTTGAGAAGAACACACCTACGGGTTGTGTACAAGAAGGAGTGGAAGGCCACCACATTTGTGTGTGTGCAAAACAAGAGGAAGGCCGAGGCCTTAGTGCCTTTGTGTGCCAAGAGAAGTGGAAGACCACCTACGGACAGTGGGTGTGTGCCAAGTGGAGAAGAGGACCCGAGGTTTTCATGCCTTGTGTGTGCACCAAGTGAAGACACATTTTGTGTGTGAAAAATTGAAGAACAACCTACGGGTTAAGGGTGTGCAACAAGAAGTGGGAGAATAGGCCAAGTTTCAAGTGTGTGCAAAATGAAACAAGTGTGTGTAAGGAGACAAGTTGGCCGAACCTAAGTGTGTGCACTAAGAAGTGTGTATACACTTAGAAGAAATAAGGAGTGACCCACACTAAAGTAGAACACACTTTAAGTGTGTAAAAAAATTGGATAAAGTGTGTGAAGGAGGAAGAAGGTGTGTGCTTAAAGTGACTACACCATTTGTGGGATTATTGCACCTAGAAGATAGAGAAGGAGAGTGCATGCATGCATGCATGCACATGCACACGTGAACAAAGCCAAATCTGGTTGTGTGCATTTGAGTTGTCCAAGACCAGGAGGTTCTTGAAGATGAAGAGCTGCCATGCACTCAGTGCATGAAGTTGGAGTGACTGAGACTGGACCAGACCAAAGTTAAAGATATCAGTTGTCTGAGTATTCAGTAGTTGGAGAGAGAAGCCAGGTCATCCTGCAGAAGGAGATAAAGCCTGAGCTAGACGAGAAGCCCTGATCAACCACAAGTGATCAGAAGAGAAGAGCAAGGCCAGCAGTCTTTATCCCAGACTGCTGAAGATACTTGAAGAGCTGAACAAGAAGAAGAGCTACTCGTGTGACTCGAGGAGCCAGGAGAAGACCCATGTGAGACTCAGGGTGGAGGAAGTCTCCAGTGGGATTCTGGAGCAGGCCAGTGGGACTCTGGTAACACTGTGTGAAGCAGTATAAAGACCCTCCTGTGGGACTCAGGAGAGATACAGTGGGACTCTGTATCGACCATTGTAATTTTAACAGGTTATAATGGAGAATCCATGCTGGGAGAGCATGGCAAGGATGTAGGCCTTTGGTGCCGAACCTTGTAAATCCTTGTGCCCTGTGCCTTTTCATTACTGCATCATTCGAGAAAGGTTGAGAGATACAAGAAGAGTGGATCGAGGCATTAACCAGCCATAGAGGTTTAATTGATAAGAATCAATTAGTAAAAAGTTTTAAGGGATCACTGATTCACCCCCTCCCCCTCTCAGTGATTCACACTGATCTGGGCACTTCACTAATCACAAACAAAAACTGAATATTTTTTCATCTCATTTCCAAAATGTTAAAATAAGAAGGAATTATATTATATTTATTTTAAATAATTCCCCAATCCTGAATAACAACACTAAATTAACCCATGTCTAGCTTTAAATAGATATCTTTCCCATCAATCATGCTATCACTACTGATCATTCCTCTCCATTAAAAATATCAAAAACTATGATACTAGTGAAACATAATTAAAAAACCATGAAAATCAATATGACACTAAGAAAAAAATCATCTTTATAAATGAGAACATTATTTATTGTAAAAAACTAGTACAACTATCACCACCTTGTCTACTATTATAGATATAGGACACCTGTAAATTATCATTAAACAACTACCCAAAAAGTTGAAATTAAAATAAAACATATTCAAACCAATGTAAAAAACCATATAATAACATATAGTAGTGTAGATGTTCCCTGTATTAGAATATCTCTCAATCCATTACCCAGTGACTTGGCATCTGATGAATCTACTATTTTATTGATCATTTATCTCAATCGATGAAGTATAAGACGTAATCGATTATTTAAAGCTAACCAATGAAATTATTAGATTGGAATGCATATTAAATTGAGACAAAATAAATAGAATCTAGATGAAAAATTCCTATATACTGAACCTAGTGTAATATCATTAAACCAAAATTAACAACTGTTAGACAAGATGATATGACATAATGATAGGAAAAATAATCCAAAGAATATATGACCAAGAATGTATAATAAGAATACAACATGAGAACATCCATCGTCCACATAAAAATAACAAAATATACAATTATGACTACCCATTATGAGTTTTTATTGATCTATTAGAAAATAATGGTTCTGATAAATACTTTTTGTATAAACACACCATACAGTACTAGATTACAAAAAAAAGTCCAATAAATAAATTTGGGGGAAATGACCCTGACCATTCTAGTAAAAAAATCTCAGAAACCCATTAGTATCATTGTGGATTGAATTAAATTATTTACATTATAGGTTTCCTCGTATAAAGGGATCAAAATACACTATGAAAAGTGTCCTGAAATCATGGAACAAATATCCATCTTAAATGAAATAAGTGTATATATTAAAAAATTAATTCTAAATATTATTAGTATAGATATAATAAATGGGGAAAATGACAACCATAAAGAAGAGGACATGAGAGGGATGCTTTGTGAGGAGTGATATCATGTAAAAAAACAAAATGGAACAATGGTTTCACATTTAAATCCAAAATTTCTAAAACCATGGTATAGGATTGACTAAATCCATGTTTAAATGAATCTTTGTATTTTTATTACCCTAGGTTAGAATATTTACCTCGTTTGATTGGGTCATGGAAATGGTTCAATCTACTAAGAAGGTATTTTGGAATTTAGGATATAGAGAAAAACAATAAATTTATAGGAAGAACTATGTTTGCACATATAAATTAATGGAAAGACTGTTGAAAATATTATTTTTAACTTGTAGAGATAGTGGTGGATATTGAAATGGATTTTTAAATAGATATTCATGAAGAACCAATAACTAAAACTAATTCAATACATTGAAATAGTGTTGTGTTCATGCATAGTTTCACAAACATGTGGAAATTTCATTATGATAAATTATATTTTTTCTAATATTTAAAATAAAAAATATTAAAATAAAATATAATTATATTAAATTTTATATTATTTTTATTATTAATTATATAAATAAAAGAATAATATTTCATATAAAAGTGTTAATGTCATAATGCTCTTTGTATGAAATTTATGGGCTCGAAAGTCAACAATTTCTGTTTAAAACAATATGGGAACATGTTTTTATACTATTGTATTAAAATATAATTATATTGAAAAATATGTGTATATATATAAATTGAACAGATATTATAGATTTGGTAAGGTGTTATCGAAACATGCCATTTTGAATTTAGCATTATATGGAAAGTGTTATTTAAACAATATAATGAAGTGTTCAATAAAACCATAGTCTATGTGGAGCATGGTGGAATCCAACATCAATCCACGATATAAAAAATTTTGTATAGAAATACTACTGGAAAAACATATTTGAAAAGTACAAATTGACTATGGATATATATATTCTGAGGTTGACATTTAAAAATATAGTGGTAGCAGGATTGTATCACGATAGTAAAAGGGACTTTGGTTTAATTAGACCAATTCTCAAAAAATAGAAATTTATTTAAGGATATTTTAATGGTTTAAAATGATGTATTAGCATAATATTTTATTTGTGGACACTAATTATGCAAAAAATAAACCCAGTGAGTGAATTATGTAGAGTGTGAGTATCTGTGAATGTGGGAGATGTACATTATAATAGTAATGTTATATGAGTATATATTATAATTATTATTAATCAAACTTCTATGATTCAAGAAAACATAGTATTCCAATGAAAAATATTTTTATTTTTGGATATTAGGGTTACATAGTATTCCAATGAGAATTAAGTAAATTGAATATATATAATTATTATAACACCCCAAGTATTAGAGTGAGTTTCATTTATTATGTCTGCTACATAAATGTAATAAATAAATAATTTTCTGAATATATAAGCCTTTTGTTACTATTATAAAATTTTCCCATTATGTCTTCTAAAATAAAAGTTTAAAATGAAATATAATAACCATAGATATAAATATAATTTTTATATAGAAACAATAGAGATTGAATATTATTATTTAATTTTTATAGTGAATATTTTGTACCTTGAAGTTGAATATTTTGTTTTCAATTATTAATTCTAGTTTAAATAATTTAATAGAATCTTTTTTATTTAAATAAGTAAGTTACTACAACCATATTTTCTGATGATTATATTTTAAGTATTATTATAACATAAGATGTGTGAACATTAAAATAAAATTTTGATAAATGGAGTAATCAATCAAGGGAATAAAAAATGAAAGATGTATTTAATCTAACCGATCTACCTCTTCAGTCATTCGATTTAGCGGCTCTACCTATCTATGTCGTCCGATAATAGCACTTCATTTTAGATACCCCAATCCAACATTGATTTATCGATGGAAGAATGTGGATAAATTCATTTTGGGTCATCTATATCATACATGATCAATTCTACCGTCGGGGGACTGTCGATTTAAATCAATATACAGGGTCTCACGTCTTGGATTAGATTTAATCTAAACTGTTGATCATCCTATCATCTTCTACTTATTATTGAAACCCTGAAACCCTTTATGGATACCCTCTCCTATAATTATGGTGGTGTTGTCTCACTCATCCATGGCCCAATCCTTTAAATTTGTTGCTATGACTGAATCCTTTAGTGTGATAAAAATATTATTAAAAAGTAATGAAAACTATTGAGTCATAACATTTTGGATTAAAGAAACATATCATCAACACTCCATGCTACATCATCACTTTAAAATATGTATATATTCACATTATAGGATTATATTTTCACTGTTGTATGATCTAATATGTCTTATTAGTTCCCTATCCTTATAATGATACAAATTATATATATATATATATATATTTCAATGAGTTTAAATAAAACAAATATTTTATTTTGATATGAATATGAAATCTATCCGAAGGAAATCCAACATTAAATTTTAAATAGTGATAAAAGAATATATTTCCTCCCACCCATAAGCATGGGACTTGTATCTATAAATGGATATAAATCAAACCATTAAAAATAACAACACATATCCCAGCCAACACCCATGATTTATTGTCATTCAAAACAATGGTATGGTAAGTCTACATATTTTCAAGTTATAATCCTTTTTATTAATTTGATAAATAATATATTACTTTCAATATTATTTTTATAATTGTTATTTTTAAGGTGAACTACATATATGTATATAGATGTGTGTGTGTTTGTGTATATATCTATCAATTTTCAATAAATATAACAAATATTTTTCAATCTAAAATTTTTTATTTCTAAATACCTATAAAGAGTATACTTGGGTATTTTTCATTCGATATGAAAAAGATTTAGTATTACCAAAAGGCGTGTTTTAGTTTTCTCAAAAAAAATTTGGGTTTAAGATTCATTGATCTTATAAACCAATAATTCAATTAATGTATGAAGTTTTGTATAAACAGTTGTTATCATTTTATGTGTATTTGTCTTATCTTTGTCTTTTACATTATAAGTTACAGACATTTCCTAAAATATGTGACATATCATTCATGTATTAACGTTTAGCTGTAATATATAAGTATTTTATATGAATAAAAAAAATTATTAATTTTTTTAAAGTGTAATCTGAATAAAAATTTCGCTCACATCATGAAAAGACATGTTTACATGGGATTTGATTACTTCAAATCATGAAAGTGTGTTTTTAGTGAAATTATTCATATATATGTATGTATATTTAATTATTTATATATATTAAGACATGTTTTCAAGTTTTTGGAGTAATAAATCAAAGGTTAAAACATGTATATACATAAAGAATGTTTAAAAGGATTTTCATAAAACTCGCACCTTGAATGTTGTAAATAGGGAAAGGAATTAGGCAGTAAACCAATACCTTAGTAAGTGGGTAGGCCCAACATATCCTTCCTCATTAGAAGTATCCCAAGTATTTTGTTTTCAAATGCTTGCTTAGTATTTTCTAAAACTCACTAGATTATTTTAAAATAATTTTCATAGTGTAGATATGTTTAATATATTAATGTATATTAAATTTTTTAGTGTTTTCAATAATATTATCATGATATTTTTCAAAATAATTTTGGGGTTATTTAATCAGAAAATTCATGAAAAATAATTAATTCCCAAAAAGGTATTTAAATATTTTTAAAACCCCATACTATGAAATTTCATGATCATCTCATTATTTTATATTATTTTCATAGTTATTGTAATGCTTTCAGAGTAAGCACGCGTGAAAGGAGAGTAGCATGACTACTTTGATATTATTTCTCTCTAGTAAATTTGAAAATTTAGACAAATTATCTTGAACCTAAACCAATAAAAGGTCCTCATTTGTATATTTTTTTGTAATTGTTCAATTATTTTTTTAAAGTTACACTGCATTTTCAAGGACTGAGTCTAGAAGAGCAGGTTAGGCTGTTATAATTGGTATTAGAGGAAAAATATGGATAATTTTGTAAAAATAGAACTCTTTGTTAGATTATCTACCCTTTCATGTCCAAAATTTCTCCTTGAAATTTTTAGCTAGAAGTAAGGAGAACTCAAACAAGTCTCTTATGCCTTCTAGATGAATTTATTGCTATAATTATAAAAAAATCAAGCAATAATTAATTGTATCAGTACAAAGCCTTGAGGTTTTATTGAAAAATGACTTTAGAATATATCACGTACACCTGATATACATCATCTTCATCGTGGTTCAATATTTGTTTACTATGACATCATGAATATAAAATTTCAATTCTATAAATTTTATTGATCATATCCTAAAAAAATTAAGTGATTTACACTGTACAAGAAACCTGAAACAATTCCATCCTTTTATATATAAGCGGAAGAAGGAAATATTCATGAAATATATATGTGATAACTTTTATGTTTTTGTTATGGGGTAAATATAATATTTCTTTGAAACATTCAAGGATGAAGTATTGAGACTTTACTACAAAAATGAAATTTAAAAAGGCATTCAGGATGAATATTTTGATTACCTTTTTAAGTGAAATATTTTGGTGTTTACATCCAAATAAATTTTCATTAACAATATGAATCACACCAAAGGATGTAGAGGATTTTGAAGCCATATTGATCTTTAATTTCCTAGGGATATATTCTGGTAACCGTGTAAGATAAAATTATAGACCATGGGGTTGGGGTCTTGAATATCCATTCAGACTCAGGGTAGACAGAAATGGAGGTGGTTAGTGTAAAATTATTCTGAGTGTGACATTCAATTAATGGGGGGATAATGTATCACCCCGGGTTTCAAAGAGAGTTTTATGAATTATTTCTTTCATATAAACACAATAAATAAATAATTTTCTGAATTCAATGACAGAAGTAGAAAACATTTTATTTATACAAATGCCTTAACACATCTATGAAATACAAATTCTATCCCATCAAACCCACAATGATTGATAATAGCATAACTGCGAATCCACTATACATCAGAAAGAGGCCGACCAAGTAGTTTCAATACCTGAATCAACCAAAATCAGGAAAATGAAAGTACATTAAATATAAATAAAACAAAGACCAAGAGGAACATATAACACCATTCCAAAATTAATAGAATGTGAATCAAAGAATTAGATTCGCACTTGAATACCCAGAAATGTGGATATATGAATATTCCTTTTGGATACCATTATAAATTATCCCATTTGAACATAATAAATTAATGTTGAAAATGATATATAATAATCGTTGATATATATATAGAAATAATAGTGGTTTTGTATTATTTTTAAATTTATATAGTAAATGTTTTGTTCCTTAAACCTAAATATTTTATTTTCAATTGTTAATTATAATTTAAAGAAATTAATAGAATCTTTTTATTTAATTAAGTAAGATATTATAACCATATTTTCTAAATATTATATTTTAAATACTATTATAACATAAGATGTAATAAAATTAAAATAAAATAGTGTTAAATGGATAAATCAATAAAGAGAATAAAAAATACAGGATGCTTTTCATCTATGCAGTCCACCTCATCAGCCATTCGATTAAGTGGCTCATCCTATCTATGATACCCGATAATAACACTTCATTTATGATCCCTCGACGCTGTATCTCTACATTGATGAAAAAATATGGATTTGTTCATTCTGTTCTATCGATCTCATATTTGATCTACCCATCCACCATAGGATCGTCTATTTAAATCAGTGGAAAAGGTCTCACATTTTGGATCAGATTTAATCTGAACCATCAAGCCTCCTATCATCATTTATCTATGATTGAATCTATGAAACCCTTGATTCATAACCTCTACTCCATTAATGGTGGTGCTATCTCACTCATCCATGGCCCAATCACATAAACTTATGGCAATGAATGTATCATTTGGATTGATAACAATATTATTAAAACCAAACAAAACTGATAGCAACATAACATATTATATTAATGAAACATATCATCAACACTCCATGCTACAAAATCACTTCAAAATATATATATTCCCCTTTAGTATTAAATTTTCACTATTTAAAGAGATAATATATCTTATCAGTTCCCAATCCTTATAACGATACACATAATATATATATATATATATTTCAATCAGTTTAAATAAAAAAGGATTTTAGCCAGATATACATATCGAAATTATCCAAACCCAATCTAGTATTAAACATGATAATGTAATAAAAAATATATTCTCTTCTGCCCATAGTAAATGGCTTAATATTTATAAAAGGAGATGAGTACTTCAATTAAAAATAAAAACACATAACCCAACCATCACCCTTGATTTCATTCCATTCACTAAAAAGGTGAAGGATATATGCATGTTTTCATGATAAAAATACTGTTATTATATTGATAATGGATGTATTATTTTAAAATTTATTATTTAATAGTTACTATTAGGGTTACTTATATATATATATATTTGTGTGTGTGTGTGTGTGTATATTTATATATACATATACATCTGTCAATTTTCTATAAATATTATATGGCTTTTTCTATCGTAAAATTATTATTTCTAAAAACCTATAAATTGAATACTTGTGTATTTTTATTTCTATTTGAAAAGGATTTAGTATTTTAAAAAGGTGTGTTATCGTTATATCAAATATATTTTATTTTTAATATTTTTTGATCTTATGCATGAATAAAACCATTATTTTTTGTAGTGTCTTCTAAATAGTTGTTATCATTTTATGTGCATTAGTCTTATCTATGTGATTTACATTATATGTTATGGTGATTTCCTATAATATGTAACATATCATTCATGTATTAATGTTTAATAGTCATATAAATGTATGACATAGTAAAAAACATTCTTTTGTTATTTTGTTAAATAGAAATGCAAATTAAAATTGCTCTCAAATCATGAAAATAGATATTGATGTGGGATGTGAATACTTGAAATCTGACAAGTGTGTTTTTAGTGAAAGTATTAATATGTATGTGTGTGTATATAATTATATATATGTATTTATTAAAAAATTGTTTAAATGTTTATGGAGTATAAAATCCTTGAAAAAAATATGTATACACATAAATCAAGATTAAAATGATTTTCATAAACCCCAAAACTTTAATGTTGTAAATGGTGTAGGGAATTAGGTCATGAACCAATCCCTCTAGAATTTGGTATACCGAAGATATCCTTAAATGTTACTAGTAAACCCAGTATTTTATTTTAAAAAACCTTCTTAATATTTTATGAAATAGACTGGATTATTTTAAAATAATTTTCAATGTTTAGAAATTTTCAAAATGTTAAAGAATGTAGAATGTATAACTATTTTCGATAATATTTTCATGATCATTTTCTAAATAAATTTAGGGTTATTTAATCAAAAAAAAAATTCAAAATAATTACTTCACTAAAATTTATTTCAATGGTATTAAGTCCCTTTATTTAGAAATTTAATGCTCATCTGTTTTTAAAATGATTCTCACAAGCATCATAATGATTTTAGAGATTGAATGATAGGAAGGATAAAGAAATTACTGCTTTAATTTTCATTCACTCTCATAGATTAGAAAATGTTTTTTAATTTATACAACACCTAGAATAGTAAAAGGTATTCATTTATAATAAGCGTTGTGCAATTGTGCCATTATTTTGTATTAAAAATATTAAATTTCATTTTCAATCAGTGAGTCTAGAAGAGTGGACTCGGGTATTATAGATGGGAAACATAATCTAAGGATCATCAATTAGAATGATATAATACTTTTTGTTCTTTTTTAAACATAATATCTGCACATGGAATGATACAATAATTACTAAGATATTATTTTTAATTACTTTTTGTTTGATATGTATATCACAAATAATTATCATGGGGATGAATGAGAGAAATCATAGCATTTAGTTCCCAAAATTATTCATTAGTTTTAAATATTATAATCCATATCCAATATTGTAAATAAAAATGTTGGATCTGAATTATTTTCATCTAGTGACACCTATAGGTTCTAGAATCATTGTAGTTTTTTAGGAACATGATGGATAAACAATATTGATATGTTTAATCTATTACTTCATTTATATTATGTGTCACCATTATTAACCAATTTTTAAATTTATTTGGAACACCATTTATGAATTGTTTTGAGTTATATATTGATACATTGTATTTGAACCACATTTGTAATTCAGACCATATCTCTATCCGTCAATATAGGTAACATGCACTAGTATAATAATAGAGAATTAGTTTATTGATATGTATATAGAGGAAATTATTAAGAAATATTGGGTTATATTATAGTATAATCAGTAATTTTATTATTATTGATGTTTTTTTGTTATTGATATTATTATTACTATTCAACTCAAAAAGTTATATTCTTTTGATGTATTCTTCTATCATTGGAATTTTTTCATAACATGTGGTTGTATTTTAATTATGATCAACACTCTAATGTTAAATTTATAATGTTCTACCACATATCACCTAGTCTAGTACATTGTGTCAAAAACGGGAAGACCTCTCTTGTGCATTAGTTTGTGAAAATACGGTGGTTGAAGTGTTCTGGGAGGTTGAGGTGACATATTTCCACACTGAAAAATTTCTAGTTATCCAGGTTCTTTAATGGGAGGTCAGGACGGTGAGTCGCAATAGTGATTCCCACTGATAGGACCTAACAGTGAGTCTCAATGGTTACTCACACTGGAATCTCACCATGGTGACTCCCACTGGTAGTTCATGTCAGTGAGTCACAATGGTGACTCACAATAATAGCTCACAAGGGTGACTTGCACCAGTATCTGTTGATGGTGAGTCAGAATAGTGCTCTCAATGAAAGCTCGTGATGGTCACTCACACCCATTACTAACACTAGTAGCTCTCTAAATAGAGACTCACACCAGTAGCTCACACTGCTGACATGAACTGGTGACTCACAGTTGTGGCTCACCAAACAATGATTCATTTCAAATATTTTGTCAAATTTCCATAATTTTTCCAATTTTTCCAGTTTCTACCATTTAATTTTTTCTTTGATGTAAAATTATCGTAATACAATATTTTGGTGGATTTAAAGACATTTCATGGTCTATGAGTCATAGCTTTAAATCCTTAATATTTTAGGAGGTTTTAATTGGTCAAACCACATGGTTTTGTTGAGATCTGAATTTAATATCTATTCAAAAAAAATTATATTCTGTGATTCTCTAATCTAATCCTTCTAAGAATGGGTCTATCCCATTAGTCATTTATCATCCTTTATCTTTATATCGATAATCCCCAGAATACTTTCTTCCCCATGGAGTCATACGTTGTGATGTTTCTTTTATATGTATTTTTTACAAGAATCTTTTCCTACCCCATGTGAACCCCCTCCTTTTGAGTAACTTGGAGGTGCTGATCAATTCATCCTTCTAGGGTTCCATTATCCCTCTTCAATGTGTATCATGCATGGTGGGTATATTAATGTCTACATGTGAAGATAGTAAGATCCAAATTAAATAGAGAAAATTGAATCTTTTTTAAGATCAATATGCATGGGCCGGAGTAATGTTATGTATGATCTTTTTGTTATTTGTTTTGGGTAATTATTATGAATTATAAATGATAATCACCCCATAGAAAATATTATCCATTGGTGGCCTTTGTATGTACATTGGGTGTTTTATAGAATTAATGATTATTGATTGATTTTCATTGAATAATTATATTAGAAATTTTCTAAAAATACATACCAATCTAATATATATTTTTCACGGGATATTTCCTTCTATGATAACCCTGGAAGTTAACAAGTTGACATAATGAATTTTTGAATGATTAAATATAAATATTACTGGTTTGGTTTGGGTGATGTCATGGTTCTAAAAACATTTCGGTGTTATGTGGTGGTTCTAAAGGTGTAATAGAAACATAGGTTGAGATACTGATTGATTGTGGAATGGATGGGATGTGTCGTACAATAGTGTTATAACCGTGTTTTGATATGATTATGTTATGATATTTGATTGGTGTGGTTTGGTTATGCAGCGGGTCTACCAATAATTGTTTTGGTGAGATGTTTTTCTAGGTGTTTCTTTGATTTGGTTTTCTTTTCTATTGAGGGATGGTTTGGGATTAAGGAAAATGAATAATGGTGATGGTAATGGATGGTGTGGGTGTTCAATGGTGAGGAATGTGATGTGGGTTAATTCACCATATTTCTTGTTCCTCTATGTGACTTTTCTATGTGGCTGGTTGTGTGTTTTGCATAGTAGTTTCCCTTGTAGTAATGGAATGAATAAGTCAATTATTTAATAAAGAATAGTAATTTAATAAATGAATTGTCTTGGAATAGGAAATGAGTTTGTGAATGGTTCTGTGTTTTTGAATTTAGAGGTATTAGTAAGGTTTTTATTGTTGTAGGATAGTTATTCATTTGAGAATCCATAGGTGTGGATGAGTGTTATGTGTATATATTTATTACTAGTATTTCTCTTCTGATTTTTATACTCACCCACCATATTTGATCACTGTGTGCTGAAAAACCACATCATCATTGGGAGGGTGTCTTTCCTAAAAATCCTTATGGGAGGATGGATGTATTGACACACGCCCTTCCATACTCCATATTATAGGTAGTGGTATCCAAATATTCTTTGGGTTTCTTGTGGTATTTGGCCTAGGTGTCTACGAGTGAGATGAGAATGTGTGTGAGGCCCAACTATGGATGGGCGGGATGTGATGTTATTCTTATTCCTAGGTGATGGGACTTTATGTGATACACAGGTGTGTCGGGATAGGATGTGATGTGCTTCATTTTCCTAGCTGGCATGACTAGATATGAGGCACATTTGTGTGCTAGCATGATGTGATGGGCTTCGTTTCCCATGTGATGAGACTATCTATTATCCATATGTGTGTGCATGTGGGTTCTGAATTTGTTCTTTTGGATGATTTGAGAGCGTGAGGAAGTTTTATTTTAGAAAAGAGTTTCCAAACTTGTGGAAAGTGATGTGGTGTACCCATATCTTTGTTGTGATTACTATGTTACTTAACATGGCTTGGGTGACTAGGTGATTACAACTTGTCCAGGTTGGGATAATTATTATACAGTGTTAGGTGTCATTGGTATCTCCTGTTTTCCCAAATGATAATTATTATACTTCTCTCACATGTGCATGAGGGACTTTGGTTTTCCTATTGATTATAATTTCATGGTCACCCTATGCGTATAATATTTTTCAAAGCTTCCAAGAAGATTTTTTGGACCATTTTGGACCTTAATAGCTCTAAATTTTGGATAGTTGTTGTGTTTCTTCTTAGTTTTAATTTGGTTATTTATTTTAGAGTTTTATTACATTGTAATAGTTTAATTTTAAACATTCATATGGGATGGATTTTTTTCATTGTTTTTTATATATGTCTTCAGGTTGTTTTGAAGTTTATATATATTACATCCTGATCATGTTTTCTTTAAAAATCGAAAGGCGTCCCATTTTCTGATATTGGTATACCCTTGGTATTGGTCGCCACCCTGGGGCCTACTATATGTGGGACTTGGGGGTCATTATCTCTCTACCATATTTTCTAGATCAGGTGGGGTATCTTTGGGGGAGGGGTCATGATTGGATGGTATCATAGGTGATGGTTGAGTGATAGAATGCAGTTTGGGTTTAGGCATAGTGAGGATTGAATTGGTTGTTTGGGAAATAGTAATGTGTGATCTTAGTGCGTCACATAGGATATGGAATATTGGCTAGAACATGAGATTTTAGAACCCCTCCACCCCCCGACCCCCCTCCCCTCCCATGATGCAAAACAAGGACTCTAGGTCTACCGAATGACCAAGTGAACCTACATTATTTGTATGGTTGTCCATAGTAAAGGTACATGCCTCATAATGAATTCAACTCTTTTTTGATTTGTATTTTTGGGAATTTTACAGTTGATAGGATGAAAATAATGAGTTAAAATGTATCTTAAATAAAATTCTAAACTACTTGGGCTTAGAAATCCATTGTTTACATTTTTAAGCGTTGAATCGGGTAATTTTCTGAGTGTGGATCAAGAATTTTAGGCTCAATGGGCCAATCTAGTTGATCTGCAGAGGGTTGATTTAGTGGAGGTGGATGAACATTGGTAGAAAACATTACGTGATTTCCAACAGAAGTCCTCAGTAATTTTTGAGGGCAGTGTTTCCAACATGGTGACAGAGAGATGGCTCAAGGAGCGTGATATCAACTTCAATTTGATTTGAACTCTGACAGAGTACTTTTTTTATTTTGTAGTGATCTAGATACGAGGATGTTCAGGTCAGTGCTATATGTTGTACCCAAGGGAGATGAAAGAAGTTGATGTTTTGTGGGTTTATTTCCAGGAATTCTGAGCAGAATTTTTATCATCAACCATGATTTCTGAGAATATGAAGGAGTTACTCTCCCTCTTGTAGATGTGTATGTCATTATGGGAGATAGGTATTAAGTTCAATGATATCATACATTTTTCCTCACATCCCATTCTGAATGAAGAGTCATGTGTGACATTCCTAGAATAGTCACTTTATCTTTCAATCCATTACACAATTAAACCCTTTACATTTCTGACGTACATGGAATTCTAGAAGAAGGTAGAGGTTATTGAATGTATACACTCTCATGGAGTTCAACTGTTTGAAATTATCTAATAAGGTTATTCAAGAGTCAGGGTTTCCAGTATAAGGTCTCTGGCACCATAACATCGAGGTTTGGACCGGGAAGGAGTTGACCTCAACCATTTCCATTTCGACCCTCTGGTCCTCATGACCTTCCCCTGAACTTGGGACCAAGGTGTTTCAACTGTAGATTCCATGGGGATCATCAGAATCAGTTTCCAGTAGCTGTTTAGGCTTAGTATAGTGGTGGTTGAAAGGTTATGTGTCATCTTCAATAGCAGTTTCCACCTAGGCTATTTTAGTATCAGGGATAGTAGGCCCATTATCCACTGAGGGGAGATGGAGCTGGTGGAGGCCAACCTCAGGGTGTTCCTCAGGTACTTCGACCAAGGCATAATTGTGGAGGCGGTTGTAAGTATAGGGGTATTCAAATTGGGAATGGTTTGTTTCAGGCAACGGTGGTATCTATTAGGGCATGAATATAGATTTTTAGAGGCATGATCATCTATTTTAGCACCCTTTCTTGTTCATTGTGTGATTTAGGAGCATCTCACGGCATTGTTCCACCTAGATTAGCTGATGCTCTAGGACTAGGCATAGAGAGGCTCCACATGAATCTGATGTGGATTATACCAGTCGGAGGTCAAAGCATTTTATTTGATGTGTTTTTGGAATCTAGACCAATAATGAGAATGCATCAATACCATGAGGATCTCTTCTTTTTATAGATAAACCCATATGATATCATTATTAGTATTGATTATTTATATAATATGCATGCCTCTATCAACTTCTTCCGGAGATGGGTTGTGTTCTTATAAGTGGATGATTGGCATTAAGATTTAATTTGTAGGTGGATATGTTGGTTGGGTAGTCAGTGTGTATAGAATATTTTTTCCTTGTTTGATCACCTATAGGTGGAATAAGTAGATGTGGAAATTGTGTAGGTTCCCAGAGTCATTGGGGAGTTCCTGAATGTTTTTTCTGAGTAGTTTGTGACACTACCCCCTCAATTTGAGGGAAATTTCGTGATAGAACTACCCCCAGCTGCTTCTCCAATTTCAGTGGATACTTATCGAATGGAACATTCAGAATTGAAGGATCTGAGGATTCAGATGGATGATTTAATGAAAATGTGATTTATCCATCCCAATGAATAATTATGGGGTACTCTAGTGTTGTTTGACAATAATTTGGATGGTGGTCTAAGGATTCGAATAGAATTACATAGGATAAATAATGTGACATTCAAGAACCATTACCCCATTTTGAGGATAAATTTTCTTTCTGACCAGCTAATAGTGGAATGATGGTTATTTAATATCGATATGCATCTGGATATCACCACTTAAGGGTGAAGCGGGCGATTTTTGAAACACTGCATTTAGGTTCAGGTATATAAATTTTAGATTTTAGTCATTCCATTTTGTGTTATCAATACACTATACAAGTTTATGGGGCTCCTGATCTATATTTCATATGAATTCATAGACTGGTTCATCATCATATTCATTGATGATGTTTGGATATACCTGAAGTCATAACAGTAGCACACTGAGAATCTTAGAACCATCTTGTATGTTCTTCTACCCCACCATATATATAGAATGTAGTCTTATTGGATGTTCTAGAAATGAGAGGTGAATTTACTTTTCCATTTGGTGTCTCGGTAGGGTATTTTAGTTGAACCATCAAAGGCTAAAGTGGTTTTTTCTTGGGAATCACCCCAAAATGTGGTGGATGTTTACAGTTCTCTTTGTCTTATGGGATATTACAAGAGGATTGTACCCAATTTCTCTTAAGTTGCATCTCTATTGATATCTCTGACCAGAAATGAATAAATTTTTGTGTGGATTGAGTGGTTCCATGAAGCATTCAATTATCTAAAGGGGATGTTAGTTCGTGCTCAAGTGTGTCAGCTTATAGAGGAAGAAGTTATGTTTGAGGTGATTTGTAATGGTTCATGTTAGAGTTTGGGATTCATGCTGATGAATCAGTGGGGAATGATCACTTATGGGTCCAAAAAATTATGCCCCAAAAAACATAACTATTCCACTCATGGTATTAAGATAGAATTGGTTGTGTTTTCACTGAATTGGAGGCATTATTACCTAAAGGGGATCACATTATGGTCTTCAATGATCACAATAGTTTGAGGAATATCTCTTCCAAGTGAGGTCTGTAATTGAAATAGTGGATATGGATGGATTTTCTTCAGGACTATGATTTTTTATCTCTTACACCATAGGAAAGGGAAATATCGTGTCCAAAACTCAAAGAAAAATTTCATAGAAGGAAGTTGTTCAGAACGTTTTGGATTCTTGGATGGAAATAAAGGACTGGGAAGCCTTGCACATAGATGAATGGGTGGAAAATGGTAGAGGAAGTTTGTTTCAGATGTAAGTATAGTATTATCTAATGTAGAAGGTGGAGGTGTCTCAGTGGGGAGAATCAGAGGTATAAATTATGTGAGATCATATTACCCATGGAGATTCTCTAGAGGGACGACCAGAGGATGGTCACAATAAGATGTTTTTACCTGTAAGGATGTTTTTTCTAGTGGAAATGTGTGAGGGAGTCCTATGTGTGTTTCATATCACACACTTATTAGTACGCTAAGGAGTTACCATTATGTACCATTGCTTGAAGATGTTGTATTTGGGGATTAAGAGGAAATGAGCAGTGGAAATGTTTGTGGAGTAATTCAAAGTGTGCCAGCAGTTGAAGGTAGTGCACCTTTTGTTATGTGGTTTCTAGCATCCATTAGATGTCCCATAGTGAATTTGTGATGAATTATCAATGGATTTCTTCGTGGGGTTATGTAGATAATAGGGAGTCTAGGATGATTTACATGTAATAGTACTTTGAATGAAGAAATCAGTTTAATTCTTATCAATCAAGGAGTCAAGCATAGTGGATTCCTTGGATAATAGGAATATGGATAAGGTGGTGTCGTTGCATGGAGTTTTGAAATCCAATGTCTTGGATTGGGATACACGTTTTACCTCATGAGTTTGTAGGTGGTTACATCGTGCTTTTGGCACTCAGTGACGCATCAACACTACCTTCCAACTTCAACCAGATAGAAAGATATAATGGACTATCCATATACTGGAATATATATTGGAGTCATCTGTCTTGTACGTTGGAATATCATGGGTAAAAAACCATCCCTTGGTGTAATTTTCATATAATAATATATATCACTCATCTATTGGCATGATTCATTTTGAATTGTTTTATGGGAGACAGTTTCATTCTCTATTGTGTTAGGTATAGGTTGTGAAAATAACTGTTCTAGGACCATACATGGGGCAAAGCATGGACTAGAAGATTCAACTTGTTTGTGAGAGGATGAAAGAGGTTCAAGATCAGTCGATGTCATATACTGATCTAAGGATAAGGCTGTTAGAGTTTTAGTTTGGGTAAAAAAAATTCTTGATGGTTTCCCTTCAATGTGGTCAGCATTGGTTTTTCAAAGTGAGGAAGATTTCTCCCAGCTTCATCAGACATTTCAAGGTTTTGGGGAAAGATGGTGAGGTGGAATACCTGTTGGAACTACCACCACAGTTGGAGAGATTCCATGATGTATTTCACATCACTCAACTCCATCAATATCTTCATGATGACTACCTTTTCATTGAAAGGGATAGTTAGATATTAAAGATGACATGACATAGGTTGAAAGGCTAGTAAGGATCCACAATCATTGGGAGAAGGTGTTGTGTGGAAAGACCATTCCTTTTTTCTGCATGTTGTGTAGCCATAGTGGATTTGAGGAGGGTACATGGGAGAAGAAGAAAATATATCTACATTGTACCAAGAGTTGTTCTGAGTTTTTACTTTTTCTTTTTTTTTCATTCTAGTGTGATTTTTGACATTATTTTGTTATGATATGTTTTGTTTCCTTCTTCCATTATGTGTGAAAATTTCTTGAAACATGAAGAGGGGATGACCCAATTCCTAATCAAGATTAATTGATTGTGATGAAATTAAATTCTTGCAGGATATTTGGTGCTGTCCAGAGAAGATAATATCCTGACATGGGGGATGGAATAATCCAGTTCACATGTTCGGACAGTGTAGTTGTTGTGATTGTGTGGGGTTCCTAGTAGTTGTTTCAGTTAGTGGATGTTATAGGAGGTTTTCATGGTTGAGGATGATTCAGCAACAACTTTTTAATAATGAAGGGTGTTCTAATCATTGTATGTTGATGAGTTTGGGTTTTAGAAGAGTTAAAATTGTAACAAGATCTCTGAGAGGCATACCACTAGGTGGTTATTCGGACCCCTCTTTTTTTAAGGTTTGTTTTTGAATTCAAGAGCCCGGAAATAGTTTAGTGTTATATGATTTAATGAAATGGAACTCTATGATCGATTACTTTATGAAAATATGGTGTCGGAACTGTCATGGGAAGTCAATGTGACTTATTTCAATACTACAAAATTTCTATTGTTTCAGGTTCTCCAATGGTAATTCACAAAGGTGAGTCACAATGGTGATTCCCACTGGTAGGTTGTGATGTTTAGTCACAATTGTAAACCTCACAAATTTATTGGAATTGTTAATTGCACTGGTTGGTGGTGATAGTGAGTCACAATGGTGAATCACTCTGATAAATCACAATAGTGACTCACAATAGTAGTTCAACACAGTGAGTCAGAACTGTGAGTCGCAATGGTAGATTGTGATGGTGAATAATACTGATAGCTCTCCAAATGTTGACTCACATTTTTTACTTTCCACTGGTGACTCATGCCATTGACTCACAATGGTGACTCAACTAATGGCGTTTCATTTCCAAATGTTTTTCAAAATTACAATTTTTTCTATTTTTTCAGTTTCACCCCTTTATCATTTACTAGGAAATAAAATTATTTTAATACCATATTTAGATGGTATTGATGAATTTTCATGGGCAATGAGTCATATTTTTAAATCCATAAGAGTTTTGGTATTTTAATGGGTCGAACAACATGGTTTTGTTGAGATCTAGCTTTAAAGGAAATTCAAAACCATTTCATTTTCCATGAGTCTATGATCTAATCCATATAAGATGATGAAAATTCCTTAACTAATTCATCATCATTTCTCTAGATACCTAAAATCATTAGAAACATTTCTTCCACATGTAGTCATATGTTGTTCTATATCTTTTGGATCTATTATTCCAGAAAGTATTTTCCTACTACATGTGCACCCCTACTTTAGTGAAATCAATAGGTGGTGAATGCTTCTTCTTCAAAGTAGGCTTACATTGTACCTCTTAATTGTGTATCATGTGGGGTAGGTATACAAATGACTCCATGTGAAGATATTTATATCGAAATTAAATGGAGATAATTGAATTCGTTTATGAAAAATATGAAAGGACTGGGAAAAGTGATGTTTGATCTTCTTGTTTTTTTTGTTATTGTTGTGTGTTATACGGGCTAAATTCCCCACTTAAAATAATTCACATTGGGGGACTTGGTATGTTCATGTGATGGTCTATATAATGAATTCTATTTTTCCTTTTCATTGAACAATTATATATGTAAATTTCTAACCTAATATACAATGATAATAAATGGACGTCCCTAGTTTCTTTCTATGATAACTCTAGAAGTTAACATGTGGAATTAATGAATGGATATATTATTAAATCTGAATATGTTTTCATTGGTTTGTCTGGTGGCACAGTAGTGAGAACTTTTAGGTTTTATTGATAGGTATAGAGTGTGTAATGGAATCATAGGATGGGATATTTGTTGATTGTGGAATGAATGGGAAGTGTTGTGTGGTAGGTCTGCAATCTGGTTGTGCTATAATTATGTTGTAGGATGTGATTAGTGCGGTGTGGTTATATATTAGGGATATCTAGAATGGTTGTGGTAGCATGTGTTTTGGGGGATGATAGTTAGATGGGGGTTTCTTATATTTATAGTATGGTTTGAGTGGAATGATATTTCAATATTATGATTGTAGTGGTTGGCGTGGTTGTTCAATAGATAGGAATGTGATGTGGGTTAATTAAACATGGTGTTACTTCTTATGTGTGAATTTTTTTGTGTGGATGGATGCATGTGGGGGATTTAATTTTCCCAGATTTTAATGGAATGAATAAATTGATTTTTATTGAATTATTTGGAATTGGATAAATGAATTGTATTGGAGAATGAATTGTGTTTGTGGCTGGTTGTGTGGTTGTTCATTTAGAGGTAACAGTATGGTTGGTAGTGTTATGGGATATTTGTTTCTTTAGAATCCATAGGATGGGATGAGTTCTTGATATATATATGAATTACATGTATTTTCCTTTTGATTTTTACCCACCCTACCCTAGTTGAGAAATATGGGATGAACTCCACAATCATCGAAGGGGAGGGTGTCTTTCCCAATCATCCTATAGGGAGGATGGATATATGGTCACCGGCCCTTCCCTACTCACTCTTCCAGAATGTGGTAGCCCATTATTTTTCAGGCAGGTTTTGTTATGGCGAACCGGTGTCTTATGGTGGGATGATATGTGGTGTGAGTCCTAGGTGTGTGATGGAGGGATGTAATGTCCTTCATTTTCAAAGGTGACATGACTTTCTATGAGGAATTAGTGTGTGTAGGAAATATGTGATGTGTTTATTCTGCCTAGGTGAGGGGACTAGTTCTAAGGCTCAGGTGTGTACAGGAATGATGTGATTTTATTTGTTTTCTTGGGTGATGGGACTAACTGTGAGGTCTAGTTGTGTGTGGGAGGGTTGTGATATGGTTCTTTTAGTAGAGGTGGGAGCATGAGGATGTTTTCCATTGGTCAAGGGTAGCTAACTTAGTGGGAAGTGGTGTGGGTACAAAAATAATCGATGTTATTACAATATTAATTTATGTTACATGAATTACTTGGTGAGTGTTACATAGTGAGGTAGGGATGTCTAGTTGGGCATATTAGTTTTTGTTGGGTTTTTCTATTTTCTCATGGCATCATCAGTATGCATCTCACACGTATGCATGAAATACATTGGTTTTCTTACTATGTATACATGAATGTTCACCCAATATATATAATCTAATTTTAGGGTTCTATAAGTATTATTTAGTCCAAGATGGACCTTACTATATCATATTTTTGGATACTTTTTATGTCGCTTCTTAGTTTAACATTGGGAATTTAATTTGGAGTATTATTGAATTGTAATTGTTTTTTTATATGTATTTTGGATGGATTTTTATTCCATTTTATATATGTCATGGAGTTTTTTTAAGGATGATAAATCTTATACCACAATATTTTTAACATTAAATATTGAAATTCCTTTAATTTTGAGAGAGAGAGATACCCTTGGTACTGGTCACCACGTTGGCAGTACTGAAGGTGGGAATCGAAAATCGTTATCTCTCTCCCTTCATTTCCATCCCTAGTGGTACCTATTTGGAGGGTGGGGGTCATGATAGTGTAAGATGTTCCCATGTGAACCCACACATATAAATTTGGTTTTAGACTTGAAATGATGGTAAAGATTTTAAATTGTAGATAATATACCCATATTTTCAAAATAAATACATAAAAATATCATCATGAAGTAATAATAATAATGAAATGGAACCAGACAACTATAAAATAAGAATTGAAAAATAGATGACATATCAGGTATCATATAGTCACACATTATAAAATATAAATAAAGAACCCCAAATATTGTAGGTCTACCATTGTATATGAAAGAACATATGAAAATAAAATATAAAAACTATTGAATTACTATGGTGTATATCCGGATACCACCTCTAAACACAATGATCAACCTCATCGGGTTTCTATCACATGGACATTTCCCTTCCCAATTTTCTTAATCATGATGACTACAGGTGCATTGTGAATATCAAATAGGGTATAAGAATATTCCCACTAATTAAACAACCATTACTTCTTAAAATAAGTGAGCATTATGAGGAGGTGTATACTAAAAAAATGTTCTGTCACGAAAAAAACAACCATGTTTCTAGAGATCATATGAAAAATAGTCAGTACAAACAATATACGATCTTACTTCTTATCTATGTTGGATGAATATTTATAATGTATGTTCAGATCCTGGATTTCACAAAAATCCACTGTATATTTCTAATTGTAGCCACAATGTCAACCATACATGGGTAAGTCCATAAGTTCATCATTCCTCATTTAGATCCTAGTTTTGTCTATAATAACAAATCCTCCATCAATTTCAAAGGTCATAAAAAAAGTCTATAGTACATCATCTCTACCCAGATTAAATATTGAAGACCATCAAACACCTTCCACATCTCTTTGTCCAATTCTATCCTCACATCATGTCACCCATTATCAAATTCTATGATAAAACAAATCCATAATAGTCCACCTATCACAATATACCATATTAAGTACAACTATAGGCCATATAATCACAAAAAATAATTTCTTAAAAAATATAATAATGACCAATAATATCATGCATATTAGTCTTGATAGTAAAAAAGAAAAATATGGGACCATAACCAAGCATGGTCTCACATGGAAGACATGAACACACATAATATTAATATCAATCATGGACTTCAAAGTCTACATACCAAAAAAATTAATATCAAAGAAAAACCATTATATAAGAACAATAAATTGTAAGGAAATAATTTTCTATATTAATTGATACAAATTTTCTATATTTGTTATGTTTCCATACCGAAAATAATTTTTTCACCAATAGGTTCAATCCTTTAAGATGATGTTCCGATGAAATGATACAAAATCATAAAAAAATTAGTTCACGAATAAGGATCCAGAAGGAGATGGAAACATAGTATTAGAATAAATTAATCATAGCTAATGAAAAAAACTACAAATGGAATAACTTGATCTGATTAAAGGGAAGGATGATAATATTCTTGATCTTATTTTTATCTTGTGGTAGCTGATGGTCTGGTTCAAAAAGGGTACCCACAACACTACACTCCCTATAAAGAACCCATATATGGGAATTTTACCCCCTTGTTTTTATAAAGGAGGGTTAAAACCATATTATTTCCTATACCATGGTGTCGTAGATTCTGATCTATAACCAAAAAATGCACAGAACCCAGCTTAAGGAACTAAAAACCATCTGATTGTTAATGAACCCAAATATTATAGTCATAATGAAAAAACATGAAAACTGTAAAAAATGAAAACATTAAAAATATACACATATAATATTTTCTTTTCCATTGAGAAGTATCTGTATAATTATACCTCAAACAACTCAAGCCATAATTCCTGAAAATCAGAGTCATGATCCGACCTCATCTATTTTATCTGTCCATTCTTACACAAGAACTGAACAAGCATAACCATCATTCCACTCAAAATATTATCAATCTATTATATAATCTACTTCATGAACTCAAAAATTTATGCATCTTATTCCAACTAAATTTCATCATAATTAAAAACTTTTGTTGTATTAGGTTCTTACTTCTAAATATTTTAAACTTGGAACAAGCGATATATACCTTAGCACCCTAAAAGGGGCATAAATTAGATAATAAATTGATATAATATTATGGATTTTTTCAAAAAATCTCACAAACAATATTTCCAAATTCCATTGACAAAATAAATTATGATGGAACATCCAAGGTTATACCCATAAAGAAACCTTATTTCCCACTACATGCAACAATATTTGTCACATATAGATGGAATATATTCGTTTTCTACATTGAGAAGTAACCATATACTTCTAAAGCAACTACACCTCATCAAATGTCTCTAACACGATGATCATACAATCTATAGCTACCACACATACCACATTCTATCATAGTGTTTAGAGATATGGGAGACCATATAGAGTCTCAAAAGCTAAAACAAAAATAAATGCCTGAAATATATTATTGTATATGATATCCACCTACTCCTAAGAATATACCATGCACTGCTGGTTTTTATAATGCTCAAAAAATCATATTCTCAAATAATAGGATATTCCTACCACATTATCCGTTAGTCAGTAAATGATGCACTTTACATATCTATAAATGTGTATCCAAATCCATTACAATTACATGACCAAATAGTGATGTAAAATGTATGTATTTTTAAAATATGATACCATGTGATTCTCCATATGGTCACACAATCTCATGGAGTGGATTATTTAACCACTCATTATGAGATTGCGTCTCTATGGCCAGAAATAAAAATATCACATTCATCATCCTATAAACTATTCCACAATGACCGTCATGACATATCAATTATATAATTGAGTATAGAATGAAAATATTTAATTGAAAAAGATCAGGTCATCACTATACATTGAGCGTAATGGAACGAGGTCACCTATTGAAAAATATTCTTACATTACTAAGAATTTGTTATTATAATCCTTCATATTATCTACCTATATCACCAACATTGATGTCATAATTAAGAGAGTTTATTTAATCACCCCAATTAATATATATATATATATATATCCAAAAAAACTCACCCAATATTCTTATCAACTATAATTCATCTTCCAAGTCAATCTCCAGTATGTCCTATATTTACTTATTGATTGATTATTAAATTTTATTACCATTCCTTAGATAACATGACACCTTGAAGAAAAATCTACATACACTCAACCCAATGTCTATGTTAATGTTTAATTTCATGGAAGGGGAAGTAATAATGTAATCACTTATGGTCTGGTTAGGTGAAAACACTATAAAAAATGTAATAATAGAGGAAAAATTATGAGTATAGACCATATCATCTAACTATATAAGATTTGTGGTTTAGTCCAAATCATGTTTTTATAGAAATAATAACTCATAAGAAACTACCATGTACCAATTTATAATCAAAACTCATAATCCAAAACATATGGCATCATAGTAAACCAAATATATAATCAATAGATATTGAAATACATGGACACAAGTTTTCTTCTTTATTCCCATTTTCTCTTAAAAGGAACCATTAAACTATTTTTTCAACTCAAACATCACTCCCAACTCATTATTCCTAGTCATAGGATTCAAACAATGGGGGAAGTCATAAATAAAGTATAATTATTATCTTTTTAACCCAAGAGAATATCCTAATCTCAAACAAAATATTATAATTTTATCATGACATTATTGTATCTTCCAATAATAGATCGATTTATTTTACCAAATCAAATATCACATTCATTGTAAAAAACATTATTCATCTATAAGTTACACTAGGATATATATTCATATCGTTTACATGCTTGATGTTTTCTCAACAAAATATCATAGTTTCTAGTGTGAATCATTGTGGTTTGGAGTAATAAGGATACAATTAAAAAAACACAACAATTAGTGAGTGAATATATAGATGAAAGACCATGTTAATGAAAACCATGGACACCATCGGTTATTTAATCAAACTAAAGGAAATAAAAATATAACCATTAAATTATTATATAATTGTAAAAATTATCTTATTAATATTCCTATCTATAACCTGAAGTTGGTTCTTTCCTGATAATAGGATAATATTAGGGAATAATCAAGATCATTAAAATAGATAAAAAAATTATTAATCCTCAAAACAATATTTATATTAATCATGGTTTCCATTTTAATATTATTATATAGAACCCATATCTAAAATTTCATATCATTCCTATTTTTAAACTACGCTAGTAATTAGGGAGAGTTTTCCATCGTCTTAAAACCCCTTTATATTAAAATAAAAGTATTTCAACTTGATTCCATTTTAATATTTTTGGTTCATATGATATGGATAAAGAGATTTAAGTCATCCTCTTGATATAAGTTCAACCATAATTTGAACAAAATTACAAGGATAAATTCTTTTGATGTTTTCCAGAAAGTAATCCTAATACATGTCTACTATAAGAAGAAATGTGGATGAATATAATTCATGATTATAAATATAAAACATTACCACTTAATGAACTATAATATCTATTGAATTATATAATTATATATCTATTAAACTTAATAAAATATTCCATTCACATCTCAAAACAAACTTCTACCACTTAGGATCTTTAAAGGGTACATGCCCTATATAACTATTGATATACATTCTATAACATTAAAACCCATCCTTAATGAAAATAACATAAAAACTAATCATCTCTAAGGTCATGAAATAAAATATATTTTCATATCTAGAATCTAATATGATACATTATGTAATAATCAAAGGTTTATCCATGTTCATTCACAAATGTACATAGATTAAAAAACAATAAAGATAACATGATCATAAAGTCCAAACCATCAACAACATGAAAAGTTATAAATGAATGGAATGATATTGTATTATGTAGGTTTGAAGATAGTTTATATTTGATCATGCACATATCATGAATATTTTATTTACCACTCTATTGTTAGAAATTAAATAGTTAATTTTTGACATATACATTCCTCAGCTCTATGGGTTATCCACTAAGGCACAAAAAACTATTGGGAAATCTAAGTATATTATGTCACAATCTACTACTTAAAACTATTTCCAAAAAAATGGGTCATAATATTCATCTGACCCAAAATCTTCTATGAACTTTTCTACAACACCGTTGAATAAAATTGTTGATAATTCCTAATCATTCAACCTTAAAAAATTGTTTTTTAGATCCTATAAAGTTTATTTGATAGCTCACACTATTTATAAATATAAAACACTATGTAAATCATCCAACCATTAAGGGGGATGAATAATCCCAAATACACTATGAAAATATAAATACATAATTATTTTTTTTCCTCTTTGAAAATCATTGATTCTCCATTTTCTCCAAATTCTATTTTTTCATTACATCTTGGTTAAAATATTTCTAAACATGTGAAACATAATGAATATTTAGAATGGTTTTGGTATATTTACTATCCATAATATGTGGAACCATGGTCTATACATGGTGGTTGTCTCATAGTTGTATAATAGAGTTGAGGCCATGCCATAGATGAAAGGGATGCACTATTGAGGTGATTATCGAATGATGATTAGCCACATCATTCACCAAGGATGGTTTATTGTGAATGTTTCCCCATATTTGATTGGAATATTTCATAGTATCTTCTCCATGATAATTATAGAAACATGACTAGTTGTTGTATCCATGTTTTATACCAATTTAAAAGGATTTTGTGTTTGAAATTAGTTGATTGGGGCTTTTTTGGAATTAATGAGGTGAAATAATGAAGATTTATAGAGTTATTTATAAATGGATTTATACCCCAAAAATACATGTACTTATTTATCATCATCAAATTCATTATAGGTTTTTGGAAGGTATAATGAGAAAACTCTTTATTTCGGTACTTGAACTATGTAAAATACATTATATTTTGGAGAGATTATATACCTCGATCATCCTATTTGTTATGTAAAACTTCTCTTTCTAGTAATATCCACACAAGAGAACCCTGGTCTATGCCTCATAAAATCTCTTAGTGTCCATCTATGTCATTATGGTTGAATCTATGATGATATGGATTATTCTTATTAACCCCATCACTTTAATAATATTTTATGTTCCATGGTTTCTAATTATGAAAAAATATGCACAATGGTTTCTAGACATTCATTATGGTAGTGGGTTTATGTACACCTTTACATTGTAGTTTAATTCCTTTGTTGGGGAGTCATCTAGGTGTCTAGAATCCAGACAACCAATTTTCATTATTTTTATAGCTAATCATTGTAGTCCTTATCAAGTGATCATTTTTTGTTGGAATAGAAATGTGGTTCATGTTATTATATATTTAAGGAAGTTTGGCATTTTCATTAAAAATCATGAGATATGATGCTTCTTAACACTTGATGATTTTTTACACATGTTTACTTTATATAATTAAGGTGTTGGCAATATTAATTACTATTAATGGTGTATTATTTGACATGGGTGACTATGTAGACCATGAGACCCGTTATGATATTATTTCCCTGAGAATTTCTAGTCTTTCTTTTACCAAAATTGATGCATTATTACACGAAATGATATGATTCTACTATGATTTTAATGATTTCATTCTATGTTAAATATCATAATATAACGTATTGTGTATTATATGCCCTAGGGTTGATTTTTCTAGGTACTCGTGAAAGGTGAACATCATGGTTTGGATATCCTTTTATGGGTGTGATTTCTTGATGTGCATTGATTATGATGGAGGTTCATGATAACATTTTTTATTGTACGTTAATTTATTCCATGAGTATCCTTTAAGGGGAAATACAATAATTTAGGCCTTCTAGGATTTGAGTAGCCCATCAAAGTGATGGATTGGGGATTCAATGTAGCTAGTGAACATGATGCCTAGTGGACTCGGAGTGCATACCCAGATGATGAATTGTGGATAAAGAGTGACATGATTACTATCTATTAGTTATCCAATGATAATTTATTGATAAATCCTAACCTTCATTCCAGTATAGAGATGAAGCAAGTATAAATTGGTGTTTTTGATTGCAATGTTTAGTGGCCCAGTGATTAGTTTTCGATTATGTGTACTTTTATTTTTGATGAATTTATTTTATCCACTAAATAATCATATATATAAAAGGAAACATGGGTAATGAAGAATTGGTGGTTACCAACCGATTCTTTTAGTCACATCCAAAATAGAAATTTTTTTGTTCCTATAAATTTAATAAAATGATATATGGTCAAGGTAAATATCCATGTTGTGGACACCATGAATAGATGTATAGAGATTATGGAAAACTATGATAGAATCCAAATGTCCCAACATATTTATTTGTTTATATACGCATATTACTCTTGTTTTTTTCCACATGGTTCCCATTTATTTGATAACATTTATTCCAACATAATATTTTTAAATTTAGTATAATTAAAAATATTATATTTTTTATTATTATTTGGTCCATGATGTGATATAGATTGAATAGTCTCCCAAAAAATAGACATTGACACTATATTTAAGCCAACATTTGCTTCTATATGGAGCATTCTTCATGAGATCATATAAAACATTAGATCAAACCTAACAGTTCAATACATGTTATTTCATAATTTGATCAGATCATAGTTTTATATTTTATTTGTAGACCATACATGGACAAGTTATAATGGAGATAGCCATGTGGGACTTGGAAAGGGGAGTTTCCACATTCCTAGATAGCACATGAGTAATGTTCCACTAAATTACCAAGGATGGGATTGATGTTAAAATTAATTAGATTCACCTTGGGTGATTAACATATTGGTGATATATAATTAATGATATTTCATATAGATTCAAGAATCGTGATTAGGCACATAGTTTTAAAAAGTATGTATATTTTTGTTGATACATATTATTTGATCAATTAAATGTCATGATATGAGCTATCTGTTTGTGGGGTATTCCCATATTGTTTGGAACATATGTGTTATCATGTTATTAAAATATTTTTATCATTGTTTAACTAATTATATTGTGGTGTTATTATAAATATGGTTACTATAAATTATTCTTAGTGGTGGATACTACAAATATTGCTAAAAGGTTTATACCTTGGGTTATGGGTAGACACCGAAGGAATCCTTTCTTTGATCCAATAAATTTTCTAGGCCATTATTGTATTTCTAACAATAATTGTGTTTTGGATCTGTATCCATTGAATTTTTTTATATGGCCTGCACCTGTGGTAGGGAATAATTCTCATATTTTACTTCTAAGGATGCAGTAGGACATAATAATGCATGCTCCTGTTACAATACATGTTATCAAGGGAGAAGATCACTTTTAGTTTGGAAAATTTTTGATAGTTCCCTTCATGTAAGATCTACACATGTTACTATTCATTACCATTCTCAAGATTTCTATCTCCAACATCTCCTGTCATTCCAATCTAAAAGTGATTTACAATATATTGAGGATGGATTTGGGTTTATATAGATAATTTTTGAGATGTTTAAGTATCCAAATGTAGGATGATTGGTTTTATATAAATTTATGTTATAAAGACCCTGAAAGAGATGGTGTGACAAATGATTCAAACTAAGATAATAGAGGGTCATATATGGGAAAACTTCATGGATTTGTTTCATAATAAATACATTGTTAAATGATGAAGCTGGAATATGCCTAGCAGGTCTGGGATTTATGAAATGGTTTTGAATGCATATGCATACTCTTCTCATTTTTTATAGTTAATCAATGTCAATCCCTTGTTATTTTGGAAGGATGTGGAAATCATTTGAAATTTTTAGTTACAAATTTGACTAATTAAGATATATAATGGTTTGGGCTTCATCCTAATGACATACTCAAAAGTACATTTCAATTCCCTAACCTGAGAGAAGTGGAAATAGGATGACCTAGAATAAGGCTTAATTTCGTCCTATGGTAGGCTAATGAATAAAATATTTCTAACTACTACATGATTTTCTTCATTTATTTGGAATATTAACGTGAACAAAGAGGAACATAGGATCATATAGTCAGGTCTGATCATGACTTATCTTATACCCACTACAGGAGATGATTCCTACAAGCATTACAATTCTATACTAAGTATGAGTTATATAATTTAAGGTAGGAAACATTATTTCTAATTCCACCATTATGTAAATATTACAAAATTATATTTTAAAATAAATACACTATTACAAATTTTGTATATGACACGCATCAACATATTTAGATGACATGGGACTCATATTACATAAAAATAACATTAAAACATAGCCAATGATTTTTTGTGGAAAATATGATTAAACAAATTATGAAATCTACATACAAGACATAATATATAAAAAATCCTTCATTAATTTATAGTAAATGAGAAAAAACATTTTCGTAAAATCAATTTATGAATCAAAAAATTGGTTTTATATTTTTTATGAGGGAAATTTAATTAACATCATCTACTTTTATTGGTATATTTTTTTAAAAATGATAAAAAAAATTATGTTATCATATATAAATTTTATTCCTTTGATATTTTAAAAATTTATGAAAATATTGTTTTTCTCTGAATGTTGAAAAATATATTTTTTGGTAGAAAAATAATTTATTTTATTTAAATTAGGTAATTTAATGTACAATTATCTTCTCAATGTCAAATAAGATCCATTATATTTAGTTTCATATAATATATTTTATTTTAATGATAAATGTTAACTCTTTTGGTAGAAATAAAATTTTATTATTAAAAACATATATATTATAAATTTAATTTTTATGTGAATAATGTTTTTTTATTTTAAATTGATAAAATGATACCCTAATGAAGAAGGATTAAAGTGAAAATCAACCATTATATATCTATATATGCGTATTTAGATTCATATAATGGGGATTAATAGTCAATGAGTTAATATAAAATTTTATTTACCTTGAAAAATGTATATGCATAGAAATCAAATTTTCATCATGCTATGTTTATATAATCTTTAATTAAATTAAACCACTTATGTAAATTGAAAAATAAAAAATTTATTTCATGTTAGGAATCCATAGGTCCTATTTTTTTAAATACTCTAACTTTTTATTTAATTTGAATAGTTACCAAGAAATTATTTCCTACTACTGTAAGGTTAAATCTATCAATTAATTTATAAAATAATATTATAAGAACTATAGAATGACCATAAAAAATTCACTGATTTTATTGAATGAGTAAATTATTTCCATAACCATTAAATATTTGATTATGTGACCTTTTGTTTCTATTTGGACATGAGTTTATCCTTTATAAAATTTTATATAAAGAAAAATATAAAATGTCACTTTCTTAATTATAATTTAAATATTACATTTTATAAGTAACAATGACCACCATTGTTAAATTATAGATAAATTTTTAAATTTAAAATTAATTTTTTTTAGGGTAATTTACCTTTAATTATTAGGGATGTAATAATTAACTCAAATTCTTACATTGCACTGACAATGAATTAATTCATTTGTATGAAACATAAAATAAAATATTTAAAAAATATTAAAAGTGACATAATATGAATTAATTATATTTTAAATTATTTTCTTGGAAAATATAATATTTCATGGAAATTTTTATATATTATATTTTATTTATTTAAATTTATTTTAGTTATTATGGTCAACGTATATAAATAGTTCAAAAAAATACATCGATGATATTTTTTAATAAATAATATTTTATTTAAATGATTTAAAATTCAATAAAATTATATTTTTAATAATTCACTTTTTTATGTATGGAAATATAATATTTGGATTATTTTTATACAATATACCTTTTATTGTAACTCTCTTTACTTATATTGAGTAGAAACATTATTATCACAATATTTTTTTAAAAGTGACAACACATGATAAAAAATAATAATAGTAAAAACCTAATAAAAAAGTTAGAAAAAAAATCTTACATGAAATAATTTTGAAAAATAATAATTTATTATTAAAATAATATAATTTGGAGATATTTTATCATAAGAAATAATTTATGATATTTCAATACATAATTAAATTCAAAAATTTCCCCTCCACTCCCTTATAATACGGTACCTTATCTCACATTTCCATAAAATTACTTAATATATATATTAATAAAATCCACCAAATATTATTCCTCACATCCCATTATAGGTACTAGAGACATTCGTTTGATTATAAACCCCAGCTAGGTTTTCTGTTGGATTAAACTGATAATGGTGTTCTGAAAATAAGTATTGTTCTTAATCGAACGTTTTATTTTTATTTTTTATTCTTCCTCATCAAAATACTATTCCACTAAGATGATATATAATAATTAATATATATTATATAATGACCATTTATTTTGTTAATATAGTACCATATGTTGACTGCATCATCCATCAACTGGGAAAGAAAATTGTTTTCCTACTATATAGAAATCTACCACCTCAAAAACTAGTCTAATTCCTTTTTCCATCACCACAACTTATGGATTGATTTAGTGATGGATTTAATATATATACATATATATATAAGAAATATTAATTAAATATTAACCACTCTATAACCATAATAAGTCTTATTATATCATACAATTCAATTTATTTTAAATTGAAATTTTCATTTTGTGCACACGTCTAGATTTACCCCTCTATGATGTGATGTGATTCGTTTTTTGTAACCACATCCCATGAATTCTATATACAGTTTTATTTAATGAAATAATGTTATATTAATTTTATAATCATCATTTTTTATAGATATAATAATAATTATTTTCTTTTTATCATAATCATTGAATGACGGAAATATTACTCATGTGTTTATACACAATACTTTCTTTAAAATTATAATGTATTTCAATTTTTAAAAAATTATTTCATTATTGGATGAATATTTATATTTTATTAACAAAAATATAATTAAATCATTATTATTAGTTTGTATATTATGGTTCCATGAATAATTTACCATAATCAATTTATAGAATTTTTTTTGACATATGAAATGAATATCATCAAAACATTCGATATGAACATAATTGAAATAATTATTAAATATAAAATAGTATGAAGTAAATTAAAATGAATAGTAAACAATAAATTTTTTATTAATAATGTTAAAATTTTAAAAGGATTCTATTAATTAGGATGATAAATAATTTACATGGGGATTCAGATCTAAAGTAATTGGTCAAATGAATCAATTTTTATTAAGTTGGTTATATTACTTCTCCATTTTATTTAATAATATACAATGATGTTTGTAATAAATTATCAATTTTTTATTTTATAATTATGATTGTTTTATGATCATTTTAATTTTATAAAATTGATAAATTCATTTATTTATTCTTAGTTCAATGGTGTGATCTTTGTATGGATTTTTGTCCCAACATTAACTCCATCGAGGCATATTATTATAATGAACATTTTTATCTTTTGAAATATATCTAGTAAACCTTAGATATGTTGTTTAATGAATCATTTAATAATCATCTTATAAAATGATTAAATTAATATTTTTCTCCCATGGGGTTTATGAATACAAAATTACCAAATAAGTAAGGGTTTATTTCACATTCACATCTTTATTTTGGATTATTTGTGTTTATGTCCCTAATGAGGGAATTTTTTTAACTTTATTTCAAAAAACAAAACAATTTTATCATCCAATGATTATTTCTTGATATTTTATTATTTTCCTTTACGGTTCACCTTTTTATGTACTCAAGATACTAAAATAATGTTTTCAGAGAATTCCATTTTTTTACATGGTTACTAATCCTTTTCATCAATATCATGAATTTACAAAACAATTCTATAAATAATTATATAAAATATTATATAATGATTTAGACAGAAATTATTACTCATTTTTTGAATTATTAAAAAATTATATAGAAGGATTCCTGTCAACATATTTTTAATAATTATACTTATTAATTTATCAGAAAAATGTGAAAGAAATCAATTGTTTACAAACATGGAATAGATGGAATTTTCACCTCACTGAGTCAAAACATATTTATTTCTCAAATTAAATATTAAAGTGATTATATTCAATGAAAATGTTTTTTCTTTGGTTTTGATAATTATTAAGTGTTCAATAGTATTTTAGAACATGAAAATGGTTTTTTCAGTATAAGGATTTAATTGATTCTTAAATTTTACTTATATTCATCAATGGAATCGATTATTTATTTTTAGTATACACTATTAAGGGTAATATTTAATTATCCCCTCTTTATTCATTATCATGATGGTAAATGATTAGTTCGACTTGGGTAATTTAAACATTTCATATACTAAATTTTCAATACAATTGTTAGAATAATATGTATGGAATTGTTATTATGTATTTTCACATGATTAACGTCTTATAATTAGTAAGTTAATGGGCGTTACCACTATATCTTCTAGTTCTATCTGTTGGTCTCATGAGAAAAACTAGTTAGTGTTTTTAGATGATGAATTAAAAATTTATTACTAATATCAATATTTACTTCTAGAGTCACTTTTATCAAAGTTTGGGAAACAAGAAAGTTCATAGTATAGAAATACATCAAACCATATAGGAAATAATAATATTTACTATGAAAATATTAAAATAGATGGAATAGTTTATCCTATATAGTCTCCATTAAATTGATAAAAGATTAAAATATGTATTTTCTATGATAAACTCTTTAAATTAGAAGGACATATTTTCCAAGTCATATACCTGTTACTTCAAGACCATAGAACCCTCGTTGAAACCACGTTTCAAAATATGTTTCTGTTTATAAATCCATGTAATATACTATTCGTTTAGATCAGTATAAAGTGGTCATTCAAACATTTGATGAGAATATTTCATTAGAAAATTAATACTAATGGACTCATACAAATACACATCATTATAATGACAGATAATTTAATGGTTATTTGTTATCAACATTCTTTATATCTTCTCAATTTATAACTCCAACATTTTGATCCTACATTGAGTCTGGGATGGATACCATGTATACCTATGTTTCTATCAATTTTTTTTGAACCCATAACCTACCACCATGGTCCTCCTCCTCCATGCCAATAGATGTTTCCAATTATTCCCTAACTGAACACCATTCAACCTTATTTATTCTACATTTGTAGATTTACCTTGGTTGGGCTAAACATATATTTTTTGTTTTACCTAAGGTTATCATACCCATGATTTTAGATAAATTTTAGTTGTCTATAAAAGTAATAATTTTATTAATTATTGAATATAATGTTTTATGACTGATGTTTCCTTGCTTTCAATTTCACAAATTATGGAAAATTCATCTAATTATGTGGGTTCATGGTCATAATAAATCATTAGTTTGCATTGTGTTTACATATCAATCAGTTATATATCCCCATGTCACCTCAACCAAACTATCTTCTTTTTCCATCATGAAATATATGGTTGAAAATATTTATTATCAATAATAAAATTCATATTTTCATCAAATAATGTGAAACTATCTTGGAACTTGATTGATCATTATTGGTTTTCATTTTTTGTGATCTTTTCCTTGGAGGAGCTATTCAATTTATAATTTGGCTAAATTGAATCCTAGAGAGTAGTATTTATTTATTTTTTACTATTTTTATAATCAAAACTAATAATATATGTTTGATTTATATTTTTTTCCCTCGCTATCTCCCTTAATTGTTCATGTAATGGAGAAGGATACCACTGATGGGGTCAGTCATTCATATATTAGAATTTACACAGATGACATTTTAACAGAAAAATCACATCTCAAATTGTAAAATATATATTCATCCTTCTAACATAGTGCCATGGTACCAATTCCATGTAAATATTGGCCAAATGTATATGGACCTGACCATAAAAGATTACATAATCCTAAATTAAATGAATAATTCACATTGAGGATCTTTTTATGTTTAGTGTTTTAGATAATTAGTCCATAACTATTACACATCAACATGAAAATTACATGTAGACACTACTACTCAGTATCATTTTTTCAATAAAATAACATCTCTTAAAAAGAAACATGTCTAGTTACATGTTTTAGAGAGTGTGAATTTTACTCGAACCCATCCTTGAACCTGTTCTTCTTTATGTCATGTGGAAAACATTTCAAAAACATTAGATGAGCATAAAAAGCTCAGTAAAAGTTACAAAATAATGAAAGGAAAAAATTAACCCATCAATAAATACAAATCAATGAAACCATACTTTTCAATCATTACATACCTCATGAAATCATAAGATTTATGAATAAATAATAGAAATCATAAATCATATAGGTAACTTGTTGCATAAAAAACATACATACAGTGTAGCTATCACAGCTACATAGGGAGTTACGTTGGAATACCTATCATAGTATATTCCCTATATCTCATAGGAGAAACATTAACGTTTACCTCTGTCGCGTTACCCAATGCATTAGAGAGCTATCTTGGACTCACCCACCCTGGTTTTATCAAATAACCACACGTATACATAAAAAATGTCCAATAACCATAACATACTCATAAAACACAACATAAGAATAAAGGAAAGAAAACATTTCTACATTCCAATCACAATATATTATATTAATATATTGAAATAACCAATGCTTTATCAAACCATTTTCAATACCATTTAAAACATTTAATAACGTGATTTTTGAATCAAAGTTCCCCATTTAACATTGAATAATTTTAATTAATAATCATATTAAATCATTAATGTTTGTATGAATAAATCATAAAAAACATTTTCAAAACATGGAAATTAATGAGAATTATTTAGAATAATAAATCTTTAAAACATTTTAACTGATATTTTAGTTAAAGGGTTTTTAACAAAATAATAGATGCTTGAATACATATAATTGAGGAATAAAATTTAATCCAAACGTTATAATATCATGAAAATAATGGTATTCATGAAATAATGTACCAATGTACAGTATATAAACCATATAAGAGTGAATTGGTACATAACAACAACGAAGTCTCATTGGATGATTAATTGAGACGAAATCCCTTATAAAACAATATCCTTATATTAAGGATAAATCAATTACATTATTATGTGTGAAAAATATAAATACACTCATTGGGATTAGATATTTAGTTTAAAACAATCAGAGGTCATTCACACATATTCATGTCATGGCATAATCAACAAGTAGATGTTTAACCCAAAGAATTGAAATTGAGTTAAAAAGTCCCCTTACAAAAATTTGACGCCTAACGGTGTCACATTAAAATTCATAAAAATATTTTATGATAGAGAAAAGGTTATCTCATCACATTTAAATAAAATTTTCAGCAATAAGAATATATAAAAACATATCCCAACATTAGAAGATGTAAATTAAAAGACATAACAAAAAGTAATCTTTTAAAAAGAAGGGGGAGGAAGGTTCCCTTACCGATTTAGTAACATAATAGACATAAACCCCATGAAAGTGTAAAACAATGAAGATGTAAATATCCATAAACTAAATTATATTAAACAAATAATACAATAATGGTCAGTACATACATTACACAAAAGGAAATAGTTTCCCATATAGCATGAATCACATGGGAATAACAAGTGAGATGAAAACCCCTTACCACATTGTAATCCATCAACTCTTATGAATAAAAGCTAATAACCACCAAATTAATAATATAATTATATGAATATAAAAATAATCATGATAATATATATCAAATGGCAGTACATAATACACCACATGCAATAAAACAGTGGTGAATAATAGAAATCTCACTGAATTAAAAGTGATATAATAAATCGGTTACCTCATGTCTAACTTGACTTGATCATTCATTAATCTCCAAAATAATAAACTAATGTTAATTTATACTTGATTAAAAACCTTTTTCATTTTTATTATTACTTTTATATTAATTATTACTTTTTTATATCAATTAGTTAATTATTTGAGTTCATATAAGATATTTTGTCGATGTTCGGGACTTGAGTTAAAAATGAACTTGTTATAATTGTAAATTTTTCATGTAGTAAAAATTAAATTATCTCCCGACTTATATTCATGATTTATATATCATATATATCATATATATCCAGTAAATATATGTATTTATAATATTACATAACATTTGGAGATAAGAAATGAAATGCATTGTTCATGGAGACAGTAAGTCGTATGTACGCATGAACACTACATTCAATTCTATTTCATATTTAATGGAATGAAAAAATAAGGATACATAGGTATATAATAATTCCTATATAATATATTAAATAATTTCATTAACTCTATCCTTTATATGTTCAATTTGTGGCATGAACGAGTCATATCACTTTGAATGGGCGGTAGTCCGCACTTCCTAAAATGAAATTTTTGTATTTACCCACTATGGAAAACCATAAAGGTATTATATAAATGAAAAATAAATAATAATAGAAAAAATATAAATATAATACATATCACATATAAATACATTTCCATCTTAATTTCTACCATAAGTGGTGGTAGGAGAATATTGAACAATCATCGTTTCGTGAGGCGTTAGTTTGCCATCCACAAAAACAGAATGTTCTTTAACCATTAGATAGAGGTGTGTGTAAGTTTTGTTTGAATACATCTCATAACAACAACATAGTATATTGAGGATACATTTTTGTTATAAAATAAAAAAATAAAGATATTTTAGTGGTTGGAAAATTAAAATAAAACAGAAGAATATAAGGGGTGACGTTACCTTTAAATCAGGTATATCCCTTTTGTTTGAACAAAAAGGATTAATTTAATTGCCTTATTAATATGGGAAGGATTTTAGGAGGAGTATAGGGATTTAGGTAGATAATTTGGTCATATTTTGGATGATATAAGTGGCTTGAGAAGTGTGAGGAATGAGTTAGAAGTGAAGGATTTTTATAAAGGGGGAGAGCCTCTTTAGCAAAGTTTAAAAGTTTTATTTTATTATATAATGATTTTTGGTTTCTAACGGTCCAAAACTTATTAAAGTACAAGATAATATGAATCGTGATAAAAAATCATCCATTAAGAATTGGAGAGTTTTTGGATATTTTTTTAATCAATATTATCTTATTTATTTAAATCATTCATTAATGCGGTAAACACTACACCATTATTATGTCATAAATAATTGAATTTATTTTATATCTAAAAATTATACAAAAAATACCATGATGTAATAAATATTTTTATATTTAAAAATAAAACATATATTCAAATTGATAACATATATAACCGCATGTAAAAATTGATTTACTAAAAGATATATGTTTATGTCATTTTTGTATTATTTTAATTTTATTAATATAAAGTGTCATTATATCTCTTCTCTTTCTCAATGGGTTTCCTAAATCAACCCAATAATTTGAATGGTCGGAAATTTATTAACCTATATGATTATCACATGTGTTTGGGTAATTTAATATTATTATTATTATATTTTGTTACCCTTATTTAACATATTTACCCTTTAACCAAGGTAAATAAAATTTTTAATTAAGAAAATATTCATATTGCCTAAAATTAAAAGTTAGCAATATAAAAAATATATACCTCTTGATTTCAAATATGGAATCCATTTTTATGAATTAAAAATATATAATTAGAAGAAATTAATTTACAATTAATTCTCGCTCTCAAAACAAAAAATGAGTTTTTATGAAATAATAACTTTCAAAAGATTGACACTTATTTGTGTCCAATATCAAAGTTAAATTACATAAAATGACCATAATTGGAATTATTGTTAAAAACATAATATAATTACACTTTAAAACCAATTAAAATTATAATATATCCTTGTAAATATATTATATTAAAAGTCTGTTTGAATTAAAATACAATATTTTTTACTATTCTTAAAAATTATATTTCATCAAAAAAACCATATATTTACCCAAATTAAAATTAGATGTCCCGAATATAAATAAGAAAATTATTTTATTAGATATTAAATATAAAAGTGACTAAAACTATATTTAAAGAGGTATCTATATTAAAAGGTTGTAAATCGACCTTTTAATGAATAATAGAGTATTTATGCTTAAAGTCAAATTCTTTATTATTTTAAGTCTCTAAAATTTATTAGATAAAAACAAAAAAATTTAAGAAACATATTTAATCATAAAATGGTTATTTTTGTTCATCCCCACCAACACAATGGAAAAGTGTTAACTATAAATAATAATTTTATATTAATAATTTTTAGTATAACTCAACTTTTTGTGCAACATAAGTATTCAATGAAATCAGTTGTCGCGTATCAGGTATGACATAGAACATAGAATCCCATTTAAGGTAAAATTAATATTAAATTCATAAATTTTATTAAATATAAAAAAATTATATTCGTTATTACCTTGGATGTTACATCCTTCCCCCTTTTGGGAATTGCATCCTCGCAATTTTAAAAATGAGCTTGGAAACATCATTGAATGTTCTACATGAGAGAAATATTCCACAAAATATCACATTAAAATATTTAAAGAGAAATTCAAAGGTCACCCGATGTTGTGCATACTAGGATTCCATGTAAGAGAACATGGATATGTAAGCGAAACAAACCATCAAGGTTTGATGGAGAGTAGTAGAAAACCATGTTATAAGAAAGTTAACAACAAAAAAATGACAAACTTTTTATGGGTTAAACGGTCTTTGATTACCCAGTAGGAAACATTAACGGATAACGTTTTAGTTTTAAGTTACTTTTCATAAGTTTGAGGAAATTGATTTATGAGCTTAACTAAAATCATAACGAAACAACGTTACTTGTCCTGTAAACTTTCCTCCTTTACAAAATTTCTACAAGAAACTTATCTTTTCTCAAAATGATGAGTATTCAAACTGACATGGTCAGATTAAAAGTTCTATAATCTAATTCTAGATAATCTGATAATCCATAAAAGATGAACTATATATTTACCCTATCTTTAGACATTAAACAAAACCAAAACGTTTAGTACACGACCAGATAATCCTAAAAAATGTAATGCCTTATAAAAAGAAATACTACTCTTAATCTAAAAAATTCGACCAACAAACCAAAAGTTCATCAAATACCATTCAATAATTAAATTCCCTTAAAATTCATCAAAGAAACCCAAATTAAGATTGTAACCCAAAACATAGAAGGATTTAATCACATAGTCATCTATAGTAAATCTTTACATTTATCTCTAAATAAAATCGAATACTCATAATGTCTCATACTGAAGTGTAAATAACCAAATCACGTATTCTCTCTGACAGGTTAATCATTTCCATAAATAACCCAAATCTTAATATGTCCATAATAAAAATATTGATTCTTCCAAAAACAATTCCACCATTACTCATCAAAGGAAAATATAATTATTCCTTGAATAACATTTTCATGTATCATTCTTCAGGGTTGCACATACTATAAAAAGTATTCCAATGTAATCACATCCTCAAAAGGTCATTAATACTTTTAATCATTTCATAATCTTAAGATATACCATATCTCTTGAATCCATTATATTTTGACTTCTTAATCATTCAGAATTATTCATGATCTATTAACCATTCCTTACCAACTTATTCTAAAATACTTCGTTCCTACAAAAAAATCTTGAATCATATCCTATGTTTCAATAATATCAAAACACATTTTAACAAATAATCTATACCTTTCATTGGTCACTGTCAGTTTCTTCATCCTCGAACGAAATGGCATTAGGTATTGGAAAACATATATTTGTACGTTCGTGCTTATCACATTCCCGAAACTTCTTCGTAGGGAATCTATTTGTATAATTACCATGCACACCACATTTAAAACATTCTATTAATCCCTCATAAAGAACTTCCTTCCCCTTCCTAAAGTCAACTGTATGCTTCATTTTTCCATTTCTGCTTATTGATTTATGACCTTCATTCCCAAATCTATAGTATCTTCCCATCCCTTTGAAGAATTTTTCTAACTGATTCTTTCCACATCCTTGACACATAGGTTTCTGAACATACTCACCTTTATTATTATTACCTGAACTTGTGTAGGGCTTTGTTCCTCACATATACAATTCTTTATAAAAATCACTATGGTTATGGTGGAAATTCATGACTCCAGATAGTTAGTTGAGAATAACCATAAGAGATCCTATTGCTGCTCACATTTCATTCATTTTCTCATTCATAAAACAGTAACAATTTTCATCACATTCACTGTTAATTTTGTCCCAACTAGATCCAACCATTTACTAAAACCAAAAAGATCATTGTGAGTTTATTAGTAAAATCATCATATAATATCTTATGAGGAGGGTAAATACTAAGAAAAACTTATTTATGTAATCCTAAACTCATTAAATTTATCTAAAATAACTATGGATCATAATAAAATGCTTACCATTATGGTTATATCACTTATGCTTAAATAACACCCTAACCTTTAAAGTTATCTAAAATACCTCTAATACCAACTATACGAAATCAACCTTAAAACATTACATAATCTTGAATTAAATGAATAATTCAAAATGAGAATCTTTTTAGGTTTATAGTTTTAGAGAATTATGACATAGGAATTACATATCTACTTGAAAATTACATGTAGACACTATTACTCAGTATATATTTTTTCCTAAAATAAGTAATCTAAAAAAGAAACATGTCTTCTTCCTTGTTTTAGACAACATAACTTTTACATGATCCCATCCTTCAACCTATTCATCTTTAAGTCATGTGGAAAACCTTTCAAAATTTTGGGATGAGCATAGAAATATCATTAAAGGTTACAAAATATGGAAAGGAAACATTAACCCATTAATAAATAAATATCAATGAAAGCATACTTTTCGATCATAACATACCTCATGAGATCATAATATTTATGAAAAACACATATAAATCATAAATGATATAGGTCACTCGTGGTATACAAAACATACATACATTGTAGATATCTCAGCTACATAGGGAGTTACATTGGAATACCAATCATAGTACATTCCCTAAATCTCATTGGATAAACATTAATTTTTTACCTCTGTCATGTTACCCATTGCATTGGAGAGTTATTTGGAGATCACCCGCCCTAGGTTTATAACGGAACCACCCGTATACATAAAAAATTCCCAATAACCATAAAATAACCTTGAAAAATAATAGAAGCATAATGGAAGGATGAAATTTATAAATTCCAATCACAGTATATCATATCAAGATATTGAAATAAACAATTCTTTATCAAACCATTTTAAATACCATTTAAAACATTTAATAATGTGATTTTTGAATCAAAGTGCCCCATACAACTTTGAAATTTTTAAATGAATCATCATATGAAAACATTAATGTCCATATAAATACATCTTTAAAACCATTCTAAAAACATAGAACTTAATGATAAATACTTAAAGGAATAAATCATTAAAACATTTTAACTGATATTTTAGTTAAAGGGTTTGTATCCAAATGAGAGATGCTTGAATACAAATAATTGAGGAATAACATTAATTCAGAAGTTTATAATATCATGAATATAATGGGAATCATGATATAATTTACCAAATGATTTTATATACACCATATAAGAGTTAATTGGTGCATAACAACAATAAAGTCTCAATGGAATATAAATTTAGATGAAATCCCATATAAAAACCATATCCTTATATTAAGGATAAATATATTACATAATTATGTTTGGAAAATATAAATACACTCAATATGATTTTATATTCAGTGTGAAAAAATCATAGGACATTAACACATATTCATACCATGACATAATCGACAAGTAGAAGTTTAACCCAAAGAATTGAAATTGGGTTAAGAAGTTCCCTTATAGAAATTGGACAGCCTAATGGTGTAACATTAAAATTTAGAAAAATATTTGATGACATAGAAAAAGGCATCTCATCACATGGACATAAAATTTTCAGCAATGAGGTTATATAAGAACATATCCCTACATAATATGTAAATTAAAAGACATAACAAAAAGTAATCTTTTAAATAGGAGGGTGAAAGGTTCCCTTACTGATTTGGTAACTTACAAAACATATATCCCATGAAAAAAGGGTCATAAAATGAAGATTTAAATACCCATAAATTATATTATATTTCACAATGAATACAATAAAGTGTAGTACATACACCACAGAAAAGTAAATAGTGGCCAATATAGCTTGAATCTCACGGGAATAAAAAGTGAGATGAAAACGTCTTACCACGTAGTAATCAATCGAGCGGTATGATCAAAAGTTAATAACCACCAAATTAATCATATAATACCATGAATATAAATATTATATTGATAATATAAATAAAATAGTAGTAAAAAATACACCACATGCAATAAATAAGTAGTTAATAATGAAAGTCTTACAGAATTAAAAATGAGATAAGAAATCTCTTACCTCGTGTCTGACTTGACTCGATCATTCTTTAATCTCCTAAATAATAAAATAATGTTAATTTATAATTAATTGAGAAAAATTTTCATGTTTATTATTTCTTTTATATAAATTATTACCTTGCTATAATAATTAGTTAATTATTTGAGTTCATATATGACATTTTGTCGATGTACGAAATTTGAGTTAAAAAAGTACATGATATAATTATAAATTTTCCATAGGGTCAAAATTCCATTATCTAAAAAATTATATTCCTGATTTATATATAATATATATCATATATATCCATTATATATTTTCATTTATAATTGTACATAACATTTGGAGATAAGAAATAAAATGTATCGTTCATCGAGACGGCAAGAAGTACATACGCATGAACACTACATTCATTTATATTTAATATTAAATTGATTGAAAACGTAATGGTACATTGTTATATTATAATTCCATTATAATATAATATATAATTTCATTAAATAAATACTATATATGATCCATGTATGGCATGAACGATTCATACCACTTTGAGGGGGCGGTAGTCCGCACTTCCTCAAATGAAATTATTGTTTTTACCCATTATAGAAAACCATAAAAGGATTCTATAAATGAAAAAATAAAGAATCATAGAAACAACATAAATATAATTTATATCACATATAAATACAGTTCCATCCTACTGGAAACCATAATAGGTTGTAGGAGAATATCGAACAATCATTACTCCATGAGGTGTTAGTTTGCCTTCCACAGAAACAGTATGTTCTTTACCTATTATATGGAGGTGTGTGTAATTCTAGTATGAATAATTTAAATAAAAAAACCTAGTATATTTAGGATACTGGTTTTTTTATAAAATAATGGAATTAAAATAGGTTACGGGTTGGATAAGTAAAATAAAACTTAAGAAGTTAAGAGAAGATGTTACCTTTAAAACGGGTATCTCTCTTTTGTTAGAACCAAAAGGTTTAATTGAATGGCCTCATTCATAAGGAATGACTTTTATAAAGAGTATAGGGATATATAGAGATTAATTTGGCAGGTTTTGGATAAGCCAACAGTCTTGAGAAGTTTGTGGAATTGGTTAGAAGTGATGGATTTTAATAAGGGGGAGGAGGGGCTCTTCATGAAAGTTTAAAAATATTATTTTATTATGTAAAGATTTAATATTTCTAAAGGTCTATAACTTATTAAGATGAAGATAAGCCTAATAAAGTTAGAAATAAAATTATCCAATAATAATTGGAGAGGTTTTGGATATTTTTTTAGTCAATATAATATTATATATTTAAATCATTCATTAATGAGGTAAACAATCTATCATTATTGTGTCATAAATACTTTTATTTATTTTATGTCTAAAAATTATAAAAAAATACCATGATATAGGAAATATATTTTTCATTAAAATTAATATTTATATTTTAAGACATAACTCATATAACCATATATAAAAATTTATTTACTAAAAGGTTTATGTTTATGTCATTTGTGTCTTTATATTAAATTAATTAATATAAAGTGTCACTATAACTCTTTTGTGGCTCTATGGGGTCCCAAAATATACCCAATGATTCCCATGGTAAGAAATGCATTGACCAATAGGATTATAATTCATTTAAGGTAATTTAATATTATTATAGTAATAGTTTGTTACCCTTTTTTTCAGATTTACCCTTTAAACATAGAAAATAAAATTTTACTGAAGTAATTATTAATATTGTATAAAAATATAAGTAAGCTATTTACATAATTTTGAACTCATGATTTAGAATAAGAAATACGTTTTTAAAAATTAAAAACAAATAAGTGGCTTAAATTAATTTAAAATTAATTCTAACACTCAATATAAAAAGCGTATTTTTAAGAAATAATAACTATCCAAAGGTTGGCACTTATATATGTCCAATTTCAAAGTGAACTTACTTCCAATGACAAAAATTTTATTATTGATAAAAATATATTATATTTACTCTTTAAAAATAACTAAAAACATTATCAAACATTATAAATATATTATAATAAAAGGAATTTTCGAGTTAAAATACATTATTTTACTCTATTCATTAAAAATGAATTTTATTAGAAAAATACCAAAAATTTTCCCAAATAAAAATTTGAGGTCCCAATTCTAAAGAAGAATTTTATTTTTTCAAATAGAACATATTAAAGTTACCAAAACATTATTTGGAGATGGATCTCCATCAAAAGGTGGTAAATCGACCTTTTAATGAATATTAGAGAATTTACTCTTAAAATCAGATTCTTTCTTATTTTAAGTCTCTAAAATTTATTGGATTAATGTCAAAACATTTAAGAAATGTATATTAACCATAATATGGTTTGTTTTGTTCATTTCAACCAATACAATTGCTATACGTTAACTACCATTTAAAATAATAATAATATATTATTATTTTTTAGTATATCTCAACATTTTTCGCTACTTAAGTTTTCAATGAAACATGTTGTTGCGTATCAGGTATTCCAATGAACATAACATCCCCTTTAAGGTAAAATTAATATTTAATTCACAGATTTTAATAAATATAAAAAATTGCATTCTTTATTTACCTGGGATGTTACAAAATTGGAGGATTTTTTATAATCCAAATGATTTCTAGAGTGGGTAGAATAAAGATCAAACCTAATTGACCATGGTTTAGAGAACCCCATAGATGATAATTTTTTCCACATTTTTCTTATAGAAAAAACTGAATAATTCATTTATATGGAGAATAAGAATTATTTTTTTGATCAAAGATCATCACCTATTTTCATAAACAAAATATTTCCCAACTATGATCTTGGACCCCTCTAGTAGTTGTTTAGTAACATCATCCTTGGACCATATGTGTGGGGCTATCATGTTGAAGGATATAGTGGTTATATTATCAAAACATAACAAATTTCTAACTATATATCATAGAAAGTGAATAGCTGAATGGTTTTTAAATTTTAGAGGATGTTATAGAAATATTACCCAAAACAATGTTATTGGACAATCCCATTTCATTTTAATTTCATTTGAACATCATATGTGATAGCAATAGGATCTATTACAGAAGACATGAAAACTAGTTAAAGTAGAATTCAAATCTTCTATATATGAAAAAAATTCCATAATATTGTGCTTTTTATGAATTGCAACCATCAACCACTATTCTAAGCCCCATAAACCGAACAACAATATGTCAAAATATTCATTTGATGGACAGTGTGAGCTGAATCTAGCCATCACAGTCACATTATAGAGAGTCTAGGTGGTATTGAACTCCTTGTTAGAAAGTATGGGATTAATATATCTATCAAATATATCAAGGAATTTTTAAAGAGATTAATTTTTGGTAATGGTTGGAGAATATCAATGTTAGAGAGTTTAACATTTTTTATTTTACATTAACTAGGTTATAAATATGGAATAATTGAATTATTAAAATGTTTTAGAATATTTACTCCCATGTTTAATTCTTTTTTTATTTCAAATATAATTTTAGATTTAACTATGTATAGTTTTTATGATCGATAATAAAATATTCATCATATAGTGATTTTATTCATATTATCTTGATCCAATGTAATAAGATACCCAATGTCTAAGGGGTACAAACTTATGGGTATTAATATATCGTATTAAAGGATATTTAGTAAAATATTTCAGAACATGATTTTGGACTAAATAGATATAGGAAAAACATCCCTTAGAATATCTTAGATGATAAGTCATCATTTTAGATAATGACATAAAATATTAGAAATGTATATAATATGTGGTTTTCCTATAATTACTTCCATGTCAAGATGTTACAAATGGATATATATTTGGAATATATTCATTAAGGGTTATTACTCATTAATATAGCTAGTGAAGTATATCATATATATCATTCTTGTTCATTGAGAGATTAATATTGGTGTGTACCTTAGTTGGTACTATAGGGGAATATTCTGGGTGTAATTCACAATTTTTTTATGGACCATTATGATGGATTTGGTTAGCATAATAATATGGTTTCATTGATTTGATATAACATGTCACGATTCAAACATCCTATAAATAATTTTTTTACAATATGATTTTTATTTAAAATTACTATGGTTTTTTTAGAAAATGGATGGGACCATGATAAACCATGTTACCACATAATGTGCTTAAAAATATGGTGATTATGTGGAACCAAATTAGTTGTTGACTAGATTGAATGGTATGATGTTTATGATAAAATAGTTATCATGATATATTATTAACAACTTGTACATTTACATTGTCTATTTATAGTGATAAATGTTTTCAATTACATGGTATGTTGAATTAATAGTTATATTATAATCTTAAGGGTATTAAGTATAATATGTGTTTAAAAATTTAGTTACATTCTTAATAAAGTTTTTTAATTTTTAATTTTCTTGGTAGTATTTTGGATGTCTTTAAGGGTATATACTATTAAAATTGATTATATTTAATATTGAGAGTTACTAGGGAGGTTTTAAATAATAATTACTTATAGAAGATAACTTATGAAAACAACTCCAGTTTTGATAAAAATTTAAAAATAAACAAAATAACATATCACTATTTTATGGATCTTGTGATCAATTTCCCAAAACATGTTTTATATCAATCCGTTTTTTCCCTGGGGATATTTTTTTCTCCTCAACATCAATATATTAAAATACCATTAATTTTCTCCTATTTGGAAGCATATATTTATATTATTTTATATTTTCTTCATATTTCCCTTCCAATATTATTATGATGAATGTTTAATAATGCTTTAATGATGATGGGTTTCCACAATAGAGTCTTAAAATGGAAACCCCTTAAATTTTTAGGAGAATATCAAATTAAAAGGATTGGATTTAGTAAATATAGGGAGAATAAAACACTCCAATATATTAAAATAATAACATTATTTATGATATAGTATACAACACACTGAAAATAGAATAAACAATATGTGAACTATATTAATTCAATATAATAATAACAACTGACTTTTTGAATTGTTGGGTACAAAAAAGATTTAAATCCATATAAAATTTGTATATATATATATAATTTCATATATATATATATATGGATACTAAAATATGAATTTTTATTTAAATATTATTATGATTGACGAAAAATATGTTAAGTGAAGTACTGTTATGATAAAAAACATGTTTTCTTCAAAAATGTAATTAATTATTTTCTGTGAACATACAATGTCATTAATTAATTAATATTCCATCAATTTTATTTAATATGAATTAAATAATTTTTTAAAATATAATTTCATAAATATATTACAAGGTAATTTTTTATTTTTCTAAAATAATTGAGTTTTCATTGGATATTGACAAATATCAACTTTTGTAAAACTGTCATTTCTTATTGTTAAATATATTAATTTAAATTAAGGTAATATTTTTTATTTTGTGTTAATGTTACATAATATCAAATTGATTTATAATATTAATTTTTTGGTTCATTTTATTCATCAATGTTCCTACTATTATTATAAATCTACTTTTATGCTTAGAAATAATTTTTTACAAAAACGGTTTTTAAATACAAATTGTTTTTTTTCCACTTTAATTAATGATAATATAACCTATTAATATATTATTTTAATGAAATATATAAATTATATATATATATCAATATAAATATAAATTAATATATTTTTTATTTCTAGTCATGTGATAAATGCAAATTCAGGTCATCCATGAATTGCTCATTTACCTAAGAAATTACTTTTCACCGTACATGGTGAGTTAAATTTTTTATAAATTTAAGTCACTTTATTGAACATAATAATTAATAATAGATTACATATTTATAATTAGGATTTCCATATTCATTATATAATACTCATTTATTTTTATAAATTAATAATAATAAATAAAGTGTTAAATTATCACCATGGTAATATTAAATATGGTAATTAATGTAACAAATAATATGATAAGGACTGCAAAATAACCATAACACCTAGCATAATTTTATTTTATTATTATATTTCTTTAATAATCATACTAAACATGAATATTTAGAAATTTTTTAATTTTGAAATGATTTTGAGATTAATTTAATTTTAGATAAGGAAAAGTAAAAGAATAAAATTCATGCTTTTCCTTCTATAATATTTTATAATTATGACAAAAACCCCAGTATTATATTTTAATTACATATATTAATTATAAAATATTAATTTATCAATGAAATTTACATATAATATTTTTTAATTACCTTAAATGTTTATGCTGCACCGACCCATTATTTGTTCGATTAATTGAAAAATAAAAATAATGATTTTAAAATTTATAAATTTAATATAATTTGAATGAATTATTGGGTTTAAAAATATTTAAAATAAATATAAAATTCTAGTGAGGAGTTAATATATTGTAATATTAGTAGTTTTCTTTCTTGTTGCAATTAAGGTCAAAGTAATCCAGTAGTTCAAAAGAGGGCTTTAGTGAAATTTAAAAAAAAAAATTTATTAAATGATTTAATATTCCTAAAAATCTTATCATCATCCAAGGTATTATAATAATGTGTTAATATGTCATTAATAGAAAATGTATTATCCATTTTTTATTTTTTATTAACTATTATGTCTCTTATTTTGTAAAAACAATGTTATTTCTATAATTATGATAAAGGGTTCATGGTGGTAAAAAAATATATTTTTACAAAAACGAAACATAATTTTCTAATATATTTGAATTATATTACTTTTTACAATATTCATACTATCTTATAAATATATCATTTTTAGATCTATATTGTATTAAAAAAATTTATATATTAATTTAATACTTTTGTAAAATCCAATAGTGACCCTCTCATTGGTTTTAAAAGGGAACATACTTTCCTCATTACATAACATTTAAAAATAAATTTATTTCAAAAAATAAATAATAATTTTATCTCTTATATACCTTTAAAAATTACTTGATTCGTTAGTTTTTAAAAAAATATTGATATTAAACATTTTTTTTTCATAATCTTATTGAGGATTTACAAAGAAGTGGTATTGTTCGCAACCAATTTATTTTGTTTCATTTATTCCATAACCCAAATAAAAAAATATAAAAAATTATTATATAGTATAATATGTATATCAGATATATTTATTTAGTCAAATATAGTATATTCATACCATCTTCCATCAATTGTGAAATGATCATGTCATTCATGTGTACGATCCAATATAGCCTCATGAACCGATGAAATTCATTATCTATTAGCACCACTAATGGTTGGTTTTAATGTTATATTTAATATATATAAATATATGACATTCATGAAATATTTATAATTTTTGAAGCATAATATATAATATCAATGATTCCCTTTATATTAATTTGAAAATAATAATTTCATTCATGCGTACTTCTAAATTATCACTTCTATGAAGTTTTGTGATTCATTTATCGAAAACATATCACTTAACTAACATATATAAGAATATTTAATGATGGAGCTAGGGTTTCGGGGGGAGCGGGTGCCTTGCGGCCATGGCTGCTGCATCTCTCTCATCTAGGGTTTTTTCCCATGCCTTTCCCGCATTTTCTTCACTCTGATCTCCTGGCTGGAGACCCGGGCTTGACCTTGAAGGATGCTACGACCGTAGTGAAGGTGTTACATCCAGATGCACGGTGTGACTCTCGGACAGATCTCTGAGATCTGGTTTCGATGGTGGCCCCTTCAGATGTAGTCGTCGCATGTCGGGTTGCAGGTCTCCCAGATCTACCGTCAGCTTTGACCGGGGCTCCGGCAAGTGTTCTTCACGCCTCAGTTGGTGATTCCAGATCTGGAGGCAGGGTTTGCAATGTGAATCGGGGGCTAGAGCAGTGCAGGACTTGGCTTCGAATGGTTCTATGGAGAAGAGGGTGTTGCCGAAGAGTTTGGCCCCCACAATCATGTGTTTTGATCCTCTTGCGGTGAAGCTGAAAAATACTTCATCGATAGCAGATGTCAATGAACAGAACCTGTGTGGTCAAGCGGGCTGTCCTGCTTCATTGCCTGCGTTTTCTTCATTTATTGATTCCCAGTCAAATCGGATTCTTTGAAAGGGGACAACGGCTCATGTTGATGTCAGTCCTGATATTTTTGAAGAAAGGATTGCAATTGGAAAGAACTCTCTAATTGCGTGCCTTGTTCTACCGAAGGGTGTGATTTCATGGAAGTTTGATGACCTTGTTAGAAAGGTTTCGTTTTTTTGGGGCTCATATGATTGGAGGTGTGTCTCTCTTGGTCATGGATTCTTCCATTTAATTTTCCCAACAAATGCTCTAAAAGTACATGCGTGGAGCATTGGTTCCCTATCTTTGAAACCTGGATGGCTCCATCTTCATGAATGGTCCTTGGATTTTAATGCCTCTCATGCAAGGAATGATTTCTCTCAGGTCTGGTTTCGGTTGCATGGTCTTAATTGGGTCCTTTGGCATCCAAAGATTCTTCATGACATTGGCATGGCCATTGGTTCTCCTATTCGCCTTGACAAGGAAACTGAAGTTGTTCGGTTTGGCCACTTTTCCAGAATGTTAGTGGTGGTTGATCTGATCTCCACCTTAATTGATAAGGTAACTCTTTCCACTCCCACGGATAATATCAATACTGAGGTTGAGTATGAAAGGAAGCCTCTATTTTGTACTGAATTCATGGATGTTGGGGACTCGTTGGATTTATGTCTGAGGAAGATCTCTTGTGAGAGATGTGGGATGAAGGGTCATTCAGCTACTCTTTGTAGAAGGAAACTTGAGGAGAAGCGTGTGGACTTGTCAAATCATGATAGAGACTTCCACAAAAATGTCTCTCAGGCTGATATGGCTTCAGGTAAATCTATTCCCAATGTGCATGATTTGAATGGGAAAAACCGATAGTGGACAAGTCTCCGATGAGTGGTCCCTCTAATGTTAGAGCAGATTTCTCTAAGGAGATTACATCAAAGGATGGTTGTGCTTATATTCCCACTGATTTTGTTGAGACTGGCATTACTCCTAGCCTCTCTGCGGCTGGATCCCCTGCATGCGCTGACCCTCCAGATATAAGTGTGTATGGTAGTCCTGATGCAGGCTTGACATGTGATGAGATTATTGAGCTGGATCCTGAATCCGAGCCTCCACAAAATGATGATTGTCATCATGAAATTCAGCAACTTCCTTCTAGGATTTCTGGGAAGTGGGGTGACATTTCTGAGGCAGAAAATACAGCGGCGGGTTGCGGCGGTCCTAGCACTTTCAAGGATGTGCTTCTCTCTAGGAAAGGGAAGGTTGATGAAGCCCTCACTCCTCCTCCTTTGAAGCGACGACCAAGGAAGGATTATTCCAAAACATCTCGGACTGTATCTACCAAATCTTCTAAGCTTACTGGTAAGTTCAATTCTGAAATTCTTAAGATCCTCAATCAGGGTAAGTCCAACTCTGAATGGGAAACTGCGGGTGACTCTGACTATGGGAATGACATGTCTTATTATGATCTCTAATGTTGTGTTTGACGGCTGAGGGCTTATTCCTTTGTTTGACCCCACCTGTCTCTTCTGTACATTTTTCTTTTATTTAATAAATTGTCAGAATCTTAGCTTCTGGCGGATCTTGTTTTGCTATATAAGAATATTTAATGGTATAAAACTATATTTATATGTTAATGAAAATTATTTAAATTATATATGTTATATATTTCTTTTTCATCATGATCAATGAAAAAAACATCACATACAGATACATATGCCAAACAGTGTCCCTGATTGTAACATATTTCATTTTTAATAGAAATATGTCATATTTGGTATAAAAATAAGAACTTTTGTTTAAAAATGATAATTATAAAATTATTATTAACCATTAATTGATGAATAGTTTGCCTATTTTACCATAGTTATACTACCTAATTTGTTTAGGTCATACGAACTGATTATCATCAAAGACTCCAAGATCAACAGAATTGATTAATAATTAAATATAAAAATGTGTAATATAAAATAGATATAATTAAAAACCCTAAAATGGTTTCTAATCAATTAAAAAATTTATATAACTTTATTATTCAGGAAGGGAATGTATTTATGTTATGAGTCACACAAGAGTAAAGGGGTTTCCTAACTCAAATTATTATCATTGCGTAATATTATATATTTATTTTCACATATAATATAAGTTAGTTTCTGTATTAAATTTTTAATATTTTATATGTTATATTAAAAAAAATATTTCAATTTGATAAATATAATTACTTAACTAATTAATTTCTACTTCAATGGTATGGTGTTTTACATATAGTACCTCTCGATTTCAATTTTTTTAATTCATATTTTATATTATAAACCTATTTATATTTATAATTGGTATTTACATCCAAATTCATATGTTTATATTAATTTTATTTATTTATTCTTTCGAAGTAATATATTCTAAATGGTTTATGATTCAAAAGATTCCAGTGTTGTAATGATTCACCATCTCATATATATTTAGAATTGATTTATATTTAACTCCTAGATGTTATAATTTGTGGATCATTGATTCCAAAACAGAGACTGTTTTCTTCACTTATGTTTATTTTTGGAAGTTGTATTTTTTGAATTAATTTTTTATTTAATTACTCAAGATACTAAAATAATTGTTCTATGGAAAACCAAAGAAAAAATTATAAATTAATTAGAATATTTTTTTTACATATCCTTATTTTCCTTAAAATGACTATGAGAATGTTCATAATATTATCCAATTAATTATAATGGAATTATTACCAATGATTAAATTTTGAATTAAACAATTTAATGTAATATTAACTTTTTTTTTTCAAAATAATTGATTTTTAATATTTACCATAAATGTGAGAGGGACTAATCATTTAATTTAATAAAAATTCCCTAAATTTTAAATCATTCAAGAACTCTCATTAATTTTAATCAAAAATTAAATGATTACATAATGCTTTTTAATGAAAATTTCCTTCATAATATTCTATAAATGGTTACATTTTAAAAAAATAATTAATTTTATATTTCTCTCATAAATATTTTTAATTAACATTGTATTATAAATTTAGTAAATGAAAAAAAAATCAATTTATATTCATTATATACAATACATGATATTTAGTAACGATGCCATGATTATTATTTGTCAATATTGTTTTCAATGACTTGGACATGATAAAAATTATCATATCATATGATAGTTTTTCAATGCTAATGATATGTTTATTAAGTAGTGAATTTATCTTCCACCCATTCAAATGATGAAGGAATTGGGCATAGTAATTGAATTTATGGTGCCTCTATAACCCTCTAATGCATTAGTATTCCTTAATAAATACAATAATTCTGGTATTTGGTTGTGGCCTTACCCATTTAGATATGATTTTTTGGTATAATGGATTTATAGATTTTTATGATGTCTAGAATTATACATTACGTCAATATTAGATTATTTATTTTTGTCCTTGTGATTTTTTAAATATTTATTATATCCATTGAATAATTCAATGGCATGTGGTTATTTATATGAAATTATTTAATCTATATTTACTCTTATCGTATTATTTATCATGATCATGTTTTTGATTAAATATTATGTGTTTTACTTTTTTACCTTTCTATACTTAGTATTTAATATTTAAAATTCATAGCTTCTTCAATATGTTTCTCATATAAATGAATTTTGACCTAATATATTTTTTCCAATTCCACAAGATATGAATAAGGAATTATTGATTGAGTTCAAAGATGAAGTATATTTAGTGTCACTATATTTTTATATTTTATATTGTCAAATTTAATGTGATATTATTGTATTTTTCTACATTAATAAGATTAATAAACTATTACTATTTTTGGATATGATTCATCGTATATAGTTACAATATAATAATCTAACCACAGGTTATGGTCTTCTAGGGTCGACGTAATTATAGTTGTTATTAGATAGTTTTTAGTATAAATTTTTTTAACTATATTTATAAAAAATTTATTAGGAATCATCAGACTATTAATTAATTTCCAGATAATTTAATGTATAGGTTAACAATATATGATTTTGGTAAGGAATAGATGATGTTGGTTTCCTACCAATACATCCCTATCTAGATACTATATGTGGACACGGTTTTGGAACAAATATATATTGGGTTAATAACACCTAGAATAAATATTTGAGTACATCTTGGTGACCATAATAGTACACAATGAGTGATCTAAGACTCTATAACTAGATTGACACTCTCGATGTATATTCTTTGGTTAATTCAAATTTTCATTAGGAAAATTTATGATATATTTTAATAGTTGATTACACTGAATAACATCGTTTAATCATATAGTGTCTTTGATTTTAAAAAAAGAGTAATCATTAATATATAAATAAATTGTTATGTATCATCCCACAAAGATTATTGTTTCACATACTATGTTATTTATATTAATTTAATGGATAGAGACATGAGGAATGATGTAAAAATTTAATGTGATGGACAATATAGTGATAATGGAAAATAAATGTAGATAAATAATGGAGAAAAATATATTGTGTTTATAAAAAAAATCATATAATGATATATAATTACTAAAAATAACATTAAAAATATATTAAAATAACCAAATGAATGAAGGATATAGTATTTTGAAAGATCATATATTGCATATAATGGCATAAGATGATTTAATTTCCAACATTATATAAATTCGGAAAGAGAAACCACAGGGAATGTCTCAAATGATGGGAATGAAGTTTTATATGAGGAAATATGGTACATAGAAAAAGTAATTGGAGCAGATTTTAATATATTATTTATGGGTAACTTGTGTATTATCTTGTTCAATGAAAAAAAAGTAAATCATTAATAATAGAAAAATTATTCTCATGAAAATCATTGAACATAATTGAATAATGTGATTATTTATTGAGATTTGTTTTTTATAAAAATGAGCACCTACTAGAAAACTAGGCACCAATATTGTATTAAAAAAATATCCATGAATCACAGAAGTATAAAAGAAGGAAATTTACATTTGTCCCTAACAAAAATAGGGTAAATATCAAAAGGAAGATGACCAAACAAAATAATATTGTTCCCATCAGTACCTTTTTTTTGAAAAACTATTACCCAAAGAATTTCCCTCCATGAAAACATGAGTACAAATATAATCAATATATGAGAGATGATGTAAACAAGAAATTTATCGGTTAACCGTTCACCAAATAATTTCATCTGAGTCATATCTAATATAACGAACAATAATTATAGAATTTCACTCTAACCATATCCTACTCAGACCTCTTTGATTATCATGATCCAAAGAAACGATGACACCTAGAATCTATGCTTCCAAAGAGGAACCAATACAATAAAAACCATATAAAAAATCTACCACATCCACATATCTATTTCGAAAAACGGCCCCGTATCATGAAGGACCCGGATTACCTCTAGAAGCACCATTAGTGTTAATATTTTTCCAACCAATAAAAGGAGATTACCAAAAAAACCTCCACATTTCCCATTGAAGGTGGAAAATTACCCTTAGTATTGAGACGCATGAGAACAAAGAAGTCTAAAATTGAGTTCCAATAGTAAAACATTGAGGTATTTTAACAATCTAAGGAGTAGTAAAAATTCCAACCAAAGAAGCCTAGGGGTGAAAACCACCTCATCATGAAAACACATGTTCCTCGCCAGCCAATTGATGATGAATAATTCCAATGCTGCAACCTGGATAAGCAATAGCATAAAAGGGGAATAGAGAAGACAATATATACCTACAATTAAATCCTAAAAATAGGCAATGCTCGGCTAACAAACTTCAAAGTCATCAAAGATAGCCATCCACATAGTTGAAGTTGTAACACATCTTCGGATAAAATGATCCAGATCCTCGTGATGCTTATGGCATAGAACACAGATAAAGAACAAAGAAATTCCATGAGCTTGGAGAAAATTATTATTGGGATTATTCACATGCACCATCCTACAAATCAAAGTAAACCAAGAAAGAGAAAGAATATTTATATTGAAATTTGTTATCCATTTAAGACCCAACACATTGGTAATGGATTTATAATAAAAATACTTCGAGTAATGAATACCATAATAATTCAGCTCCCAAATCCAAAAAATAAACAATAGGGGAAAATAAGTAATCCTTAACAACCTTTTTAATATGATCTAGAACAACATCAATGTTAAAAAACGGGTCCCTTATTGAAATATCAAGATCAATGTTGGGAAAGTCTTGATTGATAGAATCTATAAGAGGAGCTCCTATCTTGTTAGACTTCCTGAACTGAAAAGGGGAATATTTAGAGATAGACTAGCAAGCAATAATATTAATGAGAGAAAAATATTTCCTGAGTGGGGGACAAACTGAGGAGTCCAAATGATTAGTAAAAGTATACATTAGCTTAACAATAAATCAAAATCTAAACAAAGAAGTGGCTTCCGAATTATCATCATCCAACCTCCAAACAAAGTAGCCTGTAAATCTTGATTAAAAATTATGATATTTTTTAAACCAAGACCCCCATCTCAAAAGTCTTGCAACAATTATTTCATGAAAAAGTAACAAATATTCTTTCCAAAACAATACCAGTCCAGATGAAGTTCATAATGGCCACATTAATTATTTTAAGAAGTGAAGTCATCCATTTATAAACCATAAATGAGTAAAACAATTTAGAGGTAATAAAATCTCTGACCAGACAAACAGGACCTTCCAAAGTGAGGGATTTACCCTTCCAAGTAGATTATTTTATTTTGATCCAACCAAGAATTCAAGAAAAATAAAAATCCTTGGGATGACCCCAAAAAATAGGTATCCTAATATAAGTAAAGGTAATAGATACTTCTCTAATCCAAAATTCAGTAATGATATCAATTTTATTAACATAAGAGATATTCGTACCAAAATAAAAAAAAATTTGTTCCAACTGGCCTATTGAGAAAAGACCTACCCATAATAAAAGATAACCTTCTTGATATTTTTAAGGTCTTTCTTGGTCCCTTGAGTGAATAAAATAAGATCATATGTATAAAAAAGATGAGTTGAAGCAGGAATACCACTACCAGCAAGAATGGAATTCAATATTCCATTATTAGCCATCATATAAATCAAACTGCAAAGATAATCATTAGAGATGGAAAAAATAATAGAAGAGAGGGGATCACCCAATAAAACCCCCAGGGAACAAGAGAAATATCCCTCCGGAGAAACATTCACAAGCACAAAAATACAACCAGATTCAAAAATAATCTTAACACATCCAATAAAAGTATTATCAAATCCAATAATGTCAAATATTTTGAAAATAAAGTTCTAAACCATCATGTTAAAAGAGTTTTTAATATCAAGCTTTAGTGCAATATTCCTTCCTCTAATAGGCTTTTTGAGAAGTTTGACACACAATGATGTAGAAAAAATTCAATCTTGAATTGATATCCCTTGGATAAAACCAAACATATTAGAGGAAACAAATTTACTAGAAATATGTTCCAATATCTTAGAAAGGATTATTGTAATAACTTTGAACAATATATCTCTTAAATCCTCAAGCCTAAAATGATGATTTTTATTTCCCTTATACTCCTTAGGAGTTAAATAAAGTAATTGAGCATTTAAACCATGTGGAAGATATACACCTGTGAAAAAAATTAACAACAACCTTGCAACCATCATCTCGAATAGTCTCCCAGTAGTTTTGGAAAAAAAAGTTAATAAAATCATCCGGGCCAGGTCAACTGTCAGGCTTCATGCTAAACACCACCCCCTTGATCTCTACTTCCAAGGGAATGAATGTAAGTCTTTAATTCTCATCTTCATTAACATGCATTGGAATAACACTATCCATCGGAGTAGAAATAGTGTTAGAAACATTAAAGAGGATTTTAAAAAATAAATAATGTTCTTAGAATGATCCTATATATTGTTCAAAATTTGATCTTCACTCATAAGAAGATCAAGAGGCCATGATTTTTTCCTAACTCTTTGAAAAGATATAAAATACATAGAGTTCTTACCCCCATCCTTGAGCCAATTTTCCTTGAAAATCTCTCTTTTCATGGAATCTTTCATATAGAAATGATTATTGAGTTTAAAAGTAAAATCTAATTCCAACACAACACTACCAGAAAATTCATTATGATAATACTGCTCCTGGAAACACCAAATGGAGGTTTCAAGGTTTGAAATATTTTTATCATGTTGACTGAACCTATTCTTACTCCAAAGATTGAGATTCCCTTTGAGAATATTTCACTTTATAATAAAAGATAAAACCTTACTCTTACAACCCACTAAACCCCAAATATCACTAACAATATTATCACACTAAGGATGTAAAACACAAGCCTTATTAAATCTTATGGGAAAAAGATGAAAATAATATTTATCTATGAGATCAACCATGACAGTATGATGCTCATTGGTGATCCGAGATAAAGTCATGAAGGAGATAGAGTCCCAAAAACCAGGAGAATACTCATTCACAAAGGACCTATCATGTTTACTAGCTATGATACCTCTAAGATGTGTTCTATACCAAGTGAACATCGCACTAAAAATAGTGACTTAAATAAGTTCATTTTTAACAAATAATTCCTTGAAATCTCTTGATGAAATAGAATTATAGATTAGTCCCATTTTTTAATCAGGTCTATAAATCAAGTTAATATAACCAAGAATGATCCATGATCCACCAATGATTCTTTTGAGATATGTAATATTATACCAAAGACTTCTATGATATAGATAACTATTATTGGAAGAAATTAAGGAACAAACTTGCTTAAATCCCATCATAGAAATAGAAAAATTAATATGATGAGTACAAGAGTCAACCATAAGAAGATCGGAAATAGAATAATGGAATAGAGCCCATAAATTCTTGACCTCTCTTAAACTATTCTTCACACCTAACAAAGAGAATCCCATTAGTTCAAGGAAAGAAATTATATTTGAAAAAATAGTTTTATGATCTCTTACCCCCATAAAAATAGATTTATGAAGCTAAATATGATATTCAAGAGACCGGAAAGTGGATGCATTATCCAAACCATGACAATTCCAAAATAAAATCCTCATTTTGATCCAATTTTGCAATTAAACCCCATCTTGTTCCTATCTCTCTAATTTTATTACTTATTTTTGGAGGCCTCCCTACCTTATTCTTAGGAACCATTGGATTTTGAACCAAACTGGTGATGTCCGCTGGGTTCATCTGCTTATTTTCCCCATCTTGAACATCCTTAAGGCCAACCCTAATTATAGATTAGGAAGAAATATCCTTCATATCCTTTCTGGACTCTATGGAATCTATATATTCATGCACATGAATAGCATATAAATCTCTATTCGAGGTTTGAGAAACACTGATATAGTCATCATTATTTCTTTCCATGTCCTCGACAGCATTGGAATCATTCCTGCCCATATTTTGAATAGAAAAATCCTTCAAATCGTGTTCAGAGACCTTAGAGCCTACAATTTGTCATACTTTAACAACCTTGAGATCAACCTTGTCTAGGTAATAAAAATCACTGATATAAGTACCATTAATTACAAAATCCTAACTCCAATTGACCTATTACATTTTGTTGAAAATCCATAGATATCTGAGATCCTTCAAATATCGAAGGGGAATAATTTGATTCAGACACCTGAGTCAGAATAATGGGCACAAGAGAAAAAAATGACAAGTGTGTGAGAGAAAGTGTTCTTTCTACACACACGTAAAAATATCAGAGATATCTTTAGCAAAATAGTTGAAAAGAGAGTGATCATCCTCACTCAGTTTCATGATGTAAACCAAATCAGAAATATAATTAGAAAATTCAAAGGCCAAAAAATCATCATCGATAACACCTTCAACAGGCACCTGGGTCACTAGAACATTTGAAGAACAGGGATATGAAGGAATATCATCTTCCTCCTCAGTAATCATAGTCCATGATTCATTAAAAGAGACCCTTAAGGATGGAGGTAAGGCCTATGACTCTCACCCCAAAAGCTAGATATCAGGCTTCATCCCAGGGAGCTCACCTTTATTTCTTTAAGAATTTTTAACATCCATCGATTCATTAATTGTTGGTATCACCCTTACCTTATTTTGAATCACTCTATAGGTATCCATGGAGTGCCTCACAATATTAAGGAATTTACAAAAGGGAGTAACTCATTTTAACTCATATTTGACTTCTATTTTCCTATCATTAGCAATCAGAATGATGGAAATTGGACGTTCAATAGCCAAATTGACATCAACAAGAATTCGAGCATACATGCCAAGTTTAACTTCTAATGATCTTTGATATAATTTAACAGGGATGCCAATACATGAAGCTAGATCACTTATAATCTTAGGGTTCTAATACACCAAATTTAATCCATAAAATATAAAACAAATTTGACCAATGGATTGTTTTTATTGAAGTTTTCAAATTTACAATCCCACTCTAAGAACTGAAACAAACCTTGTTGAATAAGATGATTTTCTGTGGAACAAGCCATTTGAATATAATCCTCATTCTAAAAAACAATTTGGAAAAATACGTTTCCAATTGGAATAAGTTTCCATGCACTTTTACCCCTTCAGAACGAGATCTGATGCTTAGTATCATCAAACAACCAAGGATTATCCCCATTTTATAAAATCATCCACCCATGAAGTGAGAACCTCTAGATGATAAATATTTATTTCAAAGAATCTGGATCCTCCAAAACTGAGAAACTACCATCCTATAATTTATGAATATAATAGGGAATGAGATCATATGATTTTATCAGATCATGAACACTTGAAAGTGCCTCTGTAAAAGATACATCGATCCTTCTATGATAAATATCATTAGAGATTCCGCTGATAGATGAACTCGAAGCACCCTTAACTGAAAACACTCATTCTGTACTAAATGAGTTAATGATCAAATAGAGATATTAGACCAAAAATAATCCCCATTTCCAAGATGAAAATCGACAGTTATCACATCAAATAAGAAAATCGACATCCTTACCATAACACACAATACGATGGATATAAGGTAAGAATCATTGAGATTTGGTAGTTATGTTGTAGAAGTGTTAAATCAATGATACATATTTTATACAAGTAATGAATGATCTGTGTATCATTCTACATTAGTGTTTGTTTAAGTAATGGAAAGAAAATTTTAAATGGTATAACTGACCCCGAAAAGCGACTTAAAGTTATGATGAAATTTTATGGAAAACACTTGATTGGGAGAATTGGAATAGTTAATATATGACTAATATTTTTGTAATAATTTTTATTTGAGATAAATATATGATTAGAATATATAAATTAAATCAAAAAGTATTGGTGTCTATGAAAATTGTCAATTATTTTGTGAAAAAACTATTTTTTGATGGAGTTTAACACATATTTAGAATTATGTAAAATATATGATAATATGTGATTATTAATAATGTTAATTAATATTGTTAATTTTGGAATAATTTTACATTTCAGTGAGATTTTATTTATGATCGTGGTTTTATAAGATTTGGTATGTGACATTGAGGTTTTAGAAATTAATTTCTATTCTTTTATAAGATTTTCTGACCATATTGGAATTGATAAACAATAATGATAGGAGGAAATACATTTTATTTTTTTTATGGATGCTATGATATAGGAATTGTTAATTTTATTACGTCATGAATTAAAATTTCATCTATATTCACATCATAGAATAAAAAAATGAATAGTAATTCAAGTGAAGCTCAAAAAAGGATCAAAATATTATTATGAAATTAAGAAATATCATTTGTGTAAATTCTATGGTCTTCTATATATTAATAGAAAATAATCTCTAAACATTAGGAAATGTATCTGAAAATAATATTGAACATTTACCTTTATTTCCATTGAATCAATGGTTTATTCACCCATCATATATGGTCATTACCTTTCCTAAGACCATGTACTATACCAATCCTAATTAAACCATGTGAATATTTCCCTAATCAATATTTATATTTTCAATTCTTATAAATTTTAGTGTATTTGGAAACATTTTTTTGTTATTATATATGACTATATTATAATAGTTTTCTTATTTTTAAATGATGTTTTATTAACCCTATTTTGATTTGGGATTTCAAAAAATAAAATTTCAAATGGGAAAGCCTGGATTTATAGGAAAAAGATCAAATTTCAAGGAGGAAGTTTTCTTTTGATGGGTAGATTTCAACATCCCATGATTAGAAAAAATTAATATTATATCTTATAGCATATATAAAATGAATCATTGAGCATAAATGACCCTCAAGACATATTATGTAATTATAACTATAATAAACAATATGTTTTACTGGTGGATACAAATAGGATTAAATGAATTGTAATATATTTATATATTTAATGTTTATAATCAATAAAAATGTAATTATTAATTATTAAGAAAAAGTAAAACAATTTTAAATAAATTAGACTTAACATTCATAAACACATTTTCAAAAATCATACTATTGTTAATACTCTTTTTGTGAGAATAATATACTAAATTCCAAAAATTGATTTAATTTTCATTAGTAGAAAAATAAATAATTTTTAAAATCACAATATCAACATTACAATATGGTCAAATAGCCTTATTTTTCTAAAAATATGGGTTTTAAATTGAATATGTCATGTTTTGAAATATCATAAAACATGAATTATTTTAATTAAGTTAATTAATTTGGAGAATGATTAAAATTTTCCTAAGCTATTAATGTGAATATTTATCATCTTTATTATTAATAATCATATTTTTCATTTAAATTTATAATTTTCATGATTTCGGTATAAATTGAATTGAATGCTGAATTTTTTTTATAAAAATCAATTTTTTGCGTATAATATTATCAACATTTAATTATTAAAAATAACAAAAATTATGGAATTATTTTTCTGATATCTATTGAAATATATTCATATATATAATCTATAAATTCATATAATTAATATTAATAGTAATAGATTTTAGCTAAAATCATTGTTCCCTTGAATATTTAGTTTTCCTAAAAAACTGCTTTCCATCACCCATTGTAAGAAATATCAAAAATTTAATTTTTACTGTTATTGAAAGATATCATAAAGAATGGAATACCCATTACTAATTAGAATGCCCAAATTTGGTGAATATTTCCCTCTATTTAGATGGTAATAATCAAAACCATAGAAAATAATTATCAAATTGGTAAGAGTATATCATATAATTAATGATAAAAATAAGAGGATAAGGAATAAAAAACTACCATAACAATTATCTTAATTTTATATTTTCGGTATATTTCATCCATAACCATATAAAATTTTAAAACCTTTCCTTTACTAATTTATACATTCTTTTTACCATTATATAATTATATATAAAAAATTGTAAAAAATGTAAGGATATTTTTAATTTAATAAATCATTTATGGAATGGGTAAAGGGAACCTACATTCAATTTTAAATACAAAATTGAAATGTAATTTAATTTATTTTTCATGGAAATTTCATTTTATTTATTAATGATAAAATAAATTCCTTAAACGCTTATACAATATCTACATTATATTTATTGATTTAATTGAAAAACAAAATAATTATTTTATAAATATTTTACCTATTATTATTTAATGAATTATTATGATATAATAATTTATTAGATTAATATAACTATTTATGTACATTTGAATTGATTATTTATTAACTATATCACTATTTTAATTTTATTAATGTCAATGTCAATGAATAGTTACAAAAATAACTATAACGATATTTAATAATAAATAATATTTTATTAAGTGGATTAAATTTTTTATAAATCCAATCATCATCCATGTGATTTGGATGTGTTTTAACATTTAAACCATGGTCATTTTATTGTTTAATTTTCCATTTCTATTCACTATCATGACAACTAAAGAGTAAAATGATTTTTAACAAATATAATTTCAAAAATATTTCATGTTTGATAAGAAAAATTATAAAGGTAAAACCATAATATAATATTGTTACAATTTATTTATAGAATTATATTTACACCAATATTAATCCTATATTCAATATATATCATTTTAGATCAATTTTTACTTGATAAATAATTATAATAATTCAATATTTTATTAAATTCTAAATCAACCCCTCTCCAGAGTTAAAAAAGGGACGATCTTATAATATTTTATTCATATATAAAAATACATTCTTATTAAACATAACCTGGAAAAATATCTTCAATACAACCCTAAACAATTCCTATAGAACTATAATTGTTATCAAATCCTTACATGAAGGATTTTTGGCAGTCTTAAAAGTTTTGAATAAAAATGTTGGAATAGTTCTCTACCATTTTTATTTTTTTCTCCCATCTCCATTAAATCATATTCAACCATTATGAAATAATAACATCACTATCTCATATATGATGATATTTTTTTAACTCTACACCATATATTCATACCACATTCCATAAAATTGGAAATGAAACCATCTTTTGTAGTACTTCGATAATTTATAAAATAATTTCATTCAATAAATTTAATCTTCTTGATATTTTTCATTACATGTGACACTAATTTTAAATTAAATTATATAAAACATAGAGTTTAAATGAAATTAGACATATAGTTTGAATATTTTTATATTTATCTCTTTATTGTTGGAATTGTGGGTGTTGATTTGATTAATAAATTATGAATAATACATTTTTCAGATGAATGTAAATGAATTCAATGATGATAAATTAATTAAACATGAAAATGCAAAGAAACTTGAAAATAATAGAAATATTTTTTAAAAGATAAATATTTTACAAAAAACACATTTTACATCAATAAAGTAATAAAATCACATTTAGTGAATGAACTTAATTAAATTTATATATTATATATTAAATAATATTTTAAAAATTAATCTTATGTGTCATCTATACAAGAGATAAGAATGAATTATTTTTTCTGGATAAAAACATTATTTTTCAAATAAGAAATTTTTTCACCTTTTTGAACACCTATTTACAAACTAAATATTGAAACGTTTAGAAATTTTATTTTGAAAAATAATTTTTCATTTTTAATCATTTTTTATAAATTAACATATGGTAAAATTATGATAATTTACCAAAATATATTTTTGGGATTAATAGATAACAATACTATCTTTTTATTTAAAAATAAATTATAATTTATTATATTTACAAAGGTAAGTTATATATTAAGTTTATTAATAAAAAATAGTTCTATTATACATATATATTAATAAAATTTATTCAATTTTAGTCATTTTTATTTTGAATTTTGAAATAATCAGATGGTAATCTTTTGAACATTTTACCATTGAAAACATGTATTCTTCTCACATAGGATGAATAAATTTTCTATTATAATTTTACGCTTTTATAAATGGAATTTTTTGAAATGAAGTACATAGTTTTTTTATCATAATATTTTATAATATATAATAATTTAAACAAATGTTTTTATCTAAATAAATGTAAAAAAAGAATAAAAAATTATTTAGCACACTTAAGGTAAAAATCAGTTTAAATGGGGTGTTAAAGTAAAAAAGGTAAACATTAAAGTTAAATTAAGACACGTAAAAAATAAATTATATATAAATATATAAACAATATAATGTCATATTATTTATAATATTCAATTTTTATAGTTTTTATACATTAAAAATGTTGTTACACCATTTAATTTTCAAAAAATAATAATTTTCCACTCACATCACTTGTAAAATGACACCCTCACTCATATCCTATTGATACCATAAAACTATCTTTCTTTAAAAAAGGCCTAAAAATCAAATAAAAATATCCATAATTTATTCCTATAAGACTCAATTTTGGAATAAAACCAACCAAGGGCGTCCTTTTGTGAAAACCTAATGAGGTTTTATGAAGAAGTGGTAACATTGTTCAATAATATTTTTTATTTTATTTCTTAATCCACCATCCTAAATTTTTGTTAAACCCTGATTATTTAATAACTAAAGAGTTATAATTATATAAATATTTTCTAATTTTATGATAATGACCATAAACCATATATACTTCGACCGAATGGGTTATGAATTCATTATTTCTGTGTATTGAGGGAAATTGCCTTGTGAAATGATGTTTTTGGTTTTCTATTATAGCCTATCACAATTGGCTATGCTGATAGATATACAATATATATATTTTTTATGAAATAATTATACCTATGGAGTCATTATATCTCATAGAATTTGTTTTAATTTATTATCCATTGTGGATACAATAATGTTGTGTGTGTGTGTATGGTGGGCTTCAACCTCATGAAGAGATATTGTTCATTTCCACTAATGGTTTACAAGGAAGATAATATGGTTGTATTTAATGAATATATGTTATATACATGAAATAATTATGATATTCATGAAACTTGTTTATTCATAAATATTATATATCATTTTATTTCTTTTCATTTATCACATTGAATGATTATGACATCATATGTGTGCAGCTAGACTACCTCTGTGATGAAATGATTTGAATCTCAATTCATATCCACACCATATTGATTATATGTATATGTTTATTTAATTAAATTATATTAAATTATGAATATTATGTAAATATAAAATATAAATTACCTTATATCCATAATGATCGTTATAAAATGGAAAGTTCACTCATGGGTACATACGACCTACCATCTCCATGACCATAACATACTTCATTTATTTAAACTATCATTAATTATTGGTCATAAATTATTTTGTTTTTAACAATTTTAAATTTATTTTATGATTATTATTCACTATAAAATGGAATGATGATCAATTTGATATTAATTGAAAAAAATCAAAGTAGATATTAAAACAAATAATTTATTACCAAAAACGAGATTTTATGATGGCTTTTTTAATAAATATGTGATAAATGGTCATATAAAAATAATATATTGTATTATAAATATGTTTAAAATTATATAATATTTTTATAATTTAATTTTACTAATTATACAAGAGTTTTTAAAAAGTATAAATTAATTTGTTACTTAAGGTAATTGATTTGTAGTCTCTCTTATATTTTTTGGAGGCATATGAAAATTCACTACTCTTTTATTTTATTTTTTGTGACTATAATTACCATTTGACATTTTATATAATTAGTAACATTATTTTGATTATTCTTAATGTTTTATTTGATTTTATTTTTTGGACGATGATTTAAAATATCACTAATGAGTTAAGATATTTCTTTGTCATTTTTTGTTATTATTAGATATATTTCATATTGACCATGTGTTTCATGTTTGTGGTGTATATTGTAACCCTCGGATATTTTTCATGAATAAAATTATGTTTGATACTATAAAAGATACAAAATAAAGAATTAATATGAAAATTTAACTCCTTGATATATTAATATATATTTATTTTCCAATAATTATTTCTATAAAATACCTTATCATTCACACATCCCATGATATTTATATTATTTATAGCATATTCAAAAAATAAAACCAAGATTAGAAGACACAAGATAAATATTATCATTTTAACCAAGACATTTAATTAGAGAGTATAAATATTATTAACTACACTATTAAATATGTAAATAAATATTTATATATAACTATAAAACTCAATAAAAATTATTGATAATTTTTTATTAAATAATCATTTAATTTACACTAGTGATTTTATTCTTCAAAATTATGTTAAATTTAGAAATTATTTTTATCTGTTTTGGAGAAAAAAATATAATAAAAAATGTTCATTTAAACATTTAAAATATTTATTATGAAAAAATATAATAAATTTTTGGAAACATAATATCAAAATTTATTTTGGGTTTATTTTTTTATTTTTTATACATATTGATTTTTTAGAGAATACTAAAAATAGAAAGTTTTTTTAAAAACCCATCATATGTATTCATTATATTTTTAATATAAAATAAAAAATATTTTCTTAAATTGATTCTATGTAACAAGAGTATTTTTTATTCATATATATCCCACTATATACCTTTTAAAATCAACCTTATACTCGTATTTAGTATATGTTTTTTTGGGTTAAAAAGGATCTTCAAAATAATATTTTCAAAATGCACAATGCTTATACATTTAAATTAATAACAATAATCTCTAATGGGAAGTGTTTTAAATAAAAAGATTATATAATATATCATGGAATATTAATTGAAATTCATATATTAATTATTATAGGTAAAAGAGATTATATAAAATCATATTTCTCTAAAAATGATCTTCTTAAAAACTTGCTAGATCGTAGTGTCTTCGAGATTAATATTAAATAAAAATTTTACCAATTATATGATTTAAATTTAAAAAAATGGATTAAATATATTGAATATGAGAAGTATATAATCCCTTAAATTTATAACTTATTTTATAGAAATATTTATAAGTGAAAATAATAAACATTAATAGCATTAATTAATCTAAAAATGAGTTTATCAGTGATTAAACATTAATCAGAATTGGAAAGATAAACTAGAAAATTAGTCATTACTGATTTTATGGAAATATATCAACCTTATCCATTCTTGGATAGATATTAAAAAAAATTGGACTTTTTTCAGGAAAAAACAGTGGTGGAAATCACTTATTTAGAAACATTAAAATTTTTCGACTCACGTCACTTATTAAAGGGAACACACTCTTATCACTTATTCAAATTATTAAAACCCTTGGGATTTGACATGAAATTAAAAAATCAGAAAAAGTAATCCATGATATCATCCGTATATATTTATTTAGGGTTCAATGACAAACTAGAATGTCATTTGATAAAAACCTAATGAGGATACCTCAAGAAGAGTTAATGTTCTTCAATAAGAATTTTTATTATATTTCTTTCTAAACCACCGTATATTCTTCCTAAACGATAATTTATATAATTAAATTATAATACTAAATAAAAAATGGATGTTATTATGTTAATGTAATGATCAAATTCATTTCTCTCTTGTTTGAAATGGGTTACGAAATCATCGTTAGTGTGTACAGTTGACTACCGCCTCAAGAAATGATGGCATTCATTATTCCCTTACCACCTATCACAGTTGGGTATTATGATGGATCTAAAATTTATATATGATATATATAACATAATTATACCTCTTTATCAATTATATCGTATTTAAATTTTTTACATACTATACTATATGGGATAAGATAACATTTCCCGTTTGTATAGAAGACTACCGCTTTGTGAAGCGATGTAATTGTTTTTTCACTAATGTGTAACATTGAAGGTTATAAGGGTAGCCCTACAAATTATATGTGATATAAATAAAATAATAATTATAATAATTAAATATTTTTAATTATTTAAATATAATATTTCTTCTTTTCATACCTCATCACACTTTGAAAAGGTGATAACATCATTCATGGATGTGTAGACTACCGCCTAATTGAAGTGATATGATTTTCTTTTTAATCACCGTGTAAAAAGTATGTTATATATAAGTATTTATAGTTAAAAAAATTGAAATTATTTTATAATTATCATTATTTAAATATAATATATTACTTACCTTAATTACTTAATGATCCACAAAAAATGGAAATGACGCTCATGTGTATATACGACCTACCATCTTAATGATTGTAACATTTGTTCATTTTTAATAATATACATTCATGATTTCTTATAAAATTATATTTTATACAAAAAAATTTATAATTAATTTTGGATAATTGTTCTAGACATGATGAATGTACATAATATTAATAATAAATGGATATTTCATATTGATATATATATAAGATAATAAGGTAGTTAACACTCAAAATAATGAAAATAATGAATCATTGTTAACCAATGAGGCATAAGATGTTAGAAATTTATCAAATATTATATTATAAATATTAAAATGGTTCATTTATATTTTAAAAACTCTTTTAAATTTAGTATATAAGTTTTCAAATCACTATCAATCCAAAGGGATAATTAAGTTATTTTATTCTCATCTAACTGTTATTTTGGTGAGATAGGTACCATATTCAACACTTATTATTGTCTTATAGTATAGATGATTATGACGATTTTATTTTACGAAAATATTTCATGACATTATCTGGATTTAAATATTCATTATAAGATCTCATTTTTATGGGGTTTTAAGAATTATTTTTACCAAGGCCATTAGATATTTTTGTCTCATTTTTTATTCATTGATATGTATGTTAGGTTATACAACAATATTAATCCATGTGGTGTATATAAAAACCCATAAAAATTTTATTTCATGAATATATTTATTTTTTTCATAATATATGATTAATTTAATATTATTATTTCATATAAATTAGTATTGAAATTTACCAAATTGGTAAGAGCCTTATCTTATGATCTCATCATTTGTCGTGAATGTTTATGATTATAATTTCAATGATGATATATTAAGATCCATCCTAATAGAAACATATGAATTTTATTATCCTCTAGATATGCATTATATATTTATGTAATAGTACGATTATTCAAATTATTGGTTATAAAGATAATATAGAATTTATTTTCTAAATTCTGACATCATTTCACTCTACAATCATTTATATATTATCATCCAAATACCATGAAATATATAAATGTTCTCAAAAATGTTTTTAATATTTTAATTTTTTTTTAAAATTTACAAATAATATACTTTAACAAAAATTAAAACGAATTATAATGTCATTTTAATTAATGGCCATATTAGATTTTAGAAAAACAATTAATGGAATTATTTTTTTTACATGTATTGCATGAAATGAATTTGCCACTCTTATGAAAATTATTTTATATGAAATTTAATTTATTTATTCACAATTATATTTTAAAATTAAAATATTTTAAATAAAATTATGTTTAATTTTTTTTATTAAATAGGAAATTATATTATACTCAATAATGGTGTAAATTGATTTTAAAGCATAATTTATATTTTTATAAGATTCATTGAAAGGAAGTTAACTTTCTCAATAATAGTTAAATAATAAGTTTTAAAAAAGTAATTTTCAAAATTAAATGGTTATTTTGCTCAAAATTTATATAATGGTATTCTAATTGTATTTTTATTCATCGACGTCAACAACCCTTGATGTTACATATCCTCCAACAAGGTTATTTTGTTATAATACCATCTAAATAGTTTATTTAGATTTATTATGATTGTTTCAAATAGATTTTTATGAAACACATTTCTTTTCCATGAGAAAATATTATTTCTATTATATTATTACAAAACAGATTTCTTTTCAATTGGATAATAATGTTTTAAATATATTGACATGAAATACATTTATTTTCCATGGGTTTTTTAGGTAATAAAATAATAAAAAATATTTATTTGAGTTTTATGATCAATTATATATGTACATGTAGTTTTTTGACATTAATTAAATGATGGGGAAGCCCAGATAGCTCTGGGTGAGTATAATACATCTTATATTATGTGGTGGCCATGATAGCTCTAATAGATCACATTATTTCTTCTTTAATGGGTAGATATAATAGCATTGGGTGATCCTATTATAACATAAATTATGAGTCCTCCCATATAGTGCTACAATGTATTTTGAAATATACATGGTCCATAGAGGAAAGAAGGAGGTAAATGAATAAGGGTTTATCTTATATATTTAATGTAGATCTAGTTACATCTAATACGGTTTAATCATGGGATATGAATAAATATTTTCTAAATACCAACCCATTTTAACATTGTTTATTTTGGGATTATATTTTTATTATGATTATTTTTTATATAAAATGAATCATGATTATTTATACTGATGAATCATTCCTTTTCAGTGATTTCATATTTTGTGATATGACTAATAGCTATTATTAATAAATTTTTGATTTGAGGACTAACTCATATTTTCTCATTATACCATCAGTCATGTTTTCTTCTCATTGATGATGTTAAATTGATAATAATTATGATTAACATTACTATGAGTTTGATATCTCCCTTATTATGTTTCCATTTTCACAAGATATTGAGTAATGATGTTTAATTAATTATTTCTACAAGGGTTTCATATGGATGGTGATGATGAATTAATGTGAAATATGAAAATCTAGATCAAGTGGTAGAATTGGTTAGTTAATGAGATGGTTACTATTTGTGTATGAGTTTGTCCTAAATCTATAAAACCCTATACCTAAAAGGTCCTAGAGAATATAATTTTTCATATATTTACTTTTCTTATCTTTGGTTTTGGAATGTGTAAATCGAGTCACCTTCATTCGTATCAATGATAAAAATTAAAAGTTTACTATTTCATCACTAAATCTGGGAGTACAATTTCTGGGCTGTAATTATTAGCATTAGAGATCGGTTTATATAAAATTGGTGATTATGATGTCTTCATAATTGTTTATATAAATATATATAGATACACATATAGGTTAACAAGATGAATATTGATCATATGTTCAAGGTTTTAAATACCTTTTTTAGGGTTTTATGTAGTAAATTTTGGAAGAAAATAATTACATTTTGGGAGAAATTTTTTTGGTTTGGGATATTTGTAACTCCATAGATGAACATGATTTTTATATAGGGAGGAATTATTTATTCATGATTAAAGAAAATAATGTCCACATTAAGGTCGAGTGGTAACATGATTCAATAGGAAAATCCTCAGGACAGGAACCCACAATTGGAGGACCATAAGGTTGTCGTGCCTACTACTAAACTACATAATTTCATTCATAGAATTTCATTTTTTTTGTTAAATGTTGTGTTAATTTGGGAGACATATGGTAGTTTATTTATTATATATTGTATGAATATATAGTCAAATCCTTAAAATATTATGGATTTTATCTTTTTCATAAAGTGTTTGATAAATTTTAAGTATAGTTTCTTATCAAAAGATTTGGTTCAAAATTTGGGTATTAAATTTTGTAGATTATTATACTAAAAATAATATTACCATGTGTTAACCATTCATGTTTTGGTCAATCTCTAAATGTTATAGGAATATCTATTTACAGTTTGGGTATTATGTGGTTCATTAAAACCGTATTTTTGTGTTTCAAAAATGAAAACTTTAACTCAAATAATAATCATTTAGTGAAAATATGAGATTGTGGTGGGATTTTATTAAAATATGAAATTCAACTTATCAGGTAAGTATATTTCCATATTCTCTTAATCTAGATGGTAAGTGAAGTCATTAACTCTATTAAATAGATCTTAAAAAGAAAGATATCTTATTATATTCAGTTCTAATAAACTGAATTTCCTTTTGATCATCAATTATTTTAGGAATTCAAGCCTTTTAAATTTTGTTAATCATTCTCTGTCTTGTAATTAATGACCTCAAACACTGTAATTAATTATTTTCTCTTTTCTTCAATTCCAACCTGTTTTATTCTATTTGGAGACCTATTTATGTGTTATACCATATACCATTTTTGATTACATTTCTCTCTTATTATGTGGTTCATTTTATTTACCCTATTATGATGTGGGTGAAAAAATAATTGTTTTCTAATTTTCATCTTTTTATTTCTATGATAATGGTCAAATAAAAAAAGTATTTTGAATGGGGGAGGATGTAACACCCCAAGATTTTTAGAGAAGGAAATTATATTCGATATCTTAAATGAAATATCTAAATTAACATAGATGATAATATTACTCGTCTAGAATTTAGGATGAATTTATTTTTAAATAAATTTAATCTCTTTAATAAATTTTATTACTCATAACAATTATATTTATATGATCGATAAAATATTATACAGACAACATCAAGCATAAAGGACTGATGATATATATAACTATTATGAAAAAACAATTTATATTCAAGGGTACTAAAAATATAAAACTAATTTTATAAATATATGTACATATATATCCTATTAATCATTTTTTAAATTCATAATTTAATTATCGATTTATTTTCAGTAAATTTATTTTATTCATAAAATGTATGTTTTCAACATAAATGATTTTAATTTATTTCTATTATAAAAATGTTTAATTAATGTTTCATACATATATAATATTTATTTTATTAAATTTAATTATTATATGTAATCATAATACAAGTATTAAATTTGGCTAAAATCGTGTAATTTTTTTTGAAAATATTGATTATTCAAAAATAGTGACAAATATCGACTTTTGCTAAAGTATCATTTATTTATTATAAAAATTGATCTTTAAATTCCCCCTTATGTTTGGAATATTATTTAATATAATATAATTACTATTCAGACATATTTAATCCAATAAATTATTTTTAAATTAACATTATATTGTTTTTTGTATAAGTTTGTATATGGTATTACAAATTTGAATTCATAAAAAAAGGTTTTCAAATAAATATTGTTTTTCAATTTTAATTAATAAAAATAATACCTAATGAAATTTTTTTAGTATAAAATTTTTATATAAGATGTAATTTAATATTAATTTAAATTTTAAAAAATAAATAATTTTAAAAGAGTTAATATAGAACTGTCTTTTCCCAAATATTTCTATTCTTAAAAATCCAGTGTCATTCCATATTTGTGGGATTAAAGTTTAATTATATTTTTCCACTTATGTAAATTTAATTTTTACAAATAGATTCTATATTTTGGATTATACTAATTTATAATCTCTAATAAGTCTAACATAATTTTTACCATAATTATTATTGTAAACATTTAAACTTAATTATATCAATTATGGTAAAATTGAGTTTACTGAGGGATTAAACATTGATAATGTGTGGAAATGACATAGAAACATGTTTAACACCCATTGGATGTAAATATTTTGACCCTATACATTCTTATATTGATAATTTACAATTATTGTGGCCTGGTGACATGAACAAATGTGGGTGGAATTCACACTTTCAAAAAAAATTACAAGTGTGATGTAAATCTCACAGATAAATAAACACTCACTCCACTCACATCAAAAAAGCATAATACTAATTTTGATTGGAAAATACATGACATAAAACATTCCAAAAAAATATCCACTTATCCCAGAAGACTTAATTTTCGAAAAAATCCAACCTAGGAAGGCGTTTGGCATAATCTTATAGAGGATACCTGAAGAAGTGATAACATTATTCAAAGAGTATTTTAGTTTTATTTAATTATTAAACACATTAAATTGTTATTATAATGTAATTTTATAATATAATATTTATATTAAATATAAAAATATAATATTTTTATAATTAAAAAACTAAATATTTTCGATCTCCCCTAAAATGAGTTATGAAATTTTCATTTATGTGTACAGTGGACTACAGTTTTATAAAACAATATCATTCAATTTTTAAGTACCACCTTTCATGGTTAAGGATGATCATGGATCCAAAATTTATATATGAATATTTTAACATAAATATAAACAATTTTTTATTTAATTCCTATATAACTTTTTTGAATTCTAAATCATAGGGGATACAATAATGTTTCTCATTTTTTATGGTGGAAGTCTAGCTAAAGATGTGAACTAATTATTTTTCATTAACATGTATCATTTTAGGAAATATGGAAAACAATAATTAACTTATGTGATATAAATAAAATAAAATAATAAAAGTTTCATATTTTTAATTATGTAAATATATAATATCATTTTTATTTTTTCTTATTCACTCACTAACGACATGATAAAGTAATTTTTGGACATATGGACTACTGAAACATTGAAATAATGTGATTATTGTTCTGAACACAACATAACCCTAATTCTATATATAATTCTATATAATTAAATATTATTAGTTTATGTTATAATTAACATTTTTTAATGATAAACTATTATTTACCATTTTTCATAATAAACATTGAAAAATTAAAATGTTACTGATGTGTATGTATGACCTACCATCCCAATGATTGTAATTTTTTTCCTTAATCAAAACCATACATCAAGATTTATTTTAAAAGTTAAATTGATTATAATATATTATTATTAATTCATAGTTATTATTATGTATGTTATGATAGTATATAACACAAATTAGAAATTGATCATTAATGATGAAACACTTATTAAAAAATGAGAAATTAACACACACAAAATTTGAACATTAATTTATTGTTAAATAATGAGTTATAAGATGTCATAAAATGATAAAATATGATATTAAAAATATTGATATTTATTTTTATTAAGAAAATATTTATTAAAAAACCGTATAATAGGTTCACTAGTAACATAAAAGAATCGTAATGTAAGGGTTTTTTCATCAAAATTTTATTTCTGTGAGATATTTTCCATATTTAAAATTCTTTTTTGGTTTTTAGTGTATATAAATACCATGAATGTAATATATTATTCATATCATATAATTTATATGCATTTAAATATTCATTTTAGGATCTCTTTTTCAATGGTATATCAGTTTTAAAGTTACAAAAGTTGTAATAGATTTTTGCCACAATTTTCTTTCATTGTGAGGTATGCTATGTTATGAAATAATGATCATATATGCTGTGTATAAAATACCCAATATACATTTTATATCATTAATTTCATTTTTTTATTTACATTATACTTTTTATATAAAATTAATATTTCATGCGGATTATGATTCACTATTACCAATGTGAAAAGAGTCATATGATGCAATCTCATCATTTTCAGGATTATTAATGATTAAGCTTTAATTTAAATTATATTTCAATCAAACTATCAATAAAATAATTAAATTTTTACAACTATTATTGTTATTAATATTTTAGATTAATATTACCATTTTTATAATCTTTGGTAGTTAGAATAATTTATAAAATTTTTAAGTAAATATGACGTCATTTCTCAGATTGATCAAAAATCAATTTTCTTTTAAAAATAATATTTTCATACAATATTTTAAAAGTAGTTTATAATACTTTCTAATTCATTTTTAATGCAATTTTTACCAATTATAATCTATTTACTACTTTTTTTAACATGAAATGTCATGTGTTTTTTAACAATAATTCTCACTTAGCTTTTATCATAAATGTCAAAGGAATAATTGTATTAACTTATATGACATGCAATATATTTCCCACAATCAAGAACATTGTTGTCATTGAATATTACATCATATGAATTAAATGTTATTTTACATAAAATGTAATTTCAAAATTATTCATGTTTTAAAATATGATTTTCGAAGCGTAAAATATATTTTTCTGAAGAAAATGATTTAAATTATTTTAAAATAATTTTTTATATGTTTTCATAGATTCTCTTTTAAAAAATATTTTATAAATATTTAGTGAATATTTAGTTTCTTAAAATTTATTTTCAATATAAATAGTTCATTTTCCAAAAAAAATATTTTTTGATATTTTAATAGTATATTCTTTTTCCAACATAAAAAACTCTTATTATTACGTTGGCTCCTAAGAATATATTTTGTAATGATGTCATCCTCAGTCATTCTATGGATGGATTACAGTTTATTAAAAGAGGTTTGAGTAAACCCATTTCATTTACATAGGATATTTATGATTTAATGAGATTTTTATGGATTCCATTTCGTTTCCATGGGTTAATCATATTAAAATAAGATTCTCAAGAAGCCCATTACTTTTAAATGGGTTAATATAGTTATAAAATAATAATAATTATTTATTATTTTTTTTTGTTCAATGATCTATGTAAATTACACATGTTGTGGTTATTGGAAATTACAAATATGATGGTGTGGCCCATATAGACTTGGATTGTCCCATTAAATCTTATATGATTTCTTGGGATAGATAGAATTGGAAGATCCCTTTACAGCTAATATGATTTGGAGGCCTAGATAAAATTGATTTAGACCCATATAGATTAAATGATGGATATATTTAGGTAGAAATACAGTTCGTTATATAATATAATTTGTATTTAGAGGAATGATGGAGAGATTTACCCAAGGTTTTCCCTTGTGAATTTAAGTAGAATCATGTTAATTCAATCATATTATAAACACAGTTTGTGAAAAAATATTTTACTAGATACAAACATGTTTTTGTGATGTGTGTTATGGTTTTATAATAATTTTTTGATCTATATTTATAACACATAGATCATGATTATTGATTTTAGTGAACCTTGACATTCCAACATTTCCATATTTGATGATCCAGTAATTTATGGGTATGATTTATTTTATGATTTTTTCTTACACTATAACTATGTCATTATACCCATATACACTTCTTTTGTTAAAATATGAAAGTAAATGGTAAACGCTTATGTTTACCTTTAATGATAATTTTATCTCACTATTAATAGTTTTTCGTTTCCTTCAAATATAAACACATTATGTTGACTGAATTAAATTTAATAGAGTTTCATATTGATAATTATGATGGCATAATGTGAAATATATAATGATATATTTGGTAAGAGAAACTATCAATTAACAACAAGGAAATTATTTATTTATGAGTTTTCCAAATTATCAAAAAATATAAACATAATGTTCCTATTCATTGTATAATATCCACTATTTCATTTTTATGTTGTATGTTTTTTATGGAAAAAATCTGGTCACCTCAAATTGTATCAATAGTTGAAATATAATGTTTATTATTTCATCACTGAATTTGAGAGTGCAGGTTATAAGATAAAATATATATACATATAATGAAATTATTTTATGATGTATATCTTTAAATTATTTTTATTAACATATCAATTTGAATAAATCTTATTCATGGGTTTTATAGCTCAAAATTTACTATATTATTATAGGATTATTTAAAAAAATTCATTTTGACATATGTACTCTTATATAGTTATCATATTTTATGTGGTGTATATAAAACCCTATTTTCATTTAATATAATTAATTATTTTATTCACATGATATTTTATGTTTCATGTAAAGTTATTACCTCATGGGGATTATAATTTATTGCTACCAAATTGGTAAAGACATTATGTTAAAATTTCATTTTTTTTATCGGGATTTTTAATATTTAGGTGTCTGATGAAGAAATATTATTTACATTTTTCATGAAACTCATGAATTTTCTTCTCATATGGTTATATGAGGATAACATATGATTTCAATTCATTTATCTTTGTTTATTTTATAAACTGTTCAAAGGAATGTTTTCAATAAAAGGACTCTTTATTTATCTCTTCGGTAAAAGAAACATTTTTCAAAAAAAAACATGTTTTCAAAAAATTCATAATTGTTTTTATAATTATAAAAATTATTTATATGTGAAATTTTTACACTTGATTGATTTTTTAAAATTTTTTAGTGGAATATTCATTTCATTTTCTAAATAAAAAGTGTCTTTTTAATGTGGATGAAATTTTTGTTTTAACATGTATGACATGAACATAATTTGATGATTTAATTATCATTATTTAATTTAACGACTCCTATATATGTTTTCATTTTTATTTTCTAATGAATTTATTTTAAAATATTCACATGTTTTAAAAAAGTATTTATAAAGTAAAAAATATATTTTATTCATAAAATGATTTATATAATTTTAAAAGCATCCATTAAATGTTTTCAAAGAAATTTTCATTAATATGGATTTAAAAACTATTTTATGAATTTTATGTTCTAAAAAGTGAGGTTCAATGAAAATATTTATTCCCAAATAAATACTCATTCTGGAATTTTAAAATAATTTTAAATATGTGATGACATCCTTTCATGATGAATATCATTTAATTGGGATATGGTCTAATTATTCTATTTTTATTATTTTTAGAAATATCTTATGTTGTTTGTGAAACCATTTTATATTATATGGGTTATAAGATGTTTAAAATATTAATATGTTTTTTCATGGGTTATACTAAGATTAAATGATGAAAAGATTAGGTAACATGTATCTCTTCCTCAAATTATGATAATATGAAATGTTTATGAAATACATTTCATTTCATGGGTTATGATATGATGGATTTTTTATGGTTTTATAGAAAACACAAATACTATTTTCATTATGTGATGTGTGTGACATATTTCTCCTTCCAAATAATTTTGTAATTATTTATATCTCATTTGATTGATAAGGTGGGATTGTATAGTGAACTCGGTCCACTAGGGAAATTTGTCCTCCTTTATAGACATGTGAGTGAACCTTGGCTGCTATTATAGTTAAGGGAATGAATCCATTTCACTATGATATCCTTGGATGAAATTCATTACTATTATGGAAATTATTTTATCTATTTATATTCATGCACAAATTTTATGTCTTCTTCCAAAGTTATGCTATCATGGATCATGTTATTTTATTTCATTATGATTTATGTATTATGAACTTAAAATATTCATTCAATGAATCATCATAAGTATATATTATGTTTAGGGTATATTCGTCAAATATTTTTCAAATTTTATCATACCATTATTTTCATGTCATGCTTATGTATCTCTACTACATGACCTTACTAAGAATTGGATCTCACCCTTCTATATGTTTAATTTCTTTAGGTTATGAAGAAATATTTTATGTGGCGTATATATTTGAAGGGTACTATATGGAAATATATGTAGGGAAGATTTTGAAGTTCTTTCACCAATTTTGAAGAGTTTGTAACTAGTCTCTAATGACAATAATCAATTATGATCTTCATGAATTTTCATTTTTAATGTTTTGAATATTCATCTTGAAAAGTTATAATACTAATGTTTGAAAATTAAAGTTTGTTATTCATTGTATCAAAGGAAAGGATTTGTTAAAAATTCTAAATTAGGATGAATAATATTTTTCGACAACCTAAAGAGTCTATATATGTATATTTATAGGGATATGTATGAGAATAAGTCTACGAAATGAATCAATGTATAGAAAAATTTCCATTAATTTTGGTAAAGGATAAATAGATTGGCCTATAAGAAATTACAATTTTTCTAGATACTACAAGTGAATGTGGAACTATAAAATAGTTACTATTGTGTAATCAACCAAAAAGGATGGATTTATTTAGACTTTATCATCACATGATGCTTGAAAATGGGTCTTCTTATACACTAATCATGACTCCCCCATGGGATATTCATAGGAAATACAATGAAAAATATCTACCTATCATTATAGATTTAAATATATGATGATAATAAAATAAATATGATAATCCTATAGTGATGAGGGTTGAAAAAAGTCGTGATTTTGGGATCCTATAAGGGATGTTTTCATTCTTTTGTGGTTTTCCACAATTATTTACCTTTCTCACACTATGAATTTTGGTTTTATTCAATATAGGGAATCATAAGGAACTAGTTAAACATTGAATGTGGGGGAATATTTGTTAATGATAAGCTAAATTGAAGGATGGCTAAAGTGAAGGATTTTGTGATTATTCCCAATCAATAATCACATAGGGTTATTAACAAAATAAACCTTAACCAAGAATCCGACACTCCAATTAATTGTAGGATATATTTTGTTGAGAGTTCAGGAAATAGTGACCATGTAGAAAAAATATTCAATTTCATATATGTCAATAATGTTGTAAGAATAAATTAAGGTAATTTTATAGAGGGATGAGAACATGTTTTGATAATATAACAGAGGGAATCTAATAATGTGATTTTCAAGGTAAAAATAAAAATATCTGTTAACAAAATGGATGTGAATATTGGGTAACATAACATATTATCAATGGAAGAATTTTTTAAAAGGGTATGTATGGGGATTATAAAAATAGTTGTCCTAGGGGGAATTCTAATGATCATAGTCAACAAGGTGGTATGGGTAATGGATATATGGATGATATTTAACATTCTAAGACTAGAATATGAATTATATGAGTTATACTGATATTATTTTTATAATATTATCATGAGATGTATGATTAAATTTATATTTATGGATGTTAAGAATTGAATCATATTTCATACTATAGGAAAGATGTTACTAAGATAATATAATCAATCTTAGTTAAAGTTTTAATAATAGAATGTAATGATTTATGTTTCTATTTTTCTAAATTCAATAATTCTTTAATATGAATCATGAAATATGTGAGTATTGTTATGTAGAATTTTTTTAATTTATGATTTTAACAAATATAATGAATTGTATATTTGACTAGGAAATTTTATTAAATTGAATGGTGATATTTTATGAAAAAATAAGGGATAATCGGTACATAACCATTAATAGGTTCTTCATGTTTAAAAAATTTTATTAGGATAAAGATATCAAAGATATTAATAATGTAAGTTTGATGTTATTGATGACCACTAAAATGATTAATGATTGATAAAAAAATTTATGATATCATTGATGGTATTTAAAACATTTTGGATTTGAGGAATATATCCAGTAATCATTTCTGCTATTTATTTAATATGGTATAATGTGACTATTGAATAAGGTTTTATGGTAATTTTGGTTATTATGATGTTTCAAAAGAATCCTTGAAAATGTTATTAACAAATTTAGTATTTGACAATTAAGAGGTACCTCATGTATTTTGGGTGATTAATGACAAGCATGTTTTGGAAATTAGTAATTGTAACACCCGAGACTTTTATGTTATATAAATCATCAAAGGAATCTTTTTCTACACACAACACTTGATTGGCTTGCTTTACACGAAATCACGACCTTCCTCGATAGCTTGTGTCGTACGCAATACCGAGTTTCACTAAACAATGATATGCTATTAAAATATTATTAAAACTAGCTGTTATGAATAGTAATAACCACTTTTTGAAATTTTATAAATTTTATTTTTCAAAATGGACTTCATTTTTGGATTTGGAATATCGAAATTAGCCTAGGGTGAAATTTTGATATTTTTCTGAAAACATTCAATTTTTGATGAATAGTGAAACCACTAAGTGGTAGTTAAAAAAATGAATTTTTCATAAAACATAATTTTACCGCTTCTGTGAGTGTAATTTAAAAAATCCAAGAGGCACGGTTGATGTCAGTAAGTAAAATGTGGTTCAATGAGATGGAAATAATTTTTGGTGAATAGTAACTTTTTTACTTTTATTTACCACAGTTAAAAGTAAATATGGTAATTAAGGGTAAAAATGATATTATTATTACCCTAACACATGTCCTAATTCTATTGGATAAGTTTAATTCGACCAAAAACAAACTGAGGAATAAAATATGACCATTTAGGCCAACTTGGATTAGATTAGGAAATTTATTATTATTTTATTTAAAGAAGGGTTAAAATTAGTAAAATCAAAGTTTAAGAAGTAAATAATTTTCAATATAAACTTATACATAAGATAAATTCGACTATAAATATTAATTAGAAAGCTAAAAAGGTTTCCTACATAATTATATTTTATTTCTAATTTTTAGATATTATATAATTTAATTTATTTATGACACAAAGATGATGCAGTAATTATCTTATTAATGAAATATTGACATAATTGATGTTATAAACACCAAAATAAAGGTTATTTGTGACTTTTTATGAATTCATTTAATTTTATAGGTTAATATGACATGTTAGTATTGATTTAATTAACTTTTTTCGAACTAATAATTCTTTTATGAGTTTTACAAAAATCAATTACTAAATAGTGTCAAAATTGACATAAAATAGTTTTTAAAACAAATATTATATTATTAATTGTTATTTTATTCTTAAAAATCTATGTTTCGGCCAAATAACTTAGATAAGGTTATATATATTAATAATAAACAACTTGGGGTTCGTTTGGCTGCTTATAGTTAGTTTATTAACCTTATAGTATAAGAACACAAGAAGACACGGTAAAAGTAAAATTATTTAACTTAATGTTAAATCTAAATGATAAGGTTAAAATAGGAACCTAAAAATGTCTAAATTCTATTTTATGAGAGGATATCTACCCATCCCTACCTTAGCTTCTAAATATATCAATTTGGAGCTATTTAAAACCGAACATGACTTTATAATAAAATAATATTTTTAGTTTTCTCAAAGGAGCCCCTCTCCTCCCTTATAAAAGGGCACCTCCTCCCCCTCTTCCTCACACCACATTGAGCCTTCAAGCTCGGCCAACCCCTGAAAATTCCTCCTCTCCACTTCCCTAGAGACATCCTAGATGTCTTTTTCTTCTTCAAAGACCAATTTTAGTGCCCTAAAAGAGGGTCTCAAAGAAACACTTCAAAGAAGAGGTAATGTCTGTTACCGATTCTTTCATCTTTATTTCTTCTACCACTTCTTCATCGTTAGTTGTTTAATTATGAAGTAGTAACATCAGTATCACTCATATACTGATATGTTATTATAAGTATGAAACAACCCTATTTCACCATCTATCCATCCTACAGAAAAAGAAATCACCGTGCGTGCGTACGTACGGAATACCGTCTCCACGCCGTGGTGTAATCTATTTTCCACAACCACCTTACTTGGATGGGTATAATGGTGTAAATAATGACTATATATGACTATTATAAAGTGATACTGATTCTGAAATAGTATACATACACTCCAATACAATTCCACGATCATAGGAACGATATCATCACTTGTGCGTACGTACGGAATACCGTCTCCACGATGTGATGCGACTCGTTCTACATGATCTTCATTTCATAATGATTATATAAATTAATTGAATGAATGAATATGATATATATTACACTAATACCATTCTATAAATGAGGTATCTATAACCTAAAGATAAGAATAAGAATTTATTTGACAAAACACGCATAAGAACAAAAAGTTTTAAACACCCGAATAACAAGTAGCAATGAAATATTACTACTAAGAAGCTAAGAATATGACCATATATGATATTATAAAAATATTTATGATTCTTGAATAAGTCAATAACATTATATAAATCCTTATACAGGAGGTTCAGACACTTACAAAGCAAAACGGACCTAAGGTAAGGGAAATATCACAATCTCATTATTATCCGAGATTGTTTATACTTTGTTATTTATTGGGGTGTATTTTATCATCCCCATACATGTTTCCTCAATATTTAATATTGTTTTCATCCACCTACAATTGTTTAAATCCAATTTTACCCTTCGGTATGTTTTTAGTAAAAGATATGAAAGGAATCTTTTGTCATTTTTCATACGAGGTACTTTTTGACTTTTACGACCAAAGTACGAAAGGAATGTTTTTTTCACTTATACGACATGAATGGATTTTTAAAACATTAATTACAAGAAGATTCCTTTACAAGTTTTCATGTTTATTTTTAATCAACTTCTCTTAGTTTAGAATTTTATGACATGTTAAGAAAGGAAAAGTGTTTTTGAAGTAGAAAGGATATTTTCCTCAAGAATGGAGTTCAAGTGTTTTATCAAAATTATTTTCCATATAAGATAATATAGGGTTATGTTTCTATCCCTATTATTACATGGATTTTATTATGTTGTGATGAAAATATTTTTATGAATTCATTTATCTTATATGAATTATTTTATGATGTCATGTTGTTTAAGAATCCCATTTTTACTACATGGGTTATGCAATGATGTGTGATTTATGATTTTGTGGCACACATAATAATGGTATCATTATGAGAAGGGTGGGACCTATATCTCCCTCCAATGCATTGGGTAAAGATTTTATATCTCATGAGATAGAAATGGCTGGAACGGTAGGTTATACCGGTTCAATAAAAGAGGACTGAAATGAGGAGTGAACTCGGTTCAGAAATGGACTTTGTCCACAAAGATAGTCTTGGCAATGAGTCTTGACTAATAAGAAATGATTCTCTATGATTATGTGTGTATTCCACAAAGTTTCATGTTTTAAGTTATGATTATTGGGATCACATTTCACTACTATGATTTATCCCATGTTATGAAATTATGATTTCTTTTGCAGGTTAAGATTTCCAAAATGTTATGTTCTTATGAATATGATGTGATTGCTTTTTGTTTTTTTACCCTTACAGAGCATTTGAGCTAACCCTTTTGTATGTTTTCTTTCCCCCAGGTCAGGAAGAAGGTTATAAAGTAAGATATTCCCAAAGGGACTATAGATATGATGAAATAAATGGGAGACAATGTAGATGCTTTATAAACCAGTTGTTTATGTTTCCCAGTTTCTAAAGACACTATACATATACGGTCCTTTCTTGGTTTTGTTATATGTTGTAATAACTGTGCTTCAATTCTGAAGTAATAACAATATATGTAAAGTATATGTTGTTATAGTTGGTATCAGAGGAAAGGTATAGTCAACCTTTGGAAACTAGGATGTGAAAGCCTTAGTAAAAACCCTAAGGATAAGTCTAAGCATAGAACACAATCTTAGTGTTTTAAGAATGGCCAGGAATAAACTAGGATAAGACCTTAAGTGTGAAATATTATTCTTGATTATGTGGTTTTCCTATTATAATTAGTGTTGCTCATACTATTATTCTTGGTTTTTTTCAATGGCTTGAACCCGAAGGAATCGTGATAATGCGGAATGCGACGGGCAATGCAATTATTGTCCCACTGAGTAACCAAACATTATGGGATCTGGAATGAAAAATCTTTTATCCATGCTCACACAACTTTCTCAAGCTATGAATGATGCAGGACTTCCAAACGAGCAAAAGAAGGAGCAACATTCTGTTTAATCATTCATGAGATAGTGTCCACCTTCTTTCAGTGGGTCTACTGATCCATTAGTTACTGAACAATGGATTAGTACTACTGAAAAGATATTTTCAGTTCTTCAATGTTCTGAGCATGATAAAGTCATCTTAGCAGTGTATCGTTTGGAAGGTGCTGTTGATCAATGGTGGAATCTTATTAAGAATACGAGGCAAAGGGATGAAATTGAGTCCATGGAATGGGACAAGTTCAAGAACTTATTTTTCAATAAGTACTTCCCTCGTATTCTTCGAACAAAGATGGAGAACGAGTTTCTTGAACTGAAGCAAAAGGATGATGAATCTGTTGGTACCTATGAAGTAAGTTTTACAAGACTTTCAAGGTACACTTCTGGTATTATTATCCAACCTAAGAGTAAGATCAATCGATTCTTTAGTGGCTTAAAACCAAGTCTTCGAAGGGTCTTAGCCATAAGGGACTTCAATAGCTTCGAGGAAATCGTTCGATGTGCTCTCAAAGTTGAGATGGAGATTGGAGTAACCCATCAGTCATATGGGTTTGATAAGAAGAGGAAAATGGAATTCAAAGGAAAATATAAAGAGCACACTGAAAAGAATATGAGCTTTCCCTTATGCTCAAAGTGTGGAAAGAAACATGGAGGGAGTTGTCTTAAAGGGACATGTAAATGTTTCAGATGTGTAAAGGAAGGTCATCGGGCATTTGAATGCCGCGATGATGGGAAGAAGTTGTCTAATGATGTAAACAGAGGAAGGGATTCACAGAATGAACCTACTACACTTCAATGTTTCAAGTGCAAGGAGATGAGACATTATGCCAATAAATGCCCTAATCCAAGGGTTGATGATGATGGTCGACGTCAACAAACTCTTAAGGCTAAAGACAAAGGAAAATCACATGCAATTTCTATCAGTGATGTGGAGTACGATAACGATGTGGTGAAAGGTACACTTACCATCCACTCTAAAGTAGAAAATGTTTTGTTTGATTCTGGATCCACCCACTCCTTTATTTTTGATGAATTTTCTAAGGGTATCACGGTATTACCTCGAAAATTAGATGTTGAGTTAGCTGTCACAACATCTAATGGCACAATAGTCGCATCAAAAGTTTATAATTTTTCTCCGATTGAAGTTTGTGGGAAAGTGCTTCCTGAAAATCTTGTGATCCTTCCTATAGTGGAATTTGATGTGATTCTTGGCATGGATTGGATTTATCTACATGGATCTCATATCAATTGACAATGAAGGGAAGTCACATTTCATATTCCAGATCAATCTATGATCATCTATCGATGCAAGGATGAACATAACCTTCCAGTGGAAATTTCTTCCATTTTATGGGTATTGATTCCACTAAATGAAGGTTATTTATCTCAAATGGTTGGTGAGAAACTCATGATTAAAAATGTTCCCATTGTACGGGAGTTTGATGATGTCTTTCCGGAGAAATTACCGGGTCTTCCACCAAATCGTGAAGTTGAGTTTTCAATAGAACTCGTACCGGGTGCTTTGCCTATTTCATAGACACCTTATAGAATGGCCCCAATTGAGTTGCAGGAATTGAAGAAGCGACTCCAAGAGAATCTTGATAAGGGGTTCATATGCCCTAGTGCGTCACCTTGGGGAGCACCTGTTCTGTTTGTTAAGAAGAAAGATGGATCAATGAGACTCTGCATTGATTATCGAGAACGTAACAAGATCACTATCAAGAAAAAATATCCTCTCCCGCACATTGATGACATATTTGACCAACTACGTGGAGCTCAATACTTTTCCAAGATTGATCTTCGTTCCGGGTATCATCAATTAAGGTTCAAAAGGGAGGATATACCAAAGATGGCTTTCCGTACAAGGTATGGACACTATGAATTTATAGTGATGCCATTTGGTCTTACTAATGCCCCTGCTATCTTCATGGATCTAATGAATAGAGTCTTTAGAGACTATCTTGATCAGTTTGTGGTAGTCTTTATAGACGATATTCTTGTCTATTCAAAGAGCAAGGAAGAACATGAAGATCAGTTGAGAATTATATTGAAGACCCTGAGAAAGGAGAAGCTTTATGCCAAATTTACCAAGTGTGAATTTTGGCTTCAAAAAGTTTCATTTTTGGGTCACATAATCTCAAAAGAGGGGATATCTGTGGATCCAGCAAAAATAGAGGTTATCGAAAGATGGTCGAGACCAACAACAGTAACTGAGATCCGAAGTTTTCTTGGTTTGGCTGGATATTATCAATGTTTTGTGAAAGATTTTTCCCGATTATCTAATCCACTAATCAAGTTGACTCGGAAAGGAGTTAAGTTTTTTAGACGGATGAATGTGAAGAGAATTTCAAGGAGTTGAAAAGAAGGTTATCCAGTGCACCTGTGCTCACACTGCCTTGTAGTGGATAAAGGTTTGTGATCTATAGTGATTCATCCAAGAAGGGTTTGGGGTGTGTTCTTATGCAAAATGATATGGTGATAGCTTATGCCTCACGACAGTTGAAAATACATGAGCAAAATTACCCAACTCATGATTTGGAGTTAGCTGCGGTAATCATTGCATTAATGATTTGGAGGAATTATCTTTATAGAGAAAGGTGTGACATTTATACTGATCATAAAAGTTTAAAGTATATTTTCACACAAAAGGAGATGAATATGCGTCAAAGAAGATGGTTGGAGCTGATTAAGGATTACGACTGCTCAATTCATTACCACCCTGGGAAAGCAAACAAGGTGGCAGATGCATTTTGTCGATAAGACCATGCCAGTTTATCCATGATGAGGATCACAAAAGATCCAATATTTATGGATTTACAAAGGATGGATCTTGGAATTATAATGGAAGGGGAAAAATCATATCTTTCTCAAATGAATGTTAAACCATCTATACATGTGAAGATTAAAGAGGTACATAAAGAAGATGTCGAGTTACAAAAGAAGGTGAAAAATGTTCCTGAATTCAGCCTTGATTGTGATGGGATAATAAAGTTCAGGAATCAGGTTTGTGTTCCTCCCATCCCCGAATTAAAGAAGGAGCTGCTGGATGAGGCTCATAGTTCTTCATTCTCTATTCATCCTGGAAGCACGAAGATGTATAGGGACCTGAAAGAGTACTTCTGGTGGGATGGAATGAAAAGAGATGTTGCTGAATATGTCTCTCGATGCTTGGTTTGTCAACAATTTAAAGCTGAGAGACAGAAGTCTAAGGGGATTTTACAACCATTACCCATACCCGAATGGAAATGGGAAAACATCACTATGGACTTTGTCACAGGACTTCCTAAAACATCCAAAGGCAATAATGCTATCTAGGTCATAGTTGATCATCTTACAAAGTCTGCACACTTCATTACTATTAGAGAAGATTTCTCTCTGGATCAGCTTTCCAGGATATATGTAAACGAAGTGGTAAGATTGCATGGAGTACCACTTTCTATTATATCTGATCGAGATCCAAGATTTACCTCGAAGTTCTGGTGAAGTCTTTAGCATACTCTGGATACAGATTTGAGTTTCAGCACTGCTTATCATCCTCAGACAGACGGTCATTCTGAGAGAACAATTCAAACTCTAGAAGATATGTTGATAGATTGCTCTATGGATTTCAATGGTGGTTGGGATCAACACCTACATTTGGTGGAATTTTCTTATAATAATATCTTTCACTCCAGTATTCAGATAGCTCCTTATGAAGCTCTCTATGGAAAGAAATGCAGGACTCCAACTTGTTGGGATGAAGTTGGGGAAAGAAATCTATTAGGACCTGATCTCGTTGATTAAATGGCAGAAAAGGTCAGATCTATTCAACAACAAATAAGAGAAGCTCAGAGTCGACAGAAAAGTTATGCCGGCAACCTAAGAAAAGACCTAGAGTTTGAAGTGGGTGATAAAGTGTTCTTTCGAATATCTCCCTAAAAGAGGGTCATGAGAATTGGAAAGAAGGAAAAGTTGAGCCCTAGATATATCGGTCCTTTTGAAATACAGGATCATGTCGGGAAGGTAGCTTACCGATTGGCGCTTCCACCGAATCTCTCTCAAGTACATGATGTGTTCCATGTATCTCTCCTGAGAAAGTACATACCAGATCCTTCACATGTACTCAGGTCAGAAGTTGTACCGCTGGAGCAGGATCTTTCTTATGAAGAATAGCCGATAGAGATTCTGGATCGTAGCAAAACAGTCCTACGAAACAAGAATACTCGATTGGTGAAAGTTTTATGGAGGAACCACCAATTAGAAGAAGCTACATGGGAGCTTGCGAATATGATGAGGGAGAGGTATCCTCATCTGTTTGTTACAAAGTGACGAATTTCGAGAGAGAAATTCATTTTAAGGTGGGTATAATTTAACACCCGAGACTTTTATGTTATATAAATCATCAAAGGAATCTTTTTCTACACACAACACTTTCTTGGCTTGCTTTACACGAAATTGCGACCTTCCTCGATACCTTGCGTCGTACGCAATACCGAGTTTCACTAAACAATGATATGCTATTAAAATATTATTAAAACTATCCATTATGAATAGAAATAACCACTTTTTGAAATTTTATAAATTTTATTTTTCAAAATGGGCTTCATTTTTGGATTCGGAATATCGAAATTAGCCTAGGGTGAAATTTTGGTATTTTTCTGAAAACTTTCAATTTTTGATGAATAGTGAAACAACTAAGTGGTAGTTAAAAAACTGAATTTTTCATAAAACATAATTTTACCGCTTCCGTGAGTGGAATTTCAAAAATCCAAGAGACACGGTTGATGTCAGTAAGTATAATGTGGTTCAATGAGATGGAAATAATTTTTGGTGAATAGAAACTTTTTACTTTTATTTACCACTGTTAAAAGTAAATAGGGTAATTAAGGGTAAAAATGATATTATTATCACCCTAACACATGTACTAATTTTATTGGATAAGTTTAATTAGACCAAAAACAATGTTAGTAATAAAATATGACCATTTAGGCCCACTTGTATTAGATTACGAAATTTATTATTAATTTATTTAAAGAAGGGTTAAAATAGTTAAAATCCAAGTTTAATAAGTAAATAATTTTTAATATAAGGATATACATAAGATAAATTCAACTATAAATATTCATTAGAAATATAATGGGATTTAATACATAATTATATTTTATTTTTAATTTTTAAACATTAAATAATATAATTTATTTATGACACAATGATGATGCAGTAATTATCTTATTAATGAAATATTGACATAATTGATGTTATAAACACCCAAATAAATGTAATTTGTGACTTTTTATGAATTCCACTAATTTTATAGGTTAATATTACATGGTATTATTGATATAATTAAATTTTTTTGAACTAATCATTCTGTTATGATTTTCACAATAATCAATTACTAAATAGTGTCAAAATTGACATAAAATAGTTTTTAAAACAAATATTATATTAGTAATTGTTATTTTATTCCTAAATATCTAAGGTTCGGCCAAATGACTTAGATAAGGTTATATATATTAATAATAAACAACTTGGGGTTCGTTTGGCTGCTTATAGTAAGTTTCTTAACCTTATAGTATAAGAACACAAGAAGACACGGTAAAAGTAAAATTATATAACTTAAGGTTAAATGTAAATGATAAGGTTAAAATAGGAACCTAAACTTGTCTAAATTCTATTGGATTAGAGTATTTCGACCCATCCCCACCTTAGCTTCGAAATATATCAATTTGGAGTTATTTAAAACCGAACTTGACTTTATAATAAAATAATATTTGTAGTTTTCCCAAAGGTGCCCCTCTCCTCCCTTATAAAAGGGCACCTCCTCCCCCTCTTCCTCACACCACTTTGAGCCTTCAATATCAGCCAAACCCTGTAAATTCCTCCTATCCACTTCCATATAGATAACCTAGAGGTCCTGGTCTTCTTCAAAAGCCAATTTTAGTGCCCTAAAAGAAGGTCACAAAGAAGCACTTCAAAGAAGAGGTAATGTCCGTTACCGATTCTTTCATCTTTATTTCTTCTTCCACTTCTTCTTATTTAATTGTTTCATTATGAAGTAATAACATCAGTATCACTCATATACTGATATGTTATTATAAGTATGAAAAAACCCTATTTCACCATCTATCCATCCTACGGAAAATGAAATCATCGCGCGTGCGTAAGTACGGAATACCGTCTCCATTCCGTAGTGTAATCTATTTTCCACCACCACCTTACTTGGATGGGTATAATGGTGTAAATAATGACTATATATGACTATTATAAAGTTATACTGATTATGAAATAGTATACATACACTCCAATACAATTCCACGATCATATGAACGATATCATCACTCATGCGTACGTACGGAATACCGTCTCCACGATGTGATGTGACTCGTTCTACATGATCTTCATTTCATAATGATTATATAAATGAATTGACTGAATGAATATGATATATATTACACTAATAACATTCTGGAAATGAGGTATCTATAACCTAAAGAAAAGAATAAGAATTTATTCGACAAAACACGCATAACAACAAAAAGTTATAAACACCCGAATAACAAGTAGAAATGAAATATTACTACTAAGAAGCTAAGAATATGACCATATATGATATCATAAAAATATTTATGATTCTGTAATAAGTAAATAACATTATTTAAATCATTATACAGGAGGTTCGGACATTTACGAAGAAAAACGGACCTAAGTTAAGGGAAATATCACAATCTCATTTTTATCCGAGATTGTTTATACTTTGGTATTTACTAGGGTGTATTTTATCATCCACGTCCATGTTTACTCAATATGTAATATTATTTCCATCCACCTACAATTTTTTAAATCCAATTTTACCCTTCGGTAAGTTTTTAGTAAAAGATATGAAAGGAATCTTTTGTCATTTTTCATACGAGGTACTTTTTGACTTTTCCGACAAAAGTACGAAAAGCATGTTTTTTTAACTTATAAGACATGAATGGATTTTTAAAACATTATTTCCAAGAAGATTAATTTATAAGTTTTCATGTTTATTTTTAATCAACATCTCTTAGTTTATAATTATATGACATGTTAAGAAAGGAAAAGTGTTTTTGAAGTAGAAAGGATATTTTCCTCAGGAATGGAGTTCAAGTGTTTTATCAAAATTATTTTCCATCTATGATAATATATGGTTCTGTTTCTATCCTTATTATTACATGGATTTTATTATGTTGTGATAATAATATTTTTATGAATTCATTTATCTTATATGAATTGTTTTATGATGTCATGTTGTTTAAGAATCCCATTTTTACTACATAGGTTATGCAATGATGTATCATTTATGATTTTGTGGCACACATAAGAATGGTATCATTATGAGATGAGTGGGACAAATATCCCCCTCCAATTCATTGGGTAAAGATTTTATATCTCATGAGATAGACATGGCTGGAACGGTAGGTTATACCGGTTCAGTAAAATAGGACTGAAACGAGGAGTGAACTCGGTCCAGAAATGGACATTGTCCACTAAGATATACTTGGCAATGAGTCTTGAATAATAAGAAAAGATTCTCTATGATTATGTGTGTATGACACAAAGTTTCATGTTTTAAGTTAATATTATTGGGATCACATTTCACTACTATGATTTATCCCATGTTATGAAATTATGATTTCTTTTGCCGGTTAAGATTTCCAAAATGTTATGTTCTTATGAATATGGTTTGATTTTTTTTTTTTTGTTTACCCTTACTGAGCATTTGAGCTCAACATTTTGTATGTTTTATTTCCCCCAGGCCAGGAAGAAGGTTATTAAGTAAGATATGCCAAAAGGGACTATAGATATGATGAAATAAATGGGAGAAAATGTAGATGCTTTATGAACCAGTTGTTTATGTTTCCCAGTTTCTAAAGACACTATACCTATACGGTCCTTTCTTGGTTTTGTTATATGTTGTAATAAGTGTTCTTCAATTATGAATTAATAACAATGTATGTAATGTATGGGTCATTATAGTAATCTTATTTCAAAATTATGGATTTTTATTCTTCTATAACGGTAATATGGTTAATCAATGATGAAAATGTTTATGGTGAACTTTGGATGACATTGTTGAGACTAATGAATTATTTAATCATTTAAAAATTTATCATTATTAGGTAAATTGGGAAAAACATTACTTTTAATATTATAACAAGATATTAAAGGATGATTTATTATTATTTTAGAGAGCACACGATCCTCTAGTGTTGTAGGTCATAAAAAAATAAATCTTTATTTCTTGGAGTAAGATAAAAATTGGAAATTGAATAAGGAATAACTAATGGATTATATTGTTCTTGGAAAATGTTGTACATATATCTTCTACTGAAAAATAATTACGTTTAGTAATAAGGATCTTAAAAAAAATTAATCCTTTTTAACGATATCTATGATCATTTTTATACCTATTTGGAATAGGTTTTTTGGTTTTTTATTATCAAATGATCATTGAATTTTTTCCATTATCTATAAAACTCATACACATTATTTAGAAATTTATTTTTCTTCCAATATAAATCTTCACATACAATATATGTTATCATATTTTTAAATAATGTATTTTTTATTCCAGGTGACATTCACACATCCATTTCTTTTTTTTTCTAGAAGATGTTTTATTAACCCTTTTTACGATGTTGGTTTCAATGAAGATATTTCCAAATAATAAACCTATGATGATCAAGATGAATTAATGTGGTGAGAATAATTTTAATGGGGTTTATAATGTAATAGATCATAATTTGGTGATTTTTTAATTTAATTTAATCTTTTCCATATTTTTCTTTACACGTGACACAAAGAATAACTTATGATACACACAGTACTCTGCTTGAATGAAACATGATATACTATTAAAAAAATTTATAGATATATAATAGTTGTGTGAATGGAGGGTATGATATGTAATGAATAAATTACAAAAAATATGTGGTTTATACATTTATATAAAACAATTTCTTTAGTGACCAATTAATTTAAAGGAAAATAAATATTATCTGAAAATGACGGCCAAATTTTTTAAAACAACTATTTTAATTAAAATAATTATATTAATAATTTTAGAAGAAACATTTTGGATTACTATTTTAATAAAATATATTTTTTATATATTTAATAACCTATTTAACATTCATCTTGTGTGGTTTATAAAAAGAAGAAAAAAATAAAACCAATTCTAAAATTAAAAACAAAATTTTTCTATATATCATTTTGGTTATTGTTTTGTGAAATGAATTTTAAACTACTTTTTGAATATTTTAGGGAATTAAAATGAAAAAAATAAATGTTTTAACTATCATTTCATTTTTATCATTGAGTAAATTTTTTATATTTTTCTGAAAATATTAATTATTTGATTAATGGTGAGAAATATTGAGTTTTAACTGAAATTTACAATTTCATTAAAATTATTTATAATGTAAATTAATATTTAAATTATTTAATAAATTAAAATTATTTTAATTATATATATATATATTATTATAATTTAGGTTATTATAATCACTTACATATTATATTTTGATATAAAAAACCATGTAAACTATTAAACATTTTACATTTGAAAACCCACTTTCTCATCACATCTAGAGAAATAAATTTAATTATAATAATCCACATATAAATAGTGAAATTTAAAAAATGGATTAAATTGATGGATTAATAAGAATTTATATTATATAATATTTTTAACTTAATTTTTTTACATTATGAAAAGAAAAATAATACAAAATTATTTTCTGTGATTAACGTAAAAATGGGTTTACATAGGGGTTAATCTAAAAAAGTAATAGTTAAAATGATCAAAAAACTATTTTAAATTATATTTTATGAAAATATATAGATCATTAAATGTCTATTATTTTATAATACTCCACAAAAAACACTTGTGGAATGTGAAAAACATGGGCACACTATATTCTTTTCAAAAAGTACAAGTGTCCCCCTCGATTTACTTATAAATGGCCTCCACCATCTTCATCATAATATAAAATTATTTTGGTATGTAAAATATATAAAAAATCCCAAATACCACCTATTATTTAATAAGCCTTATATTTGGAATAATGAAAACCTATAAAGTCTTTTTTTGAAAAATTAAAGTGGCCACCCGAAGAAGGTGTAAGGTTATTCAATGAGAATATTTGATTTATTTTTTCATAAACCTACGTAAATTATTATTAAATTACATTGATATAATAAAAATCGTATAATATATTTAATTAAATGATTTTATATTAAGGATATCACATACAAAAATCTCATCTTCAATCAAATTTGTTACAACATCATCGTTTGTGTGTACTACAAACTACAACATTATTAACTCATGACATTCATTTTTCCCTTTCCACCCTTCAAGGATGGGTATGTTGATGGATATAATATGTATATATATTGTCTATATATAACATAATTATAAAAAAAGATTCATTATATAATATATGGTTTTTATTACATTCCATTGTGCGGGGGATATGATATTGTCCCTCATGTGAATAAAGGACCACCACCTCATGAAGTGATGTGATTTTTTTTCACTGACGATTTATATGGAATATAATAATGATATATTTATTGAATATATGTGATATAAATAAAATATTTATGATATTAATACTGTATTTATAACTATAAATATTTAATATTTAATTTTATTCTTACCTTTTCACTCACTGAAAAATGGAATCGTCGTTCGTGTATGTGTGGACTACCGCCTTCATAAAGTTATGTGACTCTATTTTCATCACCAAAACCCATGAATAAAATTTAAAATTATATTTAACTAAATAATAAGATATCATATTAATTATTTAAAAATAAAATAAAACATACTTATATATTTAATGTTCTTATAAAATTGAAATTATTACTCTTGTGTGTGAGTGTCAAACAACCTCTATGATCCTAACAATCATCATCTCTCAAAATCATAATTCATGAATGGAAATAAAATATAAATGGATTTATAAACATTGTCAAATTTTCCTGATTATTAATCTAAATGTTATAAATTTAGGATTAATTTAAGAGGATCAAAAATAAAAAGTCAAAATATATATGAAAAAATGTAGTTATTTCCCAAAACATGATTTTAAGGAATCGTAATAAATGGGTAATACAGGTTCCTAATAAAATTAAATATGGTATAATATATATATAAATACATATATATATATATATATATTAGGGTTATATAATATGTTTATAATTAACTTATATTTATTATATATTAGGTTCCAACATCTGTGATAGATGTATGGACTTATGGTAAGTGATTTTTTTTCATTATTTTACATTATGTGGAAACAATTCCATATTAAAAAAAATAACTTTTCTTAGGTGTATGTTATTCTCATTAATTAATTAAGAAAATTTGAATTCACATATTCATTAGAGGACATCAATTATATGTGGTATATTGTATCAATTTTACTAAATAAGTAAGTTATTTATGTCTCAATTATACTTCATTGTGATAATTTTTATGTTATTTGGCTATTTCATTCATGATGTGTATATACTACCCATTTGACATGGTATATCATGAATCTACTTATTTCCATGATTTTATATGTTTTCTTTATTTTTATTCTTTTATGGAGAATACATTTTTAACTTACCAAAGTTGTCATAGTTTTATGTTACAACCTCTCTTTTTATAGTGATTGTTTGTTATTATACATAAAATGATGAAATCATATGATATATCAGAAAATATTATTATACTATCCTCTTGTAATTAATGATATTTATAAGTAATATTACCCTTATTTCACTCTTTCGTTAATAAAAAAGGAAATACTATATTCATGAAAATGTGACATTATTTCTCTCTTAGGTCAGAAAAATGTTTTCATCCAGAACATAATTTTTTAAATTGGTTTCTATAATGTTTTTGAAATTAGTCAAATTAATTATTTAATTAGTAAATAACCATGTTTTCATTTTTTTCAAAAAAATTTAATGTGATCTCTATGTTGTTTTCAAAAACATATCTCATTTTTCATTTATAAAAAAAAATTGAAAGAAACCTTTGTTTAAATGTGTATTGAATGAATTTAATTTCCCACCATCATGACCATTATTGGGTTCGATGACTCCTTTATATGTTTCATGGATATATTTAATGAAAATCATATTAAAAAGTATTTATGTTTTGAAAAAAAATATTTCGATGAGATAATGATATTTTCCACAAGAAATGGTTTAAATGATTTTCAATGTTTATTTTATAAATTTTAATTACTATTTCAAAGAAAACTATTCCAAAAAAAAATTTGTGTTTTTAAAACAAATTAATTAACATTTATTTTTCCTTAGATATATGTTACATGTGATCATTAAAAATATATTTTACAATAATATAACATCATTTATTATTACTTATTAATTGATATGGTTATTTTCAAAGGATTTTGTTCTTATTATTTCTTTAAGAAGTTTATGTTTGTTAAGATAATATGTTTTTGAAACCTGTTTTTATTCCATGGGATATAAAATGATAAACTTCTTGTGAAACCTGCTTATTTTTCAATGGGTTATGGTGTGCTACAATGATGAATCATTTTTGAAACGTATTTCATTTCCAAATGTTACGATAATGTGAAATTTTTAGGAAAACTAATACTTTACATGGGTTTTGAGATGGATTTTTTAGGATTTTATGGAACACATATGTATGATTTTTGTTATCAAATAGATGGGTCCTATATCTCATCCCAATGCATTGGGTAATGATAAATGTTCTATGATCTCAGAGGTTCTATGGGTTATCCAAATACTAAAAATCATGGTATAATGGATGTCATCCCTAGCTAAAAAAATCAACCAGGATGGTTATCCAAATCCAAACAAGTTATGAATGCCTTAGTGGCTATCCTTTAATTTTTATTTTTTTATTCTAATGTGTATACCAAAAATCTATTTTTATGAAAAGTTTAGGTTGTAATGGGTCATTTTATTTAATTCCCTCATCATTCATGTCTTATAAACTGTAGATCATTATTCATTGAATTATGTTTAGGTTCATTGATATACATGGTATGGTTTTTTAATTATATGATTATTTTCTAATACCCTTATTCTCATTTTATTATTATGTATCTCCTTTATTTACACTTAATGAAAATTTTAGCTCACCATTTATTAAATTTCATTTATTACCCTTATTAGGAAGAAGGGTTTTGTGTAGGGTATGTTTGGAAGTAGTAATAAATTGGATGATATTTATGGATTACATTGAATATATTTTGTGGATTACAGATATTGTGTTATATGTTTCAAAATAAAGTAGACTATTAAATTATTTCGGTGTTTCTTTTAGAAAATGTTTTTTAGAAATACATTTTTATTTCTTAATTGAATAATTATATAATTTTATAAATAATTCCCAAATTTAATTTTACCTAAAATTTGAATATAATATTTGTTTAATGTGTCTATCTTTGAAGAATTTTCCTTCTTTCAGGAAAATTATTTTCATTCAATATTCCTTTATATTTTTTCATGTATATTTTTTAAAAAAATTATTTTAAATATAAATTTTTATTTAAAAGTTTTTTCAAAATTATTATTGTAATTTTTTTCATTAAATGTTTTATAATATGATTAAGTATTCCATTATAGGTAAATAATGTTACTTTAGAAGAAAATTATCTCTAGGAGTTTTATGAATTTTTTGTTTTAAAAAGTGATTTTTCAAGAAAAGTGATTTTCCAAAAGATATTTACCAAGTTATATTTTATAATAATTTACCATATATGGGGATATGAATTGGTATTATATATTATTTACTAGGTATATTAATCAATTATTCCTTCCTTATTATTTCTATGAATTATTTATGATGTTTATGAAACCCATTTTTCTTCTACATGTTATAAAATTATAAAATTCATATGAAACCTATATCTTTTCAAGGGATATTCTATAATGAAGAGATGAAATAATTATTTAATCCATCTCTTTTTTAAAGTTTATTGTGTGATGAAATGTTTATGAAACTAGTTTCACATAATGTGGCATGATATGAGTAATGATTTATGAACTTCGAGAACACATGGATATGATTTTTATTATGTAAATGGTGAGATATATATCTCACTCCAATGCATTGTCCAATGATATATATCTCATGAGATATATTGTAATAGAATGGGGAGTGAACCCGTTTCATTATGGGATATTTTACGCAATGGTGGCCTTTAGAGTGAACATTGAATACTATGATGTTTTGGGGAGTGAATCCATTCCACTATGATAGGAGTTGTAGTTATCCTTGAATAATATTGAAATTATTTTCTATGATTATGTATATGTCATTATTCCATGCCTTATTCTAAATTCATGCTACTATATATAATGTTCATTGAGACACTTTAGATTCATGAATTATAAATTGTAAATATTTATTACATGATAAATGATTCTTATAATTGATATATAGGGTATGATTTCAAATTGTTATTGTCATGTTATCAGGTCCATAGGTACATTTTATTCTTATTTATCTTTTTTTACCCTTACCGAGAATATGAGCTCACCCTTTCTTATTTTTTATTTCCCTAAGATATGAATTATTTTTTCAATTTTGGTATGTTTGATAAGTATACCAAATTGGAATATCTTTATGGTATACGATGAAGATATTTCACCAAATGAGAAGGATTTGTACCTAGTATATAAAAGACACTAAACTGTAAAAATCATTAGGTGTATGATTATGTAATGTATTGAATATTCATATAATAATATGAAATATCTATAGATGATATTGATGTGTCAATATATCATTGGTGTGTACGGTAGATTACCACTTTATGAAATGATTTTTTAATTTTATATCACTAACTCTCTCACCTAGTTTTAATGATGTATTATAAAAATATATAATATTTTTGAAATATCTATCATTGAGTTGATAATATATGTCATATATGTTATCACCTTTCAATTAATTTAAAACAATAATCAAATTCTTACTTACATGTGTATTACCACCTCTATGATGTGATTTTATTATTTTTTCAGAACCAACACACTTGGCTACTCTCAACAATTGTATTTAATGAAATAAAATAAAATCAATGTTTTAATGATCATCCCATGATGATGAAATAATTTTTATTTTCATTCCATAATTATTACTTCAAATTTGAAATGTTATTTATGTATACATATAACATTTCTTCTCCATGATTGTAACATACTTGATTGTTAGTAACCATATTTCATGGTTTCGTCCAAAAGTTTAAATAGTATACAAAAAAGGGTAAAAGTTAAATTATTATTCTTCGTGATTTCATTGAATAAGGACCAATTTTACTATAATCAATCTATTCATGTAATTTTGGATATATTAATTTAATATCATCAAAACATCTAATGTGAACTTAATTGATTACCTACATCAAACATAAATTATTATAAATAAAATAAATGTAATAATAAAAATGAAAATACTATATATTATAATAATAATAAACACATTATTATTTTTCATTATGTTAATGAATATACGGGACATGTTAGACATGCAGTGATGGGCTTCATATCTAAATTTATTTTCATTGGGATATACTACTTATTCATAATATTGATGCTATAATATTATTTCTTAATTAATCTTAGTTGTTGATTTTTTATTTCCAATATTTTATGAGTATTTTCTTTTTATACACAAAAAAACATCATAAACTATATATCACTTCAATGGTATTATCACTGTAATAGACTTTATCATAATTTTCACACTATTGATAGATATTTTTTATTGTGAACCTATTTTCTTTTTGGAGTTTAATTTAAAATAACTATGATATTTTATATCATGAATATAGTTATATTCATGGTATTTAATGTTTAATTTGGTGGTATTTCTTCTTGTAGGTTTATGATTGAAATGTAACCAATGCGGTGTGGGTTTACTTCACAATTCAATCTTTATTTTGTATTATTATGGTTTAAGAATGAAATGGGAGAATTATTTGATCTTTTAATCATAAAAGAAACCCATTTTATTCTAATATATTTATTTATAAATTTTAGATGATTTTATTTCATTATCTTCTTTTTTTGTACTCAATGTATCAAAATAATGACTTCATGGAAAATTCACTTGTTTATCTACTGGTTTGGAAATATTTTTCTCCCATATTTATATTTTCATTACGATTTAATAAATAATATATCTAGTATTATCCAACGATTCATTAATGAAATCTTTATTGATGTTTTACTTATTGCAATATAGTTTAAAAGAAAATTTCTTGTTGGATTATAAACATTGGACATTTAACATTTAATTGAAAATGTATAAGTAATCATTGATTTAATATACTCAGCATCAACAAATTATTCCCAAAATCATGAATTATTATTAAATTTAATGAAATTTTACATATTTTCATTACTAATTTTTGTGAAATTATTTTGAAATATTCTTGTAATAGTTTGTTTTAAATGTATTTCAATATGGAATGATTATTTTCATAAAAATTATTAATCATTTTAAATTATCTATCTTAATATTTGATAATAATCCTATAATTATGTTTTTCTATTTCCGATATTTTCTAAGAATACCTTCGAAATTCTTTCCCCATAGGATTTATTTTTAATTTGTCTTAGAAAATATGAATAGTTGATAAGGTAGATTTAAATATTAATGGAATGCTTATTATGTATTGAATTGTTTTCTCACATTTTTTAAAATGAATGTATTTAAAAAAATTTGTAATGGTAGAGGCATTATATAGCCCCTCAATATGTCAATAGGATGAAATTTATAATCTAGCATGAGTATTTGGATGAGGCCTTTCCCATTCTTGTATGATGTCATTTCATAAGGCCTTGATGGTCTGATTATGATGGTTGATATTTTTCATTCCATCATTATAAAATTATCTATTAAGGCCCATATAATTATTTGAACAGTTATTATATCTGTGAAGAATATTCAAGCTCCTGTGATTTTTTATATGGAATTATATTATCAATATTTTTTTCTTCCATATTATTCATTATGATCATGTGATTAAGTATATTGTGTGTTTTTTGGTCAATTAACATTCCATATTGATTATGTGTTATTTAATCATTATAGTTCTATTTTATGAAAAACTTATTAACAAACTATGATTAGCTTTATTTTGTTTCCTTTTCACGTGATATGATGAAGGAATCATTGAATGATTACATGGGTGACAAATATTTACCCTCATTATGTTTTATATTTTATGTATTCATCTGTATTATGATATTAATTCATGTATCTATTTTACCAAGACTATTAAAATATTAAATTCTTCTTTTTATAATCACATATATACATATCCAATTTAAAAATTAAACCATTGGATCTAGAAAATAGGTTTAGTGAATTAACCTGAAATAATAGTAATCGCTGATTCTTTTAATCGAAGGTCACTCATTGGGGTAAAAGGAGTTTAGGGAAATCTAGGTTTGGGGGACCTCAAAAAATTATGTAGTCTTCATTGATGTTAGAAACTCTATGACAAGGTTTTAGAGTTGGAATAGAGTGAGCTTATTAAATATAGTAGGTTCCAAAAAATAATGGACACCTACTATTTGTTGTATCATAATGATCACATCCAATTTATCAACTAATTGTTTTACTATTTCTTCCCTTATATTAATTATAAAATATTAGTTTCTTGGATATATGTAAAAATTTTGTTATACTCTTATTTAGTATATATTAATACATTTCATTAGAATAAAACATGACTATCTACAAAGACTATGAGAGTGTCAAATAGTTATGACGAGTTATGGATATCTATGGGAATTTAGAATTTATAAATGATAACTAGTGATGTGATTCTCCACATGGATTGGTTGAAACCTTTATGTTCTAATTTATTTCTATTAGATATGTGTGTTGTTCACATATTGAATGGAAATGCATTTTTTAATGATTGACGATCTAGATTTTTGAGATGGTAGATTTCGATTAGACATATTTCAGCTCCGAATGATCACATCACATATTTAGGGATTGGATATTTTTTAGTGTCAGTTTTATCCCCTCATATTTCCCTCAAGTTATACATGTTTATCAATATTTAATTATAAATAAATTATTAAGACAATATCTTATTAGTAGATTTTACATCAAGATAGAGATCATGTCCAGGGAAAATTCCACTTCATTACCCCTTATCAAATGGTGCATTCTTTGGCGAAGGATCTCATGTTATATTTTGAGAACTGAAAGTGGAATATATTTATAAGGAAAATTAGACCACCATAATTTTCACAAATTTTTTTCAAGAGAAATAATGATGTTTTTCATATAAATTTCATTTAATACTAGACGTTTTACCCTAAGATAATAAATAAATGAAATCCTTTACCCGGGATCCATGATTACTTTGATCAGTTATGGGGATCCACAGATTTTTCCAATATTGACAAAAGATTTTGATATCACTAGTTTGAAAGTTAGAGAATAATACATTCAGAATAAAAAATATTGGACTAGTTATGATTTTTATGAGTACATGGTGATTCAATTTCAGTTGGAAATGTGCTAGTTTTTTATGGATATCATGAATAATATATTAAATTAATACTTGGAAACATTCATTATGATATTTTTTTATGATGTGCACATAAATCACAAAAAATTTACAAAAAAAATATATAATTTGCATAGTAACGAGTATACTCACAAAGAACCTAATGAGCCTCTTTAAAAATGATATCTCATTCAATATATTTTTTGAATTAGGATGGTGAGGCAGTAGTATTGAGAATGTGGAAACATCAGGTGATCACTTAGAGTGTGCGGCTAATTCATAATAGGTTGATCACCACTCATATTATGAACATATAATATGATGACCGTAGGTGGTTATAGTTGGAGATTTCATTGGTTTATCATGTTCTCTGGAGAGTGAGGCCTTAGTTTGGCCACCTACAACAAAATTAGAAATTTAATATGTCACTTAATTTCTAGGGACAAATTAGGATCATTGAATTGGGTGGGATAGTGTACTATCATCGGGATGGTCCTCCTTGTTGTTGACGTATATATGATATGTTCCATGTTTCTCATAATTGGAGGTAAAATCCTGATCTTATGAATCTTCTTAACTTCAAAGGTGTTGAGATGGAATCAAATAATTATTGTGGGGGTGTTAATATAGATTATTATATACTAGTGTTATAAATTACCTTGATGGAAGTAGATACCACCTTTCCATATTTAGTAGCGTCATAGGATGATTCATGAGGATATTTGAGAGTGGGAGGTTTAGATTCATGTTTATTGGCCCGTATTTTTTGAATATGAACTTTAGTGAAGCTTACCATGGGTGAAATTATTTAAAAGGAATAGTACTGTAAAGCCATGAAATGTTAATTACTTAATGAAAATACAAATTTTCCTTCTTTTGAATTATTTATATTTTGATATTTGTTGGGTAAATTCTTCTATTCCTCGAGAAGTATAAGATTTATTTAAAAGGTTTTGAAAATTTTCTAGATAAAATTTCTTGAACAATTTCATTGTCAATGTTGTTACACTATAATCATAATATGGATTTTCAAAAACACAGTAGTGTAAAGGGATACTATAACCCCAATATATTTTGTAAATTATTTTCTAATTAATTTATTATTTTTATATTTCATCACCAAACACTGAATATATCTTTTTTATATGAAATCAATAAGTGTGAATTGTGCTATATGAAACAAAAAGATAATCATATTCAATAAGAAACACTTATATTATCTTTTAGTATATGGAACACTATTTATTTATTTCATTTTACAAAATACCAAGTCCCTTTGATAGCTTATGTTAAACATAATATTGAATATTAATGGAGTTGAAGAAACTATTAATATTATTATTAAACTATTATTCAAGCTACCAACTAACTGTTTTAATATAATATGTGAATTATATTAATTAGGTTGTGAAAATTATATTTACATTTGTATATAAAATGAATCCATCGGTTATCAACAAGTATAAATTAATGTAAGAACAGTTAGAACATAAAGAAATTACTTTTCTAATAAAAATAGTTTTTCTATGTAAAAATAAAATTTCAATTAAATAATTTAAAAAAGAAATTATGATAAATTTTTTCAATAAAATTTATATTTTATATTTTCAAACAATATTTTTGATACACATTGAATATATTATATTCGTACATGATAACAATAAATATAATTTTATGAATAAAAATATGTCTTTCTAAAAGGGAATTTTATTCTTATTTATTGTAGAAGAAATTTTAATTATGATATTTTAAAACATTAAATGAATTATTTGAGAAAATAAACATAATTTGTGAATGGGGAACAGAAAAATTACAATAGGGTTAATTTTTGTTATTTTCAATGAAGTTTCTTTTTTATACAGTGAATAATACTGAATTTTTATTCAAAACTAAGTTATCATAAAATTTATTTAAAAATATATATTATGTTTTTATTTTATTTAAATTTAAATAAGATCAAATATACATAAATTAATTTAATTTTGTTATTATTAATCATTTTCACTTTGAATTTGGATTTAAAATGAGACCAACCTTTTGAACATTATTATTTTAAAACCCCATATTGAAATCCCGTATATGGGATTAAATTTTAATTATTGAACCATTTCACTGAGTTAAATTTGTAAAAATGTATTAAATATTTTTTATCTTCATAATTTATCATTTTTATTACGTTTAATTTATATCATTACTAAAATTAGTATAGTAAAAAATTAATTACATCGATGAAGAGTAAAATAAGTTTAATAAGGGACTATACCGTAGACAGAAGTCACAAAATATCCAAGACACTTGTGAAAAATAAATCGAATGTCCATATAAGGACCCTATACTAAAATTTATTGAATTTTTTAATTATTTGATCAAATTCTCATATGAAAAAAGTTGGTGTAATTCCATTTTCAAAAATATAATAGAATGTTTCTCCTCCTCCACTATAAAAATGCACTCAACCCTCCCACTTATTCACAACTTTAGTGATATTTGGTTTTACAAGTAACAAATAAATGAAGATAAAAAACTCATTCCCCTTATCCTAAGATCATCGCATTTGGGTGAAATGGATCCAAGGATGTCATTCAACGAAAACCAAAATGAGTCACCTGAAAAAGAGGTTACATTCTTCAATGGTAACTTTTGATTTATTTCTACATAAAATCCCTTAATTATTATTATTACATATTAATATAGTATCATGTGTATCCTAAATACTCTGATATATATTTTTTCTAATGTTTATACCTTCATATAGACACACTACCATCTAATGGGTATAGAACTTACTGTTCTTGTGTACAGTGAACTACTGCCCCACAAAACAATGTTGTTCGTTTTTCAATTATCACCTATCAGGGTTAGTCATTATGATAGAAAAAATATTTATATATGATATGGTATATATATATATTAAGTATATATTATTCTTTATTTTATATATGAATCACACCTTCATGCATTCCATTTTTTAAATATGATAAATTTGTTTGTTATTTGTGGTATATCGCATCCATAAGGAGACGTGATTCCTTCACAATTTACATGTTTTGTATTAAGGACCTGTTAAGTAAAATTATATGATATATATGACATAATAATTAGATGATAATTAAATTATATATATATATATACATAAATGTTATTTCATATCCTTTTTTCAATTTGATGGTAAAATGGAAATAACATTCATGCATACGTACGGCCTACAATCTCCATGAATGATGTATTCCGTTTAATATTTTTATATTTCATAGATTACTATAAATTCTTATATTTTAAATATATAAGATATTTATATAATGGTTTACCTTATTGAGATCACGATTTCACTATGAGGACAAAAAATAAAATAGATCAAAATACAAGAGAAAAACAAAGCGATTATTACCCAAAACATAACATTAATACTAGGTTGCTAAAAATAAGAATAATATACTTATAATAAAATTAAACATGGTATTAGATATATTAATATATTTCAGTGATATATTTATTAGAAAATTATATTTATAATAAAATAATTTTTAATAAGTACAAAGAGAGTCAGCACCTAAGGTAATGGTTTTCTCATCTCACTTTTATTTTCCGTGTGGCATAAGCCATGTTCACCACTTATTTATTATATGTGTTGTTTTTATATCCTATGAATTTATTAAATGGTTCATATAAAAAAAATTATTTTTATTTAAATATCTATTTTATGACTATTATTTCATGTGGTTCATTGTTCAAATATTACCAAATTAGTAAATTAATTTTGCATCAATTTTCCTTATTTGATAGACATGCAATGTTATGAAACTATATTTTTTGTGGGGTGTATATACTACCATTTTAAAATTTACCTCATAAATATAATTCCATTAATTATATTTTAATATTCATTTAATTTTATTATTTCATTGGGACAATGATTCAAAGCTACCAATGTGGAATCATATTATTGTAATAATCTCATCATTTATTGAGATTTTTGGAAATTATTATTCCATTGGTGAAATATGATGATCCATATATCAACATCACTGATTAATTTTCTTCTACTATTTATATTTAATATTTTTTTCATGTATTATTACCCATTTCCCACTATTTGTTTCATAATATATTTAAGAATATTTTTATGAACATTCAACTATATTTATCTTTTTGTTCAGAAATCTATTTTCATTCAAAATCATGAATAGTAAAAATGTTTGATAAAATGTTTTAATATAATACAATGGTGTTTAAACATAAATTTTTACTATATTTTACCATTTTAAATAATTATTCTAAATGTATCTTTCTATTCATTTTCTGATCAAGGAACATTTCTAAACATTTAATGTGAAAATGAAATGTTCAATATGTACGGACTTACCCTATTGTCATGACCATCACATCCTTTAATATTACATTTATTATTTATTTTAAATAAAATGGTCCCCAAATATTATGTTTTTTTAATATATATGGTTTTTAAATATAATATTTTTCAATAAAAAAATTTAAAAGTTTTTTTAAATGATTTTCAAAGAACCCTTTATAAGTCTTCAAAAGATGTTTTTTAATGAAATGGTTTTTAATAATTCTTGTATTTTTTATAAATTTACCAATCCATTTTCTATAAATTGGTTTTCAAAATGATTACAATTCTTAAATATTTTTTTGAAAAATAATTTCAAATAAATGGTTTTTTGAAAATGTTTTATATCTTATTTTATAAGTTTTGATAGAAAATGGTAATCAAAATGTTTTCAATATACATTTATTATTTTTCAAATAAAATCGTTTTCAAAATGAATTCATGATTTATTTATATGTTTTCAAAAAAAAGTATTTAAAATTTTTTTCAAATATTTCTTTATATGTTTCAATGTTTATTTTCATAAAAATGGTTTTCAAAAAATTTTATGAATTTTTCTATGAAGAAATGATATATTTCATAATAAGTATTTTTAAAATTTTTATAAAAAAAATATTCCACCAATGATGATATCCTTAGGTTTTACTCATGAATTCTCTAGGGATATTATACATGGTTTTCATTCATATTATTTCCTATAATGTTTTATATTTTGATGGAATATTTTTTTGAGTCTCATTTCTCTTTCATGGGTTTTATGGTTATGAATCAAGGTTCTTTTCATGGGTTATGATTAAGTGAAAGTATTATGAAACCTATTTTTTCACATGTTATAATATAAATACATGTTTAAGATTGCAAATTAATTTTTTGGGTTGTTATATTAATCTTTATGATTATGGGGAACATGTGGGAATGATTTAATTATGGGATTGGTGGGACCTATATCTCCCTATAATATAATGGGTGAAAATTTATATCACATGAGATAATTAAGGGAAACATATTGACATAATTGATTGAAAAATGGGAAATAAGTGTGTCCCAAACAACTATGGGAAGACGCGGAAACCCAATCCACTATGGGAATATGGGTAAAACCTATCAACTATTAGAAGATGGGTATAACTGATCCACAAAGGGAAGATAAGGATAAATGATCCCCTAAATGTAATGGATTGTGACTAGGGATGGTGGGTTATCATTTATAGTAGGTTTTGCCCCAATGAAGTTTACTGATATGTTTTTGGGACTGATCCTTATCAAATAAAATGATGTTGCATGTTTATGTATCATCAAAAAATTCTATGTCTTATGCCTCTGATATGATCACATGGTTCATGTTATTTATTTCTTTAATATTCATGTCTTATAAACAGCCAATATTTATTCCATGTCTTATGAATATGATATTTTTATGAAAGGTATGATATTTATATGTTATGCTCATGATATCATATATTTATGTTCATTTTATACTTATGTATTTCCTTTATATACCCTTACTGAGAATTCAATCTCAGCCCTTTATTAATTTTAATTTTCCCATTCCATAATGAAAATTATTATATAGGATTACTAAAGGGGAATATATTAAAGTAACATGTTGAAGATATTTCACCAAACTAGAATATTGTGTTCCATATTTCCTAAGAAACTAAACTACTATAGTCTTTGGGGTTTTATTTTTGTAATGTAATGAAAATTGGTATAAAATGTTGGAATATACATGTATATTAAATCTATGTTTTTATAGTTGGAATGAATGGAAATGTTTTATATTCCTTTGGAATCTATGATGACAAAACATTTGTGATATTCGTATTGATATATCTATGGATATGTCTAGGTGTTTCTTTAAGGATAAGTCCAAGGATTAGTAAATTTTTACGTAAATGTTCAGGATTTTTGGTAAATGATAGAGTGAGTGGTTTACCACAAATTCATCCATCCATGTATACTATAATTGGATGTGGTTATTACATAACTATTTAAAGAAGTAAAAAATACATCAAGGTGTGTTAGGACAAACATGAGCAGAACCTAGTACATAGAAATGTGCCTTACTGCTGACCAGGTTTGACACTCCCGGAGGATATGCTTCAGGAATTAAAAAAACTCTTTTCGAACCAAAATTAAGGATATAAATAATATATGAAAATGAATAATATAGGATTAACCTAAGGATTCATAGATTAAATTTTTATGTGTTATTATTTAGAAATCCAATATGTATTCTTTCATAATTATATGGTTCTTTATATGATAATTGTTTCTCACCCTATGATTATTCCTCTTATTTAATATGAAGAACTAGAAGGAAATAGGTTAACATTGAATGTTTTCGATGATGAAAGTATAGGCATTATAGAAATAAATTTTATAAGTGGAAACCTTGTGAAGGGAATCAGGAAGGTGGTATGAGTATTGTATATATGCATGAAGATTAGGAGACCAAAAATTACATTTGAATGGTATAGTTTTTTATTCCAAAATTGTTTAAATTAAATGAAATAATCATGATTAGATTGATGTTGATCATTGTTGGGTTGAACTGGTTGATGAGGAGGATTAGTGGAAGAGGTCGTTCTGTAAATTTGAAGATAGGATTTCATTTTTCATATTATAGAAAAGTTGTATTAAGAAATAATTTTATATTTTTTGATTAATGGATTAATAATAAAGTTGATTGATTATAGTGTATATGTTTGTTAATTCATTTATTCTGTTATATGGATCATGAGGAATAATATGAATTTTTGTATAAGTTTATCTTTTTTCAAGAGTATGTTAAATGGTAATGATGACTTACAAAAAGGATCTAATTGCAAGGTTACATTAAGGGAAGGTAGCCCCTAACATGTTTATAAGGATGAGAAAATAAAATTTTATAAAGAAAATCTTGTGATAAAATGGATAGAGTAAGTTGGATAGTATTTATGACATGAAGACTGATAAATAATTTTTTTACAAAGTTTTATATGTTATCATGGATAAACTATATAACTTTTGGTATTCAAGGAATATATCCAGTAATATTTTGAATAAGGAAGCATCCATATTTTTGAAATGGTTTTATGGTAATTCATATTATTACCATGTCTCAGGAGAATATACGATGAGGATATTCACATATTTGGAAAGTGATGATGAAATTCTACATTATGATATATGTGGGGTTAATTTTATGCTGATCATGTGACCTATTTCTATTATTTTGGGTTTTCATAATTCAGAAGGGTTATAAGGATATCCTTTTAAGGAAATTTGAAGACAAACTTTGGATTTAAGTGTTGATATTGATGTATTATCTCACCACATGATGATTTATTCATATTAGTTAACATGTTCTGAAAAAATTGTGTCGATGATAACTAATGACCAATGAGGTGTCTTGTCATGGATCTAATGAATTGCTAGTGCTTTGGGAAATAAAAATTCGCCTTACTTTTTTTGAAAAGTGCTTAAGTGAAAATTCTTCAAGGGAAAACAATGGATGAGGTTTTCTTAAAAACCTATAAGTCTCTATTTTCATTAAATTTTATTAACTTTAGGAAAATAATAAAGAAATAAAATGATGTCTTAATAAATTAATTTTTGTTGAACTGATGGCTTTTAGATCATCACAAATAGTGAATTTAAAGACCTGATCATTATATATACCATTCAGTTGTTTTTTAATGATGACCAAAATCACTCCATATAATTTTTATTCATTTCCCGCAAGTCCATATTTTTACATTATACCAATTTTCTCCAATGTGAAAACCGAGTAATGAGTTACTTTTGGTAACCATCATGTTTCCATATTTATTTTTTTGAAAGATGATTTTGTATTCCTTTAAATGATGTGGGTTACTTTGAAATGAAATTTTAAGTATTTATCCTTTAATAACCAAGACTAATTTTGAAGGAGAAATCCATTTTAATGGGGCTTGAATGTAAAACCACAGGATTTTGTGAATTTGTTTTGAATTAATTTAATATTTGGATATTTTTTCAAATGACACTGAATATTGTTTTTCATAAAGAAAATAACTATATGTGGATATAGTTATGACAAAAACAAAGTATGTAATTCACTACCTGGAACAATTATATAACCTATCATGTACACTGAACTCTTTTTTTCTTGGATTACACACAATACAGAGTCCATATGACATCTTATGTTACATTTGAGGTTGAGTTTTACCAGACTACAAGATAAAATTAATATTATTATTAATATTTTTATATAGCTACAACCTATCCATTGGAATGGAACTTATGAATAATATTAACTAAATTTTGAAAATATTATTTAAACATGTCTATAAAATGAATCATTTGGTTATCAAACTACTATAACTGAATGTAAGAACTATTTTTGAATAAAGAAATTACTTTTCTATGAAAGCAATTTTTCTACGTACAAATATATTTTATCTCATTTATTTAAACCCAAAAAAAAATTCATTAATTTTTTAAATAAAATTTATTTATTATATTTTCAATCATTATTTTTGAAACTCATCTAATTAATTTGATAGGTATAAGACAATAATAAATCCAGTTTTTCGAACAAAAAGATGTATTTTTCAATCAAAATGTTAACCCTTTTAATGTTGAACCCATTTCAAATATGTATTTAAGATATTTTAATTTTTATTCGACAAAATAAAATATATTTTTTAATGTCGTCCATAAAAATTAAGTTAGGGATAATTTTGGTTATTTTCCGTAAAGTTTCATTTTTACTGAATAGTGAACAATAATGATTTTGAATTCAAAACCTCATTTTCATAAAATTTATTTATAAGGATAAATTATGTTATTAATTGGTTTTACATTTAAATTATATAAATTGTACATTAATTAATAAAATTTATGTCATTGGAATCAATTTCCATTTTAAATTGGATATAAAACCATTCCATTTTTGAACATTTTTTCTTTAAAAGCCTCTATTGTCGTCCAATATGTGAGATTATATTTAAAATATTTTCTTCCACATTTATTATTTTTATGTGAAAAAATGAATTCCATATTTTTAATAAGAATGATTTATTATTTATAATAATTTATACTTATTTTTTTACAAAAAAACAAGTGATTGTTTTAAAAATTATTAAATGTGATTAAGAGAAAAATCTGTTTCACATATGACTAAACCTTGCATATAAAGGCCAAAATTCCCTAGTGATTTTAAAAAAATAATTTTTATAGGAATATATGGAACATATTATCCTTTATTTTATAATTTGGATTATTTTTGGAGAAAATACTAGAATACAAACATGGGTTGAATCCAATTTTAAAAAATTTAAAAGAATACCACCCCTCGAACACTTTAAAAAATCACTAATCTCTCCCACTTATTTACACCTATAAAAAATATTTTGTCACCAAATATCATCTCAAATAATCTCCCAACACCTATACCCTAATCTTATAATCATCAGTTTTGAAATACAGGGATCTAATGAAATATTTTGGTGAAAACAAAAAAGGAGTAACCTAGAAAAGTGGTAACCTTCATCAACGATCACTTTATATATATTTCATTATACAGTAAATAAATTATCTTTATTCCATGGTCATATATAAAAAATAGTATACTAAATATACTAAGATTTTTTTTATGATTTTGATCTGTACTTATAAAAACATCCATTTAATGGGTAATGAACATATTGTTCTAGTATATGATGAACCATCGCCTTACAAAACGATGTTGATCGCTCTTCTTTTTCCTCATCTCAAGGATGATAATTATTATGTAAACTCTATTCTATTATGATATTTATGAAATATTTTATTTATTGATTCTTATTTAATTATTATATGAATCTTTCCTTCATTATTTCAATTTTTGGTTAACAGGAAAATTTCGTTTGTGGAAGTATGGACTACCACATCCTCGAAGCAATGTCATTCATTCACATTTTACACAGAATTTATTTTTATATTGTTTAGTAAATTTATATTATATATGTGGATTAATAATTCTACTATAACTATATTATATAAATAAATATATGTTATTTACATTCTTTCTTTCAATATGGTAGTAAATTGGATATAGTGTTCATGCATACGTATGACCTACCATTTCCATGAACGAAGTTTTTTTAAAAAAATTGGTACGTTTATATATTACTTTTAATACATATATAATTATTATATATTATATTTAAATCATTTTTTACATTCATTATATTATGTTATTACAATAAGGACCTTGAATATAATAAATCAAAACACAAGGATAAAACAGAGCAATTCTTACCAGAAACATAACATTGACTTGGTGTTATTATTAACAATTAATATAAAGACAAAATAAGATAGTATATCATATTACATAAAATAATGTAGTTCCATTAAAGATTGATAATAAATTTTTATTCATTATATACGATTTTTTAATGAGTATGAATAGATTCCAGGCTTAAGGTAAGTGTTTTCTTGTCTCTTTTTTATTTTCCATGAGACAAATGCCATGTTCACCACCTCTTTCTTGTATTTGTTAAACCTATAGTAAATGGGTTGATTTTATAATTATTAAAAATATAATTATTGTTATTTACATATCCATTTTATGATATTTATTTCATGGGGTTTATGGTTAAAAAGATACATAATATGTATTGAAAATGTGTCTCATTTTTTCTTCATTGGGATACATGCCATGTTATGCACCTATATTTTTCCATGATTGTACATTTATCCATTTGACCAGTTATATAATTAATATAATTCTGTTCATTAAATTTAATCCATCATTTAATTTTATTCATTCATGGGGACTATGAATAAATGATAATAAAGTGGTAACAGTTGTTTCTACAATCTCATCATTTTTCGAGATTATTTATGATTATGCTTTCAGTGATGATATATTATGATCCATATCTTCATATAAATCATTAAAATTCTAATATTATGTATAATAATGAAGTTTTCATGTATTATTACCATTTCTATAGCGTACTTGACGTAATTATCCATCCGAATAGTTTGACAAGGCCAAGTACCACTAGCCTTAAGCACGCCTCCCCGAACACTAATGCCCATCGTGTAATGACCCAAACATTGATCAATTGAAAGATCCATCAACATATATATTTCACATATTATAAACCACTTTAAATCAAATAAAAAATACAATAAAACATTTTAAATTTCAAAAGAATGAAATAAAATGTTTTTCTTGGATTTTAAGGAACCTATACCGATGAAATAGTAACATGAACAATGGAATATTATTGCGAACCTTATGAATAGTAAACCAGAAAATAGAATAGTAACATAACCCATTAATGTATAATTAAAATTTTTCAATCTTATAAGTTAAAATGTGATAAAAATGTATCATAGTATAAGTTAATAAATATTTTAAAAATTATAAATTTAATATTGGGGTTTCTGTAAGTCAAAAAAATATAATTATGATTAATTTAACAAATTAAAATAAAATTTATTTTATTTAAATTTATTTATAAAATAATATTTAGTTGTCTTATGATTACAATATAATTTCATAAAACTGTAATTACGTTTTCAAAGTATTAGAAAAGCTGATTTAATTTTCAAATTTGAATTTTCAATGTAAATGATGATTTTAATTAAAAAATATATTTCTCATATTTATAAAAAAATTCAGAAAATGGAGTAAATGTTTTAATTAGAAATTTTTTAAAATTGATATGATAAATTAATGGTATTTTTCTGAAATACTTGAATTTTTGTGGATAATAAAATATGATAATTTATGCAAAATTTAAATCATAAGTTAAATAAAATATTTCTTGATTCATGGAGGATGTAAGAACTATTGGTTCAAACTAGTATTATCTACGTTATTTATTTAGTATCGGGAATCAATAATATTGATTATATTGAGAAAAATAATAAAACTAATGAATTAAATTATGGGAAGACACCCCTCGCATCCACTATAAATACCACCCCTCACAACTTCTTCTCCCCACAGATCTCAAGTGTTGAAAATTTCCCAATTTATACACAAATATCCTCAAAATCTCCTCCCCCATGTCTGGGTATTTTTAGTGTTAACAAAATTCCAAAATCATTTCCCTTAAGGATGTTATCAAGTTGATGTAATCAAGAGGTAAAACCCTCTTCTGTTTTCTTTCAATATCTTTTCAAGTTATTTTATTTTATTATATTCTCCTCAAAAACCCTTGTCATGGTTGAATTAAACCTCATGTATATTACATATTATATAATTTTGTCATTTTTATGGAATTATTACTCAAAATAATGTATTCTACACTATCTATTATTTTATAAATGAAAACATTTTTTGTGAGGTTCCGATTTACCACCTTTGTGGACGACATAATTTCATATTTCCAGTCCACCATAATGGATGGTTTTGAAACAATTATTTATTAAAACCAAATTATATTTTCTTTTTTAAAATATATTAATGTTCTTTAACCATTATAGATTCATGATTTTTAATTATATAACAAAACTAGTATGTGATCATAAAAATTGCTAAATAAATTTAATCATTGATAATTACTAATTTACCTAATAGATAATCATATCTTATTGAAAAAATGGTATATTAATATTTTATAACTTCATTAATAACATATAAAATTAGTTCTGGAAAACTATCCTCATTCTTCAAGAAATTCCACAAAAATAAACAATTAAAACCATAATGAAAACCATGGAATATTACACTCTATAACAATTAAATTATATATCCTGACCCATAAAATGGGAAATAAATGAACATAATAAAATTATTATAAAATAAATAAAATAATAAATTGTTATGTAATAAGTAATTAATGTATTTTATTTTCTTATTCAGGACATTATGTTTAAGTGCATAATCATTTCAGACATAAGGTAAGGGATTCTACCCAAACCTTCATTTTTTTCCTTTGGATTACTCTTTCCCTATATTTACTCCAATGTAATGGATCTTTATTTTAGAATACTTATTATAAATAATGTTTATAGGTTTCAAACTATTGTATCTTGATCATATCATATATATTTGGTAAGTTAATACATGTTTTAGAATGGATCCATTTTAAATTCTCCCCATTAATAATGACTGATTTAAGGGAACTTTCTGATTTAATTTTTATTTTATAGATCATTCCATAATCTATTTCAATCCATAACTATTTTTCTAAAATCACCCATTTTTTCTTGGTAATAATCATGTTTTATTTTTGGTTTTATACAAACAAGTATTTCTTTTCTGTTTTAGAGAATCATTAATATTTTCTTTTAAACTATACAATGGTGGATCATTTATAATGTTTCTTCAACATGTTTTATGCATGTGTACATGTACTTTTGTCATGAAATATCATTTTATGTTCCTATGATACATTATTAATGTCCTCATTTGGCTTAAATCCATTCATTTATGCACACAATTATGATATTGTCATTTGTTATGGATTATGATGAGATTACAATACCCATTTCATTCCATGGGTAACCCTTATTTTTATTCTTCATATGGAACATGTATTCAGAAACATGTCCTTAGGGATGAACATAGATAGTGATCTAATTTATTGGGTAGTGTTTAGTCTCATGAGACATCATATTGGGATAGGGAGTGAACCAAACTCCTTTATGGGACTATTTCCACAATATTATATATTGTTGGTAGTTATCCTTGAATCATGTTTATGTCATGTTATATAAATTTTAAATATTCCAATGATTACATTATTATATGTTCCCATATTATACATTTAATATTACTTATGATTATTTTTTTTCCATTCAATTTATTTCATCCTGTTATTCATTCTAACCCATGTGCTACGTTTTATTCTTACACTTATTTCCTTACCAATAATTTTATCCAATCCATTTTGTTCATATATTACCGATGATATCCTATGTAGAAATAAATTATCAAAGGGAGTTTAGAGCTCATTATTATTATTAATTAATATATTTTATTACTTCATGATGTTTAATTATGTACATAATATCCAGGAAACTATGATTTATGATCCTTCTCTTCTAATTTGGTGATTATTTAATCCTATAATCATGTTATAATATGTGAAAATGGTTTGGGTGTTTATAATTGGTGTCAAATGAAAGGTATTGATATTTTTTAAGATTATAAATATATCACCTTAATAAAAACCCTATGGATCAGAATATGTGTGATAAAAAATACATAAATTTTTGTTACTATAGAGAATTTTTTCTATCAAGGAAGTACATCCATGTCAAGATACTACATGTGGATGTGGTTCTGGAATAGATCTACCAAGGAGAATCAACTCTAACATGGAGTTAAATTCCTAAATCGAGATAACCTGGTACATAGCAACATGCCTTACTGCAAACTTGGTTTGAAAATCCAAGGGGATTCGCATTGGTAAATTTATAAGCTCATTAAGAACTATTATTAAGGGAACAAAGAAAATTCCCATAAGAATATGTGTTAGGAAATTGATCATAGATTGCCTATATTTAAACCAATAGAATCACATGTTAGTACGTACATTTACATTAAAATTTTATCCTTTTGTATTTAATTTTTCATTTTTATTATTACTATCAAAGTATTCAAGCCCCATAATGTTTCATTATTTTTCAAAGTTAATAAAGGGAAATAGAAGAACATTTCATAGAAATCAATGTAATGGGAAATGTGAATATTTCACTTATTTATATTCCAAATATTTTAGGAATGAGATCTCAAAACATCTTGGAAATAATTTCTCAACAGGCTCATGTTATGAATAATAAATTGAATCATGTGTAATTCTCTCCTTATCCTAAGAAAGAGAAACTTTTTATTGAATCTTTCATACAGAAAAGGCCTCCCATGTCTAGTGGATAATTTAATAACCTCCTCATAGACTAACAAATTAGCTCCATTGATATTATATTATATTCCCTAAAGTTCTCATAAGATAAAAAAATTTTCTTATAGTTTGCCTTTTTTATGTGGAAGCTGATCAATGGTGGAAACTAATTAATAACACAATTTCATTAGAGAAAATTGATTCATTGGAAATGGAATATATCAGAACAATAATTTTCAATAAATATTTTCTTTGAACCCACCATCACTAGATGGAAATGGAATTCCTCATACAAATGAAAATGATGATGAGTCTATTGGGGAGTATGAAGAGAAAATCACAAGGCTGGAAAGATACAACTATGGCATTTTCATGAACATAAAAATCATGGTGGGTCACTTCTTTAGTGGAGTAAATCTGAATCTACAAAACGTGTTGGCGATTTGAGACTTTGATAGCTCTAATGAGATTTCCCATTGTGCCTATAATTTTGAAATGGAGATCAAATAATCAAAGTTTTCTCTTAGGACCGGTGAACAAAATAAAAAATAAGTTTAATGTTGGAGATAAATACCATGATATAATGAAGTCCCAACACCCATCATGACAAAATTGTGGTAATGATAATCCTAGAAACTATTTAAAGGTAACTATGAAGTGATTCTAATGTGTAAGATAGTAGATTATTATAAATAACTAATGAAGTTACATGAAGAATACCCCTAACATTGAATAAGAATGGAATGTTTTTATCAATGATCATCCAACAGTACAGTGTTTCAACTATAACAAACATCTGCATTTTTTTAAACTAATTCCCTAATCCCATGGCCTATAGAGGGAAATCAACAATAACCTCAAAAGTTGAAATGAACGGCATATGTCATCACTACTTCTGTAGTGGAGCCTAACAAGTGTGCGGTGAATGGTTTATTGGTTATTCATTCATTAATAGATAAAATACTATTTGATTTGGGTTCAAAACATTATTTCATATATCACATGTTTAGTAAAACTATTTGAAAAACATCATAAAACATTGAGGATAATTTATTTGTCAGAATAGTGAATAGGAAAATTATTGAAACTAATTTTTATATCTCCTCCTTGGTTAATTTTAATAGACTTATCCACCTATAAAATATTTTCATACTCTCTTTAGAAGAGTTTGATGTTATTCTAAGCTTGGATCAACTAACTTTATATAAATGCAATATCCATTGTTAGGAAAGGGAGATAACTATTCACATCCCAAAGCATACTCCAATTAAATACAGGTGTACGAAGGATGATGAATATTTTTCAGAATCATCATCTCATGTGTGGATATATTTTCCATAATCGGAAGTATATCAAGATCAAGTGAATATGAAAAAAATCTAAATTCATCATCGAAGACATTCCCATCGTGAGGGATTATGCTGAATAATTCCTTGAAAAATTTCCAAGTCTTCTTCCTGATTGTGTTGATTAGTTTTCTGTCGAAAATATTATTTGATCCCTACCAAAATCATATATTTTTTCTTGAATGGATACCATTTATCTGGGAGTGATAAATAATATGTTACCAGAGAATATGGATAATAGTTTTATAGGTCTTAGTGCTTCACTAGGATGTTCTCCATTCCTATTTGTCAAAAAATATGTATGGATCAATGAGTATCTACATTTACTATCAAGAACATAATAAAATCATCATAAAGAAAATTTATCCCTCACAACAGATAGATGACATGTTTGATCTGCTACATGGGGCTAGTTATTTCCTTAAGGTGGACCATCAATTGGGATATCAACCATTAAAGGAGAGGAATAAAGATATTCCAATGAATTCTATTCAAATTTGGTACAGATATTATGATATCATAGTTATTACCTTTGGACTCACAAATTCTCACAAAATTTTAATGGACTTAATGAATAATGTCATTAGAGATTACCTTGACCAATTTGTGGTAGTATTTATTGATGATATTCTGATATAATACAAGTGAAATGAGGAAAATGAGGATAATATGAATACTATTTTTAAGACTTTGAGAAGAAATAAAATATATGAAATGTACATTAATTTTTTGTTCAGGATAAAGGAAGTATCACTCTTAGGGAATATTATCACCATCAATGTGATAACTATAACACCTTCCATGGAAAAAGAAAATGATGAGTGTCTAAGGTAAATATCTATATTGGAGATCCATTGTTTCCATGGTCTAGTTTTGTATTACCCGTGAATTTTGAAGAACTTGTCATGATTATTGAACCCACTAACCAAGCTAACATGGAAGGGAGAATGTTATTTTTGGACCAGTGAATATTAAGACTACTACAAGGATTTCAAAATCTTGTTTATCACTACACTAGTGCTCACACTACCAGAATGTGGGGAAATATTTTTTCTATACATTGATGCTTTAAAAAAGGTATTAGATTATTTACCGATTCAAAATGATAATTTAATAACATGTGCCACAGGGGAATTGAAAAAAACATGATAAAAACTATCCCACACATGATCTGGAGTTGGTAGCTATGATTTTTACAATGAAAATGTGGCTTAATTATCTATATTGGGAGAAGGGTCAGATATATAATGAAAAAAAATGTGTCAAATATATATTCCCATATAGGATTATTACTATTCTATAACAAAAAATATTTATATCTCATTAAGGATTCAGACTTCTCATTCCACTACCATCCCGGTAAAGAAAAAAATGTAGAAAATGCTCTAAGAAGAAATGATCATATGTCTTTGTGAATGATGAGAATTGAGAAGGATCTAATCATACTAGGCACGCAAAGGATAGACATGGGAATCATTAAGTTAGGAATATCGTCAATCCATTCTCAAAATATTTCTCAATAATCCCTCATGGATAAAATAAAGGACGCTCAATGAAATGATGAGGAAATTTAGTAGAAGGTAGAAGCTATGGGAGATGAAATATCCTGAGAGTGGAAAATGGTTGAGAAAATATTCATGGGATTTGGGTCATGACTATGTTTACCATCCAATCCATAGATAAATAAGGGTCTTCTAAACGATGCACAAAGCTCATCCACCACTATTCACCTATGAAGTTGAATGATGTATCTATATCATTAATAGAACTACTGGTGGGACAATATGAAAAAGGAGATTTCTAAATATAAGTCATAGTTTCTGGTATTCCAACATGTGAATGCTAAAAGAAAAAAATCTTTAGGGATGATGCAACTACTACCTATACCATCATGGATGTCGGAGAACATTAGATAGAGTTTTCCACTGGATATCTAAGCACATCTAGAGGAAACAATGTTATATGGTTTGATATGGACTATCTTCTAAGTAGAACTAAATTTCTCAAAATTCAATCGAAATTATCACTAGATCAACTTACATGGATATTTATTAGAGTATTGGTAAGGCTACATGTAGTACAACTATAGATTGTTTTAGATAGAGATCTAAGATTCACCTCTATAATCTGGAAAAGTATCCAATATTCTCCAAACATTGTGGTAAACTTTTACTATGTCCTATCATCCTCAAACAGATGACCAATCTGAGAGGAATATTTAAAAACATGATGACAATTTGAGTGTGTTCTATAGTCATGAAAGGATTATTGGACCAACATCTTCTATGGGTTGAATTCTCCTTTAATAATAGTATTCACTCATGAATCCAAATGGCTCTATATGAAACCATTAATTGTAAATGATGAAAAAAATAGAAATATGGAATTAATTATTTTAATGTATACTTATAGGACCTTAAATGGGTGAAGAAATGGATAAGAAGGTGAAAATAATGCAGCATCACTACAAGGTAGGCCAAATTCGAGAAAATAGCTATGTAGACAATCTTCAACGACGCCATAATTGTAAGGTTGTAAACTTTTTATTACTCCTAATATATCTATGGAAGAGGATCATGATATTTATGAATAAATGAAAGCTATGTCCTTGGTACATTAGCCCCTTTGAGATCCATGAACATTTTGGAGTCATGGCCTACTGAATATCACATCCACCAATAATGTCTAAAGCACACAATGTATTCCATGTATCCATATCGAGTATGTACATACTTTATCCTTAACATGTGCTAAATTTGTAGGTGTTATATTTAGAGAATGATATTTATTATATGGAAAAACCAGTGACATTCATTTTCCCTTTCCTCCCCTCATGGATGGGTATGTTGATGGATATAATATGTATATATATTGTCTATATATAACATAATTAAAAAACAAGATTTGTTATATAATATATGGTTTTTATTACATTTCATTGAGCGGGGGATATGATATTGTCCCTCATGTGAATAAAGGACCTCCACCTCGCAAAGTGATGTGATTTGTTTTCACTAATGATTTATATAGAATATAATAATGATATATTTATTGAATATATGTGATATAAATGAAATTTTTATGATATTAATTACGTATTTATAACTATAAATATATAATATTTAATTTTTTTCTAACCTTTTCACTCACTAAAAAATGTAATCGTCGTTCGGGTATGTGTGGACTACCGCCTTCATTAAGTGATGTGACTCTATTTTCATCACAAAAACCCATGGATCAAATGTAAAATTATATTTAATTACATAATAAGATATCATAATAATTATTTAAACATAAAATATAAAATACTTATATCTTTAATGTTCTTGGAAAATTGAAATCATTACTCATGTGTGTGTACAACATAGAACCTCTATGATCCTAACAAACATCATCTCTCAAAACGATAATTCATGAATGGTAATAAAATATAAATGGATTTATAAATATTATAAAAATTTCATGATTATTAATCTCTATATTATAAAACTAGGATGAATTTAAGAGGATCAAAAATAACATATCAAAATATATATGAAAAATGTATTTATTACCCAAAATGTGATTTTAAGGAATCGTAATAAATGGGAAATACAAGTTCATAAGTAAATTAAATATATTATAATATATATTTATATATACATACATATATATATATATTAGGGTTATAAAATAGGTTTATAATTAACTTATATTTATTATATATTTGGTTCCAACATGTGTGGTAGAAGTATAGACTTATGGTAAGTGATTTGTTTTTAAATTTTACATTATGTGGAAACAATTCCATATTAAAAAACATATCTTTTCTAAGGTGTATGTTATTCTCATTAATGAATTTTATAATGAATTAAAAAAATTAGAATTCATATATCCATTTGAGTATATCACTTATATGTGGTATACTTTATTAATGTTTCTAAAGCAGTAAGTTATTTATGTCTCAATTTTACTTCATTGTGAGAATTGTTATGTCATTTACCTATTTCATTCATGAAATGTATATACTACCCATTTGACATAGTATATCATTAATATAATTATTTTCATGATGTTATGTGTTTTCTTTATTTTGATTCTTTTACAGAGAATACATTTTCAACTTACCAAAGTTGTCATAGTTTTATGTTACAACCTCATTGTTTATAGTGATTGTTTGTGATTATACGAAAAATGATGAAATCATATGATATATCAAAAAATAATAATTTTACTATCCTCTTGTAATTAATTATTTTTATAAGTAATATTACCCTTATTCCACTCTTTCATTAATAAACAAAGTAAAAACTATATTCATGAAAATGTGACAGTATTTCTCTCTTAGGTCGGAAAAATTTTTCATCCAAAAACATAATTTCTAAAAATGGTTTAAATAATGTTTTTGAAATTAGTCAAATTAATTATTAAATTAGTAAATAACCATGTTTTTCTTTTGTCAAAATATTTTAATGTGATCTTAATGTTGTTTTAAAAAACATATCTCATTTTTCATTTATAAACTATTTGAAATAAATCTTTGTGTTGAATGTGTATTGAATGAATTTAATTTCCCACCATCATGACCTTTATCGGGATTGATGACTCCTTTATATGTTTCATGGATATATTCAATGAAAATCATTTTCAAAATTTTTTATGTTTTGAAAAAATATATTTCGATGAGATAATGAAATTTTCCACAAGAAATGGTTTAAATGATTTTCAATGATTTTTTATAAATTTTAAATACTATTTTAATAATAGTTATTCGAAAATATATTTTTGGTTTTAAAATTTATTTTTAATGAAAATATTTGTTTCCTCATATATATGTTATATGTGATCATTAAAAATAATTTTCACTCTAATATAACATCGTTTATTATTACTTATGAATTTTTATGGTTATGTTCCAAGAGTTTCATTCTTATTAATTCATTAAGAAGTTTATGTTTGTTAAGAAAATATGTTTTTAAAACCTCTTTATCTTCCATTGGATATAAGATTATAAAATTATTATGAAACATACTTATTTCTCAATGGGTTGTGGTCTTCTGAAATTATGAAACATTTATGAAACCTATTTCATTTCCAAATGTTCTAATAAAATGAAATTTTTAGGAAAACCATTACTTTGCATGGGTTTTGAGATGAATTTTTCAGTATTTTATGGAACACATGTGTATGATTTTTGTTATTAAATAGATGGGTCCTATATCTCACCCCAATGCGTTGGGTAATGATAAATGTTTTATAATCTCAGAGGTTCTATGGGTTATCCAAAGATTCAAAATCATTGTATAATGTATGTTATCCTTGGTTAAAAAAAGCTACAAGGATGGATATCCAAATCCAAACGAGTTATGAATGCCTTAGTGGGTATCCTTTATATATTATTATTTTATTCTAATGTTGTTGATGCTCCTTTCCATCACATAGTATAAAATAATGAATAGGGAAATACATTGAACTCAAAGTGATTCATCCTTTGAAGAAACATAAAAAATTGACAACGGCATGAACAAAGATTCAAATGCACTTGGGTCATGCAAGTTCCACCAAGGTCGCGCAAGTAGACTTGCGCACTGCCCAGTGGTCGTGCAGGTGACTTGTGTGCCCTCTTTGAATTTCACCCAGGGTCTTCTCCAGCCTATAGATACCCCCTGTGGGCCCCCAATTTCAGGGATGAAAAATTTTAGAAACTCAGATTTGAGCTCCCGGCACCCTAGTCTTTTCTCAAAGAATCCGAACACTTCTAATGTAATTTCTTACCTTGAATAGATGATCTTAAGAGGGGGGAGGCCTATGTTTTGAAACTCATCAACACTTGCGCACCTAGGTGGACAACCCTTAAGGGAAATGTCCAAACTTGCGCGCTGCCTTACCCTTTCAACAGAACTTGCACACCACTGTTCTAAAAGAATCCAAGGATAGTACTAAGGGCTTGAGCCAAGCCTCGCCCAAGTTTTTCTCTAATGATTCACTAAAGCGCAAGTACCCATGTGTTGTGCAAGTATACTTGCGCGACCAGGACATGTGTGCCCACGCAGGACATGCACGTCACCTTCTTTTTGGGTGCCCCTCCTGCCTATTTCACCACTCTTATGCCTATCCACCTATCCTTTTCAAGGCTAAGCCTTGAGAACTCTCCCCAAATCCATTCATGGTATGATTTCCTTGATGGCTTCCTTATCTGATAGGAATTCTGTGGAACATCTCTTAAAACCTAGTGATTTACATATCTTAATGTCACTAAGGTCAGATATTTCATTCATTCAATCTCATCTATTAAAATGATAGCATCTGTAACCTGGGCCTCATTTCCAGGAGTAATCCCTAGTCCAAGTTCTTTTGATTTGGGCTTCCTTCTCAGGAGTAAAACCAAATCGCAAGTACCCTAAACCTGGGAATCCTCCTTAAGAGTAATCCCAAGTCATAATTTTCTAAATATGGGAATCCTCAATAAGAGTAAACCCCAACCATAATTCTCTTAATATGGGCATCTTCCTCAGGAGTAAGCCCAAGTTCTCAAGTCCCCTAATCTGGGCATCCTCCTCAGGAGTAATCCCCAGTCATAATTCCCTTAACATGGGCTTCCTTATCAGGAGTAAGACCCAGTCTCAAATATGGGCATCCTCCTTAGGAGTAAGCCCCAAGTCCCTTAATTTTTCAAATCCCTTTCACCTGGTCCTCCCTCTGAGGAGTATTCCCCAGTCATAATTTCTATTAACCAGTCTTAATTTACTTTTGATCTGGGCTTCCTTATCAGGAGTAAAACCCAATCATTAGTCCCCTCTTAATTTGGGCATATTCCTCAGGAGTAAGCCCCATGTTAGAGAATCCAAATCTCCATAAAGTACATATACCTTTATGGACCTTGTTCCCGGGTTTCTTCCTTGAAGTAAATTCTAATCTTTATCTATTTGGGAAGTTATACATACATAAGACCCACATCATTTCTTATGATGACACAATTGTCTGGTTTCACCAATACCTCTTGTTTCTCACACCGAGCAAGACTCATGTGATATTATAGTGGAAAAGTAATCATGACATCTTTTTTTGAGCCATCAATCATGCATAAACATCATACTCCTTTACTCGTACTATGTGGGTTCTGATTCCTTTTCCAAAATAAAGGATACGTAGGTAGCCCAACGGTGGGTACGATCCCAACTATGAAATAATACATGTCCTTATGAATGACAATAAACTTCAAGTGCCCCACTGAGTGGCTTTAAAACCAGTGTGCTCATCCCAATGACCAAGAGACTTTTATGTATTGAAGGATACCATTGACTAAGAATCCTTAAAAAATACATATGAATATCTATCAATGAAGAACCTATAATATATATAAAAGATTCTCTAAATCTCCTACATATCAATCATTGATTGTCAAGTCTAAAGGAAAGCTCATTTTATACCTGGTAATGTAATAAGGATTCATGAACATAACTTAAATCTATAAAGAGAGTCCCGGAGTAGACAATCATTCCCCTAAAAAGGTGTGATGAGTTCGACCTCCTGTCTTCTCGACCAATGCAAATTCCTAAGCCTCATCAGTCCACAACTAATGAGCACCTACATTTGGAATGTAAGTCCAAATGGATATGGAATCATTGTATGTTTTTGGTTCTACAAACAAACCCGTTAGAAACCGATTGGAATTTTTGAACCTTCAATCAACGAGGTCATTCCCAATTCCAAAGGAAATAAAAAATGGTGAACCCAAAATATATCCTTAACCAAGTTAACATGGTGTTTTACTTATTTGTTAGGCCCCTATTTAAACTCAATGAGAGGTCCAACAAAGCAATCAATAATATATGTGCTCATCAAAAAGATGTAGCAGCCGAACTTATATTGATTACGTTTATTATATAAAACATGCACTCTTTTCCAAGATCTTCTTCATTACAAAAATGGCTTCTCTTAAATTCACACCTGTGAATGCCTCTGCTGTGAAGGCATCTTCTACTACTCCTGGCGGATCGTCGTCTGCTTTGAGGGCGACATCACCTACTTAGCATCTTCAGCGCTGGGTATCGAATGCGCTGGTTAAGGAGTACCGTCAACACGGTACCATTCCAACTCTAGAGGCTGCTCAAAAAGCCCTCCAAGTGAAAAACTCACCATGTCCGTCCTAACAGAGACGACCAGTGATCAAAAAGCAGGTGGTTCTAACCACCGTCTCCAATCGTTTTGGGTTGTTATCCCCAACACGCAACAAACATTCCCTCCCATATTCTGAGGAAGTGAATGAGAAGGACGCTCATTGCCTTAATTCAAGGAAACATGAGTCCTTCCCAAGGGCTCCCACCAATAATCACCGCCAAACTCGTGCGTCAGTACGCCCTCAACAGGATGAGGGTGTCGTCTCCAGGCGTTTGGCTCAAGTTCCTCGAACCCGAGTAGGAAAGATGAACCACCAGAGGCGAAAACCGGTTAATAGTGAGTAGGTTCTTATCTCCGTCATTTCTGGAGAAGTCCACCAACCTAAATTGGTGGAAAGTAACGAGCGGGCACACACACCCGTCCGTTTCAATCCCTCTGTCCAGCAGACTCGTCTGGCAGGAGCACGCCAATCCTTCAAGGCAATTCTGGTAGAGTACTATAGAGAGGAACATACACCTATTTATAAATCATTGGCTAGTCAGTTGGCTCGTCTGACTACATCTGATGGAGCCCGCTAACCCAATGTGTTGACAACTGGTAAATAGGTATATACACCTGCTTACACTCATCAATCCTTCCAGCTTCCTCGTCTATCAATATTGAAAGAATTTCATCAACCACGTTCGATGGAGTATGATCAGAAGGAACATACACCTAATAGTATTGATCAAGCCTACCAATAGTCTCATTTGGTAGCATTTGGAGAATTCAGTTGGAATGCTCCGATGACAAATAGGAGGCAGACTCAACTCTCTTCCCCTACACATAAGTACTGCCAGAATTCACTAACAGGAAAAGGAAGACTGGAGAAGGCACATACACCTACTCCGAGCATGGAATGGATGTATATCCCCGTTCTGGCCACTGATGTCACCAAGCACATTCTATCAATGATGAAAGAGGAGAAGCAAATCTCTGCTCATAATCTGAATGCCTGCCAGGGTATTATAACATCTTCATCAACATCTCAGGGAAAGACACATAAATATATACCTACCAATGGAGTGACACATCAACATTTCAATTTAGAATAGACACACGCATATGTTCCAGTCCAAGAGGGTTGTGGGGAGTACTACCCCATATCATACGGATAGCCAAGTCAGGCACATACACCTAATTTGAGAGGAGATAATCAGCCTAACCTGATCACTTCTCCTGAGTAGGCACATACACCTACCCATAATGACCACATTCATCAAAAAGTGGTTCTCAAAGTGAGTAAGAAGGCATCTAAGAAGAAGACCCACCCAGAACAGTTAATAAATCAAGATCCAATCTGTAATAATGCCTTACCCAATGTTGTAGTTCTTGATGCACTCACAAAATTATCTGTTGCAACTCAAAATTCTACTCTTTCGGTTCCCAATAGTGGGAACATTAATTCTGAAGTTCTGTATCAGATAATTCCTCATGAAGGCTTTCTTCATGATGATTCGGTCGATCTGGAAGGTTCATCTTCAAATGAGAGCCACAAGAACCCTATGTGTGGCCAGAAGACCAAGGAGAAAAATGTTTCATCTTTTGCTGTAACCCACCATAGTGGTCCTCCCATGATGATGAATTTAGATACGAAAGACCTCTCTGCAGTAGTGATTCACATTGCTTGGAAAATTCTCCAACAGACAATGTAGTGATGAGAAAACCATCTTATCTTGAGGCACTAGAAAATGAGAAGCCAGTCATGTCTGATGTTTTACCACTATCAGGTGAAACACATTCTCAATCAGAAATAGCTTGGGGTGTAGGTCATTCTCCGAACCACCCCTGGGTCGTTCATATTCTAGTTTAATCAGTGAATTCTCTTCCAATATTGTTGAATCCGATGAAGCAGCAAGGAATCACCAGCCCTAGTCTAATCAGGTAGAATAATTTTAATTGAATGATAAAGAGGAAGTACTGAATACGAGAAAACAACAGGTGAAAGGTGATGTGCCAGTTATGTTTTGTCCTTTGGCTGATTCTCAGTATGACATTCTATAAATATTGATGGAAGATGGAATTCATGATATTCGTCCCAACATATTGATAAATATTTTTCAGTTGAAAAAGAAAATATTATCTTATGATTATTATGAAAATCATGTCAAGATAATAGATGGGTTACAATGCCAAATTGATTTGGCATCTTTCTCATTTTCTCAATATCTGAAGGCTGAAAAATAGTAGAGAGCCCTTTAGCATTCATGCCTTGGCCCACTAAGAAGATTGTTCTAGTTAATTTCCAATGCCCCATCTAGTATTCATATTAGAGGATTGGGTGTTCATGGAGTGATACATTTCACTCTACTCTCCAGTCAGCAATGCCCACCGAAAATGGTCTCATGCAATGTTATTTCCCATGGTTGGCCACAGTCAATCGGTTTTTTTGTAATCAAAATCTTTCTCAAAAATAGGCTTCAACTAGTTCCTCTCAAAATCAATCATACAGAGAACAAGTTGTTTAATTACTCCTGCATCAAGTAAACGAGAATATTGAACATGCCTCTCGTTTGGAGCAAGCACATCATCAAGTGATAGAAGTGTCAGAAATCATCCAATGGTCTTTTGAGCCGGGTGATAAAAGTGGATGCAGGTTGATGCATCCAGCTAATTTTTAGACTAAAGTCCACACGATCAGGAGAGATTTAAAGAAAGCCTCATATATAGCATGTCAAGACCACCCAAGCTTTCCAGACTGGGGACTCTTTTGACCCAACCCTCAGAATCAACAAATAGGATTCGAGGAGTTGAGCAGGAATAACCCCAGTCCACTGGACTGGGGACTTTTTCAAATCCTCAATCCCTCCCTCAGAGAAAGTCAGTCTTCTCTCGATTGGGGAACAAGCCTCAAGAGGAATGAAGAGCCAAATTATCAGGAGATTCCTTCCAAATTATGGTTCATCAAGAAGTTCCTGAGGGATAGATTCAACAAAAGGAAATGTCTCATCGAGGACATGGAAGAAGACAATATCACAGAAATGCTGATAGAAGGGATGCAATGCATTATGTATCAATAAATGTCATCAATGCCGTAATTGATGATCCACCATATGAGGATCACTTGGAGGGATAAGATGAAGAGGTCCATACTCAAGAATTTTCACGCACAGACACAAATAAAGAAGGTGTGCATACACTAAATCAAAGGATTACTCAGAACCTAGGTAATCCTTCAAGTAACCCACTTCCTCCTCTCTGAAAGGTGTCCAATAAGGGGAAATGAAAGAATCAGGTTACATACCCTTCCTCTGGAGAAGACCAATCGCTCTCACTAGAGAAAATATTTGCACAAAAAGAGGAAGAAATGAAGAAATTGAGGAGGTTGAACGTAGAACTACTTCATGGTAGTCTTCCTCCTAAGCGTGTTGGAGTCAGTCAGCCAATGGAATTTGTTACTACTAATGACATGGATCAAGAATATCCTCCTCTAATAGTACACCCTCACAGTTCTAATCCTACGGGTCATGTGCAACAACAATCGGCAGTGCTACCATCAATTACAGTACCAGCCACCACATCTGTACCAGCTCCAGTCATTGCACCTATTCAGGTCCAAGCTCAACCAGATATTTCTCAAAAGTTAATAACTACTACTAAGTCATTAACAACTATGTTGGAAGCTATGGATGGAAATCTTGCTAAATTCAACCAGAAAAGAGAGATTACCCTATGTGGGATGATACAATTCCTCCCACATCATATTTTTAGAGTACCACATTCCCAATCTTTAATGGTTCAGGAGACCAAGAGCAACACGTAACACATTTTTTTTCTCGGTGTGATCCTATGATGGGAACCCCTCAGTAATAGGAAGCAGTTAAGCTTAGCTGTTTTGTACATTCATTATAAGGGTCTTCTTTTGTCTGCTACACAAGCTTGCAATCTTGGTCAATTACCGGATGGGAGGATCTCTTCCAAAGATTTATTCTTCAATTCAGCTCAACATTTCCAAAGGCAACAGTTTTTTATCTTACAAATTCTATGTAAAGGGATAATGAAAGGGTTTCAGATTTCATTGCTCGCTATAAGGGATTAACATATTCCCTAAGCATAGCACTCCCTCAAGAGGAATTCTTGCCAATATTTATGGAAAATTTATGTGATGAGCTATGAACACCATTGATCCCTATTAAATACACAGGAGGGTTTCGATACATTACATCAATCGCTCAATAGATTGAATATTCTCTTATGAAGACTAAGGATAAAGCTTGTATAATTCCATCAGTTCCAGGAAGGAGAATGGGTAAAGCAGAGACTGCTACAGTTGTTCTTAAACAGTCACATGTACCTGCTTCTACTTCAAAACCATCATCTTCTCAAAGGCCTCCACCTCCTGAGCACTAACAAAAGAGTCCGTTCTGTCAAGATGATCAAAGAGATAAAATACGGAAACCATTTGAGGATCTAAAGAGAAATATTTACTCTTTACAAAATGAAAAAGTTTCTGGTTACTTCATTTCAGATCTGGAAAATAATTTGGCTCAATTTCCAAGGCCCATGAGGTCAAACAAGGAAGGAGATAAAGACCGTCCAAACTATTTCCCATTTCATCAGATGTTGGGGAATCCCATTCAGGAGTGTTTTGTCTTCAAGTACATCATCCAAAAAATGGTCGACTTAGGACAAGTCAAAATGAAAGGTTCTTCAGCTCAGGTAGCATGTGTTACTACTACAAATCTAGAGGAAGAAGGTAAGTGGAATGAAGTCAAGAAAAAAATTCAAAAAAATATGATGATTGGATGGTTAGAAAAATGATCAACCGAACTCATGCCATTTTGCGAACACAATTGAAGAAACAAAGTGTGTCTTCTTCCATGAACGTCGCAGCAAAAACCTCTTCATTAGAGGGAAAATCCTCAAAGAAAAGTCATAATTCAAAGAAAGAAGAAAAATTAGAAGAAGATGAAATCATTTTAAAGCCTAAGTTGTCTTTGACTTTGGCATATTTTATGCCATCTAGATCGAATCACCGGGCACCGCCCCACCAAACGGCACAGCCTAAGTAGGCTCATCAGGCAGCGTCTTCATCAGATGAAGAGTTGATCTTCGGTTCTGTTAATATGAATCAATCAACAGATCCATATGCCAGTCGCAGTTTTGATTTTGATGAGCCCGAGTTTCCTGTATCAAAAAAAGAAATTAGAGGGCGTGCCAAAGTCTCAGGATACAAGGTAATACATGTATCATTTAGAGGCCACTATTCCAATTCTACCCCTGCTTGAACTGTGTTGGCGGCAGAAACTCGTGGCATAGCCCTTCAAGAGCTCAACAGGAACAAGCATGTTCTTCTACACAAGTCAGATTCAGTCCTGGCACAAATATTCTAGAAGATCGGTTGGAGGTTCCACCTTCATCCTCTCAGCTTGTAAATAGACCTAATCGTTCTAATCTTCTAGACCAAGATTATTACCAAATCTTATCCCAGTACAATATGCATCAACTTCCAAAACATCAACTTCTATGGCCCCTATGAAGCCACACATTTCTGTTGGGAAATACAGACCTTTGGATCAAAAGTATGATGTATTGAAACAGTTGGCCAAAATACCGGCCAAGTTATCAATTCTGGATGCTTTGAATTTATCAATGGATCTTTGGGAGGCACTCATCGAGGCTTTGTCGAGCCCTCAAGAGTTTGAAACTGAAATTGCTACAATTGAAGTCTACCATGTAGTAAATTATCTTACAGAATTCCATGTAGTGATATCTTTCACAGATAAAGATGAAGATGATGTCGTGCATGCACATATTAGACCTTTGTACTTATTTGGAAAGGCCAATGGTGTTAACCTCCGAAGAGTTTTCACTGATAATGGTTCAGGAGCCAACCTCATCCCCATTCGTACACTTCTTCAATTGGGCCTCAAAGAATCTGATTTATCTGCTTCTACTTTTATGTTACAAGGATATGATAAAAATTAACAAGAACCACTATGCGAGATTACACTCAGAACTCAGTTTGGAGATCTTGTATCCAATTCAAATTTCATGGTTGTTGATAAAGACTCATCCTTCAACATCTTTCTTGGTAGACCCTGGCTACATCAACATGCGGCTATCCCTTCATCATACCATCAATTTCTCAAATATTGTTTTGATGGTCAAATTAAGACATTTTATGGTGATAAATCCCCGTTAAAGACATGTAAATCTCAATACATTGAGGCGGAATTTTATCACATGGAGGGAAAGGAGAAATATACAACAAGGGAGATTAGCAAAGTCAATGCTTCATATGGTTTGGAAAAGATTCCAGTAAACCCATTTACACATGTGAGTACAGATTATGTGTTTCATATCAGTCAAATTGATAGGATAGACCCATTTCAAAATACTCTTATGGAAACTTTCATAATGTCAATTACGGAAATCAAGCCAGGCAACATGGGAGAATGTGGTGATCCACCAAGCAATGATAAAATCTCAAATAGAGATGTCTTCATTTCATCTACTGAAATCCAGTAGGTTTATACATCTCCAATCAGGCCAGAGAAAGCTATAGAAATGTTAGAGGTAAATGATGATGTCAATTATCAATCCATAATCTCCTCTTTATTACCCAAAAGAATACCCTTCATCACCAATCATGTCAGAAATGGAAGCTTCTTCTTCAAGATATGAAAATTTTAACGTCTTTTCTGATCATGATAACTCTACTTCATCATCTACTATGAAAGTAGAAACAGAAGAAATAACACATGTTGAAGAAGAAGTGGAAGATCTTATGGATGCTCCTCCAGCATTTGAAGAGGGAATCTTTAAACCGTGGATGAACTCAGAGAAATAAATCTGGGTACAAAAGAAGATCCATGCCCCACTTTAATTAGTGTGGTTATGACTCTTGAAGAGTAAGAGATGTATATTTCCTTTATAAAGAAAAATCGAGATATATTTTCTTGGAACTATATAGAGATGCCAGGGCTTGATCCTGATGTTTCCACTCATCGTTTGGGTTTTCCAGAAGAAGATCGAGGATTTAGAAAAGCTGTTAGAAGAAAACACCCAACCTATGCTTCCAAAATTGAGGCTGAAGTGGATAATATTATCAAACCTAACTTCTTCAGAGAAGTTCAATATCCCAAATGGATGTCTAATATTATGCCAGTGAAAAAGAAGAATGGGAAAATTCAAGTTTTCATTGATTTTTGAGATCTTAATCGACATTGTCCTAATGATGATTTCCCAATACCGATTACAGAACTCTTAATTGATGCAACAACTAGCTATGAAGCACATTCCTTCATGGATGGATATTTTGGATATAATCAAATCTGAATGGCCCCAGAAGATGAAAAATCTAAATCCTTCAGATCCCCTTAGGGTGTGTTTTTGTATTGGGTAATTCCCTTTGGCCGAAAGAATGCAGGCGCAACATATCAGCATGTGAGGCATCATATCTTCAAACCCTTTTTAAAGATGTTTGTTGAATGTTATGTGGATGATTTTGTGGTTAAATCCAAAAAATGTTCTAATCACTTTTCTGATTTTTAAGTCACATTCCACAAACATCGGTAACATAATTTGAAGATGAACCTCTTAAAATGTTCTTTTGGGGTAACCTCAGGGAAATTTCTCAGCTTTGTTGTACGCCATAGTGGTATCAAAGTCGATCCAGAGAAGACAAAGTCAATCCTTGGTATGTCACCTCCTAAAAATTTATAGGAATTGAGAGGACTTCAAGGACACATGGCCTATATTCGGAGTTTCATCACCAATTTGGTAGGAAAAAGTTTACCTTTCACCAAATTGATGAAGAATGGTGTCACTTATCAGTGGACTGGAAAATGTCATGAACCATTCGATATTCTCAAGAATTATCTCTTGATTCCACCAGTGTTAATGCCACCTGTTGAAGGAGGACCACTTATCCCCTATGTGACAGATCTAGAGTGATCATTGGGTGTCTTTCTTGCTCAAAAAATGATGCTGTGAATGAAAACAGCCTCTACTATATTAGTCGGACTATGCTTGAAGCAGAAACCCGATACTCAAATATTGAGAAAAGATGCCTAGCATTAATCTTTTCAGTTCAAAAATTGATACAATACCTGCAACATCACGAGGTCCAATTGGTATCTCACAATAACCCTCTCAAATTCATCCTCAGTTGTCCAATTCTTACAGGACGTCTGGAAAGGTGGGAGGTTATTTTGCAGCAATTTGATATTCAATATGTGTCTCAAAAGTCAATAAAGGGCCATGCTCTGGCTGATTTCCTTCAGATATTGAACTCCCTGATGAGTAAGTCTTCTCTATTCTCGAAAGTCTTCAAACATGGGAAATGTACTTTGATGGTTCTTCCAGAAGTCCAACAGGGTGGAAAATGGAAAATCCTAAATTCAACAATGTTGGGTTAGGAATTGTACTCATTTCCCTGAAAAAGGAAGTGTTACCTTATTCTTTCTCATTATTGGGAGGTGGTATAAATAACGAAGCGGAATACCAAGCTCTTAACGTAGGATTGGAATTAGTGGTTCAAGGAAAAGTGAATCACTTAATGTTGAAAGGTGATTCATACCTTCTAATCAAATATGTCAATGGGGATTACACAATCAGAAAAGAAGAACTAATCCATTTGTATGATTACGTCAGAGAGTTAATGGTGGAGTTTCCTTCCAAACTGACATTTTCTTATTTCCCAAGATCAGGAAATGCCCAATATGATGCACTAGCTAATATAGCCACAGCTCTGGCAGATCCAAATCTGGACAAGACAACCATCAGTATAGCCCATTGTCGTACAATTTCACCTTATGTTCAAATCAGAACAGAGGAAATCAAGGAAATTAGTCCCATATCTAAACCATATGGTCATATTACAGGATGTATGACACCTATTAGGTAATACCTTAAAAATAGAACACTTCAACCTAATAGAGCTATGAAAGAACAAGTCTTAAGATGTGTGGTCAATTTCACTCTTTTTGATAGCCCACACCTAGAGAAAATTCCCTACAAGAGTGGTTTTGATGGAGTTATCTTCAGATGTATTGATGGTGAAGAGACGATGGTTGTCATGAAAGAAGTACATGCAGGAGTATGTGGTGACCATCAGTTTGGACATAGACTATCTGATCAATTTCGAAGGCCTAGATATTTTTTTCCTTCAATGATAAAAGATTGTGTTGATTTCACAAAGAACTGTCATTCTTTCCAAGTACATGACAACTTCATTCATCAACCCCCAGAGTTGATTCATATAGCAAAATACTCATGGCCATTTTCCACACGGGGAATGGATGTAGTGGTACCTTACCCTTTGGCTACATCCAATAAGTTTAAGTACATTCTTACTGCTACTGACTTCTTTTCCAAATGGGAAGAGGCGATACCCCTCAAAGAAGTCAGTTCTAAATGAATTTTTAGCTTCATGAAGTCTATCATCATTACCAGATTTGGTGTCCCTCATACCATATTGATGGAAAATGGAACCAACTTCTGTTCATACGAGATGAGGAAGTTGTATCAAGAATACAACATCAAATCCAACCATTCATCTCGATATCACGGAGCGACCAACGGCCAGATAGAAGATTTCAATAAGACTCTGTCAAACATACTGCAAAAGATGGTGGATAAAGATAATAAATCATGGCATGATAAACTCTTTCATGCTTTATGGGCTTATCGAACCACCACCCACACTACAACGTGGTCAACTCCATATTCATTGGTATATGGAACAGAAGAAGTTTTCCAATTGAGGTTCAACTACCCTCGCATAGAGTAGCCATTTATGATCAGTCATCTACAGATGAACAATCTCAAAAGCAATTGGATGAATTGGAACGGTTAGATAAGAAACGATTGTGCACCCTGCACCACATGGAAGGCTATTAGAATCTAATAGCACGAGCTTTCAACAAAAAAGTTCATCTCCATTAATTCGTTTAGGAAGAATTGGTATTAGTTCTCAAAACTCCAATGATACCAGGAATGAAACCTCCCAAGCTTGAGCCAAAATGGTAAGGACCATATTCAATACATGAGGTCTACTCTAATAGAGCTTATTCTTTAATCTCGATGGATGGAGAACTCATCACTACTCCAACCAATGCCATATTTCTGAAGAAATATTTTGTATGAATAAAAAATACAACAACGGTACATGCATAAGACCTTAAACTATTAGCATTTCATATTGTCCAGCAAGACGTTAAACTTCATCATTAGTTACGTTCCATGCATACAGCATTAAACTATTGGCACTTACATCTAACATGACATTAAACGGTGACTTCCTAACTACATGACGCTAAACTATACAGAAGTCCCTTACATCCAACAAAACGTTAAACTGCATCATCATCCACGGTCCATGAATATGACCTTAAACTATTTGTATTATTCTCGTCCCACACGACGTTAAATTTCATATACAATACGTCCAATATGATTTTAAATTGTGTCCTCTTTTGTACTTACTGCATGACATTAAACTGCACAGCCCCCCTTTTGTCCAACATGACGTTAAACTGTGTCCCTTTAATATGTCCTACATGAGGTTAAAATGTATTTTGTCCCTGCTACATGACACTAAACTGCCCAGCACCAATAGTCCTAACTACAAGAATTTAAACTGCATAGTCTCTTTATATGTCCTACACGACATTAAAATGTGCATTGTTAAGGTTGTTTCTACCTCTTGATTCTCACACTGAGTATGACTCACGTGAGTTTAGAGAAAACTTCAACCATAACACTCTCTCTGGGCCTCTAAACACACGTAAGTCCCAACACCATTTTTAGGTCGTTGTCCCCAAGAACAACTTGATCACCAATTCATTCTTAAGTTGAACTACGTGAACTTTGATCCATGCCTTCTAGGCTGGGTACGTAGGAAACCTACCGAGGATCAAGCCCAAAACCAATATCTTCACATTGGATCGCCTCCGTCTCATATGATGTTGACTGGTAAAGCCACTTTCAGAATCATTATCTTTAAATTGGTTCACCTTTATCCTTGCTATACGACGTTAAACTATACAGCACCATTTTCATGTACAACAATAAACTACAACATTATTTGATCCCCTCACCTGAGAGGAAATCATTATTTACTTTGATATCCAATCATGTTATATTTCAAAGACAATGTGCATACATGGTAATGCCTGATCCTTTTATCTTGGGTCAAACCATCGTTGCACTGAAGTCCCCTTTTTCACCCTTCACATGTACGAACCAAATCTATACAGAAGGAATTTCTAGAACTAAATGTGGCTTGATTCCCATATTTATGGGATAGATAGGAACGTTCGAGCATCCCTCGAATCCAGCCCCATGTCTTTGTGCCTAACCCCAAATTCCACTTTTAGTCCCCTGGCTGAAAAGTCCCCATGAAAACACACACTGTGTATTTCTTATAATGGTTCGAGTTCTATGACCCTAAACTAAGATCTCATAAACTTTCATCCCACATGACGTTAAACTGTATTTCATGAACTATGTATGGCTTGATTCCCATCCTTATGGGATATGTAGTGAATTCCAACAATTCAATTCAGGACCCAGCCACCACATGATTATTGTTTGAATTGATATGTGTATCTCTACATACATTGCAAAATACCCATTTTTCTATGTCATAATCCTAGTCTTAAATACTTCCAGATCTTCATAACCCTTTTCTTGACTTCTGGTCACAAAATGTCCAATTTCTGAGAGTTCTTTTTCCTGACTATGCACCACGTGCCCTAAGGCGGCCTTGCATAAACAGTCTACATAACAGACTTGTCAGCCAAAAGATACTATTATTTGACTATGTAGCCAATGCCCTTAGGTATCCCTACATAACTCAACCCCCTAACGGGTTTGTTAAATAATGGTAACTTTTTTCTTGGGTTGAAAACCTCTTTTGTCCTTATTCGTCTTATTAAGAATATGTAAAGGATCTTCAAAACAATTAGCCATCCTTAACATATTTTCCCCATGTTATTTTTCGTGATTTGAAAATATTCAAGTCTATGGTTTATATTTCCCATCCATACATTTGGTTCAGACCTTCGTAGGAGTGACATTCGTCCAGTTCTTAGACGATCTTGCATGGAAATATCTTCTCCATATTCTTGTAGCTCTCTCTATGCAGCAAACTCTATGATTTAGAAAATTTGAATCTCTATAAACTTCCACTAGCTTTTTACTAGTAGAAAAGTAAATTTCTGAGAGTTCTTTTTCCTGACTATGTAGCACATGCCCTTAGGTGGCCTTGTATAAACAGTCTACAGAACAGACTTGTCAGCCGAAAGATATTATTATTTGACTATGCAACCAATTTCCTTAGGCGGCCCTGCATAATTCAACCTCGTAATGGGTTTTTCAAATAATGGTAACTTCAATCTTGAGAACTACTTCTTCTAATGCCTTTTAGCCCTTTTTCCTATCATTCCTCAGATTCAAAATTTCTTGAGTCATAGTTTACATGTTTTCCTTCATACTTGAGTGTGGAAAATTGTTTTCAAATGAGTTATCAAGGAATTGAGTCAATTTTAACACATTCATTCAAAGTTATTTCGACCTTAAACATTAGACTTTTTATGTCCAACGTGCATGACTTTAAACTACCCACAAAAGACAAGGGAACTCTGAACAAAAGTCAAGTCCCAGCTCAATAAACATAAATTTTGGTATTATTTAGGCAATATTGAGAAATTAAAAGATTCAAAGTTTGTAGGGTTATTTATAATAATCCTCGAAAATGTCAAACTATGCTTACTAGGACCATTTGATTAGGTAAAAATTTAAAGCAGGTAGTAGGAAAATGTATACATAGATGATTGAAAATGAAAGCGTTTTTCCATTTGATGCACAAGAATTAGAAGGACATCCACAGACTGGATTCTCTTCTCTTTTTCAAGAATTACAAAAGGCTGTAAACATAATTTTTTACTTGATGTACAACATCCCGAGATTCATCAGCAGCCACTTGAAGCTCATGAACTCGACCAACTTCACTCTTTTCAGCCTGATGGAGTTCTTTCTTAGAATCTGTTATGGCTTTCATTCCATTTGATTGAGATCCCTCCAATGAATTATTGAGTAGGTCAAGTTCCCCAGTAACAACATCTAATTGTTACTGAAGGTGCATATGCTGATCAACATTATCTTTTATCTTATGCTTTAGCTCCTTTATCTTGGAAGCATAGTCAGCCTCAGCTCAGGATATCGCAGCCTCAAATTCACTAATATTGGCCGACAGCTTCACCCTGGTCAGATCTTCACAGCACTTTTTCTCCTGCTCTCTCCTTAAGATGACATGTTTTACCGCGGCATGGATCTTTTCATATCCAAAACTGCCAAGTCCCAGCATAACAAACAGGGATGACAGTCGCAGGATCTTTGATGAAAACTCTTCAAGAGGCACTTCAGATATGATTTTACATATATTTTGTCATGCCTTGCGTCGTGAAAATTGGAGCACTTTTTGTACTTCTGGATCTGAATCAGCATCACTATCACAGAGGGGAATATAATCCGGGATTAATGCACTAGGGAAGTGCCCTGTTCTACTCCTTTCCCCTTAACCTGTGCTTCTTCACTTTCAATTCCCGTTGCGGCGATGGCTGAGCCTTCAACTCCAAATATAGCCACTAAAATTGATGTCCTTTCATTATCAATTGAATGCTTTGGTTAGTTTCAAATGATAAGAAATGTTAATTGGCTATCTTGCAAATTACGTACAGTCACAAATATTGTTATCCCTTACCTAGCTGTAGATCAGTAACTTGAGAAGGCTCCTCCCCTTCTTTCCAAGCCTCAAAAAGATTTTCAGGGTGAGTTTGAGGAAGCTCTATAAGGTTCAGCTCCACTTGCGCTAATGTCTCTACAATAGTAGGGTTTTTTGTACCCCTTTCTGGCATTGGTAATTCAGCAGATTTCTCAGATAGAACTGCATATTTGAACCGATCATGATTTGAAATGTAATAAGAAGTTATTTTTTATAGGATGAAGGATAACACTCACGTCCATAATCTTCTAAATTACATGGTAAGTTAACATCATCTAAAAAATCATCAAAATATGCACCAAGTCCCATCATTTCATCCACTGTAATCTCAGAATCCTGGTTAATCTCACCAGTGGGAGAATTTGGTATGTCATTTTGGCGACCTTCATCCTACGGTCTCTAACCCTGAACAAAATCTTCAGATAAAATATCGGCGTCAGTTCCAATGGTTGCCAAAAGCTCGAGTGCAGGGGTTGAACCTAAAGTATTATATAATGGAAGTCATTCGATGTTTCATTAAACATTTTATGAAGCATTGTTAACTTACCAGAAGCAGGTTCTTCTCTTCGTGAAACAGCAGCAGGAGGGATACTGGGAATAGATGATGGATATTCTCTAAGAGCAGCCAAGTTAGCCTGAACATGTGATTTTTCACCAGTACCCTTTGTGGTCCTCAAAGGAGGGTAATTCCACTCTCTCATAGGGGAAATTGAAGAAGACCCTACAATACCAGAAAGTATGAGCAATCATTTCATGGGATAAGACTCATGATTATTCGAAGGACATACCACTACAAATGAAGCGTTTAGCTATGGAATTCCTTCTTCTATGACATTTCTTATTTGGATTTTTAGGAGTGTTGGCATTCTCCCTTAAATTCACTTGAATTGGAGAAATGAAAGCCATATCTAACTCATCATCCATGGCTTCTTGGCCTGGAGATGTCTCTCCCAACTCGCAATGAGATTCAGAAGCAGCCCCGATGGCAGTACCACCAGGGCTATACTATGGTGAAGGAACCTCATTAGTTCCTTTCTTTACAAGCTACAGGATGAATAAAATAATTTCCATGAGTAAAAAAGCTTTGACTGGAATCAAGTTGCAAAGAAAATAAGGAATGAAAAATTACATCTTGAGGAGCCACGTAATCGTGCCACTCCTCATCTCCAGAACCACCAGTCCCCTCAGTGGAACCACGATCAATCATTTCCTTTACCTAATTGGTGACAGGAATGGAATTGTCAGTGGCATATATGATCATTTCCATCTCTCTGATATAAGCCCACACTTCATCAGGGTTATCCTTGTAATGGATATCTGTAGAATCCAGAAGATTCCCTATTCTAGGGAGGTGTATCCCCTCACACAAATCCATCTAGGAAGTTTCGGAACCATAGTATAAACTCTGCCATGTATGGACAGCCTTTGGCCTGCTCAACTCCAAAAGTTTCTACAACTACCTGTTGAAGGGAGAGGTTAGTTGGATTGGTTCTCTCAATAAAAATGGGTTTCTTCTTTCTAGATTTTCTCTTTTATAGAGGCTTTATCACAACAAAATTCCAGTGGAAGCGAAAATTCAAAGGGTCGAGATATCTTTGTGCTCTAGGTGGGTGATTTGTGGCTAGTATAGGGAGTACATTGACCATTTGTTTCTGTCTTGCAATGCATCATCTTTTCTGTGGCAGGGATTCCTTAGTATTTTCTAGCTAGTTTCCCCCAATACCTCTTCGGATATTCAACATATCCAGATACTGCTAAAAGTACAACAATCCAAGCAGCTCAATGTGCTGCTTCAGGTGGCCTGTTCTAAACTGGTTCATGTCATTTGGAAGGCCCGCAACCATGCCATTCATCACAACGCAGGCTTCAATGTAGCCTAGGACTTCAATACTATCTTGGTGGCCACTCAAAATTCTAGCTCGCAGATCAAGGAGGTCTGTAACAGTTCGGTCAAGGAATTAATGATTCTTTGAAGATTAAGGGTCGTTGGTTGCTACCCTAATCCTAGGGGCATGATGGAGGTTATGTGGACTGAGCCTTCAATGGTTGGTTAAATTGTAACATGGATGGAGCTTCCAAGGATAAACCTGGACCATCCGGATATGGGGTTATCTTTGGGAATCATTATGGGGAGGTGGTGGAATGTATTTATGGCCCATGTGGGAATACCACTTTTCTGGAAGCTGAAATGATGGCACTCATTAACTCAGTGGATATATCTTTCCAAAGACAATGGAACAGCATTTGGTTTAAATGTGACTCGGCAACGCTTGTTCATGTCATTAAAACCGGACAAACCAGATTAGCATGGAAGCTGGCAGGTAAATGGATAAACTGCATTGATAAAGTCTCCTCCCTTAACAACTTCATCACGCATACCTTTCGGGAGGCAAACTACATTTCCAATGGACTTGAAAACAAAGGGGTGTTATAAGAGAGGGACATACATATCAACTCCATTACTAGTGACTTGGTCCCACTTCTTTCCAGGGAAAATTGTAAAATGTCTGCTTTTCATCTTGAGTAATGTTTGTTTTATCAATTTTAGTGCTCCACAATCATCTTTATAAAAAAAAATTATCATAAATAAGCATTCTTTAAATAAAAATGTATAAAATATCTTCCATATGTTTCCGGATAGCACCACATAACAAAAGAATCATATAAAAGGAGATCACCATTGAAAAATCCCAACTGTTAACAATTACATGTGGGATACTATTAAAATCATACCACAGTGATAAAAATCCTCCATTTAATCTACCAAAAACATAATAATGTATGATTAATTAGAGGGGATCCCATCCTATGTAATGTCCTGGATCCGGGTTCCACACAACAGGTGCCCAAATCTTGATTGGTCACATGACCTCAAATGCATTTCCCCAAATGTTAGAGGCTACCGACTAGAAGTGAGGGCATAGAACTGATAGTGGGGGAAACTATGCCCTCATTTTTTAAAGTGTAGCATAGCGGAAAAAAATATAGTCATACAAAATCATAATAAGTTCGAAATATATACCTGAAATGGACAAAGGAACTGAAGTAAAAGATAACCAACAGTCATACATATAATGATGCAACATGTCCCTATTTCTAAGAAAGCATCTAAAATGGGATACACTACAATCTGATACAATACAACACAATGTACAAATTACAGCAAACCAAAACCAAATAAGTGCAACAGGAACACAGCAGCATCACAAGCCTATGCTCGGTCCCATGGTCTCTTACTCATCTACAACAATCATGTACCTGTGTAGGGTCCCTTTCCCTTATCAACACCTACAGCAATATAATCTGTTTGGGCCCAATACATGACCCAAATAGGGTGTGAGAAATAAATCTTAGTAGACAACCATCGAAGGCCCGTGCCCAATTGTCAGTGAAAAAGTGCAACGGAGGTATGCAATAAATAAATTCATTAAGTTAGGAAGTCCTCAAAAGCATCTAATCCTACCAGTTTCCATTACCATTTAATTTTTATTTAACAATTCAAAATAATTGAATTATAAGTTCATGATACTTGGCCTCAACCGACAATCTCCTATATAGTGCCACTACAAAAAAACCACAAAAGGTTATCTAACAAGTATAAGGTAATAACAATACCAAGCATGTGCTTTAGCTTGGAGGGTATAACCTAAGAAATCCCCATAGTGAATATTCCAGTAACCATTGTCCTCAGACATAAAATTCCTTACCCTCATGCAAGCTGAAACGAAACCCTCAGGTGACTACCCTCAGTCATAACAAATACTTCCCCAGGCATACGAGATATTTCCCTCAGCACTGAAGCTACTACCCATAGGCATAAGAAAATATTTCCTTTAGGCTAAACGAAACGCTGCCCTCAGGTTAAGCATAACACTTACCTCATGCTAAGAAAGTAATTGGGCCATGACCAATGCATAAGCAAGCATTTTAGATATGTTTCCCCTCAAGAAAACTCAAAACATGATATCATCACGGCATACCCACAGGTATCCAGGCCAAATGGCTAAACAAGGGAAACGCACCCACAGGGTAGCCTTGGATCAAGGAAACGATCCCAAACAGTAGTTTATTCTTGTCCATTAGATTTCTGAAGCAATTATAGGTATCCTAATATTCAAGGCTTCAGCCATAAAACACCCCAAACATGGGCGCGTGTCATAACGGTACCCAATGTCAACTCGATAGTTGAAGATTACCACAAGACCACCTACCTCGATCTCCTCTAATCGATATATGTGAAAGATGCCTCCCAAACCTCCCAAGAACGACATAGACCTGGGATAAACATTTACCTGTTCGAACACAAATAACTTCCATTAGGGAAAGAATTGGAAGGAGAGGTTCATGAAGATAGAAGATCTCACCACGTGGTACAAACGAGATCAACAGTGAAGGAATCAGAGTCCTGGTGTGCGGTCGGGAGGTGATCCAAGTTCCGGCCTCCTCTCCTTCATCTCTTGACTAGTTCTATGACCCCTCTGCTGAATGAGGAGGATACTTCATGTTTTTATTGAAAAAACATAACTACACGGAATGTACTATCATGTACAAGGTGTGTTCTATTTTTTTAACTATTACTCATGTGGCTACTTTTCAACGCCACCATGTCCATCTGCCGACTAATTACATGACATGTATTACTATGTACACGATGTGTATTACTAAGTACATGGCGTGTAGTTAGTTATTACATCCTGAACCACCGACAAGTCCACATGCCCTATGTTTTCATCCCACATAGCCAAAGTACACGGCTTGTATATGCAAGTACACGACGTGTAGTTTGTTTTTACTGACAACACTACGCGCCCTGTATTCTCATCCCACATAGTTGAACTACACAGCGTGTGTAAAAAAAGTACACAATGTGTACTGATAGATTTGGTATTTTTCCAACATTTCCATTATTTTCATAAAAACACGTAAGGAAAAAAGAAAAAGTAGAAACGTGTACATCAAGAATAGGAACCAGGTTCTTACAAAGTACCCCCCCCCCCTAAATCAATTTGTCCTCGAATTTTACTTCCAAGGGTGTTGAAGATAATGTTGAGAACAAATCTTTCCACTGAGCATGTACTTCGATCTCCCGCTCCCAGGTTTTTTCCTGCACTCAGCCACACTGTTATAGCACCTGTACGAGAATAACTGACTGGCCTTGGAGAAGATTTGTTCTCCAATCAACAATATGAATCAGATGCTCCTCAAAGGATGAATCTACCAGAAGTTCAACTGCTTCAAGCTGAAAACATGAGATGGGTCTGAATGAAAACGGCGTACATGAGATACGTGAAAGACGTCATGAATGGACCGATACCTCTGTGGTAACTGCAACTAATAGGCAACTGGCCCGACTCTCTTCAGAATCTCAAATGGCCCCACAAACCTCAGTGAACGTTTACCCTATATCTTGATCCGCCTATGTCCCAACCTCAGGGAAACACGCAAGAAAACCAAATCCTTGACCACGAACTCCAAGGGTCATCTGCAGAAATCAGCATAAGATTCTTTTCGAGACTGTGCAGTAGCCATTCACTTCTGAATCAACTGGACCTGCTCTGAAGTGTCATTCATGAGACATGGTCCCAGTAAAGAAGCCTTACCTGCCTCTTGCCAGCACAAGGGTGATCAACATTATCAACCATATAAAGCCTCATAACCTTCCATCGTAATTGTTTCCTAAGAACTATTATTATAGGAAAACTCAACTAGGGGTATGCACTTATCCCAAGAGCCCCAAAAATCTAGGACGCATGCACGCATCATGTCCTCTATCACCTGTATCGTACGCTCTGACTGTCCATCGGTCTGAGGGTGGTATGATGTGCTCAGAAACACCTTTGTACCCATTGCCCTCTGAAAACATTTCCAGATATGAGATGTAAAACGGGCTTCCCTATTTGAAATGATTGAATGTGGGACTTCATGAATACGTACTACCTCTTTGATATAAAACTTCCCATGCTCATCAACCCCGAAGGTCTCCTGGATCAGCAAAAAGTGAGCTACCTTGGTAATTCTATCCCCAATAACCTATATGACATCATTGCCTTGAGGTGACTTCGGAAACCCGGTCATGAGGTCCATCGCAACATCAACCCATTTCCACTCTGGGATGGGTAACTGTTGTAACAGTCTGGATTGCCTCTGATGCTCTTTCTTCACATGCTGACAGGTGGAACATCTCGTAAGAAAACCAACTACCTCTATTTTCATACTCGGCCACCAATACTGACATCTCAAGTCACGGCACATTTTTGTAACTCCAGGATGCACCCCCCAAGCCGAAGCATGAAATTCCCACATTAGCTCCTCACGTATATCCCCTAGAACCCACACTCGTCAATGGATACGTAGTACCTCGTTGTAACACTCGAGACTTTTATGAGAAATATTTTGTTTTTATGTTATATAATTCATCAAAGGAATCTTTCACCGCACACAACACTAGTTTTTCTTTCTCTACACGCAACCACGGCCTTCCTCGATAGCTTGCGTCATACGCAATATCGAGTTTCACTAAACAACGATATGCTATTAAAATATTATTAAAACTAGCTGTTATGAATAGTAATAACCACTTTTCAAAAAATTTTAAATTTTATTTTTCAAAATGGACTTCATTTTTGTATTCATAATATCGAAATTATCTTAGGGTGAAATTTTGGTACTTTTCGGATAACTTTCATATTCTGATGAATAGTGAAAATTACTATATTTTAATTAAAAACAACTTTTTTAATCGAAATAATTAATAGTGATAAATTATTAATTTGAGTGGTTTTAAAGTATATTTTTATTATTTAATATAATGTTGTTCATTGGATGTAATTTCACATTTAAACCAGACATAAACAAGTGTCAATCTTTTGATAGTTATTATCTCTTAAAAACACGCTATTTGTTTTGACAACGGGAATTAATTTTTAAATTAGTTAATGTAACTGATATGTTTTGAATTTGGTAAAATAGACATCATTTTTGAATTCATAATATCAAATATAGCTTAGGCCTAATTTTTGGTATTTATTTCAGGAAACATTCATTTTTTGATGAATAGTGAAACCACTAAGTGGTAGTTACAAAAACTAAATTTTTCATAAAACTTAATTTTACCGCTTCTCTGAGTGGAATTTAGAAAATCCAAGAGACACGGTTAATATCAAGGACTAAAATTTGGTTCAATGGTATGAAAATAATTTTTGATGAATAGTAACTTTTTTACTTTTTTTACCACGGTTAAAAGTAAATAGGGTAATTAAGGGTTAAAGTGTTATTATTATTACCCTAACACATGTCCTAATTTTATTGGATAAGTGTAATTCGACCAAAAAAACCTTAGGAATAAAATATGACCATTTAGGTCCACTTGGATTAGATTAGGACATTTATTATAAATTTATTTAAAGAAGGGTTAAAATAGTTAAAATCAAAGTTTAATAACTAAATCATTTTTAATATATAGCTATACAAAATATAAATTCGACTATAAATATTCATTATAAAGATAAAAATATTTAAAACATAATGGTATTTTATTTTAAATTTTTCGACTTAAAATAATTTAATTTATTTATGATACAATGATGATGCAGTATTTATCTTATTAATGAAATATTGACATAATTGATGTTATAAATACCCAAATAAATGTAATTTGAGACTTTTTATGAATTCAAATAATTTTATATGTTAATATGACATGTTAGTATTTATTTAATTAAGTTTTTTCGAACTAATCATTCTGTTACGATTTTCACAAAAATCAATTACCAAATAGTGTCAAAATTGACATAAAATAGCTTTTAAAACAAATATTATATTATTAATTGTTATTATATTCCTAAAAATCTATCGTTAGTCCACGATACTTATATAATGATAGTTTTATTATTAATGGACCACTTGGGGGTCTCTTGGATGTATATAGTAAGTTTATTAACTTTATAATATAAAAATACAAAGTGACATGGTAAATGTTAATCTAATTAACCAAGAGTTAAAACTAAAATATACGGTTAATATAATAACCTAAACATGTCTAAATTCTATTGTATGAGAGGATTTAGACCCATCCCTACCTTAGCTTCGAAATATATCAATTTGTAGCTATTAAAAACCGAATTTTACTTTATAATAAAATAATAATTTTAGTTATTCCAAAGGTGCCCCTCTCCTCCCTTATAAAAGGGCACCTCCTCCCTCTTTTCCACATACCACTTTGAGCATTCATGCTCGGCCAACCCTGCCAAATTCTCTTCTCCACTTCCCTAGAAACATCCTAGAAGTCCTGGTCTTCTTAAAAGACCAATTTTGGTTCCCTAATAGGAGGTCTCAAAGAGGCGCTTCAAAGAAGAGGTAATGTCCGTTACCAATTCTTTCAACTTTATTTCTTATTCCACTTCTTCTTCTTTAGTTGTTTCATTATGAAGTAGAAACATCAGTATCACTCATATACTGATATGTTATTATAAGTATGAAACAACCATATTTCACCATCTATCTATCCTACAAAAAACGAAATCACCGCGCGTGCGTACGTACGGAATACTGTCTCCACGCCGTGGTGTAATCTATTTTCCACCACAACCTTACTTAGATGGGTATAATGGTGTAAATAATGACTATATATGATTATTGTAGAGTTATATTTCTTCTGAAATAGTATACATACACTTCAATACAATTCCACGATCATGGGAACGATATCATCGCTCGTGCGTACATACAGAATACCGTCTCCACGATGTGATGTGACTCGTTCTACATGATCTTCATTGCATAATGATTATATAAATGAATTGAATGAATGAATATGATATCTATTAAACTAATACCATTCTAGAAATGTGGTATCTATAACCTAATAATAAAAATAAGAATTTATTTGACAAAACATGCATAAGAACAAAAAGTAATAAACACCCGAATAACAGGTAGTAATGAAATATTACTAATAAGAAGCTAAGAATATGACCATATATGATATCATAAAAATGAATACAATTCTGTAAAAAGTCAATAACATTATTTAAATCATTATTCAGGAGGTTCGGACACTTACGAAGAAAATCGGACCTAAGGTAAGGGAAAATATCACAATCTCATTTTATCCAAGATTGTTTATACTTTGGTATTTACTGGGGTGTATTTTATCATCCACATCCATGTTTCCTCAATATGTAATATTGTTTCCATCCACCTACAATTTTTTAAATCCAATTTACCCTTCGGTGAGTTTTCAGTAAAAGATATGAAAGGAATATTTTTTTGTTTTTCGTATGAGGTACTTTTTGACTTTTATGACAAAAGTACTAGAAGAATGTTTTTTTAACTTATACGGCATGAATGGTTTTTTAAAACATTATTTCCAAGAAGATTCCTTTACAGGTTTTCGAGATTATTTTTAATCAACTTCTTTTATTTTAAAATTGTATGACATGTTAAGAAATGAAAATGTTTTTGAAGTAGAAAGGATATTTTCCTCAAGAATGGAGTTCAAGTGCTTTATCAAAATTATTTTCCATCTAAAATAATATAGGGTTCTGTTTCTATCCCTATTATTACATTGATTTGATTATGTTGTGATGGAATTATTTTTATGATTTCCTTTATCTTATATGAATTGATTTATTATGTCATGATGTTTAAAAATCCCATTTTTTATTACAAGGGTTATGAAATGATGTATGATTTATGATTTTGTGGCACACATAAGAATGGTATCATTATGAGATGGGTGGGACCTATATCTCCCCCCAATTAATTGGGTAAATATTTTATATCTCATGAGATAGACATGACTAGAACGACAGGTTAAACTGGTTCAGTGAAACAGGACTGAAATGAGGAGTGAACTCGGTTCAGAAATGGACTTTGTCCACTAAGATAGTCTTGGAAATGAGTCTTGACTAATAAGAAATGATTCTCTATGATAATGTGTGTATTACACAAAGTTTCATGTTTTATGTTATGATTATTGGGATAACATTTCACTACTATGATTTATCCCATGTTATGAAATTATGATCTCTTTTGTAGGTTAAGATTTCCAAAAGTTATGTTCTTATGTATATGATGTGATTGATATTTCTTTTGTTTACCCTTACTGAGCATTTGAGCTCACCCTTTTGTATGTTTTATTTCCCCAGGTCAGTAAGAAGGTTATTAAGTAGGATATGCCAAAAGAGACTCTAGATAAGATGAATGAAATGGGAGGAAAAGTAGATGATTTGTGAACCAGTTGTTTATGTTTCCCAGTTTCTAAAGACTCTATACCTATACAGTCCTTTCATGGTTTTGTTATATGTTGTAATAAGTGTGCTTCAATTCTGAAGTAATAACAATTTATGTAAAGTATGGGTCGTTATAGTTGGTATCAGAGGAAATGTTATAGTCAACCTTTGGAGACTAGGATTTGAAAGCCTTAGTAAGAACCCTAAGGATAAGTCTAAGCATAGAACACAATATTAGTGTTTTAGAAATGACCATGAATAACCTAGGATAAGACCTTAAGTGTGAAATTTTATTCTTGATTATGTGGTTTTCCTATTATAATTAGTGTTGATCACACTATTCTTCTTGGTTTTAGTCAATGGCTAGAACCTGAAGGAACCGTGTTAATGCGGAATGCGACGGGTAATGCAATGATTGTCCACCTATGAAACCAAACGTTATGGGAGCTGGAATGCAAGATCTGGTAGCCATGCTCACACAACTTTCTCAAGCTATGAATCATGCAGGACTTCCAAATGAGCAAAGTAAGGAGCAACATTCTGTTGAATCCTTCATGAGGTAGAGACCACCTTCATTCAGCGGGTCTACTGATCCATTAGTTTCTGAACAATGGATTAGTACTAATGAAAAGATATTTTCTGTTCTTCAATGTTATGAACATGATAAAGTCATCCTAGGAGTGTATCTTTTGGAAGGAGATGCTGATCTATGGTGGAATCTTATTAAGAATACGAGGCAAAGGGATGAAATTGAGTCCATGGAATGGGACAAGTTCAAGAACTTATTTTTCAATAAGTACTTCCCTCGTATTCTCCGAACAAAGATGGAGAAATAGTTTCTTGAACTGAACCAAAATGATGATGAATCTGTTGGTACATATGAAGAAAATTTTACAATACTTGCAAGGTACGCTTCTGGTATTATTATCCAACCTGAGAGTAAGATCGATCGATTCTTTAGTGGATTAAAACCAAGTCTTCGAAGGGCCTTAGCCATAAGGGACTTCAATAGCTACGAGAAAATCGTTCGATGTGCTCTCAAAGTTGAGATGGAGATTGGAGTAACCCATCAGTCATATGGGTTTGATAATAAGAGGAAAATGGAATTAAAAGGAAAATCTAAAGAGCACACTGAAAAGAAGATGAGATTTCCCTTATCCTCAAAGTGTGGAAAGAAACATGGAGGGAGTTGTCTTAAAGGGACAATTAAATGTTTCAAATGTGGAAAGGATGGTCATCGGGCATTTGAATACCGCAGTGATGGGAAGAATATGTCTAATGATGCAAAAAAAGGAAGGGATACACAGAATGAACCTACTAAACATCAATGTTTCAAGTGCAAGGAGATGGGGCATTATGCCAATCAATGCCCTAATCCAAGCGTTGATGATGATGGTCGAAGTCAACAAACTCTTATGGCTAAAGACAAAGGAAAGACACATGAAATTTCTATTAGTGATGTGGAGTACGATAACAATGTGGTTAAAGGTACACTTACCATCCACTCTAAAGTAGAAAATGTTTTATTTGATTATGGATCCACCCACTCTTTTATTTCTGAAGAATTTTTTAAGAGTATCACCATGTTACCTCAACAATTAGATGTTGAGTTAGCTGTGACAACCCCTAATCACACAACAGTCGCATAAAAAGTTTATAATTCTTCCCTGATTGAAGTTTGTGGGAAAGTGCTTCCTGTAAATCTTGTGATCCTTCCTATAGTGGAATTTGATGTGATTCTTGGCATGGATTGGATTTTTTTTATATGGAGCTCATATCAATTTCCAAAGATGGGAAGTCACATTTCATATTCCAGATCAATCTATGATCTTCTATCGATGCAAGGATGAACATAACCTTCCAGTGGAAATTTCTTCCATATTATGGGTCTTGATTCCACTAAATGAGGGTTATTTATCTCAAATGGATGGAGAGAAAGTCACAATTAAGAATATGCCTATTCTACGGGAGTTTGATGATGTCTTTCCAGAGGGATTTTCAGGTCTTCCACTAAATCGTGAAGTTGAGTTTTCAATAGAACTCGTACCGGGTGTTTGCCTATTTCAAAGACACCTTATAGAATGGACCCAATTGGGTTGTAGGAATTGGAGAAGAAACTCCAAGAGAACCTTGATAAGGGATTCATATGCCCTATTGTGTCACCTTGGGGAGCACCTGTTCTGTTTGTTATGAAGAAAGATGGATCAATGAGACTCTGCATTGATTATCGAGAACTTAACAAGATCACTATCAATAACAAATATCCTCTCCCATGCATTGATGACTTATTTGACCAACTAAGAGGAGATCAATACTTTTCCAAGATTGATCTTCGTTCAGGGTATCATCAATTAAGGGTCAAAAGGGAGGATAAACCAAAGACGGCTTTCTGTACAAGGTATTGACACTATGAATTTATAGTGATGCCATTTGGTCTTACTAATGCCCCTGCTATCTTCATGGATCTGATGAATAGAGTCTTTAGAGACTATCTTGATCAGTTTGTGGTAGTCTTTATAGATGATATTCTTTTATATTCAAAGAGCAAGGAAGAACATGAAGATCACTTGATAATTATATTGAAGACCCCGAAAAAGAAGAATCTTTATGCCAAATTTACCAAGTGTGAATTTTGGCTTCAAAAAGTTTCATTTTTGGGTCACATAATCTCAAAAGTGGGGATATCTGTGGATCCAACAAAAATAGAGGTTATGGAAAGATGGTCGAGACCTACAACAGTAACTGAGATCTGAAGTTTTCTTGGTTTGGCTGGATATTATCGACGTTTTGTGAAAGATTTTTCACGATTGTCTAATCCACTCACCAGGTTGACTCGGAAAGGAGTTAAGATTGTTTGTAAAGAGGAATGTGAAGAGAATTTCAAGGAGTTGAAAAGAAGGTTATCCAGTGCACCTGTGCTCACACTGCCTTGTAGTGGAGAAAGGTTTGTGATCTACAGTGATGCATCCAAGAAGGGATTGGGGTGTGTTATTATGCAAAATGATATGGTGATAGCTTATGCCTCATGACAGTTGAAAATCCATGAGCAAAATTATCCAACCCAGGATTTGGAGTTAGCTGCGGTAATCTTTGCATTAAAGTTTTGGGGCATTATCTTTATGAAAAAATGTGTGACATTTATACTGATCATAAAATTTTAATGTATATTTTCAAACAAAAGGAGCTGAATATGCGCCAAAGAAGATGGTTAGAGTTGATTAAGGATTACGACTGCTCAATTCATTACCACCCTGGGAAAGAAAACAAGGTGGAAGATGCATTAATTCGACAAGACCATGCCAGTTTATCAATGATGAGGATCACAAAAGATCCAATATTTATGGATTTACAAAGGATGGATCTTGGAATTATAATGGAAGGGGGGAAATCGTATCTTTCTCAAATGAATGTTCAACCATCTATACATGTTATGATTAAAGAGGCACAGAAAGAAGATGTAGAGTTACAAAAGAAGGTGAGAAATGTTCCTGAATTCAACCTTGATTGTGATGGGATAATAAAGTTCAGGAATCGGGTTTGTGCTCCTCCCATCCCCGAATTAAAGAAGGAGCTACTGGATGAGGCTCATAGTTCTTCATTCTCTATTCATCCTGGAAGCACGAAGATGTATTGGGACCTGAAAGAGTACTTCTAGTGGGATGGCATGAAAAGAGATGTTGCTGAATATGCCTCTCGATGCTTGGTTTGTCAGCAAGTTAAAGCTAAGAGACAGAAGTCTAAGGGGATGTTACAACAAATACCCATACCTGAATGGAAACGGGAAAACATCACTATGGACTTTGTCACAGGACTTCCTAAAACATCCAAAGGCAATAATGCTATCTGGGTCATAGTTGATCGTATTACAAAGTCTGCACACATCATTGCTATTAGAGAGGATTTCTCTCTGGATCAGCTTACCAGGATATATGTAAAGGAAGTGGTAAGATTGCATGGAGAAACACTTTCTATTATATCTGATCGGGATCCTAGATTTACCTCGAAGTTCTGGAAAAGTCTTCAGCATACTCTGGACACAGAGTTGAGTTTTAGCACTATTTATCATCCTCAGACAGATGGTCAGTCTGAGAGAACAATTCAAACTCTAGAAGATATATTGATAGCTTGCTCTATGGATTTCAAAGGTGGTTGGGATAAACACTTACCTTTGGTGGAATTTTCTTATAATAATTGATTTCACTCCAGTATTCAGGTGGCTCCTTATGAAGCTCTCTATGGAAATAAATGCAGGACTCTAACTTGTTGGGATGAAGTTGGGGAAAGAAAGCTATTAGAACCCGATCCTGTTGATGAGATGGCAGAAAAGGTCCGATCTATTCAACAACACATAAGAGCAGCTCAGAGTCGACAGAAAAGTTATGCCGACAACTGAAAAAAAAGTCTTAGAGTTTGAAGTGGGTGATAAAGTGTTCTTACGAATATCTCCCTGGAAGAGGGTCATGAGATTTGGAAAGAAGGGGAAGTTGAGCCCTAGATATATCGGTCCTTTCGAAATACTAGATCGTGTTGGAAAGGTAGCTTACCGATTGGCACTTCCACCGAATCTCTCTCAAGTTCATGATGTGTTCCATGTATCTCTCCTGAGATAGTACATACCTGATCCTTCACATGTACTCAGCTCAGAAGTTGTACGGCTGGAGCAAGATCTTTCTTATGAGGAACAGCCAATAGAGATTCTAGATCATAGCGAAAAAAATCCTACGAAACAAGACCACTCGATTGGTGAAAGTTTTATGGAGGAACCACAAATTAGAAGAAGCTACATGGGAGCTTAGGGATATGATGAGGGAGAGGTATCCTCATCTTTTTGTTACAAAGTGACGAATTTCGAGGGAGAAATTCATTTTAAGGGGGGTAGAATGTAACACCCGAGACTTTTATGAGAAATATTTTTTTAAATTTTATATAAATCATCAAAGAAATCTTTCACTACACAAAACACTATCTTGGCTTGCTTTACACGCAACCGCAGCCTTCCTCGATAGCTTGCGTCGTACGCAATACCGAGTTTCACTAAACAACGATATGCTATTAAAATATTATTAAAACTAGCCGTTATGAATAGTAATAACCACTTTCTGAAATTTTGTAAATTTTATTTTTCAAAATGGACTTCATTTTTGGATTCGAAATATCGAAATTAGCTTTGGGTGAAATTTTTGTACTTTTCGGATAACTTTCATATTATGATGAATAGTGAAAATTACTAAATTTTAATTAAACACAACTTTTTTATTCGAATTAATTAATAGTGATAAATTATTAATTTGAGTGGTTTTAAAGTATATTTAGAATATATTTTTACAATTTAATAGAATTTAGTTCATTGGATGTAATTTCACATTTAAACCAGACATAAACAAGTGTCAATCTTTTGATAGTTATTATCTCTTAAAAACACGCTATTTGTTTTGACGATGAGAATTAATTTTTAAATTATTTAATGTAACTGATATGTTTTCAATTTGTTAAAATAGACATCATTTTTTAATTCATAATATCAAATATTTCTTAGGCTTAATTTTTGGTATTTTTTCTGGAAACTATCCTTTTTTGATGAATAGTGAAACCACTAAGTGGTAGTTAAAAAAAATGATTTTTTCATAAAACTTAATTTTATCGCTTCTGTGAGTGGAATTTCGAAAATCTGAGAGACACAGTTAATATCAAGGACTAAAATTTGTTTCAATGAGATGAAAATGAATTTTGGTGAATAGTAACTTTTTACTTTTTTACCACGGTTAAAAGTAAATAGGGTAATTAAGGGTAAAAGTGTTGTTATTATTACCCTAACACCTATCCTAATTCTATTGGATAAGTGTAATTCGACCAAAAACAACATTAGGAATAAAATATGACCATTTAGGAACAATGGATTAGATTAGGACATTTATTATCAATTTATTTAAAAAAGTGTTAAAATAGTTAAAATCAAAGTTTAATAAGTAAATCATTTTTAATATAGGGTTATACATAATATAAATTCGACTATAATTATTCATTAGAAAGATAAAAAGATTTACAACATAATGGTATTTTATTTGTAATTTTTAGACTTAAAATAATTTAATTTATTTATGATACAATGATGATGCAGTAATTATCTTATTAATGAAATATTGACATAATTGATGTTATAAATACCCAAATAAATGTAATTTGAGACTTTTTATGAATTCCAATAATTTTCTATGTTCATATGGCATGTTAGTATTGATTTAATTAATTTATTTGGAACTAATCATTCTGTTTTGATTTTCACAAAAATCAATTACCAAATAGAGTCAAAATTTACATAAAATAGTTTCTAAAACAAATATTATATTATTAATTGTTATTATATTGCTAAAAATCTAAGGATCAGCCGAGATACTTATATCATGATAGGTGTATCATTAATGGACCACTTGGGGGTCTCTTGGATGTATATGGTATGTTTATTAACTATAAAATATAAAAATACAAAGTGACATGGTAAATGTAAATCTAATTAACTAAGAGTTAAAACTAAAATATAAGGTTAATATAATGACCTAAACTTGTCTAAATTCTATTGGATGAGAGGATTTATACCCATCCCCACATTATATTCGAATTATATCAATTTGGAGCTATTAAAAACCGAATTTGACTTTATAATAAAATAATAATTTTAGTTATTCCAAAGGTGCCCCTCTCCTCTCTTATAAAAGGGCACCTCCTCCCTCTTTTCCTCACTCCACATTGAGCCTTCATGCTCGGACAAACCCTGAAAAATTATCTTATACACTTCCCTAGAAACATCCTATAGGTCTTGGTCTTCTTCAAAGACCAATTTTAGTTCCCTAAGAGGAGGTCTCAAAGAGGCGCTTCAAAGAAGAGGTAATGTCCATTACCGATTCTTTCAACTTTATTTCTTCATCCACTTCTTCTTTTTTAGTTGTTTCATTATGAAGTAAAAACATCAGTATCACTGATATACTGATATGTTATTATAAGTATGAAACAACCCTATTTCACCATCTAGCCATCCTACGGAAAACTAAATCACCGCGCGTGCGTACGTACAGAATACCGTCTCCACGCCGTGGTGTAATCTATTTTCCACCACCACCTTACTTGTATGGGTATAATGGTGTAAATAATGACTATATATGATTATTTTAATGTGATATTGATTCTGAAATTGTATACATACACTCCAATACAATTCCACGATCATGGGAACGATATCATCGCTCGTGCGTACGTACGGAATACGGTCTCCACGATGTGATGTGACTCGTTCTACATGATCTTCATTGCATAATGATTATACAAATGAATTGAATGAATGAATATGATATATATTACACTAATACCATTCCGGAAATGAGGTATCTATAACCTAAAATTAAAAATAAGAATTTTTTTGACAAAACATGCGTAAGAACAAAAAGTAATAAACACCCGAATAACAAGTAGTAATGAAATATTACTAATAAGAAGCTAATAATATGACCATATATGATATCATAAAAATATGTATGATTCTGGAATAAGTCAATAACATTATTTTAATCATTATACAGGAGGTTCGGACACTTACGAAGCAAATCGGACCTAAGGTAATGGAAAATATCACAATCTCATTTTATTCGAGATTGTTTATACTTTGGTATTTACTGGGGTGTATTTTATCTTCCACATCCATGTTTCCTCAATATGTAATATTGTTTCCATCAACCTACAATTTTTTAAATCCAATTTTACCCTTCGGTGAGTTTTTAGTAAAAGATATGAAAGGAATCTTTTGTCGTTTTTTACGAGGTACTTTTTGACTTTTCCGACAAAAGTTCGAGAAGAATGTTTTTTTAACTTATACGGCATGAATGGTTTTTAAAAAATTATTTCCAAGAAGCTTCCTTTACAAGTTTTCATGTTTATTTTTAATCAACTTCTTTTAGTTTAAAATTTTATGACATGTTAAAAAAGTAAAATTTTTTTGATGTAGAAAGGATATTTTCTTCAAGAATGGAGTTCAAGTGTTTTATCAAAATTATTTTCCATCCAAGATAATATAGGGTTCTATTTATATCCCTATTATTACATTGATTTTATTATGTTGTGATGGAATTATAATAATTAATTCATTTATCTTATATGAATTGTTTTATGATGTCATGATGTTTAAGAATCCCATTTTTATTACATGGGTTATGCAATGATGTATGATTTATGATTTTGTGGCACATATAAGAATGGTATAATTATGAGATGGGTGGAACCTATATCTCCTTCCAATGCATTGGTTAAATATTTTATATCTCATGAGATAGACATGGCTGGAACAGCAGGTTAAACCAGTTCAGTGAAACAGGACTGAAACGAGGACTGAACTCGGTTCAGAAATGGACTTTGTCCACTATGATAGTCTTGGAAATGAGTCTTGACTAATAAGAAATGATTGTCTATGATTATGTGTGTATTCCACAAAGTTTCATGTTTTAATTTATGATTATTTGGGTAACATTTCACTACTATGATTTATCCCATGTTATGAAATTATGATCTCTTTTGCAGGTTAAGATTTCCAAAAGTTATGTTCTTATGTATATGATGTGATTGATATTTCTTTTGTTTACCCTTACTGAGCATTTGAGCTCACCCTTTTGTATGTTTTATTTCCCCAGGTCAGGAAGAAGGTTATTATGTAGGATATGCCAAAAGGGACTCTAGATATGATGAAATAAATGGGAGGAAAAGTAGATGTATTATGAACCAGTTGTTTATGTTTCCCAGTTTCTAAAGAATCTATACCTATACGGTCCTTTCCTGGTTTTGTTATATGTTGTAATAAGTGTGCTTCAATTCTTAAGTAATAAAAATGTATGTAAAGTATGGGTCGTTATACTCGCCATCGCCTATCATCCAACCAGGAGGAGGGTCCTCACTTTCCACTGACTCTAGTAGAACTAGGCCTTCTAAATCTGATAGTTGTCTCATCCTTACTCTATCTAGGAGGGTAGAAGTCACGACTGAGGATGAAATACAGGTTTGCCTGTGACTTTCGTGCACCTCCAAATGCATCTCAGATAACAAATCCATAAGCATCCACTTACCACTGGCCTCTTGCACAGCCTATATCTTAGTCCTCCTGCTTAGTGTGTCAACTACTGCGTTACCCTTACCAGGTGTATGGGAAAGCTCAATGTCAAAGGACTGAAGGTATTCAACCCACCTTCACTGTATCAAATTCAAGTCACAGTAGGTAAAGATGTATTTCACACTTTTTTGGTCTATAAACACCACAAAATGTTCTCCCAAAAGATAATGTCTCCAACGGCGTAACGCATGAACAACTGCAGCCAACTCGAGATCATGCATCAATTAATTCCTCTCATGTGGCCTCAACTACCAAGACCTGTACCCAACTAATAGATCTCCCTGCATCAACACTACTCCCAGCTCAATACCTGATGCATAATAGTAAACTGTATAGATCATCCCATTCTCTGGAAGTATCAGGATCAGTGCTGATGTCAACCTTCCCTTCATCTCCTGAAAGGATATCTCGCAAGATTCTGATTGAACAAACATCATACCCTTATTAGTCAAACCCATCAACGGTGCTGTTAAGCGGGATAATTCATGTATAAATAGCCTTTAGAAACCAGATAGCCCCATGATACTATATATTTGAAACATGTTATTAGGCTGCTCCAAGGAAACTACTACTCTCACTTTCTCTAGGTCGACTGCAACTCCTGCCTTTGAGATAATATGACCTATGAAGTGTATCTGGTCCATCAAAAAAGTGGCACTTTGAGGCATAGTGTATAGCTGATGCTCTCTCATTGTAATCTGTACGATCTCAATATTGGTGGCATGGTCATGTCGAGTGTGAGAGTACACAATGATATTTTCCATGAAGACTACCACAAAAGAATCCAGATATGGGTGGAACACACGATTCATCAGATCCATGAAAACTGCTAGTGCGTTTGTGAGTCCAAATAGCTTGACTAAGTACTCGTATAGACCATATCTGCTCCAAAAGGCTGTCAGCGGTATGTCTGATGGTCTAATGCGCAACTAATGATATCTAGATCTCAATTAAATCTTCAAGAACACTCGTGCTCCGCAAATTTGATCAAAAATATCATCAATTCTCGCTAAAGTATATCGTTTATTAACCATCAACTAGTTCAGTTTCCAATAATCCACGCAGAGTCTGACGGTACCATCTGCCTTCTTAGCGAAAAGGATAGGTGAAGGGAGAAGTACTGTGTAGTATAAAACCCTTGGATTTTAACTCCTCTAATTTCCTCTTGAGCTTCTACAATTCTAGCGTAGCCATCCTATAAGGAGTAATGAACAATAATGTTTCTCCTGACATACGATAAATAGTGAAATCCACCTCTCGCCCAAGAGGTATACCTAAAAAGACTTCCAGGAAGACATCCAAGAAACGATTAACCACAGAAGGGAAATCCTTCTGACAAGTTCCCAAATCATCCTGATATAAACTCGCAATCTAGGCAGTCACTCTACCTCGCCCATGATGCTCGGGTCCAGCTTGGCTCGCCTGAACATCCCATTCACCCTTGTATAGAAACTCTCCACCCTCTAGTGACGTGAAACTCACCCTATGACGATAGAAAACTAAAAAAACTCAAAAGGGTACCAACCACTCCATCCTGATAATGACATCATATCTTGTCATCTCTAAGACATAGAGGTCTCATAAAGAGTGAAACACACCAACATCTAGGGGGAACTCCTTGCACTGACTCACACCTTCTATTCTCATTCCCAATGGAGTGTATAGTGTCATAATATCAAGACAAGTATACACACAGAGCCCTAGTCTCTATAAAATGGGCACAAATAAAAATATATTTATAGCACCATTATCAAAATGTTCTAAAGATAAAACATAAGCAACTAGAATAGTACCTATAGTAGTGGAAGGTCCGGGATCCTGCTTTTATTGGGTCTGTTGCATTTTATATATCTTCCCAATGCCATAGACCTACGACATATCCTGGATACTCTTAGCTGTCCCGCCCTACTGTCTCTAAGATCCCGAGGTCTGGCTACCACGACCACGACCACCACATCGGCTTGAATGTACTGATGTATTCCAATTCCCTGACTAGTAAGAAGCTTCTGGGCCTACTCCTGCATGCAGAGTCTGCATAGAACTCCTCTCACTAGTCACTAGTGGAAACTCCATGCAAAAATGTTTCAGATGACTTTTCATGTCTCTAGCTCGAAACTCCACTGGGTCACGTGGACACTAAGGTCTCTTACGACCCTCTTTATCACACTAGTAGCACATTACGAGGCCACCTAAAAAATTATTATGGATAATACTACCACCTTGAGATAAATTCATCTTCCTCTTCCTCTTATCGATATAAATAGTACCAAAACCGATGTCGATCCACCATGAGCACCACTGGCTTCTTACAGATTCCGCTCAGTAATCAATGCCTAGTTCACAATAGCATGTACTATAGGCAACCTGAAATAATTCACCATTTCTCGGATTTCATTCTGAAGACCATCCTCAAAGAATCTAGACCTCAACGTCTCATCCCCCACCAGAACCGGTGCAAAACGATGTAGTTCAGTGAATCAGGTAGAAAAATACATCACTGACATGGAGCCCTACTGCAGATTCATGAACTCACAAGCACGATCTGTCCTTAGCATCTTTGGAATGAAAAATTCATGGAAGGATACATGATAATCTTCCCAAGCCATGTCTCGGTGATGCTCAGTTTGGGTGGTGAAATTCCACCATCTCTTGGCGGAATCACGCAGCATGTACGTAGCGAGCTTGACCCTCATCCCTGGGGGCATCTCAAAATGCTCGTAGATAGCCTGTAATGAATCAATCCATGACTCGGTAGCCTATGATCCGTCATCCCCTAAAAATGTAGGCAGATGCTGCTATTTGAATATAAATGTTAGCTATTCCATAGATTTGGCAACCAGCGGTGCTCCCGGGAAGCTCTGCATGAACCTCATGAAGCATTCATGGAACTATGCATCTGGCCCTACATCCAGTAAAATAGCAGCATGGCATCTGGCACTGCTGGAGGATTCATTAGTAGCCCACGGCCTACCATCTCTGGAGTATAATCGTTGCCGCTCTCATGGAGAACAACTGGTGGTCATCTCTGTGGCATGACCCTACAAGGTCAAACACACGCCTTAGATCAAGATCATCAAGGACTCAAAACTAGAACGTAATAAGGGAATGGAAGAAAGAAAACATTCAAGTTTTACAAAACAATACTACACAGCATGTATTATAACTAAATGGCGTGTTTTTGATTTTCATCCCCTGCCCAAGTCCTTCTACTCGCCTAAGCCACACAGATCTCTTTTGAACAAAACTACATGGCATGTATAAAGTCTACATGGTGTGTACCCATAAGCCCTTACATGGTCATGTTTCGATACTGGACTCGGCGTGTCTCATCCCTCGGTACACGGCATGTGACACCCACACCCTGTGTGTAAAACACACCGCCTCCCCAGCCACACGGCCAAGTACATACGGTCTCTCACCACTCATGACTACATAGTGTGTCCCACTGTACACAGCATGTACTAGACGAGCTTTTCTGACCTGTCTTGTTTGAGACACGTCCAGATACACGGCTCACACTACACGGCATGTTCCAGAAAGACACAGTGTGTTTAAGATAAGGTTTCTCTGTTTGTGTTGTTAGCTACATGGGTGTACCCCAAGATTACACTACACAACGTGTTAGGAATTGACACGGCGTGTATAAGCTAAGATTTTTCCATCCGTTTTGTTAGTCACACGGGCGGACACATGGTCAACCCTACGCGGCATGTACAACTGGTACACATCGTGTTGTCCCCAAGAATTTCCCTATCATGTGTCTCTACCCTCACAGCCTATGACACGGTTATGGACTAATGTAACGCCCCGACCCCAATTACCTAGAGTCGGTGCATTATTACATAATATTGGAATGATCACAAGATATCAAGTCTCGAAAGACCGATTAGTTTAGTAGCCTTGGAATAACTAGATACATTCATCAAGTTTACATTACATCATAATGTGAAAACTACTAAAACAACATCTTGTCTTCATATCCCCTCATACTATCCCTGAAGGTAATTCATTAATTACTTCTTCAAATCCTGGGAAATATAAATCATTGAAAGGGGTGAGCTCAGATGCTCAGTAAGGATATTAATATAGCGGAAACATTCATAAATAAGAATAGACATTTAAGGCAATATATAACTAAAACAAAATCCTTTTAAACATGAACTTCAGCATAATGTGGAAAACATAAAATGAAATAATTCCATTTAATTATTCACATGGATATTCTACTTGTCTAATAATCACATGCAATATCAATAACCACTTTTATAATGATGGAATGCATAATGCCAGACTATCATAACCACATAGTCAAGGCCTCGTGCTAAGTCTACAAATAAGATTTTGTCAAATCCTTGTGCCCAGACACTATTTTGTCTCTTGAGACCTACCAATGCATCGAGGAACTATAGAGGGCTCCACCCGTCACATATTAAGTCCAATGCATTCCTCATATGAATAGTTTTAAACATAACATAAACAATCGTATTAAAACTAGCATACGAAATGTAAATACTTTCTCCATAAACCATGAATGGAATAAAAATAACACATCCACAGTGAAATTAATCACAAAACCTTCAATACAATATTGATGTTTTGTATCATAATAATAAACTTCAAATAAGCTTAAAATCCATCAAAGGATGTTGACATAGATGAAATCAAAACTATTGGAGAGAAATATCTCTTTTTTTAAAATCATTTATAAGTAAAATAATTATAAAATAAAACATTTACTTTTAAAATATTTATATAATCTTGTAAGGTAAGCTTGGACGATTTTATAATGGTGGAAAATAGCCGCACATGCCGTATATGTTATAAAAAGACATTCTTACCTTAATTCTGTCGAAAAGGTTAAAAAGGAACTTGTTTGGAAAACAACAGAAAGATTCATTTATAAGATTCTTATAAAGAGTCAAAAAGGGTATAAATGACTTTATCCCATATTTTATAAAATAGTAATAATTATTTGAAATTCAATTTTTAAGAAACATGGATGTGGATGATAAAGAGGTCCAAATATATAATTACGTATAAATAAGCTCGAATAATGAAGAGATTGTGAAATAAACCCTTACCTTGTACTTTTCCTTGGTTGAGGGTAGGTTAGACTCTTGTATAATGGTGAAATAATTTTTATTAAATTATACAAGAATCATATACGTTAATTTTATATCATATATGATCTTTAAACATTGATTGTTAGTAAAATCTTAGTATTATCATCCTTTTGGGTGTTAACGGATTCATTTTCCTTTATATTATTTGTTATGTGAGCCATATTTGTTATAGATGGGATGTATATTATTCATATCCAGAATGATATCATATCTCTAAAATATTTTTAATCATCAAATGAAATTTATTCTTGAATGGATTCGATGGGGAATGAATCTCATCGTGTTCGTGGAGACGGTAATCCGTACATACGCACGAGCGACAATATAATTATTTTGATATTAAACTAATATATAATTGGAAGGTATATTATATATACATAATAATTATAATGTTATATTTATTATTTACATGAATTAATCATCATTATTTTACCCATCCAAATAATAATGTTTTGAATAAAAATTACACAACGACGTGGAGACGGTAAACCGTACGTACGCATGTATGGTGACATGTCATTCAAAGGATTGATAGAATACTAAATATGCTTGTACCATATTTATAATAACATCACAGTATATAGAACATACTATAGTTATTATTTTAGAATGGTAATAATAATGAAAGAAGAAGTTGAAGAAGAAAGGAACTTGAAAGAGGGTGGTGAAAACATTACCTCTTAATCGGGTTCTTCCTTTAGATTTGATCAAAAGGGATCTTTAGTATGACTTTCTGATCATCCTAAGGCCTCTAGGTCGAATAGAGGGAAGTTGGGAGAATATTTGGGTAGGGTTTGGCCCAGCCAAAATGCTTTTAAGGTGTAAATTAGAGAGAAGGGGGGTTCCCTTTTATAAGAGGGGTGAGGGGCACCTTTGGAAAAGCTAGAAGTATTATTTTATAATAATTTCATATTCGGTTTATAATGGATAAAAAATGGATTATTTAATGTTTATGGTGGGTATGGGTCGAAATCCTTTCAACCAATAGATTTTAGACAGGTTTGGGTCGCTATATTAACCTTATCATTTATAGTTAACTCTTAGTTAAATTGTTTGACATTTACCATGTCTCTTTGTATTTTTATATTATATAGTTAATAAACATACTATATACATCCAAGAGACCCCCAAGTGGTCCATTAATGATAAACCTATCATGATACAAGTTTTTTGGCCAAACATTAGATTTTTAGGAATAGAATATGAATTAATAATATAATATTTGTTTTAAAAACTCTTTTATGTCAATTTTGACATTATTCGGAATTTTATTTTTGTGAAAATCCTAAAAAGCATGATTACTTAGAAAAAATATAATTAAATCAATTATAACATGTTATATTATCCTATAAAATCAGTGGAATTTATAAAAAGTCTCAAATTGCATTTATTTGGATATTTATAATATCAATTATTTTAATATTTCACTAATTTGGGAATTACTACATCACTATTGTAACGTACATAAATTAAATTATTTATTGTCTAAAAATTATAAATAAAATACAATTATGTAGTAAATATTTCTATCTTTCTAATGAATATTTACAACTGAATTTTTCTTATGTATAACCCTATATTAAAAATGTTTTAGTAATTTAAAATAGATTTTAACTCTTTTACCTCTTCTTTGAATTAAATAATAATAAATCTTCTAATATAATCCAAGTGGACCTACATGATAATATTTTATTCCTATGTTTTTTTGGTCAAGATACACTTGTCAAATAGAATTAGGACATGTGTTAGGGTAATATTAATATCATTTTTACCCTTAATTACCCTATTTACTTTTAACCGTGGTAAATAAAAGTAAAAAGTTACAATTCACCAAAAATTATTTTTATCTTATTGAACCAAATTTTACTCCTTGATATTAACCATGTCTCCCAGGTTTTCGAAATTCCACTCACAGAAGCGGTAAAATTATGTTTTATGTGAATTTCCAAATTCTCCTAGGAGGTGGGTAAAAGATGGTGAAAAGTTTCATAAAATTGTATATATCTAAAATTATTCTAAACTAACTCCGATGAATTACATTGAAAATATAGAGGTATCATCTATCTATTTTTACCTTAATTAAATTTAAATAAAATAAATAATTATTTAAATAAAAATTCGGTTTTAAACTATAACTCAGTGTTTTTCTCACTATTCATCGAAGATTGAATGTTTTCAGAATAATACAAAAAATTCACCCTAAGCTAATTTCAATATTCAGAATCCAATAATGAAGTCCATTTTGAAAGATAAAATTTATAAAATTTCAAAAAGTGGGTATTACTATTCATTACGGCTAGTTTTATTGGTTGTGGTGTGTGTTAGAACTCAAAGTTGCATACAACACACGCTACATTATTATTCAAAGAGAAGTGTATCATAGAAGCTAGGGGTGTTACATTCTCCCATCCTTTAAATAATTTCATCCTCAAAATTTCTATAAAATTACTATATAAAAAGACTCGGGTGGTTCTTCATCATATGTTCCTCAGGTTCCCACGTTGCTTCTTCCATCTTACGTTTTCTCAACGAAACTTTTACCACACGAGTCCTCTGGTTTCTCAGTACTTGTTCTCTCGTATCAAGAATCCTAACGGGCTCTTCGCAATAAGAAATATTAGGTTCTAGTTCTAATTCTTCATAGGTGAGTACATGTGTTGGGTCAGGCTTGTATTTCTTCAACAGTGATATGTTGAACACATCGTGAACTTTGAAGAGACTTGACGGCATTGTCAAAAGGTAAGCTACAACCCCAATTCGTTCTAGAATTTCGAAAGGTCCGATGTACCTTGGACTCAATTTACCCTTCTTACCAAATTGTATAACTCCCTTCCATGGAGATACCTTCATGAAAACACGATCTCCAACCTGAAATTCCAAATCCTTCCTTCAGTTATTAACATAGCTCTTCTGCCTACTTTGAGCTGCTTTGATGTGGTTTTGGATTACCTTCACCTTTTCCATCATTTCCTCCACCAGTTTTGGGCCTACGAGTTTTCTTTAACCAACTTCATCCCAACAAGTTGGTGTGCGAAATCTCTTTCCATACAACACTTCATATAGTGCCATCTGAATACTTGAATGGAAGCTATTGTTATAGGAAAATTCCACCAGAGGTAAATTTGGATCCCATGTACCCTGAAAGTCAAGTGATCATGATCTCAACATGTCTTCTAAGGTTTCAATAGTATGTTCTGATTGTCCATCTATTTGAGGGTGGTAAGAAGTGCTCAAACGAAGTTCAGTATCCAGGGATTTCTGAAGACTTTTACAAAATCTTAAAGTAAAATGGGTATCATGATCAGAAACAATCGATAGGGGTACTCCATGAAGTCTCACAAATTCATTAATATATAGCCTTGCTAGACGTTCTGGTGGTAAATCTTCCCTTATAGAAAAAAATGTGTTGACTTGGTAAGACGATCAAAAATGACCCATATTGAATTGTTCCTTCTAGGAGTCTTTGGTAGTCCCATGACAATGTCCATCATGATATTATACCATTTCCACTCAGGTATGGGAAGAGGTTTCATGACTCCTCCAGGCTGTTACCTTCCAACTTTCACTTGTTGACAAATCATACATCTTGACAGAAAATCAGCAATCTCCCTCTTCATGTTGTCTAACCAAAAATGTTCCTTCTAATCTCTATACATTTTGATGCTCCTAAGGTGTATATAGAAACTGGAACTATGAGAATCATCCAAAAATTCTCTTTTTAGATCAGGTATATTTGGAACACAAAGTCACTTCCCAAATTTCAAAATTATATCTTCATACACAAAGTCACTCAATCTCCCATCATTCACAGCTTTAATCTTCTTTTGAAACTCTTCATCATCGGTCTGAGAACTCTTTATCCTTTCTAGTAAAGATAGTTTGGAAACCATTTGAAAAATCATTGATGTTTCACCTTCCATGGTGATTCCCATATCCATCTTTACTAAATCCATGAAAATATGATCACTTTCAACTCTCATCTTGTTCAAAACTCCAAGATCCTTTCTGCTCAAAGCATCTACCACCTTATTTGCCTTACCCAGGTGGTAGTGTATCATGCAATCATAATCCTTGAGTAGTTCAAGTCATTTCCTTTGACTCATGTTGAGTTCTTTCTGTGAGAAAATGTACATTAAACTGTTGTGATCGGTATATATCTCACAATTTTCAACATAGAGATAATGTCTCCATATCTTCAAAGCAAATATTACAACATCTAACTCAAGATCATGAGTACGATTGTTTTTCTCAAAAAATGTTAGCTATTGTCATGCATAGGCAATAACCCCATCATTCTACATAAGGACACAACCAAGTCTTTTCTACGATGCATCACTATAAATAATGAACCCATCATTCACCGATTGTATAGTCAATATAACCGAAATTGACTAATCTTCTATTAAGTTCTTCAAAACATCCTTTACACTCTTTTGTATAAATAAATTTATCCCCTTTACGTGTGTGCTTTCTTAATGGGTTAGCCGATCGGGAAAAATTATGGAGGAAATCCGATAATAAGCTGCTAAACCAATAAAACTGTGTACCTCAGTTATACTCGTCAGGGCTGGCCATTCATGGATTGCCTTGGTCTTAAAAGGATCAACAGATATTCCATCCATAGAGACAATATGGCCAAAAATAGAAATCTCCTGAAGCCTGAATTCACACTTGCTAAACATCCCATATAATTCATGTCTTCTAAGAGTCTTCAGGATATGCGCAAGTGATTTTTATGTTCTTCGTAGCTTTTGGAGTATACCAATATATCATCAATAAATACCACCACAAATTCATCAAGATATTCCTTGAAAACTCTATTCATTTGATCCATGAATACATAGGGTGCATTTGTCAGCCCAAAAGGCATTACCGTAAACTCGTAATGCCCATACCTGGTTCGAAATGATTTCTTTGGAATGTCTTCCTTCTTCACACACAACTGATGGTATCCAGATTGAAGGTCAATCTTACAAAAGTATTGAGATCCATGCAGTTTTTCAAATAAATCATCAATGAGAGGTAGGGGATACTTGTTCTTTATTTTTATAGCATTTATTTCCCTGTAGTCGACACATTACCTCATAGATCCATCTTTCTTCTAAACAAAAAGGATAGGGGCTCCCCATGGTGAAACACTAGGGAGAATAAATCCTTTATTACCCAATTCCTCTAGTTTTTTCTTTATATTAACTAATTCCACAGTGTCCATTCTATAAGGGGTATTTGATATAGGCCTTCAACCATGAATTAAATCAATGGAAAACACAATTTATTGTTCAGGAGAATGTCCAGGTAAATCTTCCGGAAACACATCTACATATTCTTTCACAATAGGAACATTCTTTATTTGGACATTCCTTTCCTTACCCACAGTTATTTCATTTTCTTCCTCCCCAATAATTGAATTTGGTTGAGCTATTGGGGTGGATCTAGATAAGAATCAGGTGGTGATGATTCTTCTCCATAGATAAGGTGTTCCTTATCATCATCATCAAAAATCATAACCTCTTTCTTATTACAATAAATATTCTCATTATGGTCCAAAATCCAATCCATACTGAGGATTATATCAAATTCAATCATGGGTATGATGATGAGATCAGTAGATAAAGAACATTTATGTGCTCTAATGGGGACTAATTCAAAAAACATTATTGCAATGATACATCCCTTAAGAGTTTTGACTGAAAACTCCCTTGTTAAATCAAATTGGAAATATCTAATTTTTTTAGCAAACTAGGAAGATATGAAACAATGTGATGATCCAGAATGAAATAATGCATTCTCCAAACTTGAGGAAACCATTAAATTACCCACCACCACGTCTTTCAAAGATTCTACCTCAGTAGTAGGGATAGCATAATCTTGGACATTATCCCTTGGCCTTTTCTGAGGTATGTTCCCCTAACGCTTAGGAAATTCATTTTCATAATGTCCCATCTCCCTACAGTTTTAGCATTGAACATCAGTAGCTTATTTCTTCCCCTTGTAATCAGGAGCTTGGTGGACTTTTTCACCACACTTGTAACAGACTCCCATTCCCTTTAAGCAAGTACCGGGGTTCTTCTTCCCACATTTACCATAGGATGGATATTCAACTTTTCCCTTCTTCCCCTTATTTCCATTTCTAGAGTGATCAGAAGATCTCTTCTTCTCTTGCTCTTCTTTAATGTCATAAGACTTAGAGAATTCTTTTTCTATCTTGATATCACATGAGACAATATATTCGTACAACGAGAAGGTTTGTGAAACTAATGCTCGATGGATAAATGGTTTTAACCCAACATAGAAATGATCAATCTTACTTATTGGGTTACTTATATAATCTGCAACATACCTATCTAACCATGTAATGTTAGCCTCAGACTTTGCGACATTCTCATCCTTTTTTTGCCTCAGACTCAGAAATTGCCTTTCCATATCTGCTTGATGGTCACGAGGAAAGTATTTTTCTAAGAAAGGCTCTTTGAACTCCCTCTATTCCATATTTGATACTTCATAATCTTCATTTTTGTTTTGAATCAATGACCACCATTGATCAGCATCTCTAGTGAGGCGGTAAACTGCCATGATAACTTTTTCCCTTTCCCTACTCCTCAAAGACAAAAATATTTTCTCTATGGAACTTATCCATTCCTCAGATACCAATGGATTTGTACTCCCATTGAATTTTGGTGGTTGTTTTCTCATGAAGTGATATAACATTGATCCTCCATGCTGCAGATCAGTGTGCTCCATACGAGTAAGGTTATTATTCATAACCTGAGTGAGTTGTCCTAGTACGATGATTAGTTGATCATCACAAGTTGCATCACCAGCTCCACTATAATTATCTTGAGAAAGAGAGAAATCCCTACATGGAGTGTGTGCATTGATACAATTTCCATTTCTTCCACTAGGCACCATTTCTCATGAATGGCATAAACTAGATCAGTTTATAAATCTAAATACATAATTCCATACATGTAAAACACTTAACATAAGTTGAAATATTAATGGATATAATCCATAATCATAAAAATGTTTTCCTTGAGAAATTATATACTCATAAACCCTTCATAATTGTTTGTAAAGAAAGTGTGAATTATCCAAAGCATATCCCCGAGGAGTGTCGTAATCAAGAGTGCAGCAAGGCCCATTGTCATGCACCAGTTCCCGTTCGAGTCTAGCTCATAGCGGTGTTTTTGGGTTTTACCCCTAGGTACATCTGTACCAGAGCTGCCTCTACCTACTCGTATCGAGACAGAGATTAATTTCTCAGAAAACTCACAAAATCTCTACAATACCAAAATTTTAGGAAATTCTTCTATACTAATCCTCAAAGTCTATCTTAGGGATATGTGGTCGAATCAAAGTTTATCTAAATCTAGCTTCCGAGGTTTGTACTAAACTTCTTCTGATACCAACTGTAACACCCCGACCCCAATTACCCAAATTTGGTGTATTATTACATAATATTGGCATGATCACTAAAGATCAAGTCTCGAAAGACCGATTAGTTTAGATGTATTGGAATAACTAGATACATTCATAAAGTTTACATTACATCATAAAGTGAAAACTACTACAACAACATCTTGTCTTTATATCCCCTCATACTATACTTATAGGTCATTCATAAATTACTTCTTCACATCCTGGGAAAAATAAAACATTGTAAGGGGTGAGCTCAGATGCTCAGTAAGGATAAAAATATACCAGAGACTTTCATAAATAAGCATAAACATTTAAAGCAATGTATAACTAAAACAAAATCCTTTTAAACATGAAATTCAGCATAATATGGAAAAGATAAAATGAAATAATTCCATTTACTTATTCACATGGATATTTTAGTAGTAGAATAATCACATGCAATATCAATAACCACTTTCATAATGATGGAATGCATAATGTCAGACTATCATAACCACATAGTCAAGGCCTCATGCCAAGACTACAAATAAGATATTTTCAAGGCCTTGTTCCAACACACTAGTTTGTCTCATGAGACCTACCGATGCATCGAGGATCTATAACAGGCTCCACCCGTCACATATTATGTCCAATCCATTCCTCATATGAACAAGTTTAAACATAACATAAACATTCCTACTAAAACTAGCATACAAAATGTCAATAATTTCTCTATAAACCAAGAATGGTATAAAAATAACACATACATAGTCAAACATATCACAAAACCTTAAATTCAATAGGGAAGTTTTTTGTCATAATAATAAACATCAAATAAGCTTAACATCCATCAAAGGATGTTGACATAGATGAAATCAAAACTATTTGAGGGAAATATCTATATTTTTGAAATAATTTAAAAGTCACATAATTATAATAAAAAAAATTTACTTTGAAAATATTCTTATAATATTTTAAGGGATGAATCGACAATTTTATAATGGTGGAAAATAGCCGCACCTTCCGTATATGTTAAAAAAAGACATTTTTACCTTAAATCTGTCGAAAAGGTTAAAAAGAACCTCGTTTGGAAAACGACAGAAATAATCCTTTATAAACATTTTATAAAAAGTAAACAAGGGTATAAATTACTTTATCCCATAGTCTTTATAATAGTAATAATGATATGAAATACATTTTTAAGAAACATGGATGTGGATGATAAACAGGTCCCAATAGATAATTACGTATAAACAACCTCAGATAATGAAGATATTGTGAAATACAACCTTAAATTATACTTTTCCTTGGTTGAGGGTAGGTTAGACTCATGTATAATGGTGAAGTAATTGTTATTAAATTATACAAGAATCATATTCATTAATATGATATCATATATGATCTGTATACAGTGATTGTTAGTAATATCTTAGTATTATCATCGTTTTGGGTGTTAACGGATTCATTTTCCTTTATATTCTTTGTTATGTGAGCCATATTTGTAATGGATTGGATGTATATTATTCATATACAGAATAATATCATGTCTATAAAAATTATTTTTAATCATTAAATGAAATTTATTCTTGAATGGATTCGATGGGGAATGAATCTCATCGTGTTCATGGAGACGGTAATCTGTACGTTCATACGAGCGACAATATCTTTATTTTAATATTAAAATAATATATAATTGGATGATATATCATATATAAAGAATAATTATAATGTTATATTTATTATTTACATGAATTACACATCATTATTATACCCATCGAAAAAATAATGTTTTGAATAACAATTACACCACGACTTGGAGACGGTAAGTCATACGTACGCACGTATGGGGACATGTCATTCAAAGGATGGATAGAATACTGAATATGGTTGTACCATATTTATAATAACATCACAGTATATAGAAGATATTGGAGTTATTATTTTAGAATGGTAATAATAAAGAAAGAAGAAGTTGAAGAAGAAAGGAACTTGAAAGAGGGTGGTGAAAACATTACCTCTTAATCGGGTTCTTCCTTTTGATTTGATCAAAAGGGCTACTTAGGTTGTATTTCTGATAAAATTGATGCCTCTAGGTCAAATTTATGGATGTTTAGAGAATATTTGGGTAGGGGCTGGCCCATCCAAAAGGCTTCGAAGGTGTAAATTAAAGATAATGGGGAGTTCCCTTTTATAAGAGGGGCGAGGTGCACCTTTGGAAAAGTTAGATATATTATTTTATAATATATTAATATTCAGTTTCTAATGGATCAAAAGTATATTATTTAATGTTTTAGGTGGGTATGGATTGAAATAATTTCAACCAATAGATTTTAGATAGGTTTGGGTCAGTATATTTACCTTATCATTTATATTTAACTCTTAGTTAAATAGTTTGACATTTACCATGGCTCTTTGTTTTTTTATATTATATAGTTAATAAACATACTATATACATCCAAGAGACCCCCAAGGGGTCCATTAATGATTCAACTATCCTGATACAAGTCCTTTGGCCTAAGCATAGATTTTTAGGAATAGAATATGAATTTATAATATATTCGTTGTTTTAAAAACTCTTTTATGTCAATTTTGACACTATTTGGAATTTGATTTTTTTGAAAATTATAAAAGCATGATTACTTTGAAAAAATTTAATTAAATCAATTATAACATGTCATATTATCCTATAAAATTATTTTAATTCATAAAAAGTCTCAAATTAAATTTATTTGGATGTTTATAATATCAATTATTTTAATATTTTACTAATTATGTAATTACTGCATTACTATTGTAACGTAAATAAAATAAATTAATTAGTGTCTATAAATTATAAATAAAATAAAAATATGTAGGAAATATTTTTATCTTTCTAATCAATATTTACAATCGAATTTATCTTATGTATAACACTATATTAAAAATGATTTACTAATTAAACATTGATTGTAACTCTTTTAACTATTCTTTGAATTAAATAATAATAAATGTCCTAATATAATCCAAGTGGACCTAAATGATAATATTTTATTCATAAGGTTGTTTCTGGTCGAGATGAAATTGTCCAATAGAATTAGGACATGTTTTAGTGTAATATTAATATCATTTTTACCCTTAATTACCATTTTTAATTTTAACCAAGGTAAATAAAAGTAAAAAGTTACTATTCACCAAAAAATAGTTCTATCTTATTGAACCACATTTTACTATTTGATATTAACTGTGTCTCTTGGAATTTTGAAATTCTACTCACAGAAGCGGTAAAATTAAGTTTTATGTGAATTTCCAAATTCTCCTAGGAGGTGGGTAAAAGACGGTGAAAAGTTCCATAAAATTTTATATATTTAAAATTATACTAAACTAACTACAATGAATTAAATTGAACTTATATAGGTATCATGTATTTATTTTGACCTTAATTACATTTAAATAAAATAAATATTTATTTACATAATAATTCGGTTTTAAACTATAACTCGGTGTTTTTTCACTATTCATCAAAAATTGAATGTTTTCAGAAAAATAACCAAAATTCACCCTAAGCTAGTTTTGATATTCCGAATCCAAAAATGAAGTCCATTTTGAAAGATAAAATTTGTAAAATTTCAAAAAGTGGGTATTACTATTCATAACAGTTAGTTTTATTGGTTGTGGTGTGTGTTAGAACTCGAAGTTGCGTACAACACACGCTACTGTATTAATCAAAGAGAAGCTTACCGTAGAAGATTGGGGTGTTACCACTAAACTATTTGTAGATAAAATACAAGGCGTGTAATTAAGAAAAATAGTCTATTCTTGAACAATAGAACACAAGGCTTGTAGTCAAAAACACACAGCGTGTTTTCTGGGTTTTTCTAGATAGTAAGCCTCATAAACTACTCCGGAGTCCAGAAAAACTCTGAAACCAACAGCAAAGTGCCAAATTCCGATCTTTGTGGGCCTATACTCACCACGAACCAAATCTTGGCATCTTATACGTGTTTATAACAGGGTAAAAAAGTCAATTATCCAACAAATTCTAGTTGATGAGGGCCCATACTTATCAAGAACCAAAGTTTGGCATTCATCCACAAAAATATACATAAAAATACCCTATAAAATAGATGGTATTTTATCAAGAAATCTATCACAACCGCATGAATTTTCTAGCAAAACATTTGTCACAACAACATGCAATTTCTAATGCACCTACATGGCATTGAAACTATGCATAACATGTGATTCTAACATGTTCCTAAATGATGCTTGTGATGGAATACCCTCATCTCATCGAGTTACAACTAAATAGAACCCAAGTATAAAATATAAAATGTACACTAGAAGTGCGTCAACCAATAATGAAAATCAAATCAACTGTAAAATTGAAAAATTGAAAAATTGCAATTAAACGACGTAGATTGGATTTTTCCTATACACGTGTTAGCTACTCCCATGAACAGCTTATTACCAAGTACGTATTCCTTCCTATCCATGACTAAAAGCTCAAAACAGTAAGTCAAGAGAAGAGAAACACTTTGATACCACTTTGTAATGTCCTGGATCCGGGTGCCACACAATGGGTCCCCTGAACCCGGTTGGTCACATGACCTCAAGCGCAATTCTCCAAACGCCAGAGTCCGCTGACTAACAGCGAGGGCCTAGGACTGATAGTGGGGAAACTATTCCCTCATTTCTCAAAGTGTAGCGCAGTGGAAAAATAATAATCATACAAAATCATAAGCAGTATGCAATATAAACCTGAAATGGTCAACGTAACTGAAGTAAAAGATAACCAAAAGTCATACATATGATGATGCAACATGTCTCTAATTCTAATAAATCAGCCAAAAGAGGATACACTGTATTTTGATACAGTATAGCCCAAGGTACAAAGTATAGAAAAACAACACCAAATCAGTGCAATAGGAACACAGCAGCATCACCAGCCTATGCTCGGTCCCATGCTCTCCTACTCCTCTGCAACAATCAAGTAGTCATGTAGGCACCCTTGCCCTTATCGACACTTGTAGAAATATAATCTGTTTGGGCCCAAGACATGACCAAAATAGGTACTGAGAAATAAATCTCAGTAGGAAACCACCGAAGACCCTTTCCCAACTTTCAGTGAAAATGTCTAACGACAGTATGCAATAAAGAAATGCAGTAAGTTAAGATGTACTCAAAAGTAGCTACTCTTATCAGTTCCCATTACCATTAAATATTTATTTAACAATTCAATATAATTGAATTAAATGTTCTTGAGACTCGGCCTCAATCGAAAATCTCTTACACAGTGCCATAGTAAAAAAACCATAATAAGTTATGTAACAAGTATAAGGTAATAACAATACCAAGCCTGTGCTTTAGCTTTGCAGGTATAACCTAAGAAATAACCACAATGAATATTCCAGTAACCATTATACTTAGAAAAACAAGTCCTTACCCCAAGGAAAGCTAAAATGAAACCCTTAGGTGACTGCCCTCAGTAATAATGAATATTTCTCTCAGGCATATGAGATATCGCCCTCAGGCACTGAAGCTACTACCCACAGGCATAAGAAAATATTGCCGACATGCTAAACGAAACACTGCCCTCGGATTAAGCATAGCGCTACCCTCAGGATAAGCAAGTAACCGGGACGAGCCCAATGCATAAGAATGAAATTTAAATATGTTTCTTCTCTAGAAAACTCAAAACATGCTATCATCATGACATACCCATGGGTATCCTAGCCAAACAACTAAACAAGCGAAACACGCCCACAGGGTGGCCCTGGATCAAAGAAACGATCCTAAACAGCTATTTATACTTATTCATTAAATTACCTAATAAATTCTAGGTATCTTAGCAGTCAGGGCCTCAGCCACACGACACCCCAATCATGGTCACATAGTACTATGGTACAAAAAATCAACTCGACAGTTTGACATTAACACAAGACCACCTACTTAGACCTCCTCTGATTGATATACGTGAATGAAGACTCCCGAATCACCTAATAATGACGTAGATCATGGATAAAAATGTACCTGTTCAAACACAAATAACATTCCTTAGGGAAATAATTGGAAGGAGATGTTGAAGATGTGAGAAGATCACACCCGCGCAGTTCAACTGAGATCTACGGCGAAGGATTTAGAGTCCCGGTGTGCGGTCGGGAGCTTCACCATGTTTTGGCCTCCACTCTCGCGGCTCTCATCGAATTCTATTCCTCCTCTGCCCTATAATGAGGCTATTTTCTGTTTTTATCGAAAAAACATAAATAAACGGCATGTACTCTCAAGTACATGGCTTGTACTATTCTTTTAACTATTACTCTGGCAGAAAATTTTCACCACCACCCATTTCATCTGCCGACTGATTACACAGCATGTATTATGTAACGCCCCGACCCCAGTTACCCAGAGTCGGTGCATTATTACATAACATTGGCATGATCACAAGAAAGATAAAATCTCGAAAGACCGATTGGTTTAGTAGCCTTGGAAACACTAGATATATTCATAAGTTTTACATTACATCATAAAATGAAAAACTACTACAACAACATAATGCTTCCACAATCCACACTATTAACCCCTCATAAAATCCCTACAGGTCTTTCATAACTTACTTCTTCACATCCTGGGAAAAATAAAACATAGAAAAGGGGTGAGCTCAAATGCCCAGTAAGGATAACAATATAGCGGAAACTTTCATAAATAAGAATAAACATTTAAGGCAATGTATAACTAAAACAAAATCCTTTTAAATATGAACTTTCAACATGGTATGGCATAAATAAAATGAAATAATGCCATTTACTTATTCACATGGATATTATACTAATCGAATAATCACATGCAAAAATCAATAACCACTTTCATAATGTTGGAATGCATAATGCCATACTATCATAACCACATACCCAAGGCCTCGTGCCAAGACTACAAATAAGATTTTGTCAAGGCCTTGTGCCAAGATACTAGTTTGTCTCATGAGACCTACCGATGCATCGAGGAACTATAGCGGGCTCCACCAGTCACATATTAAGTCCAATGCATTCCCATATGAAAAGGTTTAAACATAACATAAACATTCGTATTAAAACTAGCATACGAAATGTCAACACTTTCACCATAAACTATGAATGGTATAAAAATAGCACATCCACAGTCAAATATATCACAAAACCTTCAATACAATATAGAATTTTTTTATCATAATAAATCAACTTCAAATAATCTTAACATCCATCAAAGGATGTTGACATAGATGAAATCAAAATTATTTTTAAAGAAATATCTCATTTTATTTTGAAATCATTTAAGATCCATATAAAATAAAACATTTTCTTTGAAAATATTCTTATAATCTTGTAAGGGAAGCTTTGAAGATTTTATAACGGTGGAAAATAGCCGCACCTGCTGTATAAGTTAAAAAAAACATTCTTACCTTAATTCTGTCGAAAAGGTTAAAAATGACCTTGTTTTGAAAACGACGGAAAGATTCCTTTATAAACCTCTTATAAAAATTCAAACAAGGGTATAAATGACTTTAAACCATATTATTTTAAATAATAAATATGTTTTGAAATACATTTCGAAGAAACATGGATGTGGATGATAAAGAAATCCCAGTAGATTATTACGTATAAACAACCTCGGATAATGAAGAGATTGTGAAATAACCCTTACCAATTTGGTAAATTATGAAACATACAACCCATAAAAGAGGTATCATACAATTAATATGTAAATACACATAAATTAGAGTGTATTAAACAAAGAATATAATTATGGGCAGTACATACACCACACAAAAGGTGATGGTGGCAATATGGCTTGAATCTCACAGAAATAAGGAGTGAGATGAAAACCCCTTACCTTGTACTTTTCCTTGGTTGGGGTAGGTTAACTTCCTTTATAATGGTGAAATAATTGTTATTAAATTATACAAGAATCATATATATTAATATGATATCATATATGATCTTTTAACATTGATTTGTTAATAATATCTTAGAATTATCGTCGTTTCGGGTGTTAACTTACTTGTTTTCTTTTATATGTTTTGTTATGTAAGACATGTTTGTAAAGGATAGGTTGTATATTATTCATATCCAGAATGATATCAAGTCCTTAAACATCATTTTTAAATCATCAAATGATAATTATACTTGAATGGATACGATGGAGAATGAATCTCATCGCGTTCGTGGAGACGGTAGTCCGTACGTACGCACAAGCGACAATATCATTATTTTGATATTAAAATAATATATAAATGGATGTTATATCATATATACATAATCATTAATATGTTATATTTATTATTTACATGAGTTACACATCATTATTATACCCATCCAAATAATATTATATTGAATAACAATTACACCACGACGTGGAGACGGTAAGCCGTACGTACGCACGTATGGTGACATGTTATTCAAAGGGTGGATAGAATACTGAATATGATTGTACCATATTTATAATAACATCACAGTATATGTGAGATACTGGAGTTATTATTTTAGAATGGTGAGAACAAAGGAAGAAGAAGTGGAAGAAGAAAGGAACTTAGAAAAGGGTGGTGAAATCATTACCTCTTCTTCGGGTTCTTCCTTTTGATTTGATCTTAGGTTGGCTTTCTGATCAAACTAAGGCCTCTAGGTTGTAGTGAGGGATGTTGGGAGAGTATTTGAGCAGAGTTTGGCCGAACCAAAAGGCTTTGAAGGTGTGAAGAAATGAGAAGGAGGAGTGCCTTTTTATAAGAGGGGTGAGGGGAACCTTTGGAAAATCTAGAAATATTAATTTATAATAAATTCATATTCGGTTTCTAATGGATCCAAAGTTGACTATTCAAAGTTTAAGGTGGGGATGGGTCGAAAAAAACTCAACCAATAGAATTTAGACAGGTTTGGGTACTTATATTAAACTTATCTTTAAGTATTAACTCTAAGTTAATTAGTTTCACTTTTACAATGTCTCTTTGTATTTTTATATTATATGGTTAATAAACTTACTATATACATCCAAGCGACCCTCAAGTGGTACTTTAATGATGAAACTATCATGATATAAGTCTCTTGGCCGAACCTTAGATTTTTAGGAATTTAATATTTATTAATAATATAATATTTGTTTAAGAGCTCTTTTATGTGAATTTTGACACTATTCAATAGTTGATTTTTGAGAAACTCATAACAGATTTATTACTTCGAAAAAAGTCAATTACATCAATCCTAATATATCATAGTATCCTAGAAAATTATTTTAATTCATTAAAAGTTTCATATTATATTTATTTGGGTATTTATAATATCAATTATTTTAATTTTTCACTATTATAGTAATTAATGCATCATCATTGTTTCATATATAAAATACATTATTTAATGTCTAAAAATTATAAATGAAATATCATTATGTAGGAAATCTTTTTAGCTTTCTAATGAATTTTTATAATCTAAAATCCAACATATATAACCCTATGTAACAATTGTTGTTCTAAAAGATATATGCTTGTGTCATTTTTGTATTCATTTTAACTAAATTAAAATAAAGTGTCATTATCACTTACAAGTGGATCCATGGGGTCCCAAAATAGACCCAAAGATTCCCATGGTAGACCATGTATCAACCAATAGGGTTAAGACATGTTTTAGGGTAATTTAGTATTATTATAATATTATTTTTTTAACCATTATTTACCAGATTTACCCTTAACCATGGTAAATAAAATATTTACCGCAGTAATTATTCAAAATGTCTAAAAATAAAAGTTACCTATTTACACAATTTGAAAATCCTGATTCCAAATATTGAATCCATTTTCATAAATTCAAAACACATAAGTGGCAGAAATTAATTTAAAATTAATTCCCGCTGTCAAAACAAAAAGCGTGTTTTTAAGAGATAATAACTATCAAAAGATTGACACTCGTTTATGTTCGGTTTAATTGTAAAATTATGTCCAATGACCAACATTATATTAAATGGTAAAAATATATTCTAAATATACTTTAAAACCACTCAAATTCATAATTTATCACTATTAATTATTTTGATTAAAAAAGTTGTTTTTAATTAAAACTTAGTAATTTTCACTATTCATCAAAATATGAAAGTTATCCGAAATGTACCAAAATTTCACCTTAGGCTAAATTCGATATTCAGAATCCAAAAATGAAGTCCATTTTCAAATATAAAATATATATAATTTCAAAAAGTAGGTATTACTATTCATAACGGCTAGTTTGATTAGTTATGGTGTGTTAGAACTCGGTGTTGCGTACAACACACGCTATCACATTATTCAAAGAGAAGCGTACCGTAGAAACTTGGGGTGTTACATTCTCCCCTCCTTCAAATAATTGCGTCCTCGAAATTTCTAGGGTATTACTGCATAAAAAGACTCGGGTGGTTCTTCATCATAAGTTCCTCGGGTTCCCACGTTGCCTCTTCCATCTTATGGTTTCTCCACAAAACTTTTACCAGACGCGTCGTCCGGTTTCTCAGCACTTGTTCTCTCGTATCAAGAATCTTGACGGGCTCTTCGCAATAAGACAGATCGGGTTCCAGTTCTAATTCCTCATAGGTGAGTACATGCGTCGGATCAGGCATGTATTTTCTCAACAGAGATACGTGGAACACATCGTGAACTTTGGAGAGACTTGGCGGCATTGCCAATCGGTAAGCTACAACCCCAAAGCCTGAAATATTTTCTCTAGGGAAAATATCCATTTCTCAGCTACTAAGGGATTTGTATTCCCATTGAACGTTGGTGGTTGTTGCCTCATGAATCGATCTAACATTGATCCTCCACGTTGCGGATCAGGGTGCTCCATACGGGTAAGGTTATTATTCATAACCAGAGTAAGTTGTCCCAGTATGGTGATTAGCTGATCAGCACCAGTTGCATCACCAGCCCCACTATAATTATCTTGAGCAGGAGGGAAATCCCTACATGGAGTGCGTGCTTTGATACGGTTTCCATTTGTTCCACTAGGCGCCATTTCTAAACAATGGCATAAACTAGATCAATTTATGGATCAAAATACATAATCCCATACTTATAAAACACTTAACATAAATTGAACTATTTATGGATATAATCCATAATCGTAAGAATGTTTTCTTTGAGTAAGTATATACTCATAATCCCTTCAAAATGATTTGTAAAGAAAATGAGAGTTATCCTAAGCATATCCCCCGGGAGTGTCGTAACCAAGAGTGCAGCAAGGCCCGTTGTCGTGCACCAGTTCCCGTTCGAGTCTAGCTCAAAGCGGTGTTTTCGGGTTTTACCCCTAGGTACATCTGTGCCAGAGCCGCCTCTACCTGCTCGTATCCAGACAGGGATGTATTGCTTGGAAAACTCACAAAATCTCTACAATACCAAAATTCTAGGAAGTTCTTCTATACTAATCCTCAAAGTTCATCTTAGGTCTACGTGCTCTAATCAGAGTTTATCTAAATCTAGCTTCCAAGGTTTGTACTAAACTTCCTCTGATACCAACTGTAACGCCCCGACCCCAGTTACCCAGAGTCGGTGCATTATTACATAACATCGGCATGATCACAAGAAAGATCAAATCTCGAAAGACCGATTGGTTTAGTAGCCTTGGAAACACTAGATATATTCATAATTTTTACATTACATCATAAAATGAAAAACTACTACAACAACATAATGTTTCCACAATCCACACTATTAACCCCTCATAAAATCCCTGCAGGTCATTCATAACTTACTTCTTCACATCCTGGGAAAAATAAAACATAGAAAAGGGGTGAGCTCAAATGCCCAGTAAGGATAACAATATAGCGGAAACTTTCATAAATAAGAATAAACATTTAAGGCAATGTATAACTAAAACAAAAGCCTTTTAAATATGAACATTCAACATGGTATGGCATAAATAAAATGAAATAATGCCATTTACTTATTCACATGGATATTCTACTAATCGAATAATCACATGCAAAAATCAATAACCACTTTCATAATGTTGGAATGCATATTGCCAGACTATCATAACCACATAGCCAAGGCCTCGTGCCAAGACTACAAATAAGATTTTGTCCAGGCCTTGTGCCAAGACACTAGTTTGTCTCATGAGACCTACTGATGCATCGAGGAGCTATAGCGGGCTCCACCCGTCACATATTAAGTCCAATGCATTCCCATATGAAAAGGTTTAAACATAACATAAACATTTGTATTAAAACTAGCATACGAAATGTCAACACTTTCACCATAAACTATGAATGGTATAAAAATAGCACATCCACAGTCAAACATATCACAAAACCTTCAATACAATATAGAATTTTTTTATCAAAATAAATCAACTTCAAATAATCTTAACATCCATCAAAGGATGTTGACATAGATGAAATCAAAATTATTTTTAAAGAAATATCTCATTTTATTTTGAAATCATTTAAGATCCATATAAAATAAAACATTTTCTTTGAAAATATTCTTATAATCTTGTAAGGGAAGCTTTGAAGATTTTATAACGGCGGAAAATAGCCGCACCCGCCGTATAAGTTAAAAAAACCATTCTTACCTTAATTCTGTCGAAAAGGTTAAAAAGGACCTTGTTTTGAAAACGATGGAAATATTCCTTTATAAACCTCTTATAAAAATTCAAACAAGGTTATAAATGACTTTAAAACATATTATTGTAAATAATAAATATGTTTTGAAATACATTTCGAAGAAACATGGATGTGGATGATAAAGAAATCCCAATAGATTATTACGTATAAACAACCTCGGATAATGAAGAGATTGTGAAATAACCCTTACCAATTTGGTAAATTATGAAACATACAACCCATAAAAGAGGTATCATACAATTAATATGTAAATAAACATAAATTATAGTGTATTACACAAAGAATATAATTATGGGTAGTATATACACCACACAAAAGGTGATGGTGGCAATATGGCATGAATCTCACGGAAATAAGGAGTGAGATGAAAACCCCATACCTTGTACTTTTCCCTGGTTGGGGTAGGTTAACTTCCTTTATAATGGTGAAATAATTGTTATTAAATTATACAAGAATCATATATATTAATATGATATCATATATGATCTTTTAACATTGATTTTTAATAATATCTTAGAATTATCGTCGTTTCGGGTGTTAACTTACTTGTTTTATTTTATATGTTTTGTTACGTAATACATGTTTGTAAAGGATAGGTTGTATATTATTCATATCCAGAATGATATCAAGTCCTTAAACATCATTTTTAAATCATCAAATGATAATTATACTTGAATGGATACGATGGAGAATGAATCTCATCGCGTTCGTGGAGACGGTAGTCCGTACGTACGCACGAGCGACAATATCATTCTTTTGATATTAAAATAATATATAAATGGATGGTATATCATATATACATAATCATTAACATGTTATATTTATTATTTACATGAGTTACACATCATTATTATACCCATCCAAATAATATTATATTGAATAACAATTACACCACGACATGGAGACGGTAAGCCGTACGTACGCACGTATGGTGACATGTTATTCAAAGGGTGGATAGAATACTGAATATGATTGTACCATATTTATAATAACATCAAAGTATATGTGAGATACTGGAGTTATTATTTTAGAATGGTGAGAACAAAGGAAGAAGAAGTGGAAGAAAAAAGGAACTTAGAAAAGGGTGGTGAAATCATTACCTCTTCTTCGGGTTCTTCCTTTTGATTTGATCTTAGGTTGGCTTTATGATCAAACTAAGGCCTCTAGGTTTTAGTGAGGGATGTTGGGAGAGTATTTGGGCAGAGTTTGGCCGAACAAAAAGGCTTTGAAGGTGTGATGAAATGAGAAGGAGGAGTGCCTTTTTATAAGAGGGGTGAGGGGCACCTTTGGAAAAGCTAGAAATATTAATTTATAATAAATTCATATTCGTTTTCTAATGGCTCCAAAGTTGACTATTCAAAGGTTAAGGTGGGGATGGGTCGAAAACAACTCAACCAATAGAATTTAGACAGGTTTGGGTACTTATATTAACCTTATCCTTAAGTATTAACTCTAAGTTAATTAGTTTCACTTTTACAATGTCTCTTTGTATTTTTATATAATATGGTTAATAAACATACTATATACATCCAAGAGACCCTCAAGTGGTACATTAATGATGAACCTATCATGATATAAGTCTCTTGGCCGAACCTTAGATTTTTAGGAATTTAATATCAATTAATAATATAATATTTGTTTAAGAACTCTTTTATGTCAATTTTGACACTATTCAATAGTTGATTTTTGTGAAACTCATAACATATTGATTACTTCGAACAAAGTCAATTAAATCAATCCTAATATATCATATTATCCAAGAAAATTAGTTTAATTCATTAAAAGTTTCATATTATATTTATTTGGGTATTTATAATATCAATTATTTTAATTTTTCACTATTATAGTAATTACTGAATCATCATTGTGTCATATATAAAATACATTATTTAATGTCTAAAAATAATAAATAAAATATAATTATGTAGGAAATATTTTTAGCTTTATAATGAATGTTTATAATCTAAAATCCAACATATATAACCCTATGTAACAATTGTTGTTCTAAAAGATATATGCTTGTGTCATTTTTGTATTCATTTTAACTAAATTAAAATAAAGTGTCATTATCACTTACAAGTGGATCCATGGGGTCCCAAAATAGACCCAAAGATTACCATGGTCGACCATGTATCAACCAATAGGGTTAATACACGTTTTAGGGTAATTTAGTATTATTATAATATTATTTTTTAACCCTTATTACAATATAGAAGCTTTGTATTACAATAAATCAACTTCAAATAAGCGTAACATCCATCAAAGGATGTTGACATAGATGAAATCAAAATTCTTTTTAAAGAAATATCTCATTTTATTTTGAAATCATTTAAGATCCATATAAAATAAAACATTTTCTTTGAAAATATTCTTATAATCTTGTAAGGGAAGCTTTGAAGATTTTATAACGGCGGAAAATAGCCGCACCCGCCATATAAGTTAAAAAAAACATTCTTACCTTAATTCTGTCGAAAAGGTTAAAAAGGACCTTGTTTTGAAAACGACGGAATGATTCCTTTATAAACCTCTTATAAAAATTCAAACAAGGGTATAAATGACTTTAAACCATATTATTGTAAATAATAAATATGTTTTGAAATACATTTCGAAGAAACATGGATGTGGATGATAAAGAAATCCCAGTAGATTATTACGTATAAACAACCTCGGATAATGAAGAGATTGTGAAATAACCCTTACCAATTTGGTAAATTATGAAACATACAACCCATAAAAGAGGTATCATACAATTAATATGTAAATACACATAAATTAGAGTGTATTACACAAAGAATATAATTATGGGCAGTACATACACCACACAAAAGGTGATGGTGGCAATATGGCATGAATCTCACGGAAATAAGGAGTGAGATGAAAACCCCTTACCTTGTACTTTTCCTTGGTTGGGGTAGGTTAAATTCCTATATAATGGTGAAATAATTGTTATTAAATCATACAAGAATCATATATATTAATATGACATCATATATGATCTTTTAACATTGATTTGTTAATAATATCTTAGAATTATCGTCGTTTCGGGTGTTAACTTACTTGTTTTCTTTTATATGTTTTGTTACGTAAGACATGTTTGTAAAGGATAGGTTGTATATTATTCATATCCAGAATGATATCAAGTCCTTAAACATCATTTTTAAATCATCAAATGATAATTATATTTGAATGGATACGATGGAGAATGAATCTCATCGCGTTCGTGGAGACGGTAGTCCGTACGTACGCACGAGCGACAATATCATTCTTTTGATATTAAAATAATATATAAATGGATGGTATATCATATATAAATAATCATTAACATGTTATATTTATTATTTACATGAGTTACACATCATTATTATACCCATCCAAATAATATTATATTGAATAACAATTACACCACGACGTGGAGACGGTAAGCCGTACGTACGCACGTATGGTGACATGTTATTCAAAGGGTGGATAGAATACTGAATATGATTGTACCATATTTATAATAACATCACATTATATGTGAGATACTGGAGTTATTATTTTATAATGGTGAGAACAAAGGAAGAAGAAGTGGAAGAAGAAAGGAACTTAGAAAAGGGTGGTGAAATCATTACCTCTTCTTCGGGTTCTTCCTTTTGATTTGATCTTAGGTTGGCTTTCTGATCAATCTAAGGCCTCTAGGTTGTAGTGAGGGATGTTGGGAGAGTATTTGGGCAGAGTTTGGCCGAACCAAAAGGCTTTGAAGGTGTGAAGAAATGAGAAGGAGGAGTGCCTTTTTATAAGAGGGGTGAGGGGCACCTTTGAAAAAGCTAGAAATATTAATTTATAATAAATTCATATTCGGTTTCTAATGTCTCCAAAGTTTACTATTCAAAGGTTAAGGTGGGGATGGGTCGAAAAAAACTCAACCAATAGAATTTATACAGGTTAGGGTACTTATATTAACCTTGTCTTTAAGTATTAACTCTAAGTTAATTAGTTTCACTTTTACAATGTCTCTTTGTATTTTTATATAATATGGTCAATAAACTTACTATATACATCCAAGCGACCCTCAAGTGGTACATTAATGATGAACCTATCATGATATAAGTCTCTTGGCCGAACCTTAGATTTTTAGGAATTTAATATCAATTAATAATATAATATTTTTTTAAGAACTCTTTTATGTCAATTTTGACACTATTCAATAGTTGATTTTTTTGAAACTCATAACAGATTGATTACTTCGAACAAAGTCAATTAAATCAATCCTAATATATCATATTATCCTAGAAAATTAGTTTAATTCATTAAAAGTTTCATATTATATTTATTTGGGTATTTATAATATCAATTATTTTAATTTTTCACTATTATAGTAATTACAACATCATCATTGTGTCATATATAAAATACATTATTTAATGTCTAAAAATTATAAATAAACTATCATTATGTAAGAAATCTTTTTATCTTTCTAATTAATATTTATAATCTAAAATCCAACATATATAACCCTATGTAACAATTGTTGTTCTAAAAGATATATGCTTGTGTCATTTTTGTATTCATTTTAACTAAATTAAAATAAAGTGTCATTATCACTTACAAGTGGATCCATGGGGTCCCAAAATAGACCCAAAGATTCCCATGGTCGACCATGTATCAACCAATAGGGTTAAGACACGTTTTAGGGTAATTTAGTATTATTATAATATTATTTTTTTTAACCCTTATTTACCGGATTTACCCTTAACCATGGTAAATAAAATATTTACCGCAGTAATTATTCAAAATGTCTAAAAATAAAAGTTACCTATTTACACAATTTGAACATCCTGATTCCAAATATGGAATCCATTTTCCTAAATTCAAAACACAGAAGTGGCAGAAATTAATTTAAAATTAATTCCCGCTATCAAAACAAAAAGCGTGTTTTTAAGAGATAATAACTATCAAAAGATTGACACTCGTTTATGTTCGGTTTAATTGTAAAATTATGTCCAATGACCAACATTATATTAAATGGTAAAAATATATTCTAAATATACTTTAAAACCACTCAAATTCATAATTTATCACTATTAATTATTTTGATTAAAAAGGTTGTTTTTAATTAAAACTTAGTAATTTTCACTATTCATCAAAATATGAAAGTTATCCGAAATGTACCAAAATTTCACCTTGGGCTAAATTCGATATTCTGAATCCAAAAATGAAGTCCATTTTCAAATATAAAATATATATAATTTCAAAAAGTAGGTATTACTATTCATAACGGCTAGTTTGATTAGTTATGGTGTGTTAGAACTCGGTGTTGCGTACAACACATGCTATCACATTATTCAAAGAGAAGCGTACCATAGAAGCTTGGGGTGTTACATATTAAGAAGTACACTGTGTGTAGTTAGTTATTACATCTTGAACCGCCGACAATTCCACACGCCCTATGTTTTCGTCCCACAAAGCCAAAGTACACGGCGTGTATATGCAAGTTCACAGCGTGTAGTTTTTTTTTTACTGAAAAACCAACACATCCTATATTCTCATCCCACATAGCCGAAGTACATGATGTGTGTACAAAAAATACATGACATGTACCCATAAATTTGGGATTTTTCCCAAATTTCCCACGTCTTCGCAAAAACACGTACGGAAAAAGGAAAAGAAGAAACCCATTCCTTCAAGAATAACAAACGGGTTCTTACATCCTAGGACCTCATAGTTACATTGAATAAACCAAAACTAATATAATACCTATACATGATCCACTAGAGGAAAATTAATCCTAACTTCTGGTGGTCTCCCATCGTATCATATATTTTGTTAGTTTTGTAATTTTTAATTATTTTAGATTAATTTGGGCCTCATCCACTTTCGAATCAACTAGCATTCTATTTCTAGTTCACCAACAAAGATACCCAAGATTCCCTTTATGATCAAATTCCATTTCACATATCAAATAAATAATCACTTTCACACGTACATTCCAATCATTAATTTAACATATGAAAAAAGCCTCTCTCACGTTATCAAGTTGATCCAATGATCAAACGTTCACTAGGATATTACTAATTTCCATATCACAAGCATGTGAAAACCACTTGAAAATATATTTCTCACTACATGAACAATTTATGAAATCAATTTGAAAAATGAACATGAAGAACTCATATAAAATCCAACCATTCCTATTGGAAATCCCATTTCAAAATCATATTATCATCAAAACCATTTTTAAAATATGCTTTAGAATTTATAGGCACATTTCAGGTGAAAAAAGGAATGAAAGATGAGAAAAAAACATTTCAACTAGAAAATCCCCTATCAATAGATTTTCATCACTAAAAATCTTTTCAAATAAATTTTGTACCATTATAAAATGCCATAAATCACATTCAAGAGCACTTAATTTAAGTACAAAACAATTATAAAAAAATTCTTTAAGAAACCACATATTCATCATAGGTGGATCTCAAAAAAATTAAAAAAAAATCACACCATAAAATAAATATATAAAAATAATTTAAAAAGTCATGAATGTAATACAACTCATATGATAATGTAAAATCTTAGAGCGACCTACCTCACAATTGGAGGCATCGTAAAAATGGATCAAAACCATAGGTGCACCACCATATGACCCAATTAATACATGATCGCCCAAAAAACATCAAGATGTCACCAAAAATACATGATCGGTCCTCTTTAGGTCAAATAACACTCTAGAAATATAACAAATCAATAAGTAGATTAGAGAAACCCTAGAGAGGGGGGATCAAGAGAAAATATGATTACTTGAAGACTCCTAGAAGTTCCCACACCAAAACCCCCAAAGGATTTAAGATCAAGAGGTCTAAGAAAGATTGGAAGAGGCTCTGATGATAGTAAATCAAGAATGGGGTAGAGGGGCGATGTTTTAGGGTAATAATAGAAGAGGGAAAGAAGGTAAATTTCCAATTTTTAATGACCTGGATAGGTCATATGGTTTTCCTACGATATTTTATAGATTATATTGGATTTACACATCCATCACAATATAGGAGGAAGAACTGCATGGTTATCTTACAAAGTTAGAAAATCCACACACCAACTACGTGGTATCCATTTTCAAAAATGGGAATTGTCGACACACTTACCGAGAGGAGGGTTCATAGTTTCTTTAACCATGTGCCAATTATACACCACCTACTATCATACACTAAATTTACACTTTTCTCTAGGAATTCATGGGGAATCCCAATTAAAATTCAAGACTAAAAATAAAAAAAGCAATATCTCAAAAAATAATCATGGATGTCACAATTATCCCCACCATTAAAAAGTTCCATCCCCCAAAATTCACTTTAAATCATCATCAATGAACAAAAAAATACTTCTCCTAAACCAAAGACATATTCATCCAAGTATCATGAAATTAATTTTCATGATTCTAAAGAACTCTTAAAAATGTAATGGACTTACCTCAAAGCACAATCTATTGAGAATACTCAATTTGCATTGGCTGGTCAAATATAGTCAAATCCAGCTCCAACCCCAAATCTTCCCAATTCAACACATGAGAAATATTTGGGTTATAGTTTTTTAGTTGAGAGACATGGAACACATCTTGAATTGATGTAAAATAAGAAGAAAAATGTAACATATATTCACATATAAAAATATTCCCAATAATCTCAAAAGGCCCCAATTAACATGGTGTCGTCTCCCCTTGCATACCCCAAAGGTGATGACCCAAGTGAGGTGAACCTTTTAAAAACACCCAATCCCCATAGAAAATGACAAAGATTATCCCATCTAGTCAACATAAGACTTGTGATGGGTTTTTTCTATTGGAATACACTTCCAAATCAACATAACATTATTAGGTGTTTCATACACAAGTCTTGTCGCAAATAATAAGGTCTCACCCACCTCATTCCAACATAAAGGATACCTCCCCACTATTAAAGGTCTGCATATAATGCTATCATAACTCATCACCAGGCTGCTCCCATTGATTTTATAATCTATGGAAAGATGTCATCTAAAAACATTCCAAGAACACACATCCATTGTGTTCCCTATACTAGAGATTAATCTTGAGGAAAATACCAATCAAATTCCACTCATCACTAGACTCTTTCAATACTTTTGTTGGATCTTTCATTCTAAAAACATTTACAACCACATTTCCATTACATTGGGTATGTACTATATCAAAATCGAACCCCTGAAGATACTCAATCAAATGATGGTTCCTTAAATTCTAATACTTTGGGGGTAAAAAGAATTAAATACTCTTATGATATCAATAAACTAAGAAAAATAAACCCAAAATGATAAAGAGGACAGATATTCATGGAATTCATCATCACATCCAATTCCAAGTCCTGGGCTGGGTATATCTTTTCATCTATTCAGAGTAGTAGAGAACCCTACACCGCCACACACACAAACTATATCTACACACACCCAAGACCGATACTTGAGGCATAAAATTATATCTCATATCCCATTCCAGATTATAAAAAGATCAAATAAGGGCTTTGTCCAACCACCACTAAATCGCTTCAGTTGATTCCTTTCATTCTTGGCACCATTTAACATTACCTCTTTCCGTGTAACAATTGTCATAGACAAATAATACAGTGATAAGTCTCTAATAAAACGTCTATAATACCCTACATGGCCAGAAAATAATATGATTTCAAACAAATTGTTGGGTAGTTCCCATGACATCACTGCATTAATATTCTCATGGTCTATTGAAAAACCTTGTTTCAATATCATATGGCACATACACTTCATTTTCCTAATATAGATGGTTCACATATAAAAAATTACATAGAGATGTTGATCATGACGGGTGCCTAGAAAAATTCTCAAATACCACTCATTATGTTCCTCAGTCATGGAATAGAGGAGGATTCCATCCACAAATAACATGAAAAAACAATCAAGATACTAATGGAACACTCTATTAATAAGCTCTATAAAGACCGATGGTGCATCTGTCAACTCAAAAGGCATGAATAAGTACTGAAAATATCTATACATAAGTCAGAAGGCTATTTTCAAAACATATGCCTCTCTAACTATAACTTTTTGATACCCATAAAACTAATCAATATTGTAAAATCCCTTTTCCCCGATATAAAAATAGAAAATTTCATCAATATGGGGAAAATGATACTTTTTCTGGTTATTTACCTTATTCAACTTCTAGAAATCAATGAAAAACTAGAGAGATCCATCATCCTTTTTCACAAAGAGAAATGGAGTGCCCTATGGAGATAGGTTTAGATGAATGAATCTTTTAGATTCCAAATCATCCCTTCATACCATTAATTCCATCAACTTTGTGGGTGACATACTATACGAGGGAACATATATTGGAAGTGGACCATATTCCTAGTAATTTGGGAATTACACATCTATATCAAGATAAAAACCTGTAAAATCCTCTCAAAAAACCATTGTGAACACATCCACCACATAACGTAATCCACTCAAAATAGAACCATAATAATCCTCCAATGTGATCAATGATATCTAATAAACAAGATTTTCTAATTACATAAGTCGAGGTTCATCAATTCCTGACAGAGTATCCCATTCACTTTGAATATCCAGGTTATTTCAATTAGGTTCCATGAGTCTTACTCATAGCCTATTATAATTAATGTGCGCTGGAAAATATACCGTATAATCCATACCGAGGATCACATCAAATATTTTCATCTCTAATTATAGAAAATCATAATCTAACTCAACCCCTGACACGGTGAGTGCATAAGGAGAAAACATGGAACCCAATTCTCACTTATTATTATGTAGTCTTACCATCTACATCACATATGGAAAAAAACTGTTGGAATCTTTAACACATTGAACAGATGAGAGTAAATAAAATAAATTTAATAACTAGTATCAAAGATAATAATAGTTAAATATAATGCAATAATAATAGTACCCCAAACTATCACATTCCCTATATATAATTACACTGGTGCTCGATACACCACATTATGTTTCCTCATATCAGCCTCAGTATAAGATTAACCATTATCCTACCACTCTGCCCTGAACTATCTCTTCCTAGAAGATGATCTAGCCCTGCCTCCAAGAACATCAAACCAAGAACCCGATATCCTAGATGGTTCTAACCATATTTACATAAACTTTGAAGCTACATAACTTACCCCACTTTAATATTGGTGTTACATTTTACAAAATCACAAAAAGTGCCTCATAACTCCACACTGGTGACAAGGTCTAGGTGGATATGAGCTCGCAAATCACATGTTCCCTATTTTCCCACACTAATGGAATATGAATGGCCTAGCATCATAAGCCACAAATAATGATAGCTGGGAAGTATGGAATTAATTACAACCTACCTTATTCCCCTACCCTTCCCACATAAGTTTCTTCTTAGATGAGTTTCCACTTCCCTAACCCACTAGTGATATTCATCCATGGAAACCGAGATCACTAAAATGATCGATGTCAACCATCGTCACACAATAAACCACCTCAGTATAAGTTTTCAAATTAAATAAAAATTCATAAGAATAAATATCTATCTATAACCCCAACATTAATTTTTGAGCCTTAAATTATCATTGGAAATAATCTTTGGTGTTAATGAAACATACTCTATAATGTGGTTAGAGTACTCCATCATGGTTTTTTTCCCAAGATAATCTCTAATAACTACCAGGACCTAAGAGAAATCCAAATATTAGGGAAATAATTATATTTGAAGACAACCTTGACATATTTACAACCTATCTATTTGTGCTTCCTAGATTTCACCACTGAGTCAACCACTTCTAACTAGGACCTTCCAACAAGGATTACTAACACATCACTCTCACTTCCTTAGGAGTATAATGAAACTCAAACATCCTATCAATCATCTTATGTCACTCCCTACTTCTTATAGTTCTCTATTATCCTTTCTCGAATGCAGTTTTTCTTAGGAACACATAAGATTTTATATATCTATGACCTAGTTTGTATTCTCTAACATGAAAAGGACTAGATCCAATTCCATGACTCAAATCATGGAAATCCTAAACCCCTAAATACACAAACCTGTGATTTAATTGTGTGGTAAAACTATTTTTCTCTCTTCATGCTATCTCACGGGATGTCTTTTGGGATACATCTTTCTATAAAATGTAATAAACACAAGGAAAACCATTTTTTTCAAGAATTGTGAAAATATCTAGCAAAACAAATTCCAACAATTTCATGAATCCAAAAATTACTAAATACATCCCAGTTAAAATTCAACCAAACTACTTGACCACAAACCAGTGTCCATATACATTCTATAGCCTTTACACCCCACATGGAGGAGATTTCAAACCAAATCCCAAATACCCATGGAGACTCGAGTCCTCTCACAAGGCTTTTTTGGCTAGAAACCACACTCCCAACCATATAATCAATCCCTGAAAATCGTACCTCTAGTATATATATACTCTTACCCCAAATAAAAAAGACAAAAAGATAGTGTAACCTCCTCTGATACATCTTTTTTATGAACCAAGACGATGTTCCATCAAACTTGACAGTCGACCCAATATTTGGGTTATCTCGAAGGGAATTCTTGATCCCCATAAGCTAAAAAATAGTGTCTGGGTATCGACGACATACTTTTTAAATGATTTCACCCTTTTATATTAACATGATCATCTAACAATAATAAACATCACAATAACCAATAATTTTAACAAAACTAGATAAAATACTTTTCATATTAAAAGATTATAACCTTAACTAGATGTACAACAATAGAATGGGTAAATAATACTATCCCAAAAACCTCTATGAAATAAGAGGGACTTCACCCTCAATCTGCCACCACCAACATCGATTACATAGGAAACACTAGAAACCAGATCCACCACCACCACCATGACACATATTTCTTTTACTAGGGTCAAACATAAGAATGTCTATATACACATAATAGTGTATATATAGTGAGAGATAAATCCCATTAGGATGACACCTTAATAAATAAATTAAATTCTATAACATTAGAATAAAAATCAACAAGAAAATTTCCATAATAATATTCAAAATAATTATAATAAAATATTTTGAGGAAAAAATTCTCAATAAATGAAGTTTAAGAATTTTTTTATAAACAGGTATTCTTGAAATGAAAATGTTCACATGGTCTACTGTATGTTGAAGACTAGTACCACATCACATGAGTATCATTTTACAAGAGAGAATTGTGGGAAAATCCCTATATGTAATAAGAACATATGTGACACTATGAACCTCATACCTCAATGATCAAAATACCCCAACTAAACTGCCAATAGTGTTCCCATGTACGAGCCATTATAGGGGATCCCATCCAAATGTCTAGTCATATCCATGTCATAATCCAAAACAAGAATCATTCCCATGCATGATCCACTATAAGAAAACACATACCATGGTATAGTGGTCTCCGATCAAATCACATGTTTACTTATTATTGTAATTGTAAATATTGTTGGTTGAATCATGGCCTTATCCATGTTAGAATCCACTAATGTACTAGTTCTATTTCACCCTCTTAGATATCTAGGATTCCCTTTATGTTGAAATTCCAATTCAAATATCACATAAATAATCACATTCACGTAAAAATTCCATGAATCAGATGAACATAAGGCAATCTTCACTTTAACATTTTCACATTCATAGAACGATCAAAATATCACATGGAAATTGCCACTTTACAATTTACACGCATACTAAAACCATTTATAAATACATTTCACGCCAATTGAAAATTTTATGACATCTATTTTCTAACACAATAAAAACAAAACATATGGAATCTAACCATTTCCATCATAAATTCCCCTTTAAAATCATATTTTCATCAAAACCATTTTTCAAACATGTTTCAAAATTCAAAGGCTTGTCTAAGGTTCACAAAAAAGATGTAAACTTTCAATAAAACCCATTACACTCAGAAAATACACATTCAACACATGTTCAAAAATTAAACCACATTGTGAATACCTTTCATAGCTTTATCATAAGGAAAAATTCACATTCACAAAGAACGACAATGATAGAAAAAATATGTATAACCAATTTCTTTTAGGAACCCCATTTTCATCACTTATGTATCTAATCACAGTTCCAAAACATTTATTGGACAACACAAGCAATCAAAAGAAAATATTTAATAAATCATGAAGTAAATTCAAACTCATCTAATAATGTAAAATCATGGAACCACCTATGTCACATTTCAAATCATACAAATATTAGTTTGAAAACATCACTACACCACCATAGGACTCTATGGAGGCATGATCGAATAATAACTATCAAGATTACACCAAACAACACAAGATCAACCCTCTTTATATCAAACAAACCACTGGAAAATAATAAATCAAGGAGGAGTAATGAGAAACCCTATACAAAGGGATAAATCATGATACAAGAGGTTTATTTGAATATTCTTTTACTTTACCACACAAAACCTCCTTTGTATCAAAGATAAAGGGGTCCAAGAAATCTTATAGGATGCCACAATGGCTGAAAATACAAAATGAGGCATAGGGGAGGTGATTTAGTGTAAAACAATAAGAGGGGTAGAAGATAAATTTTCATTTTTTAATGACCAGGATAGGTTACATGGTTTTCTAACATGGTTTTCCAAACCATTCATCAAATATGTGTTTGTCACTACCTAAGAGGAACAACCTTACAATTATCCCACATGGTATGACAAACTATGTTCCAACATTGTGGTCACCACTATCCAAATTGAAAATTGGCAACATTATTACCTGGATGAGGGGAAATAGTTTCCCCAAACAGTGTGCCAATTGTGTGCCCCGACTGTCAAGCCCAAAATCTGCATTTTTTTTCAAAAACTCAAGTGGAAACAGAAGTAAAATTCAATAATTATAATAAGAAAATTAATACAAAAAAATCATAGATTTACATGAGTCTTTAGAGTGAATAGAGTGGATCAATGAAATTACCTATTTTTTGAAGAGCTACAGGGTATTATAGGTGGTAATAGATGACCATGCAACAAACCAAGATTTTATTCAATATTTTTTTTATAAATTTAATGTCTTTAATGACTTCAGTTACACAAAAACCATTTTTGTAACTCCCCACAACAAACTATTTTTATTATTAAATAATCACGCATATTATTATATAGAAGTTATATATAGTGGAATGAATAGGAATAATAGAATTTTAATAATTACGTATAATGGATTTATATAATAAAATCATATTGATAAAGATTATTTAATTTTTTATTAAAGAATCTTTAGTTGAAATCCTTTTTATTTTATGTATATAACTTCTTAATTTTTTTTCATAAATGTTTTTAAATGTCACCAAATAATTTATAAAGATTATTTTTACACATGTTTGATATTATAAAAAAAATTGTACAAGATTATTCTTGAATTTTCTAAACAAAAATTTTTAGGATTTTTGTAAAAATGTGTAATGAATAACTATTTAAACATACAGGAGATTAGAAATATTTTCTGATATCTTGACAACTCAATCATTTAAATCATTCATTATCTATTTTAAAATTATTTTTTAAAATAATATTTATTTCTTAACAATTTATTTATTTTTGTGTTTAAAATAATTTATTTCAACATGAAATTTTTACTTTCCTCATGAAATGTTTTCATTGTATTTTATATATTCTAATATATTTTTCCAGGGTTATTTTCAATTAAAATTATACTGAAAATATTTCTAGTTTCCTAAAGTTTTATTCCTAGTGGAAATTATATTTTCCTTATTAAATGTTTTATAATATCATTAAATATTTATTTATATATTCTATGGTTATTTACAATGAAATAGATACTGAAAATGTTTTTGGTTTTAAAAATTTTATTTTCTCAAAGTGAAAAGACTATTTTCATTATCAAGCATCCCATTTTATTATGGAAAATAATTTCCCATATAAAAAGATATTTTTTTGTAAATTATGCATTACTTGGAATATTATCCATGAACCACCCTATTACACATTTTCAGGTAATCCCATTCTCTTTGCTTGATTTCCTCATAAATCAGTTTTTTTCATAGGACTTATGAGAATAGATAAAAATAACTATGAAAGAATAATTGATGTTCAGGGGTGAATGGTTTTTTGAATTAATGGAAACCCGGTAAATTAGTTAATCACTTTGTGTGGTTTTCCCTAAGTTTGGAAGACATTATAATTTGTTTTAGATTTTTTGGATGTACTCTTGGATATTACATGACATATATAGGTGTCATAAGACATGTGGTTGATATCCAAATGCAAGTCATGAAATGTGTACACGTGGTGAATGAATTATAGACCTTTTAATGATTATATAACATGTAATGATAAAATAGTAGTTTTCATTAAATTGGTGGTTGGTTTTCTAGTATATCTGATTGTCGTGGATTATACGATGTGTAATGGTATTACATGCCTTTTAAATGCCATATAATATTCCTTTAGGGAAAAATATTAATAATACATCATTTCATTCATCTATATATGTGTTAGTCGTAAACCTAGAAGTCTTCTATTATGATTTTGGTAGTCTATGTTCTAGTTGTGTTGATTGTTTTGACATTGGGTCTCCGTAAAAGATGGTTATCATCTCTATAGGAGAGTAATGCCTTATTCTTTATCTTTTTATAAGGATTATGGTAGTTTCATTTAATTGTGTTATTGTAATCATTGATTCATAATGATGATTCATATTTTTCCTCTTCTAGACTCATGGTGTGAACTTTTTCTAGGGACAATTTCATTACTGGTTCTGTTGTGGTGGGTGTGTGCTATTGATTTTTCTGTTATATCATCTTCTCTTCTAAACCATTTTTTTGAATAAATAAATTCTATGATTTTGTGATATATTAGAGTTTTTCCTTTCACATTGTTCTATTCATCGTGATTTGGATCTTTTATGGACACGTGTAACCCTTAGTTTAAGGTAGGTGGATCTAACTCTAGGTAGTGTTCATTGAATTTTATTTCTCTATTTTCATAAAATGATTTTTCTATATAATTGGAATGATTTTTATATCTTTGTAAATGTATTTGAGTTAAAATGTTATTCATCTTGGAATTTCCCTAAATTTTAAATATATATTTCAAATCATAGGAATGACATATGAAATGTCGCACATGGTAATATTTTGGTACGTAGGAGGAAGGTTTATCATAGGGTCATCATCATTGTTACCATTGGGGGATTTTCACGCCTCCCAAGTCCTATAATTCTAGGTAATTATTTTACATTATTGGGAGGTTCACTCATCGGGTTGTTTCTCTGCTCTATATAACTTTTTTCTAGGGACTTACTATGAACTAGGCATTTATTGTGGCATGATTAGTCTCTAGCCTAACCATTAAAGTTCCATAAAATAAATTGCATGTTCTTTATCATTGGATTATTTTTCTTATTAATATGTGTTCCTTGAATTTTATATTGATATACCTTCATTTGTTACATAATTTTTGTGAAAGGTAAAATGTTTACCATAATGTTTATATAAAAAAATTATTTACATATTATCATAACATGTTTTAATTGAAATGAAAAAAAATGAATTCTTTGAATATATACTTGTTATAAAACACCAAGGTTGGACCCAAGAGAGCATGGTATCTCACTCCATGCGTACTTGTTCGATGTTGTGTAAAAAACTGGATAAAATTTTGATGAAGGGAAAGGCAAGTCATAGTACTGAGGTGGAGTTATTTTGGGAAACTATGTTATGGTAGCATTTTGGTTAGATGGCATTGGTTTCCCATGATATCGCTTGATGTAGATAGTTTTTTAGATTTTTTTATTCCTTTTATAGTTGTACATGTATTTGGAGATTGTTCTACTCTTGTTTTAGTTTTTCTTCCATTGCCTTCTTTTAGTGCGGGAATATATATTCCTATAACTATTTTCAATATATTTTTTCTATGTCATTTCATTAGGATAGGAGAAATGGTTCCCTATGTTTTTTGATGTATGGGTGCTAGTTGTCATCTCATGGGGATCAGGAACATCCTTCGGGTATGTGGAATATAGAGTCATGTACCAGTATGAGATGGTATTCGGGTTAGGTCTATATATCTTAGTATTAAATGATTTGTATTCTGAATAGTCCTTGTCATGGGACATCTATTATAATGGAGATATTATTTTTAGGACTTCTGATGTATGATTTTGTGAGTAACTAGCTTTCACTTTCTAGGATTTGTCATAAGAAACCAATGCATGTTGGGATGTGTACATCTAATTTTGAGTTCATGTAGTTGGTCTTAGTTTTTTACTTTTTTTCTTTATATTTTATACTGAGCTAGTTATTTTTCATGATAAATTTTTTTGTTTTTTGTGGATAGGTATGCCTCTAAGTCAATTTTGAGAGTTAATTAGGAGGATGAAACCAATTCTCCTCAAAGGAATCCTCTAATGGATCATAATTTAATCAAGGTAATCATGTGGGAATTCCATTTTTATATAAAAATATACCACAAGTTTAGAACACAATTTTTGAGGTATAACTAGGATTTGGAGTGGATAATGATCAATCATGGGAGTTCTTGTTTGAGAAACAACAATATTATAATGGAATGAATTAACATCAAGTGTCAAAGTAATTTGTTGAAATGATTTATTAGATCTTTGAATTCATCAAAACACATATGAATATCAAGGTGGAGTGTGGAATGTTCAAACATGAGTTTATAATCCTGATTTGGTGACATTCAACAACACAAATAGGTACTCATGTGGGAATAGACTAGAATAGTTTCAACACTCTCTTCTTCTTGTTGTTTTTTTAGTGGGGGTGATGACGAAGATGTTTATAGATTTTATATACTTGTATCATAATGAGCATAAAATGTAAGTGTAAACCAATTTCTTTTCTGAGATGGATAAATTTTCATAGAGCTTATGAAGAAAGACCATCGAAAGGCTCATAAGTTCCTGTAGGGTTTACGATCGGATATAAGATTTCCTGTAATAGTGTTAAATATTTATACCTATGAGGAGAGAGTGGATAGGTATACGATGTTAGAAAATAAAATGATCATAGGTGTTTGATATTATGTCCTATTTCATCCCCCAATAGGTAGAATCAAAAGTACACTAGTGAATAAGAGAATGTTTTAGGATCATCATAGGAGTGGTGGTGGTAGATCTCAATAACAAGACTCTTTGGAACTTCTAGTTTCTAGTATTGTTATGCCTCTGACTATCTATCAGTGTGGAAAAGTACTATACACATGAAATTGTTTTTATTATCCTAATAAAATGTTTAAAAAATATGGGTCTTATTCTCATCTATAGAGCTTTATCCAAGCTATTTCTATACCTTAATATGGATAGGGATCACTAGCCCCAAATGCTACTACAGCATATTCGGATGCTTCACGGACTAAAGGGATCCAGATATTGGCACCATAGTGAAGAACCTTCATGAAGTAGAATATGAGTTAATCAGTAGCAGAATCGACTCCTGTTATAGTGAGTGGAACCCTCTTTATTACATTCTCAGTATCAATTTCATTATTGGATACTAGTTTTTCCCACTCATTTATATCTAGTAGTTTTGTTGATGTACTTAACCTTCCAACAGAACTCATTTCATTTGTTATAGAGTTTTAGAATCATCTAGGAAAGATGAAATATCATGGTTTTGGCTTTTTTCTTGTGTGTTATCAATAGCTAATATAGAGATAGTCTAAGATTATCTTGTTCTAATTCTGTAAATGTTCTATACTATCATCAGGATGTATGAACTTATTTTTTACCAAGATGAGGTTTATTTTTTTCATCATTTTTTATCGTTTCTTGCAGCTGATGGGAGATCATATGTGTTTCATGTAGAGTGGGAAAATAGGTTTATACATGCAAGTCATTCCCACCCAAATATCTGGATTTTATTATCTACTGTTACAAATGATCCTAATGCTGTTTTTTCTCTTAATTAATTTCTTGTCATTATTTGGGGTTTTATAATTTTTTCATAAATGATTTCTCTAAAATTACTCTAGAGATGTAGGTAGATTTTACTATTTAAATAGATCTAATAAGACAACCAATTTCAACCCGTTCTAATGATATGAAACTAAAAGAGTTGTATGAACTCAAAATTCAGTTTGACAACATGGTGAAAAAGGGGGTTTTCACTAATGTTTATCCTTGGGAATGCCTAGTTCTCTTTTCCAAATAGGTAGGTGGTTCACTCAGGTGGTTCATTTACAATCATAAATTTAATAGAGTAATACTTTATAATAAGAATCATTTCACTCATGTAGATGGTTTTTTAATAATTTATGGGGGAATGTGGTTCTAGAAGATTGATCTTCGGTTTTGTTATCCTAAGCATACAATTTAGAAGTTTGATATGATAAATACCACTTTCAAAATATGGTATATCTATTTAAAATATATTGTGAATCTATATTCTAAAACTAATTTACTATTGATTTCATGGATTTGATGAATCGAATATTCTATCAGTATCTCAACAGATTTTTGGTAGTGTTTGTGGATGATATTTTGGTTTACTTGAGATCAAAGGGAAATCATGAGGACTAATTGGGTTAGTTTTTAGAAATCCGGATAAGTAACTATATGTATGGAAATCCTTAAAAATTCAACATTAGGAAAAAATATGTCAAATTTCCAGTTATGTGATTTTGGAGAATGAATTATCATTTGATGATGAGAAATAAAATGGCATCTTTTAATCATAAGGTCCACAAAATGTTTTTGAGAATCAGATATTCCATTTACATTTTTTATGAAATCAATGTATTACCATGGATTTATGAAAACATTCATCACCTATGACTACTATTACTAGGAATGGGGTGAAATTCAGATGGAAATTAAACTTTAAGTATTCATTCAATAAATTGAGAAAAATTCTGATATCATCTTTTATTATGATCTTTCCTAACCCCAGAAATGGATATGTGGTTTATTTCAATGGTTTTGGCATTAGTTTGGATTGTCTGCTCATGCATGATGATCATATGGTTTCATATAGTTATTTTTATCTTAATCCAAATGAGAATAATTAATCCACTTATTATTTAGATATCGTCATAGTTATTCATTCACTTAATTGTAGGTAGCATTATATTAATGTAAAAATATTCATAGTATTTTTAGACTAGAAGATTTTAATCTATATCTTCTCTCAAAAATACATGAATCTTTGGGAAAATAGGATTTTGGAATAACATTATATGTTTTTTTCAATATTTCTTAAAACCTAGGTAAGGTTAATGTCGTTGTAGACAATTTTAGATATAAATTATGATCACATGATGTGTTGGAATCATATAAAGTGATGAATCTTATTGGGGGGGTTACAAATTGCATTTAGATACTAAGTATGATGTTTGAGTTTGTTTTATAACCTATGTTATGTTATAATCATATCTTCTTGAGTCTATTCTACCACATCAACATCAGGATGAATAGATTAGTTGAATTTGAGAAACCTAAATGGGTGAGAATACCATTTCTGGTTGGTGTCTCTCTTCATATGGTATTCTCATATTAATAAATCAGTTTATTTTCTTATCATCTATAAAGAAATCAGTTTTTTTTATTTTCATAATTCATATATAGTCACTCATCCATGTTTGAGAATATGCATTATGATATGAGGAGGCAATTTTGGTGATCGATTATGATGATTGGAATTATTGTTTTTTTGTCCAGTTGTTACACATTCTATTAGATAATGACAGATCATATAAAACCTTCTATTTTTCTAAATCCACTTCTTGTACCTATTTGGTATTGTGGTGAGGTGTCCATATACTTTTTTATTATACAATCATTGATTTCACAGAGGAGAAATACTATATCTTTGGCGATTTATTGGTTGAAAAATTTAGATCACATCATTCTAATCATGGATACTATTAATGACTTAGATCGGGTTAAGACATATATCCATGAAGTTGTGGTGTTACACTGGGTTCTGTCTCACATTTATTCAGTAAGGGAACCTAGTTTAACCAAAAGGTTCTCGAAATTTCTCTGAAAAGTTAAGGGGACTCTGTTCAGATTGAGCATAGCTTATAATCAGTACAAATGTGATCATACATAGCATGTCATTCCAAATATGTAGGATATTCATCATAAAGGGCTCTTGGATTTTAGTGTATTGTGGGATAAACCATATGGGGATGATTGGTTTTTTTATAATAATAGTTATTATTACTCAATTGGAATGAATCCTTTTTTGAGTTTATTATAGTCAATTATCCAGGTCTCCCCTATTAGGAAGAGGTTGGTGATGTTTATTTGGTTGGAAAGAGTTTTTTTCATGAGACATCTATGAGGATTCAAGATATATGTATTCATCTGGTTACAATGTAGAGTTAGAATAAATATTATGGAAATGAACAATAGCATGCTTTGAAGTTATCCAAATCTCAATGAGTTTTCTTAATTATTTCTCCTTAGTTGGGTCACCACCGGCTTGGAAAACAAGGAATGTGGCTCCGAGTTAAGTTAGACCTTTTTTGGTCGTGAAGATTCTTGGTTTGGTTGCTTATCAACAATCATTTTCAGCTTAGTTTATAAGAATTCATTAAGCATACCACATATAAAATCTTAAAAAATTTCATCCCGATCCCTCTCAAAATTGATGTAGGTAGGAAATTGAGTATGAACTTGATGTTTCTATTGTTGAGAATCCAGTTCAAATCTTATACTCTCATGTTAAAGTATTACATGGGAATTCAATTATATTTATTAAAGTATTATAGTGTCATGGATTAGATCCTCATTATACGTTGATGTCAGAGTATCTGATGAGAGAGCAATGGAAATGCATATTTTCTAGATATCACTCTTCCACATGACTTCCTAGGAATGTAAAAACATGTGGTGGGGTGTTTGTTACATAATGTTACCTGTTTTATGTTAATTATCTTCTCATTAATTATATTCATCATAAATTGGGTGTTTATTGGTACTTTCTATGATAGATAAATTTGAATGATAAAAATGAATTAATGTCTAGGGATGGGAATTTTTGTGAATTAATAGAAGTTATGTAATTCTTTTTAATGGATTAGAGGGGTCCTACTTCTATTTGGAGGACACCCAATTTGGTTCTTGAATTTTTTATTGTACAATAGGCTATCACAAAATATTTGAAGAGGTCACATTACATGTACTTGATCTATAGACAGGTGTTGTGAATAGTTTATATATTGTGAATGCATTAAATGGGGAGTTATGGTTACAAGAAATGTAATGATAAAATATTAATTTAAAAAAAATGTGATAATTTTTCTATTTTATGTGATATTCAAGAATTATATTATATGTAATGGGATTTCACATCATGTAAATTATTGATCAAAACATTTTAGAGTGTTATATGAATGTTAATTCATTTCAATATATGGTATCTCAATTGGATATCATCCTAGATGGATTCTCCAGTGATTTGGGGAGTTTCTATTTGATTTGTATTGATCCATTCATCATTGGGACACTGTAGAAGTTGGTTCTCGTCTCTTCGGGTGAGTTGAAATTTTTTCCTTTTCATCACTTTGATCACAGTAGTTCCATGCCATTATGTTATTGTATTTATTGATCCATAGTGTTTATTCTTCTTTTTCATCTTCTAGGTTTGTGGAATGATCATTTTTGGGGTTGTTTCCTTTGTTAGTTGTGGTACGGATGGTGTGAATTCTTGAGGTATATGTTGTTTCCTCTTCGCTTCCAAACCATGTGTTTAATAAAATCAATTATTTTATTTTATATTAATTATAGTGCCTCTATTGTTTTTTGTGTTTTCTTCTTGATCCAGATCCTTTATGGGCATGGGAAACCCTTGGTTTGAGGATGGTGGTTTCACCTCTAGCATGTGTTCAACAAATTACATTTAACATTTTTTTGAAAATTGATTTATAAATGAAATTTTCATGATTTATTTTTTGGTAAATGAATTTGTGATAAAAGGTTGTTTACCCTTGGGTTTTTTTAAATTTAAAAAGGGTTATTTTCAAAGTATAGACATGGTTTATGAAATATAGAACATGGTAAGACTTGGTTATAGAGGTTTACGGTTTAGCTTATGAAAATCATCCATGTTAACATTCTGGGGTTTATTATGGTGACATTCACTACTCCTAATTCCTATTGTTCTGGGGAGTTGTTTGAAATTGCTGGTACATTCACTCGTGGAATTTTTCTCTTCTAAATTTGTAATTTTTATAATGACATTTTATGGACTTGTCATATTTTATGTATGATTAGTCTACTACCATGAATTTTTGAGTTTCATTATGTGATTTTATAGTGCTTTGAAATTATAGAAAATTGGATTTTGATATTAACGATTTGAAATTTAAATTGATATATGTTCATTTTCTGGGAATTGTTGGAAAAGAGAACTTTTAACCATTCTTTTGATAAAATTTAATTATTTCATATCATATAATGTTTTAATTTAAATGAGAATATTTGAAGTTTTTGTATATAGAATTTTTAAGGAACACATTGGTGGGGACCTACTGAGAAACTTATCTCTTACCCTGCACACATATTTAGTGGTTTTTATACCATTGTATGTCTTTAGATGTGGGAAAATTCATGGAACATCATTTAAAATGCAAGATTTTTCTCAACTAAATCTTGGAATCATGATGGTTATATTTTACAGGGTATCTCATGCTATCACTTGGAGTAGTTGGTTTTCATGATTTTTTAGTTCAGTGTGGTTATTCTAGAACATGTAAATTGATCAACTCTCGTTTTTATTTGGTTTCTACTATAATATTTTAGTTATTTAATATATATTCCTTCAATTGTTGACTATATATTTTTCATTTCATTCCTTCGAGTAAGGAAAAATATTCACTCTAGTTGTTGTTTGTTGCCTAGTTTCTAGTATTCAACCCATGGGGATCTTGAGTTCTCTTTAGGTATGTTCAATATTGGGTTGTGTACTAGTTTGATAGGGGATTCAGGTTATTTAATTACAATTCAATGATTATATTGATATTATATATATTATTTTCTTATTCATATATTGATATGATTTAAAAATAACTCTTCTCAATAGGTGTACCATGAATATATTCTTATGAAATCTAGATCATTTTGACACAGGTAATGCTATGATGAAATGATTATGATATGTGATTATTTCCCCCATTTTATGCTGTGTTGAATTGTTTATGAATCCCATTTATTTTCATTGGTTCTGATTTAATGAATTTTTTATGATATTCTGAATAGATATATACCATTTTAATTATGTGATATGTGAGACCTATATCTCTCTCTAATGAGTTGGGAAAAAATAATTGGTATATGAGATAAAATTATACGTGGTAGGTTATCCCATTCCTGAAACTGTGTACATTAGTTCTTATCCCATGTGTGGAATAAGGTATATGGGATTTTATCCAATGCTCAAAGCTAGTACATATGTAGTTAGTCAATTCATAATAAGTTATAAATGTCTTCTTGGATATACATGGAATACAATTTTCTATTATTATATTAATTCAACAATTAAATTTATATTATCAATGTGATGTTTTCATTGCTCGTGATCATTGATTTCATTTGGATGAAAGTATTATGAATTACCCACACATATACCATGACACATGATTTTCATCATTGTTATGAACAATATGATATTAAAATATTGTGATCATGTTCTCATATCCTTATTCTCATATTATGTTTATTTATTTCCCATGATTATCATTACTGAGCATGTTTGCACACCAATTATTATGTTTCAACTCCCTTAGTTATGTTCAAAAGTATAATGTTGGGTATGTTTATGATTAGTACATAATAGATGATATTAATAGAAGATGTAGAGGATCATTCACTAAATAAGAATATTGTGTAGCTAGTCTCCAAAGGCACTAATCTAGAGCTATACATGGGAGATATTTTTGTAATATGTTGAATATTAAAATAAATAAATGTTATATTTAAGTATGAATGTCTTGGGTCACTACAATTAATATCAGATGAAATGTTTTGTTATTTTTTGGACACTAGAATTGGAAAATATTACTGATAACCCTTCAAATATTTCTAAGGATATGTCAAGGGATATTTTTAAGGAAACATATTACGATAATTTATATAGCAAAACATTCTAGAATTTTGGTGAAGGATTGAGAGAGTGGATTCCAAGAAATTAATCCATGCAATGTTACTACAAGTGGACATGGTTCTCGCACAGATATACTTAGGGTATTACCATTTAAAGAAACATGTTGGGCTTGACTTGAGTTTTACTTTGTATATGAAACATGCCTTACTATGCACCTAGTTTGACATTCTTATGGTTTTTTCGGATATTTACATAATCTTTATGAACTATCATGAAATATATCAATAATGACTATTAATGACCATCTTAATCCTATGGTGTAATAAATTGGACAGTTTGTGTAATAATTTAGTCATCCTATAAAATATTTTTCATGAAAATGTTGTTTTCCAATTATGATTATATTTTATCACACAATAAATTTTGGAATTAGTTATTTTTAGGTAACATAAGGAACTAATTTAATAATAAATTTGATAAAAATGTCTTTATGAGAATAAAATCAGATAATTACTAGAGTAATGTATATTTTTGTTGTTACTAATCAAATATCAAAACATTTGGTAAAAAAATGTTCCTTATCTACCACTTTGAGTCATTGATGAATAGAGGAAGAGAGTAACATGAGATAATAGGTGGTGGAGACCATGAAAAAAATAATGATCAATTAAATAAATTTCATGAACGTGGGAAGAATACCAACATGTAGTGTCTCAAAGGTATATGAAAATGATTTATATGTAGATAATAAGGGAACAAAGAAAGCGATTTCTAAGGACAAATGAAAACAATATTTACTGAAATTGATTGGAAGAATAACTTATATATGGATCATCCATGGTTGACTGTTATTAATATGGAGTTTATGGGAATCCTAAAAATCAATTTATTGTGGGGAATTCTAAAGAGTAGGACCAACAAGGTGGTGCATGTAAATATTTTTTTAATTATTAAGAGGCAACAAATGGGTTATATAGGGAGTGAAATATTACGTAATAAAATGATAAAGCCCAGTTAATATTTTAATACTGAATATTGTTGATTAAAAAAATTATATATTGATATTAAAAAATTACGCTATAGAGTTATTTTCTAAAATGGAATTTTACTTGGAATCATAAAACATCTCTAGATTATGCTAATTTTGGAAGAATATATGTCATCATGTATGATAAATAAAAGTGTAATTGATAACAATAGGGTTAATGTTTTTATGGATGATCAGAAGTTAAATTTCATAAAAACCCCATTTTATGTTTTATGATATGGTATTTTACCAATATCAATGACTTTTTAAGTGGAATTGATGGAAAAACCTTTGGTTATGAAGTGGTTTCAAGGAAAAAAATATTTGAGGAGGAATTCCTTTACATTTTAAGGGTATAAGAATAATGGTGTTGGTAAAATATAGGTTTTAACATATCAATTATTTGAAGGTAATTATGGGTTATTAGAATTTCGAAAATGTTTTCTGAACTATATTAGAATATTTGGTTAAGAAGATAACCAACATTCTAGGAAACCCACTTTCACATCTGGAAAGGCCACAAGGCCAGAACCAATTTCCAAAGGATAAAAATGGAATAGAGCCAACTATTTTCCTTTATGGCTTAGCATTTATAGTGGGAAACATGAAGAGAGATATTTATAAGTATTTATCTCATTTCATGGTATGTTAGAAAAGTAGGGGTGAGATACAAATGTCCATGGGGATTATAAAAACATTATACTAAAAGTAATGTAAATGGGAAAACATCAATATGTATTTTTCATCTGAATAATCAGAACATATAAACAGAACAATTCTATATGGGTTATAGTTTATTTCATTATGATTTCAGCACACATCATCTCTATCCTATAATATTTCTCTCTATATCATCTCTTCTATGTATAAATTATAGAAGTTTTTATTTTATATGGAGTTCCAAATTCATCTATATTCGATTGGGATATGAGGCTTACCTCAATTTTATGGTGAATTCTTCAGCAAGACCTTGATATAAATTTCAGATTAAATTGTGCATGTATTCTTAAATTAGATGTTCAATCTGATTGAAATATTCAATCCATAGAGGATATGTTGATATCTTAGTCTATAGATATAAATGGTGGTTGAGATAAACTACTTTATATGGTTGATTTTTTTTACTGTAAAATATTTCAGTTGATGATTCAAATGGATCCTTATGTATCCTTTTTATTGAAATAAGGTTACAACTCCTAATAATAGGGTGAAGTTCATATAGATATAAATTGATAGCTAAGAGATATTATGAAATATAAGAGACTATTTGTCCCATTATGTTGCATATATGAGTAGCAATATGTTGAAAAACAATTTATTATAACAATCGTTAGTGTGATCTAAAATATGAATTTGGTAAGAAGGTGTTTCTATAAATTTAATTACAGTTTATAGAAAGAATAAATATTTCATATATATCATATTCCCTTTTATATTCATGATCATATTTTCTTAGTATATATTATGTTTATGATTTTATAAAATTTCCTTCAATTCCATGATGTGTTCTAAGAATATCTTTGGATTATGTATATACCTCATGCTTCACATGCAATAAATTATTTATAAGGCTCCATCCTTGTAACATTACATAATATTGAATTAAGTTAATAATTCACATTGACAATATTGTTAGGTTTAGATATTTAGAGAATTAGTCCATAACTAATAGAATACATCTCAAAAATTACAAAGTAGACACTCCTACTCAGTATCCATTTTTTCATAAAATAAAAAAACCTTAATAGAAAACAAGAATTATTTTCATTATAAAAATCTTATTTAATTATTCCTTTCACTTAACCTTCCTTATAACATATGAAACACATTTAAAAAACATTGGATGATCATAAAAATCTTATTAGGGGTTACAAAATAGAGAAAGAAAACCTTAGTCTATCAATACATACAAAACATAAGCTCTTTAACATACCTCATGAAATCATAAAATTTATAAACAACACATAGAAATAATAAATCATAAAGGTAACTTGTTGCATACATAACATAATAACATTTTATCATTAAAATATACATGGGGAGATACATTTTGAATACCCAAAACACTATATTCCCTACATCTCGCAGGAGAAACATTAACGTTTACCTATGTCACATTACTCAATGCATTGGAGAGCTCTCGCGGGCACATCTGCCCGAGGATTTTCACTGAACAACTCATATATGTAAACAATTCCCAAGAACCATAACACAATAATAACACATAAAAAATCATAAAAAGATAACATTCCCACATTGTAATCACAAGATTCTATTTCAATATATTAACACAATCAGTTCATTTAAAAAATTCAAAAATATGAGTTTTCAATCAACGTGTCCCATACCACTTGGAAATTTTTGAAAGGATCGTACATGTTAAAAAACTCATTTCCGTATAAATAATTCCCTAAAATAATTTCTAAAACATGGACATGAAAGATAAGTATTTAGAAAACTGAATCTTTAAAACATATAAAACTAAGTTTTAGTTAAACAATCCTTCACCACTTGAGAAAATCTTGAATAAAAATCATTATAGAATAACATGAAAGAAAACTATAAATAGCATGAGAATATGTAAATTCATGATATAAATTTTCAAAATGGTTTTAAATACACATTATAGGATAATAAATTTGTATAATATCTAAATATGCCTCAATGAAAGGTGATTGAGACGTAGTCACTTACAAAGATTGTATTATTAGATTAAAAATAAATCAATGAAATAATTTTTCTTGAAAAATATTTATACACCCAATATAAGTAGATATTTAGTGTAAAATAATAAGAGTTAATTCACAAATATTCATAGATCAACATAATCAAGATGTATAAGTTTAACCCAAAGAATTAAAATTGGGTTAAGAAGTTCCCTCACGAAAATTCTGCAGCCTAACGATGTCACTTAAAAATTCAGAAAATTTGATGATGAGAGAGAAAACTGTCTATCATCACTTGGACATAAAATTTACAGAAATAAAGATATATAATAACATATACCTATATGAGAAATTAGAAATTAATATACTTAACAGAAATAATCCTTTCACTAAAAGAGAATGGTGAAAGGTTACCTTACAAAGGTCATTTTGTTAATCAAAAAGATTGATTGACTGTATTCTTCATAAAAACACATAAATCAAGTACCAATACTAGATATTATTTCAAAATTCATTTCTCACATATTTATATAATGAAATAATCAAGAAGTAGAATATCAACCCAATGAATGTAAATTGGGTTAAGAAGTTCCCTTACGTCGTGTCTGACTTCACTCGTTCATTCTTTAATCTCCTGAATAATAAAATAAAGTTAATTTCTACTTGATTAAGAACCTATTTAGGGTTTATTATTCCGCTTATATCCCTTATTACAATGTTATAAACATTACATAATCATTTAACTTAATAACAGTCGTTTTGTCGATATTAGGCACTTGAGTCAAAAATGAACTTCTTATAATTACATGTTTTCCATGTGGTAAAAAATCCATTATATTCATAATGATATTCGTGATTTATATATCATATATATCATATATATCCAGTATATATATGTATTTATAATAGTACATAACATTTTCACATAAGAAATGAAATGCACCATTCATGGAGACGGTAAGTCATACGTATGCATGAACACTAATCTCATTTAAATTTTGTATTGAATGGAATGAAAACATAATGATACATAGTTATATTATAATTCCATTATAATATCATATAAACTTTCAGTAACTCGATCCTTTATATGTTTCAAATATGGAACGAACGAGTCATGTCACTTTGAGGGGGCGGTAGTCCGCCCTTCCTCAAATGAAATTATCGTATTTACCCATTATGAAAACCATAAAGGTATTCTATAAATGAAAAATAAAGAATCCTACAGAAAATATAAATATAATATTTATCACATTTAAATATAGTGTCATCATAATTTCCACTATGAGAGGTGGTATGAGATAATTTAACATTCATCGTTTTGTGAGGTAATAGTTCGTCGTCCATAGAAACATTATGTTTGTATCCATTAGATGGAGGTGTGTGGAAGTGTAGTTCAAATAATTTTCCTAAGAAAAACCTAGTATATTTATAATACTGGTGTTGTTATGTAAAAAATGAATACGAAGAGCATAGAGAGTTAATAATTAAAATAAAAGAAGAGAACTTGAGGTAAGACGTTACCTTTAAATTAGGTAACTCCCTCTGGTTTGAACCAAAAGGCTTTCTTGAAGTGTCTTCTGTCTAAGTTAAGGCTTTTAGATGAAATATAGGGATGTTGGGATATTATTATATTAGTTATTGGATGACCCAAGGGTCTTGAGAAGTGTGTTTAATTGGTTAGAGGTGGTGGTATTTTATAAGAGGGAGGAGAGACTCTTTAGGAAAGATTGAAAGTGTTATTTCATTATAAAATGATTTTCCATTTCAAAAGGTCCAAAACTAATTTAATTTGAATATAAGAAGCATATAAGTTGATATAAAATCATACAGTAATAATTGAACTTGTTTTGAAAATTTTGTAATCTTTATTATTATTTATTTAAGCCTTGGTTAACTTATTTTGCTTTTACCATATCCTATTATATTTTCATACTATATGGTTAATATATTTTCTATAAAATTCAAAGTGACAAAAAATGGATAATTAATGATATTATTAACATTATATATGTCAGTTGGACAAATATTACATTTTTATGATTATTTTATCAATTAATAAAATATTAATTGTTTTAAAAACTAATTTATGTCAATTTAAAAATTATTCATATCATGAATTTTTAAAAAATCTAATCCCACTTGATTATTTCAAATAAACTTCATTAATTACAAGATAACAAGTTATAATTATTTCAAAAATTCATGGATGGAATAAATATATTCAAAATATATTTATTTTAATATTTATAATCTCATTTATTTAAAACATTCATTAATGAGGTAATGATTACATCATCATTATGTCGTAAATAAATTTATTTATTTGATATCTAAAATTAATAAATAAAATATAATTATTTAGGAAATATTTTTATCTTTATAATGAATATTTATATTCTAAAATATCACTTATATAAACCCATATATTTTTTTTACTAAACTATATATGTTTGTGTTATATTTTCCTTAACTTTAAATTAATTTTTATAAAGTATCATTTTCACTTAAAAGTGGCTCCATGGGGTCCAAAAATAGTCCAAAAAATTCATATGGTCATACATGTATCATATAATAGTTTTAGGAAACGTGTTAGGATAATTTAAAATTATTATAATATTATTTTTTACCCATATTTACCATATTTACCCTTTAACCACCGTAAATAAAATATATACTGCAGTTACTATTCATAATTTCTAAAAATAAAAGTTACCAATTTACACAATTTGAACCTCCTCATTCCAAATATGGAATCAATTTTTCCAAATTCAAAATAAAAAGGTTTAATAAATTATTTTATAATTAATTCTTGTTGTTAAAACAAAAAGAGTGTTATTAAGAAATAATAACTATCAAAATATTGACACTTTTTTATGTCCAATTTCAAAGATAAATTACTTCCAATGACAAAAATTTTGTTAAATTGTAACAATATTATCTAATTACACATTAAAACCAATTAAAAATATAATATATCCATAAAAATAAATTTTATTAAAAGAAATTTTTGAATTAAAATATAGTGTTTTTTACTATTCATTAAAAATGAACATTATCAGAAAAATACCAATATTTCATCCAAAGATAGTTTTGATGTCCTAATTCTAAATAAAAATATTAGTTTGTCAAATATAACATATAATAGTGACAAAAACTATATTTAGAAAGGGTTCTCCATTAAAGGTGGTAAATCGGCCCTTTATAGAATATTAGAGTATTTATGCTTAATATTGGATTCAATCACATTTTAAGTCTCTAAATTTTATTGGATAAATGTTAAAACATTTAACAAACATGTGTAATAATAATGTAGTTAGTTATTTTCAATATCGCTAATATAACGGCTAGGCGTTAACTACCATTTAAAATATTATTATATTAATATTTTTCAGTATGACTCAACCTTATGTGCAACATGAGATTTTCGGAGAAACCCATTATTGTGTGTCAGGTGTTCCATCGAACATAGAATCCCCTTTAAAGTAAAATTAATATTTAATTCACAAATATAAATAAATATGAAAATGTCATATCTTTAATTTACCTGGGATGTTACATTCTTTCCACTTTTAGAAATTGTGTCCTAGAAATTATATACACTTATCAAATAAATGGGGGTATTTATCCCTTATAGTATTCTCAGATTCCCACATTACCTCTTCAACAATATGGATTTTCCAAAAAAACAATTACTCGATTGATTAACATATTCTGTATCACTTTCTCTCTATGGTCAAGAATCTGGACTGTTTTCTCCTCAGAAGAATGATTCTCTTCCAACTGAACTACCTCTAAACACAAAACATGAGATGGATCTGGCATATACTTTCTCAACATTGAAACATGAAAAACATTGTGTACCTGGGAGAAACATAGAGTTAAAGCCCTGTGTACGCAAATGATCCAACTTTTTCTAGGATTTTATAGGGTCTGATGAACCTCAGACTCAGCTTTCCCTTCTTACCAAAACACATTACACTTTTCCATTGAGAAATTTTAGAAAGACATGATCACCTACCTCGAAAGAATGATCCTTCCTCCAGTTATATGTATAACTTTTCTACCTTCTCTAATCTATTATCATGTGCTTCTGAATCAATAAAACTTTTTCTGCCATCTCTTCCACTAATTTTGATCTCATCAACTTCCTTTCACCTACTTCATCTCAAAAAGATGGAGTTCGACACTGCTTTCCATATAATGCCACAAATGCATCCATCTGAATAGAATAATTAAAACAATTATTATAATTCAATTCTACTAAATAAAGATGTTGGTCCTAAATTCACTGGTAATCCATTGAGCAGGCACATATCATATCTTCCAATTTAAAACTTTTCATTCTGACTACCCGTATGACTGAGGAGGAAAAGTTGTGCTAAAATTTAATTCAGTACCCAACAACTTCTGAAGGCTTTCCAAAATTTAAATTTATTCTCGAGATCACGATCAGATACAATTGTGAGTGGAACTCCATGTAACCTTACTATCTCTTTAATATAAAACTGATAAACTTGATCTACATACAATGTATCTCAAATACGATGGAAATTATAATATTTAGTCAATCGATCAATAATAACCCAGATTCCATTATTACCTTAAGATGTCTTTGGTAATCCGACAATGAATTCCATGAATATATTTTTTCATTTGCACTTGGGCACTAGTAAAGGATGAATCATACCATTTGTTAACTGCCACTCTAATTTAACCAGATGAAAATTCAAACACTACATAATAAGTTAGCAATATCTATTTTCATTCCATTTCACCAGTAATAATCCTGAAGGTCTTTGTACGTCTTAGTAATACCAGGATGAACTGAAAACGAAGAACTATGAGCTTCACATGACAACTAACTCATCAAATTTGAATCACAAGGCACACATAATCTCTTCCCAAATCTCAAAATACAATCATTATCAATGATAAAATAAGGCAACATAAAATTCTTAACCAACTCTACCTTTTTCTACAACTAACTATATTTCTTCTATTCTTTATTACTTCTATCAGAGAGAGATGATTTCACTAACACCTAAAATAAAACAGTGGAATTTCCATCACCAAAAACTTATATTTCAATGTTCAAAAAATCTTTAATCAATGGATCGTGTTCTAAATGTTACATGGTTAAGGTAGCATTACTCTTTTGACTCAAAGAATCAGCCACTTTATTATCTTTTCCAGTATGGTAAGGAATTGTGAAATCCTAATCCATGATTAATTCCAGCCATCTCCTCTATCTCATTTTTAATTCATTCTGAGTGAATATATACATCAAACTTTTGTGGTTAGTATATATTTCACACTTTACTCCATAAAAATGATGCCTCCAAATTTTTAAATAAAAAACAAAAACAGTTAATTCCAAATCATGTGTAGGGAAATTTAACTCATGAGGATTCAAATGACATGAAGCATAAGGAATTCCCTTATCATTCTTCATTAGGACACAACCAAGTCCTTTTAATGAATCATCACTATAAATAAAAAATTCACCATCTCTAGAAGGAAATTCCAAAACTGGAGCATTCACCAATCTTCTTTTCGACTCCTAAAAACATTCATCACATTATTTTGTCCACATGAACTTAATACCTTTTTGAGTTAACATAGTTTTTGGGCTAGATAAACATTCAAAATCTTCCAAAAACCTTCAGTAATAACCTGCTAAACCAAGAAAACTATGGATATCAATTACATTTTTGGGTCTTGTCCATTCTTCATCAGCATTTTTTAGTAGTATCCATAGTAATTTAATCCTTCAAATAATATGACCAAGGAAAGAAATTTTTTGCAACTAAAATTCACACTTACTAAACATTCCATATAGTATATTTTCTTTTAAGGTTTCAAAAACCATCATTAAGTGACTTTAATGTTCCTCTCGGATTTTAGAATACTCCTAAATATCATCTATACACACAACCACCATTTATCACATAATTACACTAACCCATCACTATAAAGAATTGTTCAATCCTAATTCTGACCATCTCCAGATGCTGATTTAGAAGGGTATTTTCCTCTGTATGCCTTCCTAGAACTTCTTCCTTATTTACTCCATGAAAAACCATTATGAACATTAAAATATTCTAGATGAATAAACATGGTAATTTTTAAATTCTATATCATATCAATATCTACAAAAATTAATTTATGGATATTAATTTGAAAATACTCTAACTCCTAAAGATGAAAAAACTGGTCATTAATACCAACTATAATACCCCATCCATAAAACATTACGTAATATTGAATTTAGTAATTCACATTTATTACCTCTTTAGGTTTAGAGGTTTAGATAATTCGAACATAACTATAACATTAAATCTCAAAAATTACAATGTAGGAACTCCTACTCAGTATCCAATTTTTTATAAAATAAAATCCCTTAAAATAAAACAAGAATTCTTTTCTTGATATAAATATTTTTGAATTCTTTCTTTCTTTTACCCTTCCTTATACCCTGTGAAAAACATTTAAAAAACATGGGATGAGAATATTAATCTATGTGTAATAAAATAAAGAATTAAAACATTAGTCTATCAATACATTCAAAACATAATCTCTTTAACAAACCTCATGAAATCATAAGATTTATGAATAACACATAGAAATTATAAATCATATAGGTAAATTGTTCCATACATAACATAAATATATTGTCTCTTTCACATATACTGAGGGAGTTACATTTCAAATACCCATCATAGTGCATTACCTTAATATCTTGGGTGAAACATTAATATTTACCTCCTTCACTTACCCAATGCATTGGAGAGCTATCTTCGGCTCACTCGCCCTAGGTTTTTCATAGAACCACCCATATATGAAAAAAATTCCCATGAACCATAACATAATCATAACACATAAAATAAGTATAAATGAAATATAAAATTTCCACATTGGAATCACAATATATCATTTCAATATGTTGACATAATCAATTCATTTAAAACATTCAAAAATAAGAGTATTGAATAAAAGTGACTCGTTCCACTTTAAAAATTTTGAAAGGATTTTGAACTTTAAAACACTCATGTACACATAAATAAATCCTTAAAATCAATTCTAAAACATGGACATGAAAGAGAAGGATTTATAAAATTTAATCTTTGAAACAATTAAAATGATATTTTAGTTAAAGAATCCTTCACCACTTAAAAAAATCTTGAATAAAAATAATTATAGAATAACAAAAAATAAAATAATTAATATCATGAGAACATATAAATTATTGATATAAAATGATCTAATGTTTTTATATACACATTATAGGATAATAAATTTTCATAATATCAAGATCTGCCTCAACGAAATATGATTGAGATGTAGTCCCTTATAAAGACTGTATCATAAGATTAAAAATAAATCAATGACATAATTTTTTGTGAAAAATATAAATACAGCAAATATAAAATAATATTAAGTTTAAAACAATATGAGGTCATAAAAAAATCTCCATAGAACAACATAATAAATAAGTATAAGTTTAATGCAAATAATTAAAATTGGGTTAAGAAGTTCTCTTACGAAAATTCGGCAGTATAACGGCATCACATAAAAATTAAGAAAATGTGCTGGTGATACGGAAAAGTGTCTATCATCACATGGACATAAAATTTACAACAAAAAGTATAAATAAGAACATATACTGACATAATAATGTGGAAATTAAAATACATAACATAAAATAAGTCTTTGACTAAAAGTGGAAGGTGAGAGGTTCCCATTAAAAATTAATTTTGTTAATCAAATAGATTGATTATGTGTATTTGCCATAAATACAAATAAATCAAGTACAAATAATTAATTTTGTATAAAAATTGATTTTTCACATATTCTTATAATTACTTAATCAATTAGTAGAATATCAACCCAAAGAATGTATATTGGGTTTAGAAGTTTCCTTACCTCGTGTCTGATTTGACTCGTTCGTTATTGAATCTCTTGAATAATAAAATAAAGGTAATTATTATTTTCTTTAGAACTTATTCAGGATTATTATTCCTTTTATATAACTTATAAATACATTATAAACATTACATAATCATTTATGTTAATAACAGTTGTTTTATCGATATTTGGTACTTGACTAAAAATGAACTTCTTATAATTACAAGTTGTCCCTGTATTCAAAATTCCATTATCTCTATAATTATATTAATGATTTATATATCATATATATCATATATATCTAGTATATATATGTATTTATAATATTATATAACAATTGGAGATAAGAAATGAAATTCACTGTTCATGGAGATGGTAAGATGTACATAAGCATGAACGCTACTTTCAATTCTATTTCGTATTCAATGGAATGAAAACATAATGAAACATAGGTATATTATAATTCCATAATAATTTCATATATAATTTCAGTAACTCTATCCTTTTTTACATTCCATGTATTTAATGAATGATTCATATCACATTGAGGGGGCGGTAGTCCGCACTTCCTCAAATGAAATTATTGTATTTTCCCATGATGAAAACCACAAAGGTATTATATAAATAAAAAATTCAGAAGAATAAAGACAATATAAATATAATATATAACACATAAAAACATATTTCCATAATAATGTCCACCATTTGAGGTGGTAGGAGATAATTGAATAATAATTGTTTTGTGAGGCAGTAGTTCACCATCCACAGAAATAGTATGTCTGTATCCATTAGATAAGGGTGTGTGGAATTGTAGTTATAATAATTCTCATAACAACACTATAGTATATTGAGGATATTGTTTTAATTATTTAATCAAAGAATAAGAACAACATATAGAGTGAATAAGTAGAATAAAATAAGATAACTTGAGGGGAGACGTTACCTTTAAATTTGGTAAGTTCTGTTGGTTTGAACGAAAAGGATGTCTTGAATTGTCTTCTACCTAAGGTAAGGCTTCTAGGAGAAATAGAGGGATTTTGGGAGATTATTAGGTAAGATTTTGGATTATCCAAGGAACTTTGGAGTTGTGTTTCATGGGTTAGAGGTGGTGACATTTTATAAGAGGGGGGAGGGGCTTTTTAAGAATATATTAATGTATTATTTTATTATAAAATAATTTTCGGTTTCAAAAGGTCCAAAACATATTTAAATAAAAGATAAGGTGAATATAAGTCGAAATAAAATAATCCAATAAGAATTGAATATATGTTTGATATTTTTTAATCCATATCTTTTTTTATTTAACCCTTTGTAAACTTATTTAACATTTACCATGTCTTCTTATATATTCAGACTATATGGTTAATATATTTAGAATAAAATTCAAAGAATCCCACAATGGATCTTTAAGGATATTTTTAACAACATATATGTCATTTTTATAAATATTATACATTTAGGATTATTTTATCATTTAATAAAATATTAATTGTTTTAAAAACTCATTTATGCCCATTTATAAACTATTCATATCGTGACTTTTTAAAAAATCCAAACCAAGCTGATTATTTCAAAAAACATTCATTAATTTAAATATGAAAAGTTATGATTATCTCTAAAAAATATTTATAGCATAAATAGTTTCAAAATAAATTTATTTTAATATTTATAATCTCATTTTTTTTAAACATTCATTAATGAGGTAATCATTAAACATCATTATGTCGTAAATAAATTTATTTATTTTATGTGTAAAAATTATTAATAAAATATCATGATTTATGAAATCTTTTTATATTTATGATGAATATTTATAGTAAACAATATCACTTATATAACCCTATATAAATATTGTTTTTCTAAAAGGTATAAGTTTATGTTACATTTTCCTTCACTTTAAATTGATTTTTATAAAGTGTTATTTTCACATCATCATACATGTGTTGGAAAATAGGTTTAGGACATGTGTTAGGGTTTTTTAATATTATTATGATATTATTCATTACCCTTATTAGCCATATTTAACCTTTAACCATGGTAAATAAAATATTTACTGATGTTACTATTCGTAATATCTAAAAATAAAAACTACATATTTAAACAATTTTTGCCACTTTATTCCAAATATAGAATCCAGTTTTATAAATTAAAAATATATAAGTTTCAAAAATTGATTTAAAATTAATTCTCGTTGTCAAAATAAAAAAACATGTTTTTGAAAAATAATAATTATCAAATGATTGACATTTGTTTATGTCCAATTTCAAAGTGATATTACTTCCAATGACAATCATCGGATTAAATGGTAAACATATAATATAATAAAACTTTAAAAATAATTAAAAAGATAATCTATCCATATAATAAATTTATATTAAACGGCAATTTTGAATTAAAATGCAATATCTTTCACTATTCATTAAAGAATTATCATTATCAGAAAAATACCAAAATTTCATCCAAAGTAAATTTTGATGTCCAGATTTAAAGAAGAATAATATTTTTCAAATATAACATATAAAATTGACAAAACTAGATTTAAAAAGGGATATTTATCAAAAGGCAATAAATCGACCTTTTTAAGAATATTATAGTATTTAAGCTTAAAATTGGATTCATTCACATTTTAAGCCTCTATATTTTATTGGATAAATGAAAATGCATTTAACAAACCTATGTTATCATATTATAGATAGTTTTTTTCACTCATGCCAACAAAACAGCTAGGAGTTAACTACCATTTACAAAAATATTATATTATTATTATTCAGTATGACTTAGCCTTATGTGCAACATGAGATATTCGGAGAAACCCATTGTTGTGTGTCGGGTATGTTATCGAACATAGCATCCCATTTAAAGTAAAATTAATCTATAATTCTCAAATATAAATAAATATGTAAATATCATATCCTTTATCTACCTAGGATTTTACATTCATGGTTCAAACTGCTAGAGTAAAATCATTCATATGACGATAAACCTGGGGAGATTCTAGATCATTGATAGAAAGTTATATGAAACAAAAACACTAACCTCATCAATGTTTTATGGTGAAATTCCATGTTTTAGTATGCTATGGGTGAACCTAAGGATGTAATGAGGAAGATAAATCCTTATGATTTTTTAGAGTGATTTATTTGGATAAATTCATTTTCATGGGGGAATAATGTTACTCCTTAATATTTTGTGAAATAGTTTATATATAAAATTTAATTTTTATACCATCTATTATATGAAATACTGAATTTTAGAAAACTATAATATCTTATTTAAATTATTAATAAAACATGATCATTATAACTAATAAATTACTCATGGTGTTATGTATTGTAATCTAAAATATATAAATATAAATAATACTGGGTTTTATTTAAAAAAACCTTTAATTTTGAGTATATTATTTTTATGATTGTTGTTATATGCTTCAAAAAGATATTTCTCTAAAAAATGATTTTTATAGATTTTTTTGAAAAAAATATAGAACTTAATTTTGAAAAAAATTTAAAATAATTTTAATAAAATAAACATAATTTTTTTAATCCACGTATAAAATTATATTTCTTATGATATTTATCAATTTTTTAAAAAGAATTATTTTTTTGATTAATTGTTAATAATACATGTTTTATTGCAAACTACATTTTAATTAAAATAATATATAATTTACAATTTCATTATAATGATCTTAAAAATAAAATTAGTTCATTTATATATTTATTAATAAAAATTTAATCTATGAAATCTATTTCATATTTGTTTTCTATATAAATTTTTTTACACATTTGATGACATTATCTTTGGAAACCATCTTATTCATTATGATTGTGGGTGAAATATTTCATTATATTTTTTCATTTATATTAAATATATTTTAAGAAATTAATTCCATATTTTATATAAAAATAATTAATATTAACAAAAAATAAAACTTAAATTTTTACAATAAAAAATTCAATAAATTGTAAAAATTATTTACAACAGTTAATGTTAAAAAGAGTTCATTGCGGCTAAACAGAAAAGATAAATTAAAATGGAATTGAAACATGTCCAAAACAAATTTTTTTGGAAATATTTGGTCCTCATAACCTATAATGATATATAATGACCCATTTTTATCCTTTTTTAATTTTAAAAACGTTGGTACACTTTATTGTTTTAAAAAAATTTCATATGTGTCATATCCCCCACTTATAAAAGGCCAACCATTATAAAATCCTATTAAAAAATAAAAACCAATTTTATGTTAATCGCTACCCAAATAATTTCATTATACACCAATAGAAATCCTATAGTCCTTGTTGATATCATAAATCCAATCAAGGATGTCTTTAGGATAAATCTAAATATGTTTCCTGAATAAGATGTAATGTTTTAAAATATGAATACTTGTTTTTCTTTTTCATATAAATCCTTAAAATAATAATTAATTATTATGATATAACATCAAAATTAGATAATAAATACATATAGGTTATTATTTTAATTTTATAAACTATTTGTATCTTTTATTCAATCAAATGGAAAATAAAATTGTCGATCATGTGTATGGTGGAATACCACTTCACGATACAATGTTAATAGTTTTCCATCACCACCACTAATGGTTTGATATAATGATCTAGTTATTGTATATATATATATATAATTTAAGATATTATTATTCCTCGAAAATTTTAATAACACATCTACATTCTTACCTTTAAACCGCATAGAAAATAATAATGTCGCTCGTGTGTATGGAAGACTACCAATATATGAACAAATGTAATGTGTTTTTCATTTATAATTTATTTGGATGGTAATAAGGATATATTAAAATAATATATATAATATTTATAACATATTTATTATTCTTAAATTATTTTTTCACATATACCATCATACTTTCTATTCAATTGGAGATATTATGATGTCATTCATGGGTATAGCAGACTACTGCTTTGTGAAGCGATGTGATTCATTATTCACTAAAGAGTTTTATATAATGTAATAATGATAAATTAAATGAATATTTGTGAGATATGTGAAATAAAAAATTATACTATAATGTTTAATTTTTTATTACACTTATTTTGTTCCATCCAATACAAAATATACCATCATTACAACTTACGTAAGGAATACCATCAAAAGGAATAGAGTATTTCTTTTTGTATATCTAACTATTGTGTATTAGTATATATACATATATTACCAATATATTTGATATTTATATAACTTTTAAAATTATATATTTTTTGGACACATGATTAATGGAAAACATCCAAAATTACCAATTCGAAACAAACTTGGAAAAAGAAATTATTGCCTTAAATGTGATTTTAACAAGAAATTATTAATTAACTATTAATTGAAAGAAATTATAAAATATTATATGGTATGATAAATATAATTATGTTTCTGTAATGTATTTTTGATAAATCTATATATATTATTCATGGGGGCAAAATGTTTAAGAAGGAATTTGGGACATAATGTGAGGGATAAACATCACCAAATTATTTTCTTTGAGACACAAGGTATATTAATAACTTGTTAATATATTGTAATTTATGATTGATATAAATATAATTAAGAGGTATTAACTATATATTTTAGGATCTATCCTTCCCATGGTTTATGGATAAAATGTTACCAAATTGGTAAGGTATTTAAAATTCAAAATGCCTTCTTTGGTAGAAAAAGTTATTGTACATGCCTATATTATTTTATGAAGTGTATATAATACCACATTTATATAATATATCATGAACTTATATATTTTAATTAGATTTAAATTTTAATTAGTTTTCATTATTTAATGGGTTTTATGATTTATAATTTCCAAATTTGTAACAGTTTGATGTTATAATCTAATCGTTTATTGATATTTTTTATGATTGTAAATTTTATAATAAAATTATATAATATATTATTTCATAACATCATGAAATTTTATTTAATATTAGTATATAATAGAAATATATGTGTCTCATTAATTTTACTCTATGTAAAAAGGTGTTCAATTGAACGTTTCTAAGATAAATAGAATTCATTGCTCTCATCCACTAAAAACCCATTTCCTTCAATATCCATGTTTTCAAAAAATGCTTTCAAGAATTTTTCTAACATATAACATTTTAGTTATTTTGGAAACTTCAAACTACAATATAATTTTAAAAAATTATTTTGGAATCTGTATATAATTTTCCAAGTAAGGGCCAATTGTATTTTATAAAAAATATAACAAAATCATTATTTTAATAGAAACCACATGTACAATAATTCCCATTTTCATGGAAACATTATTCTTTCAATGTTATATTTTATGTTTTAAAGGTTATTTTGAAAGAATAATTTTCCCTCGATGTTTGGGAAATTATTATATTCTAAATAAATTATTTTAGGGTTACATGTTTATTTTACTCAATAATCATTTAAAATGATTTTTAATGATTCGAAAATATGTTTCCAAAGATATTTTCAATTAAAAAAACATTGAAAATGATTAATGATTTAATAATTTATATTCAAAGTGGAAATGATATTTTACCCATGATTTGTTTTAATTAATCATTAAATATTCCTTTATAATTTTGCAACGTTATTTTTATAGAAATATATATTTAAAATGTGTTCTGTTTAGAATATTTTTTTTTTCAAAGTGGAAATAATATTTTCTTCAAAAAATCTTCCATGTAATTTTTTAAAATCATTTCCAATCAAATATAATATCCTATTATATTATATATTATTTAATGGGGGTATCATCAATTGATATAATTATTTTTACTTTTATAAATATTTTATTATTTTGACAATATGATATTTATGAAAGGAATTTCTCTTACATGGGTTATACGATGATTAAGTGCATATGAAAATAACTTGTTTATCTATGGGTTGTGCAATGATGATATGATTAAATGATTATAAAACATGCTTATTTTAGAAAGGTTACTCTATGATAAATGTTTTTTGAAAACCCCTTTTTTAATTAGTTTATATATGATGAATGTTCTATGACCTTGTTGAATAGAGATAAAATATTATCAATATATGAATCGTGGTATATATATCCCCACAATTAACATAGTAATGATTATTGTTATATGGTCTCAAATATTAAATGATAAGTTATCCCAAGAGGGAAATATTATACACGTGGGGTTACACAAATCATGAAATGGGGTACATATGAGGTTATCTCAAGCCAGAAGCAGGTACATGGGCAGTTACCCTAATCCTCTCATATAATGAATGTATTTGTGGATAGAATTTGAATAATATTTTCCAAGATTATGTCTCTTCTATTGTTCCAAGTCTTATGTCAATGTTATTCTCTCAGGGATAATGTCCTTTTATTTCCTTATCATTCACATTTTATGAAATACTAATATTAATGCCCCGAATCATGATTTTGATTTTTAATATGTAGGGAATGATTTACATTATTTGTTCTCATGTTCCCATAAAATTATTGTCATGTTTTTTTAGTTATTTCCCATTATTAAACATAATGGAAATATGATCCTATCATTTATTATAATTCATTTTTCAGGTTTTTGAATATTGATTTTACATAATTGATGTTTAAAGAGAGGTCAGAATGAAAAGATGATTATGGAATATGTTGAAGGTATTTCACTGAATGTGAATATTGTGTAGCTAGTATACAAAATAACTAAACAATGGATGCTAATGGGTGTGTATTTGTAATATGTATAGAATATTAATCTAAAAATATGTTTTATTTATTTATTAAAATCATGGGTTCATATAACATTACTATGTAAATGAATATATCTAGTGGGATAACAAGAAGAGTGATATTATGGAATATGTATCATGGTAATTAGTTTTTCATCACGTTAAGAGTGATGTAGAAATGTATAATGGAATTTTAAAATCATTATCTTTACAAAAAATGAATAGGAAAACATCACCATGGATTTTATTATTAGACTCCCCGAAAAAGATAAATGGAATAATGAAATATGGATTTTTGTTGACCACCTAATAGTATGAGTACACTTCATATCATTGAGATAATATTTCTATATGGATCTACATTCCATGATATTAATTAATGAATTTTTAAAGTCTCATATAGTACAACATTTCATTGTATCTAATCGGGGTCCAAAGCTTACCTCTATGTTCTAGTGAATCCTTTAGTTTTCTCTTGATATCGAGGTGAGTTTCCACACAATATATCATCCTCGGATATATTCCCGTTGTATCATAATAATTAAAAAAACTATATGATATTTGGATATAATCTTATATATATTTCAAATGTTATTGGGATCAACTCCGTACTCCAGTTGTGTTTTCATAACACAATAGTATTCCCTTGGGCATTCTTATAGATCCTTATGAATCCCTCATTGGAATGATGTGTAAAACAAAAAATTATAAGAATTAATTTAATGAAATAATTCTATTTTGAATAATAGAAATGTTTATAACCATTATACAATGCATAATGTAATCACAATGTCTATTGAAATTTATATTGAAAATAAGTTACATGATCTGGAATTTGAAGTCTTTTTAAAGGTGTTTATAAAAATTTCTATATGGAAGAATGTATTATGATTTTGAAAGAATAGAATACCAATATGTATGTATATAGTTCACTTTTAAATCAAATACCTTATTAGGACTCATTATTATCATTTGGTGATTCTAGTAGTCCATTCAAGGATTCATAATATGTTCTATGTATATATCCTTCTGTACTATATACATAATCCAGAACATATACTAAACTTAGATGTTATATCCTAAGAGAAGGATAATTATAATAATGAAAAACTAAAAAAACTTCTTGGTTGCAAAGATAATTTTCAATAATATAAGAATAATCCCTTAGTCATTGTTTTTTAAAAAAAACCACTACTTTAGAGAAGCTATGTGGAACCTAAGGATATGATGAGAATGAAGTATACTTATTTTTCTGCATCATAGTGAGTAATTTAAATGTGAAATTCAGTTTAAAGTTATTATAATTTTTCACCATGAGATTTAATGAAATATATTTTCTAGAATAATTTCATTTTTTCACCTTCTTTAATTACATACAACGCCGGCTTTTAAGGAACAATATCAAACTAGTAATATTATTATTTAAACATTATTGTTATTATGTTGTTGTTATGCATGGAGGAATGGATAGGAATAAGATAATTTAAAACAATAAGATTTCTGGTTTTTTATAAATAAATGATATTGATAAATATGTACATAATTTTTATTACAATATTAACATTGTTTGAAAAATACTTTTTTCTCAAAATATTTCTCATATATCTTTTTTTGTACAAAAATAATAAAATTAATTATTGAAGATTTTAAGAAATGTTTTAAGAACATGAAATGAAATGATTTAAATATACATGTAAATAATATCATAGGATGAATTTTTTATTTTTTTGATGAAAATAAATATTATTCGATGAATAGTGAAATTTAATGGGTTGTATAGAAAATATCCATTTCATTAAAAGAATTTGTATGGGGTAATATAGTTTTAAATTTAAATAAAATTCAATTTTATTATAAATATATTAAAATTGTATAGATAATGATCATTTATATCTATATTATATTTATTGTTGATAAAAAATGTTCATAAATATTTCAAAAACATTTCTATAGAAAATTTTATTTTTGTCGTGTATGCTGGTTTAATTTTAAATTAAATTTTATGAATTACATTAATTTAATATAGATAATTGATGAAATATTTCTTATAGTAATAATTTATATATTATAATAATCTAAATTTCATTATTCTTCAAACTAAATAGTAAATTTAGTAAAAATTATCGACCACGGTTAAGGTTAAAACATGTTTACTAGTGTTAAATACAAAAGGTATGGGGTAAATGAACATGAAACATGTCTAAAACATATTATCCTGACATATTTCTACACAATCACATCTATGTTTAATGAATGACCAATTATAGAACAATTTTTTATGTAAAAAAGTCGTAACAGTTTATACCTATCAAAAATTCCATGTAAATCCTCTCCCCCACTTATAAAAAATATATACTCTCTTCCCTCCTATTAATAATTAAAACCATTTGGTTCCGAAAGACAAAAAAAATATTCCTTAATTGCCTTCTGACATCCTATAAGACATATTATTTATTATGAAAAATTCATATTATGTATTTTAGTATAAACCCATTGAGGTTCTTTCTATTGAAGATATAATTCATAAATAATTGGTTTTGTTTTATTTATTTTTCCACCTACATCTAGTATTATCAAATGTTATAATATAATAAAATAACTATATCCCAAATGGTGAGATTTCATTTTGTTAAATAAATGAATAATATCTATATGATCTCCTATCAAATGGTAAACTAAGTTGTTGATAATGTGTAAATCAGACTACAACTTCACGAAATGATACTATTTATTTTTATTCACCTACTCTCACAATAAGATATAATAATGGATCTGATGTTTATATATGTTTTGTATGATATTATTATAATTTTTCAATTATAATATCTATTTTTTATTCTTTTATTTATTTCTATTGAAATATGATGATAAGGCTCATGTGTATCGAGGACTACTACCTCAGAATATTATGTGATAGTTTTTTACATTTACTTCACTTGGAAGGAAAAAGTGGTAAATTTATTGAATATAATTGACATATATGACACAATAATGATGATTTTATGATGATTAATTATTTTCCATCATTTATTTTAATTTAAAGTAAAAATGGAAACATCGTTCGCACATAGGTACAACATACTGTATCCATAAATATTGTATTTCATTTTCAATATCTAACATTAAAAGAATAAACAATGTACTTATATAAATAATATAATTTTTTTTAATACAATGGTTAAAATTTTATAAATTATGTTTCCTTTATCAAAATGAATGGAAAAATGATATCGAACCAAAACATACTTCAAAAATGAAGTATTAATTATGTGAAAACTAATTTCAAAAAGGAATTAATAATAAAATGTTAATAAATCGTGATAAGTAAATTATACATGATATGTTAATTATTAGAATGGTTCTATAACATATTCATAAATATTCATTTTTCATTATATAGTATTTTAAAACATATATGAAGGAATTTGAGACTTATGGTAAGAGTTTTTCACTCAATTTTTCATCTTTGGAAAATATTAGATGTTCTGCACCTATATTTTTTCTTAGGTCTATATAATACCTATTTTCCATGTTATATCAAAAATATCATTCTATTCATGATATTTAAATTTAAATTTAATGTTATGCAATAATTGGATTTATGATTCAAAACTGACCTAAGTGGTAAGGGTTTTGATATTAAAATCCTATTTTTATCAGGATTTATTATTATTATACATTGAATAATAAAATATTATGATCTATTGATTAATAATAAAATTCATTTCAACTCTTCTATATTATATTTTAGAATACCTATTTTCTTTTATTTTCTTCTCATTATGTACTTTTCATCCCAAATTCTTATTTTTAATGAAAACTGACATTATTTATCTATATGGTTAAAACCCATTCTTCTTAAATATTCACATTTTCGAGAAAATAATTAATTTTTTATGTTAATCTATTATTTTTAATGTAAAACATCCCTCCTTTAACATTTCAATAATTTTTTTTAAATGAATGTTATTTTTTTTCCAAAATAAAATACTATTTGTATTTTTATAAAAAATGTGACAGAATATTTGATGAAAAAATTTATCCAATGAACATTATTTTAATATGAAATGAGAAATAAATTTTGTAAATCATATATTATATTTTTTCTTTATTTTTTTCAATGTAATTGAGTTTGAAATATTTTATCAATTTTTATTTTTCAAAAAAATGATTGTCAAAGTGGAATAACAATTTTCTAAAATAATTTTTTCATGTTATATATGAAAATATAATTCTATCTAATATGAAATAATTTAATATTAATTATTATTTTCTAGTGATATAGTTCTATTATACCATCATTATGATTTATCTAGATGTATTATTTCAATGATGTAAATATGATTATGAAACCTATTTAATTTCATAGGTTATAATAGGATTAATGTCATATGATCTCATGCCAAAAAAGTATGGTTTATGTGAAGGATTTGACATATATCTCCCTCTTATATATTTGGTAATGATTAATGCTATATGAGATCGAAGCATACATGAGAGTTTTTCACAAGATTGAAATGGGTACATGGGTTGTTATACCAAGAAGAAAAGATGGTACATAAGAGGTTTACTAAACCCTGAAGTAGGTAAATTAGTGGTTATACCATGCCTAACATGTTATGAATCTCTTGGTGGATGACCAATACATTATATTTCAAATGACTATGTTTATTCCAAAAATCAATAACTTAGGTGAATATTATGATCAGATTTTTCATATAATTTGATTCATTTATGATTTATGTTTTATGACATTTCATAATAAATGTTATAACTCATGTTAATGAGCTATTATATATCGGATATAGTTTTGTATATTTTATTCTCTTTTTATATACTCTTGAATAATTTTATTTTGATATCTTCTATATTTTTCACTTACTATGTATTTTATCTATTCCTTTCTTATGTTTCATTTCCTCATGATGTGGTGAAAGGTATTATGTGTGATTTAACTAATATGTAAGGATTACTAAAAAATTTAAAATAATAAATAGTAAGTATTATATTTTATTAGTTTTATATGAATCCAAAAAAAAATTGTGTTAATTTATAGGGGTAAAATGAAGTATTTGTTTTGTAAGATTTCTTATGACAAGGAATGGGTTTCCAATTTCCTTGGTGAGGGAACAATTTTATTTTTATTATTGGTCACCAATATTTTTGTTAAACCATAATTCCTTGTATTAAAATGATAAAATATGATTTTGACTAATCAAAAGTGTTTCATATATGATAAATAAGATTAATATACATTTATAATTTATAATTATTATGATTATTTATTTATTAAAACTGGATACTAGTAGAGAAGACCACCATTAAAACAATGAACCTAGGGAATGGATTACTATTTGGTTTGTCAAAATGAAATATAGTATCTCTTGATTAATATAATTTTTGTGATGATATATCTCCCTTAACATTTTTTTAAATTATGAAAAATTACCATTAATTTATTAAGTGGGATCCCAATCAATTATTGATAATAAATTACACTAAACATAAATATAACCCCAACAAAAAATGTAGACTATAAAGCATAATATGGACTCATTTCATGACCCAAATATCATTATTTCCATGATATTTGTTTATTATAAAGATATACATTTAATTGAAATTTATATTCTACTCTAGATGAAATTATTTTTAATACTTATAGAAAATCATAACATGATAAGAATTCATGTTTTATTTTTTTCAAAAATAATTTCCAATAGTAATTCAATCCAAATGAATAATTCCACATTGTGGTTTAAAATAAATATTTATTATTTATATTTAATTTCATCGTATATAGAATTTATTATCAATAACTATAATATTCTCACATTTTTCCAATTAATGATTTTCAAAACAGTTTAACACAATATTTACTATTTCCAAAAAACAATAATGGTTGAATCATATCTCACATTTATTATACATCATGATATCTCTTAAAACATTCTATTTTGAAATTTATATGCTTATATTTAACTATATAGTTACTTCATTATTAGGATCCTTTCACATTAAAATTTTAATCATAGTCCTAGACACTTTCTAATTGGATGGATTTTAGTAATCAATATGTTGTATTTACTTCATCTCCCTGCACAATGTGTATCCATAAAAATAAATTATAATCATTTTTTTATTTCTGTTATTAAAAAATAAAATATTACAACTATAGGATCATTTTCATTATCTTATAATTATTGATTTCAATTTTTACTATTATTTCCTGAGCCATTACAAACAATGATGTCAGTTTTCATGGGTGATATTCTGAGAGAACCCAACCTATAATGGTGTAGGGTTTAATAAAATTATGGATGTGTTTAGGTAAATGTTACTTTTATAGAGATGAAATATCCAAAAAAATACTAATAGGTAGAGTTCAAATAGATTGATATTGTTTGATAGAAAACTAATGTTACTTGTTAATGAATGGGATTGTGTACATCATTATATTTGAAAATTTCATTGTATGTTTATGGAATGATATGATTAAAAAAATGATAGAATAATTTTTTGACGTGTTGTGTATAGTTTGTCTAATTTAGATTTCATATTTTTTGGTTTGTAAATGATTTAGTTTATCTATGAATGGGGAGTGTTTATGTAAAAAACATTAATATTAACTATTGGAATTTTAATATTATTTATAGGGTGGTTAATTATTTAATTATGATTAAAGAGATATGATAGTGTTGTATTGAACACTTATCTTCTTTGATAATCCATTATTTAATGAGTATAAAATTACTTTGATCTTTTAGAAAATTACATGAATTCTTAATAGGCATGGAATAAAAGAAAAACATTTAGTACCTCTACTCAGAGTGTGGTATAGGATTTTTCATGAATCATCACATGGAAATGATATGTAATATTGGGAATTATATAAATTCTCAGCTATTTAAAAATTATATTTCATAAAGACTTTATGAGTAAATATTTGAGTTTTAATAGTTTTAGAAAATTTAATTTATTAATTGAATTTTCATGTTTATTTATATATATTTAAGGTTTTTATTACTATAATTTATAAGAACTACCATCATATAGATTATTTAGGTGAATAAAGTTCCTTATGATTTATTTAAATTATAGGGGGAGTCCCTACAATGTTGACTATATAGCTAGAATCTATCCACTCGGTGGTTAGCTAAGCCTCTAGTACATAGTGGGTCCCACTAAGATCACATGATCCCAAAAATCTTTCTACTTGTTTTATAATTACCAAATATAATTATAAAAACATATAAACTTCAACTAAAATCCTAATTTAACTAAATTCTCTATCCATATTCACTATATTATCTCTCCAACTTCAACAAGTTTTTTAGTCTATGTTTTTTATTTAATTAAATAGAAATACATATTTATGTTATTTTCGGTGTATGTTTGAATATATATATAAACCACAATTTCCTGATTATCATTTATTTTACATATATCTACTTTTAATACTAAATTAAAAAAAATTTCATGCAATATTTTATTTAAGGTATATATTGAAAATTTACTAAATGATAATTACTATTGTAACTTCTAAAAAATCTTATAGGTATTCTATATAATTTATATATATATATATATATATGAATTATATAATTTTGGAAATTTGGAACAATTTAAAATAATGAAAAATTATAGATGATATAACATAATAAATCTATGAACAATGAGTGAGGATTATTTTAATGATGATAAATTTATTTCAAAAAATTTGTTTGAAATTTATACATTAATGGTAATTATACCAACATATTCAATGTTGAATGAATAAAAAAATGTGTGGAGTGTCTCTGACATGGCCTCGGGATTGAATTTCCATGTGATTTATTTATACTTAAAATTTGGTATTTAACTAAAGAGTAAATGCTTCCACAATTGATGAGAGTTGTCATGTTTTTGTGACACTGGTTAAATTTGTTTTGTCAATAATAACTACTCAAATATATGGATTTAGAAGTGGTCATAAGTCCTAGTAGAATAATATAAATCTCTGTGAGGGAGTTTACCGATTGTAGATTTTTTAGTGTGAACATTAAATGTTATTCCACTATGGTGATCAAATATGTAAGAAATTGATATCATCCCAAAAGTTTAATGTTCCTTTAAGGACATGAATTATCAAATAAACATTTTCCCAATGTATAGTGAAATGGAAAACATAAATTTTTTACATTACTTACTAGCCTAATGTAAATGATTAATTTTTTATTTAATGTATATCATAAATATCATGAAATTTTTGCTTGAATTTTGATGTGTTTGGTCCTAGAGGATTATTTCATCTATGGAACAACTTTTAATACTTATGGGTCATAAAAAATACAATATGAATCCATATAAAATGTTCATTGTATGTAGTGTGTTTGGTTTTCTCTAATACCATATATTTATAGGTCAATATATATATATATTTCGTATTAAATAAACAATTATTATTAATATAATTTTAAACTAACTAATCATGTGATTTTATGGATAATTTCATTTTCTTAAGTTTTCACCTAACTGTAAAATTAATATAAAAATTCAATAAATGATGTTTTTTACAATTCATTGGATTGTATAACATGTTTAAAATAAATTATGATATTAGTGAAAATGATTTTTTTTATTTATATGGCGTAATTTCAAAAACATAATATTCTAAATTTCAGTATTTAAATGGGTTGAAAATTTTCTAAAAAAAATATTTTAGTTGAAAAAAATTCAAAGGGTTTTATAGAAACCTAATAAATTTTCACATAATACAAATTTAATTTTCACCATAATTTTACAATTAATGAAAACTTATGGTTATAACTCATAGTTTGAAAACAATTCTAGGTTCATAAAACACAATAATGAACCTAGAATAAAATTTATTTACATTATTGTCCATAATATGCACATAAAAATCTTTGGGGTCGAAAAAATATTTAGTATAACATAAATAATATGAAAAAAGGGTTTATATGTAATTCATTGTAAGGAAATATAAATAGTAATGAAAAATATAATATGTTTAAGAAGGAGAAATATTATATCACAAAATTCTTGTGTCATCAGTAATAACATAAAGACATATTAGTAACAATATTGAATTCTATGATCATCGAATAAAAATATATTGGTTGTGATATATATCATGAAAAAATTTTATGTCAAGGCAAACATCCATGAAAACATCAAAGGGTGAACACATTCCCAAAATGGATTGGGCATACTCACTAATCCCATTTATAACATTCCATGAGATGAAAAAATTACCCAATATAGTAGAGTGATATTGAGAATAACCCATTATAACATGTACATACTTATGTTTTTAAAAAAAATAAATTCAACATAAATGTATAAATATATTAGTTACCCATAAAAAATAATCGGTTCCATAATCATGCCTCATGTCATTATAAAAGGATATTTCATAAATATTTAATTGATAATACAGAGCTAATTATTTTTAATTTTCATTTATGTGAACATAAGAATATGTATCAAAATATAGTCTTCAATTTGATGAAAAATCATAAGAAATGGAAGAGAATTGGCTATAGAAATGATCTTTCAAAACAATGATTTATGTATTTTATTAATGAATACTATTGAAGAAATATGTATGGAGTCTTATTTTAAAACCAAATGATTGGAATTTTATAACTATCATATTGCATTATTAAATGATATCAATATTTTGAATAAATACATCTTATCATAATTATATAAAAAGGTTATGCGATAGAAAATTTTCCCAAAATAGGGTGAGTCTTTAAATAAGAAATGTTTTAAATTCAGTTACCTCATGTATCAACCCATCAAAAAAGGGGAAAATATGATAGGTATAAATTTAAGAGAAATATATATATAATTCAGATGCATTACATATGCTAATAGAGATTGATAATGTTAGTTATAGAGATAATTTTCATTATCTAAAGAAAAATGTAGGTTTAAAGATATCCCATAACACCCCATGATTTTTTAAATGAAAAATATGTTTGAAAACTTATGATACATAGAAAAATGATATCAATAATACTATTAAATGTAATTATTTAATTATAATTGATGTCACGTAGCCATTATAATTGTGGGAATGAATGATATTTAAATAATTATGAACATACAGTTTACACAAGTGTTAATATTAAATAATTTATGAAAAATTAATTAAAATTTAAAATAAAAAATATTTTAACATAAATGATGTGTTTTTATAGAAAATTTTTTTTCATTCCCCCAATGGATTATTATCATAATAAACTATATTAATCCCTATTAGTAAATGGTCTTCTTGAAATTAATATTTTATAAATATTATAAAATGATTCCAAATTCATCGAATAAATTTTATTGTCTTGAGATAAAAAAATCTATTTTTTGTATAAAAATGATATATTTTTTAAAAGGAAGTTTTTCATACATTTAATGGCGCACCTATTTTATGAAAAATATAGAATCTTTTATAAATATTATTTGTAAAATTTATTATTTTTTAAAATATGTATATCTTAACTATATTTGATTTATTTTATTTTATTTCTAAATATAGTTTCTTTTTTTAATGAATATTGAATAATACAACATTTTAATTGAAAATAGACATACAGTATAAATAATATAAAATAATAAATTATATTTTGAAATAGTTTTAATGTCAAAATAGAAAAATTATAAATCTATTAACAAAATACAGTCATTGAAATCATAATTATATTTACTTTTGATATAAAAACATTTCAAAAATTTGAAAATTTTCCCTTTAATAAATTTATTTGTTATCTCATCTACGAGATTAATATTAAATATAATTTTTTCAATTATGTGATTAAAATAAGTAAAATATATTTAATATTTATAATCTGACTTTCCAAATTAGGTTGAACATTTATATTTTTTTAGATACATGAAATTTATCGTGGAAAAATTAATAATTTTCCCCTAAGTAAAATATGGAAACTTGTTACAGATTAAAGGTAAAATAGTAAAATAAAAAAATTTCAAAATTAAATGGGTGGTTGAATTATTTTTCCACCATAAACATCCTTTATTTCAATAATTATTTACAAAACTTTCTATAATTAATTCCACCCTAATTTCGTGTGCTTTAAATATCAAATAATCATTAATTATTCACTCTAAACAACCCCTCCACAACTATAACTGACACCCCTCACAAAACCATTTCTCATAAAATGACATGATGATCTATAAATATCTAAAAAATATTATCCTAACCACTCTACGCACATACCATTTTTTCACGTCTCGCTAATGACCAATTCTAAAGTCTTTAATAGGTCCATCAAGGAGGTGATATTTGAGAGGTAATTTTTCTCAAACAACCTATGTTATTTTATTCTACACTTCTACATTCTCCTCACATCTTTCATCCATTATGGAATAATAATTCCCTAATAATATAAACCCTATAATTTTATGTTTCTACTAGAATATCTTATTTCTGTCCCATTTATTACCTTCACATATTCAAAGAAACAAATCCAATGTCCAAATTTGGGTGGTTAATCGAGTCTATGAATAATGAATTTTTATTTTCCAATATCTATAAAAAGGATCACCAAAATATTATTACATGTTGTTAAAAAACGAGTTTTAATAACCTATTTCATGTTCTATAAGTATTGTTACACTGCTATATTTTGTGAAAAGAAATTCTCGAATTAATTTAATCTATTTGATATTTTTTTCTCATTTCACACAACACTTAATATATCTATTGTTATATTAAATCACTATTGTTGGATAATGAATTCACAAGATATTCATGAACTATAGAAAATGTAAAGTTTTTCTTTCTCTAATATAATCTCTAAGGTCATCTTATATTAAATGCAAGATTGGTATACCTCGAAGGCTTGCATAACGTGCAAAACCGAGTATTACCAAATAATAATATATTTTTAGAATATTATTATTAAATATAAGAACTATAAATATAGAATTTAAGTTATAGGTTTTTAATTTTATTAACTAACTTATAAAATACTATGGTTCAAACTAATATAAAATAAATTCATTCGTTACAGTGATTATAAGAACCAATTGAATATAAAGGGAATATTTTTACAAACAAAACTATTTTCATGATCATAAATCTATTTCATTATAATTAGTTATATTAATTAAAATTAGTAAGTTATATTAATAAAATATATATATTATTTATTGAAATATATTTTATCTTCATTCAATATATTTCATAGGCATAAGAGAAGAACAAACCCAATACTACACATAAAAATTTATATTTTTATTAAGGCCCTTTTACCACCTTTTGATGATGAGTATATTTTAAATAAAAAAATTTGAACTCTTATTAATTTTATATGTCAAAATAAACATAATTTTTTAATTTGAAACAATAAAATTAGGTAAGAGTGAATTGTTGTTAGTTTTTAAAACATTTTATTTTTTAATGAATAGTAAAAAATAATGAAATTTATCTTAACACTTCATTTTCCTCTAATTTATTTATAAGGGTAAAATATATTTGGAATTTATTTTAATGATTAAATTGATCCAAATTTCCTGAAATTATCCAATTTAATTCATTATAATCAATTTAACATTGAAATTGGTCATAAAAACCAAGAAAACATTTTAATGTTTTTATTTAAAACCCTTATGTAAAGACCCGTAAATTTCAAGGAAATTTTTTTTTATTAATTTTTTTTGGAATTTAACAAGATTTCAGTTTGTGACGGCACCTTATTCCGAGGCCCGGTGTGCCTAGAATCATTTTCTAAAGTTTGGCTCAGGTACGTTCAGTGAACGGACGAGCGGGTTTTTCTAACTTTTGAACCGGTGATCGGAATCAAATTCTGAGGGCACCGATGAAATCGTTGCGCCGGTATTTTCTTAGAAACGCCTCTTACAGAGTTGCGTTTTCTTGGGTGTGGTTTTTAATTTTCGGGCTTAAAGTTACGAAATAAAATAATATTACGACAAACTTTATTTTATTTCACTTAAGCCACTTGGAACTCACTTGAAGCCACTTAAAAGCGGCTTAAGCTGAGTTGATCCGGATTGGATGCTATCTAAAAATATCCTACCCTCTTGGTAGGATTTTTGTGAGGTGGGACCCGCATGAGCCCCACCGTTTCTTTTCCGCTAAGTAACGCACCCACGAAAACCCGTCTTTATGAAAGTCAACTAACGTGTTTTCTTAATTTCTTAACGCACCATTTAATTGGGCAGTTTTCTTCATTGAATTAAATGGGCGGTTTATTCGTTGAAATTAATTCTATGAATTAATTTCATTCGTTTCTTAACCAGTTTGAAATCTGTTGGTGTAATAATAAAATAAGACCAACGCACGGCTTCTAGAGAAATGTTCGTTGAGAGGATTTGACAGAAACCAAGAGTTCTTTATCCTCCTTCGCGAAGAACGCGAAGAATGCAAAGAACGCGAAGAAAGCGAAGAACGCAAAGAACGCCGAGCCCTCGAAAATCGACGACGCGACGCCAAGTTCTGCGATGCCGGCGATTCTTCTTCCGCGACGTTCTTCCACGGCAATCCAACCCCGCGACAACCCTCGATTGGCAGCGACAACGTAGGGGGTTGCGCTCTTTTCATTTTTTAAAAAAATTACCTTGTGGATTTAAACAACAATATGGATTTAATTATTATTAATTAAATCTTTTTGTTCTTGAACCTCGGAGTTCGTCGACGCGACACCCTTCCGCGACGACGCGACGCCGGATACCGTGACGACGCGACGATCCCCTCTTTCCGCAATGAACGCCCGAGCGACAACTTAACGAGGTAGGGATTTTATTTTGGAAATTCCCTTATTCCCGTGAACGTTTCTTTAAAATTAAAGAACCGGTTTCAAATAAACAACTTTATTTTATTAAAATTGTTGTTTCATGTGTTGAATTATTTTCTCCCGTTGTTTTTATCTAACGCGGAGGGTGCGGGCCAAACGAACACGGCCCGACAACCCTCCGCCATTCTTCGTGGTTGTGAGGATGTGGCGGGTGACAGAAAATCGTGACGCAATGGCAGTTTGTCGATCCCGCAGTGAAGAACGGAACCCGGGATGAACAACGGCGCAGACGGGAAGGAAAACGGACCATCGGAGCAACTCAGGTGGCCCGCGGAAGCGGCCGGAGGCGGCGGTGCCCCGGCGCACTGCCGGACAAGGCCGTCGCGGCTGAAGCCGCGGCGGCGGTGGCCAATGATCCCGCGGCCGCGCGGGTTCGGTTCTCACGTACGGGACACGGCATAGCCGCGTCCGTTGCTCCAGCGCGGCCCCAACGCGGGGGCGCGGCATCTCCAGACCGCGGGGGCGGCACCCAGGCGCTCGGCCGCTCGACCGAGCCAAGCCAGGCCTGTCCAACCGGCTGAGCCGCGCCCTGGCCGGACCGGACCGGGTCCAGCCGGGTCGGACCGGGTCGGGTCGACCCCGTTCGGCCGACCCCGGGGGGGGGGGGGGGGGGTCGGGCCGGGTCGGCCCAGACCCCCCATTTTCGTTCAAACGCCCGTAACTTGATCTACATGCCACCAAATGAATCACCGTCAGCAGCAACGCGATCCTTGGATCGAGACGGTAGTTTCGGTATATCTCACTCAAGGTTTTGGAATACTTTGGGTTCGGCTGGGTTGGTTCGTACACGAAACCAACCGGGCCTTCGGAACGGAAACGCTCATATCTTGAGCTACGGACGTCCGATTGACGTGCCGTCAGCTTTGTTGAATTCCTCTATGTGAGAAAGATCTTTTGGCTCACTCTTCCCGAGGTTTGGACGCAGGTGGAGTATGGTCAGGTTCGTTTTTCCTTAAAAACCAACCGGGCCCCTCGGACGAAAAATCCAATAACTCTCAGACCGGGCGTCTGATTGACGCGCCGTCTGCGACGTTGAGTTCTTGTTGACGATACAGAACTTTTGGATACATCAACTTCGGACTTTGTGACAGTTGATGTATCGGCCTCTCGGCTCATTGAGCAGACCCTCCCAAACGAGCTTCCTGTGTGTGGGAACCCTAGAGCTAGCTGCGACTGCTACTTCGACAGCGACGACTGTGCAGAGATCCTCAGTGGACTGCAGCGACGACTGTGCAAAGATCCTCAGTGGACTGCGATGATGAAGACAGCTGGTCTTGTATCCTATGTGCGTCCTAGTTGTGCGGGTCTTGTATCCTATGTGGGTCCCAGCTTAGATGATTCAATACTGGTCTTGTATCCTATGTGGGTCCCAGTATAGATGAATCAATGAAGACAGCTGGTCTTGTATCCTATGTGGGTCCTAGCTGTGCTGGTCTTGTATCCTATGTGGGTCCCATCTTTGATGATTCAATACTGGTCTTGTATCCTATGTGGGTCCCAGCTTTGATGATTCAATACTGGTCTTGTATCCTATGTGGGTCCCAGTATAGATGAATCATTGAAGACAGCTGGTCTTGTATCCTATGTGGGTCCTAGCTGTGCTGGTCTTGTATCCTATGTGGGTCCCAGCTTTGATGATTCAATACTGGTCTTGTATCCTATGTGGGTCCCAGTATAGATGAATCAATGAAGACAGCTGGTCTGGTATCCTATGTGGGTCCTAGTTGTGCTGGTCTTGTATCCTATGTGGGTCCCAGCTTTGATGATTCTGTGCTGGTCTTGTATCCTATGTGGGTCCCAGCATAAACGAAACAATGAAGACGGCTGGTCTTGTATCCTATGTGGGTCCCAGCTTAGATGATTCAGTATCTATGTCTGATCATCTCTTCCACCTTTTCGATAATGTATACCTGTGTGAGCTGAATCCCGTGTTACTCTCCTTTGTGGATTGTTTTGAACTATCCTGTGTGGATTTACTGTTTACTCTCCTTTGTTTATTGTTTTGTGCTATCCTGTGTGGATTTACATTTTCTTTCCTGTGTGGATTTATGTTTTCTCTCCTTTGTGGAGTGTGTTGTGCTATCCTGTGTGGATTTACGTTTTGCTCTCCTTTGTGGGCTGTCTTGTGCTATCCTGTGTGGATTTACGTTTTTCTCTCCTTTGTGGGTTGTTTTGTGCTATCCTGTGTGGATTTACGTTTGCTTTCCTGTGTGGACTGGGTTGTGCTTCGGCTAGGATGTTGGAGCCGAACAGGGATTGATGACTTAGGTATATGTATGGGCATATACCTAAGCAGTGTCGGTTGTTACTTCGTGATTGTATCTTTCCGTTGTGGTTTATCCTTTGTGGATTTCGGGAGACCTTCGGGGGTCTCGTGGTCCCTACTGAGTAGCTTATACTCACCCCTGTAAGGGCTATGCCTGTACTACGTTGTGTTGGTTGCAGACGACGGACAGCGTTGATTGTGGTTGAGGCTTGCAGAGCAGGACGGTACCTGGAGGTGGACCACTGGGCGGGACGTACTCGGAGCAGACGACGGGACCCGAGGAGCAGTGGAGCTATATATACCCACCCTTCAGGTGGGATTTCCAGAGGACGGCCCGACGCTGCGGCTTTTCTTTTCAGTTGCTATTTTCCCCTTTCAGTTGTACTTTACAGTTGGGCTTGTATTTCCAGCCCCTTTACTTTCAGCACAGCTTGTTACAGTTTTTACTTAGTGTTTACTTTTCCACTTGCTTACTCTGTGGTGCTTGTTTACTTTTCAAAGGCAATTCCTTCCCTTTTTGTTGGATTTACGCCTTGGTGCTAGTCGCCAGCCCCTGGCCTAAGGAAGGCGGGCTTGGGGTAGTCACGGCACGGGCCCCGAGGACGGGTCGTGACAAATTGGTATCAGAGGTGGTCGGTTCTACCGCAGACTCCGATCTTTCTTCTATGTGAAGAAATAGTGTTTAGCGTATTGGGTGTGGTTATCAGTCCAGGGATTCCAGTGTTGGTGCGGCGGCCGACGTATCCGTACACCAGGACCCTGACTTCTGATTTCCAACTTAATGCATGAAAACATTGATTGAATGGGTGTTTCAAGTTTTCTTTGTGATTACTTGTGTCAGCTCACCAGGTATACTGTTCTGACCATGGCGCACTTGTTTCCTTTTCAGGATGGCCCCACGACGGCAGCCAGCTAGGGTTCCAAGAGTAGAGCGCGACGACTGCCCGCCGAGCGACGCGGCCTCGGTACGGGGCCCGTTGACAGCAGAGGCACCGGCGGTACCTTTACCCGCCGAGCCACCGATGCTACCAGCCCTAGCCGCTGACGATACACGTCGCCTTAGCATGCTACACGAGTTCCAGCGTCAGCGACCACCCAGGTTCCGCGGGGAGACAGACCCCCAGGCAGCCGAGGACTGGCTGGAGGCAGTCGTATGAGTTTTCAGGCTAGTGAGGACACCAGCAGACCTCATGGTGATCCTCGCAGCGAGCCTACTGCACGCAGCAGCGGGCCGATGGTGGAGCTTGATGCTCCAGGTGCACGACGAGACATCTCTTCTCTGGACGGACTTTGAGAGCATCTTCCGCTCCGAGTTCGTCCCAGCCACCCTCCGTGCGGTGCGCATACAAGAGCTTCTTCAGCTGCGGCAGGGCAGCTTGACAGTGGCCCAGTACTCGTTGATATTTACTGATCTCTTGCACTACTCCACAGATATGGTACGAGACCCGTTCTTCCGGGCCCGGACCTTCGAGCAGGGACTGAGGCATGAGATCAGGGCTACGATGATCTCCCTCAACATTCCGACTCAGGAAGAGGTGTTGGAGAGAGCCCTTCTAGTGGAGAGTTTTCTCGCCGAGCAGGCTCCAGTGATAGGGCCCTCCGTAGGACGGCCGGTAGCAGGGTCTTCTGGAGCTGGAAGTAGACAGGTGTCGTAGAGGTTCAAACGGGCCAGACCATCAGATGGGCAGTCTCAGGATGATGATTCGGTTGTCCGGGGCACCCGAAGGAGAGCCAGCTACACGAGGGGCAAGCATTGCTACGCATACAGAGGGCGAGGTCACATGGCTCGAGACTGCCCGACTCGTCTTACAGATGAGCAACAGGTGGTAGAGGGACCTCCCAGACATAGGTTCAGCCACGGTGGTCCGTAGGGTGTAGGTGGACGAGGCAGAGGAGCTGGCCGAGTAGCCGATGGTGGGAGACACTTTGAGGTGTTGCCACCACCACCACCAGGAGGTCCACCCCAACCGCAAGGAGTTGGTGGACATGGGATAGATTAGCTTATGGTAGCTGAGGCCTTCGATCATGGAGCTCTGGGAGCATATGGATAGGAGCAGAACTAATGAATACGTCTTTTGTACTTCTAGTTTCATGTCGGTGTTGTGTAGCGTCTTTGTATTATGAGCTGCAATAATAAAAGACGCATACCCTTGTAATGTTTTCATTCCTGTCCTCTTTTGTGTTGTTACTAAGAGGTTCCAGTTTAGATTGTTGACTTGACCTTCACTTGTGAGACATCTACTAGAGGAGACCCAGTTACCACACACTGATGCCGACAGTGTGACTCAACCCTTGGAGGCGAGAGTAACGGTTGGATCTCTTGGTAGTAGCGTCGAGGCCTTACGACGTTATCCTTATTATGGATTAGTATCATCCATGTCAGGATTGATGGTATTAGGCTAAGAATGTGGTTCGTCCAAGGTATGAGACCGGATTTCTCTCATCGGAAAAGAAGAAATCATAGCAGCTCTTGTGGGACCAGAGGTGGTCCAGGCCACAACAGAGAAGGTCTAGGTCATCCAGGAGCGGATGAGGACAGCTCAGAGCCGGCAGAAGTCATATGCTAACAGGAGGTCGGGGCCACTAGAGTTCGAGGATGGCGACCACGTCTTCTTGCGTGTCTCACCTCGATGTGGTTTACGAAGATTTGGCCGAGGCGGCAAGTTGTCTCCACGCTTCATTGGACCCTTCCAGGTCCTCAGCAGGATTGGAGAGGTGGCTTATCACCTGGCTCTACCACCTCAGTTGCTCCGAGTGCACGACGTCTTCCACGTATCTCAGCTGAGGAGATACATGCACGACCCGACGCAAATCTTTGACCATGGAGAGCTGTTCTTTGATGGTGGGATGACTTTTGCGAAAGTCCCAGTAGAGATCGAGGATCGACATGAGCGGGTCCTACGTGGATGATCGATTCCTCTAGTGCTCTTTAGATAGCAGCACGGGAACCTCCAGGAGAGTACTTTGGAGCGGGAGGCTCAGTTGCGTGCTCAGTACCGCCTTTGTATCCCTATGTTTGTGGTGAAGCTTTACGGGGACGTAAAGCCCTGTGGTGGGAGTAATGTATAGACCCGTAAATTTCAAGGAAAACTTTTTTTCTTAATTTTCTTTGGAATTTTAAAAGAACGCAGTTTCTGACGGCACCTGATTCCGAGGCTCGGTGTGCCCGGAATCATTTTCCGAAGTTTGGCTCAGGTACGTTCAGTGAACGGACGAGCGGGTTTTTCTAACTTTTGAACCGGTGCTCGGAATCAAATTCCGAGGGCACCGATAATATTGCAGCGCCAGTATTTTCTTAGAAACGCCTCTTCCAGAGTTGTGTTTTCTCGGGTGTGGTTTTTAATTTTCAGGCTTAAAGTTGAGAAATAAAATAATTTTACGACAAACTTTATTTTATTTCACTTAAGCCACATAGAACTCACTTGAAGCCACTTAAAAGTGACTTAAGCTGAGTTGATCCGGATCGGATGCTATCCGGAAATATCCTACCCTCTTGGTAGGATATTTGTGATGTGGGACCCGCACGAGACCCACCGTTTCTTTTTCGCTAAGTAACGCACCCGCGAAAACCCGTCTTTATGAAAGTCAACTGACGTGTTTTCTTAATTTCTTAACGCACCATTTAATTGGACAGTTTTCTTCGTTGAATTAAATGGGCGGTTTATTCGTTAAAATTAATTCTATGAATTAATTTCATTCGTTTCTTAACCAGTTTGATATCCGTTGGCATAATAATAAAACAAGACCAATGCACGGCTTCTGGAAAAATGTTTGTTGAGAGGATTTGACAGAAACCAAGAGTTCTTCATCCTCTTTCGCGAAGAACTTGAAGAATGCGAAGAATGCGAAGAACGCGAAGAATGCGAAGAACGCCGAGCCCTCGGAAATCGATGATGTGATGCCATGTTCCGCGACGCCGGCGATTCTTCTTCCGCAACGTTCTTCCACGGCAATCCAACCCCGCGATAACCTTCGATCGGAACCGACAAGGTAGAGGGTTGCGCTCTTTTCTTTTTTTAAAAAAAATTACCCTGTGGATTTAAACAACAATATGGATTTAATTGTTATTAATTAAATCTTTTTGTTCTTGAACCTCGGAGTTCGTTGACGTGACACCCTTCTGCGACGACGCGATGCCGGATACCGCGACGACGCGACGATCCCCTCTTTCTGCAAAGAACGCGCCTGCGATGACTTGACGAGGTAGGGATTTTATTTTGGAAATGCCCTTAATCCCGTGAACGTTTCTTTAAAATTAAAGAACCGGTTTCTAATGAACAACTTTATTTTTTTAAAATTGTTGTTTCATGTGTTGAATTATTTTATCCTGTTGTTTTTATCTAACGCGGAGGGTGCGGGCCAAACGAACACGGCCTGAAAACCCTCCGCCGTTCTTCGTGGTTGTGCGGATTTGGTGGGTGACCTAAAATCATGACGGAAGGGCAGTTTGTCATTCCCGCAGTGAAGAATAGAACTCGGGAGGAACAACGGCGTAGACGGGAAATAAAACGGACCACCGGAGAAACTCTGGTGGCCTGCAGAAGCGGCCGGCGGCGCGGGTCGCCGGCGCGGCGGTGCCGGCAGCCGGAGGCAGCGGCGCCCCTGCGTGCCGCCAGACAAGGTCGCCTCAGCTGAAGCCGCTGCGGCGGGCAACGGACCCGCGGCCGAGCGGGTCCAGTTCTCACGCACGGGACACGGCATAGCCGCGTCCGTTGCTCCAGTGCGGCCCCAACGCGGGGTCGTGGCATCTTCAGACCGCGGGAGCGGCGCCCCGCGGCACCCAGGCACTCGGCCGCTCGGCCGAGCCGTGCCAGGCCAGTCTGACCGGGTCCATCTGGGTCGGACCGTGTCGGGACGACCCTGTTCGGCCGACCCCGGGGGGGGGGGGGGGGGGGGGGGGTCGGCCCGGGTCGGCCCGGGCCCGGACCCCCCGTTTTCGGTCAAATGCCCATAACTTGAGCTACAGTCCTCCAAATGACTCTCCGTCAGGGGAAACACGATCCTTGGATCGAGACGGTCGTTTCGGTATATTGCACTTAAGGTTTAGAAATACTTTGCGTTCGGCCGGGTTGGTTTGTACACGAAACCAACCGGGCCTTTGGAGCGGAAACGCTCATATCTTGAGCTACGGACGTCTGATTGACGTGCCGTCAGCTTTGTTGAATTCCTCTACGTGAGACGGATATTTTGTATCACTCCGCCCGAGGTTTGGATGCTGGTGGAGTACGGTCAGGTTGGTTTTGCCTTAAAAACCAACCAGGCCCCTGGGACGAAAAAGGCAATAACTCTCAGACCGAGCGTCCGATTGACGCGCCGTCTGCGACGTTGAGTTCCTGTTGACGATACGGACCTTTTGGATACATCAACTTCGGACTTTGTGACAGTTGATTTATCGGCCTCTCGGCTCGTGGAGCGGACCCTCCCGAATGAGCTTGCTATGTACGGGAACCCTAGAGCTGGCTGCGACTACTACTTCGACAGCAACGACTGTGCAGAGATCCTCAGTGGACTGCAGCGACGAATGTGCAAAGATCCTCAGTGGACTGCGACGATGAAGACAGCTGGTCTTGTATCCTATGTGGGTCCCAGTATAGATGAATCAATGAAGACAGCTGGTCTTGTATCCTATGTGGGTCCTAGCTATGCTGGTCTTGTATCCTATGTGGGTCCCAGCTTTGATGATTCAATACTGGTCTTGTATCCTATGTGGGTCCCAGTATAGATGAATCAATGAAGACAGCTAGTCTTGTATCCTATGTGGGTCCTAGCTGTGCTGGTCTTGTATCCTATTTGGGTCCCAGCTTTGATGATTCAATACTGGTCTTGTATCCTATGTGGGTCCCAGTATAGATAAATCAATGAAGACAACTGGTCTTGTATCCTATGTGGGTCCCAGTATAGATGAATCAATGAAGACAGCTGGTCTTGTATCCTATGTGGGTTCTAGCTGTGCTGGTCTTGTATCCTATGTGGGTCCCAGCTTTGATGATTCAGTGCTGGTCTTGTATCCTATGTGGGTCCCAGCATAAACGAAACAATGAAGACGGCTGGTCTTGTATCCTATGTTGGTCCCAGCTTAGATGATTCAGTATCTATGTCCGATCATCTCTTCCACCTTTTCGATAATATATACCTGTGTGAGCTGAATCCTGTGTTACTCTCCTTTGTGGATTGTGTTGAACTATCCTGTGTGGATTTACTGTTTACTCTCCTTTGTGGATTGTGTTGTTCTATCCTGTGTGGATTTACGTTTGCTTTCCAGTGTGGATTTACGGTTGCTCTCCTTTGTGGAGTGTGTTGTGTTATCCTGTGTGGATTTACGTTTTTCTCTCCTTTGTGGGTTGTGTTGTGCTATCCTGTGTGGATTAACTTTTTTCTCTCCTTTGTGGGTTGTGTTGTGCTATCCTGTGTGGATTTACGTTTTCTTTCCTGTGTGGACTGGGTTGTGATTGGGCTCGGATGTTGGAGCCGAATAGGGATTGATGAATTAGGTATATGTATGGGCATATACCTAAGCAACGTCGGTTGTTACTTCATGATTGTATCTTTCTGTTGTGGTTTATCCTTTGTGGATTTCGGGAGACCTTCGGGGGTCTCGGGGTCCCTACTGAGTAGCTTATACTCACCCCTGCACAGGCTATGCCTGCACTACGTTGTGTTGGTTGCAGACGACGGACATCGTTGATTGTGGTTGAGGCTTGCAGATCAGGACGGTACCTGGAGGTGGACCACTGGGTGGGACGTACTCAGAGCGGATGGCGGGACCCGAGGAGTAGTGGAGCTATCTGTACCCACCCTTCATGTGGGATTTCCAAAGGACGGCCAGACGCTGCAGCTTTTCTTTTCAGTTGCTTTTTTCCCCTTTCAGTTGTACTTTACAGTTGGGCTTGTATTTCCGGCCCCTTTACTTTCAGCAAAGCTTGTTACAGTTTTTACTTAGCGTTTACTTTTCCGCTTGCTTACTCTGTGGTGCTTGTTTACTTTTCAAAGTCAATGCCTTCCCTTTTTTTGGATTTACGCCTTGGTGCTAGTCGCCAGCCCCTGGCCTATGGAAGGCGGACTTGGGGTAGTCACGGCACGGGCCCCGAGGACGGGTCGTGACACCTTATTTTTCATCCCGTCTACGTGATTAAATTTGAATTAATTTCAGCCACTTCTGGGATTGGAGTGTGGAAAAATTAGTCCCACATTTAGAATCAGAAAAAAATTATAATTTATAATGATATCAACATATATTTTTCCCAAATTATTATTGAAGGTAATTAAAATTAATAACAATGATTAAGATTAAAGTATGCTTAGCAGTGGACTAAATCATAATATCAATGCCTAATATAACATATATACTTGTCCAAAATCCATAATCTAGATATATTTAGACCCAATCATCCCTTATATCTATTGTTTACCATTATTGGATAGAATTTCAATAAATGAATTTGGATGTGACTTCCCATTTCCATAATAATCTATGAGTGCAAATCCTCATCAACTCTAAAAGGCCTCCTCTCCTCCCACTTCCTCATATCTATCAATACACTTTTTCTCTAAATAAATTTACCCAAATAGCTCAAAAACTTGCCTCACTTACTCCTTGAATCCTCTATTTGGGTAGAAATCAATCCAAGGAATCCATATGGTTAAAACTGAAAGGTGTTACCCAAATAATATTTTTTATCCTTCCTTAAGCTTCATTATTTTACATTCTTTATCGACCCTATAAAATTTCTTTATTTATTACTTATATAATAGGAAACTATTCCTAATTTTAATAATATTTTGTTATATTATGTGTTTTATTTACACTTATACAAACCTCTATCTAATATGTAATGAACTTACTAATCATGTATGGTCAAGTGTCACCTCGCAAAATGAAGATTGTTCATTTTCAATTCCCACATTAAAGGTTTGTAATAATAATAGAAAATATGATTATATTTGATATATATGATATATATAATGTCCTTATTCTTCATTTATTGTTTTATAACACATTATATTTTTAATTTTAATTTTTTTTAAACATGATAATATTGTATGTGGAAATGTGGACATCGGCCTCCTAAAAGCGATGTGATTCAATAACATGATTAATGCCATGTATAACGGATGTTGTTTTTTGAGAAAGGTGAGCTAAAAAATCTATATTTGGGTCAATGAAAGGATAAATATGTCTAAATGAAGTATTTTAAAAATTTCATGATGAAAAATTTAGACAATATCACAAGGAAGGTTGTTAGAGCATATGTTCCCCTCTTCAGAGAATCCGTTATTTTCTAGCCCATCCGCGAGGTAGTTGGCTTCTCGATAAATATGAGTGATGATGTAGCTCATAAAATAAATCTTTTCCTGTCATTTCACCCATTTTTTTGTTAAATTACATTAGATATTAACCATTCCCATCCGGATGGCTTGCACAATTTTAGTGGAGTCGTATTCAGACCAGATGTCACGCTAACCTCTTTGACACTCTATATCAGACTATTTGATAAAATCCATGATTTAAACTTCAATGGATGTAACGTGACCAAATTCTACATAATGTAATTCCATAATATCACATATTAAGTCTCTGAAAATGACCCCATACCATTATGGACCCATGTTTTCCATCTAGGAACCATCAGTGTTACATTTCACCCAACCATTAAAGGGTGAGAACCAAAAGACCTCAAGGGTGCCATATGGTTCTAGATAATTTCATGGGAGTTTTAATCATCATTAAAAATTGAAATCATTGACCAAATTTCTAAAAAAACAGCATGTAGAGTGTTTTTGTTATGATTTCTAGTAATAAAAGTACCTTCCATGAGTTTGGAGTAGAACCTTTCCTTGGAGAGGATAACATCATTTCGGCCTCTCTAAATTGTGTGTAGCAGTTCTTCACATTCCACTTTGAAACAATTTCTAATCTATTTGGAGGACCTAAAATTCGGAATGGTTTTCAAGAGCAGTAGTAGTGAATCTTTTTGTGTATGGTGCACCTCAAAAATATCCAAAACATCCCTCCATAATGAAGCAGTAGTTTCACAACATAAAAAAGTGAGGACTCACAACCTCACAATGCTAATTACAGAGGAAAAATTTTGAGAACATTGAGATCCCAACACACATAGCATCTCATCAATTTTTATTTTGTAAAGAGATAAACTCCGTAATAGTGTAAATTGTAACAGATTCATCCACCATTTATTGAAGGTTCCAATCCATTTTTATTCTCCATGTAGAAGGGGTTATAAAAAATTATTTGAATCATGATAGCCATTTTCCAACCTATCCCATAAACTCATGTCCTCTTATTTGAGAAAATCATAGTTTGAAACAGTTGTAGAAATTTTCGTAGGCTCCATGTCTAGATTTTCATACTATTCCTTGATCTATATCTTTTTATTAATCTCAGCATCTGTGGAGATAACATGATCCATGAGAGGTTCCCTAATACAATTGGCATGCCAAAAATTGAGGGAATAGTTTTCGTTGACAATCTAGTGAGAGTGTCAATAAATTTCTTGGAAGATAGTGCTAAAAATAGACCCAATTGTGGACTACCTGTACATTTTTCCCAATAAATAACTATTCAATAAATCATTATCCACGAAAGTAAGGTAAGGATGATCTTTTATTGAAAATGTGATATAAGAAATGAGCCTAAAAAGACTAGTAAAAAAACTATAGTTTTTTAATTCTGAGTCCACCAAAAAATTGAGGCATACAACATTGTTTCAATGATTCCATTATGATCTTTCTTTCCAATACACTCGTACTCCAAAAAAAGTTTCACAACATGGTATTTATTTATTTAATGAAAATTGAGAGACATGGATAAACCATGAAAGAGTATACCAGATTTGAAGTCACCACATGATGGAAAAGATAGATACATCCTTCTATTGATAGTGGCTTTCCTTTCCATGATTCTAAAGTTCTTATGATATTTATCATATAATTATATAATTAAATTTTTAGAAAAATAATATATACAATTTTCATTATTACACTCTCACACACTTATAAATTGCTAGCATCATTTTTTGATGTGTGGACTACCTCCTCTTCAACAGGTTGTGGTTCCTTTTACATCACATTAATTATATATATAATTATATATGTTTAAATAATATGTTATTTATTATATGTGGTTAGTTTTAGAATTATTAAGGTCGCATACCTTATTTTTATAACGATCATTGAGAAATTGGAACATTACTCATGCTTATGTATGACATACCATCTAAACAATGGTAATGTTGATTCATTTTTCACATCCATATTTAATGATTGGTTTATAAAGAATAATTAATGTATAAGTATGAAAATTATTTTGTGATTTTTATTCTATATATTTTAATATAATGACCCTTTAGTCATAGTGAACCAACAATAGTCATTTTTAACACATGATCCAAATTTGTTCAAATCACCCGATATAAACTTAATTGTTTAAGTAGATGTATACAACATGGTATTAAGATAATTAAAAGTAAAAATAAAATATAAAATGGTTATGAATCATGTAATTAATTGACATAGGTTTTTTATTCACGAATATAGAGGTCCACAAGGTATTTTTAACTAAATGTAAGGAAATTTCATCTCCCCCTTTATTACTGTGGGATACATGGCTTATTCACCGATCACTTATTTTGTGTGTTGTATATACTAACAATATATGTATTATATGGTTCATATACATTAGTAATTGGGTATATAAATATAAATTTCATGATCCTTCTGTCATTGTGTTTAAGTTTAAAATTTTACCAAATCAGTAATGTAATTTTATCTCAATTATTCTTCTTTGAGACACATGCCATGTTATACACCTATATTTTTATATATGAGGTTTATGAATAGAATTTGACATGTTGTAAAATTAATCTACTTATTTTCATGATACTTTAAAGCTCCATGTAATTTTATTTTTCTACATGGGGGGTATGATTCGATGTCACCATGTGGTAAGAGTTTATTAAAACAATATCACCATTTATCAAGATTATTTATGATCACTTTTTCAGTAATGAAATATTAAGATCCATATTACAAATAAACTAAATAATTTACTTCTCATATATATGGTCTTTATTTCTTCATATATTAGTGCAATTGTTTCTTTATTTTGTACTTCAGATAATTAATATTTTTTAAGAAAATATTACCTTACCACTCTCTTCAGCCGTAAATCAATGTTCCTTCATAAACATTTTTTAAAAAGGGTTTTCAAGAATATTCTACTATTATACTATTTTCATTAAAATAAATTTTACCCTTTTTACCAATGTTTTATATGGAAAATTTATTTCGATTTTCTATCAACATAATTTTCTAACCTTTTACTGCACAAAAACATTTCTTTTCAACTTGTACATCTTGTATGAATTTACCCACCATCATTTTTTTAACTGATACATTGAATATTTAAAGGGATACTGGTTAATAAATTTTTTTAAAAGTTATTTTCAATGAAATGGTCTTCAAAAAAATTTCAACCATCATTATAATTTGTCAAAGAAAAAATGTTTTCAAAATGTGTTAATGGTTTATTTATATGTTTTCAATTTAATTTTCAATAAAATTGTTCTAAAAGGTTTTATGTTACAAAAATTATTTTCCCAATGAGAGATATTTTCCCCAAGAAATTATATTAATAATATTTCACAATTATTTCACATATAAGATGACATATGTTGGAGTTACTGTTGCTTTATTGGGGAAATGATTTAAGGTTCGATTAAATTATTTCTTTGAATGGTTTATGTTTTATTAGAATGATGTTTTTGAAACCCATTTTCCATTCACTGAATATATTATTTTGAAATGTGATTATTTTTATGGGATATGATTTTGATAAAATGATTATAAAATTTGTATATGTTTCCATAGGTTATGGTATTATTACATTTTTATGATAACCATTTAATTTCATGGTTTATTATATGTTTTTAATTATATTTTGGAACATGAAGGTATGATTTATTATGAGATGGGTGGAACCTATATATCCATCCAATTCATTGGGTAACAATTTATATTGCATGAGATAGACTAAGATGGATTTGGGAGTGAACCTTTACTACTTTGATGGCCATGGGAGTGAACCATGACTACGAAGATTGTATGGGGAGTGAAATTGTTCTCTTGGGATGGCCATGGGACATAATTATTACAAACATTATGGTATGAGAAGTGTACCCATACTAATAATTTGGACTTGGAAGCGATGCCTTGGCAGCGATGCCTTGGTAGTAATGCCTTGGCATCTATGGAAATAATTTTTATATTCTTATGTGTCTTCCATAATTCCATGTCTTATTCTTATATTATGCTTTCCTGCCTCATGTTTATTACATACATCTAATTCATTTATTATGAACTACCAATATTTATTATTATTTTCATGTTTATGATATTTGATATCTAGGTTTTACCATCTATTTTCATGATCCTGTTATTATACTCTTATTCTTAAGATTATGTTCACATATATTTCTTGTTTAATCTTACTGAGCATCTGAACTCACAATTTTTTTTGTTTCCTTTCCATAATATTATAAATATATTTATTGTTTTTGATGAGTCTATGAATAGTAATGGTTAATAAGAACCTTGTGGGAGGTAATATAGCTCACATATGTACAAGTGTGTTCATGTTTTCATGGTTCAAAAGGATCTAAATTAATATGGCCTCTGGGAATCTATTTTTGAAATTTTTTATGTATTCCACAACTATGATGTAATGACTATTTACATTAACACTAGGCATTTATTACTAATATATATACATAATATTAAATAAAATTAAAATATTTTATTATTGTCTAAAAACCATCTAATATAAACTAAACATTTATCATTAATATTTTATCAAATGAATCATCCCCATCTAAGAAATAAAAATTATATATAGACGATTTAAAATTTTTGAATTTAATGAATACCATTTAATTTCACTTCTGGTGTTTTATTTCCATTTAGAAAAAAAATCCATAAATATACACAAATGAACCAATCATGAAACCATGAAAACCCCACCCAAAACAAAAAAAATTGAAATATTATTAAATATATGGTGGTAATATGTCATAATATTTTCATATAAGGTATTATCAATATCAATAAAGCTATAGAATACTATAATAACATTATTTCAACCATTATACAGAAGGTTAATGTAAATAACACTAAAAAAATTTGAGGTAACAGTTTCTCATCTCCCCTACATTTTTAAGAGATATATGAATTATTCACCACTTATTTCATGTTTATGGTGTATAAATAGATACTCTTGATAAATAATAACATTATTACCATTATATTTATGGTATTAAATATTATGTTTTTTAATTATTACTAATATAGTGGATATAATTCGAATAATTAAAGTTGGTAGGGTATTTCATAACTCAATTTTCATTCATTGGGTTGTAATCCTACTTTATTTCCTTTTTAAAGATAAGATTCTATTTATAATTTATTTTGAATACATTGTGATTTATTTATACTTTTTATGTGTATTTATAGTAGACACACATAATATATCTTTTTTATTAATTCCCACTTTGTTGGGACCAAGTTGGATGGATAAGGAAGTAAGAAAAGTTTACTGTTACATAGTGTTGTCTTTTATTTTGAAAAATCTAAATCAATTCACTTTATAAAGAACTTGAAAATAAGACGACGCTTTTCTAATTTGTATTTTAAAATCATCTCAAGTTTGGAGAACTTGTGTTGCAAGCCGTATGAAGGATAAAGAGAGTACAGAAGTGTTTTTGGAAAAACACATTTCAAAATCATAAATATCCAAAAAATTACAATGGCAAGAAGAAGGTACGCAAGTTCTATAGAGGTGCGCAAGTCATATTTCAAAAATATCATTATTTTAGAAATATGGAAAAGGAATGAATGTGGCATGTAGGTATTAGAGTGCAGGTGGTGGCATGCAGGTGGTGACGCGCAGGTTGTGGCGCATAGGTGGTGGTGCGAAGGTATGGGCACGTAAGTATTAGTGCGCATGTCTAGGTCACACATGTCCTGAAAATGCGTATAAATAGATGACTATCCTACTAATTTCTTAATGCTCAACACTTTAGAATTATCTTCGAGCTCTGGGTTTGTAGTTAGAGAGTTGGGCACGCAAGTTGATAGTTCTTAGAAGGTTCGCAGGTTGGGGGTGTGTAGGTTGGAGGCACGCAGGAGTTGGGGCATAGGCTACACAAAGGCAGCACGTCTGTAGGGAAGCACGCAGGAAGAGGTGTGTAGGTTCCTGGAATGCAGGTCTTGGTTGCGCAGTTCAAAGTGGGCACGCAGGCTGCTTTTCTCCAGGGGTACCTCCCAGCTTCTGGGTTGGAAAGAAGAAGAAGAGGCACACATGTATAAGGTGCGCAGGTATAGGTCGTGCATGTCCAATTGGGTGCATGGGCTATTTTTCTCTAGGGGTTCCTTCCAGCTTCTAGGTAGGAAAGTGAAGAATTTCTTTGAAAGATTTGATTTTGCATAAGCTCATTAAGAATAACTGATCCATTGTATTACCCTATTTGTTCTAAGAGGGAGCACACACACTATTGGATTGTTTTCAAAGTGTTTCATGAGTGTAAGAGTATTTCCTACTTGTTGTATTCCACATAAAATGATTGTTTTCTAGTGGATTTTGTGGTACTGGATTATTTTCGTACCATACCAAGGACGTAGCTACTCTTGTTGAGTAGTGAACCTTGTAAATCGTGTGTTCTTGTGGTTGTGTGTGTTCAACAGGGAAGAAACTCTTTAACAAGAGGAGAAGGTTGTTTCAAAATGGGGAAACTTAAAAAGAAAAAGATATCACTGATTCACCCCCGCCCCCTCTCAGTGATACTTGGATCCTAACTAGGAACTTCACACTTAAATGATATTCTCTTTTAATGGATTTTTTCTCTATTTACATTCCATTGATACATATTTGTTAATATACAACAATTCACTTATATATGGTTTATATATTGTCCATTTTGCATGTAACATCATAATTTATTCTTTCCTCGTGGTATTTTTTATTCATATTCAATTAATTAATCCATGGGGATATGTCATGAAAATTACTAGGTGATAAATGATATTGTACAATATCAATTTATTTTGTGATTGTTAACTTTCTCTTGAAATAAAAACATTGTTGTAATTATTTTTCATTATACAATTAATTACTATTATATATTCAAATTCTTGTACAATGGGTATGATTATATTTTAAACAATATCCTATTATCAAATATTGTATTTAATTTTAATTTTATGTGATTAATTTAGGAAATATTGATAAATTTTTATATTTTATTCAATATGAATATTTGATGATAAAGAACATTTTTTATTAAATAAATTAATTATTTGATATATGTGTAATGATTTGGACTACATTACAAGGGTGGTTCTGAATTATTGGTATCTCTTCTATTCATCAGTGGTCTCATGTAATGAATAGGTTAATATAACATTAAATAGGTTTGTATAAGTAGATTAAACTATTTTTTGAAATGTCATCATAGTAGTGGATCATGTTTGGGATATATGAGGACCAATAATTAATCATTTCATAAATTAAATGTTCAAATATTATTATCTTGTTGATTTTCACTATGTAATAAAACATCAGATTCGTTTCATTCTATGTTTATTGATTAAATGGTAGGTTAGTGTTCAGGTATTTTACCTTACCAAATAGATTATGATTGGTTGACTTCAAGTTATAAATTGTTGTATATAACCCATATTGATAATTTGAGATCAACCTTATTTTTCCCCCCACCGGGTCATAATTCTTCACACCCCAACTTGAGTGACACACGTCGATTCCCTGATCCATTCGGTCACATGACCTCAAGCACGCCTGCTCGTATTCTAGAAGATTATGACTAACAGAAAGGGTCTGATAAGCTATTCATGGGGGACTATAACCTCTATGACCAGAGTAATACACTATCGTAAATAATAAAAAATAGTAGAAGAGATATATATCAATAAAGAACTCTAATATCTCAAGTCTAAAAATGCATGGATTTCAATATCCAATTAAAAAAATGAAAACGTGTCACGCTGAAGTACATTTCAAGTGTCTCAAATGAAAACTAAAATAATGGATCTAAATAAAACCATGTGGGTCCCAAAACGCATATGGTTCCCTCATCTAATATTCTTCCCCAATTCATCTGTCTCATGTCCTTTCCATCAACCTATCCAGAAAACAAAAATTCTATTCATGTACAAATCAAGCAGCCCAAGTAGGGTGTGAGTACGACTCATTAGGCCACCACCAACATTGTATTAAACAATATTGACTCAAAGAGTGTGAATAAAATTTTATAAATAAATAATTAAACTACATAATTAAACTGTTATCGCATTATTAATCAATATTGATTTATCCAGATGTTCCTCAGGTTCCCATAGACACCTATACCTTAATACATGCTTCGACCCATTTCGGAATCTAAACTATCCTCAAGGGATATCACATTTCTGAATTTTCATGTTACCAATATTATTTGCACAAATGAATGACCATGTTGCCATTCATTTCTTCACATAATTGAAATCATGTGTTACCATTCTTATTTCACAAAATGAATGATGATGTTGAAATTCATTAACTCATACAATTGAATAACCATGTTACCTTTCTTATTTCACTCAACTAATTAACCAAGCTATCATTCATTAATCACACAATTTAATCACCAAGTTACCATTCATTACACTTGGTCAAATTTCCATGTTACATTCACCATTTAATAATATATAATTGAATGAGCTTATTACCATTCTTTACGCCTAGAAGAATTTCCATGTTACTATTCACCATTTAATATTAAATTATATAATAAGGATGCAACAATAAAAATATCTCAACCCACCCATTCATTAAATCAAAAATTAATTAACCTTTTTACAATATCAACAACAAATAATTAACTAAACAATTAATTTTCCAAAAACATAGTTTCAATATATCAAAAATTCGTTACCGATTAATTATCTCATTTCATTATTTTATTATTAAAAATGTAATTCCATAGTTATTTTTTTCAAAACTGTAGTATAATTTCCCATAATTAATTCACTAATTAATTATCTCATTTCACAACATCAATATCACACAATTAATTCTTCAATTAACTATTTCCAAATCCCACAATATCATAATTGTATTATTATTTAAATCACCATTGATTTACTACCTTTAGAAAATTTAATTTTTATATAACTATAGAAATCCAAAAAAATTAATGAAGGTATAAAAAACACCATTAAGGGATTTGAATTTTAGACTACCTATCTTGATTTTTTGAAGAACGATATCCCAATATAAATACAAAATTTGAGAATCAAAATTATTTGGATCTAGGTACTAATCTAAAAATCATAAATCAATATTTAAAAATCATGATCAATTTATTTATAAATATATTTTCGCATGTCTTGGTACATATTCACTAAATATTGATATAGATCGAGAAACATTGATGATAAATTTGACCAAAAAATGAGAGAATAAGGGATAGTGAATGATATAATCAATAGGTTAGAATCCACTTACCAATAGAGGATAGGATATTTGATATGGGTTTTGAAACATGTAGAAAAAAGGATGAATGGACATGAAATCCATATGGAAAGATAAATATACATGAATACATCCTTGGATCAAATGAAGATTAAAATAGGTGATTTCTAAGGGTTTTGGGTATTTTAAAAATAAATTTATTTCCACTTTAAAAGGCATGTATGTTTTCCTTAGTAGGGGCGTATTGTTTTCCAAAAACATGGATCGAATGTGTAGCAATTGATTTAGGGGGGCATGGTTCTACCTTTTATGGTGAAAAGTTTGAGATACCATGCACCATCCATGAGAACCCTCAATATGCTAGGATTCATAGTTTCATAGGATGGGAATACAGTTTGATCTAACCATGTTCCAACCATTAACATACCCTTTTTCTTCTCTTTTTCTTAATTCTCACCAAAAAACCAAATAAGGTAAAACCCAATTGAAGGGTAATTATTTAAAAATAATACTTTAATTCAAGACCAATTAAACTTTATAAAAGGTAGGGATAATACCATCTTCCACCTTATAATATCTCATCCTCTATCGACACTCTCAAACATTTTAAAGATTATAAGACAAAGTGATAAGGCAATTGAACCCTTATTTCAGATTCCATTTCCCATGTTTTTCTCTTACACACACCCATGTTTCTATAATACATGAACTATAAGCATGGTCTTTCCCTACAACACATTCTCACTGCAACCTGAAACATGTATCAGATTCTTCTCAATAGACATATCTATCTCCGGATCAACTTTATCCACATAGATCACATGAAAAGGATCAGGGTGATCCAATAATAGTTGTGATTCCTTGATTACATCATACATAAAACTATATTTTTGAGGAAGAAACGATATGTATTCCATCGACCTGATTCTCTCCACAATCTCAAATAGTACAACAAACCTAGGCACCAAATTTCAATATCTCGTTATCCTATAATGACCCAACCTAGGTATCACTAAGAGGAATACACATTCACCCTCAATAAACTCTCGGGGTCCCCTCTATCTATCATCATACAACCCATGTCTACTCTGAGCCATATCCATACATTTCAGAATATCTTGAACCTGCTCTGATGTCTCATGCTTGAGACTCAGTCCCAACAGCTCTGACTTATATACCTCCTTCTATCATAGTGTTTCTCTGTAAGGCCTACCAAAATGATATTCATATGTTTTCATCTATATATTCTCTATATTATTGTTTTTATATGAAAACTCCCTTAATAACATGTGGTTCTTTGAAGACCTACTAAAGTCAATAACTCATGCTCGTAGAATTCCTCAAGCACTTTCATTGTACATTCAAACTTCCCATCTATTTTTTGGTGGAATTTCATACTCAACAACACCTATGTTCCAAGAAACTTTTTTAAGATAATCTATAATCAATAATTGAATCAAGATTCATGATCAATGACTATAGTTTGTGGAACCCTGTGCGTATGGACTATTTTTGATACATACAGTTCTCTCAACTACTCCACCAAGAAAGTCTCACGTAAAGAAAATAAATGTTCTAATTTCAGTAGTCAATCAAAAATATCCTAGGCAGTGTCATTCATCCAAAACATCTTAGGAAGTCCCAATAAAAAATCCATTTTCGCATCATCCCACATACATTATAGAATGGAAAATAGTTGTAGTCGTACACCAAGTCATTAGTTCCTTATTATCACCTACTAAAAGGTGAATCATCATGCCATTAACCTAGTTTCATAATTTTTCATTCTTGGCTACAAAAATTATTTCTAAAGTTCACAATATATTATGGTCACACTTAGACATGTCTCCCAATTCTAGGCATGAAATTCTCACATTAGAAACTATAACGTACCTGTAGGAATAACAATAGGATTCTTGACAAAGATAATGGAATCCTCATTTATGAATCAATCTGACAGTGTCTCCCCACCACCAAGGCTCTCCCTCAAAGTCAAACATTCTGGATCCTCATATATACTATCTAAAATCCATATTAATATAGTGAAATATGAAGAAATTGATATGTGATTCATCTTCTCCTAACTCTCATGAACAACAATGTGCATCTCAACCAACAAGGTCATCATCTTCCATTCAGAACTAATCTACTGAACCGCCTGATTTCAAGTTTTCCTAATCAAATAATCATCCAAACTATTCCCATTCCTAGGTGCATATTACAATTTAAAGTCAAATTAATGCATATCGTCAACTCATCTCTACTATCGATGATTCAATTCTCACTGTGATGAGACATACCATAATTTCCTGCGATTTGTAAACTCCTTCAACTATTTACCCACCAGATAATGTATTATTCCCTTTAAAACATAAAAAAACATCTTCTATATAAAGGTTGGGTGTAGTTTAGTTCTATTCATGTGGCCTTGTCTATCGAGACCCATATTCCACAACTCAATCGCCCAACATTAACACACCTCCGTGTTTGATCCCAGAAGAATTACAATACATCGTGTACTACCCACCTGACATGGGTTGGATCAAGATTGATGAAGATTTAAATCTTTTTTTCATCCCCTGCAATGCCCCCCCCAAGCATTTGAATATTCCCTATATTGATCATGTTGGAAATAAACACTATTAAATGGTAAAATTCTTAGAGGAATATATTATAAGATCCAGCTAACCCCATAAACTATGGATATCAAAAATGTTCTTGGGTTTCTCCAATTAAACCACTACTTAAAACATCTCTAGTTAAACTGAAACACCTTCCTCTGATATGATGTTTCCAAATATGTTCACTTGACCAATCCAAAACTAGAACCTAGATAGCATTATGTATAGATGATTCTCTCTTAGTGTACATAGGAGGATGTATGGATGTTGGTCATGATCATCATAAGTCTTGGAGTACACTACGATTTCATAAATGGACACTAAAACATACCTATCTAGGTACACATGTATGATTTTATTCATCAAGGCCATACATTATGTAGGTGTATTCATTAAGCCAAAATACATTACAAAAAACTTTTATAGACCATGCCTTCTTCTTAAGGTATTCATTGGTATATCAAAATTATAAACTCCAAACTGATGATTCCTAGATCTCAAGTTGATCATTGAGAATAGAAAATCTCCTCTCAAATGGTAAAATAGATCATTGATAGTAAGAAGTGGATTTCGTTTCTTTGTAGTAATCTTGTTCAACATATTCTAATCAACACAAAAGTGAAAACTCTCATCAACGTTATTTATAAAAAAAACATTAGAGAACCCCAAGGTGTTATACTCAGATAGTTAAACCAATTATCCAACAACTCTTCTAGTTATGACTTGACATCTTGAAGATCTATCAATTCCATTATATATATTAGAGTAGATATCGGCTCAACCCCCATCATGAGTTCAATAGCAAACTCCACAAATCTCTTAGGTGGAAATATTGATATTCATTCATGTAACACATTATAAAACTATTACACAAAAGGTATTAATATATCATTATTTGCAACTCCTCTATCCTAAAAAATAATAGAAATCAAGGTTGTGAGCTCTCCCTGTTAGTAATTAATTGGCCCTTCTCGGCCTTCCTGGACATCCCACATCCCATAGTGAATGTAATTTCCACCATTAGGAGATGTAAATTTCACTCTCTTATAGTAACAATCAATGAAGTCTTGGTATGTTATTGGCCCATCCATAACCATAATTAGGTCAAAGCCTTACTTGTCCAGAATATATAGATCCAAAAAAAATTATACTACCCAACATTGTGATAACATCCCTTTAAAAAATTGAAATCTTCATACTATACTCCCAATGTTTTCTCTATCATAATTACCCTTCTCAGAAACTCCATCACTAGGATAAACCCATTAATAATTTTTGTAGATATAAATTAATGAGAGGAACATGTATCAAATAAGGCACAAACTAATGTAGAAGCTACCAAAATAGTACCTATCAATGTCAATGGTCCACTCACTATCCATAATTATAGGATACACCATATGAGATTGGCCTATCCTTCTCCCCTATGACATCATTTGACTTCCCAGAGTTACACCACTCTGCAGATATGGGAACTCTTTCTAAGAATCTCCACATCCTCTTCCTCTACCGTCTCAGCCGATATAACTCTAGATGCTAGTCTTATATAGTGGAGAAGACACATTCACAAACATTGAATCTATTCGTTACACCCTCAATAATTATATGTCACTATGACCTACAGAACATCTATATATTATTTATATTTTTGTAAGACAGGAACTCCACAAGTGGTTGGGGACAATCTCAATGATATTTTTTATCATGCATCACTAATGACAGATCAATCTAGAAAGGTCATGTGTAAGTGAAACTCTAGTATGCATACTCTTATTTCCACTTTCATGGACTATGTTCTCATAAATATTTTCCCAACTTCTAGAAGTCACACCTCTTGATCATTCTATATCAACTATCTTTCTAGCACTGGAATCCTCCTGCAGGTTCGCATAAGCTATGAGATCCTGATCCAGCACCTAAAAAACAAGATTAATCAAAAGTGATTATCATGTCTCTTAATCTCACACTTAGCTCTATCCTGAAAATGCCTCGCTATATCAATCGCATATTATACCAACACTAGATAAAGGCATTAAAAATTCATAAAACATCCAGCATATTCCATCACAGACAGGATCCTTTGGGTTATCCACTTAAACTCCACAACCCTATCCTATCTTAGCATATCTAGGTATATGTTCTTTAATAACTTTTCAAAAAATGCATATCATAACATCCCATCAATTTGTCCAGTCTGTGCATGAATGTAACACTAGAACTTCAATGATCCACGTAGCATATAAGTGACTAACTTGACCCTATTCTCAGTAGGAGTCTCTAAATGGTTGAGGATTTTCTGTAATGACTCAATCTAGAACTAATTTCCCTTAGGTATACCCACTCTAGTAAAAGTAGGAGGGTTAGGTAACTAAAACTCCCTCGTTATTTCATTCATGCACTTCACAACCCACCATGGTTATACTTACATGAATTTCAGGAAGTGAGAACTATTCTCTAATATCTTCTACCATACATCCTCAACTGGAATAATAGGTGACTCAGGTTCCATCACTAGAAGAACATTCCTAGCTAGATCCCCCTGTCGACTTCTCAACAAGCACCTTGAAGGAGGCATACTCTCTTATTAATAGAAATACACACCTTATGATAGTGATTCGTTATATCTACACATTTTCATAGGAGGAAAAATAAAAAAAGACACAATAAATCATTTACCCAACTGCCATATCATGGGGAAAATTGAAGTGTTACTACTAACCTTAACCATTTTAAAACATGAACCTAGTTAACGCGGGTAAAAAAGTTCTCATTTTGGAATTTTATCAATTAAACATCCATTTTTTCACATTTCTACATCATTTTATTAATCAAAATTTCATATTAGGAACCATTTCCAATTCAACTTCATAAGAAAGGGAAAACGTTCAAGTTCAACATCATACCCAAAACCTCTTTTTGTGCATTCCTAAAGTGAGGCATGTCACAAAAATAATCCTGAGTTTTTAGAATGATACATGAAAACTCAACTCATGTTCCATTCAGGTCCAGGATTCAATTGTCATAAAATATAAAAAACTATTTTCACAAAAAATAACCAGTCTGTCACCTAATGTGAAATAATTTCCCACTATAAAAACAAAAGGAAATAAAAAAAATCTCACCCTGTGTACCAAGGTTTTATGTTTTTAACTCCAATGTACAAGCTCACTAACTAGCCTGGAATTTTCCTAGTATTATGTCTACCATTCCAAAATATTAATATAAAAGATGAAGAAAGTAAAACTAGATCTTCTGATACCACTTTTAAACTTCCAAAAAAGGGTACCACAAGATTATTCCCTAAGTCGGTCGGTCACATGACCTGAAACACGGCTCCATATACGCTAGAGGCATGTGACAGGAAATGAGGGTTTGAAAAGTAATTTATGGGTAAACTATTGATTCGTTGATCAGAGTAATACATGGGAAGAAATAAGAAATAATAGTGGAAGAAATATATATATACGAAAACAACACCAATATATCATGTTAAACAATATGGATAATGAAATATCCAAATAAAATAGAAAACATGTAATGCTAATTATGTGTCAAGTGTCTCAAATGAATACTTATGTAAATATACCAACGACTCCAAAGAGGGTCCCAAAACATATCAATTTCCCTCATCCAATCTTCATCCTCAAATCTTCCATCTAACTTATGGGTTTTTCCCATAACCTATCTATCAATAAAAAAGTCAATTCAGGTACCGGTTATGAAGCCCGATTTTGGTGTCACTTTGACTTAATTGGAACCATAAATGGTGTCTAAAACAATATCAAATCAAATATAGCATATGATTTTTTATACAGAAACAATTAAAATTCATAATGAAATAGTAATCACATTATCAATTAATAATTATTTAACCATAGAAATCCAAGGTACGCATAGACACCCATACCTCAATACCTTCTTTGGCCCATGCCAGAATCTAAATTGACCCAAATGGATATCACATGTTTGAATGTTCATGTCACCATTATTATTTTCACCATTGAATGGCTATGTTTCCCTTAATTTATTCACATAATCGAATGACCATGTTACCATTATTTAATTCACAAAAATGAATGACCATGTTACCATTCACTAATTTATATACATTAATGCCCATGTTACCATTATTATATCACATAATGAATGACCATGTTAACATTCATTAATTCATTCAATTGAATGACCATGTTCTCATTTTTATTTCACACAAATGAATGACAATTTTACCATTCAATAATTCACACTATTGAATGACAATTCTACCATTATTTACACTTGGACGAATGTCTATGTTACCATTCACCATCTAATAATAAATAATTAAATGTGCATGTTACTATCCATTACAATTGGCCAAAAATCCATGTAACCATTCACCAATTAATAATAACTTTTATCATGATAACAAAATAATACATATATCTCATCCCAATCATAAATTAATTCAATTTATAATTAATCTTTTCACAATATCATCATCCAAAAAATAATTCACCAATTAATTATTCAATCCCACAACTTCAATATCTCATAATCAGTTCACCAATTACTTATCTCATTTCATCGTGTTTATGTCGCACAATGAATTTTACAATTAAATGTTCCCAAACTAGAATATCAAAACACCAAAATTATTTCAATAATAGATTTTCTCATTTTATAAAATTGATATCATATAATTAATTCCCCAATTAATTATTCCCAAATCCCATAATCTTACAATTTTATATTTGATTAACCCACTAATTAATCAATTCCATTATGAAATTAATTTTTATGAAAATATAGAAATCCTACAATTTGCATCAAGTCAATCAAAATCCTGACTATAAGATTTGAATTTTACACCACCTACCTTGATTTTTTTATGACTGGTCCCCCATTGGAAATCTAAAAATGGGGCATCACAATGACATAGATCTATGTCTGAATATCAAAATCCTAAATCAAGATCAACAAATAAATAACAATTTAATTCTAAATCTAGTTCCACAGGTCTTGATCTAGGTTCATCAATTCTATATCTATATCTATAAAAATATAGGATAACATCAACAAAAATAATGAGTAAAGAATGGTGGATGAATGGGATAATCAGTGGGATAGAGTCCACTTACTATGGGAGGAGTGAATATTGGATTCATGCATCAAATCACAAATTACGGATGTCGAGTGTCCTTCAAACCCCTTTAGAATGCTCCAAAAACATGAAATTCCCCTTGTGTAATATAAGGGATGAAAGAGGGGTTTTTTAAGGGTTTGGGGTGTTTTAAAAGTAATTTTTAGGGCACATCAAAAGTCATTCGTGGTTTCGTACACAAGAGAGAATAGTTTTCACAAAACATGTTCCAACCATGAGCCCGTTATTTTAAGTGTGAATAAATTTTTTTTAGGGTGAACAATTTGAAAAACGCCGCCACAACTATGTGAACACTCACAGTCCATGGATTCATGGTTTCCAAGGCTAGGCGCACAATTTACTCTAACCATGCACCAATGGTACACATCCCGTTTTCCTTCCAGTTTTCATAATTCTCTCAAAAACACACCCCAATGTAAAATTCAATCTAACGGTACATAATTAAAAATAAATTATTTCATGATTTGAATCATAATCCACTCTAGAAAATGTTAGGATCTTAAATGAAGAAGATACATTTGATTAAGTTTTCAATGATTTATTTTATTATAATTTTTATGTATTATGTTTTATTTGATAATATAAATGTAAAATGGTTATGATGTATGTAATATAGTTTTTAAAACTTCTAAAATATTTAGCCCATTTTTATTTGAATATTGTATCTATTCTAATGTATTAAATTAAGGCACAAACTCCCAGATACTCGGGTTGGGTTTTTTATAGTTGGTATTAGGGGAAGTTTAGTTGAATCCGTGAGAATATTATTTAGGAAAACATATATAATATAATGAAAAGAAATGACCGAATTTGGAAATATATACAAATAATGTAATCTTATGATTTATATATTATTTAACATTAGGTAGTTTTCTGATTATTCATTTTGTTTCATAATGTGATGATCTAACCAATTGTATGCCACTATTAATAAATGGATCATAGAGGAATGAATGGGAACTATATCAATGCATTTAATATATGTAGGTATTTCACTCCTATGAAAGTTAATGATTTCAAACTATTAGATGGAGATACAGAAGGATCTAAACAAATTATAACTATATTTGGACAACTGAATCAGGTTACGATATATAACCATTCACATATGCAAAGATCATATCCTCAAAATGGTGTAACAATGTTAAAATGGTTCATGAAATAACACCCCTTATCTTTAAATGAGGACAAAAATCCATTTACAACTATGTATTTAATATGTTCATTAGAGAATATATATGAAATTTCTAATGTAATGAATGGAAGAAGGTCTCCATTATAGATTAACCTCTCTTAGGAGATACAAATCAATGGGAGTCATTGATTGAAAAATCTAAAGAGGATTGTAAAATAGAAAACATGGAATGGTTGGATTGTACAGAACCTATATTTTGAAAATATTTCACTTTTGAACAAGGGATTATATAGAGAAGAAATCCTTGAATATGAGACAAAAGGAGGATGATAATGTTATAAAGTGTGAAGAAAATATTATGAGATTAATAATGCATATTTCGGACCATATACATAATCCACATAGAAAGATTTTTTATTCCATTAATGGGTTAAATCCATTCCTCTAAAGCGTATTAGTTTTCCAAAATTTCTAATCACAAGATGATATTATCTCATGTGCTATCAAGACAAAGAAAAAATTCTCTAAGTCGTATGAATTTAATGAAATGAAATTAAAAGAAGAGTATATCAAGTAAAGATACAAATAAAGGGGAAATGTGAATGAAGGATATTTCCACATGTGATAATTTTGGAAAGAAACAAATCAGCACTTGGTTGAATGAAATTGTAGTTTACTAAAAATGTGCAGAGAAAGGAAACCTATATCATGACTACAAGGTAAATAATTAATCTGTAACAATTAAATGTTTCATCTATAAGGATATCGGGCACTATGAAAATGAATTCCCAAAGAATCAATGTAATGTACCAAAATCTATTTTATGTGATCAAGGTCAATCTTATGTTATTGATATAGTCTAAATGGAATGATTATGGTTCATTTATTTTTTGATACAAGAAATTTTTTGTATACATTATCATTACAATTATTATGAAATTTATATTGATTGTATTACAATACATTTTTTTAAAGTATGTGAATTCTTGAATTCAATGATTCCATGAAAATTTATTCAATACAATGTTAAACTTCTTGCAAAAAAATGGTTGATGGAAATAAACCCCATAGCATTTTCCTAATGTGAAAAAATGATGTTTAAATATGAGATAACTTACCTAGATAAATTAAATTGAATAGTGATGACTACCTTTTAGAAGAATAATTGTTCAATGAAAAATATGTTATTCTATCATTGATGGAATTTATATCATTTTTTGAATATATCTACTAACATAGATTTTATATATACAATATTTATGAATAAATTTATCGAATATGGTTTTATGGTAATTCATGTTATTTCCAGGTTTTAGGAGAATAAATTATGAAGGTACTAACATGTTTGTATGTGATGATTAAGATCGACCAATTTTTATTTTAGGGATTAATAATAAGAACATTTTTGAAATTAAATAATTATTTTAAAATTTTATCTGCCATTATATTTTATGAGGTCATAAAGAAAACAATTTATAAAATAAATTATGTTGAAATTTGGAAAAAGATTAAAAAACTAATTTATCACTTCACTATTGATGAAACCCTTGCTAATAGATGAATTATAAAAAATAAAACAGAAAAGAAAAGAATATAATTTTTCTTATAAAATATAAATGAATCGATTAATTATTTTTTAATATATTCATTGAGACTAAAATAATTCCTTAACTATTGGAAAATGCGTCTTTAGAAAAAAAATTATAGAGAACCAAGATTGACATACATGTAAATTAAATTAATTTTGTGGAAGACTTAATACATGATATGAATAGACACCCAAATCCTGTATTAGTTAAGTGTCTCTGGAAACATGGAACATAATCTTCTATCTTGGTCAAATATCTTCAACATCCCCCATAAATATAATCTCCTTTTTTTCTACCTAAAACCATTCCTTATATCTTAGGTAAAATAAAACATAAAAAGGGTGAGCTCAAATGCTCAGTAAGGGTAAAGATAGAGAACATAAAAAAACCGTAAACATAAGAATATAAAAACATTAACATAATATTTAAATATCAAAATCATGATTTCTAAAATAAATCTTTGCAGTACATAAGGAATAGATCATACAAGGGAATTAACCATGATAAAATAAAATTGCAAAAAAACATGGGATTTTGGAAAAAAAATAAGCACATAATATGATTTTTGTATTATCCAGGGCATTTCTTCCAAGACCATCATAGTGGACAATGTGTTTTACTAAACATGGATTACTTTCTGTTCTAGCCATGTATTACTGAACCAGATATACATATCATTATATCACTATATTATTGAGCATTATTTACTAACCATTCAATTCATTTATATATAATAAGATATAAATCTTTACCCAAATGAATTAGAGGTAGATATTGGTCCCACCCACCTCATAATTAAATCATTCATATGTGTTCCACAAAAACAAAAATCATTTTTCATGGCATAACCCATAAAATAAAATGGGTTTCTTAAATATCATTCCATTATAACATAATCCATATAAAATATCATTTAATCATTATAATAATAAAATCATAGTAATAACATGGATCTAAACATAACTTCATTTAAATAGTGTCATCTTAGATGGAATTTTTTTTTGATAAAACAATTGAAATTAATTCTTGAGTAAAATATATTTTTTTCTTCAAGAACATTTTCTTTTATCAAAACGTCATGAAATTTTAAAAGATAAGAATTTATTTGAAAATAATCCTGAAATTGTGTTGAGAAATCATCCTAGAAATAAGGCATTATGATGACGTAAAAAAAATTTCATCCCATATATGATAAAAAAACATTCTCCTCTTACTTTTGATGCAAAAGTCAAAAAGTACCTCGTATGGTGAACAAAATAATGAATCCTTACATACTATGTACTAAATGTAAAAAATGGTTAAAAATGAATTTAAACATAAATACATAAATATTAAACATTTTATGAAAACATATTTATAAAAAATGGACATTGATGATAAATATATCCCATGTAAATACTTACGTATAAACCATCTCGGATGAAATGGGATTGAAAAATTATTCATAACCCTGTACTTTTCATTAGTCTAGGGTGTTTTCCTCCAGTATAATGGTTAAATAATGTTATTAAATTTTTCTAGGATGATATCCATTTTTATGATATCATATATTATCCTATTATATCATTTGTTTAATAGTATTTCAGTATTACTATTATTTTGGGTGATAACTGTTTCATTTTCCCATTCTTATTTTGCCATGTAAGTCATGTTTTTATTCATAGGATCTATTTTATTCATTAAATTATCTTCATATTTATTATTTTTACTCATCATATCAATTTTATAATCATTATTTAATTGTTACCATGGAGAACGAATCTCATTGTGTCGTGGAGATGGTAGGTTGTACGTACGCACGAGAAACAGTATCATTCTCTTGATGACTAAATGGTATTTAATTGGATGGTATATTAATTATTAAGAATCCTTATCATTTTATATTACTTATTTTAATCCATTATACTCATCATTATACTCATAATAATAAAGTATTTTTTTTTCAAACAAATTACACCACAACGTGGAGATGGTAAGTTGTATGTACACACACATGGTGATATTGTTATTCATAGGACGGATAAAATGTGGTATCTAGTTTTCTCATAATTATAATAACATATAATCATGTCTAATATAATATATTAATTACTTTAGTATGTAATCAACATAGAAAGAAGAAGTATATGAAGAAAATAAATTTAATTTAATTGGTAAAGTAATTACCTCTTCTTCGTTGGACTTCCATTGGATCTCTTCTTAGGGACAATAGGGATGAACTTTTTGGAAAACCAGGACCTCCAGAAGTTAGCTGATAATTTTTATAGGATATTTTTTCAGGGGTTGGTCTAGATATAAGTCTCAAGGTGGTGTGGAGAAATGAGGGATAAGATTCCTTTTTATAAGGGAGGAAAAGGGGCACTTTAGGAAGGTATTGAAATATTATTTTATTATAAAATGATTTTCTATTTAGAAAAGTAAACAACTGAATTAATTTTAATATAAGTTGACTATTTTTAGAAATAATATCAACCAATTAGTTTTATAAAAGTTTATTTCTCAAATTTAACCTTATATTTTAGCTTTAACCCTTAGTAAACTAAATTAACTCTTACCATGTCTTCTTGTATATTTATACTATATGGTAAATATAGTTACTATAAAATTCTAATCGAACCTAAAGTGATTTTGTAATGATATTTTCAACATTATATAAGACTTTTGGATGACTCTTAAATTTTTAGGACTATTATATTATTTAATAAAATAAAATTTGTTTTAAAAACTCATTTATGTCAATTTTTATAATATTCATATCATGACTTTTTAAAAATCCATAACTTCCTGATTATTTTGGAAAACATAATTAATTCAATTATAATAGGTTATACACATCCATAAAATTTTGGATGGAATAAAAAGTATCAAAATAATTTTATTGTAATATTCATAACAACATTTATTTAAATAATTCATTAATAAGGTAATACCTACATAATCATTGTGTCATAAATCAACTTATTTATTTGGTGTCTAGAAATTATAAATAAAATATAATGATTTATAAAATTATTTTATATTTCCAATGAATATTTATTGTCTAATTTATCTTATTTGTTACTCCATATTAAACCTTTTTTATTAAGAAGATACAATTTTATGTCATATTTCTCTTTACATTAAATTATTTATTATAAAATGTCATTTTCTCATCCAAGTTGTTCCATGGGGTCCCCAAATTGACCCAAAGATGACCATGGATGGAAATATATCTTCCAATCTTATTTTTACATGTGTTAGGTTAGTTCAATATTATTATAATATTATTTTTACCCTTATTTTTCATATTTTCCCTTTAACCATGGTAAATAAAATAATTAATAAAGTTACTATTCATAACATCCAAAAATAAAATGTACCTATTGAATAATTTGGAAATTTTTATTACAAATATGGAATCCATTTTTTCAAATTCAAAAAATGTAATTATCTGTAATTATTTTAAAATTAATTCCAAATATCAAAACCTAAATGTGGGTTTTTGAGATGTAAAAACTATCAACAGATTGACTTGTGTTTATGTCTAATTTAAAAGTGAAATTACATCCAGTGAAAAATATTATATTAAATGGTAAAAATATAATCCAATTATAATTTAAAACAAATTAAAAGTAAAATATATCAAAATAAATAAATTTGAAGAAAAGGCTATTTTGAATTAAAATGGAGTATTTTTCATTATTCATTAAAATATGAATTTTATTAGAAAAATACCAAAAATTCAACAAAAGTAAAACTTTATGTTATGATTATAATGAACAAGTTTATTTTTTCAAAAATAATATATAAAAGTTTTAAAAACTAAATTTAAAATGGGTGCGCCATCAAAAGGTGGAAAAACTACTTTTAAAAAAAATTCTTCTTTTATCTGAAAAATGAACTTTTTCATATATTCTATCTAAAAAATACATAAGATTAATTTTAAGGTTATATAAAATTCAAAAAAATACTATTTATTATGTATATTTTATATCCCATAGTAATTATTTTTACAATATATTGATGTTTATTGAAACTCAATATGGCATAAAACGAAAGCTATCGAGGAACGTTGCTCTTGTGTGTAACGCAAACCAAGAATTGTGTTGTGTATACTGCAAGCTAATACGGTGTTGTGTATAGTGAAATATAATATTGTTGTAGTGTACAACACGAGAAATTAATTAAATTAAAAGGAATATATCTTATAAAATCTCGGGGCGTCACATTCTTTCCCCCTTAAAATGAATTTCGCCCTCAAAATTCATCGAGTTTATAAATGTTTTACCACTTGAAGATACATTCATGGAAAACCACATCATAAATTAGGATACTAAATATTCATTTTAAAAAAGTAATGTTAGAAACATAATGGTTACCCGATGTAACTCATCACTGGGTTTCCACATTGGAGAACATAAGTGGGAAGTGAAAACATGGATATGGAAGAGAAATTTAAACATCATGATAAGATGGATAGTGATAGAGAACATGGTTTGGAAAAAGTTGACAACCATAAATCCATAAATATATGATTATTTAAGGGACCATCTGATTCATCGGATAATATGGTACTTGGATAAAAAAAAATTTGTTTCAAGATCATTTTCCTAATGTTGAATAATTTTATCATGAAAGAAAATACATACTTGATTTCAGTACCGTTGATCATTCCATTAACAATTTCTACTTCATATCTTATTTAAATAAATAATGTTGAATTTTTCATTCTTAAAGTGTAAGTAGATGATGCGATGGAATGATAGGTCATTCCATCTATCTCAATAAAATGGTTACAATTTTTTATCAAATATACATAAGTCCATATATAGTGAGATTCATAGTATATGGTTCCAAAAATGGACTTATACTTTATCTATCATACCTCTTAAAAAAAATAAAACTAATTTATTCTAACTAGGGAATTCAATAGGCAAGTGGTAGGTGATGAATTCTTATCTCACTTTGGTTGTGGTTTCGAATCCCACAGCATTGTCCGATGCAATGGTTTCTCACCCATACAGTGGGTTTTCCTTTTTCTAAAACTATACTATTATGACATTCCAAAAATAATATTAAAATAAAATTAGCCTTAAACAATTCGACATGATGTCTAAGTTAATACCTTCCAACCATTAGGATTATCAAAAATACATTTGTCCAATCTCACAGTACAAAAAAACAATTACGTGAAAGGTCATATAATAAGAATATGAATAACATCATTTATCCCTTATAAGATATATCTTATTGGTCACATTCCAAACATTTTAATTACTTCATCATGAATTCTCTTGATTCATTGTAATAACTGAAATTACCATATATCCTTAAAGAAAACGTGCATGTTTCCTTATTCCAAAACATATTGGATATATTCTGTAACTCCTGAAAAGTTTTATACTTTTTCTATGAATCATAACCCTCTAGTCGACAACTACATAATTAATTCAAAAGAAACTAAAATCATCCAATTTTCATATTAAAATCCTACATATATTTATCCGAACATCATTATCTTAACATAATAAACATATTAAGGGTTATTTATTCCATAATCATGTGTTCTCCATGTATATCACCTTACCCTTAATTCAAATTTTGGATCCATAGAACTATTCAACATATCATTTCCAATCCTTAATAAAGATGTATACTAAAAACACTAATATATTTTATGATTTATATAACATAATTTTTGAATTCTAAAACATATACACCTAAACCATCTGACTTTATTTTTAAACCATTATTCATGATCTAAAATCGTCGTATTTTTCAAAATATGAATCATGTATTAAGGTTTTTCAACCTCTATATTCATAGGTTTAGTTTAAAAATACTTGAAAACATCATATTCTTTTCACATGTATTTCATAATATCGATATCTTCAATAGTATAACCAATACTCGTATGATCGTCATGGTTCCCTTCATGATATTTCCACTTTGGAAATCTATCTTCATAATTCCCATAATTATCACATATGAAAAATTCACTGGTTAACTATGTTTTATGATGTCCTAACTATTGACTAAGATCAGAATGAAAAGCATGAGAAATACATATCAGAGATTATAAACACATAAGTAAGGAAAATTACTTATAATATTTCAATATATAATATCTTCGGTTTAACCCTAGGTTAGTCATGATTATAAAAAAACCTAGGTTTGTAACCTATTCTTAACTTATCATTAGGAAATACCTAGACATGTCCCTAGAGATATCTCTAGGGATCTCACTAAAGATTTTTCATCCTAGTTACCCATGGTTGACTAAACCTTCGCTCTGAAACCAACTATATCTAACCAAGAATGACATAAATGGATGTTACATTACTTTTTTGTAATAATTAATACATGACAAAAACAGACACCCAAAGACCATATTTATTTAGTGTCTTTGGAAACATGGACCATAATATTATATCTTGGTGATAGATCATCCCATTTTTCCTACCTAAAACCTTTCATTATATCCATGGTAAAGGAAAACATAAAAAAGGTGAGATCAAATTATAAGTAAGAGATATCATAAGACAAACCATAGGTGTAAGAATTAAAAAACACATGAACATAATGTTTAAATATCCAAATCATTAGTCCTAAAATAAATCTTGGTAGTAGGTAAGACATAGATCCTAAAACATCACAAACCATGATAAAATATAATTGGAAAAAAACATGGGATTGTGAAAAACAAATAATCACATAATATTATTTCTATATTAGCCAATTCATTTCTTCCAAGACTATCATAGTGGAATAATTTCATTACTTAACTATGTTTACTTTCCATTCCATCCATGTATTACTAAACCAGATATACATTTTGTTTCCACACTGTATTACTAAACTAGATTTAATTTCCAAGCTAGTAATGTCTATCTCATGAGATATAAATCTTTAACCAATGCATTGGAGGGAAATAAAGTTTCCACCCAACTCATAATTAAGCCATTCTTACGTGTGCTGCAAAAACATAAACCATTTTTCATAGCATAAATCATAAAATAAAATGGGTTTCTTAAACATAATTTCATCATAACATTATCTATATAAAATATTATTCCATAATTGTCATAATAAAATCATAATAATAGTAGGTATATAAACATATCCCTATTTAAAGAGTGTCATCTTAGATGGAAAATAATTTGGATAAAACACTTGAAATTAATTATTGAGGAAAATAACCTTTTTTCTTCAAAAACATTTAATTTTCTAGAAATGTCATGAAATTTTAAAATATAATAATTTAGTAGAAAATAATATTGAAATTTTGTAGATTAAGCACCATCTAAATATGGTGTTATGAATATGTAAAAATCTATTCATTCCATATATGTTAAAAACATTCTACTCGAACTTTTTTCAGAGAAGTCAAAAAGTACCTCGTATGGTAATCTAAATAAAGAATCCTTCCATACCATGTTGTAAAAGTCAAAAATGGGTAAAAATGACTTTAAAGATACTTAGAATAATAATGATCATTTTTATAAACCATTGACATGGATGATAAATATATCACCAATAAATACTTACGTATAAACCATATCGGATAAAATGGGATTGCAAAATTATCCCTTAACAAGTAATTTTCATTAGTCAAGGGTATAGTCCTCCTATATAATAGTAATTTCATGTTATTAAATTATACCAAGATTATATATATTTATAATACCATATATGATCATATTATATCATTTTATTAATAGAATTTCAATATTACTATTATTTTTGGAGTTAAATATTTAATTTTCCCATTACTGTTTTGCTATGTAGGTCATGTTTTTTATGTATAGGATGTATTATATTCATTAAATTAAGTTTTTAATTATTATTTTCACTCATCAGATAAAATTTATACTCGTTATTGATTTTCTAATGTGGAGAATGAATCTCACCACGTCATGGAGATGGTAGGTCGTACATATACACGAGCGAGGGTATCATTTTCTTGATGGTTAAATGGAATGTAATTGGATGGTATATTAATTATAAAGAATCATCATCATGTTCTATTAATTATTTAACTTTATTATTCTCATCATTATATGTAATACCCCGACCATAATTACCTATATTCGGTGCATTATTACATAACATTGTCATGATCACAAGAGATCAAGTCTCGAAAGACCGATTAGTTTAGTAGCCTTGGAATACTAGATACATACAAAAGTTTTACATATAATCATGAAATAAAAACCAAGAACATTGTGTCCCCTTTCACCACACTCATATTATTTAGCCTATCCCTACAGGTTAATCATAATATACTTTTTTACATCTTGGGAAAATAAAACATATAAGGGGGTGAGTTCATATGCTCAGTAAGGATAACAATATAGTGGAAACTTTTATAAATAACCATAAACATTTAACGAAATGTATAAGACTAAAACATGTGCCTTTTAAACTTAAATGTCAGCATAACATGGAAAATATAAATCAAATACTACCATTTATTTATTCATGTGGATATTCTACTAGTCGAATAATCACATGTAATATCAATAGCTAATTGTATAATGATGTAATGCATAATGTCGGACATCATAACAATGTAGTCAAGGCCTCGTGCCAAAACTACGTATATGATTTTTCAAGGCCTTATGCCAAGACACTAGTTTGTCTCATGAGACCTAATGAAGCATTGAGAAGCTATAGCAGGAACCACCTTTCACTAACTAAGTCCAATGAATTCCTCATATGAAAAGGTTGAAACATAATCTAAACAGTCATATTAAAACTAGCATACAAAATGTCAATATTTTAACCACAAACCATGTATGGTATAAAAATAGCACATCCACAGTCAAGCATAACTCTTTCAATACAATATGTATGATTGAATAAATCAACCTCAATCAAGAATAATAAAGGATATTGACATAAATATAAATTATAATCAAAACTATTTGTGATAAACATCCCCTTTTTCGTGAAAACATTTAAAAGTCTCAATATTTATCCAGAAGTTGTTTATAATAGATTTATTGAATCAAAGTGTCCCATACCCCTCTAAAAATTTCAAAAGGAATTTTAATTTTAAAAAATTCATATGAATATAAATAAATCATTACAACCATATTTAAAACATGGACATTAATTAGAAAGATTCATAAGAATAAATCTTTAAAACATTTAAATTAATATTTTAGTTAGAGTTACTAACCAAATGAGAGACATTTGAATACAAATAGTTGGGGAAATAAACTATTATAACATCATGAGAAAAAATGTATTCATGATATACTATGTCAAAGTATAGTATATACACCATATAAAAGTGAATTGGTTTATAACAACAAATAAGTCTCAATAGAATGTAAATAGAGATGAAATCTCTTATAAAGGTTGTATCCTTATTTTAAAGATAAATCAATGAAAAAATTAGGTGTAAAAAATATTAATACAGTAAATATGATTGGATGTTAAGTGTAAATAAATCAGATTACATTCACACAAATTCTTGTAACAACAACACTGATGACATGGATGTTTAACAAAATGAAAGGAAATTGAGTTAATATTTCTCTTACTAAGTTTGTCTTGATGACTTGAGAATTAATCAATGGAGTGATTATGTGTATCAAAATTATATCCAAGAAATGGGGAGTGTAAATTTCTACATAAATAAGTATATTGTGATTTCACACATAATCTAGGAGTTAAATAATCAATGAAATTTGCATAAAACACAATGAGTGGAAATTGAAATTAGAAATTCCCTTACCGATTTTGTAACATAAGAAACATACACCCCATGAAATAAGGATCATAAAATTAAGATGTAAATACACATAAATTAAAGTATACAACACAAATAATACAATCATGTATAGTATATACACCACACAAAAAAGAAATAGTGGCGATATTGGCTGAATCTCAGGAGAATAAGAAGTAAAATGAAAACCCCTTACTTTGTACTTTTCATTAGTAGAGGGTAGGTTAACCCCCTATATAAGGGTAAAATAATTTTTATTAAACTATTCAAGAACCACATAAATAAATATGATGTAATATATGATCTTCTAATATTTCTTTGTTAATGATATTTCAGTAGTATCATTGTTTTGGTTATTAACTAATTAGTTTTCCATTATATGTTTTTTTACGTAAGTCATAATTGTTATGAATATGATGTATTTGATTCATATCCAAAATGATATTATGTTCTTAAAAACATTATTTTTAATCATCTCATGAAAATTATTTTTGAATGGATATGATGGGGAATGAAATCTCATTGCGTGGGGGAGACGGTAGGTTGTACATAAGCAAGAGCGATAATATCATTCTATTGGTGTTGAAATCGTATGTAATTGGATTGTATATTATATATAAATAATATTAAACATGTTATATTTATTATTCACATCAAATATACTCATTATTATACCCATAAAAATAAAGAAGTGTTGAATAACAAACTACACCACGACCTGGAGACGGTAAGTCGTACATATGCACGTATGGTGACTTTATCATTCCTAGAATGGGTAGAATAATGAATATGGTTGTACCATATTTATAATAAAATAAAATTATTTAGAAGTTACTAGAGTTATTATTTTGTTATGGAAGAAAAAAATAAAGAATAAGTTGAAGAAGAAAAGAACTTCTAAAGAGGTGAGGAAATTATTACCTCTTATTCGGGTTGTTCCTTTTAATTTGAACAAAATGGCTCCATGAGTGGGATTTATGATCAATGTAAGGACTCTAGGTTGAATTTATGGTATTTGGGATTATATATTTCCAGGGTTTGGCTAATATAAATGGCGATGGAGGTGTGATTTTGAGTGAATTGTAACTGCCCTTTTATAAGATAGGTGATGGTCACTTTTGGAAATGGTTGAAATATATTTTTATTATAAAATAATTTTCTTTTTATAATGGCTCAAAATGGATTTATTTATAGTATGAGGTAGGTACGGGTCGACAACCTCTGAAAAAATAGTTTTTAGAAAATTTGATGTTACCATATTAGCCTTATCTTTTAGATTTAGCTCTTAGTTAAATAGTTTAACTTTTACCATGTCTTCCTGTATTGTTATAATAAATGGTTAATAAACTAACTAAAAAAATCCAAGATAAACCCAAGTGGTTTATTATTGATATATATAACATTATATAAGTCCTTTGGAAGAACCTTATAGTTTTTTTAATTTTATATCATTTAATAATATAGTTTTTGTTTTAAAAACGCATTTATGTCAATTTTGACACTATTTGGTATTTTGCCTTTGTGAAATTCATAAAAACATCATCACTTCAAGAAAAAATTCTAATCAACCATAACATTTCATATTTTCCTAAAAAATTAGTGTAATTCAACAAAGTCTCAATTTAAATTTGTTTAGATGTTTATTATATCAACTATTTTAAGGTTTCATTAACAAGGTAATTACTACATCATCATTGTGTCATAAATAAATTTAATTATTTAATGTCTAAAATTTATAAATAAAATACCATTATGTAGGAAATATTTTTATATTTGTAATGAATATTTATAGTCGAATTTATCTTATGTATAACCCTATATTAAAAATGATTTTGTTTTTGAACATAGAATTTAACACTTTTATCTATTCTTTAAATAAAATAATAACAAATGTAAAAATATAATCCATGTTTATAAAAAGAATCATATTTTATTAATAATGTTTATTTTTCTTGAAAAAAACTTATCTAATATAATTTTGACATGTATTAGGATAATTATAATATCATTTTTACCTTTAATTACCCTATTTACTTTTAACTGTGGTAAATGAAATTTAAAAGCTATTATTCACAAGAAATTATTTTCATCTTATTGAACCACATTGTATGTATTAATTCCAACCATGTATCTAGGATTTTTGACATTTAATTCACAGAAGTGGTAAAATTACATTTTATAAGAACTTGAAAATGTTCCTTGAAAGTTGGTGAAAGATGTTAAAAAGTTCAATATATTTTTATATATCTAATCTTATTATTAAATGACTCCAATAAATTACATTTCACTAATATATCTATTATGTATATATTTTTACTTTAAATTAAATTTTATTAAAAATAATTATTATTATAATAAAAGTCGGTTTTGAGAAAGAACGTTCTGTTTTTCACTATTCATCAAAAATTGAATTTTTTCATAAAAATGCTTAAAATTTACCCTAAGATAATTTTGTTATTCTGAATCCAAAAATGATGCCTATTTCTCCAAATTAAAAAAATATAAGTTTAATTAATTATTTTCAAATTATGTCTCATTGTCAAAACCAAAAAGTGGGTTTTTAAAAACGTAAAAACCATCAAAATATTGACATGTGTTTATGTTTGATTTAAATGTGAAATTACTTATAATGACCTAAATTATATTAAATGATAAAAATATAATCTAATTATAATTCAAAACCACTCAAATTAATAATTTAACAATAAAAATAATTTTTATTAAAAAAAGATGTATTCAATTAAAATTTTTGTATTTTTCACTATTCATCAAAATATGAAAGTTATCAGGAGAATTCTATAAAATTATCCAGACTAAAATTTTATTTTATGGTTCTAAAGATAATGTTTATTTTATCAAACTGAATATATAAAAGTGTCAAATTTTGGATTAAAAAAAGGTTTGCCATTAAAAGGTGGTAAAATTACATTTTTTGAAAGACTCTTCTTTAATCTGAAAAATTGAATTTGTCTATATATTATGTCTAAGAAACACAAAATATGAATGTTAAAATTATATATAATATATGTAAAATTAAAATTTGGTTAATAATATTGATAACATTTTTTTAAATGGATAGTTTGATAGGTCTTGATGCGCTTGAACTCGGTGTTTCTTGTAGGGAAAGCTATTGAATTAATTTAAAGAGATAATGTACTATAAAATCTTAGGGTGTTACATTCTCCCCTCCTACAATAAATCGTGTCCTCAAAATTTTAAATTGATCTTCCAAAATAAAAGGTTGAAAATATAAAATATATTTCTGGATAACCCACATCAGAAATATGGTAACAAAAATTTAGTCCTAATAAGAGGGAAAGGGAAATGGAAAGGTCACCACCAAATTAGGGTTTTGAATAAGAGAAAATTGGTGGATTTTATAGTCACATAATTAGAGAACAATTTAAATATTCATAAGGATTGATTGATGTCATCAATCACAAACAATGGTAAAATTGAGGTCCTTAAAGCCATCAATCTATGATGATTTAATATATCATCGGTTCCAAAAAACAGAAGGTGTTAGGATAAAAATTTTTGGTTTTAAGATCCCTTCTCTAAATTTCAAGAATTCATTTATTTATAGAATAAGAGAGAAAAAATATACTTGACATGTATAGTTTCATCTTCAACTAACTTCTTCCCCAAACTCATGTTTTCTCCATACAATTAATATTCATGATGACTCAGTCACACTTAAAGTGCTAGAATCAAATTCTAGAGAATCATATAATCCAAAAAAGATGAATTATGTTTCCCTTGTCTTTATATATTAACCAAAACCCAAATGGTTAGTACAAGATCAGACAATCCCCAAAAAGGATAATCCTTTATAGAAAGAAATACCACTCTTATTCACCAAAATTAATCAAACAATACCAAAATATCAAAAAGTACCATTAAAAACAATTTTCCTTAAAATTATTCATAATAATACAAACTAAATTTAAAACTCAAAATTATGAAGGATTTGATCCCATAGTCTTCCATGATAAATATTAAAATTTATCTCTAAATAACATTGAATACTCTTAAAGTCACATACTTAAAAGTAATTAACCTATTCATGTTTTCTCAATGATAGGTTAATCATTTCCATAAATAACCCAAATATATATAAGACCACAATTAAAACAAATTTGCTTCCAAAATTAATTTTTTTTACCAATTCTCCTGAAATGAAACCCCATATTATTCAATTTTCCTTATACATATAGTGTTCCCCAAAAGAGAAAACATCTTCCAAAATAACTTTTTTTACTTAATCACAACATCATTTTCCTACACTTAGGATAATTCATAAGTTCCCAAAATCAACATATTCTTGATCCATAAAATTGTTTTATTAAAATAATTAGTCATAGAAACCTAGGACTTCACGTAGTCCAGTGGTAGGCAATAAATCTCAATCGCACTTGGGTTGTGAGTTCCATTCCCCCAGCTTTTTCTGGAGCGATGGGTTGTCACATTGTCTATGTGTTTTCCATTTTCAAAAACTATATTATTTTATAACATTCCAAAAAATGAGATAAATTCCTCAAAAATACCCATAACATATTTTAATGACAAACGTTATCTCATACCTTGAAATTTTTTCCCAAAAGGTAATAAACTGTAATTGACTCAAATTCATGGATCATATAAACCCAAATAGTTCTTTATAACTATATCCAAAAAATAAAAGATAATTCTTCCTTAAATAGAATTTTTACCTAACAAACTACATGGTTACACATACAAGAGAAAAGTTTTCCAATTTAATCCCTACAATAAGAATCATTAATACTTTTAAAATTTTCTCTAACCATTTATTTACACATGGGTTATTCCTTGACCTAGTGGTTATCATATAGAATAAGAAATCGGATTAGGTAATTCCAATGTCCCATACATTTATAGAAAATTACTATAAATGGATACTTAGAATTATTTATATTTTCGTTCATAGTACTCATCATTTTTCCTCAGTATTTATTTACATTATTTACTTATTTCCCACACATAAATAATTTCATTATTCCATTGGCAGACTTTTCTAGGTGTCTCCTTCCACATTTCTAGCATGATGGAAATTGAGCTTTCTTTTCTCCCACAGTCTCCACTGCTAAAGCTCTTATCATTCTCTTCCTTTCTCTTCTTTATTGAGTTTGGGTGTGGGTTAATGTATATATTTTTGATCATATTTTTGGATACCTTCTTTGGGAAGAACATGATATATTTTATGCCTATCAACATTCCATTTAGTTTCTCATTTACACCATTTTTCCCACCTTGTACATCATGTTCAATGTTACGATGACTTCCTTGGAATCCAGCCATTAACTAAGCCCAGAAATCATAGTGTTATTAACAATAGTAATTAAATCATTTAAAGGATATCATGACACCTTATTTTCACTCTAAAACACTTTAGAATTAACCATGATTATTAATTCTCATCTTATATTAAAATCCATCAGATCTGTTTGTAAAGAAAATGTGAATTATTCTAATCATATCATGCGCTAGTGACATAACCAAGAGTGAAGAAAGGCATGTTTTCATACACTAGTTCTCGTTCGAGTCTATCTCAAAGTGGTGTTTTCGGGTTTTACCCCTAGGTACATATGTGTCGAATCCATCCCTACATACTCATATCCAAACAGGGATGTATTAATTAAAAACTGACAAAATATTTACATTACAAAAATTTTGAGATGTTATTCTATATTAATACTCTAATTTTATCTTAGGGTAGTGTTTTCTAATTTGAGTTTTTCTAAATATAGCTTCCATGGTTTGTATTAAACATCCTATAATACCAATTGTAATGCTCCAACCCTAGTTACCTAGAGTCTGTGCATTATTACATAACATTGAAATGATCACAAGAGATCAAGTCTCAAAATACCTATTAGTTTAGTATCATTGGAAGTACCAGATACATACTTAATTTATACATTTCATCATGAAATAAAACAACAACAACATTGTGTCCCCTTTTATTACACTCATATCCTTTGTCCAATCCCTATAAGATAATAATAATATACTTCTTCACATCCTAGGAAAAATAAAACATACAAAGGGGTGATCTCATATTCTCAATAAGGATAACAATATAGCGGAAACGTTCATAAATAAGCATAAACATTTAATGCAATGTATAAAACTAAAATACAATTCTTTTAAACATAAACATTAGCATAACATGGAAAATATAAATCAAATAATGTCATTAACTTATTCACATGTATATTCTACTAGTCAAATAATCACATGTAATATCAATAGCTAATTTCATAATGATGGAATGCATAATTCCGGACATCATAACCACATAGTCAGGGCCTCGTGCCAAGACTACAAATAAGATTTTGTCAAGGCCTTATTCCAAGATAATAGTTTGTCTCATGAGGCCTACCGATGCATCAAAGAACTATAGCAGGCTCCACCCGTAAGATACTAAGTCCCATTCTTTCCTCATATAAAATTGTTGAAAAATAATATAACATTCATATTAAAACTAGCATACGAAATGTCAAAATTTTAATAATAAAAAATGAATGGTATAATAATAGCTCATCCACAATCAAAGATAAGTAATTCAATAAATATGGAAGATTGTATAAATCAACCTCAATCATGAATAATTATGGATATTGACATAGATGAAAATAATCAGTAAAACTATTTGGGAGAAATATCCCTTTTTTCTTGAAAACATTTAACAGTCTCAATATTTATCAAGAAACCATTTAAAATATATTTTTGAATCAATGTGTACCATACCAATTTGAAACATTTAAATGTAATTTTAATTTTAAAACATTCAATTCCATATAAATAAATCATTAAAATCATTTTTAAAACATGGACATTAATGAGAAATATTTTGAAGAATAAATCTTTAAAACATTTAAAATGATATTTTAGTTAGGGTTTATAACCAAATAAGACAATTTTGAATAAAAATAATAGAGGTAATAAAAACGTTATAATATCATGAGAATAAATGGATTCATGATATAATATGTCAAATTAAATTATATACATTAATAAAAGTGAATTGGTGTATAAAACCAAAGAAGTCTAAATAGAATGTCAATTGAGATGAAATACTTTATAAAGGTTGTATCATTAGGTTAAGGAAAAATCAATTACATATTTATGTGTGAAAAATATAAATACACTCAATGTGATTGGATATTATATGTAAATAAATCATAGTAAATTCACACATATTCTTGTAACAACAACACCAATGACTTCGATGTTTAACACAATAAATGGAAATTGAGTTACTATTACTCTAATCATGTTCATATCGATGACTTGAGAATTTATCAATGAAGTGATTATGTGTATAAAAAGTATATACACAGAAATGGGAGTGTAAATTGATACATAAATAAATAAATTGTAACTTCATGCATAATCATAGAGTAAAATAATCAATAAAGTTTGCGTAAAACCCAATGAGTGGAAATCAAAATTAAAAATTCCCTTACCAATTTCTTAACCTAAAAAACATACACCCTATAAAAGAAGGATCAAACAATAAAGATTTAAATATCCATAAATTAAATTATATTACAAAAAAGAATACATTCATGGGAAGTACATACACCACACAGAAAAAAATAGTTGCAATATAGAATGAATCTCATGAGAATAAGAAGTAAGATGTTAACATCCTTTACCTTGTAATTCTCCTTAGTAGAGGGCAGGATAACCACCATTATAATGGTGATATCATTGTTATTAAATTATAAAAGAACCATATACTTAAATATGATATCATATATGATCTTCTAATATTTCATTTTTAATGATATTTTGGTAGTATAATTGTTTTCAATGTTAACTAATTCGTGTTCCTTTATAAGTTTGGTTACATAAGTAATGTTTGTTATGAATAGGATGTATTTGATTCATATCAAAAATGATATTTTGTTTTTAAAAGCATTATTTTTAATCATCAAATGAAATTTTTTCTTGAATTAAAATGATGGGGAATGAAATCTCATCGCATCGTGGAGACTGTATGCCGTACATACGCACGAGCCACAATATCATTATATTAGTGGTGAAAAAGTATATAATTTGATGTTATATTATATATATATAATAATTAACATGTTTTATTTATTATTTACATCATTTATACTCATTATTATACTCACCCATATAATGAAGTGTTGAATTACAAACTACACCATGACGTGGAGACGATAAGCCATATGTACACACGTATGGTGACATGGCCATTCATAGGATGGATAGAATAATAAATAATGTTTTACCATATTTATAATAACATAATAGTATTTAGAATTTAATGGTGTCATTATTTTGGTATGTAAGCAATAAATAATGGGGATTTGGAAGAAAAAAATAACTTTTAAGGTTGTGAAAAATTATTACCTCTTCTTCGGGTGCTTCCTTTTGATTTGAACAAAAGGGCTCCATATGATGAATTTCTAATAAAAAATAAGACCTATAAGTTGAATTGAGGGTATTATTTATGATATTTGAGTAGGTTTTTCTGTGAAAAATGTATTTTGAGGTGTTATTTTGAGAGAAGTGGAACAACCCTTTTATAAGAGAGGTGACGGTCACTTTAAGAAAAGGTTGAAATATTAATTTATCATAAAGTCGTTTTCAGTTTATAGTGGATCTAAATAGATTTATTTCGAGGCTATGTTAGTTGTGGGTCTAAATCTTTTCAACCAATAGGTTTTATATAAGTTTTGGTTACCATATTAACCTTATCTTTTAGATTTATCCCTTAGTTAAATAGTTTAACTTTTACCGTGTCTTCTTGTATTATAATAATAAATGGTTGATAAACATACTATAAAAATCCAAGAGAACCCAAAGTGGTTAATTATTTATATATCTAACCGTATCTAAGTCATTTGGTTAAACCTTATATTTTAAGAATATTTTATCATTTAATAATGTAGTGTTTGTTTTAAAAACTCATTAATGTCTATTTTGATAATATTTGGTATTTTTTTTGTGAAATTCATAAAAACTTTATCACTTCGAAAAAAATTATAAAATAAACCCTAACATGTCATATTAACCTATAAAATTAGTTGAATGAATCAAAAGTCTCAATTTAAATTTTTTTGTATGGTTATATGATCAGTAATGTTAATCTTTCATTAATAAGGTAATTACTGCCTTATCATTGTGACATAAATAAATTTAATTATTTAATGTATAATTATTATAAATAAAATATCATTATGTAGGAAGTATATTTATATTTCTAATGAAAATATATAGTCTAATTTATCTTATTTATAACACTATATTAAAAACGGTTTATTTTTTAAAATATGAATTTAACACTCTTAAATATTCCTTAAATAAAATAATAATAAATGTCCTAATCTAATCCATGGGGACCAAAATGATCATATTTTAGTCCTATGGTTTATTTTGGTCGAAAAACACTTTTCCAATAGAATTAGGACATCTGTTATGGTAATTATAATATAATTTTTACCTTTAATTAACCTATTTACTTTTAACCGTGGTAAATAAAATTCAAAAGTTACTATTAACCAAAAAAATATTTTAATCTTATTGAACCACATTTTAATTATTTATTCCCACCATGTCTCTCAGATATTTGAAATTCAATTCATATAAGTGGTAAAATTATGTTTTATGAAAATTTTCCAATGTTCCTAGAAGGAGGGTAAAAGATGCTAAACAGTTTAATAAAATTTTATATATCTAATTTTATTATAAAATGACTGAAATATACTACATTTGACTAATATAGGTATTATGTATCTATTTTTATTTTGAAATAATTTAAGAATAAAATAATAATTATTTAAATAAATTTCATTTTTAAACAATAACACGGTGTTTTTAACTATTGATCAAAAATTGAATGTTTTCCGAAAAATACCAAAAATTTACCCTAATCTAATTTTGATATTATTAATCCAAAATTGAAATCTATTTTACTAAATTAAAAACATATAATTTTCATCAATTAATTTAAAATTATTTCCCGTTGTCAAAACCTAAAAACGGGTTTTTAAAAAGTAAAAACCATCAAATGATTGACATGTGTTTATATTCGATTTTAAAGTGAAATTACATATAATGAACTAAATTATATTAAATAATAAAAATATAATCTAATTATAATATAAAACAACAAAATTAAATAATTTAACCGTAACATTTATTTTGATTAAAACGTTGTTTTCAATTAAAATTTAGTATTTTTTCATATTCATCAAAATATTGAAGTTATCAGAAAAATAAAAACAATTATCAAAACTAAATTTTTATGATATTCTTCTAAAGAATAAATTTATTTTGTCAAATTGAATATATAAAAGTGTCAAATATTGGATTAAAAAATGGTTTTCCATTAAAAGGTGGTAAAATTGAATTTTTTGAAACACTTCTTTTATCTGAAAAATTGAATTTGTTCATATATTAGTTCTATGAAACATAAAAGATTAATTTTTAAATTATATATGATATATATAAAATTATGAATAGGGTTATTACTATTCATAGACCCTTTTTAAATAGCTAGTTTGATAGGTTGTGATGCACTCGAACTCGGTGTTACATGTAGCCCAAGTTATTGAATTACTTAAAGAGATAATGTACTATGAAATTCAAGGGTGTTACTATATACCAATCATAAAAATTTATTTTTGAATAAAAAATTTTACAATGTCTTAGAGATGGTAAGTCATATGTACGCACGCATTGTGATATTGTTATTTGTTAAATGGATAAAAGGAGGTATTAGGTTGTCCCATAAATATGATAACATCTCAAACTATATAATATACTAGAGTTATTACTTTAGTATTGAGTCAATATAGAAATAGGAAGTATAAGAAGAAAATAAATTGAATTGAATTGATAAATCAATTACCTCTTCTTCATTGGACTTTCTTGGGATCTATTCATGGGGACACCAGGGATGGACTTTTTGGAAACCCAAGACCTCCAAAAGTTCACTGAGAATGTTTATAGGATAATTGGTCAATGTTTGGTCGATCTAGTGGGCTCAAGGTTGTGTGAGGAAATAGGGGATGAGATGACATTTTAAAAGGGAGGAGGAGAGTCACTGTAGGAAGGTATTGGAATATTATTTTATTATAAATTTATTTTAGGTTTCAAAGGGACCAAAACTCCAATAATTCGCATATAAGATGATTATTTTTCTGAATCCTCTCAACCAATAATTTTTATATAAGTTTAGGTCTCAAATTTGTCCTTATATTTTAGCTTTAACCCTTAGTTATCAAATTTAACTCTTACCATCTATGCTTGTATATTTATACTATATGGTTAATATAGTTACTATAAAATTCAAATAGAACCTCATGTGGTTAATTAATGATATTTTCAACATTATATTAGTTAATTTTACGAATATTATATTTTTTATAACTATTATATCATTTAATAAGATATTATTTGTTTTAAAAACTCATTAATGTCAATTTTTATACTATTCATATCAAGAATTTTTAAAAATCCATAACAACTTGATTTTTTTGAAAAAACTTCATTAATTAAAATATAACAAGTCATACTCATCCATAAAATTATTTTATGGGATAAAAAATTTCAAAATAAATTTTTTTTAATATTTATAACCTCATTTATTTAAATCATTCATTAATAAGGTAATCATTATATCATCATTGTGTCATAAATAAATTTATTTATTTGGGGTCTAATTTTTTTAAAAAAAATATATTTATGTTGGAATTATTTTTATATTGATAATTAATATTTATAATTGAATTTATCTTATTTATAACACCATATTAAAATAGTTTTATTAAAACGATACAAGTTTTTATCATATTTATCTTTACTTTAAATTAATTCTTATATAATGTCATTTTCAAATCCAATTGGTTCCATGGGGTCCCCAAATCTACCCTAGGATTCCCATGGTCGGAAATATCTCATCAAATAGGATTATGACATGTGTTATGGTAGTTTGATATTTTTATGATAACAGTTTTTTACACATATTTACCAGATTTACCCCTGAACCATGGTAAATAAAATAATTATTAAAGTGACTATTCATAATATGCAAAAATAAAAGGTACCTATTTGAACAATTTTAAACATATGATTACAAATATGGAATCAATTTTTAAATTTTCAAAACACAGAAGTTGCAGTAATTAATTTAAAATTAATTCCGGTTTTCATAACCAAAAAGCGGAGTTTTTATAAGTAATAACTATCAAAATATAGACATGTGTTTATGTCCAATTTAGATGTGAAATTACTTCCCATGACCAAAAATGGATTAAATGGAAAAAAATAATCCAATTATATTCTAAAATCAATTAAAAGTACAATCTAACAATATAAATAAATTAGATGAAAAGGCAGTTTTGAAATAAAATGCAGTATTTTTCACTATTTATTAAAATATAAATTTTATCAAATAAATACCAAATATTAAAAAAAATTAAATTTTTATGTTATGGTTCTAAAGAAGATTTTTATTTTGTCAAATATTATATATAAAAGTGCTAAAAACAATAATTTAACTTGGGAGCACCATCAAATGGTGGAAAAACTACATTTTTTTGAAAAAATACTTCTTTTATCTAAAAAATGAACTTGTTCTTATATCATGTCTATAAAATAAAAAAGATGAATGTTAATATTATATAGTATTCAAAATTTGTTTAATATTATTTATAATAGATATTTTATATCCCATAATAATTACTTTTACAATATATCATTGTTTAGTGAAACTCAGTATGGCGTACAACGCAAGCTATCGAGGAAGGCCGCTCTTGCGTGTAACGCACGCCAAGAATAGTGTATCATATAATAAATGATAATATGGTGTCTCTTATATTACAATATAATACTTTTGTAGCATAAAACATAATACATCAAATAAATAAAAAAAATCGATCTCTTAAAATCTCAAGGTGTCATAGTTTTCCTATTATCATCAGTTTTTATGATATCAATTATTTTTATTAAAAAAATCTAATGGATGGATTTTTGGTCACTAACATTCTAAATTAAATTTATTACTCTCAAATATAAAATTATTGTTATATATATTTTCCATGTCCATTATTTATCTTCCGAATAATGTTCTCTTATACGAAATCATAGTTTTGTGGTGATTTTCACACTTTCCTTTCCATTACTCTAAGGGAATGTTTCATAAACCATTTTTATATTATGGTATTTACACAAGGGTATTTTAAAATTAAATCTCCATGATTGTCAATGAAATTTTTAAATTTAAAGGATGAAATGTCTTTAAGGTTGGAAGAAATTAACTCCATGATATTTTTTGAAAAACACATTATTCAATAGCTTACATTACACGTAACACTGAGCATCAATAAATAGTTAAATACTGTTATTTAATTGTGATAGCTATCACCTAGACATTGGAATGGTGGTAATGAAATATATTAACTAAATTATCAAAAATATATTTTCTAAATTTTTATATAAATAACTCATTTGTTAAAAACTAATTATAAATTTAAAGAACCTGTTAAACATAAAGTATGGGTTTTTATAAAACAAATTATATTCCCACAATTGAATTTAATCATAATAAATTTATTTAATCAATATTATTAAATTATCTAAATTAAATATAAATAATATATATGTTATAAATTTTTTACAAATTAATCCAGTAAGTATGGTAGGTTTAAGATAAGAATATATCCAATTCCACGCATAAAGTATTTTTTTTCTATTATGAAATTTTACCATCATTTAATGTCCTGCATATTTTAAAACTAAATCTATAAAATTTTAAAAATATTATTTTAAAAAATGAACTATGTTTTTAAAATATGAATATAAAAATTATATTAGGGTGAATTTTTTTACTTTTATTTTATTTTTTATTTTTTGATGAATAGCTAAAATAATGAATTTTACTTGAAAAATGGCATTCTTTATATGTTATTTATAATGATAAATTTTATTTTCAGTTGGTTTTAAAGTAAATAAATTATCATTATAAATCAATTAATAAAATATTTTTCCTTGATGCCAATTTAATTTTGAATTTTGAAATAAAAACATTTCAAACTTTTGAACATTTTCTATTTAAAAATATATAGTGTCCTCTCATCTATTTGATTTAATTAAAATATAATTTATCCATTTTAGTTAATTGAATTTGGTAAAATACAATCCATATTTTAAATTAGATTGTTCAAATTATTTTTAATGGTTATTTTCTATTTTAGGAATAAAAAATTTTCTATTGTAAAAAATGATTTACATATTATATGTGAAATAATTATGCATGATTAATAAAAGGTAAATGCATAAATAAATAAAAAATAAAATATTAAGTGGTTGTTTGATATCTTTATAGAACATAATAATCAATTACATCATTAATTATCAACCAACACTTCTGGAAACTGAGCTTGTAATAACAGTTTAAAACAATTTGTATAGGCTGGAAAACCATTGTTATACCCTATACAAATGGTTTTCCAAACCTTTGGGTGTTGTGGACTGGGTATAGGCATATGCCAATAGTTATTCCCTATATGGTGGTATATGAAACTATAAATTACATTATCCCAATGGTTTCTTGTTAACTGTGGGAAAATATATTTACCAATGGTTTTAAACAGTTGGTATATATCAGTCAATAAAACTATACCAATTATTTTCTAATAACCATTTCTATACTTACAGTTTTCAAATCTATACCAATGGTTTATAGACCATATCGTCGGTATACAAATGGTTTTTCAAATAAATACCAATGGTTTATAAACCATTGGTATAGAGTAATAAATTCTAGAAAGAATCATACATTATCCTCCCACCTAAAATTACAATACAAACACATAAAAAAACAAATATCGCCAGACCAGACAATGTACATAATTAAAAAAACACTAAGGCAGAAAATATATAGAATACCGCACTGGAAAAATAAACATCTGAAAATACCCTAAAAACATTTTCAAAATACTATAGAATAATGATGAATACAACATATGAGTAAAATACTAACAAACACTTGAAAAAACACCACACTATATATAGACCTAAAGATGTAGACAATATACAATACAATGATAGGTAAAAAGACAAAATAGTAAATCACGACATCCAACAAGAATAAATCTGAAAATACACTACAGTACATTGTATGTAATTCATAAAACACCAACCTGGAAAGAAAAATATGCCACTTGAGCACTAATTTTATACATATCCATGGAATGTGCACCATTTTTGAAACATATAGTTTCTAAATTTCAATTACAATAGACATTTTTCATATTTGATTATTCATCTTGGAAATAGATACTCATTTCTTCAAAAAAATATTTTAATCATAACAATACAATCGTTTAAAAATAATAAAACTCAACATAAATGTAAATATTATAATCTGAACTCAATGGAAGAAATATAATATTCTTCTATAGTAACCATCCCATCACCTGCAATGCACCTCAAAACCACATGTCCCAGCAGTTGGAGGGGATTATAGCCACTAAAATAAGGATGGTATTCTCACCAATGTGAACACTAGGGAAAAAGGATACTGAAGAGATTATGAAATTGAAATATATCCTTGTTTTGTTGCTATTATTGATTGATGATTTTAGTATTTACAAAACTTGAATGATGTTTTATAATAGGTTCTTGATGGTTGGTACTGATATCTAAACATGTATTTAAATGAAGGGTTGTAATGAAATTGAGTATAATTCATAATCCATGAATGATTGAAAAAACCATACATCACTGCTGGAAACCAAGGTTTTTCCAATGGTTTAAAACCGTAGGTATATGTTATACCAATGGTTTGGAAAACTGTTGGGTGGTAATGCATGGTGATAGCCTTATACTAATGGTTTCCCTGAAACCGTTGGGTTAGACCTATAAAAAATGCAGCTTCACTGTAGTTTTTTCCAACTGTTTCAATACATAAGTTTCAATGGTTTCAAACCGTTGGTAAATGTAAATCTATAACCTATAAAAATAGTTTTTTAAACCATTGGTATATAGGTTTACCAATGGTTTTCCTCCAACTGCTGGTATATATTATATGTAGAACCTATATACCAACAGCTCAAGAACCGTTGTTATAGTGTTTTACCAATAGTTTTTTGTGAATTGTTGGTATAGAAGGTTTATTAATATTTATACCAACAGTTTATAAATCCTTGGTATGTATCACTCCGGGATAATAGTAGTTTCCTAGAAGCATTCTCTCTAGCCTGTATAAAAGCCTTCCCTCTTGCCTCCCCTATATAGCCTCTAGCGAATTTCCCTCTTGCCACCCCTATATAGCCTTTACCTAATTACACAGCAATATACATCTCCACTTTCCTCCCCACTGCAATATATATAATTAAAAGCTAGAGGATAAAGAAAATAGGATTTACAATAATTATCAAACACCTAAAAATACATAATTCAGAAAAACATTCAGAAAAACACTCATGGCCATGATACAATGCATAGAATTCAAAAAAACACTAGTGGAGGTAGTTCAAGTGGGTGGGGGAGTCCAGGGGTGGGCGGGATGTCCAAGGGGGCAGGCGTGTCCAGGGGTGGGGGGATGACCAAGGGGGTGGGGGTGTCCAGGGGTTGGGGCTGTCCAAGGGGGTGGGGGTGTCTAGAGGGGTTGTCCCGGGGGGTGGGGGTGTCCACGGGGTGGGGGTGTCCATGGGGTGGGGGTGTCTAGGGGGTGGGGTGTCCAGAGGTGGTGGTGTCTTGGGGGTAGATGGGCTATCCATGGGTTGGGGGTTGTCCATGGGGTTGGGGGTGTCCATGGCGTTGGTGTGTCCAAGGGTAGGGGTTGTCTATGGGGGTTAGGGGTTGTCCAAGGGGGTATGGGTGTCCAGGGGGGGCTTTCTAGGGGGTGGTGGTAGTCTGGGGGGTGGAGTTGTCCAAGGGGTGGGGTGGTGTTCAAGGGTGGGGTGGTGTCCAGGGGTGGGGTTGTGTCTAGGGGTGGGGGTAGTCCAAGGGGGAAGGGAGTGTCCGGGGGTGGGGGGTTGTCCAGGGTGGTGGTGGTGGGGGGGCTATCCATGGGGGTGGGGGTGTCTAGGGGTGGGGGTTTTTAGCGGGTTTGGGGGAAGTCTAAGGTGGAAGGGTGTGTTTAGGGGGTGGGGGTGTCAATGGGGGTGGGTGGTTTTCCATGGGGTGGGGGTATGTAGGGGTGGGGTGTCTAGGGGTAAGGGTTGTCCATGGTGTGGGGGTGTCCACGGGGGTCGGGGGTTTCTAGTGGTGGGGGTTGTCTAGGGGGTGGGGGTTTTCCGAGGGGGTAAGTGGTGTCTGGGGGTGGGGGTTGTCATGGGGGGTGGGGACTGTCTAGGGGGTGGGGTGGTGTCCAGGGGGTGGGGTGGGGTGTAATGGGTTAGGGTCCCCAGAAGGGAAGGTGGTGTTCAGGGGTTTTTGGGGCTGTCGAGGGTGGTGGAGGGGTTATCCATGGGGTTGGGGCTGTCCAGGGGGTCAGGGTGTCTAGGGGGTCGGGGGGTCCAGGGGTGGGAGGGGGGCTATCTAGGGGGGTGGGTTTTCCAGGGGGTTAGGGGTTGTCTAGGGGGTTGGGTTGCTTTCCAAGGGGGTAGGGGTGTCTAAGGGGTGCGGGCTGTCTAGGGGGTGGGGGATGTCCATGGGAGTGGGGTGTCCAGGGGGTGGGGTTGTCCAGGGGTGAACGGTTCCTTGGGAGAGTGGAGGGGTTGTCCAGGGGTTCTGGGTTGTCCAAGGGGGTATGGGTGTACAGGGGTTGTGGGGGGGGATGTCAAGGGGTTGTGGGACTGTCCATGGGGTGGGGGTGTCTAGGGGTGAGGGTTTCTAGGGGATTGGGTGGTGTCCAGGGGGTGGGGGCTTTGTAGGGTGGTTGGGGGAAGTTAAGGGGTTGGGGGTGTCTAGGGTGGGATTTCCACATGGGTGTGGGGATGTTGAAGAGGGAAGGGGTGTTTAGGGGGTGGGGGCTATTTGTGGGGTGGGAGGGGTTGTCCATGGGGGTGGGGGTGTCCTGGGGTGGGGTGTCCAGGAGGTAGGGGCTGTGTAGGGGGGGTTGGGGGCCTATCCATGGGGGAAGGGCTGTCCGGGGTGGGGGCTGAAAAAGGGGGTTTGGGGGTTGTCCAAGGGGGTAGGGGTGTCGGGGGTAGGGGTTGTCTCATGGGGTGGGGGCTGTCCAGGGGGTGGAGGTGTCTAGGGGGTGGGGGTGGTGTCCAGGGTGGGGGCTGTCCAGGGGGTTGTGGGGATGTCCATGGGGAAGGGGTGTCAAGGGGTGGGGGGCTTTCCAGGGTGGTGGTGGTTGGGGGGGGGGGGGGGTTGTCCATGGGCGTGGGGTGTCTAGGGGTGGGGGTGTCCAGGGGTGGGGTGGGGTCCAGGGGTGGGATGGGGGATGCCTGGGAGTGGGGTGTCTAGGGGGTTGGGGGGTTGTCCAAGGGGTTAGGTGGTGTATAGAGGGTGGGGTGTCCATGGGGGTCGGGGGGGCTATCCAGGGACGTGGGGGCCATCCAAGGGGGTGGTGGTGTATAGAAGGGTGGCGTGTTGGGAGTGGGGGTGTCTAGGGTAGGGGTGAATTAGTCATAGAAAATAATCAAGTCAAGTTTTATTATTTATAGTTAAAAAAATATAGATAATGTGACCTATCTAATCACACATACATTCAGGCACAACAATCATCAAACATCATATGTTAATAATTTCAGTCAAAAATTTAACGGATCAATATATCCCTCATCACCATCACTATCATCACCGTTATCATCATCCTCACCTGCATCCTCTTCGTCATCCTCATCATCATCCTTGCCCTCCCCAACTCCCTTCTCCTCACCCTTGTACTCCGCCTTGGCCTCCTCCTCACCCTCCTCCTCCTCCTCAACCTCCACCTCCACTTCGGCCTCCTCCACACCCTGTTACACCTCCACCTCACCCTCCTCCTCACCATCATCTCGACCACCACAATAACTACAACAAGTTTCATCATATATAGAACTCATCGACCACCAAAATCCTTCACATGTTGTGTTGGCCTCTACTAGAAGTGTTGAACGTAAAACTTCCATCAGTTTTATAAATGTTGTGTTGGCCCTAGCAGACTATTCTGCCATCTCTATGGCCCTTCTTTTATCCTATTCCACTAGTGCCTTAACCTACTAGAACTTAGTGGCACCAAAACTCATACACGTGGAGGGCCAATACCCTTTCTGGACTATACTCTTCCCTGGTCGATAGTGTACTCTCCCAGGGTGCTCATCTCCCAACACCTGATGTAAATGATAGTTTGGCCAAAAATTGTCAGGTTCCAGGGAATCAAGGGCCTCTAAAGTAGCCTGTTACAAATATAAATATATTATTAAGTTCCAAAATAGATATTAAAATTTTAAATCAATAAAGTAAAACTTCAAATATGATTCTGAGTCGCTTTATTAACTGCACTTATATATTTCATCCTTCTACTCTTGCAAAACTGTTTTGCTCAAGGCACACATCCTTTAATATTCAATGTTTTCCTCTACAATGAAATTGAATGTTGGAAACCATAATTAAAAATTGGTCACCAATAATTAATTTCATAACTAAAATTATATAAAAAAATATCATACCATCTTCCTCTCATGATCTGGCATCATGGTACATCCCAATGTGTGGAGCTATTTTTTAGCATTAATGTTTTTTTATTTCTTCCAGATTATTCCTAAATAAAATTCAATAATACAAAATATAGTATTAACACAAAACATGAAAATTTTCATTTAAATACCACAAATGTGATTAATACCTTAAACTGGGTAGTTCTCTAATGAGTAATCATCTGCTGTTGTAGTCCTAACGGACTAATAACAGTTGAACAAAAAATGAAAATTTTCATTTGAATACCTCAAATGTGATTAATACCCCAAAATGTGCTGGTTTGAAAATAAAACATAATAAATTAATATTTTTCAATATTTTAAATTTACATACAAGATGTAGTCATCAAAAAAATCACATTTCAACAAAAATTTGTGATGTTCCATATCCCGCTCTTCAAAGATTAATTTCATCAATGTATATTATCCAAGAATTCCTCCTATTTGAAGAATTGATGGAAAACTGGGTTTAATTTTCTCATATTGTTCTTCTTCATTTTTCACTAGTCTGTTCATTATTTTAGTAAGATCACACAAATACATAGAGAAGAATCTATACATTCTTGAGATAAGTAACAATTCACGATAGAACCTTCAAGATGATTCATGGTTAAGACATAAGACTTTAATGTGTACATATTTCTTTCAGCTAGCTTGTGTATTTTTCATACAGACTAGACATGATAGTTTTCACTTCATGCTTTATCTAGACATCATTGCATAAGCTGGAAAATCATTGATTGTCCACATAAGCACAACACACATCTAAAATATTTCTTTATAATATGCATCGTATGTGCACACACCCACATCTCAAAGAAGTTTCAACACTTTTATTAAAGGTTACATGTATATGTCTATATCATTTCCGAGATCATAAGGGCTAGATATGAGTATAATCAGGAAAGTGAATGGTTTTTTCATACACAACCATGGGGGAAGGTTATAAATTTGTATAAAAACTATCCATGTGATGTGCGAAGTAAGCATTTTCACAAACGGATTAAAACTGTCACTTGAAATACCCAACCTCAGATTATGCATGTCTGCTACAAAATCCAGATATCATGCATCAAATCTCTGCCATGAAAATCCATCTCCTGGGTGAACTAAATCATCATTAGTGTTCTTTATCTTGGTAACATGCCATCGCATTTTGATTGATATTTCATCAGAAATAAAAATTAGCTGAAGTCTGGGGATCAATGGAAAGTGCCACATTACTTTCTGTGGCACATGTGATGGTGTTCTATAAGATTTTTTGCTTTTAGAGGGATGTGACACATTTTATACAATCATTTTGTTTATATGTTTTCTCCCAGAATAAACTACAATATTTCACGAGAGCATGAATTTTGTTTATTGAAAATCCAAGTTCCTCAATTATCTTCAATTCCAAATAGTTTTCTGAGGGCATATCTGCATCATCTGGAAGTAAGTCCTTTAAGAAGGTAATAAGTTCATCAATGGTAGTATTTAAAATCATATACATAGTTTTCCAATGAAACTATCGGATTAAAAATTCAATATTTTTCATTTTACTACATTGTCAATATACTAGAATTGTGGAAACATCATTCAATTTTTTCACCCTGACAACATGATCATTTACAGTAGAGTATCATGTGAGCTCATATAAAAGACATATTGGGTCGGAATCCTTTATTTTTTATGATGACAAATAAATAGAAATCATTCATATAACTAATTTTAAAATCCAGACCTCCCATTTGGATCATCGGTAATTTGAGATTTCATTTCATCCGCATTCTGATACCACACATAGTAGTTTTCTTGAAAACAATATTTGAATATGTGGTAGATGACTTCATCATGGATCAACTAAGGTCTTCCAAAAAAATTATTAGAGGGTCAGTGTATGTGATCACTATCTGGAGCATTTTGAAATGTAAATTTTAAAAAGCTCTCCAAATTGTTTTGAAAATCACTTGAGATCAGATATGTTTCATACATCCAACTACTATCCATTCTGTAAAAAAAATTATGTTATTTATTAAAAAACAATTAAATAATATTCAAGTTCCATCGAGAATATATTTATATAAATAAGAATTGTTCACTTTATATAAAACCATAACTAACACACTACTCTATATGGGAATCCTAATATAATAGACAAAAAAATACTATATTTATAAAAAAAATATCTTAAAAGAACAATACAAGAGTTTAAAATATCATGTACACTTGTGGAGGAGAATTATTCATGAGTCGGGTAAAGTTTATATTGAAGAGATTTTACATTTTTATAGATTATTTGAGTGATCACATACACTAACCAAGGGGGTGGTGGTGTCCGGGGGGATCCAGGGGTGGGGGTTGTCTCAGGGGGTGGGGGATGTCCAGGGGGTGGGTGTAACCAAGGGGTGGGGTTGTGTCCGTGGGGGGCGTCCTAGGGGGTGGGGGTGTCTAGGGGGTGGGGGGTTGCCCATGGGGTGGGGTTTGTCCAATAGGTTGGGGTTATCCAAGGGGTGGGGGCTACCCAGCGGGGGTGGGTTGTCTAGGGGGTGTCCAAGGGTGGGGTGGTGTTTAGGGGGTTGTCCAGGGGGTGGGTGGGGTGTCCATGGGAGGTGGTGGGATGTCCAAGGGGATAGGGGGCTATCCTTGGGGGTGTCTGGGTGTCTATGAGTTGTGGTGTCCCGAGGGTGCGGGTGTAGGGGTGCAGGTCTAGGGAGACGGGGGCTATCCAGGGGGATGTGGGTTTTTCTTTAGGGCACCGGGGTTTCCAGGTGGGAGGGGGTGTCAAGGGGGTTGGGGTCCATGGGTGGGGGTTGTCTAAGGGGTGGCGGTGTCCACCCCCACCATGGTTCATATAATCCAATCCTTATCCAATTGTAGCATGAGTTCAAACCTATTATAGATGACCAAGAAGATTGTTGGTGTAAACCAGGAATATCATACATATAAATCATAACACACCTAATTGTAAACACAGCTCCAAATTTTGATCTATGTATGTGGATTATTGATGCCTTGAGAGGCTAGCTAAGAGATGATT